>OZ025296.1:19854979-22343729 GCA_964019185.1 Maratus speculifer
TTATATAGTGTATTGAATTTCTAAAGACTATTCCAAAAGACATGCGTTGTAACCCAGGAGTATAAAAATATAGGTGCCAATGGGCAGATTATCATCCTTAAATTTTATTAAATTTCTTTGCTTAAATTTTATTAGTATTCTTTTAAAAACATTCGGCGAAATGTTATACGAAAAACAGCTATTAAAATTTAGTGGCGAGAAACTACTCGCTACTGCCTAGATTTTTACATCCTTATTGTAGCCTTTAATTTTTTTTAACAGAAACCGATTTCAAGAAGCTTCAAATATGCTAGCTGATTCTGTGAAGTTGATTTTTTATTTTTTATTTTAAACAATGCGCATTGCAGTTTTTTTTTCTTTTGCAACAATTAAAAATGAATTGAAATTTACGATTTCAAAATTTTACATCTGCATAATAAAATGCTGCATGATTCCTTAAGTACAGGGTGGTCATAAAAAAAACTTTGCCGATATATGGAGCTCGGGTAACTGGTTCGTTCAACCGATAGAGGTGATATTTCAGATATAGCTATTATGAGGTATGAGCTCGGGATTCTGTGAACGGTAACAAAGTGATGCTCACGGTTATAGTTATAGGTACAGAAACTCGAAATTTTACAATGGCAACGCCCATTTTTTTCCGTCGAAAAACGATCATCGCATGCGAAAACCCTAAAGAGCGTTGGAGCCGTGTGTATCGCAAGAAACGGACTCGTTATACACGCACAAAAAACATCTCTTCTAAAGCCTTCCCCCCCCCCCCCAAAGAAGAAAAATCACGATCGGAGCACACAGAAAAAAAATTGCATATGACACAGATTCATTACACCAATCACTGATTACAACACTCCAAGCCAGTTCGCTGCAGTAATTCTGGTATGACGTAATTTTGCAGCATTGCCGTATAGCGGGAGCCTGTTACAGAACAAGGTGCAAATCTCGTTGGTATCATTTCCTAAAAAGAAATACGGCCTGAGAATAATTGTGTATGCAAAGCTGCACCACGCAGTAACTTTCATGTCGTGTAAAGGTACGGACGCCACAGCGTGGGAATTCATGTCTGCCCACTGCACACAATTTTTCGTGTTGACATTGCCAGTTAAGGTGAAATGTGCCCCGTCTGTCCATAATAAGTGAAGAGGCCAGTCCTTATCTCAGCAAAGTCTATACATTGTTGATGGTCCCCTACTTTCATCATCTGGACGCGCTGGTACAGGTAAGGAAACATGCGGATTAAAGAGCGCGATAGCTTTACTACCGTTGATTTCGGTGTATCCAATACAAGGGATGCACCTGTTACACTTTTGTGTGTGTCCTCCAGTGACTATGCGATGCTATTCCATAACAGTATCCTCAGGAAGATTTGGCCATCTGGATCTCGATCTACCACAAGTGCAGCCAGTTACTTTGAAATTATTTACAAAATCACAAAGAACTTCAGGGCTACATGGGAAAAGCAATTGGCAATGGTTTAGACGGTAAACATACAAGGTTTTCGCAGCATTCATTGCTTTCTGATACTAGAGTTTTACTAATTCATCATGAACTTTCGCTGGAAGAGTCATTTCGTCGGCATGTGCAAGCTCCCGACTGAAGAACTTACATTCCCATTTCACTTTTTATCCGTTTTCTACGCTGACTATCTGGCAAAATGCGTTCCATAATTGGTGTTTTGCCTCTGGCATATGCGAATTTCCGTCGTGCGCCGTAATAGTTTTTTTTTTTTTTTTTTTTTTTTTTTTATTGTTCGCAGAGTTGTTTTTTGGGCGAGCATAGCGCGTCCGTTTATTGCGATACGCGCACCGTTCCAACGCTCTTTAGGGTTTTAGCATGCGCTGAGCATTTTGCGAGGGAAAACATGAATCTTGCCATTTCAAAATTTCGAGTTTCTGTCTCTATAATCGTAACCGCGAGCGCCAATTTGTTGCCGTTGACAGAATATCGAGCTCATACCTGTGAATAATTATATCTGAAATCTCATCTCGATCGGTTGAATGGGCCGGCAGCTAGAATTCGAAATATCGGAAAAGTTTTTTTTTTTTTTTTACCACCCTGTATTTTACCTATTGTTTTTTTTTTTTTTTTTTTTTTTTTTTTTTTTTTTGTTCAGTATACTAAGGTAAAATTAACCTAAAGAATCCAAATGTAATGCCAAAACTATGACTTAGAATCGAACATCTTTTAGTTGCAAATTAAACATTAAATGCAAATTAAACATTAAATGATATTGCTTTCATTTCATAATTTTGCTCATTATTTTTACCAAATTAGAAGACTCTACTAAAAAATTAGGCACAGATGTCATATGCGCATCACATTGACACAATTGCAACAAAATGGTAATTATATGCCTCACATGATAACCCGGCTGTTTTTATTTATACTTTAATAAACTGTTTATTTATTTTTATTTTTTAATGATATAAATTGTTTTTTCTTTTATTATTAATTAAACTTTTTTATTTATTACTTTTTCCTTTTTAAAATAATAGAAAATAGTTGAAAACGATGTTTTTGCCAAGTTGGCGCCAGAAAAAATCGTGCCAATGTGTTGCATATCTGACATCTGTGCCGATAAATCAAGAATTCGGTATTTTTATGCTAGCCTGGTTGGCCAAATATTCTACTCATGAAATTTTTTGTTTTAATTAATTTCATTTAAAATATAATAATATAATCCTTTCACTCATTCCTTTTATAATATATAGCTTTAATTTGAAACTGAAACGTTTCAAATTCATGATTTTTATTTATTTTTTAAGCAAAAAAAATAGAAAAAATAATATAACGATATTTAGAAGCTCCGTAATTGTAGCGAATGAACAAAACGTAAATAAATTCAATTTACCTCTGCCTAAATCCTGCCAAAGTATTTTTACACAATAACCAGCAATATGCATTTCATTTAGGCGTTGTCATTAAATAATTAACAATTATATAATTAACCTCTGACTGGCCTAGGAGGCGGGGCGTACGGGTAGGAATTACTTCACGTCTCGCAAATAGACAAGCCTTTTAACATCTTCGCGCATTAACACATATCACGTGATGAACAAAAAATAAAATTAAAAATCTCGAGAATATTCTAAAAAGGAAAGATTACGAAATAATTTCCCGCTTTTTGAGATACAAGCAATAGATTATTAATAAGTTAAATAAAAAAAGAAAAAGGACTTTAGATGTTAAAAGATTAATATATTACGAAACTAAGATTAAAAATATGTTCCACAATTTTAGAATTAAAAACTCAGAGAGAGCAAAATGGAGCAATTTTTTTTATTTTAATAAATATATATAACTATTAATGGAAAGGGGATAAACAATAAAACATTTATTAAAATATTGTAGTATTTTCAAATTATACTAGTTCACGCTGGCATATAAATACAGTTTGACAGCGAAGGAGTACCAGGTGTTTCATAAATTTCGTTAACAAAATCCATAAATGGTGAGGATATTTGTATATTTGTATCAGATAATCTGCCCCGTAGATGGGGCACATTGATACAAGTGATTTTTTTTATTTTTATTTTTTAATTACATGCAAAAATATTATTTAAAACAATGATTGTACATTTTTATAACATACTACACAAGTTTTGCTGTCACCTCATGGAAAAAAACTTGAATTTTTTACTTTTTTCACACCAAAAAAAAAAATCTTAGAAAAAAACTGTATCAATGTACTCCACTTCCCCCTACTCTTTTCTTACGTTTCTTTACAGTTCAAGAAATATTTTACGAGTTGTCTCTTTAAACATTTGAAAGAAATCATCTTGTAAAAATCCAAAATGTATTACTTCATGCAGTTTTTTCTTTTTCCAGGAGAAGCAACCGTTGTCCACTTCCATGTTACAGTGCTCAGTTTAGATACCATAAATGAAGAATCAATGGTACGTATGACATATTTAAATACCTTCAGGGCGGGTCATTTTACGAGAATGAGCATAAATTTTACACCTGTAAATGCTCTGTACTTCATATTATGCATGACTGTATCGTATAATATATACTAAGCCTCAGCTATATATATCAATTTTATTATATATGAAATAGTTCAATGTAATTAAAATAAATCGCACACAATTCCCCCTTTGACCATTAAGTAATGGAATTCTTTTGCGTGACCCTGTAAATGTATAATAGGTGTTTTTTCACCGCATGTTTTATAGAAGCATATTTTAGTACATATCGTAAATGCTTATAAATTTTAATGTGTTTGACAGGGTGTAACATCTTTAAAATTCATTTGAAACCGTTTTTCCCCATAGACCGTAATGTAATGGTAAACTTTTGACTAGCCCTGTAAACAAAATAATCATGGTAGAAACTTCATTTTCAATAGCATATTTACGAAAGTTAGAGCGTGGACAGACAGACAGACGACCAGACAAACCGAATGCATAAGCACTTTTCAACTTTGTTGGAAAAGAATAAAAAGAATTATGTGTTTTTTGCTGAAAATATATTTCTGGATTTTTTTTATGATTTTCTCCGAGTTTTTATGTAATGTCATTTGTAAGTTTAAACTTTAATTAAGGCCACGATGTATACTGAATTAATTTATCTCAATTTTGCAGACATATGTAGCTGATATCTTCATGTCTCAAAGTTGGAAAGACCATCGGTTGCGTCTTCCCGAGAACATGACGATGAAGTACCGTCTTCTTCCCGTTGGATGGCTGAAAAGAATGTGGAGGCCCGATTCGTTTTTCAAGAACGCCAAGAAAGTGACTTTCCAAGAAATGACCATTCCGAACCACTACATATGGCTATATAGTGACAAGACAATATTATACATGGTCAAGTAAGGGCAAAGCAATGCATTTTGGATATATTTGTTAATATGTGTGTATAATTGAATTGCATGCAAACTCAATATATATATATTGAGTATTTTACTTGCTTTATCTATGATTTTTATGTGCTGTAAAATTTCCTGTTGTTGCAGAAAGGTTTCCGAATATGTAATGCGCCATCTACCCATTTCTCCAGCAAGATGTCTGTTATCTCCAAAATCTATTTTAGAAAAATGTTATATTTTTAACGTTCGTTCAGATAATAGTTTAAACCATAAGTTAATTACCAATCCTTTCTAAGAGCTTCTTTATTGGTTCTTTGTTCACTTATATTTTTCTTAGCATTCTAATTACATTTCTATTCCGTTAAGAAACGACATAGTCTAGTCTTTCTGTTTGCTGTTCTTGCATGAACAAAGCCATTTCTTCTGTCTTTAGAGTAGATCGTTAATTTCTCCCAGGACGGTACTACAGTTGATAATCTAATGCTAAATATAGTACATCCTACTGCAGCTAGAGCAGGAGGTAAACTTTCTTCATAGTGGCAGTGTGTTCTTTTAACCATTATGAAGAATGTTTATTTCTTTTAAAATGCGTTAAGTTAGTTTCTTCTTTATGGTGTATTTTAAAATTCTCTTTTTGGAATTATGAGACAAAAATTTCGAAATATTTATTTATTGTGTTTTAGAGACATTCTTAGAAAAGTCATTTAAATTGAAGTTTTAAAACAATGCAAAGAGCGTTAAAAGCTAATAAAAAATATTTTGAAAACACATGGTTGGTGTTTGTAAATTTTGGAAAAACTTTTCTATAAATTTTGGGGAACTATTGCTTTATGAACTTTATGTTTGCTCCTATTTTTTAAAGATTTCTAAAGTTAAGAAAATATTTTTAAAAATCGTGGTATAGTCAGAATTTCGAAACACTTTCTTAGACCCGAAATTTTTTTTCAGTTTTTACAATGTATGACCGGTATTTTTTTCAACCACCAATAGGGCATAAAAAGTAAAACAAATGTGAATAACAAAATCATTTTATAACTAGGAATCAAGTACAATCAACGTTAATTATCGGCTTAGTTATTTTGAAGATTGAAGCATTTGTCATAACGATGAATGCGTTTTCCTATACTCTCTTCATAGAAGGTTACCGCAAGCATTTTGAGATGCATGATATCTTGGAATTTTTCGTTGGGGTGAAAGAGCTGTCCTATGACACCGTTTTTTAACTCTCGAAAATGGTAACAGTCCTTAGTTGTCAAGCTGGGTTTATGACCCAACAGTGTCTTTCACAATTTGAACGGGAAGTGTTCGGTTATCTGGCGTACAGCCCATATTTGCTACCGATTCGCTTTCATATTCTTCGAAAACTAAAGACAGGTTTGGGAGAACAGCGCTAATATTCCAACGAAAATCTTCAAAACACCGAGATCTATCTCAACTAGCTTGCGAAAACCTTTTGTGAAGAGAGGCAATTGGAAAAATCGTTCACCAGTGTGACAAATGTCTCATTTCTCAGTAACGGTTGAAAAGAAACTTTGACTGTATTTGACTCCTGATTGTGAAGTTGTTTTGCGATTCACACTCCCGGAGGTTGAAAGAGTGAAATGTCAATCACAAAGCTACGAAAAATCTATAAAACTAGAAAACTTATAATGACAACACCATTCTTCCAAAATTAAAAAATAATTTTATACGTAAAATAATATATATTTTAATCATATTCCATTTTTCATGTGAGCCGTTTTTGAGTTAGATTTTATTTATATTATTGTAACATTTTCAGAAATTTTATCTCAAGTAATTAAAACAAAATGCCTGTTTTTATGTTGTAAGAGGATTGTGCATTCCTTGTTTACTGATAGTTAGTAAATAAAGTTATCCGTTATTCCATACGCATATTTATATAATTATTTTATTTTATTTTATTTTATTTATATTGTATATATTACTAGAAACTCGCCTACTTACGAGTTAATATTTGCTGATATCCACAAACCGTAAAAAATATATATCATTTGCAAATGGAACAATCAGTATTTGAAATAAATTCATCATCTAAATTATTTTTTCATTTATTCTGCAGGAGGAATTATTTTTGATATGTTCTAATGAGTATCAACAGAAACCTACACTGTTAAAAATATTGTCCTTGTTTGAACCAAATTTTAGTGTTCAATAGCTGCCACTGTAAGATAAGAAAATCTTGAACCAATGTTTGGAACTCCTGTTGAAACATAGTTCCAATAGTTGGAACGAGGTTGAAATAGCAAGCTCCAAATGTTGGTACGAGATTTCACCATTTTATGGTGGCAGCTACTGAATACCAAAATTTGGTTCAAACTAGAGCAAAATTTTTAACAGTGTATAGCAGCGCAGTTCTTAAATACTTAGATATCACGGATCTCTTTTCGTTTTTTCTTTCTCGAAACACCTAGGATTTAGGATCGAATTTTTAAGAATCTATACTAATAAAATAACAAATCGCTCTGTCTGTGTGTGTGTCTGACGATGGCTAGCAAAATCTACCGCACGTAGAAGTCTGAAAATTTAGGTATAGATAACAGAAGGCTTGTCCTGATGCACCTGAGGCTCAGATTTTTAATATTTTAAGGACCAGGGCCCCTGGGACCTTAAACCTTTTATGCACTAAATTGTTAATAACTTGACCTATTTTTTATTTAATCTTCTTCGCTTTGGGGGATTTTTCTCCACTTAGTTATTGTCGCCTTTTAACTCTTCAATTTTGACCCTGGACTTTTGGGCCCTTTCCAGGGCCCCTTTTTGTGATAATAAACTGTTAATAAATTGTTTCTATTTAATTCGATCTTCATTTTTAGGATTCCTGTTCCATTCAGACATTTTCAAGTTTTTACATTCCATATAACACACTGAGGCCCCCTAGCAAACCATAGGGCCCCACTCACTGCCCCTTGAAATTTTTGTGCGCCAAAAATTTTTCACTCCCTAAATTTCTCACCTTCTCAGTGCAAAATTTTAATATTGAATCTGGGATTTTTCTTCCAAGGCCAAATCCTGATATTTTTATTCGGGCCCTAGGACCCTTTTTTATACATTTACCGAATCAATTGGTACATTTAAAATATATACTATTCCAACGAATATTTCATACTCTATGCTTAATTTTGATTAATTAAAAAAATAATTTTGATTAATTAAATTTGATTAATCTAAAGCGCTATGTACTAAAACATTTTAACATGTTTTTATGTTAGGGCCCTGGTTTTAACTGTTAGTTGGCCCTCCGCCCCCCCCCTCCTCCCGTATTATGGCTCCCTTAAAAATGGTCCTATTCGCTAGCTTATTTTTCTAACAACTTCTTAGGGTCTTCAGCTACTACATGATCAACAAATTTTTTCTCAGACTTCAGCTACCACTAATCCCCCTCTTTCTTAGGGCCCTTAGAGTAGCTTCTTTAAAAATGATCGAAAGTGCTTTAAGTTTTATATAACATACTTTTAGCGTCCTCTAGTTATTTTAATAACTTAAAAAATATGTTTATACCCAACTACATGCGAAATAAATTCTTGGCCTATTGGGGCCTGGTACAGGGCCCCTTGAAGTTTTTGTGATAATAAATTGTTAAAATTTGCTTCCTTTTAATCCGATCTTCATTTTTATGATTCTTTATCCATTTAGATATTTTAAAATTTTGACATTCCATATAAGACACTGTGTCCCCTATGAAATAGTAGGGTCCAGCCCAGATCCCCTGAGCATTTCGTGAGGTAAACATATTTCATTTCCTAAATATCTCATATTTTCAGTGCAAAATTTTAGAGTTGCCTCTTGGACTTTTCTTTTAGAAGCAACTTCCTCATTTTTATTCGGGCCATAAGGCCCTTTATTAAAGATTTACCCTATTAATTGGTGCATTTTTCAAAAATACTGTTCATACGAATAATTCGTACTCTATGCTTAATTTTGACTAATTGATTCTAAAGCGCTATGTGCTAAAACATTTTAACATGTTTTCATGTTAGGGCCCTGAATTTAACAGTCAGTTGACCCTTACGGCTCCCCTATAGCTCCCTTAAGAATACTCCTACTCATTAGCTTTTTTTTCTAAAAACTTCTTAGATCCTCTAGCTACTACATGAATGAAAAAAAATTCTCAGACTTCAGCTACCACTAATTTTGAATGTTAATCGCTTTCTTGGGGCCCTAGGTGAAGCTTCTTAAAAATAATTCAAATTGCTTTCAATTTTATTTAATATATTTTTAGCGTCATCCCATTATTTTAATAACTACAAAAAATATTTTTATACTCAATTACATGCAAAATAAATCCCTGGCCCTTGGGGCCCGGTACCGAACTCCTTGAAATTTTTGTAATAATAAATTGTTAATCATTTGCTTTTTTTTAAATCAGATCTTCATTTTTAGGATTTTTTATTCATTTAAATATTTTAATGTTTTAACATTCCATACAACACATTGTAGCCTCCTAGAGAATGACAGGGCCCCGTTCAGGGCACCTGAACATTTTGTGAGAATAACATATTTTACAACCTAAATTTCACACCTTATCAGTACATTTTACTATTATTATTAATGAGTCTTAGACTCTTCTTCAAAGACCAACACCCTCATATTTTTATTCGGGCCCTAGGGCCTTTTTTACAAATATTTACACAATCAATTTATGCATTTCTTTAAAATATTATTCAAAAGAATAATTCATACTCTATGCTTAATTTTGACTAATTGTAGATCTAAAGCGCTAAGTACTAAGACATTTTAATATGTTCCTCTTTTTAACTATCAGTTGGCCTCCTTGAGGCCCTTATTATAAATCCTTTAAAAATGGTCCAATCCACTCACTTTTTTTTCCACACCTTCTTAGGTTTTTCAGCTTCTACAAAATCTCCCGGGCAACGCCGGGCAGATCAGCTAGTAATAAATAAAAAATATGTAAACTTATGGACTGTTATATAATGTTGTCGCTTTGGATAGAGTAGGGTCTGGTACTTTATAGTGCAATAATCTCTATATGGAAGGGTAGATGGCTTTTGATATCGTCATCATTTTTCTTCATCGAACCAAAATTTTCTTTCCTTTTAATTTTAAATTTTCTTTTACGTCAAAAGAGTATGTTCATATATAATGTTATCACTTTAAGATGGAGTAGGGTCTGGCATTTTATAGTGGTATTTTATAAGGTCTGGCATTTTAATCTCTATATGGAAGGGTAGATTAACTTTTGATATTGTCATCATTTTTTTTCTTCCATCGAACCATTTTTTTCTTTTTATTTATAAATATTTGTTTACGTCAAAAGAGCATATTAATTTAGGGTGGAGCAGGGTCTGGCACTTTATAATGTAAAAATCTCTATATGGAAGGTGTAGATTGACTTTTGATATTGTTATTATTTTTTATCGTCCAACCAAAATTTTCTTTTCTTAATTTTTCAAAAAGATTCTTTAAATTAATTTTGTAAAAGTAACTATCTGTTATTTTCTTAATTGCAATAAATTTATTTGATATACAGTAGTGATATTTTAATGATTTCGCCTCCTTTGAATCAGCAAAATATGTGTCAGATAAATTCATAACCATATCTAAATATCGCAGTAAAGGTAAAAAGAGAAAGAAAAAGAAAAAAAGGATTTTAGATACCATATCAATATGGCGGGGATTAGAGGGATTCTAGAATGATAATGTTTGATATCATTAGGGAAGAGGAAGAGCAAAATTTCCTTAATGTTGAAAACCTTATATGTGTACAGCTCCATGTAAATTTAGTAAAATATATTAAGACGGAATGACTGACGTTCTAGAAATTCGAAAATTTTTTAATGTATCAACATATAATGTATCAGTATTATATTATATTTGATATATTATATTGCTACATTATATTCTAATATAATGTATCAATATTTATATACCGAGAGATGGTTACACAAACCATCAAATCATCAAGCTAATGGCTTAAATTTTATTATTAGTTAAAACTCAATTTGAATAGTAAAGAAAAACTGATATGTCAAGTTATATCTTGGTGGAAAACATCTATTGACTGATAGGTTTGCCATTACATTTCCTGCTCTCAATTTTCTATATTTTTTCATATTTTGAATGTAAGAAAATACTCTGATAAGCACAAGCCTACAATTTAGAGACTGAAATTGGATCTGCACATGATTTGCACCAAGATAAATCTTGGCTGGCCAGTTACATTAGTCTGCTTATGAAGTTCTGTCAATATTTGGAATTTCAGAAAATTTCCAGGATTTTCCTTCAATGTTAAAATTTTGCTCCCTCTGCCTTCTTCGTAAAGACGCATTGCGAACCCCTTGAGATCAACGGACCACTCTTTAAGAGCGGCTGCTATGGCATATTATTATTTTTCATTAACTATTATATGTTCATAATTTGTTCTCTTAAATGTTTTACAGATTAACTCTTTTATTGTCTTGTTCCATGAAGTTCCAGTCCTATCCTCACGACACGCAAACATGTTCCATGAAAATTGAAAGTTGTAAGTACGAAGTTTTCTTAACTGTCAATTTTAAAATTTTAATTCAATAACTGAAATTTGCATTTATAAATTCCATAACGCCACCCCACCTTCTTGTGTTTTTTTTTTTTTTTTTTTTCAACTTTTTATTTTTGTTGCGTTAAATTATACAAAAAATCTTTGTACAATTTGATTTGCGTTATAAAATTAACCCAAGTAGTAACAATCTATATTACTAATATGATATTGCAGTAGTTTGATTAACAATTGTAGAACACTATTACTATGAATACAGTAAAACATGCATTGAGCATAAAAGTTCAAATTGATAGCTGTTTCAAATATCTCGCAGCAAGTCACAAATACCACACCAGAGCAGCAACAAAAAATGCTAAAAATTTCCGCTTAGGCCAAACTGTGCTCAATTTAAAAATATCAAAATTTAAAATAATTAAAAGAATATTTTCAAACATTTGTTTCAGATTTATTAAAAAATTTAATAGAGTTATTTATTTTTTTATTATGGTTATATATGAGAGATTATTATGTAAAAATTTTCGTACGTGTAACAAACTTTATATTACTGTATAATATCCCATACAAGCTATTAAAGTATACTATTTTTTGCAAATGATATTAAAGCATTTACAGAAAGAAACTTTGGTTTTATATATAATAATATCAATATATTTAAAAAATATGCAAAATTTCTGTCGCTATTACGAAAATATGAATCTACGTCATGTATTTTACCAGAACAGATAATATGCTAAAAATAACTTCTTAAAATTAAATAAAATACTCTGATATTTAATTATACGCATATTACTCTAAAGAAACAAATAAAATGGTAGACAAAATTAATGATAACAAATTATAAAAAAAATAATAACAAAATAAATGGCAGATGACAGAATGAAAGATAAGTAAAAGCCACATAGGAATGTTTCAGCTCAAGTGTTTTGTTTTTATATTAACAGGAAAGACTAGAAATAGATTTTAATGGATATTTATACAGGGTATCGCTGTTTAGCGATATTTCAATTTTAAAAGATATTTAAGAATTTAATTTTAATTTTTCAGTTTGTTTTCGTAGAAATGAAAATTTTTTTAAAATCTTTATTCAAACAAAATATTGAATTTCCTCTAACTTTAGCGTTTTTCCCCCATAGGTAAAACCTCATACTCTTTCTTACAGATAAGAAGAAAAGCCATGTATAGGGACAGATAACCTGATTTTACTAGTAACTGAACTGTCCCACGATTCGGTTGGTTGGTTATACAGAGTTTTATGGCGCAAGGTGCCTTTGGGGACATGCTGCGCTAAGACAAAGACAAAATTAAAACATATGTTTATGAATAAGTAAAAAAATAAACATCCAGCATCAAAATGACAACAAAAAATAAAAGTATAAATTAAAAGTTACTAGTAAGTCATGGATAAAAACAATGTAAGTGTAAACAATGATATATATAAATAAAACAGATTAAAACAGTCCACAGACCAAGGTTAGAAAGTCAAGTTATAATTAAAAACTAAAAGTCAAAGTAATGATTGTTAAAATATGAACGAAGTATAGGATGATACACAAAAATACATAAAAACAGTTTAAAGCGCACAGAATATTAAAAAAAGTGACATCACGGAGGATTGTATTCTTCAAATACGACATTTTCCTCTTCGTCACTTGAGTCGTATGATGCCGACTCCATAGCCTCTTCCACATATGTGTTCATTTGCCTTGGGTCTTTCAGATTACCTGTAGATGGGCTATTATAAGATTTTCTCTCTTTGTTCTTCACAGTTTGCCACCTTGAAGAACCCCTAATAGTTTTATTCTCTTTTGTTTTCTGGTTAGGCTTTACAGTTAGATTAGTTTTTGGTTTCTGGGAATTCGATGCAGATGAAGCAGGTGTTTTTCCATTCTCAAGTTTGGTTGAATTTTTTACTTGACTTGTTTTCTGCGATTGGCTTGTCCAATATTCAATTTTTACAGGCTCTGATGAAGGCTTCCAAAGCACTAATTTTGGTAAAACTCTGGTAACAGCGGTAGCATGAGCATCACGGGTCTTCTTTATAATATTATTTGTTTTTTCAGGTGAACAGCTTGGTGGAAAAGATGATTCAGTTTGAGTACTTATGTGTCTTACAGATTTAGATTGTTGCTTGAGTAAGCTAGAGTAAGTAACGCCGACAGATGGGGTTCTAGATTCGACAATTTTACGGGCTTCAGGATAAGAGAGTTTTTGGGTAATTTTGACTGCAAGAATTTCCTTTTCACGGATCCAATTAGGACAAGAGCGAGAGTATGCTGTATGGTAACCCTTACAATTTGCGCAGCGTTCAGAATTTTTGCATGATTTATCATCGTGGCCGACTTCTGCACAATGTGCACAGGTAACATTTCCACGACATTGGCCATTGTTATTGATATGGCCATAACGTTGGTATTTAAAATAACGGATGGGATTAGGGATGTAAGGTCGGACTGGACAATTTAAATAGCCGGCTTTAATTCTAGTAGGTAAAATATGGGTATTGAAATTTAGTATTATATGTTTAGTAGGAATTATCAGCCCATTTCTACGGATGGTGATACGGCGGACATCAATGATATTTTGATCCTTTAAGTTAGTTAGAAGTTCTTCTTTTGTAGAAAATAACAGATCTAGTTCAGAAATTACACCACGACACGAATTTAAGGTTTGATGAGCTTTAACAGGTACAGAGAAGTGCCTATTGTATTACTATTGGACAGAAATTGTGACTGGTTGGCTGTAAAAACTTAAACTAGTAAGTCCCCAGACTGTAATTTTTTGAGGGAGTGGCTATCATCAAGAGCAGATTGGAAGGTTTTAGCTATGAGAAATGGAGAAGTTTTTTTGTAAGAACTATCAGACATGCTATCATTGCGTTTAACCACGAAAAATCTAGTGAAAGAGGAATTCTGTAACATTTGTTGCATGGGAGAGAAAGAGATGAAAGAGAAGTTTTGTCATCCATATTAATATAAAAAGTAATTCGGACCCCGGCTGCACCACCCACTCTCGAGCCCAACAAGGGGATGCACATTCGTGCACCAGTGCTAACCAGGGTCTATACGGTCACAAGACAATCCTATGTCAGTCTCCACCCTTAACGAGATGACTAGTAATTGCTCGCTCGCTTGATCCCTAAAGCCAGTGACCAAAGTCAGCTGACCAGCCGATTGATGCATACGGGACCAATATGCACCTCCCGTCTACCTGAAGCAGAGGCCAAAGCAGTGTGTTGGTTTCCCTCAACTACCAGGATCCCCCTTTCCAGGGACACGGGTCGCCACGCACGGCCAACACATGGGTGGTTTACAATTCTCCATGAGTCAATATACGGGATGATATCGGCTCATACAGAATTGCCCTCACCTCCGAAAAGGAAACCACAATGAGAGTGAAACAAAGATTAAAGGAAGACAAGAGGAGTAAGAGGAAAATCAAAGGAGAAAGATCACTTAGGTGCCCCGGGGTTGTGAAGCACGTGAATACCTAAAGAAGGTATCCCCCTGGGGGCGTCCCACGATTCGGATTTTCTAGGCGCCAGCCTTTTTTTTCTTGCGAGTTGAATCTGCTTTATGTGTTTTGAGTTCAGGTGGATTTTAGATTGGTAGGCTTACAGTTGGGATGAAAATTGTTGCGCCAAAAACGACCGATTGCTACTTTTTTTATTTAAAAGAATCTCTTGACTTACTGTAATGACAGAATGCCTGAGATTTAATAAGCCGAAGAATACTATTAAAATTTCGTGGTGAAAATCAGCCATTTTATACATTGCATAATGGCTTATAGACTGTCTAATTTTATTTTAAACATTGTTCTTGTTACGTTTAACTACCTTCAGATTTCTCTACCATTTGTATTACGGCTCCAAATGAAACAAAAGTACTTTACTAAAAGTGTGTAAAAATATTATACAGACATACATGCAATAAATATAATAGACCCAACTGAAGTGAAAAATTCACCACAGCGAGGAATCGAATTTGGGTCCTCAGCACACTTAACTGTTGCTCTAACAATGGAGCCCCACCGACCGATACCTGGGTCAACAATTATTCACTAATAAACTATGTTAGGAAAGTTAAAATTTCACTAGTATCTACATTTAAATTGAAAATTTATAAGTTAAATGTAAAAATTGAATAAAGCTTAGGTCTGTAAAATCGGGAAGAACAGGGCACTTGAAAGCTAGTTTTAATAGAACGGCAGCGTATTCCTAAAAGTTATAGTTTGCATTTTAATATTCTCACATGATTTCTTTTCATAGTATATATGAGGTCGATGTCTAATTGGTAACTTTAGTACATTTCCGATTTTGGTTCCAGTTTATTTACTTATTTTTTTTTCTGGGAACATTTTCCCATTTGAAAATATTCCGAAAATAAAAATATCTTTTGGAAACAAAAATAATCATATTCAGTGATGTAAGAAAATTGCCGTAAAAAGACATTGCTTTCAGAAATTCTAAGAAAAAAATGACATTTAAAAAATATTAAAATGTAAGCAATAAAGGCGAAAATTGCCCTGCCTTTAATAACATTCGTTTGTGATAATCCGCGTTATTAGCGAAGACTGTTGAAGATATATAAGAATACAGTGTGCAATTTTTAACTTTAAGATTGCGATGAAGAATTAAACATACCACGTTATGATTGCAAATAGCAGTATACAAATATTGCCGTCATATCGAACATGTATTGTAATCATTAGATGTATAAGTTCTGAATTTATACATATGCTATTTAAAAACTTATTTAAGCAATACTATAGGAAGTAATTGTTTTTTTAATGATTAAAGGGTCGAAAACTTCTTTTATTCGATAAACCATTTCCATAGAATTTTTTGTAGGGAAGGAATCCTCTTTTATGATATAATGTAAAGCTGCCACAGGCGACTGTTTTTTAATTGTTACTGGTACAACTTTTTCTTAACGGAAATCTTTAACAGACACTTTAACAACATTTTCAAGAAAAATATATATTAAAATTTATATTCGAAAAACACTGGTGTAAACAGAACATAAAAATAGTGGCTTGTGGCAGGCCTGTATAATGTGAATTAGTTATCGACTTAATCTCAAAAAAGCGGATTGTTTTTCATAAGCCGCATAAGTATCTAAGTTCGTTTTATTCAAAGCTACTTTTTATTAGATTTTAATTGATTTATTAAAATAAATATTTCATAATTTCAGTATCTTATACTACGGATGATTTGATTTTTGATTGGGAAAAGGAGGTGCCTCTGGTAGTAGACGACGCTATAGAACTTCCGCAACATAATCTCGTCAACACAACGCTGGGTGATTGCACAATGGTTTACTCAACAGGTATTCTTAAAATTCTTTATTTAAAACGTTCAAGCTTCTAAACAAAATTGCATTGTGATTAGTTAATACATTTTCTTAATATGGATGCAAGATTGTTTCTTCTATTTTTAACTAAATAACAACAAATTACATTTTGATTAACAAATAAAAGGATAACTACATTTTCTGTTTACGGATGCGAGATTTTTTTTCTGTCTTTATTTAAATAAACAATGTATGTAAAAATATTTTTTAATTTCCTTAATTGAGTATAAGTTTATTCCATTGTAATTATTCCACTAATGGTTTGATAAACTCGATTTCATTACTGACAAAACACTTCCAAGCGACGTGATTGTAGCGGATGCATCTAAAATTCGTCAAAAATCAAAAATGTTCCTACCACTTTTTTATGGGGGGGGGGGGGAATAAAAGTTTTATAATCTTAAATGCTGAAGATAAAAATTGCAAGACAAATTTCAGATCTGGCCTAAAGATGTTTATTCTACAGATTTCTTTACATGTTACTTTCTGTGTAAGATAGGAAGACTATTCTGCTGAAGAGTTTCCGACTTTCATTCAGGAAATGTTAGTATACCTTCACTGAGCATTGGCCATCCACCATAGAGAAGATTGCTTTGAGATCTATAAAAACTATCGCTTTTATCTCGAATGATCCTTGTTATAAACAAAAACAACTACTAATCACAACATTTTATTCCTTTTTTAGAATTACATATTTATATCAATACAAATGGATACTTACAATTACATCCATGTCTTACCCGAGGATTCGAACCCTGACCAACGATGTAAGAACAGTTGTCGCTAGCGACCACATCACTGCGGGACAAAACACATTACTTTCGAAATGAAAAAAAATCAATAAATGAGTGATTCTCTCGAAATAGGCCAAAAAAGAGTTCTGGCGGAGTGATAAATTTTAACAAAAACCCATTTACATTTTTACAATTATCTGAATTGAGATTAGGCTTATAGGGTTTAAATTGTATCTAAATACTTATAAATCAGTAATAATTTTTTTTTCAATATTTACTTGTATTCAGTAGAGGCTGATGAGAGAGTGATGAGTTCCTAAACTCCATCTTTTACTGAATACAGGTAAATACTAAAAAAATTATTTTTTATTGTTTTATAAGTATTTAGCTATAATTAAAGCCCACTAAGCCTAATCTCAATTCAGATTATTGTAAAAAGGTAAATGGTCATTTTGTTAAAATTCCTCACATTTTTTATTTTGTCCTATTTGAAAAGAATCACCCAAATATTCTTGTCTAGATAATAGATGAAGAAATGCCAGAACGAAGGTGTTTTCATTACACTACTTTAAGACCAACAGAAGTGGAATAATCACTCCAGCGAAAAATGTACTTTTATCTTCTTTCACTATAATATAGGAGTGCACAACCAGTGGCCCGCGAGCCACCAACATATCACTGTTTTCATACAAAGTAATTTTCCATATTAAATGACAGAAACTTTGCTATTAATTAAGTCAAACAATACCTTTCAAATATTGTGGTGGCAAACAATTTTAATAGCAAAAAAAGTTGTGCAACAGTCCTATAATAGAATACGTATGGACTAACTTATTTGTGTAAAACACCCGAGTTTTAGTGATCAAACGATAATCTTTTCATCCAATCTTTTAAAAGTCTTCTTCATTCAAGCTGTTAATTCCTCCAATGCGTTATGATATGGTTTTAACAATTCAGAGACACTGTCCCACACAAATTTTGGTCGCAGATCTCGTCATTTAGAATGAATTAATTTCAAAATACCAGATCAGCCACGTTTCAGTTTATGCTCTGCTGGTTTTAAAAAATGATTCCGTTCTATTCAAATTTTTTCATTTTAAAATTTTTCCGCAATCTCTATCATTATACACATGTCGAAATTTGAACATTATCCAAACACTCGTACACACAATTACATTCAATTCACAGCAGTGTGCATTTTCTTTTTATCTGTATGCAACAATACTTTGAATTTTTTAGTAAACTATTTTTGTGCTTTACAATATGTTATGTCTAAGAAATTATGCTTTAATATTTGTGTAATTTTTACTATGAGATATTGATTTCTTTTTCTTTATTCTGCAGGGAATTTCACTTGTATCCAAGTCATATTCAAACTGAAGCGTCGGCTAGGTTATTATATGTTTCATACTTACATTCCAACGTGCCTCATTGTGATCATGTCTTGGATTTCATTCTGGATCAAACCCGAGGCAGTTCCAGCTAGAGTAACTTTGTGTGTGACTTCGTTGCTAACGTTATCTACCCAACATGCACAGTCTCAAAAGTCTTTACCTCCTGTCTCTTACATCAAAGCCATAGACATATTCATGTCTTCTTGTACAGTTTTCGTGTTTGCCTCGCTCATGGAATATGCGATAGTTAACATTCTTCTGGGTGAAGGTGGTGAATCTGAGAACGAACAAAAGCAACGACTTCAGCAGCACATACAAGAGCATTCTCAGCAGTGCCAAGCTGCTAAGAATAGACATAACGTCGTAGTTGTTCCGAAAGTACAGGTAAGCAATGTTTAAAGATTACCGAAGTGATTTATTTTCTCTTGATGTTAACACTTTATGAATCAGAAAACTGATCCACATCAATACTGATGTACCACATTTGATAGAAACCAGGAGCGAACTGCGCACGGGCAAAAAAATATTAGTCCAATTGAAAATGGGGAAGTCCGTACTATCTCCTTATGAGTTTCTTTTTTAAAAATCCTAGATATGTTGCATTTTTGACGAATATCTTTTTGTTCCTGTCATTGAATTATGTTTTTAAATATTATATTGTAATTCTATTGTATTAAAGTAAGTTATAAAAAAAATACAATAAGAAATATGAATCCTAGATATGTTGCATTTTTGACGAATATCTTTTTGTTCCTGTCATTGAATTATGTTTTTAAATATTATATTGTAATTCTATTGTATTAAAGTAAGTTATAAAAAAAATACAATAAGAAATATGATTTAAAGATATGATTACTAAACTAAACATAATAAATGTTCACTCACAATATAACGTAATTAATCATTTTAGAATTAATGATTTTAGAGGATTAACGACTGTATAGCGTATTTTAACAAATTGCCAAATTGTTGATTGCTTTAAATTATTTGTTTACATTATTTACTTACATTATTGTTCATATTATTTGCTACATTATTTATTACATTACTTTTTTATATGATTTGTTTACATTAGATCTAAATATTTTACGTTTATTGAATTGGAGAATTTTTCGCATAGCCGCGAAGGGAACTTAATCAAGCCAAGCAATCGTTAAATCTGACTTTTAGTCATAAAAATAAATGCGAAGAAAAGATTAAAAAAAAGACATGCTTTTATTAAAATTCACAAAATTTAGGAAATATATATGTTACCGACCAAACTCTATTTTAGGCCAAACTAGTTTATCCTAACGTCCATCCTAATTAGTATTTCCTAGACCAAACTAGTTTATTCTAACGCCCATAGGATAAACTAGTGGTATCAAATGCCGTCACCACTAGTTAAAAATTCCATCATCCCTGTATAATATATTTTATTCGATCTTTAGTAGGATACTGTTATAGGTCTACATGGGCCGGAATTTTGTGGCCCGGGCCCCGCCATTCTTAAGGAAAGTTATTTTGGCCCGACCCAGTGTAAAAATTAAAAGTTAAGCCCGAGAACGGCCTGTACAGAAAACAGTGAAAAGAAACGTAGTCCGGCCCAGTCTGTCCCGACTTAATTTCTGAAAAAAATTCAGATTTTATTAAGGAGGTCCGGGACACAAAAAAACTTCAAATTTTCTAAAAAAAAAATATTATAATAAAAACTCTCTGTTTTCTAATGCTTATAATGAGGTTTAAATCAGATTTTTATCTTAATTAAAGGAGAAAATATAATTTTTTCATTTTGGTTTGTTTTTAAAATCTAGCTTACAAGCAATGGTTGTCTTGGATATGACTTCTTATGAAAATGCGTTTTTCTTCACGATGAATTTTTTTATAATTTCTCAGATTTAAATTGTTATAACACAAGAGCCATTAAAGATAAATTCATTAAACTTGCAACATGATTATTTTGTATTGTTTAACTTTAGTTATAATTCGGAAAATCTGAAAAAAGAAATACTACCTCTGTCTCAAATTAGTTGCTACATTTGAATATTTTTGTACTGATTATTGATTATTGATTATTTTATAATTTTCTTTAAACATTTTTTTGAGATTTCAGGATTCTATGCTTCAATTGACAACATTTATTTACTAAAAATTTCCCCCGTCCCTTAGTAAATCAGTACCCTATTAGTTTTTAAAAATCCAGAATTTGCAAGCGCTTTAGCCACGCCCCATTTTCTCATGCATTTACGTTATGTATTTCTCATATAAAACCTTCCTTAGAAAGTTGTAATTGAAAATTCCAGCCATTTTTTAAATATTCTCCTCTGATACTGGGATCATCCACTCCCAAATGAAGCTAAGCATTGTCCTATTCCATGTATATAGGAATCGATTTTTCCCCGCTGGGAAATTTTTCACGTATAGATGGCCTAACACGATTTCTATAATCATTTTTCGACTTTCTTTTTTGTTAACAATTTCTACAACTTTTGCCACTGCATTTTTTTCACTTTCTAACTAAACAAAATATCATAATCCAATTTTTCCGCCAATTATTTTGTTTTTATTCGAGTCCGATCTTGGTTTTGCCACTGCTGCCATAAACATATTTTTGATAATAAATTTGCTTTTGAAATACTTTAAAGGTTCAGTTTCATCTGGCATTTATAGTAGTGCTACTTAGTTAATCATTTTTCAAATTTTGAATTAAAGATAGCAATACAGCGTTGTTACTGATTTCCTTCTTTTGAATACTTTCTAAATTATTATTCTCAGGAGTTATTTATGACTCCACCTACTTAAAATGTAGCAACTAATTTAGGACAAAATATTCAACGTAAATATAGTTACTAATTTAGCACGGAGAGAGTATTTATTTTGAAAACATGATTTTTTAAAAATAAGTTACATTATTTTTTTCCAAATTTTTAATTTAAATATTTTTTTCAAATTAATATTTCTTAAAATGCAGAATCAAAATTTAAATTTAGATATTTCTGTTTATTTAAATGTAAAAAAAAATGAAATTTTTCTACTAATGATATTTTGATTCATAACAATTTTAAATTACACTTCTTTTTTTTTATTTTAAATTTAATTTTTTTTAAATATATGAAATGTTTTGTCATGTCATTTTGTTTGCAAATAATATGGTTAATAATCACAAAAAAATTCAAAATTTTAAATCAGTAAATAAAAATTTCTTTAAAATATGTCCCAGACCCACTTAAAGCATTCTGGTCACTTCCAGACTAATAAACTTGGGGAAAAAAAAAACAGAAATACAATTAAGTTTCCTTTAAAGAAAGTATATATTTATGGGATGATTTTAAAGTATATTTTAAAATTACGATGTGTTCGTAAGACAGAAATACACAATGATTGCACAGCTGCCAACTTTTACGCATTTTTACTATCACAAAAATTTTATAGTAAATATTGTCTTATTTAGTCGTCGAAATCTTGTGATTAAACAAATGCAAAATCTTTGTACAATTTTATTGGTAGCAAAAATACATATAATTGATTACTTAGATTCTTAGAAGTTTCAACATTCAAATAGGGATTCATTAACACGTTCGCTGCCGCTTACGTGCAGATGTGATAATAATTAATGCCGCGCTGTAGAAGTGGGTTTTTCCCAGAATCCGATTTACTTTTTGTAACAAACAATCAGTGAAAGATTTTCCCGCGCCAGCGCGTTACTGGCTATTGAGACATCGCCCACATCACGCGCTGGCGCATGAGTGGCCCCTTAACGGTGGCGCCATATCACGCGCTGGCACGGGATCGGCAGCGAATGTGTTAAATAATTAGTGTAGTTTAGAATAAAAGAAAATAAAAGGAGGGTTAAAAACATCATGACTTTTGAATCTGCTTAATTAATAGATTTGTGAAAATACTTCTCTGTCATTCCTTAAGGATTTTCTCAAATCCAAAAGAGCTACTTCCTGAAACATTTCTGTATTAATTCCTTTTCGAAAATGCATAAGATTGACAAATATTATCATTCATAAACTATATGTTCGAATGCCGTTAACACTAGAACCGCGGAAAATTTTACTCACTTTCTATAAAAATATTTCACATCAGAAATTTTATTCAAAACAGTTTAACTTATTTATTTAAATTATTTTTGCTTAATCTATTTTTACTATATTTCATAAAGAATTTTCTGGTTTCAATCGACGTCTACTCATCGGGTACAGGTCAAAATGACCCGTCACCGCGGTTCTAGTGTTAACTAATTTTTCGATAAAAGCAACTTTTGAGAAAATACTGTTAAAAATACGCTTTGAACCGAATTTCCGGTAGCGCCATTATGTAAAAGAAAGTACTTGACGCCGTGACAAAGAATATTTTATGTGTCGACAGGTAATTTATTTATCAAAAATGGAAAGCGCTGCTCGATTCCAAATCCTTTCAATAGTCAGGCTTGCCAATGTTAAGCCTTTACAATTAAAAGTTAGTGATAAAATGTATTAATGTTACGCGTTGTGGAACAGTGAATTTGAAGCCAACTTAAGGTATATTTCCAAAAATTCCGCTAACAGAAATTTATTATCGCTGTTATATTTTTACAAAACATATTGCTTGATCTTCACATCCTGAGAACAATCATGATCAATTCCGATCTGGCTCGAATATGTAGAAAAAAAATGCAAGTCTGCTGAATAAAAAAATAAGCACACACCATGTCGATACATCATGTCTCTAAGACGGACATGTTATATTTCTATATTGGTGTTACAAGTATTGGCTCGTAATATACATTTATACTTTTTTCGTAAAAGACATATTTATTACCGGTCCAACCCGATTTCTGACTAAACTTGATGAGCCTAGGCCAAAATATTTTATCCCAACGCCAATCGAATAAACTAATTTCTCTAGGCCAAACTAGTTTATCTAAATGCCCATAGCATAAACTAGTTTTTCATAGGTCATTATCCTTCATACTTGAACATTAAACCCCCAAAGCTTTTCAGGGATTCGCCTTATCAAAGAACCAACATTTGTTATAATAAATTTGAAGCAAATCCGTAAATTCTGCGTGAAAAACCCACATATCTAAATTATGGGGGATTACCCTTCCCATTATACTTAAACAATGAACACTCACAATTAATCACAATGATCTTTTATCTAAAATTTTAATGAAATCTGATCATTAATTCTGCATGAAAAACCCATTTAACGAAATTACGGGGTAATTAGCTTCCTGTTCGTCTCCCCCTTATTTTTATCCATTGAACTCTCAAAACTAATCAGGAAAGCTCCTTATCCGAATAAACCTATATCCAAAATTAAAGCAAATCGGAAATTTTTATCAGGATATATAGCGTTGCGTACATACATACATACACAACCTGCAGGGACATTAGCTCTCAGGCTTTGACGCCTGTAAGCTAAAAGCACGTCAAATTACATTAGCCTAATATAAACTAGATCAGACTAGGATAAACTAGAATGTTAGCGCTGAGGCAGTCTTTGGATTTAATAAAATCATGCCTAATTGAACTCACCTAGGATAAACTAGTTCAGACCTGTCAATAGCAGGTTAAACTAGTTTATCCTATGAGCCTTAAACCAAACTAGTTTGAACTAGAAAAAAACTAGATTATTCTATGGGTGTTAGGATAGACTAGTTTGGCTTAGGAAATATAATGTATCCTATGGGCTTTAGGATAGAGTAGTTTGGTCTAGGAAAAACTAGTTTATTCGATAGGTGTTAGGATAAACTAGCTTGGCCTAGAAAAAACTAGTGTATCCGATGAGGGTTAGGATAAATTAGTTTGGCCTAAAATCGGGTTTTGCTGGTAACATATATATACTTTGAAAATACTTATTTCTAGAACTAGTAGAAGGTGCACAATCTATTAATTTTTTAAAAAATTACTCAGAACAGAAAATAGAAAGCAATATTTAATACCGTTTCTATAGTAGGTAAAAGTAATCTCGTCGTCAGAGGCTGTTCTCACTATAGTGTGAATGGAATCGACTTAGCATAATGCCAACCGGAGACTTTACAAATGTGGTCTATCAGTAACTAACTTCGTAAATGTCTGACGATATCCAAAGCAACTTATATTATAACAATTTGATTTTTAGATAGATTTTTAAATAAAATTGATTTAATAAATCGGTATAGTATCTGTATTAAATCGGTTAGAATTATAGATATGTGTATTTATAATATTTACAAGAATATTTGTTTAATTTACAAGATTTACTGTTATGGAAACACCACAATTCTTATAAGAGTATGATAAATAAATGTAATGTTTAAAACATTTTTAATAGTATTAATAAAACATTTTTAATAGTATTTTTTTAAGATTAAAACTTAAATCTATTAAAATAGAAAAAAATGATTAGAATAATCATATAGCTATAGTTACATAACTACTATAAAAAAGAGAAAAAAATAAGTCAGCACTTGTTCAAAAGTCACTCTTGCCAAGCAAGGGCAAGAAAACCTATTAACCGCTTGAGAGGCGGTGGGATGAAATATATCCCACCTTATTTTAATGGCAAAATTCCACATTGCCGCCAGAATTTTTAAGTAAAGATTTTAATTTTATCAAGTTCGTGATGAAAAATATTTATCCACTTGGAAATAAATTTGTTTTTAATTTCTAGTGTCATTCAATCGTTTTATGAATAGAAGTACTTTGCCCCTCAAAAGGTTAAAGGAAGCGATAAAAGAGCATTTGTCGCGGCAATTATTTTATTTAAAATATTTAAGTTTATTTATAATGGATAATTTCTGGTGTAAAACATGTTATTTAAACTGAATCAAATTGATTTAATTTTACGTCATTTATATAGAAACAATCTCGGACATTTTTTAAATAAAAAGAATACATTAATTATAAATGCATTATTGTTTTCTTTCTATAAAAAAACTAATACAAAGCTTCCAACTTCCTGGGGATTTTAATTCAGATAAATCTAGAATTTGTTTTAAAAAAGAAATTAATAAATAATAATGCAATACAAAAACCATAAGTTTAAAGAATCGCAACGGTATCCCCCCCCCTCCTTTTTTTGAGTTAAACTATTATCTAAATGCTAAATTTAGATAACTTAATCCAAAAAGAAATTAGAAATAAAATTATAATTTTTTTTTTCTCAAAATAAAAAAGTTCCATTTTAACTACCGTTTTCAAAACTCTTCTTGTATATCATTATAAAAAATTTACATCATTTTTTTTATTTAAGCTCAGTAAGGGTTATTTCTATTTATGGATCATATTTTTTAAATTAGCAATCGTTATGGAGACAAAATTAAATACAAATGAAAAAAGCAGAAAAAAAGCTGTTTTTTGTACAAATGAATTTTTTAAGTTATTAAAATATCAAAATTCGAACCCTCAATAAAATATAATGAATAAGCATGACTAGTTCAGCTAGAAAAAAAATTCAAGAACTCTCATTCTTCTCTAGAAAAGCTTTAGAATATTGAAGATATAAAAAGTAAGAAAAAACACGAACTAAGATAATTACGTTTTACGATTTTATTTGCTCATAATATTGCGAAGTTATCTTTTTTGTGTATATTTTTATACATGTTTCATTAGTTATAAAGAACCATAAGAACTGTTAAGGAGGATAAATATTTTTATTTTACTGTTTATTATAGAACTTTTACTGATTAGAAAAAAGTTTAATTGGAGAGACTTTTTAAAAAAATATATTATTATGATTTAATATTACACTAAATTATTGTTATTTGATATTTATTCAGAAGTAAACTGACTGAGAGATTTCGTGTACATAAAGATATAGATGTGGCATTTATAGGGCCAGTATAATAATAGATGTCTCTTAAATCAGGCATAACCAGTCTGTGTCATCGTACAAAAACCAGAGGATATTGATAGATAGATTGAAATATAGATTGAATAAGTGTATACATAATTATTATGGATTGTGTATGGAATTTCTTTAAAAATTCCAGAAATTGTGCAGACTATATTACCGTATACACTGTAAAAAAAAAATTCAAGAGGTTACTAAAAATTTTTTAGTAAATTTGTATTCCACAGAATTTTTTAGTAACCATTACAAACTTTTTTTTTGCAAGCGGAACAAGCATTTCTTTTGTAAACTAAACAAAAAAATTTTTTGTATAACTAAATTAAAAATTTTTAGTATGAGCCACCAAGCAAATTTTAGTAATAGCTCCAAAATTATTTTTAATAATCATTACGTAGGCTCGAAAGGCATCTAGACTTCTGGAGCGGAAGATTTTTGGCAAAAACGCAATAGATGGCAGCACCAAATATTGTGAACATCCTGCTCCATCGGGATATTCATAATTCCTTTATTAAAGAGTACTTACACTGCATACATTCGGAACGTATTTGGCAGTGGCCAGCATCGAACCAGGGACCTTTTAGCCTGGAGTCCGTTACTATAACCACTATGCTACCAAGGCCACACCAAGTGAGCTTTAGTAATAGCTATTAAAAATATAAAAATATTAACTCTATTCGTTGCTAACTTTTTTCTAGTAATTCTTACAGATTTTCTTGTAACCGACTAAGATTACTAAAAATTTTTTAGTAAACAAGGATCACTAAAGTTTTTTTAGTAGATCGACACTTTTTTTTTTTTACAGTGTAACCTGCTCTACATATCTGTTCGTAATATAATTGTACAAGCAATTTCAATCTGTAATTTGTAGTCGAGCGTATTTCATTTGTGAAAAAGGTACTAAAGTCGAAATTTTAAAGACATCTTTTTACTGATAAGATACCAAGTGTCCTAAGAGTCCATGTTAGCAACCCGTAAAGAGTCCGTTAGCAACCCGTAAGTTGTCACAATTACAAAATTAGTACTAAAATTATAAAAAAAAAAATTGATATCTAAAAATAAATTGAGATAGAGCTTTGAAACAAATTTCATTTAATAGTAATTTTTTTTCTATATACGGCGCTATAAATTTAAAAAATGTACGATATTTAGAAGTGTAAGATTTGCAGTACCGAAAATTGCAAAACCGAAATTGCATTAGGAAAGTGTTGCGCATTTTAATTTCTATTTTTAAGAGAAAATGGAGTGATTCTGTTGCCACAATTACAAAACTGGTACTAAAAACTATAAAACAATTAATATTTGAATAATAAATTGAGATACAGCTTTCAAACAAATATCATTTAAAAGTAATGTTTTTTTCTCGATACGACGGTGTAAAAATTTAAAATGTGCAATGTTTAGTAATGTAAAATTTGCAGTAGCGAAAATTGCAAAACCGAAATTTCATCGGAAAGTATTGCCATTCGCAAAATGATGTTTGCGTTACGCACAGATATATTTGGCCTTTATAATATAGAAAGAAAGTCTTCATCAATTACAGAAATTTATCTTTAAATAAAGTAAATATTATCTTTCGATATTTGTGTTTGTAAACGTAAAGTAGTTAAAGGCCCCCTATCTTACAGTTTCGGCACAAATTAATTGTTTTGATAAAGTCTTCTACAAGTATTAAGATTACAGTTTACGATGAACACATACTGGACAGGTAATCAGCATTGGTGGCCTTTTAGTAGACATCAACTTCACGCCCAATGTGTACATAGAATGTTTTGCTATTGTGTTATCCACGGAGAAATAGTTAAAAAATAGTTATAAACTACTTAAAAAAAAGTTTAAAAAATGAAATAAAATTATAAAAATTGAAGAAATGAGGAAAAAAAGCTAATTTAAACATTAAAAAATATTATGAAATTAATATTTAAAGTTATTGAAATTATACTTTCCACTAAAAGATAGATGCCAACATCTCTTAATTATTCCGGAGTCTGATACAAAATTTGCATCTTGAAACCGGAAAAAATATATAGGAAAATGTATATTGTTCCTATGAGGTTTAGTTTCGATTTCAATTTGAAATCTTTGGATAAATAAAATTTTATATAAGCTGATTCTGAAATGTTTAAATAATCTAATTTGATCATACGTAAGAACAGCCATTAGCAGCAGCTCATTCGGCTTTAAGCACCTTCTGTGAAACGGAAAAATATGAATACCTGTTTATAGAGCGATCGCCAGTTTTTTGTTTATATATTTATTTAATTTATTATTCAATTTTCCGTAATTTTTTAAAGCCGATCACATTAATTCATTCTTGAGATGTCACAGAGGTTTATGAGCGCAGCTAGTAGGGGGTAGAACCCCTTAATTGAGAAAAAATACTTTTTATTTCTTTTCCACAGCAATGTAATTTTTAAATTACTGTTTCACTCACTGCATGTTTAAAAATAATTTGAGGCTAAATAATTTCTTTTTTTTCGTTTCAGGAACCAGTGCCGCAGGTTCCAAACGGTACGAGACCGAAACAAACATCGTGCCTGTATCGACACAACAGACATCGGCGTCGCGCCATGTTGGTCGACAAAGTATCGAGAATTGTATTTCCACTTTCTTTCGTACTTTTGAACACTGCCTACTGGTCCGTGTACTTAGATACTGAGTAAAAAATGTGCTTTTCTTGTCTCTTTTGATTCTCAGAAGAAACCACTTTTCCGTTATCAGATGAAGAAATGAACAAGACCCTAACAGATGTCCATCATGGATAAGTACTTTTGTGGAAAGATATATTCTGATATTTTTAGAATAAGATTCGCAAAACAAAAGATTTGAAAAGAGCTTCTTATCTGTTTTTGCCTTGTTATAGCTTAAAAGATTTTTCGTCAGATATATTGCAAATTTTTGTTGCAGAATGGCACTTCTTGTATGCGATAAATGTAAGAGTTTCAAAAGAAATTATCAGCATGAAAAAAAGTGTTCTGACTTACAGAAAAGGTAAAGAACATATGGAGTTGCAAGTACCACTTTTGCTATATTAATCCATGCAATGAATGTCGGATTACTGAAAAAATAAATACCCTAATAGCACCGTGACAGGAATATGGCCTAAATGTGAATACACCGTGACCAAACTACAACTCTTGTAGTCGTTAAATTTGTCACTTGACATGGAAGAAGAGTCTTGTTCAAGTCGTTGCGATGTCATTACAGTCTATTTTTATTACCGAATAATGAACAATCTCTCACGGTGACTTCAAGACTGACTCACGAAGTGATACATGATCACCAGTGAATCAGGAATCGGCAGACTGAAGAAATCATCTTTTGTCATCGTTGTGACTGACTAGAGTAGAGCCAGCCATAGTGACATCACATCGATTAGCAGTGCTATTCAAATAATTAATGCAGAGCGTGATACAGACCATTGAGTGGAAAATATACATAAAGTATTTTATTTTAATTACATTGTTCTAGAAAGTGTTGACTTCCAAGACACTTTTAACTATACATAAGCATTAATGACATTATCTGAAAAAAAGTCTTTTAAGGATGAAAATATATATTAACGAAATCTTGATGTTTAATCTCTTAGATTAATACTACGATAATTACTCAATGAACTTCAATTATTCTAAACTATTTTCATTGTTCCTGCTGCTACAGTGTATACTACGTGCGTTTCAGAAACAACTTTTACTTTATCTGATGCAATTTCAATATTGTGAAATTAGGGGATTCAAAAGTCAGGATCTCGATATTTTTCGAAGTATAATAAGTAACAGATAAACAAATTATGAGACCAATGATAACAAAGCATAATTTTTACTACATTCTCTATATTTTTTATCTGAAACGTACTTCCTATTTACTTGTTAAAATATAAAACGAATTTTTTTATTCCTTGCAAATACTACTGATAAATCAATTAAATATTCATCCCCCCATTTTTTGTCATTTTATTTTATGACATTCTTATGAATGGTAAATGCTGTTAGTAATTTTTAGAATTATTGTTAAATCAATTTTTCTGAAATAAAATACACAACAAAATAGTAAATATAGAAAAACAGCGGGAACAATACTCCCCTAACCATGATAATTTCTTTTTTTATTCATACCTTTTTTATTTGTACAATACAATTCAAAAGTTTTTATGCAGAAATTCCAAGTCTTCGGCGTTTTGGCACACTAGCGTAATTTTAGAGAAAACTTACAAGGAAGGTCTCCATACTGGGCACACTCAGATTTCTTTGAAAAAAATACTAATTACACTTCTCATGTATCTAATAAAGGATCAGTGAAAATTAGCGGCGGAATTACATTAGAAAACATGTAAAAAAATAAAATAATTTCGAATATTTGGCGTGAAAAGAAGAAAGTGTTACACGATTTGGCGAGCAGCACTTTTCCCCGCCAAAAGCAAACGATTTTAATGCAAATAAACACTTTTGGAATTTTAGAATCCGTATAAATAGTATTTAATGAATTTAAACATAAACAATGAGAGAGTTAACATATTATTTACATATATGCATATTAAATTGCATATATATATATTTTTTTTTTTGTTGTTGTTGTTGCTGTAGTTACTTAATTTACGTCTGCAAAAAATATTTTCATATATAAAAAAATTCTTATTCACTAAAATTACTTTCATGCATTTAAGCGTTTTCAAAAATAAAAGCCATATGTTTTCATAGCAACAAAATCAAATCGGTAATGCTCAACTGGACTTTACTCTAGAAACAATTTTAATTAATTTGAACTTGAACATCGATTTAATTCTCAAGTTTTGATGGTTAAATTTTAATATAAATACATATAAATATCAATGTAACGAAATTATACTTAAAACAAACTAAAACGGACAAAACTAAAGATATTTAATTTATCTAAACACGTGAAACTTTTTCCTTTAAAATGCATCTGACTTTAATTGCTTTTCATCGCCAAATAACGAAATTTTCATTATTTTTTTGCGGACAGGGTAAGGAAGTTCCGCCGAAAACTTTTTTATAAACCTATATATCCTCACGAGAAGAGCATTCTGTAATTTTTTCAGATTTTTCCGAGTATGCCCGTATGAAGATTTTCCTTGTTAGTTCTTTTAAATCTCCAGAGTGGTTTAAATAAGTAAAACAACATTTTCAGTATTAAAATACCGGTATCCAAAAAGCCAGAGACTTGGCAGCTCTGCTTATGTCAAATATATTGCTTCTTGTTTGTATTTATGTAGCATTAAGCCATTTATAGTAAAAATTGCGATTTTTTTTTTTTTTTTTTTTTTTTTTTCACTGACAAAAAGGATTAACTTTATCCAAATTAATTTTGGATGCATACATGTAGAAATTTAGAATCAAATAATGTCACTCATCAACAAGTGATTTACGTTATCTTAAAAATAAAACTTTCATTCATATTATTTATACCGTTTAATTCTTGACAATTTTAAATGCATGTATTTTGGCATCACCCATAAAAATTTAAATTTATAGAACTCATAATTTGTTTTTATGAAAGAAATATGTTACAGAATAAAATTATGTTAACCAATCTCAGAACTTTCATTGAAAATAATTAATAAGTGTGTACAACAGAAGTAATTATCACAAAATTTAAATTTTACGCTATTTATTTATATAATTACTTAATGTAATTTCAACAAAAATAATATAAAATCATTAAGAAATATGTTAATCCATTGTGGAACCTATTATGTTAATCCATAAAAATCATTATAAAGTTATGTTAACTCATATTATGTTTTTTTTAATCAAAAGTAAGTAACAAAAGCAACTATAACAAGATTTGAATTGTATATAAATTCATAAAAATATTTCTTAATGCCATTAAAAAAAAAGTTAAGTTTTTAAAACTTGCCCAATAGATGAAAACTTCTGACAATTAAAAATACTGCCTTATTTAACCTTATTAAACTCTATTCAACCGCAGATGAATAAGGCGAAAAGTACTACATCTACACGCAATATTTACATTGAGAAGAAGTATTACATGTCTAAAATCTTACGATTAATACTTATATGGAAAACAAATTATCATGTGTCTAAAATTATACATATTATATTCATATTGAATATAAATTATTGCATGTTTAAAATTCTAAAAGTAATATTGATATTGAAATGAATATGAAATGTAAATTTGTCTTGAAAGCAACCAAAATGTTTTGCAAATCAAATTTTTTCAGTGACTTTTAAAGAACCTATAAAAGCTTAGGAGGAATAATTTTAAAGCATCACTATTTTCTTTTTAAATATCTAATCATAAAAAAATTATTATATATTTTTCGCTTTTTTTTCAAGTTTGAGAAGCGATTGGCTAATTTCTTTAACATTAACTTGTTGCATCGTCGTATTCTGAATAATAAAACAAAAAATTTTTCGCCAATCGCTTCTCAAAGTTGAAAAAAAATGAAAAAACCGATCCGGATTATCGGGGTTCTACTGTATATATATATATATATATATACAGTTGAGTCTCTATAACGAAACTCCGTACATCGAATTTCTCTATATAACGAATTTTTAGTAGGAACGGTTCCCTTTTCGCATGATCACATTAAAAACAGTCTCTATATAGCGAAATATCTATCTCCATATAACGAATTTTTTCATAAATTTGTGTTAATTTATTCGTTTTAAAAAGCTTCGAAATCATATGAAATCTATTTTCCATCATTTATTTTTGATTTATCGTTAGTGCTGAGTTTTTTTATATTACTTCTCTCCTTGTTCTTTAAATTCAACGAATTCATCCCACCTCCCGCACACCTTTCCACATCCTTCTCAAAACAGTGTCAATTGGATTGATACACATGTAAGAGAGGAATCAATGAGAGGCACATAAGAGAGGTCTTCAAAGAGAGGAAAATGTTAATTACAATTTTTCATTCCTTGCTAAAATTTGAGCATCTTTTTATTTTTTTGAGAGCGTAACAATTTTAAAATCAAAACAACAAAAAATTACAGATTTCTTCGTCTGAAATTAATGCAAGTCTTCCTTATTTGATTTTCATCAAGCTTTCAAATAAATGTAAGTTCTCTTTTTTGAAACAGCTTAAATAATTAAGAAATAAAATGTTACGTTAATATTTACTTTTAACCTTTTCAAATTCTTAATTCAAAAGATCAAAAATAATACTTGCTCAAATTTCACACATTAAATACGATTTTTAACATCATTCTCTATACATCGAATTTCTCTATATAACGAATTTTTTAATGGAACGATGGATTTCGTTATATAGAGACTCGATTGTATATATATATTTTTTTAATGATACCATTTTAAGTTACCTGACTTTTGCATCGCCCTAATCTAAATGAAGAATGATGGTTTAGACGCTCAATACTGCAGTTTTTCAATCTAACTCCGATGACGATTGATCAAAAAATGCATTTAAATGTAAAATCTGTTTAAAAATTGGTTTAGATAACTATTTTCTACAATACTATAAAACCTTTGAAAACATAATAAATTTATTTTTGCGTCATAACGCAATAAGTTACGTCAAGTATTTTTTAGTCAATTCTATCTGAAACAGAAAATTTTTTATGGTTACAATGCACTTTAGGATGGAATCCCCAGTAATCGATATCTAACCAGTAACTGATACTTTAACAAAAATCTAACTCAACTAAGCATTTTCTTTTGAAATTCTACAAATTAATGTCACCTAATGGTGATTTATGCCCTTATTTTGATTTTAGCGAAAATTTCCCATTACTGCTAAGATAAGAACGTATTTAATGGGGAAGAAACTTTTGAGATCACAAGAAAAACTATCTTGAGGTATCCATCTAATTTATAAAATTAAGATATAGCTTTATTAATCTGTTTGTAATGCAATAATTCAAAACTTTTTTTTAAAGTTATAGAAATTAGTTAAAAGATGTTTGTGATACATTATGATTTCTAGATTGTACTTTTTTAATTTAGTCTAATGGAGGATACTAGTTATTGGATCCAGGTATTTAAGTCTTCGACACAGGTGTTAATTATCAGTAATATTAAACAAAGTTGAAATCTACTATTTGAACCGTTTAAAAATCACAATAATGCATACTAAAATTACATTATAATCAACACCATTAAAATTCAAGTTGTTCTACCAAGGGCTGAGGAACATTTGCCAGTTATTAGCTCAAAAATGTCATAAAATTTATAGTTTATAAACTGATTAATGGATATCTGCATTACTAATAATTGAAAATTTGAAAAAGGACACATGCGTCTGTAGTACCATAAATAAGATTTAGGTATTTTTTTTTTTTTTTTTTTTACAATAAAGACTAGCTGAACTGCTCGACGTTGTCCCAGAACCGTTATAATAACCTTAAAGAAATCTCAAGTTAGTATGATTTTATGTCTTTCGAAAATCTTTTAAATGAACGTACACTGTTAAAAATTGGTAGCATTCTGTCCAGTCATTCGATTTTTTTTTTTTTTTTTTTTTTTGAAAAAATGGTTACATAACATAATTTAACTATATTCTGACCAGAAAATGGGCAATAATATGGTCACAATGGCGTTAAATTACGGTTAAGTAACCGTCTTTGGTAAAAACATTAAATGACTGGACAGAATGCTGCACATTTTTAACAGTGTAGTTTCATTGTCATCTGCAGCCTCTTGTTTGTTCCCAACAAACTGTTTCAAAACGAACCAAAGATTTGGGTCTCCACTACATAAAGGAGCATGTAATTACGTGCCAGAGATAATCAAAAACGAAATTAAGTAAGCCAATTCTCATAGTAATCAATCCCATAGAATTCAATAAAAGAATACCCCATTAACGTTCAAAATTGTGTGCAACTTTAGTCTAAGATAAAATTACATAATACAGAGAGTAGCTGGGTTGTAATCTAAATTGAAGGAATTGAAATTAGGCTCTTAGAAATCGAGAAGAATGCACCACAATGTAGTGAAAGGTCTCTCAACCCCCTATAATTTTCACAAATTAGTTATAACATTAACACGATATTTAATAAATGGATGAAATCCTTTATTTTAAGTTATCCTTAAATAAACGCGATTTTTAATTTACGGCTGTAGTGTGTAAACGTAAATTTTTCTGATACAGTAGATTAAAGTTAAAAAAAGGTGGTAGTTGAGGTAAAATTATGCCCTAAGGAGAATGGTCTGAACAGGAGAGTACAAAGGTGAAAATAACTAAACAGTGAAAAGTCTACCAAAATGAAGAAGATTGGATAAAAGAGACAAATTATTAACAGTTTAATGTATAAAAACTTAAAGGGATCCACGGGTCCAAGTCTTTAAAAAATAAAAGTCTGAGCTTCAAGTGCATCAGAACCTATCTTAGACTATCTATACCGAACTTTCAGACATTCGGCAGATTTCGCTAGGCATCGCACACAGACAGTGCAATATTTTGTTTGATTAGTAAACATTAGAGCATTTTTAAAACAATCCTTGAAACATAAAATAGATTTTTTTAATCTTTGCAAGTAAAGTGGAAGACAGTGTTCCACTTTGTCTCAGTTATTGTTTTCCAAAATAGGGTTGGTGTCAGTTACAGAAAAATTCATTTTTAGTAATAGAATATATACTTTTTAGTAATCTTTTAAGGTATCTGTAGTATCGTTTTTAAAAAGTATAAAATGGATTTAAAATTTTGTAAATAGTGATTTGAAAAAAAGAGAATCCTTCATGTGTCAGTTACTGGGGGTTTGATCCTACTAAGACAAAAAATTGTATTTTTCATGGTCCTTTGACTCCATTTTCACTGGTTTAAAAATTAATAGAAAGAAAAGAAATTACATTTTCTGCAGTTTCTGTGCATATTTAATTATGGCTTATTAAAGTGTAATATAATTAAAAATGATTTTGTATATTTTGGAGGCTGGGTTCGATTAAAATATTTACAATTATCTATAAAATTTTATATTTTTATCAATTAAGAATATGTTTGTACAGCATAACATTACAACGCATAAATATTTCAGAATGGCTGTATGAATTGTACTATATTTATACGAAAAAACATTTAAAATCAAAATGAGGAAAATATTTGTTAAATAATGAAAAAAAAAGAAAAAATATGCAAAAACAGAAATAGTTTAATATTTTGAACAATTTCTTTTTGTTGTTGTTAAAACATATGAAAAGAAGCAGCCAGTATTTTAGATACAACTTCTTTTTTTTTTTTTTTTTTTTTTTTTTTTTTATGTAATTTTATCTACTACTAAAATAAAATAAAAAATGAAGGAATCTTTAAGTAGGATATTTAATAAAACTTCGATTCGAAAACTAATTTTTAATATTGATTTCCACAAGTGATCTTTTTTTGTTCTTTTAAAAGGAGTTTGTGTAGAAGATACAGAGTTTTTTAAAAAAGTTAAAAAAAAAGTCAAAATATCCATTTAAAATAATCTAATAAGTGACTAAAATTTTATTTTTTCTTATGTTGTTCTTCATTACATATTATATATAGATTGTCTTTTAATCTAAAATTTCGTTTTGACTTAAAGTATAATTTTACTATCCTTCAATCAATTACGCTGTTCATATACTGAAATTTTTATTAATTACTTTTGAGAAATTCTTTGAAAAATATCCTACTTTTAAACACGATAAAACTTGAAGTTAATTTTTGATATCGAATTTCTTTTTAGTTATTTAGTAAAGATTGTTTCTCTCTTTCATTATCATATGTTTTATTTCTTCCAGAATTCAATTATATACAGTGCGTGTCAAAAGTTCAAGCACAATAGCAATTTTTAAATAAAACTTTAAATATACACTTTATTTCCATATTTGTCTTGTATATATTAATATCTATTTTAACATCATATGCATTGAAATTAACTTTTAAATTTTATTTCAAACCGTGGAGTTTAAGAATAGAACAAAAATAACCGGGTCAAAAGTTTAAGCACAAAATCGTTTTTATGCAAATTTTACAATCTGACGTAAGCGGTTGCGCACGCAAACAATTTCTGGGTGTATAAGAAGCTGTTAGTTGTTGTTTACGAGTTAGTACAAAATGCCTCGGTCGAAAGAATTTTCAGAGGAGGAGGTGATAAAAATATGGAGTATGGGAGCAAAATCTAAGTCTGTTTCGGAAATTGAAAGTACATTAAAAAGGTCAAAACGAGGTTTTCATCAAATTTTGGCTCGTGGTAATAATTTCAAACGAAAATTTCGTTCAGGAAGGCCGCGAGTGACTAGTTTGCGCGAAGACAGCCGTATCAGAAATTTGGCTTCAACTGGTAATTACTCCCTTTCGCAAATAAAACATGCAGTTGGAGGACAAATATCGAAAAAAACTGTTCATAGAAGAGTTTTGGAATTCAAATACATCAAATACCGTAAATGGCTCGATTACTGTGTCTCAAACGACACCATAAAGAAGCTAGATTACAATGGACCAAAGAGCATATGTCACTTGGTGAAAAGTGGCTGAATGTCATATTCAGTGATGGAAAAAAAATGAAACCTTAAAGACCCTGATGGGTTTAAGTACTATTGGCATGATCTCCGCAAAGAACCTAGAAGTGTATTTAGCCGACAACATAATAGTGGTTCTGTAATGGTGTGGGGAGCTATTTCTTTCAATGGCCAGACATCTCTAGCATTCATCAGTGGTCGTCAAAACTCTGAAAACTATCAAGAGACACTTGCCAATCATTTGCTTCCTGTTTCCGAGGTTTTAGGGGGAGAAAAATTGTTATTTCAACATGACAATGCTTCGATCCATACCTCAAACTCAACTTCATCGTGGCTTAAGTCGAAAAAAGTGTCTGTTTTGAAATGGCCGGCAATTAGTCCTGATTAAAACCCTATAGAAAATATGTGGGGTATTCTCACTCACGCAGGGTATTCAAATGGAAAGCAGTATTCTTCAATTAAAGATTTGAAAGATGCCATTGAGAACGCTTGGTTTAAAATTGAACCAGAAACAATACAGAATCTCATTTTATCGGTGGAAGACCGTATATTTAAAGTAATTCAGCATAACGGAGCAATAATCAAGTATTAATTTTTTTTTATTATTGTTCTGTTAAAGACTAAAAACAACTGTGCTTAAACTTTTGACACACACATTTTTGTTGTTTTGATAAATTTTATTATTTAAGATAAATTTTATAACATAAATCTGTTAACTATCTTTTGAAAACTGCAATTTGTAGATTATGTGAAAAGGAAATTAATTTTCATTCATTAATAAAATTTTATTTTGAAATTTTCTGTTGTCTTAAACTTTTGACAGTATATATATTAAAACAAACTGAATTACACTCTTTATTGATCTTAAATATGGAATATTTTCGAAGCGACAACCTTAAGCCCTCGTAGCATTGTCTAATCAGATCAAAATTTTCTTGAATATTCATCATAAAATCATCGCATCATCATTATTATGAAACCATACGCCTCATATTTTCATCATATTATTTACTAAAAATTCATCGGATTTCTGTCATAGAATGGTGCTATACCGGATGTAACATTTCTGATCAATTTCCGATGAGTATCCAACCAAGTCAAATGAAAATAAGCTAATATTCGGCTCGTCAATTCACTGAGTGTCGATGAGAGGCTATTCAAAGGCAAATGACATTTTGCTACTCGAAAGTTATTTCTCTGAAAATAGGATTTTGAGACGTTGCACGCAAGATAGTAGAGATGAGACGGGCTCAGCCCATGCCCGAAAGCCCGAGTTCGAGCCCGGGGCCAATGCGGGTTCGGGCTCTGTTTTCATTTTAGTCTTCGGACCCGGGCGGGCTCGGGCTCAATTTTTCTGAAACCGGAAAATTGTTTGTGTGTAAAAAAGTTTGAAAGAACTCTCCCCCGCCCCTTGAGAGTACTTATTGTTTTTCACATCATTTCAATGCTGTTATGTCAAAACGAAAATTGAAGAGAAATCGTGTTTTTATATTTTAATAGATGATTGCTGTTTCAAACGAAAATTTGTGATGATTGGAGATTTATGTTTGTTGCATTTCCTGCGATAGTCTATTACTGATATGGCGCCAATCAAAACAAGCACAAACAATAAATTAGCTTCTGGTTGGATTTTGGTTTGTAACAAAGGATATTTTTTAACTCAGTCGTTTATTTATTTAGTTAGTTAGTTATATAGAACTTAGAGAGTGATTTCTTGGTTTTTTATGTAAACCAAAAGCTTGATATTTCCAAATTATTTAATTGTGCGAGTTATAATCGTTCAATTTATGAAAATAGCAGAGTGATTAATCTTTCTCTTTTTCACCATGAACTCTACTTATGCTGAAGATTTCCCTTCGTAAGTAAACATATTTTCCATGTTATACCGATAGAAAACAATCGATCAGTGTTTCTTCTTTTCCTATAAAAGCATCAGGCCTTTAAGATACTGTATCAACGTTTTAATTTGCATAGATTTTCAGGTTGATGTCATTTACGGTGAATTATTATGAAAAATGAATCGATTATATTTAAAGATATGATATTTTATGGGAAATTGAAAACCTTTTCCGATTCTTCAGCAAATACAAACAGTAATTTCTGCAAACTTCATATATTTATTCATTACACTTTTTTTTAATGTATCCATCAAGTTTTCTCATTAAAGGACAAAAAATATGGGAATCCTTTTAGGTATGAAGTGTATTTTTATTTTATAGTAAACTGCTCTTTTGATAAGATTGAGTTTAAATTTTTATTCAACAGTAATTTTTATGTAAGAAATTTTTAAAAGCGAGACATCACATTTTAAGCAATTTTTAAATGTCATGGATTTTTTTTTTTTTTTTTTTTTTTTTTGTATGTTTTGATGACAAAAAATCTTTTGGGCTCGAGCGGTTTCGGATTCAAAATCATCGGGCTCGGGCGGGCCCGGGCTCCGCAAAATGAGCCCGAACTCATCTCTACAAGATAGTTAAGGAACTATTCACCATTTTTTCAGAGAATTTTCAAGAGATATTTTTTGTATAAGAGGCTCTATAAAGTGAATCTAATTTTACATTTTTTTTGTTGAAAAAGTTTTTTATCCTTTGTGTTATATTGCTAACCTGAAAATCTTGTATAAACAAGATACATTTTTGTTTTTAAAACGTAAAAACTGTCAAAAACTAATTTCTTAAATTCAGTGTAAGATCAAGACCTTTTAAGATTAATTAGATCCCAAACTTTTTGTTTTATATTCAGAAACTCTTTGTAATCATGCTCACAACCTTCAAGTTCTATTTTCTAATCGAAAAATTAAAAAAGACTTAAAAAAGAACTATTTTTCCCTGTAACAGTTTTTAAAAAATGAAATTAAAGAACAAACATGTATTTATTACTATATAAACTTAAACTCTATAAAGATTATGTACAATAGAATCTCGCTACAACGAAAGTCACTTTAATGCATTTTTCAATTTAACGAATATTATTCTAATTGTTAAAAAAAATTCAACTACTTTATTTGATTAAGAAAATTATTCACGTTATCAAATTTTTCAGTATAGATAATTTAACCAGTACTTTCTTTAGATTCATTGTAACGAGATATTACTCTTTTCTTCTTCCATATGCAGGTGTTTCACAAAGGACCCCTAACTTTAAAAATCTATAACTCGGAAACGGTGACAGATGGAAACATGAAACCAGTGGTGTGTTTATTAAAAAAATCGTAAGAATCTTATACATAAATCAGAAAATTTAGTTAAAACATAGCGCTCATAGAGGCGCTAAGAACGTTAAGATCTTTTAAAGAGAGTTCAGAAGCATTCAACGACCAGCCGTCGAAATCCCACTCCATATGCCTCAGTCTCCTTCAAGCTTCGGCGACGCGATCATCGTCCCAGAACAGACTCTATATCTCTACGTCTTCTTTATGCCTATTTATAAATCATCGTCAATATGACAGAGACGAGATAGCACAAAGAAATTTTACAACACACGAGATAGACAACCGGTAGCTCCACACAAAGAGTGCGTGCAATAGAGCCAGTGGAATTCGAACCCCCAACCTCCAACACTCGAATGCGATAAGCGGCGTGGGGCCTTGATCACTCGGCCACCGAGGCTTTGAAGGAGAATGAAGCATAATAGAATGGGATTTCGACGGCTGATTGTTCAATGCTTCTTAACTCTCTTTAGAAGGTCTTAACGCTCTCAGCACCATCTATGAGCGCTATTTTTAACCAAATTTACAGATTTATGTATAAGATTCTTACGATTTTTTTAATAAACACACCACTGGTTTCATGTTTCTATCTATCACCGTTTCCGAGTTATAAATTTTTAAAGTTAGGAGTCTTTTGTGAAACACCGTGTATCTATGTAATGTTTGTATGTGTTTCTTATTCTGTTACAATGTTTATTTTAAATTATTGCGTTCATTATAAATCATTATCATAACTTTTCATGTAAAACAAAAATATTTGAACTTTTTTTGGTCTGACTTCAAAATTGTATTGTCGCAATTTATATTGTTAACATTGCTGTTGTTATTGTTATTGTTATTTACATCGTTATTTTAATTTTGTGTTAATAATTACTTTCGCTATTTGTATCTATTGATGAAAGTGTGTTTTTGAATTTACTTTTATCACTTCATTTATGTTTTACCATTTAGTCATAAGAAAACGAAAGACAAAAATGGGGCACTATGTTGAAACCAAAATGTATTAGAGTTCTTAACGCAATTGCTGAAACATTTATTTTAAACACAAGTTTAATTCTTTAAATTTACAAACAAAAGCTATTTTCCCTGAAATATATAGCTATTTTTTTAATGTTCAGTTAAAACTCTATGCTGCGTTGCTGAGACTTTTATTTCAAACAGGTATTTTATTCTTTTAATTCAAAAATAAAAGCTATATGTCTTTTAAAATTAAGGCTATATGTGTGAAAAAAACGCCTAACGCCATTGCAGATACTGTTATTTTAAAAAAGTGTTAGTTTTTAAATTCAAAAATTGGGTTTTTTTGTCCGAGCCAATATATAATATTATTACATATTCATAATTATTATTATAAAAAAAGAAGACATATTGAAAAGTTGTTATATTTAATTAATTTTGTTATAGTACGACTTTTCCGAAAATGATAAAAAAAAATTTCTGCAAAGTATGTTTTACATTTAATGTGTTTTACAATTGAATAACTATATTCCTAAAATTTCATTAAAGGGCATATTTGTTAAATATTAATAAACCTTAATTTTTAAAATTTATATACCACTTTAAAAAAAGTCCAAAGGTTATTTTCCCCCAAAATTTAAAAATAGATAAAACATGAAATATTAAAGAGAAAAAAATAGCGTTTCAAACGTTTAAAGTGCATTTTAATGGAATTCGAGAAAATATATTTCCAAAAAGTAGAGATAGGTTTGCAAATCAATATTATGTAGTAAGTAGAATGATTGAATTAAATAATGTTTCTTATTGGAGTGCACTAGTAGATTCTCTTTTCCAGTTTGTAAAATAAAATATAAAAAAATGTAGAAAAATTCTACATCGCTCCTTTTTTAAACATGAACCAGAAAATTTTCATTTAAGAGTAAGATTTTATTAGATCAAAACTTTTTCAAGAAATTGTTAATGTAGAATTTTAAAAGTAGCTGAATTTAACTACAAAATAGCTTTCATGATTAAAAAAATAGTAGGTATTTTGTAGCCTCATTAAAAAGGAAAAAATGACTTTTATATAGTTATCTATTCTTCAATGCTCCCAGAAAAGTTATGATTAATTCTGATTTTACTCATTATTTCTACTGCCACTTTAAAAGTTTAGATAACCCATGGAAAATTATCTAGAAATTAATCTTATATTTTTATGTTAGGTCATTGAACTGCATTAATGTGAAAAACAGATATTTCTTTTTTTTTTTTTTTCTTTCATTTGTTAATCTCTATTTTACCCCCATTTTGGTGTACACAATTGTTGTTTTAAAAGTTTACATATTTCGTAGAAATGTTTTTAGATAACTTTTTTTTTTTTTTACATTCAAAGAGTGAAATGAATTAGACATGGAACACGGCTATTTGATCCACACTCTTCTTTTTCTTCAAAAAATTCTTTATATTGCTATTTAAAAACATATTTTTATCTAAATATGTTTATAAAACAAAGACTTTATTATAGCAAAAAAAAAAAGATTAAATTTTGGAAAGAACTGAAAAATTGTGAGCATGAATTTTAATTTTAAAACGGAAATTTTTGGATTTAATGAAAACATGAATGGATTTCAATGACATCGCTTTTAAGCAAAGCACCATGAAACCATTAAATAATGGGCATATTAAGACCACCATATTTATTTGCAGGAGCCCGCTATCCAGAGATAAAGAGATTTGTGGTGGTAATTTAAAAAAGAGGTCACTATATAGAAGTGTCGGTCGTTCGGAATTGTCCGTTTGGGGGATTTTACAGTATACTGTACATTTTCTATAGAAAAAAATTATCACATGTCGTCACCTGAGAATAATAAGGTTCTATCTGTGTTTTTGAAAAAAATGGCTTACCTATATAGAAAGGCTCTATTTGTATCTATAAAGGAATTTTTGCATCAAAATGATGTTATATATAATTTACATATGTTATATCGATTATGTTATGACATTATTTTAATCCAGAAGTACCTTCATAGATACAAATAGAACATTTCTATATCAATAAGTCATTTTTTTTTTTTTCAAAAACACAAATAGAACCTTATTATTCTCAGGTGACGGTGTATTATAACATTTTAATAAGTTTTCTGAGTAAAAAATCAATTTTTTTTAAATAATTATTTTATAAACCGCGAATGCATAATTTTCTTTTTTATATGTTCTTTGATATTATTTTAAAAACATTAATGGTGTGAATAACAGAATAAAACTATAAATTATTTGTGAATAAAAAATTGAGAAATATTATATAAATTATAAATTGTTTACCAATAATAAGTTTTAAAGTACAGTGTTCATTTATAAATTGAGGTTATGAATTTTTTCAATTATTATATTAGAATTTATTAGGTTACATAATAACAAAACTGGCAGTTAAAATTATTGCCAATCATACAATTATTCTTTTCTATAATGTTTATCCACATTTTCAATCAAAAATACTTTGTGAGAAAACCATTTTTAAACTAGTCGGGTGTGCCAATCCTAACACTTTTTTATATTTCATCCATGTAATTTTTTTATTTATGAATTTTAAAAACAAAAAATGAGTAATTCGATGATAACAGATCTGTTATTTCTTTATTTTTTATTACACTTCAAGTTTTTCGTCATTGTTTTTACGATCTAATAAAATGTTCATTTTATTCACCGACTTTTTATTTTTGACACTTGCATTCAAAATATTGTCAAGTATTTTGATTCCTTAAGCTTTAAGTGGACATAACTATAAATAAATGCAGATGATGTAACTCTGAATAGATGTAAAATATTTTTTATGGAAAAATATTTGATTGAATATCTTACAATATTTAATATTTAACATTACGTCTTAGATTGTAAAACACAAATATGTGTTCAATTTCAAGTATTATGAAATGGAAATGGAAATAAAAAAATATTTTCTGAAACAGTTAGTGAGTTGAAAATACTTTGTGTAAAAAAACATACCATGTAGTGCTATTCCATAGAAAAAAATATCATTTGGAGGAAAAATAAAATTAATAATATATTTAATTTAAGGGCATGATCAGAAAGCTTTAAACTTATATTTTTATGTCTTATAAAAAAATTTAATAATGTGAAAGATGCCTATTATAGTATGTAGAATTTATAGTATGGTCTTGCAATGCAATTAAAAAAAAAAAAAAAAAAAAAAGTGTACAAGTTGCAAATGCAAACAGCAACTCCAAGAAAACAGCATTTTGAGTTTGCTTTTTTTAATAAGAAAATAAGTACGTTAGATTATTTTAGATTAGTACTTTGAATTTTAGAAAATTATTTCTTGGAATAAAATGCCTTTTAAAAGTAAATTTTTATTTTTACATCAGTTTTCTATTTTAGTGAGAAGTTAATCCTACTCAAAATATTTTATTTAAAAAAAAAATTAATCCATAAACCTTTTGAAGTATTAAAAATTCTTTCAAATGATGTATTAATTCTTAATTTTAATTGAAAAAAAAAAGACTGTTGAAAATGTGTAACTGATGTAACTATAAAAATGCAACCTTGACATAAAGCATTAGTTACATCACTTATGCACTTTCGTTCTTGCTTAAACAAGTTAGAATTTAGTTGAAATTGACAGCTGAATGCATTACTTGCCGAATCAGTATGTAAATGGCAAGAAAATGTTTATTTGGTATGTGTGAAGATTACAGCGATATCAGCAGTTTTCTTGATAACAAGTTTTTATAAAAAATTTCAGCAACATTTTACCAATGAAGTATAGCATTAAAAAATTTCAGCAACATTTTACCAATGAAGTATTGATAACAATAAGGTCTTAAACCTTTCAGGGGCGCCGTTTGCTGTCCGCGAACGAATAATGTTAATGCCCAAAATTTCAAGTGGCATTAGAATTTATTTAAGTAAAATTTCAATCTTATAACATACGATGAAAAAAAGAAAAGGTCTTTTAATTAAAGTACTCTTCCTCTTAACCGACTTCCTGTTAACCGGGACTCCGCTTTAACAAGCCTAATTTTTTTTTTTTTTTTTTTTTTTTTTTTTTTTTTTTTTTTTTTTATGCTTAGGCAAAATTTAGGAATTAGAGCCACGGAAACTCAGCTTACGTTTTCTAGTTGAAGTCCATCCCCGAATGGAAGGAGGCAAAACTTAGAAAGGAGAATGTCAGTTTTAAATAGATATGCATTGGATTTTAACAGTCTTGAATTCAGGGTGTACTCCGAGGATAAATTCCAAATGTGGCGAGGCTTAGTCTTAGGATAAGAGGAAGATTTTAGATTTTGGTGCTTTTAACCCCTTGAGGGGCACTGGTATATCTACGAATCCACTTAATTTTAATTTCCGAAAGCCACATTGGCCCCAGAATTTCGGTAAAAGAAATTTCGGTTTATTATATAAGTGAAAGAAAGCTTTTAATTATTTACATAATTTTTTTTTTCAAATTCCGGTGTAACTCGTTAATTTCAACATTTTAGCAATGGAAGTACTTTGCGTCGCAAAAGGTTAATAATCAAAAGTGCAATCTCCACCCCTTCGCCGGAATTCTATAATATCTTATCTATCTGCAAATTGCTCTTAACAACCATTTAAAAAGCTTGAGGGATGCTCGCAGATCACCGTGGAAAATTTATAATAGTGTTTGATAAAGATTTCAAGCATGAAACATTATTTAACTAGGATATTATGAGGTTTGTATCTAATGTTGTTCAATATGAACACGGTTCTGATGATGATGAAACTGAAGATGACACTGCTAAAATTCCTCATCCGGAAGGGTTAATAGCATTAAAGTTGGCGGTACGCTATGTTGAGCAGAGGCTAAATGCTTCTTCGGATAAACGTATGATGAAGAGATTATGCTGCAAAATGTCGGGCATCTTGCCTTCAGAAGAAGAAGGTTACTGATTTTGTTTTGGTTAATTAACTTAAATTTATATGGGGGGGATGTAGAAAAATTTCGACTTCTTATAAAGGTGTGTGACACGATTTTCAACAATTTAATCTGCGTTAAATATTTTTCATTGTTTGTTATCAGTAACTTTATCAACTTTATCAACTTTATTTTAGTATTATATTATTATTATATTTAGTATTATATTTAGTATTATACTTAGTATTTTATTTTATTTTAGTAACTATATCAGTAACTTTGTTATCAATAACTATTTTTTATTTTATTTTTTTGTACAACTAATGTTTATTTCATAAAATATAGAAAATATGCACTTTTTTAAAACTACACAAAATGAAAAATTAAATTCATCATACGGGTTAATTAATTAAATTACGCAGATGCTTATTTAATTTTTTTCTATTTCTCCTTTTAACCGCTTTTTTCTCTAGTCGGCTAACCTTCGATGCCGTTTAACGCGGTTAAGCGGGATACTACTGTATTTTGAAATAAACTTGTTCGTAAATTGTGATGTGATTTTGGAGCAGAAATGAAAGGCTATGAAAGGCTTAATTGAAACTACGCTTCCGAAGGTTCGTACGAGTCCGTTATTTCCGAGGAGAAATATGAGTATTTTAAAATAAAATCTAGTTCAAACATGGTACTAAATCTAGTTCAAATATGTGAAAATTTGCCTTATTTTAGTAAATATTTTCTTTAAGAAAATACTGGTACCGAAGAATTTTCTGATTTGAAAGTTCCAGAACCCGTACGAATCCCTTGCTTTTAAATGCAAATAAGGAGTTTTAAATGCTATAAAGTTATACACTGGTGTCCAAAAGTTAAGCATAATTGGTAATTAAGTAATTATTTTTAAGTAATGAAAGAAATATGAATCGGAATGTGCTGAAACTCCAGGTGCGTAAACAAAATAGTACGCGTCACATATTTTCGCGAAGAGTTTTCCCGGAAATCGAACAGGGGACCGTCAACAAATTGAAAAAAAACGAAGATCTTTTGGATAACCCTGTCAAAACTAATGTAGCAAAAGCGTTCAAACTGCACATTATAATTAATTGGCTTATTGTAATGTACTGTGTTAATTTTTACAAGGATAGCATGTATACTCGTAGAGAAATTAAGGTTTTTATAAAAACAGTCCTAAATTTTTCCAAGTTTTTTGCTTATAATTTGCAGAGTTCTTATTATAAAATAATGTTCTTTTCTGAAAATATGACAAAGTACACAATACTTTGTCATCAGAATTTAAAAATAATAAAAATTGTATGAAAAATGAGTATGTTTAGTAAATAATTTTTCATTACGCATGCGTTAACGATATCAAAATGTCATTTGCATATTGTGTTAGCTAAATCTATAGAGCAACTTCTGTAAAAGTTTCAAAAACATAGCTTGAAAATTCTGAAAATGGGAGCCTATAGAATCAACTCAAAATCCGTTATTCCTAAAGGAAGCAAAAAAATCAGGGGTTTTACCTAAATATAATTGTACGTGTAATATTGTGTAGGCACTAAACAATAGAATATGGATACAGCCCCTCATCTTTTTGCTTCATTTAGGGAATAAAGGATTTTGAGTTGATTCTATAGGCTCCCATTTTCAGAATTTTCAAGCTATTTTTTTGAAACTTTTACAGAAGTTGCTCTATACATTTAGCTAACACAATATGCAAATGACATTTTGATATCGTTGACGCATGCGCAATGAAAAATTATTTACTAAACATACTCATTTTTCATACAATTTTTATTATTTTTAAATTCTGATGACAGGGTATTGTGTACTTTGTCATATTTTCAGAAAAGAACATTATTTTATAATAAGAACTCTGCAAATTATAAGCAAAAAACTTGGAAAAATTTAGGACTGTTTTTATAAAAACCTTAATTTCTCTACGAGTATACATGCTATCCTTGTAAAAATTAACACAGTACATTACAATAAGCCAATTAATCATAATGTGCAGTTTGAACGCTTTTGCTACATTAGTTTTGACAGGGTTATCCAAAAGATCTTCGTTCTTTTTCAATTTGTTGACGGTCCCCTGTTCAATTTCGGGGAAAACTCTTCGCGAAAATATGTGACGCGTACTATTTTGTTTACACACCTGGAGTTTCAGCACATTCCGATTCATATTTCTTTCATTACTTAAAAATAATTACTTAATTACCAATTATGCTTAACTTTTGAACACCAGTGTAGTTCGTTCTACGTGTTCAGTGTGTTCGGCAGTGTGTTCTGTAATCTGGTAAGGCTGGGTTTCATCTCCAGGTATGCATAAAGTAAAGGTAAAAATGAAAGAAAATGTTTTTCTTTATTTATTCTTTCTTTACCCTGTTGCATCTCCTGTTTAATGCACATTGAGGAACGCTTCAGTAAAACTCGAAATCGCAGATTAAAACGTAGGGTATATATATATATATATATATATATATATATATATATATATATATATATAAATACTTTTATAAATACATCCAATGTTATTCAGACAATACCAATAAAAGAACCAATGAATATATATATATATATATATATATATATATATAAGAAAATACAAAAAATCAGACCTATTTATTACTTTTTTAATAAATCGCCCCTCAATGTGGATACGGGCCCCATGACTAATAATCACGGGTTTTACAGGGCAACAAGAAACCTAAGTTTATCGTATTAATTTAAGTAAAACACATGGCCTTTTTAACTGGTAACCCCCCTCGGGAGATGAGAAATTTCTATACATCTACGCACTTGGTCTCCAGAACTCATGATGTAAAGACTTGCGAAAAGATTTTGATATGTTTTAAATAAATCGTAATTAAAACTCATCCCCTTGAAGTCTGTCGTTTCATGAAAATGCGACATATATATTCTCTCTCTCTCCGGAAACACGAGCAACGCCGGGTAATATTTCTATTATATAATAAGTATCGTAGTTTCTTACAAAATTTTTACTAATGAATTTAGAAATTTGACCTATGTAAAATTCAAGTTATGTAAAAATCTGTGGAATGCATTACTTACGTTAATAGGAGAGATACCTGTATACAAAAAAAAAAATAAATAAATAAATAAATAAATAAAAAATAAAAAAAAATAAAAAATAATTAATTATCTCAATTATTAATATTTCTGCCGCTTACTTTATAAATACTATTTTTATTTATTTTTTATTTTTTTTTTATTTTTTTTAGTGTTTCTTCTTTTTAATTCCAAACTTATGATCTTCTCAAGTGAATTATCAAAACTAGTTATCTCAGGAATTTCAAAAGTATTTCATTTTTATAGTTACGATTTATTTCACTTATTTACTCTAAAACCTTTCGGCAGTGAAAATTTCTTTTTCATTTTCAAGTTTTTTCTATAATAGGCATTGAAATCGCGAACATTTTCAAAAATATATTGAGTGAACTTCGGAAATAAAGGATTATGTGGATTATAAATTTAACCTCGAAGCAATTCATTAATATTAAAACAAAACTTTTGACGTTAATATTTATAAATAGCAGATTTATTTTCATATTTTTATAAGTAATTTTTCGTGTTCTTTCTTCATAAATAAAATGAATTCTTTTTCATATATATAATAAAACTTGTGAAATTAGAACTAGCTTTAAATAAAAAATCATTATAAACCCACTTAACCCCTTCACAACTGGAGCCTTTTAAGAAATTTTTAATGTTTTGTCACCGGTTTTTAAAAACAGAATTTTGTTCCTTATTAAATCGAGAAAATGTTTCCATTAAATAAGGCAAATTTCACAATAAAATTTTATTGGTGGGTATAAACAATGATTCTTGAGCCTTTCTGCAGAATGTATACGTGTCCCTCGTGTCCAAGGGGTTAAGCAAAGACAAGACTGGGTGCAATCTTACGGAAAATATGCCAGCTTTGTGATCCGTTTCCTCATAAATCACCCGACAGATTTTGGGGAAATTTCAAATTCACATTCACTGAATGTATGGTAGACAGTTTTTTTCTGTGACAAAAACTTTTTATTTTACAGCAATGTCGAATTTTCAGGTACTTACGTATTAACGCCACTGCAGTTATCTTTTGGATTTCTTGTTGCCTTGTATTTCGCTGATTTTTCACGCCATTTTTTAGTGTTTTACTGCTTTTTAGTACTTTTTTAGCGCTTTTTAGTGATTTTTTTTACTCATTTTTTGACGCTATTTTTTGTGCATGTGCGAACAACAAGATTGCTCTTTATTGCACATTAGTGCAAGTTCTGCTGCGGTGGCGTTAATACGTAAGTACCAATTTTCACTATTTTCCCATTTTTCAGAATTATTTTCCTTGAAATTAATGAAAGTTCTTTTTTTTTAACTGAATGCCTAGAGCATAAATATGACTTCATATTTTTGCTCTACCACAAAAAATATCAAAATTACTCCAGTAGTTAATGAGTTAGTGAAATGTTTACCTGGAAAAACTTACCTTGAGTGAAGTTCTTACACAATTTTATCAAACACATTGAAATTTAGCTATTAGTACAGTAATAATTTGACTTACGTTAGCAATTCGTTTCAAGGTTAGCGACGTAATTCGAAAACAACGTAAATCGAGGTACATTTCAGCAAGCAAAAAAGGATAAGTAGTAAAAATTCTCCAAAATCTATGAATACATTCTATTGCATTTTGAGATTATGTTTCATAGATTTAACATTCGATAAAAAGAAGTAAATTTTCAATACAAAAATTTTAAATAAATCAATAACATGTTAATGTACAGTTTTTTGTGTCCCATTCGATTGTTTTGCTGATGTGAAAAAATATTGTAATGAAGTTTGAGAGAACAAATTTTTCTTTTTTACATTTCGAAACTATTGTTTGACTTTTTGAAAATTTTTTTAGTAAAGAAAAGAAAAATTCAGAATGAGACAAAAAAAAAGCGGATTTTTTGAAAGTTTAAAGGCTCTATATTGTCTTAAACGGTTCATGGAATTTCACTTGAAATAATAAATTTTACATTTAATAAAATGCAGGGATTTTCAAAAAAGAACAAGAATAATTTAAAAAGTATTTTGTGATTTAAAATTCTTCCAAATACATTTCTTTCTTTCATAATATTTTCAATATAAAAGTCAAGCATAATTTGAAAAAAGTCGTAAGTCAAAATCATTCGGGAAATATTGGAAATTTGATGTTTGGCTCGCTTATTGATTTCCATTTAGCTATGTAGAAATACCTCTTTTTTTCGTAAGAATCTAAAAATAAATTAGACCAAAATATTATTAAGAAGCCGAAAGAGAAAAAAATATGTAATTTAAAATATGCCTTCTCTTGTTTTTTCTTTTATTTTATTAAAGTATTATCTAAAATCTGAAATTATTTCATTTTACTAGAATACTAACAAGAGCGAAAATTTATTCATCAGGCTTAGATTATACCTGCTTTTCAAAACTAACAGAATATTATTAAGTTTCTTTTTTAATACAATGATAGAAGATATCTAAGTAGGAAATATCCATAAAATGCACCGGAAACGGATTTCTCTTGAATTCTTTTGAATGCCCCTGTAAATTATCAATAAACGTTACACATTTCATTTTTAATAGAGAAAAACCCAATGTAAGCTTTATTAAGATAAATTGAGTGCCATTCCAAGTATTTCAACACTATTTTGATCACGGAAAGATGAAAAATCGAATTCATAAATACTCTTCTACTATGTTGGAATGTCCACTTAAAATAATTCCGTTGGGTTACAATCTATGAGGAAACATCTTTTGCAATGTATTTGAGTGATTTCACGTTATTTCAAATATATTGAACTCAATATATATATTACTGAAGTTCCTTATAAGTTGTTTAGTATAGAATATGGTGTGCATAGCACTCATCATTAATTTACTGGGACAAGCAAAAGGATTCAGTTACAATATTGTATATGAACAAAAATTACTGGGAGTACATTTTCTAATGTGGTAACTTTTTTAAACTGTAACTAATTTTCTGCATATTATTTGATGCATATAAACTCTATAAATCATTTACAGGGCTGCACAAAAAAAACTCAAGTACATTTCCGTTTATTGACGGAAATTGCCAAAGGAGATTTTCGACTGTGAAAATGTGTTTCATGAATAAAATTTTAGCATACTAAGAATATATACAAGTCTATAGATCATATGCAAAGCTTCACGGAACGATTCACAGATTTTTACTACTATTGTTAGTAATTGATGAATGTAGGTTTTCAGATGTGCTATACGTTTTCCGTGTCGTTTATTTAGAGAGTATATCCAAATTAGCTCTCTAATAAGTACATATGTTCAATTAGAGAAGTCCACAAGGCTCCTGTCTATGTCCTTTCCTAACAAGAGTTAAATGAATAGCCTTCTTAATGATCTCAGTGGACGGGACTTTCTGGTAGTGACCTATGCTAATGGCTTTCTGATTATCGCTAGGTGTCGCACACCGAAGCTACTGGACGAATGCAGAAACCAAGCAATGAAAATAGTGAGAAAATGGGTAACTCACCATTATATGCAGATCTCGTAGACAAAATGTCAGATCCGAAACTTGCAATGAACAAAACAGGAGAAAAGAGCCCCTATTTTCAAACTTGACAATCACACGCTGAAACAGGAGAAAATTTTACCTTATCTCAGTTTAACATTAGACAATACGATTTCTTTTTTGAAATATTCATGAAACAAGCGCTCTGAAATCAATATCATCTAACTGAATCTTCTCAAATTTGCCTCTCAATAAGAAGAAGTATCAAAATATATTCTTAAAATCTGGTATTTCAACATTTTGGAAAAAAAATAACGCACTCCTCAGCTATTTTTTTTTTTTTTTTTTTTTTTAATCCCATGAACTAAGATTAACCTCCTGATCGGCTAGCAAAAGGACAAATTTGTAAAGTTGTTTCCACTGTTTCCACTTGTTTTATCAAAAAATATTTAAAAAAAGATGTTTATTCCAACATGATACAAAATGTTTTATTACGTGTAAGCTTTAAAAATATTGATAATAACATATTTTTTTAAAACTGACTTTTATTTGTAGAATTATATTATGTATTTTAAATATTGTTTATGTTTCAAAGAAACGTGTAGCTTAGTGAACGGATATATCGGTTCATGGCGGTCAGAAAATTAATTTGACCAATTCTAACGCAATCCTTATGATTTCAGAGGCTTATAGAAAACCCTCAACAGCAGCAAAACGCATGTTAACGGGTATCCCACCTGGACCTACAGCTTGAAAAAAATAGCCGTTTCAGAAAGAATTATCCGCCTAGAAATCTCAATTAATAATCACAATCCCTACAACTATCAACACTCTTAAAACGAAAGAGCTGATTTGGCTCCTCATGAAAGAGCTGTAATTTTTTCGATCATAAAAGAGTTGTTTTTCAAATGATTAAATCTTCTTGATCTAAATTGGTTATTTAAATAGCTCAACTTCATTTAAATTGGTTAAAACTCGAGTTATTTCAACTCTTTTTTGAGAAACTGCCTTTCAACATTGAGATGAGTGGATTTCAGCTCAACTTGAGCTATTTTGTGGCTGACTTTTTAAGAGAGAACCAAAGATAAATTCAGTGTTACACAATTTCCTTTCAAATTTATTTCAAATGGGTAGATGGCTCACATCAGTCAGAAGTCGTAATGCATACGGATGGATCCAAGACTGAGCAGAGAACAGCCTATGCGTACTGCACATTGCGGGACGATGAAGCCATTCATACGACACAGGAGAAATTATGCCTAGAGAACACAGAATTTCATAACTGTCGACTTGTACGGATTTTTTCACACCACTAAAATTAATAAAATAAAAATAATTGTAATTTAACAAATTACAGCGACTATTTGGAAAGTAATATTTTCAAAGACTAAAATTTTAGACTTATAAATGATTTCTATCTTTAAAAAAACAGTAATAACATCAATTTCATGATGACCAAAATGTAGCTATCTAATAACAAAGCCATATTAATATGCCTGTACATTTAGAGTCACGATAATATTCCTGTACCAATCATAGAATAATATTAAATGAAATTTCAGTTTAACAATTTTCGGTTCTGTAAATTTTTAAACTTCTAAACCACGCACATTTTCAATTTTTACATTGTCGTATAGAGAAAAAAATTACTTTTAAATGGAACTTGTTTGAAACCTGTATCTAAATTTGATTTTGAGTTATTAATTTTTTGTAGTTTTTAACTTTTTTTTTTTTTTTTTTTTTTTTTTTTTTGTCATCGTGGCAACAGACGTATTCCATTTTTGGACATTAAACATGGACCAATTAGAAAACGAATAAAATAAAATAAGTTGCGGAATTCAACCAATATATTCGGAATTCAGATATACTTCAGATTTCCCAATTTTCTACCGATGACAAAAACTATTTTCCAAATTGTTAAAAAGAAATTTTTGCCTTGTTTCATCAATGACAACCTTTAGATTTTGGCAATTGTTTAAGATAAAATTTCCTATTAAATTTTTGTAGTAGGAAAAATCCGTACACGTTGATAGCTATAGTATTTGAAGCAGAACTTTTGACGATTGAGAACGCTGTCCATTTTGTCAATAATTCCACCTTTAATAATTTTACTTTTTATTCGGACAGCACATCAAGTCTTAAATCTTTAGAAAATATATTCACCGCTATTTAACTAGTCATTATTATCATATAAGCTTTGCAATCCTCTTTAAAATCTTTGCACTTTCAATAAGTACCTGATCACACCGGGATTTTCAGAAATAAAATAACCGACTACCTTAGCAAATCAAGTAACACAGCAATCAGTCTCTATGATGATTCACAGATGATTTTTTCCCTTTCCACCATCTTTCCTCAAGAAAATTATCAAATAAGCTACGATAGGAAAACGGCAATACGGGACCAAGCGTGATAGATCTCTACACGCTCTAAACTAAGCTTTTTAGGTATAAATCTAGAAATCGTGAATTAACTGTGAAAATTAAATACCGGGTGTCCCAAAATTGACTGATGGATTTTAAAATTCAATAACTTTCAAACGCTGACAGCTATTAACAAAATTTTTGCAGGAAAGTTATGTATAATGTCAGAAGTTTTTTTTTTTTTTTTTTTTTTTTCGTGATTCTTGAGTTTAGTTCGAATTTCAAACAATAGATGGCACTGGCGGCGATTGGCGCTCAGTCAACGCTGAAATTGACGTCACTCAGCATTGGTGCAAAGAAAGGAGGTAAAAGATATGGAGTGCATCTCATTTGCCAGTACAATCTGTCTCTCAGGCCACGATTCTGAACTCATTCGATATGATTTCAATGGAATGCATTATTGCCATGGAAATAACAGATTCTTCGATAGTGGAATACAGCGTTCAGAAGTGGGCATAAATTTTTCAGGCAGTATTCGAGTTTTCAGAAGATTTTACATTTCTGAAGTTTTATTTTCCCGGATTAAATTATTTTTTATGGCATGATTTAAAGAATATTTTATGTATCGTATTTTAAAACTACACTATTAAAATTTTGAAATCTTTGCCGCACCACCTTGCCGCATATTGTCACCCCTCCGCTTTTATAGGAAATGATTACTTCACTGTATTATGGAGCATTCTCACTAGTCAAAATAGAGATATTCTATAATAGCAGTGGAGTGACGATGATTAAAAGTTTCAAATTTTTAACACTGTACGTGAAGATATCTTGCTACAATCTTGCTCTTAGGGCCCGATTCTGAACTCTTCCATATGATTCCACACTGTTAAAATTTTGAAACTTTTGTTGCATCGTCACTCCATTGTCTTCTATAATATTTCTATTTTGACCAATGAGAATGCACCATAATACAGTGAAACAATTGTTTTCTATAAAAGCGGTGAAGTGACGATGCAAAAAATTTTTATAATTTTTAACAGTGCAATGGAATGTGTTGTTGCCATGGAAATAAGAAATTATTCCATAAAAAATGCAGTGTTTGGAATTGGTCATGAATATAACAAGCTGAATTCGAGTTTGAAGACTATTTTACATTTATGAATATTTATGGGAATTTTATCTAACCAATTTAGATATTTAGTTAAAATTTCCAAAATTTTAGTTTGGAATAAAATTCTAAACTAAGTTATAAAGTTCCTATCTTTCCTATTGGAAATTTTAAAAATTTAGTTGATCTAAAATTTCTTAGAATATAACAAAAAATTATAAAGTTTTTAACAAAAAAAAAAGAAGGAAAGAAAAAAGAAAAAAAACTGTTTACCTAGTTTTAAAATACGATGCATAAAGTATTCTTTATAAATTGTGTCATAAAAAGTTATTTAATCCGGGAAAATAAAACTTCATAAATGCAAGAACTCCCGCAAACTCGAATACTGCTTGCGAAATTTATGCCCACTTCTGAACGCTGTATTCCACTATAGAACAATTTGTTATTTCCATGGCAACAACGCATTCCATTGAAATAATATAGAATGAGTTATGAAATGGGGCCTGAGAGCAAGATTGTTATAGTGAATGAGACACACTCCGTAGACGTAATCTCCTTTCGTTGCATCAATGCTGAGTGACGTCAGTTTCGGCGTTGACTGTGCGCCAATCGCCGTAAGCGCCATCTATTGTTTGAAATCCGAACTAAAATCAAGAATAACGATAAAAAATAACTCCAGAGATTAAGCATAACTCTCCTGAAAAAAAAAAAAAAAAAAAAAAAAAAAAAAAAAAATTGATACTTGTCACCGTTTGCAAGGTATTGAATTTTAAAATCCATCAGTCATTTTTGGGACACCCGGTATGATGATTAACTAAAATTTTGAATATTCTTTTTCTTTAAAAATTTTAAGAACGTTTTTGTTGAAACGACATTTTACAGCGCATTGCGTAAGTTAGCATACACTTAGGCAAACCAATCGAGTTTTTGCTTTACGGAAATGAATTTGGAAATAAAAGATTATTCATTTTGTAGTGCCTTGAACCTTTCATGTGTTAAAAATAATTAATATGTTTTGAGTTATATGAAAATTAGGGGCGAGAATGACGCTATTCCGTACAATTTAACTAAAAGTAGAACACAGAATTTCACCCCCCCCCTCCCCCTTTCCTAACGTAAATATGTTTTGTGAAAAGTTTAATTTCGTTTCTTTCAGATGACTTTGAAAAGTTTTTCTTAAAACGGTGTTGGATGATACGCGTACATCATGTCCATATTAACTGAAAATATCTCTATTCATTTAATAATAATTACTGCAAAAATAATTGTATAGTAAAAACTATGATTAGTAAGTGAATAAATTCATTTTATGTGTTATTTTCTATGCCTCTCCCTCCTATAAAAAAAAAAAAAAAAAAAAAAAAAAAAAAAAAAAATCCCGACGTTGACCTATTTTTCGGGTTAACCTACCTTTAATATTTTCCAATATCCGCAATAAACTCCCTATTTTCTTTAAAATTTAACCATTCCATCATCCCACGCAAGCGAGCACTGATAAAATGAAGAATCAGCATTTTTAACAAATTATAGAACATTTAAAAACAATTTCACCAGAAATTTAAAACTCGTAACAAAGGTTCTAAAGAAATGACAGTTTTGCCAGAATGTCCACAAACCTAATAGTCCCCAAAGTTAAACAATGGCATACTACTCAATTTTATTAACTTTCTTAATTTTATTATTTATGTAAAAAATAAAAATTAGAAAAAACTCAAAAAAGGTTTAATTAAAATCTAAAAACCCCCCAAATATATTTCTACCTTTTTCTTTATTTAAAGTTTTTTTAATAGTTAAACACGAATAGGGATTACAATCCCGAGACTAATTTCCGATCCCGGGATTTCGGGATTGTTTAGATTCAATCCCGGGATCCCGGGATAATCCCGGGATTACGAAAATTAAAATTTCTCCAATATTACCAATTCTTCCAACAGCTAAATTTCATAATATTGTAAAAAAATTATTAAAGCAAAAATACAGCCTAACTTAAGAAAATGTACCAAGTTCAAAATTTATTAATTAATAATAAAAAAGTATAGGATAATTTACAACAATTGGAAATTAAAACAAATATGCTGTTGATGTTTGACAATGTAACAGCAACAAAAAAGGTCTATGTTTTATCTTTCATTAATTTCTTTCATTTGGTGTTGAAAAAGTCTTTGAATGGGTAAATATTTACAATATGGAAAGATAATTTATAAATTAATATCACTAATTAATTTCTGAATTATTCTCATTACCAAATAACTAAAGATTAAAAATTTAGGATATCGAAAACACAAGATTTTCCTATACATAATGCTTTTTTCTTAAATAAAAATACTCAACACATACTCACATATAACAATAAAAATTTAAATAAATGTATTGTTTAAATTTCTAATTAGTGGTAGTTGTTAAAATTTGAAAACGTTGCATAACATAAAAATTATTGCATACCAAGATAAAAAAGAACATTAGTTTGAATAGCTTAGTGTTTCTTAACTAATCGGTTTTCCTTTGAAAATATGATTTAAGAAATATCAAGGAATCTAAAGTATCACCTCCAAGTCTAATTTTGTTTGCAATAAATCCTGCTGCCGCAACTGCTCGATCTGCTTCGACACTCGTGGGAGGAATTGTCAGCAAATATTGATAAACTAATTTTAAATGATGACCGCGTACGCCTAAATTTACAAAAAGAAACATCTCATTTCTAATTTGTATTGATAAATCCTTTTGTTTTTGTGTTTCAGGTTCGACAGTTCGCATACTTTTTTCTATTTCTTCTTGTAATTTTTCCTTAAATGTTCGGTTATACGTTTGACGTTTCGCAGTGGGCTCAATATGCGTTACTTCTATATCTTCAGACTTCTATTGTCAACACTGTTATTCACCCTTCTAATTATTGCTTTTACTTGCTTCTTAATAACAGTTTCGTTAGGAATAGAAAACATACTGCTAGTTTGCACTCAGGTCATCTCGTTTAGGATTAAGTAAATAATTTAAAACACCCGATAATTCCATACGTCGTCGTTCTCTAATGCATAGTTTTAGTACGTCTGTCATTTTATAAGCAAATTTTTTTTTTTTCTGACAATTCGTTTAAAAGAATTTTTAAGGCCTGCGTATGTGGCTAACAAATTAGAATCCCTGCGACAGATTGTTTCTACTGTGATTTGTATCGGTTTGAGGACTTCAACAATTTCGTTTATAAGTAAAAAACCAGAATCGTCAATTCAGATCTTATGCTCTAAATAAATTAAAGCTTTCTGTATGCTATTTTTCAAGAAATAAAATTGCTCAAGTATAGTTACCAGCTATTCCATCTAGTCTCGCAATCTAAAACAAGGGAAAGTTCTTTCTTTTTTTCAGATTTAACATACTTTTGAAGAACTTCATTGCTTGTTGCAGATCGTTTAAAATAAATTACTAATTTTCGAACATTTTTAATATGTTCACTGATATATTCATCAGAGTATGAAAGCCGTTTTCATCTACAAAAATTAAAACAAACCCCGATTCTAAACTTTCGGAAGATTCAATATCTTCACCTTTATCATCTTCTTCTAGGGCTAAATTTTCACTTCTGAAGCATGATTCAGCTATTGTTTTACTGGAGGAAATTCCTAGCTCTGTATTTCGTTGATTACAATATAAATCATCACAAACTGCTAAAAGAATGCCATGAGAGAAACAAAGCTATTTCATCAGCTTCAATTTCTTTTACGACTTTCAGCATAACATTTTGTCCATCAGTTACGATAGCAACAACGTCTTTTTTCATTGAAATGTCATACTGTTTTAGGCGCAGTGTTAGCATTTCGATACACTTTTTTTCAATGAAAGATCTATGTATAGGTACAAGCCCTAAATTAAAGAATTTGTTTAAATTTATATTTCTTGAATGGATATTAATATTCACAAATCGCTTATTTGCAGTAGATGTCCATTCGTCAAAATCAAACTAATTTTTTTCACCGAAGTTTTAAAAGTTTGTATTTCGCTTGTAATTAACATCTTTATTATGAAACTATAGTTCACTACACGATTTTCAACTGATACTGCAGATTTTGGCAAATCATTACAGCCTTTAGCTATCAGTAAATTCCATAAATCAATTGAAGCTATGAAAACGTTAAATGAAAAACCATCTTTAGCAGTCATTCTCGATAGAATCAAATCCAGTGATTCCTTATCACTTCTAAAATAGTCCTCTATTATTAACTTTTTAGAAGGCAATTTATCTTCTGCGCAATCTTGACTTGTGGAAGGAATAGAATATGTAATAAATTCTGCAATCCCTTAGTCGATCCACCTAATGTTTTAAGCACTGCGCTACACCTTTTACATTTAGCGCTTTTTCCATCTTTTGGCGTTAAATAGTAGTACCATACTGAAGATGTATCATTGTCTTTCCGATGAGCCACAGGATCCTTTTCATTCGACATCTTTAAAGCAAAGTAAGTCTGAATTCACGAAAAGCAAAGAAGTTAGCCCATAATGACTATCATACACAGATGGGACGCTTATCAGTAAAAGCTAATTCAAAAATGATCCACGAAGTGAAGAAAATTTCTACAAACGCAGTATAATCGAAATAAACAAATGATTTCATTTTTCCTGTCTAAAATCTGTATGTGTTACATCTGTTTGCAAGTTAAGAGATTTCTACTGTAAAAGATTTACTCGTTTAGAAATATATGTAAAAAATATTTGTGGTATATATTTTTTTTCAATCATGTATATTCTTCATGAAAATTGATTTTTTCTCAACCAAAAGCGAAAGTTTATAAATAACTTTTTTAAATTCAGCTGAATATTATTACACTAAAAAACCAGACAATCCCGTAAATCCCGGGATTTTTTTCTGACAAATCCCGGGATTTTCGGGATTAAAAATACACCGGGATCCCGGAATCCCGGGATGCGGGATCCCGGGATTGTAATCCCTAAACACGAATAATTTGATTTTTAAAAAACTGTAACTAAAAATCATTTGGGAAATGTTAGAAGCTGCATTTGATTTTTGACTTTACTATTGATTTTCCTTAAGCTTTGTAGAATTGCTTCCTTTTTACAGATGTCTATAAAAAAAAAAAAATGAAAATATTATTAACTAGCTGACCCGCCCGGCGTTGCCCGGGTCCGTAATAATAATGTTAAACGAACTTGAAATTTTTATGATTTTATCTTTAACTCGAAATATGTGTAAATACATTGTTTTAAATTTGACCCTTTTGCTGCATCGTCACTCCACCGCTTTTTATAGAAAATGATTACTTCAGCCTATTATGGAGCATTCTCATAGGTCAAAAGAGATATATTCTATAAAAGCGGGGGAGTGACGATGCAGCAACAGGGTCAATTTTTTTACAATGTACATTATATTAAATACGTGCCCCCTGACTGTGTCAAAAATTAGTTAAGAAAAAAACTAATATTTAGCTGCAAAAATACCCAAAATGACTGCAATGGGAAACGCAGGAGGGAATATGTGTCCAACGATTGCGTGATTTTCGTGCTAAAGTGTTGACATTTATCCTTAACATTACTGTTAATTGACTTAACTAAATACTTTTTTCACATAGATATTCCAAGTGAAATATTTTGAATTTCAAACTAATTATATATCACTCTTAAATCCGACTATACCGTGAATGAAATCGATTCTCGATGATTAGCTAAAAGGTTAGTATATAGTATTATAATTTCAGAGCCATTTTACAAAAATAGGTGTATATTTTTTATCAAAAATGCGTAATGTTCATTCTGTTAACAAAATCCTAACCGTAACCTAATTGTATCAGAATCATAACTTTACTGTAACCTAGCTGTATCTTAACAGTAACCTAACTGTAACTTAAATATACCATAAATGTAACCTGGCCGTCACCTAATCATAACCTACTCATAATCTAACCACAACCTAACCGCAACTTAACTTTAACCTAACTGTAACTTAACCATGACCTAACTGTAACCTAACCGGAAAATAAATATAACAAAGGGGTCACCGGAACGTAATTGCAACCTAACTGTTACCTAACCGTAACCAAGTTTTAATTTAACACTAACTATAAACGAAATATCTTAACCATCTCGCGCTAAGTACTTAGTTTCACTTTCCACCGCTACGGAGCGCATTATGTTTTGTAGAACATCCGAATTTTAGGTTCGGATTGGATTCATGTTCATGGAAATTATTTTGTCTTCTTCGGATACGGTTATGGTTGTTTGGAATATTTTTGTTCAGTTTAGATTCGGTTCAATTCAGATTTCGTGGGGTTTTTTTTTCCTTCAAATGGGATTTTTAAGTTCGGGTCGGGTTGTACTTATATGGAAATTATTTTACCTAGTTCCAATGAGGTTATACTTCACTGAAATACTTTTGTTAGATTCAAATTTCCGAATTTTTTTTTTTTTTTTTTGGGGGGGGGGGGGGTTTGGATTGGGTTTTAGTCCATGGAAATTATATTGTCTTGTTCGTATCTGGTTATAGTTATTTGGAATATTTTCGTCGGATTCAGATTTGGTTGGATTCAGATTTTAGGTATTTTTTTAAATTGATTTTTAAGGTTCTGGTCGGATTCATGTCCAGGGAAATTATTTTGTCTTGCTCGGATCCGGTTTTGGGTCTTTGGAATATTTTTTTCGGGTTCAGATGTCGTTCAATTCAGATTTCTGATTTTTTATTGGAATATTTAGGTTCAGGTTGGGTTGCCATCAGCGGAAATTATTCTGCATTGTTCGAATAAGGATATGCTTCGCTGGAATATTTTTGTCAGATTCAGATTTAGTTCCTTTTTTTAGGTTCGGATTGGATTCATGTTCATGGAAATTTTTTTGTCTTGTTCAGATCCGGGTATGGTTCTGTGGAATATTTTTGTCAGGTTCATATTTGGTTCGATTCAAATTTCAGGTATTTTTTTTCAAATGGAATTTTAGGTTCGGATCGGTTTCATGTCCACGGAAAATTATTTTCTCTTATTCGAATCCGGTTATGGTTCTTTCGAATATTTTGATCGGATTCCGATGTAGTTTGCATAAAATTTCAGGGTTTTTTTTTTTTTTTTTTTTTTTTTTCCAAATGGAATTTTTTAGATTCGAGTCAGTTTTATGTTTACGGAAATTATTTTGTCTTGCTCTTATCGGGTTATAGTTCTTTGGAATATTTTTATCGATTTCAGGTTTCGTTTTGGTCATTTTTCGGGTTTTTTCAGAGAAAAATTTTAGGTTCGGGTCGGGTTGCATATACACGAACATTATTTTTCCTTGATCGGATTGGGGTATGCTTCATTTGAATATTTTTGTGGGGTCAGATTACAAATCCATAGTTTTTTTTCCAAATGGAATTTTTAGGTTCGGGTCGGGTTTATGCTCATGGAATTTTTGTCTTGCTTGGATCGGAGTATGGTCTGTTTTTTTCTGGTTGGGATCGGGTTATGTGTTAATACGCCTAAACATTATGTTTTGCTACTATTCTTTTAGTGACTATTTTTGATATATAATTTATTTTGCTATTTGATAATTTATCACTGTGTATGAATCGTCTGCCTATTCGAACAATTGTACGTCAAATAGCCATTTCATTTTTGTTTTAACATCAAATTAGTCTTAATTGTCTGAGCGAAGCGAAGTCTTTATACTCAGAGATACGTAACGATATTAAAATACAAAAAAATTCTTTCGTCAAGCAAATCTCAAAAAGTACTTGTCGGGTTTTGATTCTGTTTGTACCAATAGGTACCTATGAAGGTAATCTGGTGAATGCACCTACTTTTAAAAATTAATTCCAAATAGTTTAAAAGTTATATTAAAAAAACTGATAAAAAAGCACAATTTATGTGCATACGTCACAGAAATTTGGTGAGCGTGATTTTCACCGGCTGGACATTTTCGTAGATAACCAAATCAGTACATGGAGTAAATAGTAATCATTTTCGCACTCAGAAATATTGAATGCAATAAAACATTTTAAAATTTAATCATGCAGAAAAATAAAACTGTTATTTTTTTATATTAAAAAATGTCATAAAAACTTTGATTTTGAGATTTTGTGATAACCTCTTAACAGCACTTTTTGATCGCTAAAAGAATGTTTTACATATTTCGCGTGTTAAAATTAGAAACAATTACGTTTTTAAATAAAAAGTTTCTTTTATGACATCATTTTCCCTTTATATTTATTTTCATTGCATGTTTTCTTTAAACTTATATTTTGTTTGTGTATGGAAGTCAATTCTGGTCACTAATTTTTCGGCACGGATACCACAAGCGCATCAGATTTGGCGCAATTTTTTTCAAAGCCCATTTGGCGAAAAATCCCTTTTCAAATAACGCTTACATACACATTTTTAAATTATTTTCTGTTTTCAAAAAGAACTTACAGTAAATAAAATAATAATAATAATTAATAACTATAAAAAGAAATATTTTATATAATTAAAAGAAGGAAGTGAAAGTAAATAAACATTTTATGAGTAAATTAAATAAACAAATAATAAATAAATAAAGCCGGATTACCATCTCAGGTAAAATAATGCCATTTTGACGCCAATTATGTACCCTGGTCATATGTGACATTTTTTCCCATTTTTCATCCGTTTCCTGTTGGCATACAACTTTGAAATATGGAGTATATATGCATACCTGGGAGCAATACTAGAATTAAACATTGATTTTTTTTTAATTCGATCCAAAAAGGGGCAACGGGCTATTTTTTAAAGTTTTATACAATTTATACTGCATAAAGGAGCCACTTACCTATTTCTATATACCAGAAGAAGTAAGTGGTATGTAAAAACAGCTATAACATAAATAAAATACTTGAGATAATATACTAGAGATATAATCACCGGGTTTGGCGAAATTTTTTATGCCAATTAGGCGAAAACATCGTTTTGATTACCAGATGCATATAGCATGCTATAACAACACGTTATTTATTTTTTTCAAAATGAAAAGAAAAAGGAATAAATGAAACATTTCCTGTTATTAAAAAAGATATAACAATCAATAAATGATAATATTTTTAGAACAAACAATTTATTATAACATTTATATGATAACCAGCATGTTAGGCAACTAAACGCCATTTTGACACCAATTAGGTACCTAGGTGTATATAGGGGCATATATGTGCCATATTTATTTGTAAAACTGAGCATGAAAGTTTACCAGGTGTGTTTTCATAGGCGCTTATATCTTTTTGCAACATAGCGCACCTTTCGAAGCCAAAACTGCACAAAAGAAAAAATAATCAATATTTGCAGCATATATATATATATTTTTAATGTTATGCACATTTTGTAATCAGTAGGCTCGATAATAAGACCACGTTTTTTTGCTTTAAAAGATGATATTTCATACGATGTCTTTTTGGGATTCGTCGTTTTTCTATATTTGATAGTATGCGTCTACTCGTTTTGTACCCTTTTTTGTAACTTTCTTCTTTATTAACAGCGACATCTGGATTTCCTATTTAAATAAAAATTCTTCTAAATACAAAGAATTTTGTTAAAATAAATAAATAATAGGAAATGCGGACATCTATTGCTCAAAACACAAAATTTTTCCTTTTGAGTTAATAAAAATCAGTAAAAACATAATTTTTATGATAATAAAAAGGTGACTTATGTAATAACAGTCATATATTATGTACGTTATGGATTAAGTATGAATATTTCAATGAAAATTGATATTTCAAAAGTATTATGAAATTAGTTAAAAACCATTTATTTTGAACTAAATGAATAAAAGATTTATATTTTTAATGAAATAAATGGGATTTGAAAAATTATTGGAAAATTATCATCATAGATGTATCAATATTACAATCAGTACCTTGTATGCAAAATGGAATAATTAGCAATACTTTTTGTACCCGAAAAATGGTCGTTGCTTTTTTTAAGGTTAAAAAGTAGATTACGAAATATTCCTATATAGAGATGCCAAACCCTCGCTTATTGCATAGCAGAATTTTCTTATAGGAAAAGTTATTTTTTAAATCCGCAGACTGTTCCAATTTAATAAAACATTTTCTGCATTAAAATACCGGTACTCAAAATGCCGGAGACTTGGCAGCTCTGCCTATAACATTTTAATTAATCACGGTACTTTTTTTAATCGGATTCAAATTTAGTGAAGACAACATTTTTTGGCCGAAAGCAGCTTATATCCACATGTGTAACTACGATACAATTCCTTGATGTTGACTTATGAATGTTTTGACTTATGCTGTTATTGCTTCCTCTCATTTATTTATTTGAATTTTAAATATGATGACTCAAAATCGTGTTTTTTAAATATACGAAAAAAAATGCAATTCGAGAGAGGGCGAAAAGGATAATATTTGGCGATTTATTACATGCGTTTGGCTAAGTTTCTTACTACCTTGTAATTAATACTCTTCACAATACTTCGCTGTTACATGGACTTAGGCGCTTTTATAAAAAGTTTGACGTAATTCTGGCTTAAGAAAGTGAGTTTTTTATTGAATAATACAAATAAATGAAAAATGAATACTAAGAAATACTAATAAAAGAAAAATGAAGCATTATATTGATCTATGTATATTTAAAAATTCATCTGCTAGCACTAATTAGATAATTTATGTGCAGGGGTGGTGAAATTTTCCAAATTCTTACCAGCCAAGGATTTATTTCGCCAGCCCGCAAGATGCAACACACGCAGTTGAAAATAGTTATGACAAAATCGCACGCGATTACAGACAAAATTACTATTACTACAATGTATTTTCATAATTCTTTTTTGTATATTATTAAGAAATATATGTAATAAAGGTAAGATTAATATTAGATAGAACTTAGTACCATATTTACACTGTAATAATTTGGAAAGTTAAAAAAGTGTTTCTGATAATGTGCCTATTGCCTACAGTTTTTCAAAAACTAAAAATGCACTCGCTTTATGAGAAAATCCACTCGCCACTGGCGAGCAAAATGATGCATTTCCCCACCCCTGTTTATGTGTATATAATAGGAGATGAATAGCTTTTGATTCTGTATTTCTATGCTATAAAGCATTAACGTTTGTGTGTTTTTCGATAGCATTGGGAGTACCTAGCCGATTTAAAAAATAATGTGGGCAAAAAATGTTGATAACCATCTTTGCTGCAAAATATACTGTATTTTGCTTAGGAACAATAATCACCATCAATGCACGAGCAAAAAAGTTCTAAAATTTAGAATTCTTTTATGTTAATATGACTAAAAATTTAAAATCTTTTTTTTTTTTTTTTTTTTTTGTGGCAACTTTTAAGATATAATATTCTCGTTATGAACGATTTCTAAAACATTCGACAATTTAATTTTACATATTAAACATTTTTTTCTAGAAAAAGTTTTAAACCCAATTTATTGAGAATATTGCAATTTCTAGGATACTGTTGGGGTCAGAAACTATAACTTTGGCATCACAGTAACTTATAAGATGTAAGTGTTCGTTTAGGACAAATTTTTAAAAAAAGGATTCCTTAACTCTTATCGACAACCTCATTGCATCTGTGGAAAACAGTTATTCAACATTATAAACTATTCGGACGGATTTCACACCATATAAAATACACTCCATTTCTCTTCAAATATAATAGTTTATGTTAATTATAGTTTCTCAAATCGGTGCGAAGCTTCTGTTTATGCTCATGACATCATTTCAAAGAGCTATATTTCCAATATAGGAAAATTTGGTGTTTTATTTTCTGTATTACTTTTAACATTTTGCATATTTCCAATTTTATATCCATGCATGGTTTGCATTTCTTTTATAAAAATAGTATATGCAACAAGATTTTGTAGTTCTACGATTCGATATGCTTATTTTCATCATTATATTTTATCACAATGAATGACCAATTAAAGGTAACATCTCATTTTCTTTACTTATCACAAGTTATTAAATGTGTATTCTCAGCAATATCGCTCAGACTAATCCCTCTGAGGGAAGTCCTAGTAAAATTTTAACTTAAATAAATGCATTCAAATTTAATCGATGATTTAAGAGAAACTGCTAAAGAAGCCTCATATATACATATACATAATATTAACTGCAACATAGCCAATCACAAATACATTCTAATGTACGAAGTACACCGAAGTACACACGGTCTGACGTAACAGCTATGTTAAAAAATCCTGAGTTAAACTGACATTTTGCCAGTCTATGAATTTTAAAGGTCTTTGGGAAAAAAAACAATCACTTTTGTAATGTCAAAATCTCAAATTGGTTTCTTTTATAGAGTAAAAAGTAATTAATAGAGTGGAAATATTATCTCTGGAGATGATGCTTAAAATATAATCCTACATTAAGTCAATTAAGTAACAACAAAAGCACGTGCTTTGACACGCCTATCAATTGAAACAGGTTTAAAACCGTATTTTTTTTCTCTCGTTTTTTAAAAAAGAATTAATTTATCGCTTCATCGGTAAAAATTTATTAATTATTTTATCATATGTGTTTTAAATATCAATATTCGCGTTTGTAATGACCGAAAGGTGGCGTTGTATAGACCTGATAATCGTTTGTTTAAGTAGTGTTGCTGTTGTTTGTTCCATGCTGTAGAATAGCGAAACCCGTTTAAAGAGCTATTTAAAGTGCAGTTTTTTTTAATCTTTTTTATTTAATTATGGGAGATAAATTACAAATATCGACAATTTTATAATTTCTAGATTATGGAAAATCTAGTAATTGCTTTAAAGAAGCTGAAGCAATTATTGATTCAAAGAGATTTGTAATGTCATTAAAGAATGCAAAGAAGAAGAAATAGAGATTGTAGGCTCGTGTTTACAAACAAGCCAAACAAAAGGAAATCCCCATATTATTTCAGGTTTGCTAGTAAACAGTGGCGTAGCTAGCGGGGGGCGGAGGGGGCGGTCCGCCCCGGGTGTCACCCTCTGAGGGGTGACACCCAATCTTTATTTGCAACTAAAAAATATTATCTTATTAGATTTTGGAAAGGAATTCTGAAATAAAATGAAATTTTAGCACACGACGCAATGGCGGATCTAAGGGGGGGGGCGATGGGGCGATCGCCCCCCCCCCTTGGGCCCATAAAGGTTTTCAAACCAACATCAGAGATCATCGTGGAATAAGACTTGGGCTGAAGCTTAACGTCGGCACGGCCCAGGTCGGGCCGCGCCAATTTATGAACCAAGCAATAGCGGATCTAGGTAGGGGGGGGGTGAAGGGGCGATCGCTCTCCCTTGGGCCCATAAAAGTTTTTAAACCAACATGAAAGATCTTCATGAATAGGACTTGGGTTGAAGCGCAATGTCGCGCGGCGCGGCGCGGCGCGGCCCGAGTCAAGCCGGGTCGGGCCGCGCCAATTCATGACTCAGGCATTAGCGGATCTAAGATGGGGGGGAGATGGCGAAGGGGTGATCGCACACCCTAGGGTCGGGCTGGGTTAGGTCTTCTGACTTTTAGAGCCGGGCCGTGTCCTGATCTTTATTTTTCTGACGGTTGGGTCGAGCCAGACTTGTTTTTCTTCCATGTCGAGTCCTACCTGGAGTTAGAGATGAGACAGTGCTCGGACCTGGACTCATTTTTTCTGAAACCTATAAATTTTATTTATCAATGAATAGAAAATATTAAAAGAACTCCCCCCCCCCCTTAAACATTATTTATTCCTTTTCAAATCACTTTATTGACATTTTGATTAGAATGAAGGGGAAGCAGAAATTGGTTTTTTTTTTTGTTTTAGCATTAGAATGCTATTTTAAAAGTAAATTATTAGTCACTTCTACAAACCTATATTAGCCATTAACGACGATGTTCTGGCGCCAACAAAAGAGCGGGAACAATGAATTTGTCTGTAGTTTGGTTTTTATCTGTAGCAGAGGTTATTTTGCAATAGGGTTATTTATTATCATTATTATTTAGACATTTAATGGGAAGAGGTTATTTTCTTTCAGTTTTAGTTTGCTTTTGGCGCATAACTTAGATGGCTATTGTACACAGCGTACACAGGTCGTAATTGCTTTTCATATGGAAATAATTTTAGTGATTGTTGCTTTTTTGTGAATTCGGACGATGCTGAAGTTGTTACTCTGCAATTTACGAAGTCATTTTTGGTCGTAAGTAAATTTAATTTCCATATTATTCAGATAGAAAGCAATTGAGCAGTGTTTCCTTTATTTCTATAAAAGCATCGGAATTTAAAAGTTTTAATTTAATGTTATTGTTTGGATCTTGCCTATCCCAAAAGATTGTTATGAGGAATGAAATGGTTATAGTTAAAAATGTGCCCTTTTTTATAGAAAATTGATATATGTTGTTCAATTCGACATATAATCGACAATAATTTCTACATGTTCTATGCATTTATTCATGAAACACACTTCATTAACATGTACATAATATTTTCTTATTAAAGGAGACAAAATATGAGAATTTTTTTTATGTATAAAGTACATTTTTATTTTATACCAAACTTTTCGTTTGATAATATTAAATTTAAATTTTCGTTTAAGAGTAACATTTCAATGTAAAATGTAGTTTAAAAATTATAATTTTTTTGGAACATTAAAAAAAAAATTATTATGCATTTTTTTTCTACTGTATGCTTTCGTTATCGGGTTCGGGCTGTGATGAAGCAAAATGTATCGGGTTTAGGCAGGCTCAGATTTAAAATCGTCGAGCTCGGTTGGGACCTAATTCTGATAAAAGTCTGAAAATTCTGAAAAAGATCCATTCGAACTCATGTCTTGCGAACTCTGTACTGATCAAAATTTCCAGGTCGAGGCTCGGCCCTGAGTAAAAGCTAAACGTTTGTTCCGTGTCCGACCCAGCCTGTATGTATTTTTGGACCAACCGCGATTCGTGCAATTCTTCACTCCGAGCCCAATTTGGACTGGCATCTTATTTGTTATTCGTAAAAAATACATTTATGTTGTACATTTGTTTAGCGAAATCTTAAGATATACATTTTTAAATATTTACTTTTGTTCTTATTGTAGAGCTTTACGATTATGATTTATATTATAAATAAGTTAACCCGACCCGCAGCAAAAAAGAAGTCAACCGGACCCAAACACAACCCGCAGAAAAAAAACAGAAGTCAACACGACCAGTAGCAAAATATATTCAACCAGTCTCAAACCCAACAAGTAGCAAAAGAGAAGAAGATAACCTTACCCGCTGCAAAAAGTGGAAGTCAAACGGACCCAAATGCGAACTACAGAAAAATTATTAGTTACATCACGGTGTGAAAGGGTGTGTGTGTGTGTGTGTGGGGGGGGGGGGTGCGAAGGGGGCGGTCGCCTCGAATCCGGAAATTTAAAAGACGTCAAATTTATACTACCTAGTCATTTTTGGCCTGTCACAAGAAAAGTCGTTTGTGGTAGGTGGTGGGGGGCAAACTGATGAAAATTTGCCCAGGCGCAATTTTCTCTTCGCACACCCCTGATTAGTTAACACGACCAGCAGCAAAAAATAGAAATCAACTGGACCCAAACCCGACCCGCTTGAAAAATAGAAGTCGACCGGACCCAAACCCGACCCGCATAAAATATAGAAGATAACCGGACCCAAACCCGACCCGTAATGTAAATATTAGCCCCGACCTGCGCATGAAATTCGAGTCTCCCAATTTTTAAAATCGTCCCCCCTTGAGGACTCTCCAGATCCGCCCTTGACACGACGCAATTTAGTTCATTTTCTTTTCTTTGAGAATGTGAAATTTTATTCTGAGTGGTGTATCTAAATAAGACAAGCACCTGGAATCCAATGAGAGCGTAGCAAAAGGAAATTTTTAAAGAAAGAGTTTTCTTTTACATATAGACACCACATTGACTGATTCAGACTGTGGGTTGAGTAATGAGTCGCTCCTCTTTTTTTTATTTTTTTTAATATAGGAGGACAAAAGTTACATAATAACATAGTCATTTTTAATAACATAGAAGTGTGATAGAAAAAATATGACGGACCGGAAGGGAGGGGGGGTGACACCATTTACATCCGCCCCGGGTGTCACCCATCCTAGCTACGCCACTGCTAGTAAAGGAAAACAAAAATTTGAAAATAAAATTTCTTTATTGCTCTTGCAAAGCTGAAGCAAGCGAATCATGCAAGCATTGTGTTGCTGTCATGTTATTTTGCCATGAGTAAGTCAAATGTACTTTTTTGTATTATAGATCTAAACTTTGTGTATAAAATTTTGATTTTAGATAATTTTAATACAAAGAACCCAACGCTGCATGCGTTATAGAACTGTTTATTTATTTATTTATTATAGAACTGTTTATTTATTTATCGGCCTTTTAAACGCTGATTTCAGCGGAAGATGCTGACGGTATCAGTTCTATTTCGTTTCAGACTTTGTCCGCGAGAGGGCGTCTATTTCATTTCAAACGCGAATAGAAAATTATTTTAACGTTTTGCTTGAAAATATAACATTATTTTGTTAGTACATTAAAATCGTCTGCAGTCAGAAATTTATATTTTAGATTAATATTTATTACTTATGTTTTCATACATGATTTTAAAAGAATGTTTTCGTCATTATATTTTAAATATTTATTTACATGCAATTATTAAGTCATAAACATTTTTAATCTACGTTATAAAATATTTAAAATTACATTAATGAAGGAAACTTTTAGTTATATAATTTTTAGTTTGTATCAAATGTTTTTAAAATCTTATTTAATTTTAATTTGATATTTAATTATTGCTAATTTTCCAATTTCCTTCATTTTAAAAAGCGAATATTTATTCTAATAAATAATAATAGAACAAAGACCAGTTTAAAAATTTGCTATTTCCTCTTGAAATATGCTTCAATTGTAATTCATTTCTTTCAATTCGTCTTATAATACAAAATCCCTTCCACGTCCTTTTGTTTGCCACATTAAATTTGAGCGATAAATGGTTTCATATCGCAAAACTTTTTTGAGGCTTACTTCACCTCTACTTATCTTATTCCTCCATGGGTTTCCTTAATTCTGTCTCAGCTTTCTTATTACTTCTGGGAAAATTTTTACACAACCAACCAACCGTAAAGAAACGAAAGAGAAAGAAATTGGGAAAAAGATGATTTTTTATTAAAGTGACCTCTTGATTTTAATTAATTAATCAGTTAATAATTGGAATTTTGAAATTCTGAAGCTCAGGTGCATCAGGAGAGATATTGGGCTACTCTCAAAAAAAGTTTGAGCTTTGTACGTGCTGTAGATTTTGCTAGCCATCGCAGGCACACAGACAGACAGAGCGTTTTGTTCTTTTATTAGTATAAGATAGTCAAAAAAAAGGGAAAAAGAAAATTTAAACATGTGCTTCCGTTTTTTTTTTTTTTTTTTTTTTTTCATTTCTTTTATTAAAAATGTTATGTAAAAACTGATTTTTCTATGTAATTGTTAAAACAGCAAACATTTTATAAAGAAAGGATGATTTCTTTAACGCCACTATCCTTAGGTCTTTTCAAATTTATAAAAATGAAATTTTCCCATATATATTCGTTTGATTAAATTTTTATAGTTATTGACAAACCATTCATTTTAATAAAAGTATTATAAAATACGTCTCAGTTTAGGCAAGACTGTATGAAATCCTATGGCAAAATTACGAGCTTTAAGGGTTCGAGAGCGCATTTCAAAATAATTTTTGTTTATTGAGTGAAAATTTTGATATTTTTTGTGATGATTAACCATATCATTTGTAGACAAAATCAAATGAATAAAACTTTCTTTAAAAAAAATATTTAAAATTTATTAAAAAAGCAGGTTAATTTAAAATCATTATAACTCGAACTATTGACTGGAACTACTGTCGCCTGGAGGCGACACTAAAAAACAGCCTATAAATTAATTTATATTCTTCTAGAACTGTTAAAATTACATATAAGCCTTTTTAATAAATGGGTTCATAGTAGAAGCATAGATATATTACACTGATGTTACATCTTTGGAGATGATTTATAATAATTTTAAAGTGTTTTTTGTAGTCCCACGTAATATTTGCCTCAAGACTAAGGAGAAACTATATATTTAAAACACCTGGCTGTTTTTTTGGTCATCAGCCCTGAGCTTTCTACTGGCCCGATTTTTATATTTATTTTTTTAAATGAAAGCTGTTTATGTGTAGATGTGCCCATTCTGGCTAATTTTTAATTTTTTTCAATTTTTATATTTTATTTTCAATTTTAAAAGCTTTTTCATGACATTTCTTCAAAACAGTGGCAACAGGTAAAGCTTTTCTCAAAATTTATTTTGTTTCATTATTTTCCACCAATCAGGAGCTGTTCTAGATAAATTTATTCCATGAATATAATATATATTGTTATAGCTGTGTCAGTGATGATGTCATATTCACAGACTTTAATTCCTGCATCTAAATAAAGTGAACTTCTATTAATTTAAAGGTCCGTGGTGTGCACAAATGAAAATATTTCTATAAACTGCGCCATTTCTATTTAATTATAATGAATATTTTATGAAACTAAAGAATTCTTAAATAACTGCATAAATCACGCTTTTATTTAAGAAAAGATGAGTATTTCTGAAGGTGTAAATGATGTCATATTTAAAAAAAAGAATAAAACCTGTGATATGCCGGTATTACTATATTTCTGTCTTACATAATATCAAAAAATAATTAAAATCATTTCATTGTATTAAGTTATTGTTTTAAAAAAAATCTGCATTTCAGCAACAAATACAAAAATTTTATTCTTTTTACCCGACTACGGCAAAGCCAAAGGAGGGTTATGATTTTGACAGGCTATGTATGTATGTATGTATGTATGTATGTATGTATGTATGTTCATCTGTTCCCTCGTAACTTCTAAACCACTAATCAGAATTCGACAAATGACATATCATTAGAAGCGTCTTAATTGTCCGCTGGTTATAGGCTATATAGATTTTCACCAAATTCAATGTGGCGCCCTCTAGCGGACAAAATATACAGAGTAAAAAAATAAAGTTAAGCTAGATATGCCGTGTTTGGTATCATTTTAAAGCGCTTCACTTGTACATTTCGAATATATATATATTACTAGCATTTGCTTGTGACTTTACTTGCATTTATGGGCTAATTGCATATAATTCACATCTTTTCGTTCTTAATTTCTTTGGTACTTAGTAATCAGAATAAGACCACTGCAGTGCCATTAGAAGGGTCTTGATCTTGATATTCTGTTGGTTGTGAGCTATAAAGTTTGTCACCAAATTTACTATTATGCCCTCTAGCGGACAAAAAGTATAAAATAAAAATATATGTAATGTGTTTGGTATTACTTGAAAGAGCTTCACCAGTATTTTTATATCACCAGTATTAGATAGATTAAGAAATCTTCCTAGGTCATCTTAATACATGAAACCTTCAATCTACATTACACATTTACACATTACACTAACGACCTCATCCACTAATCGGTCCATTACCCATTTGCTGCCATCGACGGATATGTGCGTCACTACTACCAAATACTGGAAGCGTCATACGTCAAAAAATAAAGTTAAGATAAATATGCCGTGTTTGGTATCATTCAAAAGCGCTTTACTTGTACATTTTGAATATATCTATATATTACTAGCATTTGCTTGTGACTTTACCTGTATTCATGGGGTACTTTTATACTTTTTCAGCGTAGTTTTTTGTCGTAGTTGGGTTTTAGTTTTTTTACTTTATCTTGTTAATAACAGAGATATCGTTTTTTTTTTTTTTTTTTTTCGTTGCCATAACAAAAAAAAATATTTTTTGCAAGTTCATGGAGGATACAAACCAATAAATAAATTAAATTTATTGCAAGTGTTGTAAATATGTAGTGGATTGGTTAGGCAGTTTAGTAAGTCCCTGTTTCTATTATAATTAAAATCTTTCATTGATATTATAATTATTGTACAGTTATCAATCGATATTTAAACGGAGAAAAAATAAACTATGCAGATATTTTTGAATTCGTCTTCCGGGGTATAATATTAACTTCCTAAATAATTTGGCATTTAAATAATATTTAAGGTTTAAAAACCGCATTAAAAAAAGATTTGTAGCTGAATAATTTATGAGTTGTTTTCCTTATTTTTTGTTATTTTCTGAAGTTTGCGTATCTTCATCATGAAAAGCTATGTTATCCCTATTTTAAGAGGTGGCAATTGTTTATTTCGCTCAGTATTTTAATGTCTATATAAGATTGATATATATCATACCTAATATATATTCTTTTCGACGGGTGAAACTAGTAGGCTTCAATTTTGATTCAGCGTTTAAAAAAATATTATTTTAAATAAAAATTAAAAATGTTTAAAGTAGAAATTTAATTTAAAAAAATTATGAAGTTTTTTTTTAATCATACTTTTTTAAAGTAAATATTTTTTTTTTTTTTTTTTTTTTTTTTTGCTGAATCAAAATTAATGTAAAACAAATGAAAAAGACATGTCCCAAGTTTGAACCATATATTTTAACGGTTTTTTACTTATACCAACCTAAATAAGAAAAATGGTTAAAAAAAAAAAAGGCTATTTGATTATTTTTCAACATGTCTAAATTCGAAAGTTCCTGGTGACTTTTGGCCATAGAATGTGCTTTGTAATTTGATCTTTGCAATATTACATTGAAATACAGAAATTAAAAAATATTTGTATTTTACAAGTAATATGTACGTATATTATTTAAAATAAATTTTTTCGCGATCCTCTGACAATATTGCGTGTTTTTTAGCAATCCTTTAACCAAAATCGCGTTTTTCCATGATTATTTGATGGAAATCACGTTTTTTTATCGATTCTTTGACAAAAATTGTGGCTTTTGTATGTGTGTGTGTGATTTTTTGAATTAGCTTTTCTTCTGCGATGTTTTATCGAAATTTGTGTTGCTCTTAATTTACTTACAAGGAAGGTCTCCATACGGGTATACCCCGAAAAATCTGAAAAAATTACAGAATGTTCTTCTCGTGTGGTTATATACGTTTATAAAAAAAAATTCGGTGGAATCTCCATTCAGTAACTGTAAAAAAATCATGAAAATTTCGTTATTTGGCGGTTTATCGCCGGCTGGCGATGGAATGTAATTTCAAAAAATACTTTATATCAAATACACTTCAAGGAAAAGAAAAGCTTCATGTTGAACTTATTTTGAGAAATTTAATTTAAATAACTTTTGTTTTGTAAGTTTTAGTTTGTTTTAAGTATAATCTTGCTATATAGATATTTATATGTATATATATTCAAATTTAATCATCAAAATTTGAGATTTAAAACGAAATTCATAATTTCAATTAATTAGATTTGTTTCAATCTCAAAGTCCAATTGAGAATTGTCGATTAAATTTTGTTGCTATGGAAACCTGGCTTTTATTTTTCAATACGCTTAAATGTATGAAGATAATTTTTCACAATATGATTTTTTCATCTATGAAAACATTTTTTTTTCCAGTGATTAATTAAATAACTACTTCAACAAGTAATGTATATATGTAATACGATATGTATATAAATGTATATAATATATTAAAGTCTCTCATTGTTTATGTTTAAATTCATTAAATACCATTTACATGCATTCTAAATATCCAACAGCTTTGAATTGCATTAAAATCGTTTGCTTTTGGCGAGGAAAAGGGCTGCTCGCCAAATCGAGTAACTCTTTCGTCTTTTCCCGCCAAATAATCGAAAATATTTTATTTTTTTACATATTTTCTAATGTGATTCTGCCGCTAATTTTGACTGATCCTTTATTACATACATAAGTACTTTAATTAGTATTTTTTTTTTTCATAAAATTCTGAGATGCCCAGTATGGAGACCTTTCTTGTTAGAAATCAAGCCCTGATGGTGACTAGAATATTTGAGTTTAGGAGACACTGGCTCTTTATAAATTTTGGGAATCTGCACCATAGTCTCCATACTTTATCCTCTTAGGGGTTGTAGAAATACAACATTATCATTTTAGGGAATGGGGGGGGGGAGTCTGGCATATGATATTGTAAGATATCTCTAGGGGGAGGGGGAAGTCTTTTGATATCGATATGTTTTTTCATCCAATCAAGAAAAAATTTTTTGTAACATGGACTTTAATACAAAATTGCCTGTTATTTTTTTTATCCTCTTATCTCTTTTTATGAAAATGCAAAGTCATTATTAAAATCACTTGATCATTACAAAATTATTTAGCTTTAAAATATGGAACACCCAAACGTTTGACATTCCTATTCTTCTGCAAATGTGTATGCATATATAATCACGATTTGAGAAACCTTATGTGAAGTACATTTGAAATGAAACTTGTGTTTACTAATAATTAAAAAGAAAGATAAGCAATGTTGGCCACTTGTTTTGTTGATAAGAATTTATATCTGCCCCCCATCCCGCCTCCGTTCGGTGCAAGTGCGAGACATGTTTAATACTGTTAAATTCATTATGCAGCAAAACGATATTCTAAAATATTTTTAAAAATAACTATTTCTTTTAAAAGTTATTTGATACATGGTTTTTTCAAATCTTTTATGCAAAGTGATATTTTATTGACTTCTCTTCAATTCAATCATAAAAGTATGTGGGAAAAAAATGTAACATCAGTTTTGTATATCCCTTTAAACAAAATAAATAAATTCTAGAAATTTTTTAAAAATTACTATTTGATAACGATATTATTAACGGGAAGGGGGGGGGGGATCGATAGATGCTAACATATGATATCGGAAGGGGGGAGTGAGTCCAAAATTACCGAAAAGTTGATAACGTTACATTTGTACAGCTCCTTCATAATATCACTAAGAACATTTGTGCTGAGACTGATTTTTTGACTAGAAATAGAAGACATTTAAATGTCATTTAACTGTCTTGTTACATGATCTATTTACATGAATTTTTAGCATTGATATAATAACTAAAACAAAAACAGTTTCCGACAGACTTGGCATTTTATTTTTACAAAAATCTGCGTTCAATTTTTCCTTTTAAATGCTTTTTTAAATACTTATTTTTTAACATAGTCTTTGTCTTTTTTTTTTTGGGGGGGGGGGGGACAAAATATAAAGTTATTTTCTTTCAGAACGTGATATAACATCCGAAAAAGTACTTTGGTATCGAAGGATAAGGACAAGCATAGCTATTTTTCAAAAAATGAAAAAAAAAATACTCTACCAAGGATAAGCAATATAGATGACCGCACACAAAGGCATTTTTTACCAATGTTTTATTCATTTTGAAGATACATAAAATAAATTTATATATTTTCTGTCAAACTATTTCAACTCATATTCACCATATTGAAGGAACTCATGCATAATGATTCTATAAAAAAAAATACATCATATTATTAAAATATTAGTTCATAAAAAATCAAGTGTTTACAAATTGAGCATTTTTTATTGCAGTACCTTATAATCACGAAAATTGCTAATGACATCGCATAAATTACTTTAAATTCAACTAAAAATACATAAAAGCTTTAAAATTTCACTTTTATGATACAATGAAATTATTTCTATACTTAGAACAGATACGATTGATGCGACTGTATATGATGACGATAAAATTTTTTGTCGAATTATTACTAACTAGCTGTTACCCGTGACGTCGTTCACGTCGCATAAAAAAAAGATAAACGCTTTAATTAAACAAAACATTTCATTAACAATAATTTAAAATCTATATAACACATATCTTATACCAGGCTATGCTGTAGTGTTTTTTTTTTTTTTTTTTTTTTTTTTTTTTTTTTTTTAGGGGATTTAAAGAATTCAGTCAAATAAATGGAAAATGTGTTAGATAATATTAAAGATCGCGAAAATGAAATTGCAACCATTTATACTATAGAACACCTGTAACGCACCCCAATGTAACAGAAATCATGTTGCAGTGCATTTCAGAATTCCATATCAAAGAAAGAAAAATCATGTGATAAACCTATAGGTAATAAAAAAATATCCAACATTTCCATAATATATAACTTCGCCGGCCCATTCTTTTCTGCATCTGTGTATGTGATCTATGTACTTGTAAATATTCTAAATACAATGTTAAAATTTTGCTTAGTTAGAAAGAGTATAACGAAGATTAAAATTCACCTTTAGCAATTTCTAATAATAGACAGAAACGTACTTGAATTCTTTTGTACAATCCTGTATATTACGTGCAAATATTTATACGACCGCATATTTAGCTTAAATTATTCAAGCAAAAAACCCGATTCAAATTATTGAATTCATATTTCCGGGAATCGCTATTGCACAGGTGACCATATATCCAGTTTATTGTATAGTTCGATACATGATTTATTTAATTTCTACAAATATCTCTTATTATACCAAATGTAGCTGAACTTCAGGATGCATTAGTTTTCCTTAAAATACATACTATAATTAAAAAAGCTCTTCAGCAATCTTTTCTAATAGACCATACTTTGGATACAATATCTGAGATCTGGACACAGGTCCAAAATCTTTTATGCGTCTCTGTAAATGAACAACAAATGTAATGCAAATCATACTTTACTGCAATCATATTAGTAAATTTCAGTATTTATCATTGTATTGATTATCTCAGTATATTAATTTCATCATGTTTGAAATAATGCAACGCAATTAAAATACGCTGGGAATATTTTTCCCCGTAGACTATTATATTACCGAACATTTTTCTGTTATCTTGTAAAAGAATGTTAAACCTTTTCACCCCATTTTCTACAGAAATCCTGTTAAAACAGGATTTCTGTCAGGATTGCACTTCAGAAACTGATATCAATTTCAATATTATTAAAATAACCTTAATAAAATAACATTATTAAAATATGCTGCAAATGGTTTTTCTTCACAGACTGTGATATATTGAAATACTTTTGAGCTCTCTGTACGCACACTATAAGTACTATACTTAACATATTCGATAGTAACCATGTTCTTGTAAACCTTAAAAATGCATGTAAATTTCATTACATTTAAAATTATGTAGCATTATCAAAATACACCACAAATGATTTTTTCGCCGTATATCATAATGTAAAGTCTCCTTTTGAGTGCTCCTGCGATTCAGCTATAATAGCTATCTGGTTCATTTTCAATGCCGCACATGCTATAGCAAATCTCAATAACGTATGTTATTTTCGTATGAATCCTACTATATTTACTCAAATTGAAACACGGACAAACAGACGGCAGACCCCAGACACTCGGCATCCGGTATACAGACAGGTTGAAGTCGTAAACACTTTTAGACCATGTTAGAAAGTGTCAAAAAGGGGGTAGTTTCCGTAAAACGAAAAAAAAAACAGAATTTTTTAAAATTTAAAAACTTATACTTTGTTTCAGATATGACGTTACATTGATATTTTTAAAATTCTTAATGGAAAGTATTCCTGTGACGTCACAATTGGTAAAAAGTTGAATTTTATAGCCTCGAACCGAAAGAAAGAAAAAGGTTCATTTTTATTACGGATTAATATCTGGAAAAACTACTAAAATATTCATATTCTTGTAAAGTGTGAAGTTATATTCTTGTGAAGTCTTCTAAGTGTAAAAGAAATTTTATATAATCGTCTGCGTGATATAAGAAGAAAAACAGTATTCCTCTGACGTCACAATTGGTAAAATCGCGGTTTTTAACCTCGATCCGAAAAACAGAATAGGGTCCATTTATTTATTTCAATTTCTTTTATCACGTGAAAATCTTTCAGTTGAAAATTAATTACAGAAGAGAAATAATTATTCCGTTTTTTTATTTTTTGGCAACGAAAAAAGAAAGATGATTAAATACATGGAGGAAGAAGATAGGTGGAGGTGAACTAAGCCTTAAAAATGGTTTGCAATGTGAATCCATTTATCGCTCAAATTTTAGTGTACCAAACAAAAGCACGTGGAAAATTGGAAAGCTTCCAAAAAAAAAAAAGGGTATTTTGTATTAATAAGACGAATTGAAAGAAATGAATTACAGCTGGAGCATTTTTTAAGAAGAAATAGAAAATTTTTAAAATGGTCTTTGTTCTATTATTATTTATTAAAAGAAATGTGTACTTTTAAAATAATTGAAATTGGGAAATTATTATTATTATTACTAGCTGACCCGCCCGGCGTTGCCCGGGTCCGTATTAGCAATATTAAACGAACTTGAAATTTGTATGATTTTATCAATAACTGGAAGCATGCAGAAATGCATTGTCTGAAATACGTCATTTTCATCGTTATAAAGTATTAAAAGGTTCTGAAAAAAAAAGAAAACTTTTAGTAATACAATTTTTAGTTTAAATCAAATGTTTTCAATATTTTATTTAATTTTATTCAAAATGAAAAAAGATTTTCTTAGCAGACGATTTTTTGTGATAAATACATTATCTGTTTTATATTTCTTCTGCTTTATTCCTTTTATTTATAGAGTTCAAAATGAAAAAAGATTTTCTTAGCAGACGATTTTCCTGTGCCTCAATTAATTATCCTCGGAATTCCTTTTATTTATAGAGACTAGCTAACCCGCCCGGCGTTGCCCGGGTCCGTATTAACAATATTAAACGAACTTGAAATTTGTATTATTTTATCATTAACTCGAAACTTGCAGAAATGCATTGTCAGAAATACGTGGCCACTGACTGTTGTTTTTTAAAAAGAACTAATCTATCGCTTCACCGGTAAAAAATATTAATTATTTTATCATATGTGTTTTAAATATCAATATAGAAAATTATTTTAACGTTTTGCTTGAAAATATAACATTCTTTTGTTAATATCTTAAAATCGTCTGCAGTCAGAAATCTATATTTTAGATTAATATTTACGAGTTGGCGCATTGCCAAGATTTGCTTCCTCTGGACCGAGTTGGCGCATTGCCAAGATTTGCTCCCCTGTGCCTCAATTAATTATCCTCGGAATTCCTTTTATTTATAGAGATTATTATTATTAAATGTCATTATTATTATTAAATTTCAAATTAAAATTAAATAAGAAATTGAAAACGTTTGATACGAACTAAAAATTGTATTATTAAAAGTTTTCTTTTTGCAGTAATTTTTATTAACACTTTTCAACAAAATTGAAAAATGTTTATGCATTCGTTTTGTCTTTCCGTCTGTCCGCGCTCTAACACTCGTAAATATACTCGGAATGCAAAGAAATTTTACCATGTTATTGAAGTTTACACAAGCACAAACCCTATTAAAAATGAAGTTTCTACCACGATTAGTTCATTTACAGGGACAGTCAAAAGTTTTCGATTATGTCAGGGCCAATGGGGAAAAATCGTTTCAAATTAATTTTAAAGATGTTGCGGCCGGACAAACGTATTCACATTTATTTGCATCTACGAAAAGCACACTAAAATATGCAGCTAAAAGAATAGTAATTCATTTACAGGGCCACACAAAATAATTCTAATACATGATAATAAAGGAGGAAATTGTTTGCGACATATTTTAACGATGGTAAACGGTATCATGTGTAATCAAATTGATATACGTCGCTGAGACTTAATATGAGTTATTTCACGCTTAATACGAAGTGCATAGCATTTACAGGGACACACAAAAGACTTCAAAAAGCATATTCTATTCCAAGTACTGTATATTGCGCATGGTAACTGTTCCATGGATGAAAGGCATTTTTAATTATGATATGCGCTTTTAAGTGTCACTAAATGTATTCACATTATATGGTGTGCATAAATGCTATAATAGTTACACAATTAAGATATACAGGGTTACTCAAAAGAACTCGGAAAAGTTACTGAATGTGAGTGTAATTTACTTAAAGGTTTATTTTTTAAAAAGTTTTGCATTTTTACGTCAATTCGCATTTAGTTTATCGTGAAATGTTTGTAGAATATAGATTAAATGATATACAGGGTCACGCAAAGAACTGGATACAGGTTTGTTTAAGGATGACAATTTCTGGAAATATGATTTAAATAGTTTAAAGAGTATTGTTGTTTGATTAACATTATTTATTTATTTTTTATATAATTAATTTTAGCAAAATACTTTCATGTAATAAAGGAACTAGGTAAACTGCAGGGCTGAACAAAAGTATTGAAGTATGTTTTACATCTATTCGTATAAACTGACAAAAGAAAAATTTCATCCAGCTAGGCATTTTTTTGCTAAACTAAATTTCTCCATGATATAGTATATATATCAACTGACAAATGAAATACAGAGCCGTTCAGAAGTATTGGAATACATATTTGGTTATGGGCAGTAACACCTATTTCTCTGAATAACGAAGTTTTGTTAAAGAATTAAGGAAATTTGGATAGTGTTTTATAATCTATTCTTAACGCGAGATTTTTTTTTACTGGTTAGTACTTTGTAACGTAGATGAGAAATGTTTATGACTCCGGTTTGTGTGGCCGAGTTCTAACTCTTGTAAATAAACTCTGATGCTCGTAGCATTTTTTATATGTTATTGACATGTACTACACCGTGATCGCTATTGAAAAGGAAATGTGTAGAATTCATAGTTCATTTGCACAGACAGTCTAAAGTATTCTGTTACATTATGGTCAATGGGAAAAATCGTTTCAAGTTCATTTCAATGACGTTAGACCATTTAAAACATAAAGAAATTGATATGCATTTATAAACGGCAGTATAACAAGCATTTTGTAGAATGTGGGGTTTATTAAACATTTATTATTTATTTAAAGAACCACACAAAAGAATTCCGTTTATGAGGATAATGATATATGGTTGGGAGCTTTTAGCGGCCAAAATATGTTACTAAATTATAGTGAAATAGACATAAATTATTCACCGATTCTCCTCAACGCTACATTTCCGCACCCACATTCCTTTAAAAATCTGCTCATTAATGTTCCCGCTAATTGCCTTTACATTTCTGATGCATAACTTTGAAACACCCTGTATAGGCATATTCAAAATGTGAAGAGTGTAGCTCAATGTAGTTTAAAACCGGGCTTTTTCAATATTTTTCGTGATGATATAAAATTTCACGCAAAGGAAAGTAAGAGTGTTTAAAATGATATAATGTTGCTTAAACTGTAATGTTGAAAAATTATAATATTGCAACATTATAAAAAAGTGATATTATAATTTTGCTTATTTGCTCAACGCTTAAAGCTGCACAAATAAAAATGTATGTTAAATTCGCAGCGAGACTAAGATCCTTGAATGGGTCGGGTTGTATTTTATTTGAACACGAAAGTTCTATTCAAATCGCAATCCAACATAAATGTTTTTTATCGATCTGAACCGGTAATATTTGAATTCGAATCCGACACATAAACAGTATTCCGCCTGAAACAGAGCTAATTTTAATACTTACAATGTTATTAAAAAATTCCAAAACATGTTTTAAAACAAATATTGTTAGCATATAGTCATGCTTTACATTAAAAAGAACAATTTTTGACAAATATAAAAATTTTACTTCTTCAAAATAACAGCATTATCAATAAAAAATTTTGAGAAACAATTAATAAACAAGTTGGAAATTACACGTGAAGCGTAACAAATGAGGTGCGTTCGTACGATAACGAAGTTTTTAAAATATTCAGATCTTGCTGATATAGTAGACAGTACTTCGGTTACATTATAGTAGTAGAAATCTTTGTGTTCTTGTAAATATACAGGAAGTAATTTTTATTACACCTCAGCAATGTATATCACATTCATAAAATGCTAAATAGTTTAATGTAATTAAAACACGCCCCACAAACAATGTTTCTCCGTATAGCTTTATGTAATGGAATACTTTTGTGTGCTCCTGTAATTTAAAAACAAATATCCTTTACATCACAGATTGTACAGAATGTATATTTTAGTATATACCGGGTGATCCAGAAGTTACGGGAGTTTTGAAAAGAAAATAATTAGGAAACTATGTATAATACAAAGGTTCTGTTTTCATATATATGCTCAGAAACATGTGGGATTTTTGTTTAGACTGAATTTTTTTAAATATATATAGTTACCATTTTTAGCACCAGGTGGCACTGTTGTATAAGACTGAATGTACCTATACCATGCGTTATATAGACACATGAGTTCATTGCGAAACTTCTTTTCTATGATATTGGTGAGATTTCGTTTTAAGGGTGGTTTATGTTCAAACATTTTTTGTAAGGTAAGTAAAATAGCATTGTAAGGGAAATTTGAAACAAAATTTCATGAGCAACTGCAGTGTTTAGACATTGTCTAGACTATGTTTAGACACATCTTTGCATGTCGCGTTGTTTTCATATCGTCAAGTTAAAACTGCAAAAGAATCGATGGCCATTGCAAATGTGAAATGCTATGGTAAGCAAGGTTTGAGAAAAAGGCTCATTGGATGATCGTAATAGAAACAAGAGAACCCAAATGTCTGTTACAATCGTAAATTAGGTAGGATTCTATGCCAATACTCTGTAGAAATTACCAGTTCATGGTGAGGGCAGTAAACTTGTGATATCACGATGAACTGAAATTTCTTCTGGAATTTCTTTCTGCTCTGAGGATTCTGTGCATACTGTTTTGCATCGGCTCACGGCGGTACTTATAAGCCATGAGCGTCATGATTAAACTTTGTAACCCTTGGACACTAATTCGTTCTTTTAAATGAGCTGTATCATACTATAAAAACAATACTATCAATTTTAGCGCCACCTGCTGTCAAAAAGTGCAACTAACATAATATGTTTTTTTCATCGAAAAAACAAATCCCACAAGTTTCTCAGTATTTCTGTGAAAACCGCATATTTCTGTTGTTTATGGTTTTTTAATCATTAGCATTTCAAAAGTCCCGGGACTTCTGGATCACCCGGTATATGGGTCATTTTCAAAAAATTTGTACATTCACAGTCCCCCAACTTTAAGAATTTTTAATAACTAAAATAAAGTTTTAAAAATAAAATTTAAGTATTTACATTACTTGTCTCTTGTCTGACTGTTTAGAGTAGGGGAGAGTGGGGATACTTGAGCATAGGGGATACTTGAGCCACCCCTATTATCTCTACAGTTAGTTAATTTTTCTTTCTAAAACTGCCAATATGTTAACACATTTATAGTTCTGGACATGTAAAAAAGAAATCACACATCTTGGTACCATTTTGAAAGTATAGTGATCAATAGTTGCCTTTTCCCTATCTGAAGTAAAATTTTGGGTACATGGTTTTTTTGTTTTTTTGTGATCAAAGTTTTGTTTAAAGTTGCAACTATATACATAAATTTAATAAGCATAATTTCAATTGTATTTTGAATCTAAAATAGTTCTAATAGCTGCATGCTTTATTTAGTAAAACTCTGGGAAACAAAACTAGTGGTAGTGGGGATACTTGAGCCAGTGAGAGTGGGGATACTTAAGCCATATCTCAACCCTCCCCACTAGAAATTAAACATAGGAGAAACAAACAAAAAATAAAATTCCTTCCTTATATTCATTAATAGATTTTTTTCTGGATAAAAGAGAGAATAATTTTTCATTTTATTTTATTTTTCTTAAAAAAATAACGACTTAAAAATGTTTAAAAATATATATTTTTTAAATGAAAATATCCATTTTAATTTTCATTTTGACTAGCAAAATAGCCTGTCTAGATAAATGTAAACATAGTTTTCAATTTAACTTTTATTAAATTAAAATAACTTTTTAAAACTGTTTTACAGGCTGTAATCTCTAATACTTTAATTAGTTAGGTCCAACATATTAAAATATTTATTTTTTTATATAACATATTAAGATTAATATCTTATATTGAAATCGTAACCTCTGTTGCTGTAATTTTTTTTAACTAAGAAAATTGAAGAAAAATTGGTAAAAAGAGCGCACAAAAAACAAGAAAAGCAACAAAAATCCCAGTTCAAACTTACCTGCATGGAGCCAAAGAGGAAGACAAAATCTTTTCCTGTGAAATCAAAAAAGTGTTTGAAATAGTAGAATGATACATCTGGCTTAAATTCCGACAGCTACTAAATTAAAAGCATGAGTTCGACATTATCATTAGAGGAAAATTCTGCCAATGATGGTGATGATGTGAAAAGAAAACTTCTATTGATGGTTGGTTACTAATAAAATATGCCAGAAAAAAAACTAAAAATATTTGTTGGATAAGCACTTAATATTTTGAAAAGGAAATTTGCCCGAAGAATAGCAGATTCCAAATTTAAATGACTCTGAACTGATGGTGTTTCTACCGTCGTTATAACTCAAGTTGAAATTATCATTTGACAACCAGTTATAACGACAAAAAATGATCGTATTACTAACTTTGTTTTCTCAATTGGTTTGGAAGGACTTTATGTTTCATAATTTATCATTCTGTAAAATGTTTGTGCAAAAATAAAGCGAAAAAAAATACTTTTGTAGGTATTTTTCCGTAGTGGCTCAAGTATCCCTTCACCATGGCTCAAGTATCCCTCCCATGGGGATACTTGAGCCATCATGTAAAACAAAAAATAAACATTTTTTATACATAGAAAATAGTTCAAAATTAATTGAAAGTGGTTTTCAGTTGAAGAAAAAATATCAAATTTTCATTTTCACTATTTTATTTTATTATAAGAAATTATAAAAAATTTAAAAAAATTAAAATTCAAAAAATGGCTCAAGTATCCCCATCTTCCCCTAAATGTGGGCTAAATATTATCAGAAATTAAAAATAATACTAGTGTAGTTATGTTTCAATGTGTCAGCTATAGCTAAAATGCTATGTCCCCTCTTCCCTTTTTACTTTTTCAACTGCTATAAAACTATAAATTAATAGTCAAAAGTGCTAATTTTTTCAGTTGTGACAATTGTTGTATGTCTTATCTGTAGCATAGACCATATAATATATTTTTTAAAACTTGTTTTTTATAAAAATGGAACAATTTATTGTTGTCCTCAGATTTTTTTCCCCTCTGTTGCTTCCACTCTGTTACCATATTTATTGTAATAAATTATTACTACTAAGTGTTCAACACAAGGTTTTGCAGTTCTTCGAACAGTCTATTTTTAGATGAGGCCACCATTTTTTAAATTATTAAGTTATTTTCACCGTGATGTTGAACTAAAGCATTTACAAGATAAGGATGTTTTATTCAGTTTCTTCTCTGTTACCAGCTTATTTATGTGAAATTTATTTTTTTTTATACTTTTATAAAATTTTAACCTTAAGATCAAATGGTGCTTTTTAAATAAATAGGCTTCGTTTTTCTTGTTTTTAATTCACTTTGTGCTGATAAAATTATTTGCAGTTTTTTTCGCTCTGTTACCATTCCCCTCTGTTACCATGCTTATGGTAACAGAGTGGAACAAAGTGGAACAGAGTAAGAAACTACTAAAAAAACAAGTTTATTTAAAATTGTTCTTGAAGGCTGCACATTCTCGTTTCATTTTCTTAGAACAGAATTAAAAATATGCATTTTTCTTTTTAAATATAAGATAGTAGTTTTTGTGGTGAGCTAGTCGCCATAAACATTAGGCTTTAATTTTCTCAAACAAAATGCTTCTTTAATTGTAGTCATTTATATTTATGAATCAATACTACTTATTTATCAAAAAATAATGCAGCGTGAAATGCCCCTATTTTCGAATATTAATTTTTGTAAAAGCCTTTCATTCTTGCTTGGTCTGTTTCAAATTTTAGAATATTTTATAACACATGATAAAAATGTATTAAAGAAGAAAAGATCATTATTTAAGTAGAAAAGAATTTATAAAAAAGATACACTACGCCAAATACTACTATTTTCAAATAGCAATTTCTGTAAAAATCGTTATTTCTTGGGTTAAAGCGTCATCCAATTGGCACGCGAATTTGTTAAAATTTGAAAATCTAAGGCGAACTGTTAGAAATGGAAACACAGATTATAACATATGATAAAAATTTATAAAAACAATGCCACATGAAGTACCAGTATTTTCGAATAGCAGTTTTTTGCAAATATCATAAATTCTGCCTTGACCTGTTTGAAACATTGAAACTTCATGATAGCTTATAACACATAATAAAAAGTTGCCTGGTCTAATTCCACTATTTTTTAATAGTATTTTTTGCAAAAATCTTAAATTCTTGCTTTAAAGCACCACTACCTCGACTAATATATGATAAGGTTTTTTTTTTTTTTTTTTTTTTTTTTTTTTTTTTTTTAACTAAGCAGTGCGTTTGTCATAGCACATGATATAAATTTACAAAAGAGATTGCCCTACCAAAAACCACTATTTTCCAATAGTAATTTTTGTAAAAATCTTTAAATTCTTGCTGGATACGTTTGAAACATTAAGATCGTATACAATACATGATATAAACTTATAAAAAAAATGTCACATCGAATATCGCTCCACTATCAATCAGCGTTCCCTTCGGTTACTCTTTTTCCACTCTGTTACCGTCAATTTAAGCTGGTTTATTTCACTAAAATTTTTATCAATCATCATTTTGAATAATTAATTGTGTAACTTTAACTAATATTTTATTTATGTAATATTTTTTTATAATTTAACTGAAAAAATGTGAATTCACATTTAATTAAAACTTATGATTTTTCCAAAAAAGTAACAGAGAGGAAATCTTTTGTATTTTACAAAAATAAAAATAATCATAACAAAACAACAGTTAGAATTTTCTGAAAGTAGCAATCATGTAATTAAAGAAAACGTGATATTTACTGTTTTAGGTGTTTTATTTTTTTAAATAAAAAATTTTGACTGTTGGTAACAGAGGGGAACATTTTACTGTTGCAAGTTCATACTTTATTTTTTATTTGACATTCCAAATCAAAAAGTGAACTGCTGTTTTCAGTTTTATATACAAGAAATTGTTTTAGTATCGTGTAATATTTTTATAAAATGCATTTAAAAAAAATTTTATTTGTGAAAAATTTACCAAATGTACAAGTTTTTTGAAAATGACCCATATACTTCATAGGTTCATGTCAGTTTTATTATGTTTGAATTAGTTTAACACCATTAAAATGCATTTGAAACTTTTTTTTTCCATTGACCGTAATATCATGGAATATTTTTTATTGTTCCTGTAATTGATTTATGCATCCAATTTCTATAAAATTTAAAATGACACGACTAAATTATGTAATAATTATTTGTTTTAAATTTCAAATGATTAAAATGCATTTGAAACCCCCCTTGACGGTAATGTAACGGGATACTTTTGATTGTCCCTGTAATTCATCTATGCATAATTGATCTATCTTAGATTTGAAATAACTTGACAAAATTATGTATTAATTATGTATTTCAAACTTCAAACGATTCGGTTGGGTAGTTTTTGCGTTGTTATATGCGAATGGACAGACAGACGGATGGACTGAACGACAACTATAGGTGCTACGTATTTACATAATTACGAAAGCACCTAAAAACAACAGATATAAAGCATAATAAAATTTGAGAGCTGTAAAATAAATGAGCTAATTTTCACTCAGTAAAAATTTCGATTCTTATAATGTTTTTAAAATTATTAGAAAATAAATTACACATATTTTAAGATTAATCCCATTTAAATGCGAAAAATGAAGCATAAATACAGGGTTTCGATATTACAAATAGATTTATTCTAAATAAATAATTCAGGGATAAAAAAAAATCAAGATGAATATATAAAAAGAAATTTGTTTTGTTACATAATAATTGCATTAAATAATATTTAAAATATAATAATGAAAACATTCTTTTAAAATCGTGTATGAAAACATAAGTAATAAATATTAATCTAAAATACAGATTTCTGATTGCAAACGATTTTCAGATATTAGCAAAATAATGTTATTTTTTCAAGAAAAATGTTAAAAGATTTTCTATTTTGATATTTAAAACACATATAATTAAATAATCAAAGAAATTTTTACCTGTGAAGCGCTGTCTAATAAAAAATTCGACGATAAAAAACAAGAGCAATCAAATACGGGTTTTAACCGGTTTGAATTCATAGGCGAATCAAAGCACGTGGTTTTGTTTGGACTTAATGTGACTTAATGTAGGGTTACATTTTTGGCATCACCCAAATCATTATAGTTCACCTCCAGTATATTCTTCCTCCATGGATTAAATATTATGGAAAATTTTTCAATTTATTCTGTATGAAAAATAGTGAAATGTTGAATTATTAAGAAAAATATTTGAATAAAATAAATAAAAATTAGCTTATGTTCATTTCAGACCAATAATCTATCTATATACAAAAATTCAAAGACATTAATCCATCCGTTTTGAAGCCAAGTTCATTCCAATTTTCGGACACACTTTCACATTTATAATATATATAAGGATTATTTCTTCAAATTGTTTGCTCTTTATTTATAAACATTTTAAAGTGACTGTAGGAGCCTTGGTGGATAAATGATAAAAACTGTACAGAATTTAAGTTTCAGAAAACGATATTTGTAGCCAAATTATATAAATACTTATTAAAACAAATTTAATAAACTTTAATGTTTGTTTGTATATGAATATACATCAGGGTGATTCAGATGTATATGTCAAAACAAAGAAAGCAGGTAGAAAATAACTGAGTAAGCAGATTTTGTATAGAAATATGGTTACGAAAATGCAGCACTGTGAGAGTAAAGCACGCTGTTAAGGGGGTTCAGGGGTTGAAAACTTTTCAAAAAATAGATTTTTTTAATGATCTAGTTTCATTATGCAATTAATTCTTAACTGAATGCAGAAAACCGCATAAAAATGTTAGCATTTTTAACGGAGTTATAAGCATTTATGTATCAATATTTACATAGCCGCATCCATATAATTTCAACTTTAAGTCGTGTTTTTTCAAAACTTGATTTTTGACGACTAACACCAAGATTAAAAAAAAACTATTTGATGGAATGGCTTAAATTTTTTTTGCAAGCATATAACATCATTATCTAGATTATGAATTAAGGATATAACTATCACTTAAAAAAAAATATTAAAAAATCTCTCAAAGTTGAAAATTTAAAAAAACCCTAAAAAATACAACTTAAAAATACTCAAAATATTAAACTATCTAAAATATATTAATTCATAATCTAGATAATGATGTTATATGCATGAAAAAAAAATTTAAGCCATTCCATCAAATAGTTTTTTTTTTTTTTAATCTTGATGTTAGTCATCAAAAATCAAATTTTGAGAAAATGCGACTTAAAGTTGAAATTATATGGATGTGGCTATGAAAGTGTTGATACATAAATGCTTATAACTTCGTTAAAAATGCAAATATTTTTATGCGGTTTTTGCATTGAGTTAAGAATTCAATGAATAATCAAATTAAAGCATAAAAAATCGATTTTTTGAAAAGTTTTCAACCCCTGAGCCCCCTTAAGTTCGGCAGATGAAAATGCCTCGCTGACTTCAATCGTCGTGTGCCGGTAGTTGCAGGAACTGAGAGCCACATAGTTGAGGTCAGCTCGGAAGTCGTAACATTTGCTGTTTTAATTAGTCCCTGATACAAATTAATGCTATTTAGTTTGTAAAGAAATCACTCAATAGATAACGTTTTTATCCAGATTTTTTTTACGATTTCCACTATGATTCTGACACGGTATGTTACACGGTATGTTACACGGATTTTCATCAAACTTCAGATCCAGTTCGAACTTAAAACAAGTTGTTTCTCATTAGACTTTGGTATACGTTATCTAACCGTTAGGGCTGCTATGCTTCTTTTTTCAATAAGTATTAACATGTATGAGATAGAAGAAAGTTTTTGCATTGTTACATCTAACTAGTTTTAGCATGAAATAGTGGTTCGTGTTCCAACCTGAGGGCTTTACGAGAATTCTCGTAATGTGGGACTTGTTACACTTTTATGGGTGGTTGAATAAATCTTTTCAAATGACTTTGGGCTCTGTTTTAATGGTAAAACTACCAATGCTCTTAATCATTCCCATTACTACTCATATGACCTGGCCATCAGAATATAATTCGACTTCTTAATGAATCTTGGAATTTTGATCAGACTTAATCAATCTCATCTATTACCAACAAACTAATTAATTTACAGGATTGTCAACTGAAATTAACACAGCCTGTCAAAGCTACCAATATTCTACAATTTTGAAGTATTCAGCTGCAATCTTTCAATAATACATTACGAATTTTATGCAAACTAACTAGGCATAAATAAATAAATATATATATAAAGTTACAAAACTATTTTTTTCCTCTTTAACTCAATTGTCTTGTTAGATAAATATCGGTATGAACGTAAATAAAGTTTTTCATTGTACTAATGTAACACATTTTTTTAATATAAATATATTATATGATACTGATCTTAGCCTAGAACTCTTTTCTTTGATAAGATTCTGAAAACAAAAGTAACTGCACTGTATAAAAAAAAGGGTCATCTACTAAAAAAACTTTAGTAATCCTTGTAATTACTAAAAAATTTTTAGTAATCTTAGTCGGTTACAAGAAAATCTGTAAGAATTACTAGAAAAAAGTTAGCAACGAATAGTTAATAGTTTTATATTTTTAATAGCTATTACTAAAACTAACTTGGTGTGACCTTGATAGCATAGTGGTTATAGTAACGGACTCCAGGCCAAAAGGTCCCGGGTTCGATACTGGCCTACGCCCCGAATGTATGTAGTGCAAGTACTCGTTAATAAAAAGATTATGAAAATCCTGTCGGAGCAGGTAGAAATGTTTGGTGCTGCCATCGTCTGCGGTTTTGCCGAAAATCTTCCGCTTCAGAAGTCTGGATGCAGCTCAAAGGAAGCTCCTGCCTTTCGGGCGCACGTAATGGTTATTAAAAATAATTTTGGAGCTATTACTAAAATTTGCTTGGTGGCTCATAATAAAAATTTTAAAGTTAGTTATACAAAAAATTCTTTTGTTCAGTTTACAAAAGAAATGTTTGTTTCACTTGCAAAAAAAAAGTTTGTAATGGTTACTAAAAAATTCTGTGGAATACAAATTTACTAAAAAATTTTTAGTAACCTCTTGAATTTTTTTTTACAGTGTGCCATAGAGTTGATATTTTATCGCTCTAAAAATCAACTTTTCCCTTTACCTTTACAGAATTCGGCTAAAGATTTTTTTTTTTTTGGACATATTTCGAATTTTTATTTATTTATTTATTTTTAATAATGAATTGCACATTTTCAGAAAAATATTTGCTGTCCAAATATGAAAAAAATGTCTAAGGAAATTGAATGTCTGGTATTTTCAACTATAACTTATTTTCAAAATGAAAGAGCTGACTGACAATCTTTGTTACATTCTCAAAATATTTTCTTTTACGAACTATACAGATAAAGGAAATTTAAGATTTTTTTTTCTTTTTACAAGTAACTATTCAGTTGAACATCAAATGTTATAAATTAAGCGATCCTAAATATTTTCTAGCTATGTAGAAACTTATAGATGAAACAATATCAAATAAATAGCCAAGTGCAAGTGTTACTCGATCTTAGAAGGGTTCCGTTCAATATATATATATATTATTAACTATATTATATTATTTTTTTTTAATTGTTTGTTAAAGAATAATATCACTTAGCAAAAAAGTAAAGAAGTACATAATGTAGGGTTGGGCATAGCTGTATACATACTAGAAAAGTATGAATCTCTAAATTTTCAAAGACACATGAAATCTAAATAATATCAGATACTGCTGTTCCGTATAATGCTTTTTTTAATCTTATTTTAATCTGTTTTTGTTGTTTTTATATTTTAATGAATTTAGTTAGGTACTGACATTAAACATAGTGCATATTTTAACTTCATTTAGCATTTCATAAAACTAATTTAAACGTAATAATGAGCTTTTCTTTTTAAAACGTCGCAAAAATAAAATTTTTGATTCAAGTTTAAACTTCGCATTGTGCTAAGCGCACTTCGAAAGTATGTGGCAAATTTCTAACATCGCCATGGTCCATGCCATGTTTTTCCAGATACAGGGCCTCCCCCTGAATTTAACACTGAACGGTTGATTGGTTGGTTGATTTTTGTCGTCCGATTATCTACGCTAATGGGATATAGGACCGGGGGAGTGCCCTCCGTGGGGGTCTTTCTAAGGGAACCTAACCCGTATTTACGCAAGGTTCGAAGAAAACCACGGAAAACTCCGAACGGTTAGGCCGACAGCCGCGATTGGGTTCGAACCCAGCGCCTGCTGTCTACCAGTTGAGAGGTCCGAACCTCTCGGCCACTGGTGGGGCCTTAACACTGAACGGAAAAATGCTGTTTTCTTAAAAATTATGTGACTTAGGATAATCGCGATAGTTTTCCTGCAAGGTTTAAATTAATGTCTACTACCTTCAATTTTTTTCATAATTTTAGTTTCTTTAGATTTAGAAATAGATGTGGGGGTGAACATATTTTTGATCTACATTTTTGATAGTATTTCTAAAAATATAATTCCTAAAATTAAAATAAATATGTTTTTGAGTTCAGCGTTACAAAAGCTTTCACACGATACTCCACTCGATATACAAGGAAGATATTTTTTTTTTCAAGTAACCTAATTAGCCCTCTACATTTTTCCTAAATACAGTAAAACATCCATAATGGACACTCCCGAATAGCGGACACCTCTATTTAACGGACACCGGACAGTTTTCCGATCCCCACTCCCAAAATCTAAATTTTTGTATGTTTAACCTCTGAATAACGGACATTCTGAATAGCGGACATTAATTTTGGCGATAAAGTATGAGAAATTGTTTTTTAACGAAGAAAAAAAAGTAAAAAGTCTCTAAATTTGTCAGGGTAATGAGTCAAAATTTTGTGATCACAGATAAATGTAGTGTATGGGCCGGGAAAAATCTTTTCTCCCACATCCAGTATTAAATTCAGGAGATGGTCCGGAGGGACATTACCTTCCAGATCATCACAATGCCTATCCATTCCTCCCCGAATGATTTGAGATTTTATGTTTTTAAAAAGTGGCAAAATACAGTGAACAGTTAATTTTTTTTCTTTAAGATGATTCAGAAATATCAGAACTATTGACAGACTTAAAACTTCACATTGGAAAAAAATATATATATAGGTAATCTTTAAATGCAAATGGAAACTTTTTAAATATTTTTTTTATACGAATGTAATAAACAGCGTATAAAGGTATGCACCGTTTTATTTAAATTTTATTGCTTAAAAATTATTTTAATTTCTATAATAGAATTTTAGGACACATAAAAGTCAATTAATGAAATTTTAAGCATTTCTTAGCAATTTTTAAATCTCCGAGGTTTTCCAAAAGCGGACACCTCCGAATAGCGGACAGTTTCCATGCTCCCAAGGTGTCCGTAATTTGGAGGTTTTACTGTATTTTATTAATCTTTACATATCTGTAAATATGTGGGTCAATAGTCTTTATTGCTTTCCCCAATTTGAAATTTCCACGTTCCATAGTTTTCGTGTAAAAAAATTTGTGACAGACAGACACAGCAGTAATATGATAATGATTACGTTTTTACTTAATAAGTACGGAACCCTAAAAACAGGCGACAAAAGACATATAATAAAGAAAACTTTGCACAAATCACCATATAAATATAAAAACATGCACGTTATGAGCTGAAAATTCAAATAGCCCGAGCATCAGCCGAAATAAACATGTATCTATAAGGAACAAGGTCGCGAATGAACTGTGACTTAGAAAGTAGAATATTTGCTAACTACCGTATTTTCGGGTGTATAGCCCGCACCCTGTGCATAGCCAGCACTCTTAAATCGAGCAGTGCAGTAAAAAAAGTTCGTGTATACGCCGCGGAGATGCATCGGTGTATAGTCCGTGGGCTATATACATTTATGAACGTATATTTCGATCAGGGTTCGAAGTTAGAAGCCATTAAAGTATATACGCGCGTATAAGTCGAGAAATTTCAGACAAAAAAAGAATTTGAAAGTGGAGGGGGGGGTCGACTTATACGCGATAGATCTTAAAAAAAAATCTATGAATAAAATATCGGAAAATAGTTTGCTAGCGAATCTGTGCTGCAGCACCCCTTTGTGTTTGTAGAGTGCAAAAACCAAAATCTGGAACCTTTCCTTTCTTGACAGTTTTTAGTTAAAGATCATTTTTAATTTATTTAAAAAATAATCTACCCTGTCCTGTTGCAAAGAACAAAAAAAATGTGTGATTTACGTCATTTCGGAACGATTCAGAGGAGTCGTTCTTTTTCGGAACAATTCTGAGAAATCCTTCCTTTTCAGAGTCATTTCATTACGGAACGAGTCATACGAATTGCTCCTTTTAGGAACAAGTCCGAGAAATCGAACCTTTTCGGAGTTATTTCATTTCGGAACGAGTCTGAGGATTTTGCCCTTTTCGGAGTTTTGAACCGTTTCCGTGATTTCATTTCTTTTTTGAACCGTTCGTTTAGTTCCACTGCCGGAATCGCTCCTCTTGAATCGTCCCTCAACAAATGACACATCTCTACTAAAAAACTGATTTCAGTTAACGTTAAAACGACTTATTTCAACAAAAAGTATGTTTAAAATAAGTAACATGTTCTACTATTGTTTTTACCCTCTCAAATCAAGAGCAAATTGCGTTCGAGCGTCATTATTTCTCGCTGCCGGTTAGTGCAATATTGGCTATAGTAGCGACAGTTCTTCCAAACCCAAAAATAACTGTATTTAAACAATAATAATAATAATAAAAGCTTTTTTTAAACATGAGAGAACTCTCTATATTTCAAGGCATAGCGAAAAAAATTTACAAATTTCGATTTTTTTTTTTCAAATTTTTTGAAGTTTAAAAATTGTAGAAAAAAAATATCACGATTTCCAATTTAAAAAAAATCTTTGTACAATCCGCACCGTGTATAAGCCGCAGCGGCTTTTTCGAAGATTTTTTTCTTGTATAAGCAGCGGACTATACACTCGAAAATACGGTATATACTACCGACCTGCGCATTTCGCTAAAAACCGCCCAAAAAGTGAAGATGTATTCAGTTTCAAGCCCTGAACCCTTTCATTGGACCACGTGGCTCAAACCCTTCCCAAATTAGCGTTTAATAAGCTGATTTCTGTTCTGTGCATATGGTCATTGTTTTGGTTCAGGGTTTGCACGATTGGTCAGAATAACTTGGGCAAGGTATCAGAATCCTCTGGCGGGATACTTCATTCATTAATCTCAAATAAATAGGCCATATAGATCTAGTTGGCCATCGTAGACCTTACATAAAATACGACAGGTAGCACGATCTAAAAGGTAAACATCAATCAAGAACACCACATGCAGAAGAATAAAGTGTTGCCAAAATGTTAAAAAAGAAAATGTAAATAAAAGAAATAAACAAAATTAAAAGAAAGTGAAAGAAATAATTAAAAAATAAAACAAGAAAAACAAAAGATTTTTTTTCTTTTAATGAAGAAAAAATATAAATTTAAAAAACTCGGGAGGTATATTAATCTTTTCTGGTGATCTTGTTGGATAAGTATTTAGAATTACGTAAACGTTGTATGTTGTTTTTAGGTGCGTTCGTAATTATGTAAATACGTAGCACCTATAGTTGTCGTTCAGTCCGTCCATCTGTTCGTCTTTCAGTCTGTCTGTCGTCTGTCCGCATATAACAACGCAAAAACTACCCAACCGAATCGTTTGAAATTTAAAATGTATAAATATTACCTAATTTTGTCGAGTCATTTCAATTTTTATGAAAATCAGATGCATAGATCAATTTTAGGGATAATCAAAAGAATTCCATTACATAACGGTCAATGACGGGATAAGTTTCAAATGCATTATAATGGTGTTATACTCATTCGAACATAAAAAAAAATTATGATATGCATCTACGAAGTACATTTTACAATATATGCATTCTGCACAATCTCTGGTGCAAGGAACATTTGTTATTGATTTACAAGGCCACACAAAGGCATTCCACCAGATAATGCTATACGGGGAAACATTATTCAGGGTGTATTTTAATTATATTAAACTATTTCACATTTTATGAATATGCCATTCGTTGCTGAGGTACAATACAAGTTACTTCCTGTATATTTACAGGAATGCAAAAAAGATTTCAACCACTATAACTGCATCCGAAGTAATGTCAACTGTAACAGCAAGATCTGAATATTTTAAAAACTTCGTTATCGTACGAACGCACCTCATTTTCTATGCTTCAAGTGCAATTTCCAACTTGTTTCCGATAGTATCGCAATAAGAAAATTCATATAATTGTGTTCTATGACAGGGTTAAAAATTCTTTTCTTCACTAAATTTTAAAAACAAAGTAATTTCTCAATAGATTTGGTGTTATATTTTCATAAATATCAACATTCAACTTTGTCTACTAAATACTTTTCTAAATCTTATTTATTCCTGTTTGAAAATATAATAATTCAAAATCTATTTATGTAAGAACCTGATCTAATGTCAGACAAACTACTTTGCCACCGAAAGATAATACAGTTCTGTAATAAAACGGAAAATCTCGTATTTTCAGCTACTACTATTTTTAACCGACTTCAAAAAGGAGAGGAGGTTATCAATTCGACGCGTATGTAATTTTTTTTTTTTTTTTTTTATGTATGTACACCGATTACTCCGAAACTATGCAGCCGATTAATTCGGTTTTGGTGTTAAATTAAAGAGCTTACTCTCGGATTGGTACCACATCCATTTCATACAAATTGGTTCAGTAGTTTTTTAGTAATTAAGCAAAAACTATTAAAATTAGTGTTTTTTCGGTAATTAAAACTGTTGAATTAGTTCCTACAGTAGAGCGAAGTCAGGATGGCCGAGCGGTTTAAAGCGCCTGCTTTAAGCTCTGGTTCTCGAAAGTGACAATGGGTTCGAACCCCGCTCCTGACATACGTGTGTACAATAATTTTCCTTATTATAATTTTTACATATATATTTTACAAATTAAATACTAATTATGCTATTAAGAATATTTTGTATTTAATCGTTAGCACAGCGTATCAGAGATCTTTTATCAACTCAATACTTTATCAGTGAAAGAGTGCTAAAATAATTGACTTACAAAAAATAACATGACATTGAATAAGTTTCCGAAGCTATTCCGTATTATAGTTTTTACGTATATATTTTACAAATTAAATACTTATTATGCTATTAAGAATATTTTTAACCGACTTCAAGAAGGAGAGGAGGTTATCAATTCATCGCGTATATATTTTTTTAATGTATGTTCACCGATTACGCCGAAACTATCCAACTGATTAATTTGGTTTTGGTGTTAAATTAAAGAACTTACTCTCGGATTGGTACCACTTCCATTTCATAGAAATTGGTTCAGTAATTTTTTAGTAAACGGGCAAAAACTATTAAAATTAGTGATTTTTCGCTAATTAAAACTGTTGAATGAGTTTCCACCATGGAGTGAAGTCAGGATGGCCGAGCGGTCTAAGGCGCCTGATTTAAGTTCTGGTTCTCGAAAGAGAGCGTGTGTTCGAACCCCACTTCTGACATACATGTATACAACAACCTATTCCGTATTATAATTTTTACACATATATTTTGCAAATTAAATACTAATTATGCTATTAAGAATATTTTGTATTTAACCGTTAGCACAGAGTATGAGAGATAATTTACCAACTCAATACTTTATCAGTGAGATAGTGCTAAAATAATAGACTTGCGAAAAGTAATATGACGTTGAATAAGTTCACCGAATAGATTGTAGTCAAGATAGCCGAGCGGTCTAAGGCGCCTGATTTAAGTTTTGTTTCTCGAAAGAGAGCGGGGGTTCGAACCCCACTCCTGACTTGCATGTATACAATAACCTTTCTCCGCATTATAATTTTTACACATATATTTTACAAATTAAATACTAATTATGTTATTAAGAATATTTTGTATTTAAACGTTAGCACAGAGAATCAGAGATCTTTTATCTCCTCAATACTTTATCAGTGAAAGAGTGCTAAATTAATAGTCTTGCGAAAAATAACATGACCTTGAATAAGTTTCCTGACTTGATTGCAATCAGGATAGCCGAGCGGTCTAATGCGCTTGATTTAAGCTCTGGTTCTCGAAAGAGAACGTGGGTTCGAACCCCACTCCTGACATACATATATACAAAAGCCTTTTCCGTATTATTCTTTTTACAGATATATTTTACAAATTAAATACTAATTATGCTATTAAGAATATTTTGTTTTTAACCGTTAGCACAGAGTATCAGAGATCTTTTACCAACTCAGTACTTTATCAGTGAAAATGTGCTAAAATAATAGACTTGCGAAAAGTAATATGGCGTTGTTCACCGTTTAGATTGCAGTCAGGATAGCCGAGCGGTCTAAGGCGCCCGATTTAAGCTTTGGTTCTCGAAAGGGATCGTGGGTTCTAACATCCATGTATAACATACATTATTTTTTCTGTATTATAATTTCTTTAACTGACTTAAAAAAGGAGAGAAGGTTATCATCACTTCGACCGCGTATGTACTTTTATATATATATATATATGTTCACCGATTACACCGCAACTATCCAACCGATTAAACTAAATATTACGGTATAAATAACTAAAAAGTAAGAAATAAAATAAACTTTTTCAAAAAAAAATATAACCGACTTCAATCAACGCTCTAAAAAGAGTTAAATAATTCTTTAAAATACCCTAATGATGAATTGTTATCTAATAATCACACATCAGATATCATGTACCGACAAAAAAATGGTTATAAGTTTAATACATAGAACTTAATATCCAGCAAATATGGTTTTTCGACAGAATATTTTGTACAAGAGATTAATTTACATATTTTTGATTTAATTTATGAATAGATACATATAAAAAGTAATGAATTACTTTTTGAAGTTGGTGCCAAACTATTGTAAGTATAGTAAGAATTGTGGTTATATTATGCCTCATACCATAAATAAAATGGTAAAAATCATTATTGATTGTGATTGTTTGGCACCAAATTGTTTGGCACGCTATTTATATCAAGGACTAACTGAATTTGAAGTTTGACGAAAATTCGTTCATTTAGTTCTTGTGATAAAGTTATTGTGATAAGCATGAATAATGCCGCATAGCAACACCACCTGTGGAGAGATTTACTCCAAAAATTAAAGAATACTAACCTATATCAGGAACTAACTGAATCTGACGTTTGATGAAAATTCGTGCATTAGTTCCTGAGACTCACTGCAACAGTCATTAATAATGCCACATAGCAGTGCTACCTGTTGTGAGATTTACACCAAAATGTAATCAGAACCATATTATATCAAGGAATACCGGAATCAGAAGTTTATAAAAATCCGTCCATTAGTTCTTGAGACATAGCTATGTAGAAATCCTGAAAAAGGCAGCGTAGCAACGCCACTTGCTGGGCGGTATACATAAAAAACTAATTAGATCCAGTTTATATGAAAGTCTAACTAAATTTAAAATTTTGTGAAATTCCGTGCATTAGTTCTTGAGATAGAGAGCCCACAAAACTTATATCACATACATACAGACAGACTGACTGGCTGACAGACTCACTGACAGACATTTTGTAAAAACATGTTTTTTGGAATCTTTAACCCCTAAAACGTGTAAATCCGTGAAAAATGGATTTCAAAAATTTTCATGAATCTAATACTTTCTTTTTGTAAAGATACAAAAAAGTAAAAAAAAAAAAAGTATGACGTCGAAGCGACATGGATTGGTGGACATGTTTGAAAATGCCGGGCCTTTTACGGATAGTAGAATATGTGATGGATATTCGTGCCACCAGGCTCATTTTCAGAATTGACGGGCGTGTCGTACACAAGGCTCTTCAAGGCACCCAAAGAAAAAAAAAAACAGAGGAGAAGAAAATCAGGTGATCTAAGAAACCAAGCGACAGGACCACCACGCCAATCACGGCCAATTTCATTGGAAGCCACAGAAACTTTTGCTTATTAAAACGGGGTTTAAGACGGAATTCATGACATCAGATCATGTGATCTCCGTTAATCCAATCTCGCGAAAAGGTCATCATAATATTTGGCGCTGAAATAAGAGCTATCTCTGCCGATTGGATAGGCATTAAATAACGTGATATGATGTCATGAACTCCATCTTAACCACCAAGAGCTTTCTAGACCTCAAATGAAGCTCGCCGTGACCCAATCAACTTGTTGCGAAATGTCCGGTTCAAGTGGTCACGTACACACCTTTAATAATGAGATGTCGCCTCGTCCTATAGAAACTACGTGCGGCGCCGAGCAGGTGCGGGAACATTGGTAAACCCATTAAGAAATCTGAATTACGAAATATTAACCCACTAGTAACATTGTGCCGACTTGAGAACTCTCATACAGCAACACCTATTGATTTTCGTTCACGCCCATTCTTCCTAAGTATTTACTAGAAGATAGCCTGCCAAAATGACGTGTTTGCATTTTTAAAAGAATGATAAAAAATTACAACTGTGGTCAATCATAGCCACTTTAGGCTTAAACAATTTTGAAAAATACATCAATTAAACATGGTGGAAAATCTAAAAAAAAAAAAAATCGTCGTCTTCTTGCAATAGGACTTTTGTCTTTGCTGATTGCATTTAAAAAAATTATAACAATGTAAACTTCAATTTTTTTAGCTAATACTTAAAAGAAAATACTTCATAAGATCGAAAACAAACGGCAACAGTAAAGAGTAAACAATCACTGGTGATTCGTGATGTGACAAAGGAGTCATTCTCAAGAGTCATTCACAGCTGTAAGAAAATTAAAGCAACCCGAATATAAAAATTCTAACAATATTGCACTTAAAACGCACCTTTGCTTTTCTTAATAAATATTGTTTTTGAAATCGTAAAAAAAATTCAAAGCACAGTATAATGTAGTGACGTCATTTACAGGTTTCACTGTAAATCTGACCAATGAGAACGCTCCATTACGACTATGGAATGTTTTCATTGGTCAGAAAATAGGCAGCCTTTAAAATCAGGAGGTAACTTTTCACAATATTTTTTAAAGATTTGGAATTTTTCATTCTTGTATGGCAACAGCATTAATTTGCTTACGTCGTTTGTTTTTCACATAATTTATCGTTTGTTTTTCTCGTAATTGTTGGTTGTTTTATTTAGAACTTAAACATTATAATTAGATAGTTTTTGTAGGTTTTAAAGAAAATGAGAAATGAATAAATCTTTTACATGTATATTTCCATAAGTTGAACAATTAGAATAGTTGTGAACGGCTCGGAATACTTAAGCCTAACATGGTCGCAATAAGTTTATTTTTCTCGTGGATGGGTTGACTCCGGAATTGTTATATAAAGAATTGAGTCCTAAATATGTTATTATTATTACTGTATTATATTATTATTACGATTTTGAGGCAATAAGTGAAAATTACTATTAGTATGGATGCATATGTATACTAAACATTATATTTTTAAGAGATCTTACATATTTTCTCACAATATCATAGATATACTCCATAGATATATTCCATATCAAGAAAAATGAATTTATAAAACTCGGGGAATATTTTGAACTTTACAAGTTTGTATTAGATAAGTATTTGGAGAATAATAAATATTGCATTTTCGGTTAATATCTTTATAAAAAATTAAATATAATTGTGTTATATCATATGAATATTCCCAAGAATTGTTTTCTTTGTTTTTTAAGTTTTGACAACAAAAAACAGTTGTATGTAGACTTGGTGTTTTATTTTCTTAAACATCAGCATTCAACTTTCTCTAGTGAGTGCTTTTCTAAAGCTTTGTTATTATATTCGCTGTCAAAGCTTTTGAAAACATAAAAATACGAAATCTCTTTCTTTAAGAATTTGATCTAAAGTTAGAAAGGTATTTTGCCGAACATTACAAAAATCTTCAAAAAGGCAGAAAGATTTGTTGTTTTATCTATTGCTTATTGTCAAAACAATAGATCTAAAAATCTCTGTAATATTCTACACCACTAGTTTTAGATTCGTATTTCAATTAAGTTTTTATTATTATTATTATTATTATTATTATTATTATTATTATTATTATTATTATTATTATTATTATTATTATTAGAAAATGTTTGATTTATCGATTATAAATTTAAAATTAAAAAATAAACTCTATGTTTTCTGACAATGTTCCTCTCTAAAAATATATACTAATGCAAAATCTTTTTTCTGTAAGAACTTGATCTTAAAATCTTTCTTACTTTTATATCAATTTCTTATTTGTGAAATATTAATAAAAGTAATTTAAGATCAAAATTTCTTTTTTTTTTCTAGTTAAGTAAAAATAAAGTTGAGTAATATTTCTCTCGATTGTCTAAAAAAAATTTTTTTAAGTTAGTTGAATTATTTTGTAATTACATAATATCTCATAGCCAGACTCGAAATTAATGAAAATGAATTTACTGTTGAACCCCGTTATAACGAACTTCAATGGACCGAAGTTTTCTTTTCGCTATATCCGGTGGTTCGCAATATCCAAACCGTTAAAAAAATGTTAGCGTTCACAAAATGTATATATTTTAGCTGCTACCTTTATATCCAATAATGACTTATTTTAAAAAAACGTAAAATCTATTAAATATGATCATTAATGAATTAAATTGACTAAAATCGATTACATTAATCTGACACAATACTAAATAAACTAATTAAAAATGAAAACGAATAGAAATACAGTACAGCACTGATTATCCGAATAAATAGAGACCTATCCTAGTTCGGATAAGCAAAAGCTAGGATAAATGAGTAGCCAATTTAAGGAATGTTCTTGACTGTACTAAAAGCATTACACTTTTCCCAGGCTTGAGATTCCAACATTAGTTATTGCTGGCATATTTAAAAATCGTTTTATTTTATTTTCTTTAGTTTGTTTACTTTTTTATCATTTAAATATACATATATATATATATATATATATATATATATATATATATATATATATATATATATATATCATCTTCTGAACTCCAGAAATAAAAATGTAAAGAAAAAAACTTTTGCTTATTGATTACTTCATGGAAGACGTTCTTTTCAATGTTACCATATCTCGAATTTTTCTTAAATACAGTGTTCAGCAAAAGTTTAGACAATGATCGATTTCGCTTCTATGTTCTGAAATATGTACCGAATTTTTATAATTCGTCTGTCATACATTACTTGTGACTTGTTCCTTATTCACAAACAATAAATTTTACATTTTACCTTTTTATATAATTTATAATGACAAAAAAGAAATTAACATTGTGGCAAAAGTATAGACAATTTGTATATTTACAGAGAAATAACTACAAACTAAAGTCGAGTTGCACCACGTTGTCTGCAATTAGTGCAAAAATGTTACTTTTCATCGAAGAAACTAAATGCTGCGTCACTTTGGGGTCTATTTTGTACCAAACATGTTCAAAAGCAGCTCAAAGCTCATTAACAGAAGAGTATAGCAAAAATTTGCATAAACCTTACGACATATGATGTTACAAAGGTTTTCGATTGGATCCATATCAGGGCTACACGCCGGCCAGTTGAGATCAGAAGTATTCTCAGAGTGAAACGAAGTTCTTCTTTTGTATGCAACATGAATAGAGGCATTATCTTGCTAAAATCCATACTTTGGACCAGCTAAAAGTTCCCCAAATGACTAAAAATTGATCTCCAACGTATGTATGTAGTCTTGTGTTTCTTGGCAACGATTGAATAACTCCAAAGATACTCGAGCCTTAAAGCAAAGTGAGGACCAAATCATTAAATGTCATCTCCTTGTTGTCGACTTAAGAAAGTCTCGGGCTTTTTACTCAAGTCGTGCCAATAGTATGCCCACTCGTTTGAGCCATTCAAATTCCAGATTTTTTTTTTTTTTAGTGAATATTATAGCGTACCATTTGGGTCCATATGACATATGTTTGCAAGTTCATTGCATTCTCGCCAATTTGTAGCGAGATTTTAAGCTGATTATTTTATCATTTTCATGCAAATTGATTTACCTCTTTCTGTAATTCATCTACGAATCGTATCCGTCGACACAGAAAGTCCTGACTTATTTTTAATGGGACTAACAGTCATCATTTGCGAAAAAGCCAGTTTATGGATCCTTTTGTCATCTCATTTTCTGATCACACACGGTCTTTCAGACTTATGTTTTGTTTAGAAGGAGCCACCCTCACACTATGCTTCATAGACAGACCATTTTGGACGATTCAATGCTGCTGAAATTTCTGCAACAGTCTTTCCTTTCGATATGAGCATTCCTATTTCAATTACCTCATCTAACTGAATATTTTTAGCTCGCGGCATTTTCACTAACTGATGCCATATCGAGGTATACTTAAATAATTCAGACATGTGACATCATAACATAGAAATTTGCATTTTTCCATGAACAGTCGGCAAAAAATCAAAAAAGTGTCTAAACTTTTGCAATGTGCAAATTTTACTTTTTTAGTTTAATTAAATATTATCTTACATTATAAAAAATTGTTTATATCCTAAAATGTTTAAAATATATTTAAAAATAAGTATAGCCATTTGTAAAACGCAAGCGCTCGTATTTTTTGTTTAAAGGTTAAATAACACCAGTGTCTAAACTTTTTGCTGAGCACTGTAATTTAGTTGAATACGTTAGCGTTAAACACGTTTCTGTACAACTGTGATAGGAGATATGTAAAACGACTGAAGGGCGGGCGTGATCACACGTGCAGAATGGCTAACATTAATAGAAAGAATGCAGTTCTTCCTACCCTTTAATAAAAATATTTATCGCTAATTTGCATCTTTTTTCGCTAGACAGTATGCATTTTCGCATTTCCGATAAAATTAGAGTCGAAATTCTTTTCTCACAACTGCAGAAAATTTTTAAAAAATCATGGTCGAATGGAAAAAATATTCGTTATAACCAATTCTTAAGATTATGGAGTTTTTGCTATAAAAGAATAAATTAGCAGTAAATATCTTAGGAAAACGGGGGTCCAAAATTTTAGTTCGTTATATATCGGGTTAAATATAACGGGGTTCGACTGTATCAATCTCTGGGCTAGTTTGTTTTTTAACTTTTATTGGTAATATTGTTATATAAATATTTAGAGGGAATATCAATATTGTATTTCCCAGTACTATAACAATATCAAAAAATCAAACAACAGCATAATAGAATATGGGTATATTGCAAAACATACTTTTCTTTAATTAAATCATAAGTACAAAAGAATTTAAAATAGACTTAGTATTTTATTTTCATAAGCATTCATCATTTGAATTTTATATAACAGTAACAAAGATTTTTCAGACACCTTTTTACTCATTTGATCAAGCCATCACAGAGAGAGATTTTGCATTTTTATATTTTTATATTTTTAAAAAGGAAAACTGCCAGAAAACAAATATGATAAAAAGCCTTTAAGCGAGTCTTGTATGAGGAAAGTTGAATGTCGATAACAAGTCCATTGAGAATTGCTTTTGTTTTAAATATTTAATACACGAAAAGAATTCTTGAAAATGTAGCCGTAACAATATATCCTACTAAAAAGCTTTTCTTAAACATTTTTATCATATTCTTTGTCCATTTTCGTTATTGTAAACATAAAAATATAAAATCTCTATCTGTAAGAACTTGATTTAATGAAGTAAAAGTGCCTAGAAATCTTTTTTTAAATTCATGCAAAATTCTTATTTTTCAGCTATTTATAATATATATATGTAATAAAAAAAAAAAAAAATTGCGCCATTTTGTTCTCTCTTAACTTCAATTCTAAATTTGTGGAACATATTTCAATCTTAGTTTCGTAATGTATTAACTTGTAACAGCTAAAATTCTTTTTCTTATTTTATTTGTTAATAATTTATTGCTTGCTTCTCAAAAAGGTGGGAAGTATTTCGTAACCTTTTTACTTTGTGGAATATTCCCGGGATTTTAATTTTATTTTTTATTTAACATCGCGTGATCGGTGTTAATGCGCGTTGTTAATGGGCTTGTTATTTGCGAGGTAAATTATAGATCTTGCCCGAGGACACGCCTCTTTAGACCAATCACAGCTGATCATCTTTTGGCGTTTAGACTCGAGTTAATTCTAATTGGATTTTTAAGTTGATTGACGCGGAGTAGGAGGGAGCTAGTTTGTCGTGAAAATGTTCCTTTCTCATTTGGTTTTTTTTAGAAGCGTCAGAATGCATCTGTCTTTAAAACTATTAAGACGTTCGTTTGGTTTGTCCGATAAATTGGAGTATCTAATGATGTCGATTATTTCACGAAGTTTGGAGTGCTCGATGTGTGCAAAGCTTAGTGCTGGGATGACTTCGTTTGTCTTATGACTTATAATAAATATGAATTGCAAAGACTGAGTGACTTGATTTTTTACGGGGAAATTCCCAATAAAACTTCTTCGTTGCTTGAAAATTTACACTACGGCTACAGAACCTTGCTGCTGATTATTAGAAATTAATAAATGTGCTGTATCAACCCTGGTGATGCACTGGAGCTTGTACGGTGTTGTGTAATCTCGACGTCGTCGCCGTTTTCGTTACATATATACAGTAGAACCCCGCAAATTCGGACCCCGTTAATCCGGATCTCCGGATAATCCGGATCGATTTGGCCATTTTTTTTTCAAGTTTGAGAAGCGATTTGGCTAATTTCCATAACATTAACTTGTTTCATCATCGTATTCTGAATTAAAAAAACTTTTTTATAACATCTTTTTGGAAGAATACCTTAAATTTCTTATTTAAACTACACCCAACGAATTACTTATGCTCAAGTGGATGCGTGACCGTATAGCTCGCAAAAGGAAAAGAAAACTGGCTCAGCAAAAGATTACAAACTTTTTTATTGCAAATTAAACATTTTTACTGCCTGTAAACAATCAATAAGTTTAACATAAAGAGGATTTTCTGTAAGTATGTTTTATTTTATTTCATTTTTTCTAATTCTCCGGATAATCCGGATTTTCGATAATCCGGATTGGGTCTGGTCCCAATTAATCTGAATTATCGGGGTTCTACTGTATATATATATATGTTAATAACATATTATTTATTTAACGTCGGAATTCATTTTTTTAAGGTACAGATATTAAGAGAGACTTCATTACAATTAAGATAATAACTCAACATCGCGTGCTGTGCGATTGCAGGCCGATGATGTTTCCCAATACGGTTTATAAATGAGAAATTGCTGAGCAAAGATATCAATCAGGGTACTTAGCGGTAAAGCAACAACACAATATGCTGTGGACCCAGGTTCCAGTCCTGGCTAATTTTTCACTCTTGTTGGATTATGGTATTAATTGCATTCGAGTTTGCTTTAATATGTGTACCTTTGACATATTCTCTGTCGGTTTTTCCTTGCTAAAAACATAAAAATTCAAAATCTCTTTTTGTAAGAACTTGATCAAATGCCAGAAAAAAAAAAAATTCAATCGTGTAGGAAAAAACTTTATTGACTTTTCAAAAAATTATAGTAGAAGAAAGTTGCTGAGAACGATTTGAAATAAAGTCTACTTTTAAATGATCGACATAAAATTTGTTTAGGGGGCCATTTTTCAAATTAAAAAGAACTCTAACTTTTTTTTTTTAAACAGTACATAATTCTGACAGCATAAATGAATTTTACATACTTCAATTAGCCCAAAAACAAATGTTCATGTAATTCGTACGATAAGTTTCTGAGAAAGGAATTATTTTAAAACGAGCATATTTAAGGGGCTGCATCTAGTTTGCAGTTCGATGCTCGACTGTTGACCAAGAGAACCCCCTTTTTGGCTAAGGCATCTTAGACACCACACAAGTAGACATTGAAGACTACTAGGTTAAAATGTTTCAACATATCTAGTCACTTATATTGTAGATGGCCGCTTAAATCATCCTTTTGCCGCTTTATAAGCATAATTTGTAAACTACTTACCAGAAAAATTTGAAATTTCGAATTTCCATAATGCAGGATTTAATAAATCTAAATCCGTAAAAAACTATAGGTTAAAATTCATATTTTTTTTATTAATTTCAAAATTCACAGTTCATATCATAAAATTATAAAAATTGTGAATTCAACGTATTTATGTTATTTTGGCGTTATTGCTACATAAAATATTAGCACATTAGGAGTTTAATTTCAGAAGATATCAATAAAAGTATGAAAATGCAATTTAACATTAGAAACACTAGATTTTGAAAGTTTTTAATTGAAAAATTTGTCATTCAAATGACTTGAAATTTGCCATCTAGGCAGAGTTTGAACTGATCATTTGAAATAATTTGTGGAAATTGGGTGTTGCTATTGTAAAATTAAAGTTTGGGTTAATTGCCGAAACGTCAGTGAAGGCTTACATTGGAGACACGAATTTTTTTTATTTCTGTCTGTCTGTCTGTTCCGCGATAACTGACGTAAAAAGCATTCGATTGACTTGAAATTAAGTGAGTATGTTAGTGAGGCACTGGGATTAAGCTGTATAGTTTTTTGTTAGATTCGATTAATTCGTTCGAAAACATAGAATATTTTATTTTCCGCAATAATGCTTTTCTATGGCAAATTCAATGATTTTCATTTTATTATTTTTTTTTCTTGAGAGAAAATGACACATTTGATTAATGGAATTCAATGATAAATGGATACTAAAATTTAGAGGTTAATTTATTCGTATTGTTTTGAAATTTTGTCAACGCATTTGTCAGATTTTTTAAATTATTACTGTAAATTTTGGAGATTTTTTATAAATGTATTCCAATAATATAAACTAATTTGTTTTAGAGATTTATTTATTTCAAATGTATTTATTTCCTTTTCTTTATTTTCTCATATTGGTTGCTAAGCAACCATTCATCCTCATTCTTATCCATAATTTGAAAGCGTGTACGAAAATTTAAATGAAGTCAACATCAAAACTGATGAATTAATTAATGTCTTTGTATATTTGCGTATAAATATAACATAGCCCAGAAAAGAACATAGGTTATGTTTTATTAATTTTATTCAAATATTTTCCTTAATAATTCAAAATTTCATTCTTTTTCATACACAATCAATAGAGACTTTTTAGATACAATTTGACCAAATTCCTTTATCGTTGCCAAAAAAATTAAAATCTGGAATAATTATTTTTCAACGGCAATAAGTTTCAATTGAGCAATTTCCATTCGAGAAATTAAACTAAGAAAAAAAAATAAATATGACATCAGAATTAAAATAAAAATAGATATAGTACTTTTGTTAAATATTAAACAATGATATTTGTTTCGTTAATAAGAATTTTTCTGGCAAAAATATAGGCATAATTAGAAGTAAAAGAAATAAAAAAGAATTATATTTTTAACAAACAATTCACTTGGTAAAGTATGACGTCATAATTGAAATAAAACAGGTATTTTATAGTAGTTGTTAAAAATACAAGAAACATGGATATCAATAACTCATGAATAATGACGTCATTGCCAAAACTTCAGTGAAGGCTTACTTTGGTGAATCGAAATTTATTGTTCATGAAATTGTTCGAAATTTATTGTTTATTCCGTCTGTCAGTCTGTTTTTCTGTTTGTCTGTTCCACGATAACTGCTGAAAAATGCAATCAAACTTTTGTTTTCAGAAAAAAAAAATTTGCAAAACTCTAGATTACTAATTTTACACTTTAAAAAGTTCCTTATACATTAGATTTAGGTGTTTGTGGTTGGTAGGCATGTAAAAGCATGAGGTTAATGAAAAATGCTTGTCCAAACTGTTACTTATCCTTTATAAATCAAAATGTATAAAGAAATGCAAGATATACGATAACCATTAGCACACTTAATAGAAAGTTGAAAATTTAAATTTAATGACACTACGGGGTGTTCAGGGGGGCCGAGCCCCCCTGAAGAAATCTACTATGTTTTAATAAAAAACAAAAATAATAGATCATGAAATTTTTAGAATTTCCTAACATAACTAAAATATTAATTTATCGGATTTGATGGCTGAAAACTTCTTATTCTTATTTTATTCTTATAAATAATTACGTAATTTGAAAATCCTTAATTTCAGTTTCCAGAAAGTTGAATTTTGCCCAAAGTGTGTTTTAAAAATGATGTGCAAAGCTGACGTTGAGATCTGCAGATTTACTAGTTTTAAAATACATGTGGCCCGCTAAGCAAATTTTATACACATCATTTAAAAGTAGACTTTGTTTCCAATCGTTCGGTACCAATAATTTTTTTCTATGATAATTTGTTGAGAAGATAGTAGGGGGCGTTTACTTGTTTCATTTCACTATTATAGTTTACCGCCGAAATGTAATGCAACTCTGCAATAAAAATAACAGTGTCGTTTTTTCAGACACTGCATATTGTAAAAATAATAAATAGGAAAATCTTTGTAACATTCGACACAAGCAATTGATTTTTGGTACTGCACATCAGTTTGGTTTTTCAGTTACCAAAATTCTGAATCCAGCATTATAAATTTAAAAATATTTACCTTATTTTGTTTCTTACTTTAAGGTTAAGTTAATTTCAAGTTAAATAAGTAATCAAGTGGTCATCAAACATAGTATTTTTAAGCCATATTAAACATTCAGCTGTATAAGATCGCGTAAATTTAATATTCCATAATTATATAAGAAGATCCCATAGCTATATCCCAAACAAAGAAAAATATTTGTAAAAAAAATTTTAATTTTGTTCCTGTTTTTTCTTTTTTTTTTTTTTTTTTGGTGCGTTTATAATTATGTAAATATGTGACACCAATAGTCGCACTCAGTTTGTCCGTCAATCTATCTTTCTGTCCGCCCGCATATAAAAATTCAAAAACTACCCAACCAAATTGTTTGAATATATCATTTTTTGCTAATTTTATTGAGTAATTTCACATGTTATGAAAATAGGATGTATAGTTCAATTATAGAGATAATTAAAAATATTCCGTTACATTACACATAAAGGGGAAAAATAGATTCAAGTTCATTTTAATGATGTTACATTCGTTCGAACATAATAAAATTGATATGTATCTATTAAGTACATACTAAAATATATATTCTGTACAATCTGTGGTTCAAAGAATATTTGTTATTAATTTATAAGGCCACACAAAAGTACTCTATTACATAATGGTATAGGGGGAAACATTGTTTGCAATACATTTTATTTATATTAAGCTATTTCACATTTTATGGAATTGATACATTGCTGAAGTTAATGCGAGTTACTTCGTGTATAATAGAAAATAGATGGTATTTACAGGGACACACAAAAGATTTCGGATACTGTATTGTATCCTAAGTATTGTATGTACACCAAGATTTCAATACTTTTAAAACTTCGTTATAGTACGAATGTACATCATTTGTTACGTTTGACGCGTAATTTCAGGTTTGTTTTAGCTTTTATTAGGTAATATCGCAAAGTAAATAAATAAATGTATACACATAAGTATTTTTTTATGTTGTTAATGCAGCACTTTTTTTAAAATAATTATGTGATAAGATAAAAGGACAAAAATATATCTTTTTTTATATAAAATCTTGGAAACAAAGACAGTTTAACTTGTATTTTACTTTAAATAAAAATTTTAAAAATTTCTTATGAATACTTTCAGAAGTTACTATTTTAAATCATACATTCTGTGTTTTTTTTTTTTTTCCATAGAAAAACCATAGAACCTATAGAACCTTTTAAGTAAGAACTTGACTTAATGCCAGAAAATTTATTTGCAATATCTAACAATAATTTTTACATTCATATCAAATTTCTATTTAGCATGAACTGTAAATAAAGATGATTTATGTTCTAAATCCCATATCCCCCTTTTTTTAATTATTAGGCAAAATTATGATAAAACCTGCTGCAAATATTTAAATGAATATCAAACGTTGTATTTTTAAAATATCTTAGAAATTTTCTAACTATATTAGAACTCCATTAAAATCCCATCCTCCAAATAAAAAAATATAGATTTATAAAACTTTGGAATATTTTAATCTGTATAGGTAATATTGTCTGATAAATATTTGCATGAACTAAAATATTCATTTTTAGGTAATATAAATATAAGACACATTCAAATAAGTGTGACATTCATGATCGTCACCAAATTACTTTACATTTTTTTTAAATTTATTATTTCATCTTATTTAACTGCCAAAAACTAGCAAACTGTCTGCAATTAAATACGGCGATTACATACCGTAATGAATTATTACAATAGCTCCAAATAACATATTATTGAAATATTTTACAAACATATTGCTATTTTATAAAGCATTTCGAATCAGATATGGCAATGTCAGCCTATTTGTAAATTTTAAAGAATGTACGTACCGTGTTATTGTCACATAAGTTTATATTGACAAGGATTTTTTTATTTAATACAGACTTGGAAACAAAAGTCATTTTCAATAGACTTGGTATTTTATAGTTATAAGCATTGCCATTCAACTTTCCTATTGAAAGCTTTTCTAAAGCCTTTTTATCATATTCTATGTCAGTTTACTTTTAGAAAATATAAAAATACAAAGTCTCTTTCCGTAAGAACTTGATCTAATGCCAGAAAAAGTACTTCGTCGTTGAAAGATAACAAAAATCTGTATCAAAACTAAGCATTTTATATTTTCAGCTACTATTTTTTTCAAAAGAATAAGAGTTATCTGAGAAAGTTTGTTACATGTCTGTGGAATATCACATTTAAGCATGCTACATAAAGAAAAGTAAGTTATAGATTTAGTGTGGTTTCCTTTATGATAAAATGCGAAATTTAAATAAAGTTACATTAATATTCAAATGAATTTTGGAATACTAGGACTTCCCTCAGAGGGATGAGTCTGAGCGATATTGCTGAGAATGCACATTTAATAACTTGCAATAAGTAAAGAAAATGAGATGTTACCTTTAATTGGTCATTCATTGTGATAAAATATGATGAAAATAAGCATACTGAATCATAGAATTGCAAAATCTTATATATAAAGTTGCATATACTATTTTTATAAAAGAAAAGCAAACCATGCATGGATATAAAATTGGAAATATGCAAAATGTTAAAAGTAATACAGAAAATAAAGCACCAAATTTTCCTATATTGGAAATATAACTCTTTGAAATGATGTCATGAGCATAAACAGAAGCTTCGCACCGATTTGAGAAACTATAAATGATATAAACTATTATGTTTGAAGAGAATGGAGTGTATTTTATATGGTGTGAAACCCGTCCGAATAGTTTATAATGTTGAATATCTGTTTTCCAGGGATGCAATGAGGTTGTCGATAAGAGTTAAGGAATATCCTTTTTTAAAAATTTGTCCTAAACGAGCACTTACATCTTATAAGTTACGGTGATGTCAAAGTTATAGTTTCTGACCCCAACAGTATCCTAGAAATTGCAATATTCTCAATAAATTGGGTTTAAAACTTTTTTTAGAAATTTTTTTTTTTAATTTGTGAAATTAAATTGTCGAATGTTTTAGAAATCGTTCATAACGAGAATATTATATCTTAAAAGTTGCCACCAAAAAAAAAAGATTTTAAATTTTTAGTCATATCAACATCAAAGAATTCTCAATTTTAGAACTTTTTTTGCTCGTGCATTGGTGGTGATTATTGTTCCTACGCAAAATATAGTATATTTTGCAGCAAAGATGGTTACTAACATTTTTTGTCCACATTATTTTTTAAATCGGCTACGTACTCCCAATGATAACGAAAAACACACAAACGTTAATGCTTTATAGCATAGAAATACAGAATCAAAAGCTATTTATCTCCTATTATATACACATAAATTATCTAATTAGTGCTAGCAGATGCATTTTTAAATATACATAGATCAATATAATGCTTCATTTTTCTTTTATTAGTATTTCTTAGTATTCATTTTTCATTTATTTGTATTATTCAGTAAAAATTAATTAAAATGTTATAGGCAGAGCTGCCAAGTCTTCGGCATTTTGGATATCGGTATTTTAATACAAAAAATGTTTTATTAAATTGGAACATTCTGCGGATTTAAAAAATAACTTTTCCTATAAGAAAATTCTGCTGTGCAATAAGCGGGGGCTTGGCATCCCTGTATAGGAATATTTCGTAATCTACTTTTTAACCTTAAAAAAAGCAACGACCATTTTTCGGGTACAAAAAGTATTGCTAATTGTTCCATTTTGCATACAAAGTACTGATTGTAATATTGATACATCTATGGTGATAAATTTTCAATAATTTTTCAAATCCCATTTATTTCATTAAAAATATAAATCTTTTATTCATTTAGTTTAAAATAAATGGTTTTTAACTAATTTCATAATACTTTTGAAATATCACTTTTCATTGGCCATTTTTTTAAAGCATTTAGAAAATGGTTGTTGTTTTCAGTCAAATATAGACTTTGGTCTGTCTGCATTTTATTTTATTATTATTATTATTTATAAATGGTGGAGAAATATTCATACTTAATCCATAACGTACATAATATATGACTCTGTTATTACATAAGTCACCTTTTTATTATTATAAAAATTATGTTTTTACTGATTTTTATTAACTCAATGGGAAAAATTTTGTGCTTTGAGCAATAGATGTCCGCATTTCATTTATTTATTTATTTTAACAAAATTCTTTGTATTTAGAAGAATTTTTATTTAAATAGGAAATCCAAATGTCGCTGTTAATAAAGAAGAAAGTTACAAAAAAAGTTACAAAACGAGTAGACGCATACTATCAAATATTGAAAAACGACGAATCCAAAAGAGACGTCGTATGAAATATCATCTTTTAAAGCAAAAAAAAAAAAAAAAAACGAGGTCTGATTATCGAGCCTACTGATTACAAAATGTGCATTACATAAAAAAAATAAATAAATAAATAAATAAATAAATAAAATAAAATACTGCAAATATTGATTTTTTTTTCTTTTGTGCAGTTTTGGCTTCGAAAGGTGCGCTATGTTGCAAAAAGATATAAGCGACTATGAAAACATTCTTGGTAAACGTTCATGCTCAGTTTTACAAATAAATATGGCACATATATGCCCTATACACACCGAGGTACCTAATTGGTGCCAAAATGGCGTTTAGTTGCCTAACATGCTGGTTATCATATAAATGTTATAATAAATTGTTTGTTCTAAAAATATTATCATTTATTAATTGTTATTTCTTTTTTTAATAACAGAAAATGTTTTGTTTATTCCTTTTTTTTTCATTTTGAAATATATAAATAACGTGTTATTATAGCATGCTATATGTATCTGGTAATCAAAATGATGTTTTCGCCGAGTTGGCATAAAAAATCTCGGCAAACCCGATGCTTATATCTCTAGTATATTATCTCAAGTATTTTATTTATGTATACTATAATTGTTTTTACATACCACTTACTTCTTCTTGTATATAGAAATAGGTAAGTGGCTCCTTTATGCAGTATAAATTGTATAAATCTTTAAAAAATAGCTTTCGTTGCCTCTTTTTGGATCGAATTAAAAAAAAATCGATGTCTAATTCCAGTATTGCTCCCAGGTATGCATACATATTCCAAATTTCAAAGTTGATGCCAACAGGAAATGGATGGAAAATGGGAAATGATGTCACATATGCACCAGGGTACATAATTGGCGTCAAAATGGCATTATTTTACCTGAGATGGTAACCCGGCTTTATTTATTTATTATTTGTTTATTTACTCATAAAATATTTATTTACTTTCATTTCCCTTTTTTAATTATATAAAATATTTCTTTCTATAGTTATTAGGATGAGCGAAGCGAATCCTCTACTAGGCCACTCAAGTTACACTTTGTCGTACACTTTATAAAAAATCTATTCAGTATTTTGACTTGAAATTAAACATAAGAATAAATTATGATATGTAGATTAGCAGAATGTTATTTTTCTTACAGAATAACCTTTAAAAAATATTATTTTAATAATTAATTTATTCTACATGTTTTTCTATTATGGATGCATTTCTGCAAATAAAAAATTGAACGCGTATCTTTTTATTTTCAGAATAAAAATAAACCATGGGGTTAGTAATTATAGATAAAATCATGATTAATTAATTAAATAAAAGATATTTTCATTATTCCTCCAAAATCGTTTGCAAATAAAAAATTTAACCCGTATATTTTTATTTTAAGAAGAAAAATAAACTATGGGGTTAGTAATTATAGATAGAATCATGATTAATATATTAAATAAAATATATTTTCATTATTCTGCCAAAATTATTTACGCAGTTTATACTTACGGATTTTAAAAGAATTACATTATGATTTATTTATTTAGGTATTTACTTTGGTAAAGTGGCAACAAAAAGAATCGTAAACAAGTAAAATTAATTCTTATACTTGGTATTTAAAGCAATCCATACCAAATCCATCCATACTTGGTATTTAAAGTGAATATTTTGTTAAATTTTGTAAGTTTCTTAAGTCTGGTATTCGAAATGAAAGATTAAAAAATAATTTAAGAATATTTTAATTGATTGAAGAATAATTTAATTCAACCAAATTAAATAAATTAACTACGTTTATAAATAATTTCTGGAAGGTATTAATAATTTAAAAATGTCGGGAAAAGAACACTTATTGGCCAGAACGAACGCCGTTACTGGCCATTGGAAAATGTAAATACATCTTTAAAACTTTTAGTTAAAAATTTAATAAATATATTTTGTAAAAAAAATGCTTCGAAAATATTTTTATTTATACCAGCCTTATATCATAAATAAAAAATTCCGAGGAAATTCTTAGTTATTTGGCTGAATTTACATTTCTAAAATTTAAATGCGCCAAAACATGAGGTAACGTTTTTGCTTAGTAAAGATGCAAAAATAATATAAAAAAAGTGATGTTCCTTTCAAATATTTATCTCATGAAATAATGCTTCGAAATCCAAACTAAGCACGGCTTTTGCTAGTTAATTATTATTATTATTTTATTTACTGTAAGTTCTTTTTGAAAATAGAAAATAATTTAAAAATTTGTATGTAAGCGTTATTTGAAAACGGAGTTTTCGCCAAATGGGCTTTGAAAAAAATTGCGCCAAATCTGATGCGCTTGTGGTATCCGTGCCGAAAAATTAATGACCAGAATTGACTTCCACACACAAACAAAATATAAGTTAGAAGAAAACATGCAATAACAAGTTGAATGTAGATTCTGCCATTGCAGAATTCAGTTTCGCCTCCGATTAGGGGGAAAAAATCGATAGAGGTTTTTTAGAAGGGCAATCTCGTGTGGAATGCAATGAACTAACTTCATTTTTCATGTGTTTATCAATATAATAGCAAACAGAACGACGTGAAATACCCAGTTGATTAGCAATTTCTCTCTGAGACTTTGGAATTGCGGAATAATAAAGAGATACAATTTGACGTGCTACTTGTTCATTGACTAGATTCATCAAAAACGGCTTTTTTCTTTAGTTTAAACGCTTTTTTATAGACTCCTCTAGAAAAAGGAAATGCATTTTAACAATAAAACGAGTGGAATCCCGTCGAATTCGACGAATGAAATGTTTAAAAGACCCGATCGATTTGGCTTTAAAAAAAAAAAGCAAAAGTAATTTCATTATTGAATCAATATATAATAAATATATTTCCAAACTTAATGTCAAGTTCTACAGTTACAATTTTGCATGCAAATATTTGCACATCTTCAGTTAAATTGTAATCTGAGTGCCGGCGAAATCCAAAAATTTTATTTTATATGCACTTAAAAAAAAAAAAAATAGATTTATTAAAAAAAAAAAAAAAATCATTTTTACTATGACATTACTTTCACTAACTGAAGTCATCTGAAAATAAAATCTCAATCTCGGTGTCCATAATAAAAAGAAATATTGAAATGTAATATCGTTCTGAGTAAAAATGCGATGTTTTAAATAGTGACGTCATTTTCTCTTCAAATGTTTTTTAAAAGTTACTGTTATTAGTAATATGAAAAAGGCGTCCGTAATAATATTGCAAATTCATTTTATCTGGTTGCTGAATGCCATAATTTTCCTCATTTGAAATATTTCTTACTATGCTTTAGACATTAATTTTTATCATAAATTATTTTCTGTTATTTTATTTACATTATTAATACTATTTCTCAGTAAATATATTTTTTACCCCAATTAGTGCATAATTATATGCAATCATTTTATTGTGGTTAAATTTTACGAAAACAATTAACTTTTTTCTTTTAAATGCGAGGACATGTTCACTGATGAAAAAAAGTTTCTGACTTGTGGAAAGTAATAATGGAAAATAAATTTTTATTATCGAGAGAAAGCTGAACTAAGTTGCCACCATTTTGAAGAAATACCGTAAAAAAGCATTTAAAATTAAAAATAAAATATAAAAATGGAAATAAATTAAAAAATAGCTAAAATGGGCACAACTACAAATAAATAGCTTTCATTTAAAAAAATAATTATCAAAATCGGTTCAGTAGAAAATTCAGGGCTGATGACACGACATTTTTAGCTTGTCTGAAAGAAATAGCATCGGATGCTAAAAATAAATATAAAGGGAAAATGATGTAATAAAAGAAACTTTTTATTTAAAAACGTAATTGTTTCTAATTTTCACACGCGAAACATATAAAATATTCTTTTAGCGATCAAAAAATGCTAAGAGATTATCACAAAATCTCACGACATTTTTTTTTTATATAAAAAAAACAGTTTTATTTTCCTGCATGATTAAATTTTAAAATGTTTTATTGCATTCAATATTTCTGAGTGCGAAAATGATTACTATTTACTCCATGTACTGATTCGGTTATCTACGAAAATGTCCAGCCTGTGAAAATCACGCGCACCAAATTTTTGTGACGTATGCACATAAATTGTGCTTTTTTTATCAGTTTTTTTAATATAACTTTTAAACTATTTGGAATTAATTTTTAAAAGTAGGTGCATTCACCGGATTACCTTCATAGGTACCTATTGGTACAAACAGAATCAAAATCCGACAAGTACTTTTTGAGATTTGCTTGACGAAAGAATTTTTTTGAATTGTAATATCGTTACGTATCTCTGAGTATAAAGACTTCGCTTCGCTCAGACAATTATATTTTCAGAGTTCTCAGATGTTGTACGCCATACTCTTCCAAGTTGTTTACTTGAAAATAGGCTATTATTGGTTTGTTGGTTGGTTGGCAGACGGCTTGAGACCTGTGCTTCGCCATAGACGCCATTGTCTCAAATAGACATTTTATTTTGTTTACTGAACACAAATATCTGACTTGTGTGCTTGACATCAGGTGCTCGTTTATAAGTCATCGTCAATATACAAGGACTTGATAAAACAAGTGACTTTACAACATGATGAAATTACAGCCAGGAATTGCACAAAGAGAGTGCAACGTTGAAGCAGGTGAAGCAGAGCAGGTGTCGAATCCGCAGCCGACCTACACTCTCAAACGATTAGCGGAGTGGTGTCTTAACCACTCGGCCACGGTGATGACGGTGATGATATAAATTTATTTATATTTGTATATAAAAATAGATAAATGGCTTTTTTATATTAAATAAATTGTATAAATATTAATAAATATTACTTTATATATGAAACAGTGAAAATGTTTCCAGAAATTATATTTCAAATTTCCTTCTCTCGCCAAGGGCCAAGTCCTCTAGATATGAAAATTACCAATTTATTATTATATAATGTAATAATAGTTAATTTTCTGTAATCTGTTTCGCAGCCAAAGTTAGCTTCAAAAAACGAGATGCTGGAACAATATGGTACAGTAAAACCTCCATAACGGACACTCCCGAATAGCGGACACCTCTATTTAGCGGACAGTTTTTTAATCCCCACTCCCAAAACCTATATTTTGGTATATTTAACCTCTGAATAACGGACATTCCGCATAGCGGACAGTAATTTTGGCGATGAAGGATGGAAAATTATTTTTTAACGAGAAAAATTATGAAAAAAAAAAGCCTCTAAATTTATCAGGATAATTGTGTCACAAATTTTGCGATCACAGATAAATGTAAGAAGTGGGCTGGGAATGCAAGCTCTCAGTCAAAGCATTTGAAATTCGACAATGTTAAAATTGTGTTTTTTCTCCAAAACATAACTTATATACCCAGTCACTTGATCAAAGAAGGCGTAATACACAATTTTGAAGCTTGGTAAAGCTTTTATTAGTTACATTCTTTTAAGTTAGGTTCTATGAATAACCTTGAAAACTGCCTAAAATTAGTTAATGCAGATGATGTTGTAATTTGGATGTCCTCAGCCGTAAAAATTATAAAACTGGAAAGCGTTCGACTGTGTTTCAGAAAAACAGGCTTTATATTAAAAGAAAATGAAACGCATATTTCTGACACAAATGAAGAATTAAGCGAGATAAGTGAATTATTGAAATAGAGTGAAGAATCTGTCAAATTGTTTCATTAATATTGATGATGAGTTACTTACTGAAGAATAATCAATTGCTGGATGTGATTATACTGCTTCAGAATAATCGACAAAAGCTGACTTTTAGTGATGATGAAAGAAATACTGAAACTGAAGATGTTTCCTGAAATATCGAGAATTCACAAAAAGCGGGTAAATAAAATAAGTAATTACACAGGGTTTTTTTGGCGGGGGGGGGGGGGGGTTAAAAAAGGTAGTTCAGAATGATTAAAATTATTGGTACAGTTAAAACTTCACATAGAGATACTAATTACAAGGAATCACTAGCAAAAGCAATAAGCAAATTTTTGTACAAGTTTTTTTTTTTTTTTTTTTTTTTTTTTTTTTTTTTTTTTTTGTAAGAATGTAATAAACAATGGATAAAGATGTGCACAGTTTTATTTTAGCTTTAATACTTAAAAAAATAATTTTAATTTCTGATTAATCATGTCATAGAGGTTTAGGACATATAAAAGTCAATCAATAAAACATTAAGACAATCTTAGCAATTTTTGTAATCGCTGAGGTTTTCCCAATAGCGGACACCTCCGTATAGCGGACAATTTCCACGCTCACGAAGTGTCCGTTATTTAGAGGTTTTATTGTGTACAAGTGTACGGTTTTAGTTTTGCGTCAAACTACACTTTTGGTAGAAAGCCGATTCTCCGTAGTTCTGATTAAGAAAGAATCCCCAAACCATGTTTTACAAACATCGAAATCGTAGCATGACAAAGATATTCTTTTGGAAGGAAAAGGTGAGAAACACATACAAATTTCAGTAATTATTAAACTTATTTTTTATATTTCCAATTTTTTAAAAGTATTTAAGACTTCGGTCTGTTTGTTTCTCTATCTATCCATGTTCTAACTTTCCTAAAACACTTTGATAAATTTTAGTAGAAAAGTCACATTATACATGGAAATTACAAAGAGGAAATTAATTTTTCACCAAACCATACTAGTCAAGATATACCAACTGACTGTGGACCCCATTTAGAAACTTTTCATGGATTAATACATTCACACTTTATATGAAATAACAATGAAGTTTGCGCCTAAATTGTATTAAACAGAAACGATTTCCCATCTCTTCAAAAATAAAACAAATCGTAAGCCAATTCATAAATAAATAAAAATGTGCATTTAAAAATTTGAAGGAGCGAATTAATACTACACCATGAAATGAACTGGGAAATAAAACAAAATGCAGTAATAAAGTAAATAACATAGTTGAAAATATGTGAAAAATATATTAGAGATAGAGATATTATAAAAAGAAAAATTAATAATAAAATAAACTACATTTTTCGTATCCACATGATATCCATTTATTTCAAAAACTTATATCTCTGAGGATTTCAAGAAAAAATATTCTTTTTTCTTGAATATTATTATTCTTTATTTACATAACGGAATACAGTAGTATTTTTTAAACAGTAAAATAAATTCATGTTATTAAAACAAAACGTCTAGAGCATGTGAAATTTTTGAAATTAATTATTATCATTTGAAGATTACGAGTATACAGCTCATTGTAAAGAAAATGGGAAAACATATATGAGAAAAAATTGAAAAATATTTCTGTTTCTCATGTTAGATGGCACTAACAACAGGACAATCATGTAATTTTTGACCATGTGTACAGCGAAAGATGGGAACTTAGTGATCGTCAAGTCTGTTTTATGATAAGGAAGTCTGTATTAATGTTTGACTATTTTAAAAATGACGGTTTTTTTTTTTTTTTTTTTTTTTTTTGTTTATTTATAGCGTCACGACGGTTAGTGTATTTTAATAAGTTCATTATTTTAGCATTTTCTTTTTCTTTTAATATTCATATGTAAATGTAATTTTATGAAAAAATTTTCAGTATTTTCCGTTTTTAAATTATAATTATTTAATTCTCATTTGAAAGGTCTTTTTCCTGTTTGTAATAGTCGCGTGTTTTTCTTTTTCTTTTTTTAAAGTAATATTATTCTTTATCGTTTGGCAACAATTTAAAATTATAACATTTTCTAAAAGATGTAAAAAATGTCTTACAAAATACTCGAAATTTGAATGTAAAATGGAAAAACATCCTTAAAAAGTGAATCAAATAAAAAAAAAATGCAGTTTGCACATTGGGAATTTCTAATGTATAAAATGATCTAAAATTATTTGAATTCATAAGTATAGTTTTTGCTTCAATAAATTTTTTTTGGTGAACCGATTTTAACCAACTTTAACATTAATTATCTTTGAAAACTGTCTGCATCAGCGTGTTTATCAAAATTTTCTCTATAATACCACCAATTTTCATATTTTTATACGTAGTAGTTTCCTTAATATCAGCAAACAAATACCCTAGGTCACAAAAAATTCATTGTCAGCGGCGGTGACAGCGTACGTTATTATTATTATTATTATTATTTTTTTTTTTTTTTTTTAAGACTAGAGAGATAGAGAGATGCTTATAGATCGAGAGACAGCTATACAGACGATAAAATCATCGAGTTGATCGCAGAAATTCCAGGATTAGTCTGAGCTCGATTAGCACATAAAAACACAATCGGTCTTCCAGGTGATCTATTGTTGAAAAACACCTGCAGTCCCAGTTTTAGTGGTATATCGGTAGGCTTATCATTGTTTTTCCGGCTCTCAAATGTATGAAGAAATGGAGGTTTGGGAGCAAATAACAATGATAAACTTACTTGTCAATTTCTAAAATCGTGTTTCCAGTTGTGTTTCAAGAAGATATGACTTAGCAGACTTGTAGCGCTTTAATATACGAATGGAGCTTTAACTAAGGGTGGAATTTCAGCCGTTAACTTGATGAGGTGCTGATTTTTGAGCTATCTCCCAGTCTAAGCAACAGTTATACCAGCACAACCTAAGTCTGTTACTTTTAGCTTTTTCTTTCTTTTTTAATCAGGGTTCGTACACATCATGGAATTCGGCCGATTATATGTGGTTTAACACCAAAAATTGTGTAAAGTACAGATTTCTATATCTAAATATAAATTTTATTTTCATTAAGTAAGGTAAATTGTAATTTAAGAACTTTCTAGTAAAAAATGCTTGAATGTCCTTGAAAAGTACGAAACACTGTTTATTTATTTATTTTTATTATTTTTTATTTATTTATTTTTTATTTATTTTATTTTATTTTTATTATTTATTTATTTATTTATTTTTATTTCTTTATTTTTTTCATTTTTCTTATTTTCAATTTTATTTATTTATTTATTTATTTTATTTTTCTTATTTTCAATTTTAATTTTATTTATTTATTTATCTTTTATTTTTAATTTTTATTTTTATTTTAATTTTAACTTTAATTTTATTTGTTTTTATTTTTTATTTTTTTAAATTTATTTATTTATTTATTCATTTATTTTTTGCCAAAAGAGAAATTTAAATATGGTATTAAAGCCTTATATACGTATATACTTTTACTAATATTTTTTGCATACATTATACCTAATACAGGGTGATTATAAAAAAAACTATCCCAACATTTGGGTCCCTAACTATTATACCATTCACAGAAACTGACTGAAATTTTAGCAAAAGGTATTTTTAGGTATGCGCTGAAGAATGATATGGAAAACATTAGTGTCACTCAAGCAGTTACGGTTACAATGAGAAAATTTCGAAAAAATCAAATGGCAGTACCCAGTTTTTTGTATTGTAATGTGATCTCCATTGTGAAAAGCCCTAAATAGCGTTGGAATGGCAACTGTAGCATGAAAATCACCGGAACTAGGCAAGGGAAAAGTAAAAAGGACTTTGCCGTGCACCAAAACATTAATGTTCGTTTCATTTACGTCACAGGTCACACCGTTCCTTTGGCTGATATCCCAGCCTGATTTGTTTTCCACAAAACGAGACGAAGAAACCAAGAAACTTAAATTTCGAATTTAAGTATGACACAGTTATAATTGACGTCGTTTCGCTAGGTGAAAGAAAAGGCACTCCGAAATGGGAGCCGCGTATGTTGCCTTCTGCCATTTCAAACAAGATGCCGCTTTCAGGGAAAGAACGTAGGGAAATCGTAAAGATTTATTACCTGAATGGACAAAATGCCGCAGAGACATTGCGTGGTTACCTCCGCAATCATGGATTATGGCAAGGCCCGTGCACTGTCAAAGCTGTTCGAGACTTGATTCATAAATTTGAAGAAACTGGTTGCACACGCAATCGACCTCGGTCTGGACGATCTCCCTTTCCTGTGGAAGCTGTTGCAGAAGTTCATCAATAGATAAGCACAGTTCGTCCCGCAACTGTACGCGGTGTTTCGCGTGTTCAGAATATGCCGAATTCAACTGTATGCAAGATTCTGCTCTCTGTTCTAAGCATGTTTCCGTATCGATTCCAGTGTGTACAGATGTTGAAAGCAAGAGACTATCAATTACGGCTGGATTTTGCAAATCAATTCCTTATCCGGTACGATGAAGATAGCAGCTGGCCTTTACGCATTCTGTGGACAGATGAGGCGCATTTTTCGTTAACTGGTAACGTGAATTCAAAAACTTGTGTGCACTGGGCAGAGAATAATCCACATGATGTGCTTGCCTGTCCATTACACGAGAAAAAGTGACCGTGTGGTGTGGTGTAACGAATACGTTCATCCTCGCCCTTACTTTTTTGAAGAGGTTATTGCCGGTAATCTGCAAACGTGCACAGTAACGAGTGATCGCTATCTGGACATGTTAACTCGTTACGCGATTCCCGCATTGCAACGGCAAAATGCTATACCTGAAATTGTGTGGATGCAAGATAGTGCTCCTCCACATGTCGAGTCTTAAATCAACAGTTTGATGACAGAGTTATCGCCCGTCATTTCTCGTTTCCGTGGCAACCAAGGTCTCCTGATCTGATACCAATGGATTTCTGGCTGTGGGGATATATCTGAAATCCAAAGTGTATCCGTTTCGTCCTCAAACTGCATCTGATTTGAAAGATGCCATCAGAACTGCGATTCAAGAGATTCCTATTGCCATGGTACGTGCTGCAGTGCTATCCACCATCTGCCGCATGAAAAGCCTCATCGTGTGTGAAGGAGGTCATGTGAAAAATTTGTGAAACACAATAAAATTCTTTATTTTATGCTCCTTCTCTGACCTTATCGGTTATTCTCACTTTTAGCCTTCCTACCCCCGCTGATTTTCATGCTGCAGTTGCCGTTCCAACACTATATGGGGTTTTTCACAATGGAGATCATATTTCAATACAAAAAAACTGTGTGTTGCCATTTGATTTTTTTCGAAATTTTCTCACTGTAACCGTAACTGTTTGAGTGACACTGTGTTTTTCCATGTCATTCTTGAGCGCATACCTCAAAACATCTTTTCCCAAAATTTCATTCAGTTTCTGTAAATGGTATGATAGTTAGGAGCCCAAATGTCGGGATAGTTTTTTTAGAATCATTCTGTATATGTATAAATTTTTAATTATATACATATATATTTATAACATTAAAGTTAAAAGATAAAAATAAAGCACATTTAAAAGAAAAAATAAGTAGAACAAAAAGCTTAATTATTAAAAGAGTGTGTATGTAAATTTAAATATTTAATGTGAAGAGCTAAATCTCATTACATTAAATTACTTTATGATAAAAATTTTTGTTATACACGTATATAAAAGATTTTTAATTAACGGTTAACATATTCTTAGCGTTTAAATTATTGTCATGAAAGTAAAAATTTTAATTAACTTTTCATTCAGCTGAAGGAAATACCAGAAATATTTCCCTATCTTAAAAGAGTTTAAAAGATTCGATTAATGTAACGAATTAATTTAATAAACATTTTAACTTTATAATATAAACAACAAAAAAAATTATACCAGCTTAAGCTTCAGAAATTATTAAAGCTACTTTTTACAACTATTATTTGTAAGGCGACGATTTCTACTAAATATCTAAAAAATCTGTATTATAGAAAACGACTTCGTTTAAAAGATTATCTTTTATCTGTAAATGATGTTTTTAATCTTAAAAATTTTATTTATATTGGCTGTTTTACAAAATAACAGCTAAAGAAACAACATTCATTTTTTTCTGAAAATTATATGTTCAAATACATTTTATCTAAATGTTTTCATAATATGTTTTTAAGCATTGTGGCAATTTCCTTTTTTTTTTTTTTTCTTTTTTTTTTTTGTATACCGGGAGGCGGCAGTTCAGACAATCACCTCATCAAGCTCATTTATGAAGACCTAGGATTACTTAAATCTCGATTCGAGTATTAAAACACAATTGGTCTGCCAAGTCATATCTTGGTGAAAAACACATAAAAATCCGATTTTAGAGGCTGACTCATGGGCTTAGCATTATGTTTTCTTGCTCCCAATCCCCCGTTTTCATATTTTTGGGTGAAAGAAAACAAATGGCAAACCTATAAGTCAACCTTTAAAATAGGTATTTTCCACTAACAAGGAAGGTCTCCATACTGGGCATACTCAGAATTTTATGAAAAAACTACTAATTAAAGTACTTATGTAGGTAATAAAGGATCAGTCAAAATTAGCGGCGGAATCACATTAGAAAAAATGTAAAAAAAATAAAATATTTTCAAATATTTGGCGTGAAAAGACGAAAGAGTCACTCGATTTGGCGAGCAGCCTTTTTCTTCGCCAAAAGCAAACGATTATAATGCAACTCAAAACTCTTAGATATTTAGAATGCGTGTAAATGGTATTTAATGTATTTAAACATAAACAATGAGAGATTTTAATATATTATATACATATACTATATACTATATACATATTGTATTACATATATATATTACTTGTTGAAGTAATTATTTAATTAATCACTGGAAAAAATATTTTTATAGATAAAAAAATAATAATATTGAGAAAGATTATCTTCATAAATTTAAGCGTATACAAAAATAAAAGATAGATGTTTCCATAGCAACAAAATCTAATCTACTATTCTCAATAGAACTTTGAGCTTGAAACAAATTTAATTAATTTAAATTTTGAATTTCATTTTAAATCTTAAATTTTGATGATTAAATTTAAATATAAATAAGGTACCCTGGGGTAATAACGCCACGTTAAGGTTCTACCAATTTTCACGGCTTAGTTTTAGATTGTATTTTTCAAATAAATATAGGATCTGATACAGCAACTCATTGACTATCTATATAAAATAAAATAATTTAACAGATATGTATTCATAAAATGTAATGGCGTTTTTTCTTGACCAATGCTATTTGGCGTTATTACCCACCTATATGGGTAATAACGCCATGCAAACAAAACTATGAAATAAGATGGAATAATTGCATGTAGATAGCCCAATTCTAAAAATACAAACTCTACAAACTTAGAAATTGACAAATTGCATTCTAAGCTATTGAAAATGTTCAATTTTGTGTGAAAGTGTAAGAAAAATAAAGGTGTGGTGTGGAAGGGGGGGATGAGGCAAAAGAATATCTGACCGTGAGCTTCTTTTTGCTTAAAAAAGACCGCTTAAATAGAAATATGCGAAACATTGCACAGTTTTAACTGTGTTTATTTGAATCAGTATTTAGGACGTAGCTCGGCCACTGTAGGGAATCAACCGGGGTATTAATGTCAAGGATTGGCGTTATTACCCCGGTATAGTTATTGTGCAGTACATTTTAAATTACAAATTATCTCGAGAAGATATCCAAAATCTTCAACAACATTTTAAAAGTACATGAAATGCACTACAAATTTATGTAATTAACAAAGTTTTATACAACAACTTTTATATTTCAACAGAATAATAAGGTTAGTAAAATTTGTGATACGTGGCTGTAACCAGTATACCGTCAGGACACATTTCCATTATAGTTATCTTTACACGCATGAAAGTTTCACTATGGTACTCCATTGTGAAATTTAGTAACTTTTTTAATTAAGTATTTGAAAAAGGCATAATTTTTAGTTTTAAAATTTATATCAAGAAAAATACAACTTTCGTCCTTTCTAACACAGTTAATCTAACAAGTCTCACAAATACTTTTCGAGCTATTAATTTTTTACTGTAACTTCAAATCTTTCATTTTCCGAGATAAATCTGCGGCAAAGCGATAGCGACAGTCGTCAGCTACGCATGCTTTTTATATTAATGAGGATTGTAAAGCTTACCTTATTTAATCAGCACATTTTCGCAATGGCACACTGAAGCACAAGAGGTTAAATCAATGAAATAGAATTTTTCGTCCTTGAGTCTAATAATATGCTAACAGTACCATAATATTCATTTGATGATACGGAATAATGGCTTAAGACGCCACACTTCTGACTGAAAAAGACCCGAATGATAATTTAAAGTCTATGGGAGTGTTCTTTTCAAATATCTCGCTCAAATTTTAATATTTTGATGTGGCATTTTTGCATACGATAGCTGAGGACGATCCACAAGCGGGTTAGTTTTTACTTTTTCAATTTTGATGTCAGATTTAAAAAAAATTAGAACCGGTTTGAACCAGTTATGAAACTGAAAATATCCTAATATAAAAAGAATATAACCAAAATTTAAAAAAAAGTAAAAACATGTCGGTTGTGGACGGTCCTCAGCTATCCTATGCAAAAAAAATCACGTCAAAATATTAAAATTTAAGCGAGATATTTGAAAAGAATGCCCCCATAGACTTTACATTATCATCCGGGTCTTTTTCAAACAGTAGTGAAGGTTCTTAAGGCTTCTGCTCTTGCAAGCAAAGACATACCGAGTTAATGCTATTTCTATGGAGAGGTTATTTTCTATAACGCACTTGCAATTTGACAATTTCAATTTTCTTTTTTTTTTTTTTTTTTTTTTTTTTTGTATTGGATAGCTGAGGTCCCTCTCTGCATCGCTGCTTTTAACTTTTTCGATTTCGGTTGCAATTTTTTTTTAAACGACACTTTCATTTTCGGAACAAATTATGAAAGCAAAACTAGCTTTATAAAAAATATCTGCAACCAAAATCGAAAAAGCAAAAAAAGAGCGATGTGGAGAAGGATCTCATCTATTGAAAAAAATAAATAAATAAATAAGAATGAAAATAAAAATATCGAAATGCAAACGAGTTTTCAGAAAATAACCTCCCCATAGGAATAGCATTAGCTCGCGAGTGTCTTCGAAAAAGCATTGACAGGAGCTTTAACGTGGGAGGACGCGCGCAGGGCCTAAAAGACCCGGCGTGCTTATGGTTTTTACAATTGTAATCACTAATTTTTAAAAGCAATCTTCAACTTATTTTATCGCAAAATTTGTAAGAATTGTATTCGTCTTAATAAAGTGATTGCTATAACTTGATTTTATTGCTGGCAAAGTTAAAACCATTCATACCCTGGGTAAGCGTGCGTACCGAGTTAATAAAGTGTAGAGAAGGATTTTCAATATACAATATAACTTTTAGCTTTCGCATTAAATTACGGTATGCATTAATTTACCTTTCGCATTAAATTATGGTTTAAAAATTAAAATTCATTATTGCCACCACTTTTTTCAAAAGAAAAAAATTTCATCTTATTTAATGCCAAGTAAAATGATACCAGAATAAAACCAATTACACTATTAAAACTGGTGGGAATCGAACAATTCTGAATAAAAGCCGTGAAGTTTGCAGCCCGTGAATGTCTCGGGCACGACGATTAAGATCATAATAATAATTTTGAATTTTTCTACTTTGGCCTAATAATTTGGGATTATTTCTTACATTATTTCTTATGTTTATTTTTAAAATATATAATTATAAAGTAATATGATTCTTTTCATGCGATAATGTGGAAAAATTCCTTCATATTCATGAAGATTTCCCCAATGTATCTTATAAGTTTTCCTTATAAATCAATGAAATCGAATTTTTCTTTCTTGGGTCTAATAATTCGTCAACGGTACCATAAAGTTCATGACCGGAGGCACACAGTAAAAGTTCACGCACAAACACCATGCGGTCGTTAAAGTGCAACAACTTTATGTATCTTGCCAGAAAATAAAAGTGAAGTTCATGACTGCAGGCAAAGAACAAGAATTTTCGTGTATCAGTAAACGATCGTTAAAGCGTAAAAAATAATTTTCCCAACAGAATTCCGAAGCTGTAATTTTCAAACTCTGTTAAAACTTTTGATTAACGGAGTCATTTTGCGAAACTTCTGCTTTTACAATTAAACGGTAAAATTTTTGGTCTTCTTCAGGCAATAATGGATGGCAATTAAAAAAAAAACTTAACGGGACTATAATATCAACGGGACCATAATGTTCATGACTGAAGGCCCACAGTAAAAGTTCACACACAAACACCATACGGTCGTTAAAGTGCAAAAACTATATGTATCTTGCTAGTAAATAAAAATGAAGTTCATGCCTGGAGGAAAAGAGCAAGAATTTTCGTGTATCAGTAAACGATCGTTAAAGCGTTAAAAATAATTCTCCCAACAGAATATCGAATATGTAAGCTGTAATTTTCAAATTGTGTTAAAACTTTTGATTTACGGAGTCATTTCTCTAACACAAGGGGTTAAATCAATGAAATTGAATTTCCCTTCCTTGGGTCTTATAATTCGACAACGGTACCATAAAGTTCATGTGATAATATGGAATAATGGCTGAATAAAGTGGGGATTGTGATTTCTAGTATACAACATAACTTTTATTCTTAATTGATTTTTTCTTCTTTAGGTCTAATAATTTGGTTCGGTACATTATTTTTCATGTTTATTTTTTAAATATTGTATAATAATAAAGTAATATCTTTCATTTTAATGAGATAATGGAGATAATATGAAAAAAAAAGTTTATGTGGTAATAAGGAAGACAATTCAAAGCTCATGTGATAATACGGAATAATGCCTTAATAAAGTGGAGATAGTGATTTCCAGTAAGCAATATAACTTTTATTCTTAATTGATTTTTTCTTCTTTAGGTCTAATAATTTGGTATGGTACATTATTTTTTTTTTTTTTTTTTTTTTTTTTTGAAAATATTGTATAATAATAAAGTTATAGGTTTCTTTTCATAAGATAATGTGGATAATATAAAAAAAAAAAGTTGATGTGGTAATACAAAATACAATTCAAAGTCAATTCAAAGTCCATGTAATAATACGGAACAATGCCTTAATAAAGTGGAGATAGTGATTTCCAATATACAATATAACTTTTATTCTTTATTTATTTTTTCCTCTTTAGGTCTAATAATTTGGTACGGTACATTATTTCCCATGTTTGTTTTAAAAATATATAATAATAAAGTAATATGTTTCTTTTCACGAAATAATGTGGAAAAATTTCTTTATGAAATATTCGTGGAGATTTCCCCAATGTATCTTATAAGTTTACCCTTTAAATCAATAAAATTGAATTTTCTTCATTGGGTTTAATAATTCATCAACGGTACCATAAAATTCATGACTGGAGGCAGACAGTAAAAGTCCACATACAATAACATAAGGTCATTAAAGTGTAGCAACTACATGCATCTTGCCAGTAAATAAAAATGAAGTTCATGACTGATGCAAAGAGCAAGTATTTTCGTGTATCAGTAAACCATCGTTAGAGCATTAAAAATTATTTTCCTAACAGAATTCTGAATATGTAAGCTATAGTTTTCAAACTCTGTTAAAACTTTTGATTAACGGAGTCATTTTTCTAACACAAGGGGTTAAATCAATGAAATTATTGAATTTTTCTTCCTTGGGTCAAATAACTGGACAAAGGTACCATAAAGATCATATAATAATACGGAATAATGGCTGAATAAAAAGGAGATAGTGATTTCCAATATACAATGTAACTTTTAATTGGTTTTTTCTTTTTTAGATCTAATAATTTAGTACGGTATTTTATTTGACATGTTTGTTATAACCCATTAATACCTGAATTATTTTCTTCGTTAAATTTTAAATTTTGCATCTCCTACCACTTTTAAAACAAGAATAATATTTATCTTAATTTATCAAGGAACTTGTTCTGAGAAAGAAACTACTTATTTATCCTCTTTTTTACTGGTTGAAAAGTGCTTACTTAATTTTTTTTAATACTGTCCCAAAAATCGGACGCTAGGCACTAATGGGTTAAAAATACATTATAATAAAGTAATATGTTACTTTTCACGAGATAATTCGGATAGTCAAATTTAGGGGAAAATTTCCTTTATAAAATATTTATGGAAATATCTCCAGCATATCTTATAAGTTTATCCTTTAAATCAATAAAATGGAATGTTCTTCATTGGGTTTAATAATTTATCAGCGGTACCATAAAGTTCATGACTGGAGGCATGCAGTAAAAGTTCACACACAACAACATAAGGTCGTTAAAGTGTAGCAACTGCATGTATCTTGCCAGTAAATAAAAATGAAGTTCATGACTGGAGGCAAAGAACAAGTATTTTCTTGTATCAGTAAACGATCGTTAAAGCATTAAAAATAATTTTCCCAACAGAATTCTGAATACTTTGGTTGTAATTTTCAAACTCTGTTAAAACTTATGATTAACGGAGTCATTTTTCGAAACTTCTGCTTTTACAATTAAACTACAAAATTCTTGGTCTTCTTCAGGCAATAATGCATGGCGATAAAAAAAAACTCTAATTTTTCTTTCGTTTATAAAAGGATACATAAAAATATTAATAATAAAACATACAAGACTAAAATTTGGTATTGCATTGTTGTTATTGCTAATCTTCCTATATTTTTATTACAATTTAAATTAATATATTTTTAAACGGAGATTTTACTTTATAAATGAAACCAAGTTAATTCTGCATTAAATTACGCACATTTTATTGAATAATTTTTTGTAGTTTGATACATGTTTATTTGATCAATTGTCTTGAACCCATTTTCGTTTTTACTGCTTTTTATTAATAAAAGTTTGTCTTTAAAATATTGTTTTACATCTAATTTATTTAATTCGACCACATGTCTTGTTCGCGATGAGGCAGGTCGGGAGTTTGGAAACTATGGTATGTTTACTCTAAGGCCTGGCGCACACTGAGACACAGAATTCATCACCGCTCTTCAGGAGGTTAAGGGAAGACACGATTGGGACGCTACACCCACTCATATTAATTTTACTTTAACATTTTATACACATTTATTATGTGTCACTAAATTTTATCCAAGTATTTACGTATACTTTAATTTACGTATTTGATAAAATTGTGCAAATACTTCACACAAGTTAGAAGTGCTCTTCGAAAAATTGTATATTTCAGCTAAAAACCCTTTGACTTCTAAAGTACTCGAACGATTTCGATAAAACATTTTTTGGTGGTAGAGTATAAATATAATATCATATGTGGCAGACAGTTTTAAAAATTAACAATTAATTTCAGATATTTTTTCCTGAAAAATGGAAAATTTCTGAAAAAAATACCATTGTTATTAAAAAAAATATTTAGCAGCAGAAAAAAAACTGTATGCTTTAAATCTTGTTATTGAATCTAGAGAGTATGAATTCCAAACGTCAGCAAAATCAGTCCAATAGCTTCGAAGGAAACGGGTCTTAAAACTCGCATGTTTCACGTACACTGTAAAAAAAGGGTCGATCTACTAAAAAAATTTTAGTGATCCTTGTAATTACTAAAAAATTTTTTGTAATCTTACTCGGTTACAAGGAATCTGTAAGAATTACTAGAAAAAGCTAGCAACGAATAGAGTTAATGATTTTACAATTTTAATACTACTAAAACTCACTTGGTGTGGCCGTGATAATCTAGTGGTCATAGCACCGAACTCCAGGCTGAAAATACCCGGATTCGATGCTGGACGCCACCGAATGTATGCAATGTAAGTACTCGTTAAATAAAGGGATTAGGAAAATCCTGTCGTAGCAGTTACCATGGGTAATTATCTCTGGACTTTCCCTCCCCTTTAGAAACATGTCAAAATAGAGCAGGTAGCATTGTTTGGTGCTGCCATTTATTGCGGCTTTGCCGAAAATCTTCCGCTGCAGAAGTCTGTCTTTTTACCCACTGGATGCAGCTCGAAGGAAGCTACTGCCCTTCGGGCACACGTCATGGTTACTAAAAATAATTTTGGAGCTATTACTAAAATTTGCTTTGTGGCTCATACTAAAAAGTTTTAAGTTAGTTAAACAAAAAATTCTTTTGTTCAGTTTACAAAAAAAGAAAAAAAATGTTTGTTTCACTTGCAAAAAAAAAAAAAAAAAAATGGTTACTAAATAATTCTGTGGAATACAAATTTACTAAAAATTTTTAGTAACCTGTTGATTTTTTTTTTACAGTGTAGGATTGTACCCAGATTTTTTTTTTCCTTAAGGGGACGGTGTACGTTACTTTTTTTTTCATCATAGCAAAATGAAATTTTGTGCATATATACATTTCACTAAAAGCATATAAAACACCTTCAAAAAAATTTCCAATTTTATTTATTTTTTTTTTAATTTTTTTTAAAAATTTCAATTTTTAAACGAAATTTTAAAATGCTCCCCGTGTTTTAATTTTTGAGATATATACTTGCCTTTTGCAATTTTATTACTTAAAACTCTATTATAAACAAATCTGAATAAGATTTTTTTAATCTCTTGAATATTTTACATATTTTTTTCTAAATTCCATATCGATTTTCATAAAAATTTTACCTTTTAATAAGTAAAAAATCAAATTTGACAATCTTAATGAAAAAGAATTTTAAAAAGGTTGCACATTTTTTTCTAAACAATATCAAGATACTTCCTTGTCAATTTCATAAATATTATCAAAAATTTCGTCGCAAAAAGCATTTCAAAAATCTAAAAAGGCTGGGAAATTAGTTTTGAGAAAAAACAGATATAAAGTATATAAATGCACTTACCTTTATTATTTACTTCTTAAAACCTTCGGAAATGATATTTTAATAAGAAAAAACTATTTTGGTACTATTATACCAGAGAAATAGACTTTTTTGCGACAGTTTTGCTATAGACGATTTTGCTCAAATAAAGGTCCATTGTCCCCTTAAACTGACAAAGTTTCTGCCGATAAATAAGATAATCTTTTTAATTCTAAAATAGTCATGGCAAAATAATTAGTTGTTTAAGCATGATTGATTATTTTGACCGTTACGTGAACGCAACACCAGAAGGTTAAAATTAATATTGACACTACTGCCCCTGTCACTTCTCTCACCTTCCAGTAAAATTGAATCGTTTCACTATCCTGTTGAAATTTTACCCAACTTTGAATTGAAACATAGGCACCATAATTTTTTATTTAAACTTATTCAACATATTTATTACTGTGGCTTTTATATAAAGGAAATTTCTAGTTTGATCGAATGCAATAAATTATTTGGGTCGATTAGCGCAAGATAGATTAAAGAAAAATATTGTTTAACCCTTTCAGGATTATAAATTTGCTAAGAGTGAATATTAGTATATAACTGTTTATTTAAGTTTGTTTAGATGTAGAATAAATAAAAATAAGAAATAAACATAGCAATGTGTAGGTTATTATTATTATTATTATTATTATTATTTTATGAGAAATATTTTTCCTAATGAACTACAAAGGTAACAAAAAATATAGTGAGTCTTATTATGCAATGTCTCTTATTTATTGGCTTATTATAAGAAAATATTAATTAAAATAATACTATATTGATGTAGCAAATGATATGTTAATTATGATATTCTATGAAACAAAGATGGACACTGCACCAACATCATACACATATACACATATTACAAATATCCGTCTTATTTTTTATGCAGCGTTTGGCATAATTCGCACATCTTTTGCATAATTGCATTCAACATATGTTTTATTTTACCATTCTGTATAAAAAATGCAGATGAGGTTATAATTAAATACAAAAAAACATCAATTTTAAAATAGGAAAAATATTTCAATTAGTCGTGAAAGGATGAATGTTTATGCCGTAATATTGTTCATTACTTACTCACTATCTGTCTTATGTATTTTTAAGAAAAATGTTTAAGGCTACAGTGGACTCTCAAAACTAATTTTTTTTCATTGTCAATGAATTTTTTTAAAAATTTCTGGAAATAATCATAATATATATATCTCTTATTTCACAATTTAAAAAATATATGTATTCGATAGTTTTTGAGATACAGATTTTTCTTTTTTTAAATTAACAAAAAATGGCAATATTTCAAAATGCTCCATGCGAAATTCTTTATACCCAATTTTTCTGATTTTTTGTTTAAAACTCTCTCTATGTATGTGTTAACAAATGTTACTGAGCATTTTTAGCATGTTACTTGTAAAATATTTAAAAAAAGGATTTTAATTTAATTCTTTTGTATTTTCCGTTAAAAAATCATTACAAATTTCATATAACTGAAATTTAAAAAATTTACATGCGTCAAAAAAAATTATTTCTAGTAACATTTGTTAACACATACATAAAGAGCATTTTAAATAAAAAATCAAAAAAATTGGGCGTAAAGAATTTCACATGGAACATTTTGAAATCATGAAAACGACGAAAATATTCATTCTGAGAAAAACAGGTTTTAGTAACTACAGTGGTTATAATTGCTTAATATTTTCCTACTGACACAGTTTCAGCTATCAAGGGATATAATATCATTTCTAGCTTATATGTAAGTGTTTTATGTTTTTATGGTAAATTCACATAAAATATGAGGCTTCGACAGTAATTCATGCAAAGGAAGTGAAGTATCTGAATTTTAAAAAATCTTCTCAAAAGTAACAATTTGTATTTTCTAATGAAATCTTTTCAAATTTTACTAGAAATATCCATGGTATAAATACCTCTTATTGTACAAATTTTTGTTAAATATATTAAATATTTTTAATATTTTTAATATATTAATATTTTTTAATTTACGCTAAAAAGATTGGGGACAAAAAGCAATTCCTCTAAACACATTGTAAACAAACGCTTAAAGAAACAGTTAAAAGTTACAGTTAAAGTATTGTTTTGCGAAATCACAAAATTAATAATTTCAGTGCAAAATAATAACATTTTGTATGGTAAAACTAAAAACTAGGCTAAATTTTACGGATGTGAATCGGCAAAAAAGTAAACAAAGGGGAGTGGCACAATCAGCTGATTGGACAAAAATGCTTTTAATTCTAGTAAAAATAGTCTAAATTGAAAAATTCTTTTTGTGTTCAATAGCAGGGAGTTCATATAATTTTGTTATGCTAAAAATGAAAATTCGACAGTTTGATTATTTTTTGCGATTTTGAAAGTCCACTGTAGCCTTAATATTTAACTTAGAAGTTTCTCCCCCACTAAATCATAGAGTAAAATTGCCCACTTATTAGAGTATTTCCTATATTAGTAAATATAGTATGTGTTTATATATGTATGTGTAGTATCTGTATATACAGTCAACACCGATTATAACGTATTTACAGGGGACCAGAAAACATGGTACGTAATAACTTAAGTACGCTACAAACAATAATCAATAAAATACAGTGCAAAATGCAAAACAAAAGAGCCATAAGAAGCACACGCAATAATAGAAATTTAAAACAGAAATTTTATGAGTTTATGAAAATAAAATTGAAAAAAAAGAAGAAATTACTACTTGAATGTTTATTTTACAACAAACGATGTGGTATTTTTCGTTGTTTTCATTGATTTCATGACACAATAAAATTTTATTTTCATATAGCCATCTATCAAACGTATCTCTTTCATGAAAACTGACTAAGGCAGAGAATACAAGTTTTTTTTTTAATTTCCTATAACTTGAAGTACGATTATTATCTTTCTCCGCCTACAGTTTGCGGTTGATAACGAGAAGTTGGGGCGATTTAACAACGGGATGAAATAGATCAGTAACTTTCGTCCCTAAAAAATGATACTTACCAGCGTATTTAAAATACAATTAAAAATGAAAGATACCATCTCACCACAACAAAAACGCCGACAGTTTAAATCTTTTTAGGCCTTTCGTATTCGTCAATTGCTGGTGCTTTTTGTGGTTTCACGGTGCTTTTAATGTTTTACTCCCTTTGAAGAATCATTCTGAAGGATGGAAATTCATATTAAAATCCATCTTCACCAATATTCATTGTTGAGTCTCCCTGTTTTTTTGTCAATAACCACAAACGATTGGAGAATAAAGGGCGATAATTTCTCTTGAAGTAGAATATTAAAGGGAGAAGTGAACACAATCTTAGAACTCACTTTGATTGACTTCCAAAACAGTTTATCGATTTGCAAACCAGAAATGTAAAGTTGACATCCATATTTTATTTTTCTATCGAGATTAGAAAGTATAGATATACCACATTTGTAAGGTCCTCACTTGACAGAATGCCAAGCCGATTCCATTCAGACTTTAGGGGAAGTAGCCTATGAGGCCGAGTTTACTTCTACGTATTCATGGAAATGGTATTAAATATCGTTTTCTATTTTTTGTTCTAAGTAAAATTTTATTTTAAATTAAATAGATTGTGCACCTTCTATCAGTTCTCGGAATAAGCCTTTCTAAAGTATATATTTTCCCCTACATTTTAGTGAATTTTAATAAAAGCATGTCTGTTTTTATTCTTTTTTTTTACATTTATATTTATGGCTAAAGCGCAGTTTTAACGATTGCTTTACATCTGACTTGGCGGCTATGCGAGAAATTCGCCAATTCTAACAACTTAAATATTCAGGGCACATGTATGTCATATACTCACTGGGATTACTTGGCGCCAAAATGGCGTTATTTTGTCTGTTATGATAAACCTGCTATTGTTGTTTATTTTTTGATAAACTGTTTATTTACCTTAATTTTTCTCTTTTCAAATTACATAAAATGTTTTTTGTTCTATAGTTATTACTTTTTAAAATTTAATATATTTTAAAAAATTTTATTTATTGTTATTTTTTTTTTAAATAATAGAATATAATTCAAAAATGTATGTGTATCTGGTATTCGAAAACAAGGTTTTCGCCAAACTGATGTTAGAAAAAAATCGTACCAAATCCTGTGCGTATATGATATCTGTGCCATATTCATAGCCAATGCATGCAAATAATATAAATAAATAATGTAACAAATAATGTAAACAATAATGTAAAGAAATACTTTTTTTAAATCGCCAATTTGGCAATTTTAAAATCCTGCCACGCAGTCGTTAATTCTAAAAAGATTAAATTACGCTTTATTGCGAATGAAAAAGTTATTATGCTAAGTTTAATAATTTACCTTTAAATCGTCTTTTATAATGTATTTGACTTTTTATAACTTATCTTAATAAAACAGAATTACAATGTAATATATAAAAATATATAATTCAATGACAGAAACAAAAAAGGTATTTTCCAAATAAATTCGACATATCTATGATATTTAATAAACAAACTCATCTTGAGATGGTACGAACTACCCCATTTTCGATATGGACTAGCTCTTTTTGCCTATGCGCAGTTCTGTCCGGGTTCCTATCAAACGTGGTGCATCAGTACGTAATAACTATTTTAATGCTTTTTTACAGTCCGTTATAACTGAAATTGTAAAGCATTACTTATACAGGATTTCATTCGGGCACAAGCATTTGAGAATGTTATAAGCGAAGATATGTTATATGCCAGATACGTTATACCGATGTCGACTGTATATACATACATAAATATTGTTTTTTAATAAAAATCAATTCAGTGTGTTTGAATTTTTAACAAGCAATTTTGATTCTTTACCTGCAGAAGAAATTTTTGATTAAGTCTGACTGAGCTTGTTATGAATAAAATTTCCATTAACTTGAGATATTGAGTTTGTGGGTTTCATAAAAAACATTGTGATGAAATTAAAAAACTAGAATGATTGTCTCTGATTGTCTCTGATAGATTAAATCACATAAAATGGATGAAATTGAAATACGAAATCACAAGCAATTTAATAAATTTGATGATTTAAAAGATTGATTTTCAACTCAGATAAATAAAATCATTTAACCCACTTGTTCTGCGATGGATGATTTCCCAACAAATAGCATTTTCAGAACTCCTATCAATAATTCCGTAAAGTAATATTTTTTTATTTCATAATAGAAATTTCCAACTAAATACAGATTTATTATAAAATAAATATAAATTTATTTTAAAATGGTGGTATTCAAAAGTTAACAATGCATGAATCCTGGTTCTTAAATCGTTCTAACTAATTTCGTAACATAATATTTGTCTTATTTAATGGAAGAAATTTTTAACTAACCGCCTAACGCTGTAGTGTTCGTAACGGATGTATGTCACTAGCCACTAGTAATGCTTCATCAGGCCTCCTGGAATTTTCCAACCAGGAAACTCTCCGGAACCAAGTATTCTCTTACAGAAAATTAATAATTTGACGCCTGATTAAATAAGGCGCAATTTCACGAAAGGACTTGTTCCGCGATCCTGTATTGAAAGAGCTGCAAGGACTTGAGACCAGGAATTGGTGTTAGTAATGATTTTCTCTTCGAAGGTTAGTAGCGAAGTTCTCACCTCATATAAAGTGTCGAGCCATGCCAATACACAACCCAGAAACCCTTAGCCTTGCTACATATAAAATTCAAACATCAAATGACGTCAATCGATATCAAACGATATCAAACGGACGAAAATTATTAATAATTAACTTAAGATGAGGCATTAAATCTTTCGAGTATTTATTTATTTGTTATTTAGTTTATCTTCTGACAGATTTTAAATTTATCGTAACAGTTATGCGAAGATTAATAAAATACAAGACCCACTTAAATTACAAAATGAAAGTACTTTAGGTAGAATAAAGATTTATTTTTGACAGACAATAAAATTATTGGTTAAAAATGTTTTGCTTTTCGCCTATTACTGTGAAAGAGGTTTTAGCTATATGAATCAAATTAAAACCTTCCTTCGCTCTAGCCTCTTGACGGTAAATATCAATGAATTAAAGTGAATAAGTATTGAAGGCCGCGACCTGGAACTTATACCTATGACTTTTCACTGACTATCGGACACTGGCAATTGACTGCCGAAGGCACACGACATATTAGTAAACATTCTCTCCACTTTCAATCAAGTGTAAAGAATATAACTTTTATTATAATTTTTATTTAATAAAAGAAAATCCTCGTTTTAAATTAATTTGAATTATAAGAGTTTCATATTTCCTTGAATAAAAAATTATTTGGCGTGTCCTTTATTTTATGGATTGTATTACATCATTTATCTTTTAAAATTACAGCTATGGAATACAGAAGTGCAAAAAATCGGGCACGTAGTTTTTTTTTAATTTGGTCATCTATATTTTTCTACCACATGCCCGACTGGAATGTGAATCTTTCTACAATTTTCTAGTCTTGATGAGTACAATTTTTAATTTGGACTACCACTTTTTTTAATATTAATTTTCACGTCTAATTACTGAATTGATGCAGTTAATAAACACAAATAATTATGTGCTACAACCATAAAAGTTGAACATAAATGTGGTTAGTAACGTAGATACTTATCACAGATGAGTTTTTAAAATTATATAATTAAAAGGTAATTTGAACAAATAAAAATTTATCGACAGAAAAAATTACTACCAAATCATTACTTTCCTTTGCTGCGATCAATCAGGTAAAATTAAAAAGGTATTTATCTTCGCTTACTCAGAATCAATCAAATATTTTAATATAGCTGAGTTATTTTTAATTCTAGATCCTATTTTGGTCTTAAGATCATCTAATTGATGGAAAAACATTCTTAAAGAAGTTTCTTCCAAACTAAATGAAATAATGATGGCAAACTCAAAAATTTCTTTCTTTTTTTTCAAGCAATTGTTTCGATATTTTATATTTTTTGAATGGTTTTGCCTGGACTAGTAAACGTGATTTATCACCCTGAATATCTTACAATGTATTTTTTTGTCAAGTGATGTGATGTGTTTGAAAAGCTTTTGTTATACGAAAAGTATGATTTGATTCAAAGTAAAAGAGTGAAATGTATATTTTATTTCGAACTTTTTTCTGCACTCTCTTGTGTAATTCAACTTGGTTTCTGTAAAGTTGTTTAAAGATAAAAAGGGTATGTTATGTAAAAGTTTACGTAAGGATGAAATTTTGTAACAAATTTTTAACCCAGTCTTTGATCTGCTTAATAGCTTATTTTTAAGACATTTTTTCGTATTCTCGCCTTAGTGCATCTTGCAAAATATTCTTTATGGTTACAATTTCATACGATTTACAACTACAATGTATTTAAATATGTGCGAAATTACGCTTGCCAAAAAGGATTAACTAGCGGTGAAGCTTCAAGTGCGAAATATTTCAAACACTAAAATATAGACAACATAAATTTTAAAAAATTTAATTTAACAAATTATAACAACTACTTTGACAATGAAAATCTAATCAATTTGACATGTTAATTCAGATTCAGATGACAAAAGTTTATATGGTTTAAGTTTACCGTATTCAGATTCGAGTTTATCTAGTGCAAATGGTCAGCTTATGGTTTGATAATAAAAATTTCGACGTAGGTGCGGTTGTTGGTAGCTTTAGAACAACAAGCCCGCTTTTTACACTTTTCGGTGCCTTTAACCAATTTTTCGTTTAAATTTGTCCGGATTCGGTTTTTCATTTTTATTTCCCCGAATCTGGCTTCTGCACGAGACTCGGCTATTCGGAATTGGATCGGGATCTTTGAACCTGGCTTCTGCTAGCGAATCTCAAGAAGAAAAAAAAAAGCTATAGGACCGCGGCATTAAAAAAAGTAAAAGAAATAAAATGCGGCCACCATAAGTCCATTCTCGACCGAAAGCAACAACCATTTTTCTTAAGTTAATAAAGAATGTAGTATGTATATTTGAATACTCATTAATCAATTAATAGTTTCATATTAATCAAATTATGATTACTCGTTTATAAATCGATTTAAATATTCTTAAAATACATTTTAAATAATTTTTCTTTCCTTCCTGTGGGCACATCTTCAAAAAGTAACAGATATAAAGTTATATACATCGATGCTTTCCAAAAGTGATGTTGCCTCTGACGCAGTAATAAACCCCATCGTCTGTTAATGTGAACCAGTTATGGGCATAAATGTCATTTAGAATTACCTGCACTGCCACCTGCCACGCTGCCATGGTGGAGACTGCTCAAACAATCCACCAGTTGTTGAGAAGGATGTTTAATAGAAATGCAACACAAATCAACATACTTAGAAATTTCTCATTGAAGCTGAATTATTCAAAATAATCGCGGACTTGAGTATATTGTTCATTTAATATTGTTGTACTTAAGGAATTTTTCATTTTTGTATGGTCAATAGAAAATATCATTTTTTTTAAGTTATTGTTCAGTCTTCCATTAAACTGACTCCAAAATTTATCAACGCTCGTTCGAATTTACTATTTTAAGTTGATACAATGCAAGTGAAATTGATCTTTAGCTATGTTGCAGCTTATGGTAATTTTTTTAAATACAAATTTGAATTACAAAATCTAAAATATTTATGTGAAGTACGTAATCTTCTGTTTATTGTAAATGTAAAAAAAACCTCTTTTAATCAATGATTTTTTATGTTCTGATTCTTTAAAATAATATTTATAAGTTTAAGATGATATATAAAAAAATATTTTTCAAAACATAGTTATTGAAAGGGCTGAATTTAAAATAAAACGACGTCTTTTTAATATTCAAAATTAGTTTATGTCTGAAAACATATATCATCTTGAAACATATTACTGATTTCTCTTGTTATATGGCACATATTGGGAGAAAAGAAAAGGCTTCATACAGCTGAGGATATCGAAAATAAGAAAGGTAATCTGCAAGTAAATATTTTACAGTTCTTTTGATATTTTTCTTATTTTTCTTTATAAAATGAATAATAAAAGATTACACATAGTATTGCGATCGACTATTATCGGAAGCTTAAAGCTTGCGTTTTATACTAAAATTGGAAAATCTATCTATACATATGTAAAATAGTTTGTCCTGACTGACTGATAATCAACCCACAATCCAAAATACTAAACGTAGAGACATGAAAATTGGGGAAAATATACCTCTTATGATGTAAGCGTACACTAAAGATGAGATTTTTGAAAATTCCCCCTTTAAAGATGGCGAACGGGGGAGGGGTAAAAAATCTGGAATATTTTCCTATATCTCAGAAGCCGTTTAAGATAGCAGCGTGAAATTCCAGAAAATAAGTCTACTAAAAAAATAATTAAACACCTATTTCAGCGATTTTAAAAATTGCTTCCCTGAGTGGTTTAAAAGGAGGGTCGAACAATTTAAAACATTTGGCATTTCTCAGCAGCCGTTTTAAGTAGAAGCGTGAACGGCAGAAAATAAATCTATCAAAAAATAATTAAAGGCATGTTTCAACGATTTTAAAATTTCTACCCCCCCCCCCCCAGCGGGGGTAGATGGGATTATGACATAGATGAGTAGGGGTCAAAGATTCCAAAGTTTTTTTGGACCCTTCATGTGACATATCATCGGAAAGCCCTCGAACCGCTCTTTCATATTATGAAATATTTTTACCGTCCCCAATTCGCCTCTCCGGAGGGCAGTTTTCAAAAAAAATTTAATTGTCACTTTTTGTCATTACAGAACGAATTTTTTTTTCACGGATTTTTTTCCTTTGATAAATATTAGTTATAACATTTGAGACTATCAAAGAGAGGGGAATATTTTATAGACTTGATAGGTTGAACTCTGAGAGGGGGGGGGGATAATTTTCTAAATTTGGCCTACATTCCTCAAGTGATATATCATTGGAAAGCTCTCTGACCATTCTTTCATATTATACACTTCCAGTGCTTCTGAGATATTTCGCTATGTCTCAAAAGTACGTTTAGGTAAAAGCGGGAAATTCAAGCTAATACATCATCAATAAAATAGTTAAACATAAGTACTTCATTCAATTTAGAGCTATGTTGTCTATTATGTCGTCAACGTCGACATTGAACAGGATTATGTAAGATTATATGGATTAGACAACAATTATGGATGTTTGATTTGATATTATTGTTATTACTATTATTACTTAAATATTAACTAGATTACTTCGTTTGATTCATGATTTCCTTTAGAGAAACCGACCAGCATAGTGAGCGAAGACTTCTAATACATATATAAAATAGTTTGTATAGTCAATATAAAATAGTCAGAATATCCGTCTGTCTGTCCGCATATAACAAAGCAAACACTTCAAATCAAATCGCTTGAGATTTAAAATGTATAATTGTTGTCTATTTTTGTCATCTCAAATTTTATAAAAATAGGATGTTTAGTTTAATTACACTGGCAATAAAAAGTATTCCATTATATTATGGTCTATAGGAAAAATAGTTTCAAATACATTTTAACGATGTTACACTCTTTAGAATATTGGAATATTGAAATATTAGAATACTGGTATGAATCTATGAAGTATATACAAAAATATACATTCTGTACAATCTGTGATGCAAAGAATATTTATTATTAATTTACAGGGCCACACGAAAGTATTCCACTACATAATGGTATACGGAGATACATTGTTTGGTGCATGTTTTAATTATGTTAAACTATTTCACATTTTATGAAACTGATATACGTTGCTGAGGTTTAATTCAAGTTACTTCCTGCATAATAGAAAGCAGATGGTATTTACATTAACGCACAAAAGATTTTGACCTCTATACTGAATCCGAAGTACTGTATACAACAACAGCAATATTTGAATATTTTTAAAACTTCGTTATAGTATGAAAGCACCTCATTTGCTGCTCTTCACGTGCAATTTCCAACTTGTTGTTCTGCCGTTCACCTGACCACAACATTTCATCACCTGGGAATAATAAGTTTCTATCTGTGTTTTTGAAAAAAATTGACTTATCGATATGGAAATGTTCTATTTGTATCTATGAAGGCATTTTTGCAGCAAAATGATGTTATATATAATTTACATATGACTTACAATTATATTATGACGTTATTTTAATCTAGAAATGCCTTCATAGATAGAAATAGAACATTTCTATATCGATAAGTCAACTTTTTCAAAAGCACAGATAGAACCTTATTATTCTCAGGTGAGGAAATGTTGTGGCCAGGTGAATGGCAGAACAACAAGTTGGAAATTGCACCAATCACTAAAGTGTCAGAAAGATTAAGTAAATAAGGATGAATTTTCATAATCAGTATCATCAAATTGTAGACAATGTGGACATTGACCAAACCTCCATTATGTAAGATAAACTTTTCTTTTACCAGATTGAGTTTTTTTTAGCTGTTGGGGGGGGGGATTGCTATTAGAAATTTGATTCTTAATATATCATTGAGATGCGTTCATACTATAATGAAGTTTTTAAAATATTCAGTTATTGCTGTTGTAGTATACAGTACTTCGGATACAGTGCAGTGGTCAAAATCTTTTGTGTGTTCCTGTAAATACTATATGCTTTGTATTATGCAGGAAGTAACTTGTATTAAACCTCAGTAACGTATTAAATTCAAGTTAAGTAAGTACAGTGACAGGTGCCGATGAATCGCTTTCCGGCACGGATGTGAAGTTTAACAATTTTCTTCATTTTTGAATGTGATTATCTAGTGAACTATAGACGCAAGAGGAAAATGGTTAAAACCTATTTTGTGGAGAATTCATTTGTCTTTATTTTTGATAAAAGCATTTTATCCATATAGCTTTTGGATTACGAGGAATTAATAAAAAAATAAAAAAGGTGCATTTTTTTACCTTCCTACTCCCGTTTCTTTCCACCCCTTTCACTCATCATGTTCATTAGTAGACTCTTTCAAACAATATTACTAACTAAGTTTCAAACTTTCAGAGTTAAGTCCAGGAAAAAAATCTGACTGAATAAACAGCTTACTGGAGAAAATAAATTAATGCAGCATTTAAATTGATATTTCAACTTTTTTACTACCCGTGTTTTAAATGTCCACTTTTAATTGCCCTATTGTTTTTAGTTATTGTTTGTTAAGCATCCTTTCATTAAATCTCGAATTTAAAATTTAATAGTATTAAAGTTTAACTAGCCGCCCTTGCCTACCAGTTTGGTCTCCCTTGAATGTATACTAAGCATTAAATCATATTGCCTTTAATTCATAATTTACTTTAATTCTTCATTTTTTTGCCAAATTAGAGTATTCTGCTAGAGAAATAGACACAGATATCATATACCCACCACATTGGCGCGATTCCAACAAAATGTTTATTATATGTGCCTCACATGGTAACTCGGCTATTGTTATTCACTTATTAATAAACTGTTTCTTTGCTTTTATTTATTTTTTAAATGACATAAATTGGTTTATTCTATAATTTTTAATTAAACTTTTTTTATTTATTATTATTTCCTTTTTAAAACAATAGAGATTAGTTAAAAAAATATGTATGTAGCTGGACTTTGAAAACAAAATTTTCGCCAAATTGGCGTCATAAAATCAACGCGCCAATGTGGTACATATATGACATCTGTGCTGATAAATCAAGAACTCTGTATTTTTATGCTAGCCTGGCGTAGATAATAAATCGCTAAATATTGAACCCGTTGCATTTTTTCGTATTTCATTAATTATTTCAAATATAATAATACAATCCCTTCACTCATTTCATTTATAATACAAAACGTTAATTTGAAGCTAAAAAGTTTAAAATTCCTGACTTTTCTTTATTTTTTTAAGTTAAAAAAAAAACAGAAAAAAGTAAAAATAATGATATTTTGAAGCTTTATAATTGCAGCAAAGGAACAAAACAAATAAATCCAATTTATCACACCTAAATCTTGCCAAAGGACTTTTGCACAGTAACCAATAAGATGCGTTTCATTTGGACGTTGCCACTAAACAATTAACAAATAATCGTGATTTTTCAGCCACATACGATTGCTTAATATATATATAGATAGTATTAATACTATAAAGTTTATTAGTAAGATGTGAATACATCTTCACGTCCTCAACTTTGACATTTTACATTTCTGCTGTCAGTAGATTTTGACTCTCCTAAAAGTCATCTGATAAAAAGAAAAAAAATTCAAAAGAATTTCTGATGCGTTAGATCTACTGATGATAAGTCCTGAAAAGAGTTTTCAGTCTATGTTTTTATTTTCTAATTTTTAACAGAATTTCTGCCATTCATAAACGTGTCTTATCACCAAAACTGTCTTAAAATCGAATGCATTATTCAGAAGTCCTGTTATATATTTTGAAAGGTTTTGTTAAGCAAGAACTTAAGCATTGCTCGAAGTAAAAATATAAAATATTCTTTCAGTAAGAGACCGTTGTAGTCGTTTCGTATATTTTCCTTTTCTCCTTCTCTTCGTGTGGTAATGCAAAGTTGATAGTATATTAATATTCTATCAGATATTTTGTTTCCTGTTTAAAGAATATTGGATTTTTTTACTTTCTTCTATCCTTACAAAAAGAAAGTGTTGGAATCGTAAACATGTTCGAATTCCGGTTTTTGACGCCTTGTACGTTTTAGGAGTCAAAGATTCCAAAATAACATGTTTTTGCAAAATGACTGTCTGTCAGTCTGTTAGTCTGTCTGTATGTGACATAAATTTTGTGGGCGCTCTATCTCAAGAACTAATGCACGAAATTTTATAAAAATTTATATTCAGGTAATTCCTGATGTAAATTGATGCTGATTAGTTTTTGGTGCAAAACGATCAAGAAGTGGCGCTGCTATGCTATCGTTTTTACGATTTCCACAACAGCTCACCAAACTTCAGATTTTCACCAAACTCCAGATTCTCTTTGCCCTTGACATAAAAAGATATTATTTACAGTTTGGTGTAAATCATTCAAAAGGTGAAGCTTATATGTTGTCTTTTTCACGATTTCCGCAACAGCTCTATCTCAAAAACTTATGCACGGATTTTCACGAAACTTCAGATTCAATTAGTCTTTCACATGAATGGATGCTGTTTGGATTTTGGAGTAAATAGTTCAACAGGGGGCGCTACTATGCTGTCTTTTTCGCGATTTCTGCAATAGCTGAATCGTGAATCTCAATCTCAAGAATTAAAGCACAGATTATCATCAAAATACGGATTCAGTTAATCCTTCATATGAGGTGATTCTGTTTATGTTTTGGTACTAATCATTCAATGCAGAATTTTTCCCGATTCCCACAATAGAAACACTTGAGATATACTCTATCTCAAGAACTAATGGACGAATTTTTATCAAATTTCAGATTCAGGTTTATCTTGATAAATATTATTGTTGATTATGTTTCGCTGTAAATCACACAACAGGTGGCGCTTTTATTCTGCTTTTTTACCGATATTCGTAATTGTCATATTTCAAGAACTAATCCACGGAATTTCATACCATTAGAATCCTTACGATGGGTATAGATTGCCATTAAATTAAATGGCAATGCCAAAATTATGGCATTGCGAGAGCGATTTTTGAAATTATTATCATGAATGAGATAAAAGAAAGTTTGGGGATTGCCACCCGTGACTAGTTTTCTTTAGGTTCGAAACCAGTGAGAAATCGCATCAGTGTTTGTTTTGAAGAACTACTATTTGAAACTAATAATATTCTACTTTTAATAGGAATATTTGCTTTATTTCAGAATTTTGTGATTAAACGGGGAAAAGAATGCTATTCGAAAATAGTGTTAGTCATAAATAAGCATGTCTACGCATCCTCTCTGTGGTTACCAAACCTGAGTCCATGGCAAACCATTTTATACGCAAAACTAATATTAGTAATGTTCCTGGATCAAAAAGTAAAGCGTTACAATTAAAACACAAAAACATAGATGTGTACTTTTGTTTGCAAAAAAGATGCTTATGTTAAAATCAAATTAGTTACTCGCGAAATGAAGGAACAATCTAGATCGTAATATTTCATGGAACACATTTTCAGATGAATAATTGTAATAATACCTTAAGCATTTATTAATGTTGTTAAAAGTAAAAAAAGTTTTTAAAAATGCTGTTTTATTAGAGTATTTAAGAAGAAATAAGAGGAATTTAAAATTTATATCTTAAAAATTCACGTGCCTCAAAGTAGACGAAAAAGTCAAGTTATTGAAATTGCGTCATATTCTAGTCCTTCTTCGTACCTTTTGCGTCACGTGATGTTCTTTGTCTGGAAAATGCACAAACGTAGGTGCAAAAAAATAGAATCGCGTAACTCATACGAAGATGAACACCCTGTGTTGCCATCGCTTAATAAGGAAAGGGCAGCTGACGTCACTGTTGGTCGAATTGACTGTGACTCGGTGAGGAACATCTGCTCATTCTTTTTAACTCCTACAGAACTACATGAGGTCTGAAAATTTGATTGGTCTACGTTTGGGAGCTTTATGATACGCGATGATACGATTGGACTACGTTGCTAAGACGATTGCTGCAATGATCACTTCGACAAAAATGTAGTAGTAGATTGATTGATGGAAGCGTTTGCTTGCAAACATGCACTTTCCTTATCGTTAATAGCAAACTGGATTCTTAAATTTCGTTCGTCAAAATATGCGATTTAGTGATCAAAGATTCAGTGCCGTTATGAATTTCCACTTGGTCACTTTTGACGAATTTGAGTCTTTTTCAAGACTAAATAAATATTGTCAAACAGTTTTTTTTTTAATTTCGTTCTGAGCTGCTTCAGAAAGAGTGTGGTTTTTTAAAAGTGAAACGTTTTTATTTTTCAATATTTAATCTATAATGAAAAAGAAAGAAGTTTCTGTGTGTGGGAGGGCTAAGGGGATGCGCTTGTGTGTGTTTTATGTTCTGAAGAAACCACTTTACGCAGAACTACAAGAATTGTAATAAACTTATCTAAATATAACTGAAATAATGCGTCTTGAATCCCGGTTTTGAATATCTTTTTCGCTATTTTAGGCGATTTTTCTACATTAATCTAAAAAGTTCTGCTTTAGGTTAATAGCCCTTTATAATAAGTTTTGCTTTATTTTCAATATAGTTTATTAGGAATACGTATAGCGTTATTTCAGTTTTTTTTAGAGTTCTTTTATGCGAGTTTTAAAGCTTTTTTGCACTTTCCAGCGATTTTTTGACTAGAAAAAGGAATTCTGTTCCAAATTTTTAATCTAATACAATAAATTCTGTCGTGTTTTTAAAACGTCAAAACTTTAAAATCTTAGCTACTTTTAATTCGATTTTAGCGATTTTTATTGATTTTTCACATCCCGCAGCAATTTATTTGTACGCTCGTGGTTGAGTTACAATTACAATGTTTTAGTCTAGTACAGTAAATTTTGTCTTTTTTTTCGATACAATTTATTCACAGTTCGTGCTGTGATTTTTAATTTTTTGGCGGTTTTTAACACTTTTTTTTCAGTTTTTTTCGCGTTTTCTGCCATGACGGGCCCAAGCAATGATGAGTGGCTCATCTAATTAAGTTGTGAAAATAATTTGAATCAAAAAATAAAACGTTTCAGCCTTTTATATCTCAAATAATTTGGATAAAAAATGCAACATTTCTATTTTGCAATCTTTTATTAATTTGTAAAAAATAATTCTAAACAATATTAATAATTTATTTATTGGGAAATTTTAAATATTCTTTATAGTTGTTGCTTTTTCAATAGATTTATATTTTTATTGACTCCATGTAGCAATTTTAGTAGAATCCAGTGATTATTTTTGTTGTTGTTGTTGTTTCTATGTGCGCAAAGCGCTCATACACTTGTTACAGATCTGCTACAAATACAATTATGTTTTTAGATATCTCAATATAATAATTTAGCTCAATCTAGTGATTTTGTTGTTGTTGTTGTTGTTCGTTTGTTTGTTTGTTTTCATAGGCTCACGCAATACGTATACAAACTTTATGAACCCGCTATAAGGAATTTCATATTTTTAGAGATTCATTTTTTTCATGTTGAAGGAAAGAAAACATTATAACGTTAAAAAAATCATAATTTACTGATAGATTTTTAAACTGAAACTATTTAATGTTAAATTCTTCTAAGTTTCCTATCTTAACAAATCGTTGACAAAATTACATTACGTTAGCATACGAAAATGATAAAAATGTCATCGTAAAATTGTCATGTGAACAAATCGTGTGTCAAAACTTAAAATCTGCAGATAATCAGTTTTCAACGAAAATATAAAGGGTTAATATATTAACCCTTTATCTACCGAATTATTTATCGAGAAATTGATCCACCTCAATAATTATCTTCTTTAATATCTGAAAGTATGCTTGAATATTTAGATAATGCTAATGTGGAATTTAGATATGTTTTTTCATTAAAACTGATTAAATATATCGGTAGTTTCTTTGTGAAATATTTACAAAAATAATCAGATTAATTAACCAAAATTACTCTTTTGAAAATAACACAATTCTTTAAAAAGCAATGAGTGGGAACGCTTTTGCAGATATTTAGCTTCGACTGTGTATTTATTCTACCTAAAATTGATCGAGAAGAGTGTTTTGTCTAGAAAGAATGAAAAACTTTTATTGATAGACAGAATAAATAAGTTTTATTCAATAGTACTTTAAAGTACCGTCGGTAGATAAAGAGTTAAGATCTGTTATGTAGCATCGGATTATAAGAAAAAGACAGATAATACCACTGTGGGATAAATTACTCTGAGTAGCAGAAAATACCAGTCCATTATTAGGACTTTTATTGTATACAAAGTTTTGGGCTAACTGATTGGGGACCGTCCACAAATGATGTCAAGCTTGAAGAGGGGCTTGTGAAATTGTGACAGTTTGTGACAAGGGGGAGGGAGGGTGTAAGAAGAAATGTGACATTACATATTTTATTTAAAATAAAAATATTAAAAATTCAGCAGATTAAATTTTGAAGATATTTCGAAATCAAAATATTTTGTGAATCATACAGGAAAATAAAATTTAAAGACAAATATATTAAATTACATTTCAAATTCCAAAATATTATTGTTTTCAATTCCTCTTTCATAGTAATATTTCATTACTATTGTTTATTAATTATGTTTTTTGTTGTAAACCTTAATTTTATTTCATAGAAAATAAGCACACTCATTTTTCAATTGTTATGCACACAAATGTCATTACAACACATAGTTAAAATTAAAAAATAAAATTTGAAATATGACCTATAACGTATAGCTATGCCGAATTGCAATTATATGTATATGTAATATAGCGTGGCATGTGACAAGGGGGAGGGAGTATGGTGAAGTGTAACACTTTGTGACAAAGAGGGGGAGGGGGAGTCAAAAATATTGGAAAAAGGTGAGACATCATTTATGGAGAGCCCCTTGGTCTACGATTAACAGGTATGTTACACGAGTGGCTTGCGTCACCATGACGATTCCAGCAATGACCGCTAAAGCAAAATTTTTGTAAGGTAGGTTAGTTGATAAAAGTCTCTGTTGAAACTATAAACGTAAAGCAGCGAGTGCGGTAGCCCGGCATTTTCGTACGCTTTGGTATTATTTATATGACGTCGCATTCACATGAAAAAGCAGTTTAATAATGATTCAAACTCAATAGATTGTATTTTTTTATATTAAGTTTGAATCATTATTTTTATTAATTTCTTTTTAAGATAAAGGGATTAAACGAAAAAAGCATTTGTATATTACTGCAAATGTTACTTTATAGAGTACTGCAACAAACAAACATGTATTGTTGAGATAAGTAATAATCTACATAATTAAAAAAACAGGCTGTTGTTTACGGTTTCGTATTTCTTCGAAGTGCACTTTCTTTTTAAATAAAAAAATATTTTTAAGAAAAATTTAATAAAAATGTAATAAAAAGTATAATTTTCATAAATTCATTGAATTTAAAGATTAAATTATTATTATCAATACGTTAATATAAATAACAATTTAATGAAGCTTTTAAAATCGTTTCGAAATTAATTATGTTAGAAAAATTTTATCCAAGGAACATGTTCGATATATGTTATATAACATCAATTTTAAAAGATCTTCATTAAAATTTCAAAAAAGTACTTAAACCAATGTATAAAACTGTTTGCTTCATTACTATCTTCTTAATAAACTGGAGTTAATTTAAATTTTATGATATTCATTATACTGTCGCCAAGTAAAAAAAAAAAAAAATGTAATGAAACTGATAAACTGTTTGAGAAATATATAATTATATTAAAATATATTATAAGCTTTCACTTTTGACTAAGAGAGTCGATACTTTTTAATTACACAGGAGAATTTATTTTTACGGAATCCAATGGAATTTATTAATAAAAGCATTTGTAGAAGAATTTTCAAAAAACATGCTTTAAACCTAGTTAGAGATTTAATGCGGACATAGATAATTAATATTTTAGATTACCTTTTAATCAGAACATCTTTTTTTTTTTTAATTTTGGGAGATTGGAATAATTTTAGTAAGTAATAGCAGAAAAAAAGTAATTTCTCTAATTATGTACTGAAGGAAATGTGAATACTTATTTCATTAAAATAAAAAAGCATATATCCTTAAATTACAATGAATTAGTTTAATAAAGAAAGGAAAAACATACATAAAAGGAATAATAAAATGCGACTGTTTAGTGAATGACAAGAATTATTTAAGTTTGATTCCTTATTAATCGTAAAAATCGCAAATTATGTTTTTCTAAGCGTATCACCAGATGTATCACCGTAAACCAGATGTAATATTACACTAATACATTTAAGAATTTTTTATTTCTAAATCGGCATTATTGTTTTTTAGCTCTTACTCATTAATAAATAAGAAAACTTTGCTTTCAGTGAAATTGTTTCATTAAAATGAAATACAATTCAATAAATTTGCTTCGAAACTGGAAGCTAAATAAGCAATAAAACATATTACCTTTATAACGTGACCTTTTTAAGATTATAGTTGAAATTAAAAAATATATAAATTCAGGTTTCGAATAAAGTATTTATTTAAAGAATATCGCAAAAAAATACTATTGGTGATTGGAAAATTCAATTATATAACACATGTAAAGCAAATATAAGATAATGAAATAAGATCAAAATTACATTTCGTTTTAATTATAAAGAGAAATCTTAGAACATTTATTATCATAAATTCTTGGTGAAATTTGTATTTAATGAACTTAGTATAAAAAATACTAAGTAATCTGAAAATTAATTAACAATTTTACTATACATTTTTACTTTCTTTTATTTTTACAAGAAAAAAATATTGGATTCGTGAAATTTTTCGAATTTCGGTTTTAAACGGTTTTACACGTTTTAGGGGTCAGATATTCCAAAAATCATATTTTTACAAAATGTTTGTTTGTGGATCTGTCAATCTGTCTGTCTGCATGTGACATACATTTTGCCCAATCTCAAGAACTAATGCACGGAATTTCACAAAACTTCAGCAACTTTCACAAAGATTCAGCTAGACCTTGATATAAACTGAATCTGATTAGTTTTTGGTTTATATCGCGCAAACGGTGGTGCTGCTATGCTGTCTTTTTCACGATTTCCTTTATAGCCCTATCTAAAGAACTAATGGACTGATTTTCATAAAATTTCAAATTCCATTAGTCCTTGATATTATATGGCTCTGGTTATATTTTAGTTAAAATCGCATAGCAAGTGGCGCTACTGTGCGGTATTATTCATGATTATTGCAATAGCTCAATCTCAGAAACTAATGCATGAATTTTCATCAAACTTCAGATTCACTTAGTCCTTAATATCAATTAGTAGTCTGTAGTTTTTGGATTAAATCGCTCAACAGGTGACGCTGCTATTCATCATTGTTTATAATTATCGCAATAGCTCTATCTCAGGATCTAATGCGCGAATTTTCATCAAACTTCAGAATCAGTTAGTCCCTGATATTAATTATTCTTGAATTTTTAGAGTAAATTGCTCAACAGGTGGCGCATCTATCTAGTTTTTTTCCGATTTATGCGATAATTCTGTCTCAAATACTAATACCTGGATTTTCATCAAATTTCAAATTCTGTTAGAGCTTAAAATAAGTTGTTGCTGTTTAGATTTTGGTGTAAATTATCTAATCAGTGACGCTGCTATATTCATTTTTCTAGAAGTATTAACGTGTATGAGATAGAAGAAAGTTTTGGGATTGCCATATCCGGCAGGTTTTTTTTTTCTTTTTACTGACGGAGCACGACCAAACTGTACTCACGTGAAAATATTTAAAAAATAGTCCGACTATTGATGAAAATCCATCTATGACGTGATCACGTGACAGGCAAAACCATATCACCTGCATTTTCCTTCATCATACGGTAACATATGACTCACAGTTTGCCAAGAGCAGAAGCAAATTCGGTAAAAAAAAAAAAAAGTATATTTAAATTAGTAGAAGATTATTCAAATGAATTTGTAACAATGTTAACAATTTTGATCATCTGTAATACTTATATGTCACGTTTTCAAGGGAGAAAATCAAAACTGGCGTGATCAAAGTTGGAAAACAGTTCAAACTATTGGTGAAATCCAGCCTATATGGTTCACGTAATAGTGAAGATGGCTGAATATATTGTAGCCTATTTCCCTCGTTGACTGCGGCTGAACATGAACACATATAATAGTTTCCGGAGTCAATAAGCAAATTGGTTGCATTAAGATTATTTGCTAATGGCCAAATAAACAACTTGATGTTCCAAAAAAATTTATTTTCCTTCATTACTTCAAATAATATTTTTATGAAAGCTCGTTGTTTCATTATTCAAATTTACTTTTACTTATTTTTATAAGATAAGTTTAAGAATTTTCTTAAGTATATTTGACAAACATTTATACGATCATGTTTTCTTATCGTTTTTAATTTAGTACTTTATAGACCATTTCAGCAACACTGCTTTGTTTCATAGATCCTCATGTTTAACTAAAAGTGAATTCCGCTCTTTTAAAAGAGTCTTAGAATGCCTGAATACAACTTCCGGGTTACCTGAAAGAAAAAGGGGATTTTTATTTGGGTAAAATTGTTTTTTAAAATAGTTGATGGGCATAATTTAGTTGGGCAAAAGGAATGGTTTATTATGAATATTAAAAATCTGGGCACCCGCATGCATTCTCTCCCCATTAAATTTTAATAACTTTGTTCCCTTAAATTTTATTAGCATTCTTACAAGAAATTTAGAATAAACATTAGACGAAAAATAATGAATAAAATTGCCCACTGGCGCCTAGATTTAGACACCCCTGATTGTTTACATCATGATAGGAATGTGAAAACCAAAAGATTTATCTTTTTTATAAATGCTCGGTATAGCTGCCTTGAATAGTCTGTAAAAGTCCTGTCAGTAAAATACATCCTCCTATAATATTTGTATAGATCCTGAATATCTTCACTACGACCGCACCTAGTGTATTGTTGTTTGAATAGTTCATAATTCATAATAGTAATCAGTAGTTCATTGTAGTTCATAAATTTCAGAATGTCAGTAACATAATCAGCCGTTGTTTAATTAAATCATACACGGAAATTGAGAAGTTAAAGGACTGATGATCGCAATAACATGAAATAGCACGTCTGAAACCAAAACAAACGAAGACGTCTTCACTTAGGCAAGATGAATACCCACAAAATTTACACAATATTAGTGTTCTACCAATGACATGATATCTTTCAGTTAATCCTTCACACGTTATTGAATTACGAAATTACTCAACTAAATTGTTCACATCACGAAATGCTAATTTCAGCTGCCGTAAACATGTAATTTGAAATTTGTAAATAGTACTATAATGTCAATTATCAAATACTGCAAAAGCAATCCCGTAGATTTCAATATTCTTTCATTTGAAAGATTGAAACTAATATCTGTTTTGTGTACTACCGAATTGATGATGCAACTTACCTCCTGCATCTAACTCTTATTCCCATATTTAAATCAGCTATATAATCATCATACAAAAAATCCTTTGACATTTCATTTAACAATATAACAGTAAAAATCAGATTCTCAGACATTCAGATACACTTAGCGAAATTAAGGTTTATACAAACTAAGTAACTCCTTCACGGAGAAACGCTAGAATAATTATATTAGAACAAATAAGAAGCTAGTAGCTTACGCTACAGGGCCTAATTTAGTGTAGCAAAATGACGCTGTCGAGAAAAAATCGTATAAATAACTTGAAATATCGGAAGATATTAGAATTCGAAAAAAAGGTGTTTGAATATTAATTAAAGATAGAAAAGAAAGACTTGTGTCCCTGTTTGGTAAATGATTTGTATATAGTCTTTACGCTTCATGGGTAAGTAAAAAAAAATGTTTTTTTTTTTTAAATTCAAAACAACAAATTAAAAGTTTTTAACGCAGGACGCATTTCGAGCTACAACAATAACAGCTCGTCATTAGCTGAACAACATGTGTCCACAAGGGGACAAAGTCACAGACGATTCTCTGACTCTGTTCCTTTACGGACACGTGTTGGTTCAGCTGATGACGAGCTATTATTATTGTAGATCGAAACGCTTCCTGCTTTGTTATTTCCATTTAATATTTATTTATACAATTTGTATTATTTTAATTATTAATTATCTCCAGTGATATCGGTGTTTTTTCACTCAATACAACAAAGATGTGACACTAAGGTCTAAACTAGCATGATGATTATTATGTTTGAGCAAAATATTACTGCAATTAATCCAAAATATCGCTTCCATTGGGTCTGTTTTAACTTACTTTCGGTGTCAAGACCAATACAAAATTCTAGCAAAGATTTTTTACCCATATCAATAATTTACTGAGAATTAAGAGGTAACCTACATCACCGATCAAATTGTCGATGAAGATAGCGATTTCATTCCAAAAAATTATTTCCATTTATCTTACTCATTCAGTTTCACTTATGAGTGATCTAGATCCTTTTCCTAAAAAACTTAAGGATTTATGTATAACCGGGAGTGAACACGCCAGCCTACATAAAAATCGCTCGCCTATATACATGATATTCGCAATATGGAAAGTTCCATTTTCCATGTATTTTCCTATGAAAGATTTTTTCATCGATAGCCTTAGTTCGCAGATGACGAAACCAACAAATGAATCATTTGTGTCAGGCTGGAAATTATCTGGGGTAGCTCAGAAAATGGAATTCATAGTCAAAGTTACAGGTTCGTATCCTAACCTAAATGCTTTCCATTCTATTGACAAATTTATTGAACTTCGGTCTCCACCTACATGAAACCTAACGCATGATAAAATTAATTGAGTGTATTTCAGCATCTATTTTGTAAATAAATTACAGATATTATACGCTTTAAAATATTTATTTTAATGTATATCTGCATTAAAAAATGTGCATAATTTTCCAGCTAAGCACTTCCCATAATTGGTGATTTTTCGAAATGCCCTTATTACTTTTTTCACCATAGAAATTGCAAGTTTTATTGCAGTACAAAAAATGTAAAAAAAAATTACCAACGGGATTTAAATATCTTTTAAGGAGTAAATAATAATTTTAAAATTACCCTAAAATAATCTCATACATAAAAACATTCTCTGCAGTCAATTCAAATGCAATCTTATTTTCCTCATCCATGAAAGGAATTTACTTCCTTTAGAATAAGAAAATATTTTATTCATTTACAAAGCAAAATAGCTATTACTAAAAGGAAATTCGAAATAAACGTCAGCCTTTTTGAGGAAGAATTCATCTGTTTCTAATATTGCGTTTTGTGATATATGCTTTAGAGTTTTATAAAAAATCATTCACTGAAGGAATCTATTGCAGTCTAATTACACGAAGCAAATACATTCAATAAAGATCTTTTTAAGAGGATGTAAAAAATGCAGTCTTAATAAAGAAAATTTTTTTACAAAATTAAAATGCATATATAAAGTAATATAATGGATTAAATAAATATAGTAAAAATTCTTTATGGAAATTTTGATTTATGCACTGAAATTTCAAAGATAATTAAATACTTTTTACTTACCCATTGTACGTAAAATGGAGTAAGTCCGTATTCGTTTTAAAAATCGAAAAAGAAAATTGACGGATTTAAATATTTCAGACACTGAAGATTTCAAAAAGCTATATTCATTAAATATGATATATTTTTTCCTTTATTATTTATATTAACATTTAACTTTCTTCTTTAGATGCAGTTTATTTGTATTTATGTCGGCCAATTATCTACACTGTGGGATATAGGCCCTAAGGGGTGGGATGAAGAATTTTTTTTTACAAAATTAAAATGTATATATAAAGTAATATAATGGATTAAATAAATATAAGAAAAATACTTTATTGGAAATTTTGATTTATGCACTGAAGTTTCAAAGATAATTAAAAACTTTTTACTTACGCATTGGGGACCATAAATACCATAAATGCTCGATGCAGCAGAAATTGAGAGGATGAATAATTATAGTTCAGACTGACGCATGATTCAAATGAGTATATTTTTAAATAGAATAATTCCTTAAAAAGGACTGAATTTTAAGATTAGATATTTCAATATCTATTATAAGCTACACTGTAAAAAAAATGTCTGTAATCATACAGATGTAAAGTTGCCGAAATCTGTATGCTTGCTATCTTTTTATCTGTACGCTGTACAAGAAAAAATGTAAATCTATAAAACTAATTTTTGTAAAGCTATAGAAAGCTGTAACTTTACAAATGAATCTACTAAAATTACAGTTATCTAACTGAAATTTTATTTCTAACATTGGTTGCAGTAACATAAAAAAAAATTACGAATACCATACCAGTTTGCTATAAAATTCTTAGTAATCTTACTGATTTTTGATTTTCAATGTAAATCTGTTGCCGTTACATAAAAAGTTCTAAAAATCCTAGTTTTCTAGAAAACTATTTCTTTTTTTTATTTATTTCTTTTTATTACAGTGTAGCTAATTTGTTCGGCGTTGTCCAAGTCCAATAAAAAAAGGGGAAAAAAAGGCTCAATTTGAAAATTGCAAAAGTTAATTGCAAATAAAATATCGCACAAATTTTTTTTATCGCTGCACAAATTTCAAATAAGTTTCACCGGAAGAAGGAAGTAAATTACTACATTGGTCTTGAAGTTCGAAAGTGAATTCCTTTTACAAATGAGAAAAAATGGTAATAAATCGCGAAAACACGCTGAAAAACACATAAAAAATAATCACGAAAAATTAAAAAAATACTATGAGAAATCCCAATAAACTTTATTGAAAAAGGGCAGAATTTATTTTAGGTCAAACATTGAATTTCAATAACTCGTTGCAGATCGCGAAGAAATGTACACTGTAAAAAAAAATATGTACAGTTACTAAGATTTTTATAGAAGATTTGTATTTCAAGAATTTTTCATGTAACGGTAACAGAAAAACTCATGTAACCTTCCTTGGTTACATGAAATTTTGCTGTTATCGTTATATGAAAAGTTCTTGGAATACAAATCTACTAGAAAATTTTTAGTAAGCCTTGCAGATTTTTTTTACAATGTAAAAGTCGCATTAAAAGAGCAAAAAGTTAAAAAATTACAAAAGTCAAAATTTACTAACTGGACGAAAGTTTCAAATCTAATTCCGTTGATGAATGTCAAGACATGAAAGACTAAAAAATCGTGATAAAAAACGGTTAAACATCAAAAATCGTATACATTGTAAAAAAAAAATCTGTAAGATTACTAAGAATTTTCTAGGAAAGTTGGACTTTTTATGTAACCGAAAAAAAAATAAAATCTCGTAAAATTACAAAAGTTGGTCTAGTAACTGTTACTAAAAATTGTTTAGTAAACGTACTAACGAATTTTTAGGAAATTTCTCAAAAGAATGATTTGTAAGTTTACTGAATATTGTTTAATAAATTTACTGTCAATTGTTTAGGAAGTTTACCATTGAACTTTTTATTTTTTTTGGGGGGGGGGGAGTTCACTAGAGAATTTTTTGTAAATTTACAAAGGATTACTTAGTAAACATACTAACGATGTTTTAGAGAGTTTTTTAAAGAATTTCTTATAAACTTACTAACGATTTTTCTAAAGAATTTTTAGTAAATTTACTATGGATTACTTAGCAAACATACTAATGATTTTTTAGAGAGTTTCCTAAACAATATTTTGTAAATTTTCAAATAATATCTAATAATACCTAAATTTTCTAATAATAATCACTTACAAAGGATTTCTCAGTACATTTACCAAGATAGAATAATTCCTTAAAAAAGAATTTGCAACTGATTTTACAGTATATTTACTAACATTTATTCTAGCGTTGCACCCGAAAATTTTTATACAGTTTAGCAAAATACTTCTGGTTACTTTTTTAAGGGAAAGTCAGATAGTGCTTCTTGTTCCTCGTCTGACAACCAAATTTTCACTTGTCAAGAAGGCTCACACTAATCTTAATTTTAACTTCTGTTTCCTCCTGCATCTAAAGGCCCAACCAGTAGCCGAGAGGTTCTGACTCCAAACTGGTACACGGTAGGTGCTGGGTTCGAACCCAACCGCGACCGTCGACCTAACCGTTCCGAGTTTTCCGTGGTTTTCTCAGAACTTTGTATTTCCTTGCGTAAATACGTGTTAGGTTCCCTTATAAAGACCTCCACGGAGGGCTGCATCGAGCATTTATGGTAAGTACGCTTCCTATACACTGTAAAAAAAATCTGTAATCCTACACATGTAAATTTACTGAAATCTGTATGGTTACTAACATGTTATCTGCACACTGTACAAGAAAAAATGTAAATTTACAAAACTACTACTTGTAAAGCTACAGAAATCTGTAACTTTACAAATGAATCTACTAAACATACAATTACCTTGTTTAAATTTTATCTGTAATCTGGAAGAATTTACATAAAAAAACTTTAGGAATCCCAGTTTCCTAAGAAATGCTTAGTAATTTTACAGATTTTTTTTATTTTTCAGTATAAATTTGTATCTGTTACAAGAGTTTTTGCTGTTGCCGTCACATAAAGAGTTCTAGAAATCCCAGTTTCCAAAAAAATGTTTAGTAACTTTACTTTTTTTTTTTTTTAACAGTGTATAAAGAAGATCTAAAGAAAATAGAATAAATGTTTAAAGATTGACAGAAAATAATGCATCGATATCGAAGGGGGTATTGTTTATGAAAACCTCCTGTCATTTATCAGGTTAGCTGTTTCTTACGAGAAAAGTCATGATTTTGGTTACTTTGACCGCAAAGAGAATGTGTCAGACTCATTTTTTAAAGCTTCAGTGATGTATGTGGTGATTTTACGTTTACATTTCCTCACTCTCGGATATATTATATTAAACTTCTAAAAAAATTTTTGAGACTTTAGCTTTATATTTGATTTAATAAAAATTCAATATCACAAAGAATATAAAACGGAATAAAAAAATAAATGTTTGAATTTACAGTCCTTGTTCAATGATTAAGTATAAAAATTGGAAATGGGGGGGGAGCTATTCCCCCCCTTAATTTGTTTTTCGAACAGCATTAACCCTTGAAAATATAAGTCTGTAATATACAATTAGTATGCGTAGCCTGTGAGCTCAATGCCACTAGTTTAACTGGGCCATATTCTTTTTATTTATAAAATATGAGAGACAAAGAAAGGGAATTCTTAATAAAGTATACTTGAGAATCTGTTTTCTTTGTAACTAAATCTCGACTTAGTATTCGAATTGACCACAGATGCTCTCAAAGCAACTTTTAAAAGATTTATCACTAGTCGTGGTCGTACACAGAAATCTTTTCAAATAAAGCAAAAACTTTTGTAGTTGGAACACCAAGTGACAGAGCCTCCACAATTTACTCATACGTCCGGAAAAGAAGTTAGTAAGTTATTTGTCAGTGGAGAATATTATTTGTAAAATGAGAGGCAGGAATAAAATCGTTAAATATCATCTAAAGTGAACGGTAGGTCATGCAAGTCTAACATTCGAGGAGTTTAAACTTTAATTGCTTAGATAGAGTCTATATTAAGTTCACGTCCAATCACTCTATTTTGTCTTCAGACGTGAATGGCTTGGAGGCCTTATAACATCAGGTCATTTCATAATCGGGAGGCCTATGACAGTCATCGTTGAACCAGAATTAATTAATGTAAGCGAAAATAGACTGCATAGATGGCAAAGAATTACAATATGCGTTTAACTGATATGAAATCGTTGGAATAGAGAGTATTTAAATATGCTTCAACAGCGTTTCAAATGGCAAAATAAATAAATAAATAAATAAATAGAATAACGTAATCACAGGAACCCTAATGGTGATAAAGGAAAATGATCTTCCTATAAATGAATACTTACTACATTACAAATGATTTACCAGGTGTGGATGGTAAAATTGGGATTGTAGAAATTAAAACCTCAAAAAGGGAATACTTAAAAGAAGTATATCAAAAGTTGCGTTATTACCACAAGTTTCATAGGATTAGTAACGAACTGTTAAACAATAAAAAGGAGCTTGGTTGTGTGCCTTCTCTTAATTTTCTTATTGCTGGGTACTTTCGTAATTGTATTTTGCATTGTGAAAAGAAAATTGTTGTAGTTGTATCAAATTACTTAAGCATTTATAATGATAATATTTAATTTTTGCATTACATAATTGATTGAAGTTAACACTTCAATGTTAAGGGGGGGAGGGGTATTTTGGAATTATATGGAATTATGCTCCAAATGTCGGCAACGTACTTTTTTCTGCTAATGTATGTATCCGTAGAAACGTAAATTGTTTTGTCATTCTAGTTGTTTTATCTTGTCATGAGGGCACGCAAGTGTGATAAATAAATACTTATCATTTAAGATGTGAGTTTATTAATGAAGTTAATAATCACCGCTACTCACCATAAAATAATATATCGATATCTTAAAAAATTGTCATCATTAGTTATACAAAATGAGTTAATATCATTAATTTTATTGAAATTGTCTCTGTAATAATTACTGTTAAAACTTTATCTTAATTACTGCTGTAGAAAAATTGTCATGTTATATTTAAATAATCTAGATAAATAATTACACTGAATTCATATAAGAAAGATTTTTCCATCTTTTTTTTTTTTTTTTTTTTGAAAATTTTAGTATATTATAAACATTTAAACTTTTAACTAAACTGTAATTTTAAAAATCTTTTCACATTCGCAATTTTTATACAAAAATGGAACACATTGACGGAGAAAATGACAAAAATCATCAATATTTCTCTATTAAAATTTTCAGAATGGTTTTCCAATAATGCCTTTTTCAAATATGTCGGTTAGAAGATTTTTGAAAATAGGTAATACTTATGTTACTTTTTAAAAAAAATGATATCTAAAATAAATTTGAAAAAAAGATTTAACTACAAAATACCTGTAGAAATTGATGTCATCTATTATCTGCTAATGAAAAACTTTTAGAGAATGTTTTTGAAATAAATTTGCATATCTTTTTTTTCTTAGATGACTGGTATATGAGCCAAGTCAAGCAATATTTTCTACATATTCCATAAAATATTTAAATGAAGTGCTCATATCTAATGGAATATGCATTATATTTATTTAACAGACCAATACATTATTCATCTTATTCTATTCAAACTTTTAGTAATTTTCATAATTTCTGTAACATCTCTGTATGTTAGAAGCCAAAAATATTGAAGAACCAGTATTTTTAAAACAATTTTAATTCTTCGAAATTATGGGATGTTCGTATGAAACATTGCCCACATGCCAATGTAATGCTATTCGTCAAAATTTCAAATAATTTACAGCTTTTTATCTTAAAAATAATTACAAATATTGCTTTCATTTTTATGAAATACGCTTTAAATTTGTGTAATAAGTGAAATATTTCCTAATAAAAACAGTCTTCAGATCACAAAACTTGTTTCAAATTTTAGATCAGATGTTGATTCCTACCTGCTTTTTCCAACGATAAAGTCTACAAATGAAACGAATTATCTTCCAGCAGTTGTTTGTGATTCAAATGACTCAGAGCTCTTCGGCGCAAAACCTGTTGGTGCCATTTCTTATTCCTTAAAATTACGAGTAACATTAGCATTGGACGTTATAACCCACCTTGGCAATATTACCCTAGGAAACCTTACATAGATTCATATTTTTTTTTTCAGAAAATTAATTTTGAAAACATACTTGTTTCACAATTAGCCCTCGAAATAAATAAAAGTTTAAACTTTGAATTTTTCATAGACATTGACTTACAGATGCTTCAGATTTCGGAAAGAAATTACAACTCATTTCAAAAGCTACTATATTATTGCAATTTCTTTTGATCGATTAAAAGAGATTTAGCATTAGAATTTACGAACTCATTACATTATATGGCGAAAGGTGACCGGTTACTTGCGATTTTAGACGTTTTCTTAAATATCTAGAAAAGTACAAGATAAACATATCTTGAAACTTCACATGTTTAAACAGAATAGTATAGGTCATATACTTCTGCGAAGATTTTTTTCCCGAAACCACACAGGGGACCTTCAACAAATTGAAAAATAACGAATATCTTTTGAATAACTCTGTCAAAACTAATGAAGCAAAAGCGCTCAAACTGAAAATTTTGATTAAGTGACTTATTGTAATAAAATGTGGTCATTTTTATGAGGATAGCATATATAATCGTAGAAAAATTAAGGTTTTTATAAAAAAGTTTCCAAATTTTGCTTATAATTTACAAAGAAAAAATTATTAACATAAAATTGCTCTTTTTAGAAAATATGACTAACAACATTGTAGACAAACCCTGTAATCAAAATTTAAAAATATGAAAAACTGCCCGAAAAATGAGCAGGTTTACTAAATAATGTTTAACTGCGCATGCGTGAATACAATCAAAATGTTATGTGCATAAACTGTTAACAAAATCCATGGAGCAATTTTCGTAAAAGTCTGAAAAACATAGCTTGCAAATTCTGAAAATTATCGGCGATAGAAAACGCTCAAAATCCACTGTTCCCAAGCGGAAGAAAAATGATCAGGGGTTGTATCCAAATTTATTAAAACTTGTAATATTGTGTATGCCATATTGACATTAATCAATGGATATATGGATACAGCCCCTTATCTTTTGGTTTCATTTTGGGTACAACGGATTTTAAACGTATTCTACAGACGATAATTTTCAGAATTTTCAAGCTACATTTTTGAGATTTTCACAAAAGTTGCTCTATATAAGTAGCTAACACGTAACGCACATTATATTTTGATTGCATTCTTGCATGAGCAGTGAAATGTTATTTAATAATTCTATTGATTTTTCATAGAATTTTTGTTATTTTTAAAATTCTCATTACCGGATATTATGTGCAGTGTTGATTGTCACATTTACTGGAAAAAAATTTATATTGAGAATTCCGCAAATTATAAGCAAAAATCTTGGCAAAATTTGGGATTGTTTTTATCAAAACCTTAATTTTTATACGAGTATACATGCTATTCTCATAAAAATGAATGCAGTTTATTACAATAAGCCACAGGGTAAGTGAAAACGGAACCATTATAAGATCACTCCCGTATCTGTCTGTCCCTCTGTCGCAGAGATTTTACTCGTAAACTATAAAAACGTGGAAAGCTTAAATTGGTACAATTAATAAAGTCTATTGACCCATATATTTAACGATTATTAAACATTTACAAATATATTTAGGAAGAGGTGTAGGGTGCTAATTAAGTTACTTGAGGGAAAAAAATCTTTCTTTGTACATCGTGTGAGGTATCTTGTGAAAACTTTCAATACGCTGAACTCAAAAAGACATATCTTTTAATTTTAGGTGTTATATTGTCAGAGATATGATCGAAAATGTAGTGCAAAAATATGTCCTCCCCCGTGACCTCTAATTCCGAATCTACTAAAACTAAAATTATAAAAACATTCGAGGTTATACATGTTACTTTAAACCTTGCAGGAAAACTATAACAATTACGCTAGATCGCATAGTTTTTTTAAAAAAGCGCATTTTTCTGTTATACACAAATTTCGATTCGTGGGCATTGAGCAAAAGTGCTAAGGAATGTTGGAGGTACCTGTCGAAGCAGAAGTATAAAAACATTGTTCATAATGATTTTTAAAAAAAATTTGCCAATAATAGCTGAGATATTAACCCTTAAAGACAGGCACAGTTTGGACATAAATAATGACGAGGGTGGCGTACTCTGCATACCATCAGCTTTTAAAGCCTACATAACAACTTTTAATAATGTATTTGTATAATACACACCTAACAACAGTATAAAAGCAATGAATTTCATACTGTTGCAAATTATACTAATTTGATTAGAATTAATCACATAAATCAGGATTTACATGCATAAGAAATTTTTAAAAACTATCCATTTTAATACCAGAATTTTTTTAAGTATTTTTCGCCTTATTTAATGCATAACGTTCCTTATTTCGGATATAGCGGCCATTACATTACGAAATTGTTGGTATTATATATATATATATATACAGTCGAGCCTATCTATAACGAAACTCCATGCATGGAATTTCTCTATATAACGAATTTTTAGTAGGAACAGTCCCCTTTTCGCATGATTACATCAAAACAGTCTCTATGTAGCGAAATATCTATCTCCATATAACGAATTTCTTCAAAAATTGGTCTTAATTTATTCAGTTTTAAAAAGCTTCGAAATCATATGGAATCAATTTTCCATCACTTATTTTCTATTAATCGTCAGTGCTGAGTTGTTTTTAATTGCTTCTCTCCTTGTTCTTTAAATCCAACGAATTCATCCCACCTCCCACATACCTTTCCACATCCTTCTCAAAACAGTGTCAATTGGATTGATACACATGTAAGAGAGGAATCAATGAGAGGCACATAAGAGAGGCCTTCAAATGGAGGAAAATGTTAACTACAATTTTTCATTCCTTGATAAAATTTGAGCATTTTTTTGAGAGCGTAACAACTTTAAAATCAAAACAAAAAATTACAGATTTCTTCGTCTGAAATTAATGCAAGTCTTCCTTATTTGATTTCCATTAAGTTTTCAAATAAATGTCTGTTCTCTTTTTTGAAAAAGTTTAAATAATTAAGATATAAAATGTTAGATTTATATTTACTTTTAAACATTTCAAATTCTTAATTCAAAAGATAAAAAATAGTATTTGTTCAAATTTCACACATTAAATACGATTTTTAACATCATTCTCTATACATCGAATTTCTCTATATAACGAATTTTTTACTGGAACGGTGGATTTCGTTATATGGAGACTCAACTGTATATATGTAATAAAATAAAAAAAAAAATTTGCGCCATTTTTTTTTATTCTCTCTTAGCTTCAATTCTAAATTTGTGGAACATATTTCAATCTTAGTTTCGTAACTTGTAACAGCTAAAATTCTTTTTCTTACTTTAGTTATTAATAAATTATTTCTTGCTTCTCAAAAAGGCGGGAAGTATTTCGTAAGCTTTTTACTTTCTGGCATATTCCTGCGATTTTAATTTTATTTTTTATTTTTTTAACATCGCGTGACAAGTGTTACTACGCGTTGCTAAAGGGCTTAGTGTTCCGAGGAAAAAATATAGTTCTTGCCAATAGACCGCCTATTACGGCCAATTAGAATTGATCATTTTGTCCGTTAGAGGCTCGAGTCCATCCTGATTGGATTTTTAAAATGATTGACGCGGAGTAGGAGGGCGCTAGTTTTGTCGTGAAAATGATTTTTTCATTTGGCTTTTCAGGAGAGTAGAATGCACCTTTTCTTTAAACTATCAAGACGCGCGTTTTATTGCTCCGCTGAATTAGAATGCATTTTTTCTTAAAAAACTACTCGGAAGCCATGTCATGTTTCCCGAGAATGCGATTGACTTTCAAAAATTATTAGGATGCTGTTTCTTCTTTCTCCCCAAAATTCTAATATTGTGGAATGTAGCTTAATCACGGAGTTGGTGAAGTGGAAGTTATTCGATGAGAGTGCCAAGGTGATTGCGTGAAAGAACTTAACTTATTTATGAGTTCTAATAAAATTAATTTAAAGACTGCTTGATTGAACTTTCTTATGGGGAAATAGCCCAATAAACTCATCCACTGCTGGTCAAATTGCCGGAGCGACTGCTCAGCTCGTCCCACTGTTGATTCTTGGTAGTAGTAATCTGTTCTGCCTCATAGATGGTGTGCCACTGGAACTTGTACATTGTTATGGAACATCGATCTCATCGAATCATTACATATTAGCCGGCAGGATTTCTTAAATGAACCTGCATACGTCTCTAGAGAATTCTTCGCAACGCTGTGTGTGCACGTGCCATTTTCGCCGAGCTTGAAACTAATTGCTGGAACTTCGGCCTTTGTTTATTACTCATCTTGAACCGACATGAATCAATCTGTGAAAAAAGATCGTCTTATAAAGTTTTGTTTGTAATTATGTGTGGTATCTACATCTACAAATATTTTAATTGTGAAATATACCTCGCATTCTAGTGAGAAACTTTTCAACTGTGAGATATGCAACCAAACTGTGAGATATGCAAAATAAAAATTACAAAAGATCACCTGCATGAAATCAATTCAACATCATTTTCTTTTATTTATTTATTTACTGTATTTTCTAGGTAAAAGTGCATAAATATTTTGATAAATTTTCATTTCATAATAAATGAACACCTGCTGTATGGTTGCGAAACTACGGTAGATTCCATCAGCAATACAAGATAATTGAAATTTACACCTGTGAGTCGTATCTACGAAGTTCTTTATTTTTGTTTAGTTTAATAAAAATTAGGTATTTGAACAAGGCCACATCGAACATGTCTGTAAGTTATTATTTATTATTTTATTGTTTTATTGATTAAGAAATTTAATGATAATTTCTTTGTTTAAATTCTTGATTTTTTTTTCCTCTCTTTTATTACAGATATTAAAAAATAAATTTGTTCTTAATTTATAATTAATTAAAATTTTCTGCTCATAGAAATTTTATTTAGTTTTAAAGGTGTTATTTTTTTTTTAAAATCGAAAGATGGATTAATTTGTTGTTAAAAAAAATACTCTGTTGCAAAATTTATTTTCCATACGTAAAGAATAGTATTTTTGTTCTTAAAATTATTTGTTATTTCCCATGTATGGAAAACCGATATTTATTATTTTATTATTTTATTACTTATTTATTTATTATTTATTTATTTCACATGAAGTCAAACAGAATTGATTTATTTATTATTTATTATTTTTATTGTTATTTATTGAGGTATTCGAAGTATTTGAAGTATAGTAATTGAAGTTTAATAATTGAAGTATAGCATTTAAATTTTTTCCATATGAATTATCCTTCTTTCATGTATTAAGGTCAGGATTAGTAAAAGAAGAAAAAATGTCAGAAAATAAACTTGATATTGTCCCTTTTGAATTTGGGTCGGGCATGGATATTTTTAAATGGTTTAAACATTTTGATCGAGAATGTTCTGTAGAAAAAAAAGATAATGAGTGGAAACACCAAAATATTTCAAAATATTTAAAGGGGGAAGCGCTAAAAACTTATATAAATGATTGTTTAGATTGTGCTACTTATGAGGAAATTCATTCAAGTTAGAGTTCCAAAATTTTCTGAATTTACTTCCTTAAAGTTAAATGATCTAAGTGATTTGGATTCTTATTTTAGAAAGAAAGTTGAGATTGGAAGGCAACTTCAGCTTGGGGAAAATTTAATTATACAGGGATTAACTGATGGACTTCAGCCGGAGTATCAAAATTGTTTGATGGTTAACCCTCCTTCCAATACTCGTGAATGGTTTCGCATTGCTAAACAATTAGCAGCGATTCCAAATCATACCTCTAATAACGGCAATAGAAATTTTCAACAAACTAGACCAATGCACAATCCCAATCCTCAGCCCAGACATTGGACTCGACCTACTCTAAACAATCCATTCCAAAATTTTAATCCTAGGTTTTTCACTCCTAGAATGCCTACGACTCATTATCAGAATAACTACCCAAGTCGTCCGTGCCGTATATGTTTAAACAGAGGCATAGAAAATGCATATCATTGGGAGAGGAGTTGTATATTTAACACAAATTCCTTTCAAACTCAAACTCCTGCTCATATTCAACCATCTCCTACTAATAATATTTGACAATTAATCATCCCTGGATATGTGGGCAATAACAAAGTGTATTGTGTGGTGGATAGTGGATAAACTGTCTCAATTCTACCCCTCAAATTTGTTCGATATTTAAATGGTAATTTACATAATGTTACCCCTATTACTATTAGACAGGCACAAGGAACTCTCACAATTAATAAATCGTGTCGATTATGTATTAAATTTGGTAATATAAAGAGATATGTTAATTTTTTAGTAAGTAAACTTGATTTGGACTATGCTATTTTAGGTTTACCTGATTGTGCCAAATTTAAATTGAAAATTGATTGCGCAAAAAGCCAGGTGTTACAAGACAATATTTCGTTAAACCCATATGTCAACATATCCAGTGATAACTTAGAATTGCTTCATTTTGATATTATAAAAAATGATACTACTGTGCAACCCGATTATGGAAATACCATAACTCCTCAATCCTTGTCGCGAACTAATAATGATGATTATAATCTATTAGGGAATCTGAATGCTATTCAAAATAAAAATGTAAGGGAACTTTTAAGGGATTATTTAGATATTTTTGCAAAAAATAAATATAATGTAGGGAGAATTAATATTGAACCTCAGCGTATTTATCTTAAATCTGACCCACCAATATCTTTGAGGCCTTATCGTACATCCACTGCTGATGAAAAAGAAATATCTCAGCAAATCCAATCATTATTAGCTGCTGGGTTAATTAAAGAAAGTTATAGCCCATACTCTTCTCCAGTTACGTTAGTAAATAAAGAGATGAAGGTAAAAAAACCCGAATGTGTGTTGACTACCGAAAATTAAATTCTATCATGAAAAATGACGCTGAACCTTTACCCCGAATAGATGAAATTTTAGACAAATTAAGTGGTGCCCAATATTTCTCTACACTAGATTTAGCCTCAGGCTATTGGCACATACCTATTCACCCAGCCGATTCCGAAAAGTTAGCCTTTACTACTAATTGTGGGCTCTGGGAATGGAATGTTCTCCCCTTTGGTGTAAAGGTAGGCCCCCCAATTTTCAACAGGACAATTAGAAGAATTCTTACAAAATATAAAATAGACTTTGCTTGTTATTATTTTGATGATATAATTATTTTTTCTAAATCAATAGATGAACATATACAGCATCTCATCCAAATTTTTGATTTATGCCGAATAGAAAATATTAAATTAAAATTATCTAAATGTACTTTTGCTCAAAAACAAATCAATTTTCTAGGGTATGAAATCCAAAATGGAACTTTAACTCCAGCTAATACTAATATAGAAACGATTAAAAAATTAAAACCTCCTACTAACACTAAAGAATTACAAAGATTTCTTGGTTCTATAAATGTGTATCATAAATTTATTGACAAATATGCTGAAATTAGACACCCCCTAAATAAATTACTTAAGAAAGATACTATTTGGGAATGGAATACTGAATGTCAAAACTCTTTTCAAAAATTAAAAGATGCCCTCATTGCTAAACCAATTTTAAAGATTTATGACCCAAAATTACCCCTACACATGTTTGTTGACGCTTCTCAGGTAGCGGTAGGTGCAGTTCTTAAACAACCCGACCATAATAACTTTTTACATCCAATTGCTTATTTTTCTAGAGGATTGAGAAGTTATGAGAAAAATTATTTCATTACCGAACTAGAGTGTCTTGCTATCATTGATACTTTAGATAAATTTTATCATTACTTTCACGGTGTACAATTTACCATCCATACTGATCATGCATCTCTTGTTTGGTTAAAAAATGTCAAACATTTAAGAGGTCGATTATTTAGGTGGTCATTGAAGTTAAGTATGTTCGATTACAAAATAGAGTACTTAAAGGGATCTACAAATGTCGAAGCCGACATGTTGTCCCGAAACCCTATTTCTCATTTTTGTAAGCCCCTTACTTTTCTTCTTGACGTTAAAGAGATTATTGAGATGCAAGAAAAAGAAAATGTGTGTGGATCAAATTATATTAATGACAATGGACTGATTATAGTTAAAAGAAAAGGTTTTCGTAAAGTGGTAGTTCCCATGTCCCTAAGAAAAAAATTGCTTAATGTTGCTCATGAACAGTTTGGTCACCCTGGTGTTCAAAAAATGCAAAATTTAATTTCTCCTAACTATTATTGGCCAGATATGACCCAAGACATTACTAACTTTGTTAAATACTGTGATATTTGCCAGAAAAATAAAAAACCTAGACAGAAAAAATTTGGCTTATTACAAGCTATGCCCACTACAGATCAACCTTTTGACTGTCTGTCTGTTGATACTGTAGGAGGGTTCAATTATTATAATTCTACAAAAAAATATCTCCATATTATAATAGACCATGCCACAAGATATGTTTGGGCATTTCCTTCCAAAAGTGTCACTACAGAAACTTATACAAATTGTCTGAAACAAATTTTCAATATCAAAATCCCTCAACAATTATTCTGTTTTAGTAAGATTTCAAGTGTACAGTCCCCTCAAAAAATACTTAGTGACAGGAATGCTGCTTTTACTTCTTCAAGATTCAAAAAATTCCTGCGAAATCATAATATTAAACAACGTTTGACCACTGCCCATCATCCACAAACGAATGGGAAATGTGAAAGAGTAAATCAGACAATAGTAACTAGATTAAAATGTAAAGTAAACTCCACTACCTCTAAAATTCCCTGGACTAAGCTTTTAACTGAGGTAATTAATGAATATAATAATACACCCCATTCTATTACCAAATTTCCACCTGCGTACTTGCTTTTTGGCCAATTACCCTATGACTCCCCCTTACTACAAAATTATTATCCCCCTGTTCATGAAGCACTTAAAATTGCTAAAACAAGAACTGATGAATTTCATTTAAAAAATAAAAGATATTATGATAAAGATTATATCGAACCAAAATTTAAAATAGGAGATCTAGTTATCTATGAAGAATTTCAGTACCCTAATACTAGAAAGTTGTCACAAGTATTTAGTGGCCCTTATAAAATTCTTAACAAATTATCCGAAGTAAATTTTGAAATTGATAGGCAAAACCAGTTCAAAAGTTCAGAAATAGTACATGTATCTAAATTAAGGCCTTATTATTCCCCTGATAAATTTAAATTAAGTCATGAGCAACAACCCCCTAATCAATAACAACAAACTCAAGTAAAAACTGTAGCTTAGACTATATCTCTAGTTTATCATTTTATAATTTTTTTCTCTTAAACAGTAAATTTCTTTTCATATTTTAATTCAGATAATATCCTGTAATTCTCACAGAATGGCAATGATATCTCTTGACTGCAGCGAGAGTGTCACTTGTCTGGAAATTTTTATATTTGTTTATTTATGCCGGCGTAGACGAACAAAGTGGAAATTTCTTATTCTGTACTGAATTACTCTACTTAGAATTTTTTTTTTTTTACAACTGAACCTATTTGTAATATTAAATTTAATCTATCAATTATTAAATTAATTATTTGCCAAGTAACAAAATTTTTATCACTTTATTTTAATATATTTTTTTTTTCTTTCTCTCTTTCTTTGCTTCTGCATTCCAGTCCAAGTACATGTCAATTATAATATAATTTTGTTTCTTTTTCTCTTTCCTACTTGCATCTTGCAATGTTTTATCACACCGAGAGAATATTTATTGCGTAATTATTTGACATGAATAGATCTTGTTTTTTATTTTTATCATTTATTAATATTTCTTTTTAAGAATCTTAGTAGTTTAAAGGTCACGTGCATTCTCAAACATGAACAAAATTTTTATTTATCTTTATTTTATTTTAATTTATCATATTATATTTTAATTTTTTTTTTTTGTACATATTCCTACTTAATCCTGTACTCGGATTACCAGATTAAGTAAATGATTTCATAGTTGATTGCATTTTTTATTTTATTCCACTTCTCTCTATATTTCATCCCAAAAATATGAGATGAGATAAACGAGATTAAGTATTTAAAGAATGTCTTTTGTGATATTTATTATTACTTATTAAGAGATTTACTTATACCCATTATGAGATTTACTTACACTTATGATATTTATTATTATTGATATTTTTCCTTATTATATTTCTTAATTATATTGTTTATTATTTACATTGTTAAATTTTATTATTACTATATTATAAAATGTGTTATTAATTAAAAATACAATTATCAAAGTATTTTCACAAAGATTCCAAAATGGAACTGTTATGAATGTTCAAGGACTTACTCACACAAAAACTGAACTAATATTATAATGTTAGCTGATGAATTTGGACAGTTAAATGAATTAGACATCCTTGAAATGAGGTAATGAACTATGCCATTCCAAATATGACTTTAAGAGGATTTTTGAAACAAACTTTTAAAAATTGATTTCTAGATTTGACATTGTTAAAAAAGAATTTAACGTTATTGTTTTTCATTTTTATGTTTCATTTTTATGTTATTACTATGGGTAATTGCTTATATTTTCAAATTACTTTTTGATGTGTACTTTAAACAAGATTATATCTTGTATTTGTATTGAAGCCTATTTTATTGTATTTAAATTTGAAGTTATTCCACGCATCACCTTGGTGTTTTTAAATTTGAATTCTATATTTATATAAAAAAAGAGAAATTAATTTAAATTTTTTTTATTCAGTATCTAATTATTATTACTTATATCAACAACTTCGTGAGCTAAGTCTGCATCATCTCCCTTTCTGTGAAATTGCAGGTCTCAGACCTACTTTTTCACCCGTCTTTCTGGGAGGGGGGATTTGTAATAAAATAAAAAAAAAAATTGCGCCATTTTTTTTTTATTCTCTCTTAGCTTCAATTCTAAATTTGTGGAACATATTTCAATCTTAGTTTCGTAACTTGTAACAGCTAAAATTCTTTTTCTTACTTTAGTTATTAATAAATTATTTCTTGCTTCTCAAAAAGGCGGGAAGTATTTCGTAAGCTTTTTACTTTCTGGCATATTCCTGCGATTTTAATTTTATTTTTTATTTTTTTAACATCGCGTGACAAGTGTTACTACGCGTTGCTAAAGGGCTTAGTGTTCCGAGGAAAAAATATAGTTCTTGCCAATAGACCGCCTATTACGGCCAATTAGAATTGATCATTTTGTCCGTTAGAGGCTCGAGTCCATCCTGATTGGATTTTTAAAATGATTGACGCGGAGTAGGAGGGCGCTAGTTTTGTCGTGAAAATGATTTTTTCATTTGGCTTTTCAGGAGAGTAGAATGCACCTTTTCTTTAAACTATCAAGACGCGCGTTTTATTGCTCCGCTGAATTAGAATGCATTTTTTCTTAAAAAACTACTCGGAAGCCATGTCATGTTTCCCGAGAATGCGATTGACTTTCAAAAATTATTAGGATGCTGTTTCTTCTTTCTCCCCAAAATTCTAATATTGTGGAATGTAGCTTAATCACGGAGTTGGTGAAGTGGAAGTTATTCGATGAGAGTGCCAAGGTGATTGCGTGAAAGAACTTAACTTATTTATGAGTTCTAATAAAATTAATTTAAAGACTGCTTGATTGAACTTTCTTATGGGGAAATAGCCCAATAAACTCATCCACTGCTGGTCAAATTGCCGGAGCGACTGCTCAGCTCGTCCCACTGTTGATTCTTGGTAGTAGTAATCTGTTCTGCCTCATAGATGGTGTGCCACTGGAACTTGTACATTGTTATGGAACATCGATCTCGTCGAATCATTACATATTTAAATACATATTTAATTTGGACAGTTAAATGAATTAGACATCCTTGAAATGAGGTAATGAACTATGCCATTCCAAATATGACTTTAAGAGGATTTTTGAAACAAACTTTTAAAAATTGATTTCTAGATTTGACATTGTTAAAAAAGAATTTAACGTTATTGTTTTTCATTTTTATGTTTCATTTTTATGTTATTACTATGGGTAATTGCTTATATTTTCAAATTACTTTTTGATGTGTACTTTAAACAAGATTATATCTTGTATTTGTATTGAAGCCTATTTTATTGTATTTAAATTTGAAGTTATTCCACGCATCACCTTGGTGTTTTTAAATTTGAATTCTATATTTATATAAAAAAAGAGAAATTAATTTAAATTTTTTTTTATTCAGTATCTAATTATTATTACTTATATCAACAACTTCGTGAGCTAAGTCTGCATCATCTCCCTTTCTGTGAAATTGCAGGTCTCAGACCTACTTTTTCACCCGTCTTTCTGGGAGGGGGGATTTGTAATAAAATAAAAAAAAAAAAAAATTTGCGCCATTTTTTTTTTATTCTCTCTTAGCTTCAATTCTAAATTTGTGGAACATATTTCAATCTTAGTTTCGTAACTTGTAACAGCTAAAATTCTTTTTCTTACTTTAGTTATTAATAAATTATTTCTTGCTTCTCAAAAAGGCGGGAAGTATTTCGTAAGCTTTTTACTTTCTGGCATATTCCTGCGATTTTAATTTTATTTTTTATTTTTTTAACATCGCATGACAAGTGTTACTACGCGTTGCTAAAGGGCTTAGTGTTCCGAGGAAAAAATATAGTTCTTGCCAATAGACCGCCTATTACGGCCAATTAGAATTGATCATTTTGTCCGTTAGAGGCTCGAGTCCATCCTGATTGGATTTTTAAAATGATTGACGCGGAGTAGGAGGGCGCTAGTTTTGTCGTGAAAATGATTTTTTCATTTGGCTTTTCAGGAGAGTAGAATGCACCTTTTCTTTAAACTATCAAGACGCGCGTTTTATTGCTCCGCTGAATTAGAATGCATTTTTTCTTAATAAACTACTCGGAAGCCATGTCATGTTTCCCGAGAATGCGATTGACTTTCAAAAATTATTAGGATGCTGTTTCTTCTTTCTCCCCAAAATTCTAATATTGTGGAATGTAGCTTAATCACGGAGTTGGTTAAGTGGAAGTTATTCGATGAGAGTGCCAAGGTGATTGCGTGAAATTTTTTTTTTTTTTTTATTACATATATATAATTCCTTAAGCCCTTCTTAATCACCTCAGTCCTGATGTCGCCCCGGAGTAGACACTAAATAAGAGCCTTAAAAGTTTCTAGAATTATTTTTAAAAATTTTCTAGACCTTTTTATTAAATGCTTGGATATTATAAGAATCGATATATATGTTACAGGCCAAACCCGATTTTAGGCCAAACTAGAATGGCCTAGGCCAAACCGGTCTTTCCTAATGCCCTTCGGATAAACTAGTTTTTCCTAGGCCAAACCGGTCTATCCTAACGCCCATCGGATAAACTAGTTTTTCCTAGGCCAAACCGGTTTATCCTAACGCCCATCGGACAAACTAGTTTTTCCTAGGCCAAACTAGTCTATCCTAAGGCCCATAGGACAAACTAGTTTTTCCTAGGCCAAACTAGTTTGGCCTAACTCTTTTAGGATAAACTAGTTTAGCCTGCTGTTTATTGGTCTGAACTAGTTTATCCTAGGCCGATCTAGATTATCCTAGGCCAAATCAATTTGGCGTGATTTTATTGCATTCAATGACCGCCTCAGCGCCAATATTCTAATTTGTCCTAGGCTGACCTAGTTTATCCTAAGCCAATGTAATTTTACGTGTTTTTAGCTCACAGGCGTCAAAGCCCGAGAAATAATGAGCTCGCAGGTGTTGTATTTATGTATGTACGCATGTATGTACGTATGATTGTACGTATGTACGTACATATGTACGTAATACGGTAACTCTTGTTAGAAATATTCGATTTGCTTAAAATTTTGGAAGTAGTTTCGTTTTGATAAGGTACTTTTCTGATTAGTTTTGGGAATTCATTGGATAAGATTAAGAGGGGGTGAACGGGAGGCTAATGCCCCATTGTTAATTCAGAGAAATGGATTTTTCATGCAGAATTATCAGTTTTCATTTTAAATTTTAGGTATAGGATCGTTCTGACAAGATGCCTCCGTGATTAGTTGTGGATGTTTATCGTTTAAGTGGAAAACAAAGGACAATCTAGGTAATCCCCCGATAATTTAGATAAATGATTTTGGTGCAGAATTTACGGATTTGCGTCAAATTTGGATGTATGTTCTTTCTGATAAGCGATTCCCTGAATAGTTTTGGGGAGTTTAATGGTTAAGTATGAAAGAAAAAGTGAAGGATTACCAACTTTCATAGTAAAAACTAGTTTATCCTATGGACATTTAGAGAAATAAGTTTGGCATAGGAAAACTAGTTTATCCAATTTGCGTTAGGATAAAATAGTTTGGTCTAGGCTAATATAATTTGGCTCAAAATTGGGTTTGGCCTGTAAAAACATATCTTTCACTAGAATAAGCATAAATGTGTGTCAAGAGTCATTGCTTGTAACATCAATACAGAAATTTAACATGTCCACCGTAAAGACATGATACATTGGACATGGTGTTTGCTTATTTTTATTTTTCTTTCTGCAGACTCAGGCCATGCTGTGTAAGCTTGCTTTTATTATTACTATTATTCGAGCCAGATCGCAGCTGAACATAATTTGGAATCGAACAGCGTTTTCCATTTTTGATAAATTAATTACCTGTCGACATATAGCTATTTTTGTCACGGCGTCAAGTTTTTCTTTTCCGTAAAGTCGCAACTGGAAATTCGATTCAAAACGTAGCTTTAATAGTATTTTTTCAAAGATACATCGCTTTTATGAAAAAATGGTTAATGCCATTCGATTACATATTTTCTGAGTGAGAATGTCTGTTAATCTTATGCATTTCTGAAAAGGAATTAATTAATAAATGTGTTAGGATGTAGCTCTTTTGGATTTGAGAAAACCCTTAAGGAATGATAGAAAAATATATTTACAAATCTACTTTTTACTAAACATATTTAAAAGTTATGATGTTTATAACACTCCTTTTTTTTCTTTTGTTCTAACTATTTAATGAATTCCTATTTGAATATTGAAGGACTAAGAATCTAAATAATCAATAATACATTGTGTATTTTCCATTTAGCGAACACATCGTAATTTAAAAATACATTGTAAATTTATCCATAAATATGTATGCAGTATTCTTTAAAGGAATCTTAAATGTATGTGAATTAAAATCTGAATTTTTTGCAGAAATTGAGTAGGGCCAGGTCGAGCCGGACTGAGTCCCTTTTCACGGATTTTTTTACAGGCAGGGCTCGGGCTGAACTTTTAATTTTTATACCGGGCTCCGAAATTCCGGCCCGTGCAAACCTGTAACAGTATTCTACTACCCTTCAAATAAAATACATTATACAGGGGTGATAGCAAAACCACTTTGCACAAGATTAGAGAGAAGTAGTCAGGATTAATATTAAAAAGAATATTGCCCTGTTAAAGTAATGGCTTTGCATTTGCAGGCTGTTTACACTAATTGTGTATTACAGACATTTTTTTTAAATATCACCCTCGAAAAAACAAGTAAGGGAGATTACTTTTTCCCATTTCTCCTAATTATACTTAAACATCGAACCTCAAAACTAATCACAGATAAGCTTTATAAAATTGAACAATTATCCAAAATTTGAAGCAAATCAGATAACTTTGCTCAAAAACCCTTCATCTGATTTAAGGAGGGTAATCTTATATTCCTCCTTTTATACTTAATCATTAAACAAAACTATTCAGGGATTCGCCTTATGAAAAAACTATGTCCAAAATTTAATCGGCAAATCAGATAAATCTGCTTAAAAACCCATTTATTTAATTTAAGGAAGGCAATAAATCATCCACTACCCCATTATACTTAAACAAAAGAAAAATTAATTAAAGAACCGTCTGATCAAAATCAATTCATGTCCAAAATTTTAAGCAAATTGGATAATTTTGTATTATAACTAATTTATCTAATTTAAGGAAATAAATTGTACGCTTCCCCTTTATACTTAACCAAAGAACCACCAAAATTAATCAGTGAAGTGCTTCATCAGAATGAACAAATCGAAGATTTGCAGCAAATCGGTTAATTCTGCATGAAAAACCCATTTGGCAAAATTAGGCGGGAGTCCCCCTTTCTTCCATTTGTTCTTAACCAATTAACTTCCAAAACTAGTTACAGAAGCACCTTACCAGAACAAATCTATTTCAAAAATTTAAGCAAATCAGCAAATTCTGCTTGAAAAAAGCATTTATTTAAATCATGGGGCGTTACCTGTATTCCCCCCTCTCTTTATACTTAAACAATGATCCACAACTAATCATGGAGGCTCCTCATCAGAATGCTTCTATATCTAATTTTTTCATTATAAAATATGCTAATAATGCATGGAAACCTATTTATTTGATTTAAGGGAAAAGGCGAATCAGCCTCTCGATCTTCCTCCCCCTTATTATTCTCCAATGACCTCCCAAAATTAAACAGAAAAACTCCTCATAAGAATAAACCTATATTGAAAGTTTGATGCAAATCGGGTATTTCTTTCAAGAATTTTTGCGTTACGTACTTACATACATAGATAGATACAGAATCCACGGGCACATTATTTTCTCAGGCTTTGGTAGTCTGATGAGATAATAACACGTCAAATTACATTATTTCTATCAAGAGTTATCGTGTTACGTACATACGTACGTACATACATGTATACATACATGCGTACATATACAGAACTTGCGAGCCCATTATTTCTCAGGCTTTGACGCCTGTGAGCTAAAAACACGTAAAATACATTGGCCTAGGATAAACTAGATCAGCCTAGGACAAACTAGAACGTTGGCGCTGAGGCGATCATTGAATTCAATAAAATCACGCCAAATTGAATTGGCCTAGGATAATCTAGATCGGCCTAGGATAAACTAGTTCAGACCAATAAACAGCAGGCTAAACTAGATTATCCTATAAGAGTTAGGCCAAACTAGTTTGACCTAGGAAAAACTAGTTTGCCCTATGGGCCTTAGGATAGACTAGTTTGGCCTAGGAAAAACTAGTTTGTCCGATGGGCGTTAGGATAAACCGGTTTGGCCTAGGAAAAACTAGTTTATCCGATGGGCGTTAGGATAGACCGGTTTGGCGTAGGAAAAACTAGTTTATCCGATGGTCGTAAGGATAGACCGGTTTGGCCTAGGCCAATCTACTTTGGCCTAAAATCGGGTTTGGCCTGTAACATATACAATGATACAACTTTGGAGATATAATGTAGCAATTTTAAACCGGTTTTTTTGGTCATTCGTATAACATTTGTCTCAGGACTGAGGAGGATAAATAATATGGAGTTCGCGGCTAGTTTGCATTTAATGGGTCCCTCATTACGACTCTTGTGTATTTAAAAGTTAATTAACCCTTTCTATCACCATGTTGTATATCTGCAATATGCCCAAAAGTCAATAGTATTTACGCAGTAAGATTTAAAACATGATTTTATTTGTTGTTCCTTTTTCCCAATACACTACTCAAAACAAATTAATCATTGGAATTCTCAACTAAGGATGATATTGAGTTAATTTCTCCAGTACCAAAGTTTTGTTTAAAATTTGGTAAGTTTCAAGTCGATATTACAAATATTAACTTAGAAGCTTTTGTCAAACAAAAAAGCTTGAGAAATCCGAAAGTAGATTTTTTAAAGGTAATTTTGTATGCCTTAAAATTTTGTATTAGAAAATGGACAATATTTGTGATAAGTCATACCGATTTCTGATTATTGTAGATGTTAGGAAAGTACCTATTCGTCCATAATTATTTTAGTTTTACGTTAAATAATATTAATTCTTTTTTTTTACGTGCTTAAAATGATGTTTTCTAACATCTGAGTCAATATTTTTCAAATCGGAGTCGTTGAGCCACAAAGGATTAAAAACCTATCTGGAAAAACGCGTCACCCACCAAAGCGGCCTTGCAAAATTGCGAGATTCTTTCCATAAGCTTCTTTAGCACAATGCCAAATTTAAACATTGAACAAAAGTTTTGTGTTTAGCCTCACCGGAAAAAAGAAAAGGTAATTACTTATGCTGAATTTAGTTTCATGAAATGCCTAATGAAGTTTAAATATGCACTATTTTTTATTCTCAGATAGATAAGGATAAGATGAAAAAAAGAGCATTTATGGTGTGCCCATTCATACTTTTGTAGTAGATACTGCTATAACCAACGCAGTTTTGAAATCTGCGTAAAATTTCGGACGAGTGTTTTGGACCGGAATATCCGACTCTTACTCTACGGGATCGTATTACTTACTGAATTTACTGAACTTACCGCATAATTTACTGAATTATCTCAGGTAATCATCAAAAAATGAAAATGTATGCTTTCAGTGCATTTGAATTGATCAAGTTGATCAATTTACAACATCTCGCGATATAATTACTTCACGGGTAAGAATAATGTATCAAAATATTCACAATTAAACGGGCTTTCAATTAATAAAAAAAAAAAAACATTTTGATAAGTTTTGAGGTACATTGCTACCTTAAGGGGACAGTGGACCTTTATTTCAGCAAAATCGATGAAATCTAATATTGTAAAAAAAAAAAAAGGTCTATTTCTGTGGTATAAAAGTACTAAAAAGTTTTTTCTTATTAAATATCATTTATGAAGGTTTTAAGAAGTAAATAATAAAGGTAAGTGTAGTTATGTACTCTAAATCTGTTTTTCTCAAAACTAATTTTTCAGGGTTTTTAGATTTTTGAAATGTTGCTTGCATCGTAATTTTTGATCAATATTTATGAAATTGATAAGGAAGATCCTGATATTGTTTAGAAAGAAATTGTGTAAGCTTTGTAAAATTTATCTTCATTAAGAATGTCAAATTTGATATTTTACTTTTTAAAAGGTAAATTTTTAATGAAAATCGATGTGGAATTTAGAAAAAAATCAGTAAAATATTAACTACTCAAGAGATTAAAAAAATCTTACACAAACTGTTTTTAATAGACTTTTAAGAGATAAAAGTGCAAAAGGGCAAGAAAATATATCAAAAATTAAGGCACATGGAACATTTTTAAATTTCGTTTAAAAAATTTTTTTTTAATTTAAAAATTATAATACGATTGGAAATTTTTTTGAAGATGTTCTATATGCTTTTGGTGAAATGTATACATGCACAAAATTTCATATTGCTATGATGAAAAATTTAAATAATAATAATAATAATAACGTCTACCGTCCCCTTATATCTTGAAAATATATTAGTTCCTCTAATTATAAAAAGTACTTTTCGGAATCATGGATAATTCGTAAGAGGTTATTGGCTATTTTTTTTTTTTTTTTTTTTTTTTTTTTTTTTTAGATTATACTTTCATAGATTAAGAAATGGCTATCTCTTTTTAAAATAAACTAAACTTCGATACAAATTTAAAGCATCCTAAAATGTGGTTTGAAGTAGACAAAAAATAAATTGTAGGACTTTAAAATGAAAATGATTACTTATTTTATTTTCATGAGGAAAATCTCGGAAGAAATTTCGCAACACTTTTTTTAAATTCCAGTAGTTAGATCTTCACTAACAGTATTTTTACATTTTATGCTTATAATATCAAATATGTGATGATTGTGCAACGTAAATCACACAACAACAAGGAAAAAGTGCATTAAATATTACTTTTTTATCCCTTCAAAATTCAGTACTTTTAAGATTAAAAATCAAATTAAAACTAGTCGATGGGGAACCCCCGTAATGCTTACCCATCATGGATATGCATACTACAAAATATGGAAATATAAAACACGTGTAAATTATTTATGAAATGCATTAAGATTCCAAAATAAAATTTAAATGTATATTCAAATATTTTTAATATATAGTAATGCTCTATTAAGAAATAGCGGGCACTACTTGATTATTCTGTGGTATTTTATACTTTTACTTTTCAGGTAAAACTGTAGATGGCGCCCCTTGTCCATTCCATGGAATTATGTAAGGAACCTGAATTCCAGATTTATTGTTCTATGTTTACAATGTGTGTATGTCGTGTATAGTGAATTATGTGTATTAAATATGTTTCGTCCTTAAGTTTCGTCCACCTCCAATCATTGAGTACTGTGTATGCTTTAAGTTACTATGTTTAAAGATATTACAATGGCGACGATGTAAAAAACTTTCTACCTTAAAATTGTTAAAGGAATAACAGCGCGCCAAATGGAAATGGCTCCTTCTTTCGATTTTGAGTTCGGCAATTCTGCTATGTAAAGTAGCCTTCCAGAGTTATCGGCAGCTACAAAACAAGGGGGTGGTAAGTGCATTGAATTTTAACTTACTTTTTTTCTGTCTTATTAAGTGAATTTACGATGTTTTCATTTAAAGAATATAATGATAGAGTAGAATCATTTCAAGCATATATTAAACGCTTGGAGCAGAATTTTATTCTGAATGAATTAAAAGAGGAAAATAAAGTTGCGGCCCTTTTTTCCTGCATGGGCCCTAAGCTTTATAATTTGCTGAGTAATTTATGTTTCCCGAAAGAATGTGAAACATTAAAATATTCTGAGATTGTTGACATTTTGATAAAGCATTTAAGCCCCGCCCCCAACAAATTTATTGAAAGAATAAAATTTCGTAAGTGTTACCAAAACGAGTCGGAATCATTTCAAGATTTTGCTGCTAGATTAAAGAAAAATACAACTTTTTGTTGTTTTACGGGTGATACATTAAATGAAAATTTATTGGAACACTTTTTACGCGGTTTGAAAAACGAAAGCATTCAAAATAAATTGATTACGCAAGTAGATGATTTAACTTTTGAGAAGGCAGTTGAAAAAGCGTTATCCTTACACAATGTAGATATTGAAATTTCTGAAATTAAAAATAAAAATTTCAGCATTAATAAAATTTCAAGTTCAAAGAACGTACACCCCAAGAAATTATCGAATGATTGTCAGAAGTCAAATGTCAACAATCATGTAAATAATACAATTCCTGAAGCAAATAAGAGTAAATTAAAGTGTTATAGAAGTGGAAATACTTCTCATCTAGCCAATTCATGTAGATTTATTAATGCTACTTGTAAAATATGTAAGAAAAAAGGCCATATTGGAAAAGTATGTAGAAGTAAAACTTTCCAAAAACACGTAAATTCGGTAGATACAGTAAATGTATTAACTATAAAAAAGACAGGTGCAAATCCTATTAAATTATCTGTGTTAATTGAAAATAAAGCAAGAGCTGATATGGAATTGGACACAGGTTCGGGAATTTCTGCTGTTCCTTTAAAAAGATTTCGCAGAATTTTTCCTGATTATAAAATTTTCCCCCCAGATGTTCAGTTAAAAACTGCAACTGGTGAAATTTTTAAACCTGTAGGTTATGTTGAAGTAAATGTTACTTATGAAAATAAAACAGAAAAGTTATAATTATATTTAATAAAAGAAGATAACTTTCCATTATTATTTGGCCGAGATTGGGCCTCTGCATTCGATATTTTCCCACATAATTTAAGATCTGTTTATGTTAATGAGACTGTAAATTATTCTGATAAATTGCAAAAATTGTTAAATGATTTTTCTGATTTATTTTCTGATAAAGTAGGGGAAATTAAAGGGTTAAAGGCAGAGCTTCACCTTGAAAAGGATGCTACACCCATATTTTGTAAAGCAAGGACTGTTACTTATGCATTACGTGCTGCAGTCAATGAGGAATTACAAAGATTACAAGAAGCAGGTATAATTAAACCAGTTACAAATAGCAAGTGGGCAACCCCGATTGTTCCAGTGGTAAAATCTAATGGAAAAATACGTTTATGCGGAGACTTTAAAGTTACATTAAATAAATATCTGAAAGTAGAAAAATATCCCTTGCCTAAAATAGAAGATATGTTAGCTACTTTAAGTGATGGTGTTCATTTTACAAAAATTGATTTGAATCAAGCATACCTCCAATTGCCCATTGATGAGGAATCCCAAGAATTATTAACCATTAATACTCCTAAAGGATTATTTCAGTTTCTTAAATTACCAATGGGTCATAGTAGTTCTCCTGCTATATGGCAAAGAAAAATCGAGCAAATTTTAAGTGGAATTGAGGGAATTACAATTTTTATAGATGATATAGGAATAACTGGGGAAACAGATGAAATTCATTTACAAAGGTTAAAGCAAGTATTAGAAAGATTGAGAAATTATAATATTCGGATAAATAAGGGAAAATCTTTCTTCATGGCAGATGAAATTACTTATTGTGGGTATAAAGTGGATAAACATGGTATTCATAAAACACCAGATAAAATAGAAGCAATTGTAAATGCCCCTAGGCCAGAAAATGTTTCCCAGGTTAAAGCATTTCTTGGTCTTGTAACTTATTATGCTAAATTTGTACCAAATTTATCGACAATTGCACATCCTTTGAATAATTTGCTTAAAAAGAATGTGAAGTTTAATTGGTCTTACAAATGTGATCAAGCGTTTAAAAAAATAAAAAAAGAAATTACTTCTGACAGAGTGCTTACCCATTTCAATCCGAAATTACCTTTAATCTTAGCTACTGATGCTTCTCCATATGGTATCTCTGCAGTTCTTTCGCATGTGATGCCAGACAAGACTGAAAAGCCTATTGGATTTGTATCCAGAACCTTGAATAATGCCGAAAAAAGGTATAGTCAAGTAGATAAGGAGGCATTAGCAATAATATTTGGGGTTAAGAAATTTTTTCAATATTTGTACGGTAACAGATTCACTTTATTTACTGATAGTAAACCATTAGTTTCAATTTTTTCACCTTCTAAAAGTATTCCTGTTTTATCAGCTGCTAGAATGCAAAGCTATGCCATATATTTACAAACGTTCCAGTATGACATTCGTTATAAGAAAACTACTGAACACGGTAATGTCGATGCACTCTCACGTCTTCCATTACGTAGTGAAGATTTACCCCACGAATATAATTCAAATGAGGGACTTGATGAATCTGAAATCATTCAAATAAATCAACTTTCTGTTTTAGCTTTAAATGCTAAATCTATTGCTTCAGCTACAAAAACTGATCCTCTTTTGCGTCAAATTTTTCATCACCTCATTTCTGGCTCAGAAATTCCAAAAAATTTACTTTTTGGCGGCAAACAAGAAGAATTTACTCTTCAGCATGGTTGTATTTTAAAAGGTTGTAGGGTAGTTATCCCAGAAATTCATCGACAACAGATATTAAAGGAATTACATTTTGGACATTTTGGTATAGTGAAAATGAAATCTTTAGCCCGTAGTTTTGTATGGTGGCCAAGAATAGACCATGATATTGAAGATATTGCAAGAAATTGCTCTATTTGTGTAAATCTGAAAAATAATCCTCCCAAAGTTGATACACATCATTGGGAATGGCCTACAGCTCCATGGCAGAGAATTCATATTGATTATTTTGGTCCTGTTAATGGAAAAATGCTTTTGTTAGTGGTTGATGCTTATAGTAAATGGCCTGAAGTATTTATAGTTCCTAGTACAACTTCAGAAAATACAATTATTTGTCTTTATTCTCTCTTTGCACGATACGGTTTTCCTATTTCTTTGGTATCAGATAATGCTAGGCAGTTTACATCTGAAGAATTTGAAATATTCTTAAAAAGTCATGGTGTAAAACATAAGTTTAGTGCACCGTACCATCCATCTACAAATGGACAGGCTGAGAGATATGTGCAAACGGTCAAACGTAGATTAAAAGCCTTAGCTTCTGAACCAGGTACTTTACAAATGAAGTTGAATAACTTTCTTTTGCAGTACAGGAAGATGCCACATGTTACAACGGGGGAAAGTCCTGCATCTTTATTTCTAAAACGTCATATAAGAACAAGCATAGATTTGATAGTTCCGAATGTTGCAAATTTTGTTCATGAAAAACAAACTGCAAGGAAAGCTAAAGTTAAAGTAAAAGAATTTGAAATAAACCAGAAAGTAGCAGTAAGAAATTATACTCCAGAAGCCAAATGGAAAATTGGTCGAATCGTAGCAAGAGAAGGAAAATTACATTACAGAGTTCAAGTTGGTTCGAATATTTGGAAAAGGCATGTGGATCAAATAACTAATGTAGGGGAAGATATTTCTTTAACTAATGATCTAAATTCGGAAGAAAATGTTGCAGAAAATTTTAGAAGTGAAAATGCAAAGGTGAAGCAAGATGATTTTCCACCCTTACAGTCAAGTTTCACAGATCCGCAACCAGTTGACTCTCATGTTCCAGTTGCTCCAGATCCTACGCCAACTGACTTTCATAATCCTGATTCTTCGAGTTCTAATTGAACTAGTTCGGATAACATTCTCCCAAAACCGTCGGTTCCTACTAGTGCTACAGTTGATGCTCCTGAACATGTAAAAACTAATTCTTCTTCTTCTCCACAGGTACTTAGACGATCCAGAAGACATCGAAGAGCTCCTGAACGACTTCATTACTAAGTGGGGAAGAGCTGTGGTATTTTATACTTTTACTTTTCAGATAAAACTGTAGATGGCGCCCCTTCTCCATTCCATGGAATTATGTAAGGAACCTGAGTTCCAAATTTATTGTTCTATGTTTACAATGCGTGTATGTCGTGTGTAGTGAATTATGTGTATTAAATATGTTTCGTCCTTAAGTTTCGTCCACCTCCAATCATTGAGTACTGTGTATGCTTTAAGTTACTATGTTTAAAGATATTACAATTCCATCGACCCATTTTGACAAATTATATATATCGCCAAATTACTCGTAAATTATACAGATTCGCATAATTTTTATTTTAAATAACGAAAGAAGAAATAAATTAGTAAAGGATTATTAAAAATACAAATAAAACCCCGAATTAAAAATCAGTTGTTATATACAAACACATATAAAGTATTTATAAGTGCATGTGACATTTACGATAAGCTATTATTGGCATTTAATGTTATAGTTGGCGATATTTATTTGGTCGACGGAATAATCAAGTAGTAAAAGAAGTATCCTTATATGATGTTGATATATGGATGAATTTGATAGGTGCGTTAAAAATGATAAACCTATTAACAGTTTTTTTGTCTCGGGTGAAGTGTCTCATTTCCAATTAAAACGTATATTTGAATCGAAATTTGAATGAAATAGCAGATCATGAAAAATCGAAGAGTGTAGAAATTAGGATTATAAATATCTCGACAGCTAATTATATATACATATAATATATATATGTACAGTCACTGCTTAAAATAAGAAAAAATCGAAAATTTTTATATACCTTTCATCAGAACGAATACTTGGAGAGTCCGAAAAAGTAGTTCCGGAAAATAGAGGTCACAGATATTCAATAGGCTTCTTCCAATTATTACATACTAAGTACACACCAAAATTTAAATCTCTATCTCAATTTATTCGGGATATAGAGCGTTTACAGACAGACGGACACACTGACAGACGAGCGGAAGGGTTTTTTTTTTCTAAAAATATGTTTTACGGAGTCTCTGGTGTCTGAAACGTGTAAATCCATCAAAAAAATAATTCGATTTTCAAAACAAATTGCAAGGCTTACCCTATACTACCTATAATGGGTAAGTAAAATTTTTAATAAAATTTTAACAAAAACTATATGTCTTAAAAATTCATGTAATAAAATAATTTGCTTAAAATTATCAGTAAGTTAATACAAATAATAATTTTATGAAATTTATAAAATTACTCAGAGAGATAATTACGTTAGAAAACAATTAATTTTCATTGTCTAAAAATATTCTATATATGTTTTAAATGATTTACATTAAAATGTCACAATAATACTTAAACATATGAATAGAATTGTTTATATACTTTTATATTTCAAAAAATTATAAATAATTTAAATTTTTAGATAAAGATTTATAATTTTGCCAACTAAAAATTTAAGCCTTTAATGAAACTGGTTAATTGCCTGAAAAATATAATTGGCTAGTTCCATGGGTTTTGTAGTGTAAGTCACATTACCTTATAATTGCTATGCTTGTTTGCCACCGTTATTTTCGAAAAGTCTGCTTGGTCTTATTCAATTAATGAGGATGTGCCGATAAAATAAATCACATTTTTTCGTACTAAAATACTGGTAGCCAAAAATCGTAGCCTGTGACTTACACTACAAGTACTCATGGAAATAGCCAATTATATTAAAATAAATCAAAAGCTTTCACATTTGATTAAGACAGACGATGTTTTTAATTACACAGGAGACTTGTTTAACGAAATCCGATAGCATTCATTAATAAAACCATGTGTAGAAAGATTTAAAAATATTATGCTTAAAACTTGGTTACAGATGTAATTGGGTACTTAGATAATTAATGTTTTAGTTTATATTATAATTCGAAAATATTTTTTTTAGATTCAGGATGATTAAAAATATTTTCAGATATATACGTCAAATAAATAATTTTCTAAGTATATATAAAAATCAACGCTAATGAAAAATGAATATTTATATCATTACTATAATAAATCATATTTTACTGCATTGCAATTAATTTACTTAAGAAAAAAAGGTAAAATATACATAACACGAATAGTTATGCGCGACTGTTTATTGAATAACAAGAATTATTTAGAATTTGGTTTAATTCCCTATTAAACATAACGATTGCAAATAATGAGTTTCTTAAGTATCGATTTTCTTGTAAACCGAATATAATATTATACTAATAAAATTATATTAATTTTTAAGTGCGTTCATAATTATATTAATGCGTAGCACCTGTAGTCGTCGTTCATTCCGTCCATCCGTCCGTGTGTCTGTCAGCCCATCTGTCTGTCCATACGTCTGTTTATCTGTCACATAGGGAAGACTAGGGATGGTTGATCATACGGAAAGCTTGATCCACCCGTCCATTTTCATATTTAAATGTATATCAGACTTTTATTGTTAGATGGCAATCAAAACTTGCAGATAACTGAAACAGGTATAGACAGACATAATTGTAAAGTGTTTTCAACATAAAAGGTGAGCTGTTTAGAAATATTTTGTAATCGTTTTTCAGATAAAATATGTCACAGAATTAAAGCAAGTAGTTTTAATTAATGCACAAATATTGAACTTTAATTCTAGGAACAAAATTTATACAGTAAATAAGGCTTAAAATAACTACACGCTATCAATTACAAAATGGCTATGTGGGGGAGGTTTGACCCATTCAATGTGAAGAAGGGTTAACTATGGCATTGGTTCTCATAATTATTTTGGAAATCTTTTTATTATAGTCGGTACATAATAAACGGTTAATGCTTGTATCTGTAAAAAAGGAAATGTAAACTTATTCTGTATTGTGTAAACTTATTCTTGCTACAGGACCGATACAACGGAAAGTTTTTAAAATTAACCTTTAACTAATGAGACATAAATTGGTACATAACTACTATGAAGTGGTCTTTCAGACCGCTCCATCAAAAGTGAATTTAAGGCAATATTAATTGCATAGTGCTTTTGTACTTAACATTTTGTACAGAGCATTATAAATGAAATGTTCCTATTCAACTGTCTCTGATGTTTGTACTAAAGATCCAAATGAAACAAAATTCCGGTAGTGTTTGTATTTAAACTGAAAGTTACAAGTTAAATCATAAAAAATGAAAAAAACAGGGGTCTGTGAAGCCGGTAACATCAATTAAAGGATAAAAGTATTTTGGGTTTTTTAAACTTTTAAATCTTAGCATAAAGGTATTCTGGGTTTCTGAAACCTTTTTTATTTGTTTAAACCTTGTAGCTTAAATCTTGTCTGGGTTTTCTGAAACTTATTTTATTTGTTTAAACCATGTAGCTTAAAGATATTCTGGGATTTTAAAATTTTAAACCTTGTAGCAAAAAGGTAGTCTGGGTTTTTTTTAACTTATTTTTCTTGTAGTTTAACCTTATTCTGTGTTTAACTTATTTTATGGGTTTAAACCTTGTAGCATAACAGTATTCTGTAATTTTTAAGCTTATTTTATTTGTTTAAACCTTATAGAATTAAAGTAGTATGCATTTTTAAACTTATTTTATTTGTTAACCCTTATAGAATAAAGCTATTTTGCATTTTTAAAACTTATTTTATTTGTATATTTGTTGCTTATTGACAATATTTCAATATAAAATATAGTAGATCAAGCCTCCCATATGTAAAGATCCTTGACCCGATATTTTATCATGATTAAAATCCATCTTTTTCAAATTTCTTATATATCACAGCTATGCCATAATTTTATTCTGATAGCTGATTGAAAAACGAATAAAATTATATATAAAACTTTGTTCTAGGTTCAATATTTAAAAAGTTAAAAATTATTTTGTAAAAAGTTAGTCAATCATCTCTAGTTTCCTTTATAACAACGCAAAACTTCCCAATCGAATCATCTGAAATTTAAAATAAATAATTGTTGCATAACTTTATCTGTAACCCAGGTTGCAGCTACATAAAAAGTTCTAGACATGCAGTTTCCTAAAAAAAAATTCTTTGCAACCTTACATTTTTTTTTATTTACAGTGCAAATCTTTACATGTTAAATGAATTTTTGTTGTTGCCGTTTTTTTATGCATGAAAATTTCTAGGAAATCCCAGTTTCCTAAAAAACTTTTAGTAATTTAACGGATTTTTTTTTTTACTGTGCACTATTTGCATGATTATGTACTATTATCATAATAGCACTTTCTCAGTGGTTGAAAACATGTCGCTAAAAATAAAACTGTAAGCAAACTTTTAAAATTGCCGTCCTAAAGACACTGCTTAGAGTAAAAACAAACTTTTTTTTTTTTTTTTTTCAAATCAATCGCATAACTAAATGAACCGAAATTAAAACGTCTATGCTACAAAAATCTTTCTCGGTAACGCTCAATTTAACAAAATTTCGAGTATGCGCAAGGTATAATTATTCCGTTCAATTGCTTCAAATTCAACGAAAAATTAAACGATTTAGAAGGCTAGAACAAAACTTTCATAATAAAAATCGACAATTTTTAATTCGTAGGTTTCCAAAGTGCGTGTAAAAGATTACTGCAATTAACGACACCTGTTCACACATAACATTCAAACATTTAGGTTAATGACTTGTTCAGCGATTAAGTACCCTACGTATATTTATTTAAATTAATCGTAAATGTTATGCAATAAAAAAATTGCATCATTTACAGAATTTGTTAATGTGCAAAATTCTAAGAATTACAAATATTTTTAATATAATGTATAAAGACACATTTGGTTCCAATATACAAATAAAGCGAAAATTTGAAACAGAATTTAATGATATCAATTTATAATATCTTTGATCGGAATATTAATGATCCAATCCGTATTTGGTTCGATATTCTATACAGGATGCTCGTAAATTATTTTTATAAAATGAGACGATAATACCGAATAAGATGAACAAATTTCATATAAGAAATCGAGGACAAAATCCGTTTCTTCAACCATAAAAGAAATCGTGAAGTTTTATGGAATTTCATGCATAAATTGTTGAGTTAGAGGACTTTCAAAATTGAGCCCCGAACGCACCGAATCTACCCATAAACCGAGTAGGGACCGCGAAGGATATCAACTCATCGAATTCACGGCTGAAATTCCAGAATTAGTTAAAACTCGATTCGCATATATTAACCTCTTCAACACTGAGACAAACATTACGATGGGTCACAAAAATAAATTTAAAATTAATATACAACATCTCCAAAAATGTGTCATTCTATATATCAATGCTTTTGATATGCATATATTTATTAAACAGCTCTATAAGTAATTTTAGTAATTCAAAAAACCTTTAAATAAATTTAAAGGTTTTTTGAAAGTTATTTAGTGTCTCCTCAGGGCGACATTAGGACTGAGGATATTAAAATGCAATTGGTCCACCAAGTCATATCTCGGTGGAAAACACCAGAAAACCCGATAGAAAACCCGATTTTAGCGGTTAATTCGTAGGTTTACCATTAGGTTTCGTTAGGAAAAAAAGGGGATACAAAGGCTTAATGACTGCGTGTTTTTTCCTAATTCGAGACAATAGATAATATCTTAACTTTCTTTTTTCTGAGTTGCGGTAACATAGTTTGTGCAGTCAGAAACGCAAAGAACTTTTTTGTAATTTCTTTGCAGCTTTGCAATACCCTTATTGAAGTTTTAATGGTGCATCAAAAAGAACTGCAGAGGGGAGATCTTTAAATGGATGGTTCTTCTCCAACGCAACTCTGGGCCACATGCTGCCAAGAAGATCCCAAAAAAAGGAAGGTCTTGTTGAAAGCATTTCAATGAAAAGACGCTAAGCATCCTCTATACATCCTCGATATTTCATTATGTAATTCTTGCAACTTCACTTTAAAAAATCACTGATATGTCAACGAAAGGAAAATGAGAAGGAAGTTCTGGAAGTTTTCTGACTGTTGAAAAATGGATGCGTAAAATAGACAGAAATCCTATACTGAAACAATCCATTCTTTCCTACTAGACCGGCAGGTAGCAGAACAGACAATTACGTCATCAAGTTCACGAATGAAATTTCACAATTTGTTAAAACACGATTCGCATATTAAAACGTAATCGGTCTGACAAGTCGTATCTGGGTGGAAAATCCTGAAAACCCGATTTAAGCGGTTGATTCGTTGGTTTACCCTTGTGTTTTCCTGCACCGAAAGGTGTAAAAACTTAGAGACTGGGAGCAGGAAAACACAATAGTAAATCTATGAGTCAACCGCTAAAATTTGGTTTTAGGGTGTGTTCCGATAAAATATGACTTGGCAGACCGATTGCGTTTTAATATGCGAATCGCGTTTTAACTAATTCTGAAATTTCATCTGTGAACTCAATGAGATGATTGTCTGTGCTGCCGTTTCCCGGTTTATACGTTTTGGAATTATTGAATCAATATCAATGGCAATTATGTGTATGTGTCATATTACACATCAACTATAACACAAATATTCTTTTTATATAAGTTAAATCTAATGTATGGTAGTGCAACAAAATTTTACTAAACATCAGAATAAAAGTACCTTAAACCTGTTTTATGTACATTTTGTTTTTTTACGTCAATTTAAGAACTTTATATACACCGTTATACTTAGAACTTGTAAGGGTTCTTTTTTCAATGTCACTAATGACTCTGAAAGCCCTGAAACACATTAAGAAAGAAAACATGTTTAAACGCAATCCGCTGCATAAATGTTACTTTATGCCTGTCAAATGCTTAAGATCAAAAGAATGTCCGTTGTTTGTAAATTGAGTTTTAGTGCGTTTAGATTAAATTAATCTGAAAGGGTTATTTATGGCGAAATAACAAAAATGTACTTCCGACATTTTAGGAAATGTTTCGAGTTGAATGAGTACATAATGTGGAAAGCAATAACAAAGTCTTTAACTTGACGAGGATATAAACACAATTTGTGGAAATCTTTTAAATTACAGCTGTAAAAAACATTCATTTTAACATTTTTGTGACAAGCATTATTTTAAAATTCTTTCTACTCGATATTTTTTATTCTCTCATTTTTACAAAAAATATATAATATGTTTATTTTAATTTCCTTTGAATCTTATAAAATGTATTTTTGTTACACATTGCTAAAAATAAATTACGGTATTATGTTGATTTAAATATTTGAAAAAATTTTAGACATAGTTATGCACATTGATGCGGCAACATGACGATTTATCAGAAAGATTAATTTTTCGTCATCGGCATTGAACTTTCAATATATATCGAATACAGTTGAACCTCGTAAACATGAATCTCAAGGAGAATCAAAATTTTGTTCATGTTAACAGTAATTCATGTTATCAGTATCAATTCTTTGTATTCGTTTTTATTGGGGACTGTGAAAACAATTCATGTTAAAAGTAATTCATGTTAAAAGTAATTCATGTTAAGCGTGTTCATGTTAACGAAGTTTGACTGTATCAGTATTTCATAGCTTCAATACTTATGAGACTTTAATATTTTACATTTAATATTTCAATTTAAGCATTCTTCCGGTATATTAGATTACCTCAAATGTTTCTTTCGTTTATTTATAAAAATTAACTTTGCGAAATTTCGAAAAAGACAACATTTTATTGAAGTATTTTATATGTATTGCCATTCTGTTAAGCAAACCTTTTCCCATCTCTTAGGAAGTCTCACAATGCTTTACTTCTAAAACCTCTGAAATCTGATGGGGAAAAATTCATCGAGTTAGTTATTTTATATAATTCAAACAATCATTCTTTTTTGCGAAGAGATTTTTTTTAGGGAAAGAAACACATATTAATAGATGGAGAAATGTCTAGAAAGTAGAGAGGAATTGTCCAGAACGTCTCAATCAAATGAAAAGTGTTGATTTCTGGCAGTCAAAGATTGTCTAAAAATTTTAATCCAAGAGCCAACAGCACAAAAACCTAAGGTATCGAGCACAAGAAAAAAACCTTTATTTTCTGGAAGAGTAGAAATAGGAAAATCTAATGATCTATGTCTGCCGGAAGTAAAATGGTGCATAAACCAAAAAAATTAATACCACTAATAGTTGCCTGGTAGGTTTATCGTTGTGTTTTCCTGCTCCCAGTTTTCCATGTTTTCATACCTTAGATTGTAGGACAAACACAATGATAAATGTAAGGGACAACCACACTAGTGGTACTAATGTTTGGCTTATGTACCACTCCACTTCTGGCAGACATGGACTAACTTCAACCTTTCATCTGCGAAAGCCATCAAATATGAAATTAAATGAGTGGTTTTCATATGTATTGAAATGTCCGAAATTATTACAGAAAATAATTGACTGCATCACCCTCGTTGAAAAGAATCAGTATATATTTCAACTTGCGCATTAGCAAGCTTATCAAATCATATCTCTGTTTTAATATTGTAAAAACTTTAGGTTCGCCCAGAAGAAATTGGGTAACCATTTGTGAAACAATTGTACTTTTTTTTTTTTTTTTTTTTTTTTTTTTTTTTTTTTTTTTAATAATAAATGTTAGGTGGGGCTTGTTGAGCTCAAGCCATATGGTAGGCCTCCCCACCTATCTGAATCTGAATCTGCTCAATACGTTAGTTTTTTTTTTTTTTTTTTTTTTTATGTCTGCTCTGACTTTTCTTTCGCAATTCAAGTGAAATTTTTAAATTCATCTCGCACCACTCTCTGAAACAGAAATATTTTGACAACATCTACAAAAAAAAAAAAAAAAAAAAAAAAACAGAGAACAATACGTATTTTTTTAAATAGTTATATGAATAGAATATAAAAATAGTTACTGGTAACAGTCCTGCTGAAACTAAAATTATATCTGCGAAAAGGATCGTTTTTTGAAAAGAATAGTTACCACTGACGAAAACTGGAAACTTTATAGCAACTTGTAAATAATCATTAATCAACTTGTAAAAAATCAATTAACGTACGTAAACAATCCTGATCAAGCTGAGACAAAGGTTCCATTCCTGTTGTTAAAACCGGACTCCATCAAAAGAAAATTTTGCGTATGTTTGGTATATGGCCCACTAGATCTATAGGTCCATCTATTTGAAATTAATGTATGAAGTATCCCACCAGAGGACTCTGATACCTTCCCCAAGTTATTCTAACCAATCGTGCAAACCCTGAACCAAAACAATGACCATGTGCCGAGGTGCCAATGATCATCTGTGTCACGTGGACTCACGTGTGGTCTAATGAAATGGTTCAGGGTTTGAAACTGAATCCAGCTTCCCTTTTTCGGCGGTTTTTATCGAAATGGGTAGGCCTTTAGTATATAGACAGCAATGGTTTGGTATATTGGATCTACTACGAGCTACTTCTATCAATGAGACCATCACTTGTCAAAAATATTGCTCGAAATTCTTCAAATTCAATTCAACGATACTCAGGAAAATCCGCGAAGGCATATATAATATACTTCAATAAAAACTCGCCGTTTTCGAAATTTGCATCCTGGATGACTGCATTGCACTTTTTCTGGGTTTGTGTATTATTCCAGCGCAGTAATATACAGTGTGTATGGTGTAATCGGAAGTCTTTGTCCAAAAAATAACGATTTATGCTATAGAACTTGATAATTCTCGACTGGATAAACTTACTTCGAAGAGTAAGGCAAGCATATAAAGAAGATCTTGGCAATAATTCGAGTACGAGAGACTTTAAAAATCGTCATTCTATCTTATGTGATGTCACAGGAATATTGTCTATCGCATTTACTGCATGCAGATTATTTCAGAAATTTTCAACTACACTTAAAAGAATATAAATAGTTAAGTATCTTTTTTCCAGATAATAACAATCGAAGTTTCACCTTAAAGGTTTCACCTTAATAATAACCTTCAAATTTTAAATTAAAATGATTAAACTAGAATACCAAATTTGAAAAAAAAAGTGAATACGGTATGAGAAGGGCTGTCAGATTTGGATAAGCGATCATTATCTAAAACTATTCTTATGTGATACTATTATTTTATTTGCTAATGTATTCTGGTACTGTAATCTCTAAAATACCATTCCTTCTTTATCTGGAATCTTAATCCAAGTATCGGAGTGACATAGTTCTGGTTGAAAGAAGATAGCATACAATATATGACCTTTCGCTTGTCAATCAAAGTTCATAGATAAGGCGTGCAAACAGGTGATGAAGAGAAAGATAGGTTGTGAAAGAATGACCTACATTTTGCTGGAAGAATCCGTGGGGAAGATAAATAGACCCCGTTTTGCGGATGGCCCTCTAGTGAGGGAGAGCTGAGAGTCTGGACCAGGCGAGAAAAGTTCGAGGTTGGTCAGAGAAGAGCTCTGGTCCAAAGGAAAGCATGAGTTGAGCGAAGCTCTTAGAGAACTGAGCCTAGGTATGTGCAGAGATTAAAAGGGATTTCTGAGTTAATTTACGTGCTTAAGAGAAGCATTGAGTAGCTTAACAGTGCACAGAACGGGTGTTCTGTATTTAATTTAATGTTGAACCGGATCATCTATATCAGAGTTCGTAATTGTAAATATTAACTTATTATTTGTAAATATTGTGTAAATAAATTATTCGTTAAGTTTAATTGAAAGAGTTAGTCTTCTTCATTACTTACCTCTCACGTGTGTCTGATGTCACGTAATTATATCGATGGTGGCAGCATATTAAAGTAAAGGATTTTTCCTCAAAGTTTTGTGGACTTAAATTAGAAATCCGACAAAGGCATATGTAAATTTTGAGATGTTGAAAATGATGTCAGGTTTATATTTCACTGGGGGAGGAGAGGGGGCAAATGATCCCTAATGATTAAGTCAAAGTGTAGTAAATTTTGCTCTTTTTCATTTTGGAATACCAAGCATAAGAGTTTTAATTGATAACTGTATCATAATTACTGATCTTTATTATATTTTACTGCTTACATACATCATTAAAATTTAATTTTAATAATCTCTACAACTGAGTTTTACATAAATAGTATTTTGGATCTAGTACTAAATTCTTAAACAAATGATATTTAATATAGAGTTAATAAAACTCTAGATTAAATATCATTTGTTTAAGAGTAGACTTACCAATATAAGTTTTTATTGTAACTAATATCGTAAGTTTATTATAAATCATAAAAACTTTCTACTTAAAAATATTCTTTCGTCGAAGCTCGACGAGTTCTACATTGTGTAAATAAAAGTAAGTTATATGATTGTCCTTCAAAGCAACTGAAACAAAGCACAATAATAAAGAGTGTGTCTTTTAAGTGGCAACAAATGTCTATTAGATTGTTTACAGAAAGCTTCTTTTCAAAAGAAATCTGACTGTAGATAACAAAAGTTATTAGTTAATACTTACTGTTCTACTATTATTTCACTTTACCAAATATTTATTGCTGCACAGTTACATTAAACACTTTGAACAATGGAAAATGTTCGTGGCAGTTAACACAAAAATCTTGCTTATTAACTGTGTCAATAAATAAATATTTATCAATGGAAGCGTCATTATGAGAAATCGAAAACCATTAACTTATTGATTCTTTTAAGAGAGTTTTCACAGACAATGGAAAAATACAAAATGGCTCTCTTTCAGCAAATGCATTAGACATATTGATAACTAATAAATTACTCTATGTTTTGAAAAAAGAAATTTTGCAGAATCAGTAATGAGGATTTATTTTAATAAATCTAAGCAATGACATGAGATCTATATGTATACTTCCCCATTCATAAACCATTTAAGAACAGGAATTTAAAAAAAGACTTTTATGTAAAATGTTCTAAACATTAAAGCGGTTCTAAAAAGAAAATGACAAAGTACATTTTTATAAAACAATACTTCATACTATGTATAATCTATAAAAAGGGTTTTTTATATTTTTTATTCCCCCGCCTCCCCACCTAAAAATGCTAAATCTTTGTAATAAATTTACGGCGTTATTTTTCATCATGAAAATTGCATACATTATTACTGAAGTACCAAAGAATCAAACACAGTTTTTCATTTTCCTTTAAATGCGTACATCTTCAATTTTATCCAACTGTTCCCCCAAGATGAAATTTACGTAACTTTGGGTCCCCAAAAATCGGCTTAAAATCAGATACTTTGAAAACACTTTCTGTAAAAGTTTTTTCACTTATAAGAAACTTTGATTTATTTGTATCTGAACCTGCAAATTTCATACATTTACGAATGTAGCTGAGAGCTTCATGCATTTATGGGTTTAAATGAATTAAAGTATAAATCAAAAACAACCAACTACAATTTAAAACAAAAAATGTTTATGAAGACAAGTGAACCTTCTCTACCAACCAAAATAAGAGACATGACCCCCTCCCCCTTTAAATGGAGGACGGAATCTGCCTCTGTAAGCATTTAACAGACTTCTAAACTCGTTCTTAAAAATGATAATTTTTAAAAATAACTAGAAGAAATATTTATAAATGTCCGGGAATTCGAAAACAGTTTACTCAATACTGGCCTTAAAATCAAAGTGGAATTTGCGATCTTTCATGGAAGTTCGAGCCAGACCGATTCAGAAGATTTCAAATCTGAATTGGTCCAAACTCGAAGCATTTAGTGCGATCAAAACCAGATATTGAAAGTATGCAATTTAAAATAAGAATAGCATTTTTAAAAATCTTCAAGTTTAATTTTTTCATTAAAATATCTTTTCTTATGTATGAGTAATACATTCTTATTACACAATATAAAATTTAAACAACTAGACATATGAGAAAAAAACATCTGAATAGGATAAACCTCATTGAACAAATTCTTGCACCGGGTCCAGTTGTTCTTATTTTTTTAGCACCGGTTCGAATCCGACTTCACTTCCTCCAGTTTTAGCCAATCAGATTGCTGAGCTCGTTTGGGAATTAACGGCTTGTATCAGAATTGATACAAGCTGAAATCAGAATTGCTGTTGAAAATCTGCTGCATTTTGCTGTATAAGCACTCCCCCTCTGAAATAAACAAGTAAGAAAAATCATGCGTTAAGCATAGATTATAGAGCACTTTCCAACGCTTCATGAAATCTTTAACAAAACTTCGTTATTTAGGTAAATAAGGATATAAAGCCAAATATAGCCAAATATGTATTCCAGTACTATTGAACAGCCCTGTACTTGGTCTATCAGCTAATATACATACTATATAATGGGAAAATTTAGTTTAAAACTAGCAAAAGCCGTGCTTTGTTTGGATTCGCGAAGCATTATTTTATAAAGCATATATTTGAAAGTAACAATATTTTTTAATATTATTTTTGCATCTTTATTAAACAAAAACGTTATTTTACGTTTTGGCGCATTTTAATTCTACAAAAGTAAGTTCAGCCAAATAACTATCAATTTCCTAGAATTTTTTATATTTATGATCTAAGACTGGCATTAAAAAATATTTTCGAAGCAAACTTTTACAAAATATTTTTTAAATTTTCAACTAAAAATTCTTTTAAAGATTTTTTTACAATTTCTAGTAGCCACTGGTGTTTTTTTAATTTGTTTGAAATATGCATGTTTACAATCTTTGTAATTAACATCAAATAATCTTTGATAGCTATTTTAGAATAATATATTTGAAGAGAGCTTGAAGAAAGTTACTTCTTCAAAATTCTATTTTCTAGAAAAACATTTGAAATCTGCTCTCGTCGATACTATGAATTTTTAACTGTAAAACATTTTATTCTAATTTCTTTGTTTTTATACATGTTAGTGCATGAGAATTTTTGATATTGTAGAATTTTTCGTAAGGATAAGTTCTATTGAATGCTTAATTTTGAAGGATTTTCACTCTTGACCACGTTACTTACGTTTTTAAGCCAACTGGTGCCTATATATCCTCAATATCTACAACTGCTTCATCTAATGTTAAACCTTGGGATTTATGAATTGTAACAGCAAAAGCTAACTGCAGAAGAAACTCTTTCCTTAAGCAATTTATGCTTCCATTTTTCCAGAATTCAATTATTGGGGGAATTGGTACGCACCAATTCTTATAAGTTAAATTACTGTAGTATTCAAATTTATCCATGATTATTCGCGATATCTGGTCTGGTGGCTTGTGATTTTCTTTAATACGTGCAACAAAGTCTAAAGTCCCGTTCACTAAACCCTTTTCGGTCCACAAATAAGAACAAAACATTACTTTCGATACAAATGATAAAGTAAGAAATAGTTGAAGTCCATTTGTCATTTCGGAATCGGCCAACTTTTCCTTTAGTACATTTATAAAGAGCTTGAATCGAGGCAACAAGTTCACGCAATTCTTTTAATTTTTCATTTATATAACAAATTTAACAATTAATTTTATTTGTTTACAATTCTTTTGTTGCCACTTTACAAAAAAAAAAAAAAAAAAAAAAAAAAAAAAAAAAAAAAAAAAGATCTATAATACAATTTTTTTTAAATGTTTAAGTGTCATCTGTGCAAACGATTTTTCTGAATAATGAAAACATATTTTATTTATTAAATTAATCATGATTCTATCTATAATTACTTACTCAATGATTTATATTTTTTTTTCTGAAAATATACGCGTTTCATTTTTTATTTATTTGCTGAAATGCGTCCGTATTGGAAATGCATGTAAAATAAATTAATTAAAATAATATTTTTTTAACGTTTTACTGTAAAAAAAATTATATTCTGCAAATCTACAGATCATATTTTATTTTTGTGTTTAATTTGAAGTCAAAATACTCAACAGTTTTTTCATAATGTGTACGACAAATTGTAATTTGAGTGGCCTAGTAGAGGATTCGCTTCGCTCATCCTAAAAAATACCTAGTAGCTTGAAATATCTCTTTCAGCAATTTATACTAATCGATGGAAACATACTTGAATACTTTGTTCAGCCTTATAGTTTGCCTGAAACCTTTATTACACATCAGTGTTAAGATAAAATTTATATTAAACTAAAACACTCTTAAAACAGCTGAAATCACTCTCTCATAAATTATCATTCATAGGCTCCATGTACCCAATTCTTTGCGTGGCCCTGTATACCATTTTATCTATATTCTGCAAACATTTCTTAATAAATTTAATGCAGTTCAGTGTAAAAATGCATAATTTATTTAAGAATCACATTTTAGTAATTTATGTTCATATTCAATAACGTTGGCGAGCTCTTTTGGGTAGCCCTGTAAATTAACTATAGCATTTATACACACCACATAATATGCATAAATTTAGTGAAACTTATACGCGCATATCATAATTAAAATGCATTTCATGCATCCATCAGCTAACATCGGATACATATACAGTACTTCGTAAAGAATGTACTATTTGAAATCTTTTGTGTATCCCTGTAAATACTATGTATTTTATATTAGAGAAGACAGTATCATATAATTTATACTAAGCCTCATTGACATACGGCAATTTTATTATACATGAAACAGTTTAATATATTTAAAATATGTCACACACAATTCCCCCTTTTACCATTATCAAATGGGATTCTTTTGTGTGGCCCTGTAAATGAATAATAGGTACATTTTCTCTTTATATTTTGTATAATGCATATTTTAATGCACCTCGTAAAAGCATATAAATTTTTATATGTTTGACAGGGTAGAACATCTTTAAAATTCCTTTGAAACGATTTTTAATAGGCCGTAATGTAATGGGAAACTTTTGATTCTCCTTGTAGATAAACTAATCATGGTAGAAACTTCGTTTTCAATAGCGTTTGTGCTAGAGTAAACGTCAATAACGTCCTAAAATTTATGGAAATCCCAGGATATTTACGTGAGTTAGAGCGCGGACAGACGAACAGACAAACCGAATGCATAAGCAATTTTCAACTTTGTTGGAAAGAGCTAAAAACGGTTACTTGACTATATTACGGAGCGTTCTCATTGGTCGGAATAGAGATATTATACATAAGCGACGGGATGCTTATGCAGCAAAATGCAGCAGATTTTCGACACTGCAGGGTTACCCATGGGAAACCCGAAGCGTTCAGAGACCGACACCTCGTGACTTTTTCCGCGTTCCCCGTAGCGTCCAGAGCTGGAAATTACTCAGACTTTGATAACCCACATTACCTATGAAATTTTGTTGGGTAAAGTGATCACGTGATTAGGGAAGCTGATTTATTTAGCATTTGATTGTTTAAATGTGACAGTTATTCTGAATATATACGCCATTAATTGGTTGCGAGCGTAGAAGGTTGTAATTTCAAATCCCGCTGGTTCTATTGCACAGGCTTTTTGTGTGGAGCACACTGTTGTATTTCTCTCATGTTGTAAAATTTCCTTGTGCTATCTCGTCTCTTTGCATATAAAAATTGACACTTTGGGACACTTTTCCTTTTGGGACACTTTTCCTTTTTGGGACACTTTTCCTTTTAAGAAGAGCGATAATTGAGACAAAATCGTAATCTTCTCACCTGAGGAATAATCTATTTGCACTATCAAAAGTCCAGCTGCCGCCATGTTTGTTAATGTAAATAAACCCGTAATTTTTCCCGAGAGCATTCAGAGCCTTTTAATCCAACCTTACACCAAGGAATCCGAGATCAATGAAAAAGACAGGCTACCGCGGTTCATTCCACGTCCTTTTTTTACAGACCGCTAAAAGCACGTGATGCTCACATGCACCAATACAGGTGCACGAAAAGACCATGACGTCATTCTAGTGATATGTAAAAAAGACATATGGGATGCACCGCGGTAGCCTGTCTTTTTCGTTAGCCTCGCGAGAAATCAGTATGATGCCATTCGCTAATTTTCCGAGTACACTGTTAAAAATTTTATCCTTTTGATGCATCATCACTCCACCGCTTTTATAGAAAACGATTACTTCAGCCTATTATTTAGCATTCCCATGGGTCAAATGGCGAAATTTTTTTTCCGAGCACCTTCGTCGTTCCAAGCCCAAGCTCGCACTCTGATTGGTTGTTGCTCTCGGCACTGTTTTCATGTAACTTGGCGATAACCATACTTGGCGAAAAATACTTCGCTCGTAAGTGAACGAGTAAACCTAAAACCTAACCTACTCATTCTTATTCTTCCTTCATTCTTATCCTCGTGGTCTTGTGCTCTTGTATGTAAAAACTTTTAAAGAGTGCAGCTTTCATTAAGACACGTTCTATCCAATCCAATGCTGCAATAGAAAAGTTACTTTGTACTCGGTTCGGAAGGAAATCAAACTCGACGGAAGCATCTATCGCTACGCCAAGTTACATGAAAACAGTGCCGAGAGCAACAACCAATCAGAGTGCGAGCTTGGGCTTGGAACGACGAAGGTGCTCGGAAAAAAAAATTACGCTGTCAAATGAGAGATATTCTATAGAAGCAGAGGAGTGACGATGCAGCAAAAGGGTCAAATTTTTTACACTGTAACTTGCTTTTCTGTCTCTAAATGTGCTCCATGTTTACAAATAAGAGAACACCACATTCGTCTTAACCTTGGATAACAGATGAGGCGATTGTGACGTTAGTCATGATGTATTGCTTCGAAACTGATTCCAAACAAACGGTTGCTATGCTTCATTTCTTATTAAATATGAATCGTAGAATATTTTAAAATAGCATTTTAAGTATGAAAACATATATTCTGAGAAATGTAGCTGCAAGATATAGCTATAAAATATAATAAAAATAGAAAACACAGCATATAGTCTAAGAGCCGACAGTACGAAAACCTATGTTATCGAGCACAGGTAAAAAAAAAAAAAAACTATTTTATGGAAGAGTAGTAATAGGGGAGTCTAATGATCCAGATCTGTCGGAAATGAAAAGCCAAAAATCAATACCGCTAGTGGTTTACTCGTAGGTTTAACATTGTGTTTGCCGTACAATCAAAGGTATAAAAAACATGGAAAACTGAGAGCAAGAAAACACAATGATAAACCTACGAGTGAGCCACTAGTGGTATTAATTTTTTGGCTTATGCACCACTTCACTTCCGGCAGACATAGATCATTAGATTCCCCTACTACTATTCTTCCGTAAAATAAAGGGATTTTTTTCTTGTGCTCGATAACTTAGTTTTTAGTGCTGTCGACTCTTCGACTAATAGCAACGAATTGTTTGGAGTCAGTATCCAAGAAAAACCTCATTTATTTATTGAACAATATGCATCTGACTTGTGTGCTCGACTTGAAAGCCAGCTGTTAAGTCATCGTCTATATACAGGTAGGCGATAGCACATGGAAATTTTACAACATGAGAGAAGTACAAACGGGAGCTCCACACAAAAAAAATGCATGCAATGAAGTTAGCGGGATTCGAACTCACAGCCTTTTACGCTCGCGAGCAATTAGCGGCGTGGTGTCTTAACCATTTGGCTCAAGAAAACCTCACAACTGACATCACGAATGAAAGCGTATATAGAGCAGTTGCAATAAGCTGATTTACTTTTAATCCGCCAATCAGATCTTGCCAGTTGATCTCCAACCGCACTAATAATCCTGTCAGTTAGCAATCAGAGCTGCCGTTCAACAATTATTTGACCTCCAATGGTCGATTTTTGACGTCATATGAAACTACCCTATTTAAATGCCCTCATAAGGAACCGTTCAAGCATTTAGTCATTTTGTACCTCCTCCCCCTCCTTGTAAGAAAATATAAGTAAATGCTAGTTCCCCCTCCCCCCTTTGCTTACGTAAGATTTTATGACAGTTTATACATCAATACTTCTTGACTTATAAAAAGTTACCAATCAATTACATTATTAATCCTACAAATTTATATAGCCATATAGGGATTACACATATCAAAATATATAAAATAGTTTTAATATATTAATTGCACTAAACAAACCACAAAAATGGTTTAAATATATCGTTATTTATCACATTGAACAATAAAACAAGATATACAAGAAGTCTTAACTTACTTAGGCATCATAACTAAAATTTTTGACATGAATCATATAAATGTTGGAGTTCAATTTCGTGTTCATATTTTAATCTGATGTCCAGGACCTTTGAACCCATGTTTCAACATTGTCTATTATAAAGTTTTCACTGGAACAGTGGCCTGGGGTATTGCAGGTTTCCGGTCCTTGTTCTTCCTCTTCATCTTTCTCCAGCCACTCAATGTCTTCATCACCATTGAGAGCTTGAAGAATGCATATCAGTTCATTGGCTCGCCGAGCCGCTATACGCTGTGGACGCACTCGTGTCTGAGGGACATTTTGTTTATCATTCCCATGAATATTTTTCCTATAGCGATCAGCTGATTTATTGGACTCATTATAATGTCCACAAACCTGATAAATACGTTTTGATAGCTTCGGTTTCACTGTTGGACATAAGTAATCGTAAGGTAATTGAATGAACCCTGCTGAAGAAATTTCTAAATCTAGTGCAAGGCGGAGATTTAGGTCTAGAAATTCTCCTTCATCACTTACGATGAGATCATGTGATGTTTGATTCATTTTAGCTGGTGGTGGCAAGTAGCGTGATTTCAGAATCTTAAAAATTCCGCTTCTAGGCCGAAGACAACACGTTTCATTTTTGCATTTCACTATCTTGAGCAAATATTGACTTTCCCGAACATGATCGGAATACCACTTTATATGTTCCTCAAGTGGAAGTTCAGGCTCACCAGAATTGACGTAAGTGGCGTGGACAGGATGTCCATTGATGTTCATGGTGCTCCAGATCTCCGCCAACACCTTCCCAGCAAACTCGAAGTTGGATTTCTCCAAATCAACATTTATTGTACAGCCTTTGTCGTCGAGATGGGAGCCAAAATGATCATGAGGCAAAATTAGTCCTGCCAATTCGCGACTAAGAAAGGCCATTCTACGTTCAACCCTGTTGAATGCACTTCTTCCTGGTGCATTAGTAGCGATGAATAATGCACCCAAATTGTACATTTTGAAGTGGCGTATAGCAAAAGCGATTACCTTTCAACACCTAGGATTTTCATCTGGCCCTCCATCTACAGTCATAATAATAACAGGCTTTACAGAGCCATCCTCGCTCCTAACTAGTGACTGAAACTCATCAATATTGAGCAGTGTTTAAAAGTCCTGAGCATGCTTGTTTGCTGTTGACGAACTGTGTTTTTGCCACTTCTTGTTGCAATAAATGTTGGTCCAGAATATCCTACTCCTTGCAGATTACCAGGTGTCATCGGTTTTATTTCAATGCCAGCGTAAACTGAGGGTATGAGTTTATGGCGCTCTGCCACCACCCAGTCATGGTCAGGCAATGAGACACGGTATGCCATATGCATAAGCAGTGGTGCTTGTTTATTTGCTGCAGTGAGACCGATGGGAAACCGAACTTTATCATCTTGAGAACTTATGCTGGTCTAAGAATTGAGGCTAGACTCTCTAGGTAATGTATGGATGCTGAAGCAAGCTGATTATCAATATGAATATGATGGAGATCTGTTTGTGCCCGAGAAGGTTTCACAGGAACAGATGAAACATGCCTACGACCCTCTACAGTTGCAGAATTTTTCGGCATTAATCGTAGGTATGTCCCACCATGGCTTATAGTAAACCCAATTATCTTTCCTCATCATACTTTGTTTGCTTGTTGAATTTGAACTGCAGTTGCTTCGTTGTTTAATGCTTACGTAAGAATTGTCGTGACCCCCCCTCCCCCTTGTCAGAAAAAGTAAGCAGACTCTGGACCCCCCCCTCCTCCTTTAGTGCTTACGTAATACTGAACGGTCCCTAAGGGAAGGGCATGTTTACAGACAAACATTTCGTCAACCAATCTACGAGTACATTTTTGTCATTACGATTATTTAAGATTCCTCTTGGCGACGTCGGCTAATCATGTCATAGAATTGTCGAACGCAGAGCAATCAAATTGCTCTAACTATTGTGCATGTTACACTGTTAAAAATTTGAAACTTTTGCTGCATCGTCACTCCACCGCCTTTCTAGAAAACGATCACTTCATTGTATTATGGAGCATTCTCATTGGTCAAAATAGAGATATTACTATAAAAAAAGTGGAGTGACGATACAGCAAAAGTTTCAAATTCTTAACAGTGTAGGAGTTGTTAAAAATGAACAGGTATTTCTTGCTTATCCACAGTTATTCGACCCACAGTGACGTATGCTGCCCTTTCCATATTCAGCCCTAACAAAATAAACACACGTTTCAACCACGTTTGGGATCAGTTTCAACCACGTGATTTATTGTAACAACATACTTCTGACTTGGATGCTCTGCATGAAGCCTGCTTATAAATCATCGTCAATTTTACAGGGACGATGTAGCACAAGGAAATTTTACAACACAAGGCGTAATTTTCTTTCCAACCACCTTCGTCGTTCCGAGCCCAAACTCGCACTGTGATTTGTTGTTGCTCTCGGCACTGTTTTCATGTAACTTGGCGATAATCATACTTGGCATAGCAATAGATGCTTCCGTCGAGGAGTTTGATTTCCTTCCGAACCGAGTACAAAGTAACTTTTCTCTTGCAGCATTGGATTGAATGGAACGTGTCTTACTGAAAGCTGTACTCTTTAAAAGTTTTTTAACACAAATTTTTAATTTGTACTCGGTTCCGAAGGAAATCAAACTCGACGGAAGCATCTATCGCTACGCCAAGTATGATCATCGCCAAGTTACGTGAAAACAGTGCCGAGAGCAAGAACCAGTCAGAGTGCGAGTTTGGGCTTGGAACGACGAAGGTGGTTGGAAAAAAAATTACACCAACACAAGAGAGGTACAACCGGGAGTTTCACGCAAAGAGTGTGTGCAATGGAGCCAGTGGGATTCGAACTCACAATTTCCTACGCTGGCAAGTGATTAGCAGCGTGGTGTCTTAACCACTCAGCCACGGAGACACACACCGCGTGATCCCAAACGCCCCCCCCCCCCACACACACAGAAATTTTATCCAATCAATCATAGGGCGTGTTCAGCGCAACTTACCAAAGTCACCAAAGTTACCGACCGTTTGCAGGGCAGTACGAAAGCGAATTGTGGCACCAATGAAAGCTATCCTGTTGAATTGTAGTTGACGTCACACTTCGCCTTGATTTTTATTTCGTACTTGTCTACAATCGGTAGGTGACCGGTAGCATATAAGCAATCTTTACATGGATACGGACATGAGAAAAAATCCTGTGCTGTGATTGGCTTATGTTATGGAACATTGCCCTGCGTCATAAACACGTTACTCGTCGTGGTGCAGGGTAAGGCTGCTAGTGCAGGGGAGAGAGAACAACAAACCGATTTAGACTTCATTTGTGAGCCAATGCATTACTTAAACATTAGAATTATAAATACATGTCTATGCATTTATAAAAGTTGTAAAAATTAAATAAGAAGAAATTTTATTAAATTATTTCTACGACGAAGTCTTATCTACCACACCGATCCGAATAACAATTTTTTTACGACAAATATAAATAAAACAAACGCCTTTTTATTTCCGGTTAAAAGGGCGAAAGACAACGCCATTTAAATTCCCGTTAAAGGGACGAGAGAACCGATTAGCCAATCACAGCTCAGAATTCTTTCCCATGTCCGTATCCATGTAAAGGTTGCTAATATGCTGACCGGTAAGTATTGCTGAACACGCCCATTGGGCGTGTTCAACGAAAACGACTACTTCAGGCTATCATGGAGCATTCTCATTGGGTAGTTGCAATTGACGTCATACTGGAGATGACACATTACAAATAGGCAGTTTTGATTGGTGGAACTACCCTGACCTCCACTTGAAATGCAATGGTTATCAGCTGATTGCAAGTTCCCTAATGGCCAAAAGAGTGATATTCCATAAAAGCGGGGGAGTGACAATGCAGCAAAATAGTCATATTTTTTACAGTGTATTATGAATTAAAAACTGTATCACTAAAAGTTTTCTTCTTTTTTGCGAAAGCATATGGTTGTATTTGAGGATCACATCACATCTTTGGCTTCAGTCATTAAACTTCATCTCTATTCTTTCGTTTTACTCTACGTTTTCTTAGGTCCTTTTTTCTTTCAAAAGTTGGCAATGTTAGCAGTATAGCGACCATAACAAAACAAGTACACGTGATTTGTTCGTTTTATGTCCAACAATCAACGGAATGCTTTTAAATTACATTAATGTATTACGTATTTAATCATTGGGATAACGAACTACAATAAAGATGGTAAAAATATGCTAAATTAACATTAACATTTCTCTTTTGTTTATTATTTTTTGATCTTATAAACGCTGAGTCGGCACTGTTGCTATGGCAACGTATGATTTTCAATTAAAAACATACGTTTTATTTTTGATGTGTACACTTAAAAATACAATTTTGTTAATTTTAATAATAAATTGTGATTTAATTAAAGTGAATGCTCCATTGCTGCCTATCACAATTTCATTTTCAAAGCTAATGATGTAAAATACGGTGGCATGTTGTTGTTTATCACTTTGTTTTATGTAACATCGTTATATTTAATTTAATTTTTATTTTGTTTTGATTTAAATTGGTTTGTTTTCTGATTTGTATGCTCAACAACACTATTAATCCAAAGAATATTGGACTATCTTTCAAAGGATATAAAATATAGAATGTCCTTTCATTCGATTTAGAATCACTAGAAACTAAAAAAGGGAACTAAATGGGTTTTTTTAAATATTTTCAATTACTTCTATCATTTTTCCCTTTTTGTTATTGATCGCAGTTTAATTTGGTTAGTATTATAAACAGGGCCTGACTAAGGTTATGGGGGGCCCTGGAGCAAGCATCATTCTGGGGGGAGGGGGGGGGGGGCTTCTGTCTATCGATGGAATTTTCTTGTGAATTATATGGAAGTAGCTAGTACTAAACTTAGTACTTATTATATATATGTATAAATTTTGTACTCTGTGCAGTTTACATCTTTATACAATACAGGGTACAAAAAGATAGTTACTATTACTTTAAAAAAAGTACTAGCAGGATAATTGTAGAAAAAAAAAATAAAGGTAGATAGGTTGACAGAAGTATCTCTTTCCAAATTATTTCTTTGCTTAGTTTCGTATGTTATAAGATGTTAAAGTGCAGGGTTGGCAAGTTTCTTCCACTGTGGAAAAAACCATGGAAAAAAACGGCCGGAAGAAATAGGTTTCTTCCAGGTGGAAGAAATGGAAGAAACTGTTTTTCTTTAAGAATTTACCATATATTTTTAATTTTGTAAGATATAATAAATATTTTTTTTCTACAATCTTATATAAATTAATTTCACTGGACCAAAACAAATTTAATTAAATATACATGCTAAATTAATAATTACACCAGCTTTTTAGCCAAGATCACACACAACACTTATCTAGAGATCTTCAAACATTGGCTAAATGAAAAAAAAAATTTATCCAAAATACACATAACCAATTAAATGTAATCCATTTCGATTTAACCAGCATATTTTTATTTTTTTATTATTTAAATTTCTGAAACTAGTAGTAAATAGTAGAGATTCTTTACTAATAATAGAATGAAATCCATTTAAATAAGATTTTATTTTACACCAGTCTATTAATGTAAATGATGTATAATAATTACTGTATTAAATAGAGATCAACCAAAAATATTGTTTCGTGTTTGGCCCGAAATCAGAGTTTTGCCAAAAATGTGGGTGAAAATTTGGCCAGATCAAAACATTCAGTATTCCAAAAATCCTTTGGAAATTTTCAACATTAGTCACTGATTTGAACTGTATCGGCTCAAATGAATGTATTGCAATGAACTTCATTGTTTATATTATCTATCAAAATCTAAAGTTCCTACACTTCAGGATAGTTCAAAAGCATTTTGATGTACCCATAGCTATTTTTAGAACACTAATCTTTTAAAATCAGCATTGAGATATTCATGCTAGATGAAAAATATAAAAAATTACAAATTTGTTTATTTACTTTGTTGCACAGTTTAAAATAATGCACTTCTATATAAAAATAATACATTTTTATATGAAAAATAAACACTTTGTAGATAGTTTCTTTTGCCTTTTTTTAAAAATTATTATCATAAATGGAGCAATTAATAAAAAAATCCACCCCTCTACATCTAGAATAGTAAAAGTCCATCAGCTGAAAATATCTGCTGAACCTGAAGTTTGTTATTAAAAAAATAACTTATCTTTGCAAAAATAATATTTTTAATAATAATTAAATTTTCCAATTTAGATTTCATGTAATTATACTTTAATTCTTTTACATAGTTAATATACTTTAACTTGAAGCATTTGTTTTGGTTTCTGGTGGTTTCTTCCATTTCTTCCAGTTTTTTCCATTTCTTCCAGTTTCTTCCAGTTTCTTCCACTGTCCTGGAAGAAATAGGTTTCTTCCGGAAGAAACCCAACCCTGTTAAAGTGTTGCAAATTGGTCATAATTAGTTTTAATTTGCCATGCTTAGAGGAAAACATTAATAAAGTATTTCTTTTGAAAATAATGGAATACTAAGTTGTTATAATAAAACTTTAATTATTAATTTTCTAATGTAGTTTGTTTTACATATAGATGAATGAGGTGAGAGGAAGGAGGATGACTCTTATCTTCCTAAATGTTTGAAAATGTATGAATTTTGATCCCTTTTGGCTAATTTAAAACATTTGGCACTTTTTAGTGAAAATCCTAGTTCACTAGTAAAGTCCAAAATGCTGCGAATTAGATATTTATCTTTTTTCAACCATCCTTTTCCTTTTTTCATTCATTCAGCATGGCATCTGTCATCACTACTCCTGCCTGTTGAAGTTTTCCTTAATACAAGTAAGGTTGTGTATGCTTATTTGCCTTTGATTTGAAAATACGATGATACCAGCACATTGTATAATCAGGACTGGAATTGCATAACACAGGTTTCCTTGTTCTGTTCTTGGAAGAACTAACAGTATCTTCATAGTGCAGCTACCTTTTCTCAAAGTTCTTACCTCTTTCAGAGGCTCAGAATACGATGAAGTGTCAGATGAATTGACAGAAGGAAGATCTGAAGAGTTTGTCTGTATTAGAGATACTTCTAGAATTCTATCTGCAATTTCAATTTCTGCAGCTTTTTGAAACGTTAAAGGTTGAATGGAGGCAAGAATGAATTAAACATTGCTTGATAGTTGTTGCAGGAATAGTTCTAAAAGTAACTGATATGAAATATTGTGAGATTATGCAAGAAGCTGCATAGTGCATTATAATTCAGATCTTTTTCTATCTTCTAATTGCTTATTGGAAAGTAAGTATGATATTTCTTCTGTTTTGATTCTCCTCCACAGGAAATCATAGATTCTGTCAAATGTTTATAGGAATCTGTTTAATCAGGATTGAGAATTATCAATTATATCTCATGTTAAAATTGTGACATCTGGAGATAAATGTGTGACACAATAATTTTATTTAGTTTTACTTTCTGCAAAAGTTTTCAGAATCGCAAGTTCAAATGTTGATTTTAGCATGCTGAACCATAAAAAAACAAAGGATCAGACTGAATAAAATTACTGCCGAAACAAAATCTAAAGTTTTGATTTCACAAATCATAACAGAAAAATAAAAATGTTCTTATAAGAATGCAAGTTCAAATACTAGTTTAGTTATAGAATAAAACAGTCTTCAGAAGGAATTATTTTTATACTTAAAGTTCTTGGTCACCAGTTTATTGTGTATGATGTTTGCTTGTCATGCTTGATTAAATACATTTCTTTTATAAAATAAACTTTAATGATCAATAAATACAACCATAACAACATGCAGATAAATCATTCCATTCTACAATGAACAGAATCATCTGTTGAGAATAACAATAAATTTTGTTTTTTGTGGAGGAAGTTATTTTTTTTTAAACAGGTTGCACTAAATATGCTTGACACACAGATGTTACTACACTCGTATTTATTTCTGAAAGAAGAAAAAATGTATTTTTCGAGGAATATTTTGTATTAAAATATTTTGTATTGTAGTTAAACTATAGATAATAGTTTATGTTATCACTTTTGCTAAAGACCAACTGCACAAACAGTAAATAAATTCTATCAATTACACATTTCATGCTTTTTTTCCCCCAAGTTTAAAAAGGTTTTATTTAAATTCGTAAATTCCAGACAACTAAATAATAAAAAAAAATTGCCTTTATATTTTGGCAAAGAGAATCCAGGGAATGGGTGAGAAAAAAATCAGTCCAGTATTTATAACAAATTAACTGACTTCTAGAGATGGGTTTTCTTAAAGTGTTTTTCTCTATTGGAACACAATTTTATGTTCCCATTTTACTGCTTGTCCCGTGAAAAACCTAAAATCGGGGGCTTCCATAGTTGTATTATATTTTTGTCATAAACAGAAAAAAATTCTAGGATTTAAAAAAAAAGAAGGTTTACAAAAGAGATTAAGAAAAAGACTAAATGTGCTACATAAAGAAAGAAATCTTTAGTCAGTAATGTGTTTTGGTGTTGCGTAAGTCTAAGTTGTGATGCAATAATTTTGAAATGAAAAATGTATGTACTTTCATATGGAAAAAACATCCCATTATGTATATGTACACATAATTTTTTTATTTAAAAAAAAGGAAAAACAGATGTTTGTAGTATCAATTTGATATCCCTTCAATTTTAATGCCAAAGACGACACCCCTCTCTCTCCCCTTTTGTTCTTCTCTTTTTAGCACAGGTCTGTTTTATTTTGCTGTATTCAATAAAATATCGGGTTTTTTTTTCTTTTTTTTTTTAACTTTGTTGTATTATGTTCAGATTTATATCTCTCTTTCTTTCCATATCATATATTTTTCTAGGCGGAGGATCTTACGCTAAATGATCATCATTCTGAGATGATCGGCAGCTATTTGCGATTTGCTAAAAACCGAAGAGGAAAGCATTTGCGAACTGTGGAACAGACTTTTGAAGATACAAAGTTATCTCGGTAAGTCCTAACAAATATCTGGTATTCCTTGATTATCCCGTCAACCAAAAAACTGTCATCAAACTGTAAGATTAAGGCCCCTGTCTTCGCTCGAGGAAATGCTCGCGAGCTAATGCTATTCCTATGGGGAAGCATTTTTCTAATAACTCTTTCGCATTTTGAAATTTTTGAATAATTTTTTTTGCATTGGATAGCTGAGATGCATGCCGACTGCGCACCTTTTTTACTTTTTCGATTTGGTTGCAGATATATTTTTTAAAAAGCACTTTCAGTTTCAGAACCGGTTTTGAAAGTAAAACTAATTTTGTAAAAAATATCTGCACCCTAAATCGAAAAAATAAAAAAAGTGTGCTGTCGGCATGCACCTCAGCTATCCAATGCAAAAAAAATTATTCAAAAATGTCAAAATGCGAAAGAATTATTAGAAAAATGCTTCGCCATAGAAATAGCATTAGCCCACAAGCGTTTCCTCGAGCAAGGACAGGGGCCTTAAAGACCAATAATGGATGATTGTAAATGTCCCGTTCATTTGATATTAAAGATGTTACACATGTTTGTTATGACATCAAGTCTTTTTAATATGATGTATTTGTATTTTTATTTATGTTTTACTAATTTATTTGTTATTTTGTTAATTAAAATTACAGCAAATTTTTATTTTTTGCTTCAAGACTGTATTTGATGTTTACATACATTTTATAATTATAATTTATTTTTGATAAAGAACATTAGGTTTCTTACAATTTTCCATTATCATTGATATTTATTGTGTCTCTTAATGAATTTATTTGTTACATTTTAACTACACTTTACTTTATTCACAAATATAATATCTGTAAAATATCTGTTTGTTTATGATTTAATTTAGTAATTCTGCATTTAAATAATGTTAATTATTAGTATTCTTTTGTTCCAAATCAGTCAAATAAATCAACTTTTATGTTTGGTATGTTGGTACACCATAAATGAATGTAATCATTAACATAACCCTATTCTTTAGTGATTTTTTAAAATTAAAATTCATTAATTTTCTTATCTAAAAATTTTAGAATGGCAACATTTTTCCATTTGCATGATTTGCAGAAATTAGTTGACATGTTGATCAATTAGTATACCCAAATATTTTATATCTGTGTCAAATATAGCTTCTATTTTGTTATTTAATTTTGTATAATAATAGTGTTTATGAATGCATCATAAATATATTGCACAAAAATTTGCTTAATCTCTTCAGTTCTGAAGCTAAAGTAACAATAGAAATATTTATTCATTGTTTTTTTAGACAAAATGACAGAAAAACATCTTTCCTGAAATTGACCCTTTAGGCACTTAGTAATTTAAAGTTAAAATTATTTTCAACGTTAGAACACCAGAATATTCGTATTCCAAGCATACCAGTTTTGGTAGCATATAGCATACCTTCCTCAGCACTGAGGAAAGTATGCTATATGCTACCGAAACCGGTATGCTTGGAATACGAATATTCTGGTGTTCTAACGTTGAAAATAATTTAAATTTTATCATATTGCACCAGGCAACAACCTATTACTTACTTAGTAATTTAGGTTCAAAAATATGGATTTAAAACTACAGACCCCATTAAAACATCAATTTAATAACCATTAACCTATATTAACGCAATCACAGATTTAAGTGCTTTAAATAAGTTAATAATCTACAAATCCTCAAAAAAAAAAAAAAAAAAAAAATATATTGAAAAACATTTAAGTTAAATACTTATGAAAATTTATCACTCTCTTTGTCACATTCTTTCGGACATTTTTAGGCATTTTGAAAATACAGTAGACTCCCTCAAATCTGCACAGCTTGGGACCAGAGGTAGTGCAGATTTTAGAATTTTGTGGATTTCTAGTCATTGCTTTGGTTATATTTTTTAAAAAGTAATTTGAATGTAATTAATAATGAAATGAAAAGTATAATGAATGCTTACAATATACTAAAACATTAAAATAAGTAATAAACTAAAATAATAAAAATTTAGATAATTTTTAAAATGATTTAAATACTAAAAGCAAAGGTCAAGTTAATAATAAATAATGTACAATTAAATATTCATTATAAAGATGAAATATGTTTTTCCTAAATTATTCAATGAAACTTGCCTCATAAAGGTACATTACTAATTCACATCAGGATTATAAAATAACGAAGCCTTATTTCAGGTTAAGCCAGACTTAATAACTAAAAAAGCTTCATTAATAAATAAATATATTTAGTAAGATTGTGATTACCAATGATATTAGCAATATCTTAATTTTTTCAGAAATTATTCTTTCTTCATGAAGAAACATGAATTCAATAAGCTTATCAAAAATTGCAAATTAAAAAATGTATGAAATTGATATAAAATATATATAGAATTGATATAAAAATAAAAAAAGTCGAATTTTGCACCTACATCTTAATTGAATGTTTCACTGTTTACATCTGTAAATTATGTGCAGATTTTAGGAGTGTGGATTTGAGGGATTCTGCTTAGATGCAGGTATTTATTTGTTTGATTTCAATACAAAAAACATTCAGCTATTAAGAAGTGATGTAAAGATGTAAAAAAAAACCCACATATTAGTTTTTATAAAAAAAAAAAAGAATATAGGTCCTCGAATGGGGTATGCTCATCTCAAAGCATGAATAAACAATACTTGCTTTATACAAAGGCCTTCCTGCAAATGAGAAAATGACTAGAAAAATAAAAAGTTTAAATTCCAAAATGTAATATCATTTACATTTTTAAAGTTCATCAAATTCAATAGCTATTTTTCCAATATTTATACCACTTCCACCACTTGCGAAAAGCTGTGTGTCTAAATTGAAATCCTGCATACCCAGTTTATTTCAAGATTTTTCTCAATAAAGTTAAGAAATTCAGATAACTTTTCTTTTGAGAAACCTTTCAAATAAAAAGAATATTTTCCAGTTAAATTGATGGCATTGAACTCGCAGGCTATTCACCCTAATCTATATATTTAAAAGCCCTGGCTGTTTTTTTAGTTATCAGCCCTGAATTTTCTACTCAACCGATTTTGATAATTATTTTTTTAAATGAAAGCTATTTATTTGTAGTTATGCCCATTTTAGCTATTTTTTAATTTATTTCCAGTTTTATATTTTATTTTAAATTTTAAATGCTTTTTACGATATTTCTTCAAAATGGTGGCAACTCAGTTTAACTTTTCTCTCGATAATAAAAATTTATTTTCCATTATCACTTTCCACGAGTAGAAGCTTTATTTCATCAGTGAACAAGTCCTCACATTTAAAATAAAAAAGTTAATTGTTTTTGTAAAATTTAACCACAATAAAATGATTGCATAAATTATACATTAATTGAGGTAAAAAAATATATTTATTGAGAAATAATATTAATAATGTAAATAAAATAACAGAAAATAATTTATAATAAAAATTAATGTCTAAAGCAAAAAAATAAGAAAAATTTCAAATGAGAAAAATGATGTCATTCAGCAACCAGATAAATGGGAATTACAATATTATTACAGATGCCTTTTTCATATTACTAATAACAGTAACTTTTAAAAAACATTTGAAGAGAAAATGACATCACTATTTAAAACATCGCATTTTTACTCATAACGATATTACATTTCAATATTTCTTTTCATTATGGACACTGAGATTGAGATTTTAGTTTCAGATGACTTCAGTTAATAAAAATAATGTCATAGTAAAAATGAAATTGGTTTTTTTTTTTTTTTTTTTTTTTTAATAAAACTATTTTTCTGTGAGTGCATATAAAAAAAAATTTCTGGATTTCGCTGGCACTCAGATTACAATTTTAACTGAAGATGTGCGAATATTTGCATGCAAAATTGTAACTGGCAAACTTGACATTAAGTTTGGAAATATATTTATTATATATTGATTCAATAATGTAATTACTTTTGCTTTTTTGTAAACCAAATCGATCAGGTCTTTTAAACATTTCATTCATTGAATTCGATGGGATTCTACTCGTTGTATATTACAGCTTAATTTTTTATTTGAAGAAATAATGCCCCTTAATAAACAATTTAAGGGGGGGGGGGTTAGCTCCCTCATTACCATCCTTTATTCTTAATGACTGACCCCTCAAAACTAAAAAGAGATATGCCTTATCATAATGAACCTATATCCTAAATTTGGAGCAAATCAGATAATTTGGCTTAAAAATCCAATTACCTAATTTAATAGTGGTTATCCCCTATTTCCTCTTTAATACTTAACCAAAGAATCCTGAAACTAATCAGGAGGCATTTTATCAAAATGAACCTATAATCCAAATTTTAAGCAAGTTGGTAATTTCTGCATAAGAAAATCATTTACCTAAATTAAGTGAGAGTTAGCCCCTATCCCCCCTCTTCATACTTATCTAATGAACTCCCAAAACTAATCAGGGAAGCACCTTATCACAATAAACATGCATCAAAAATTTGAAGCAAATTGGATATTTTTATCATGAGTTATCATGTTATGTACATACATGCAGAACTCGTGAGCTCATAAGCTCTCAAGCTTTGATAGCCTGTGAGCTAGAGGTCTGCATGGGCCGAAATTTCCAGGCCCGGCCCGAAAGTTAAAATTTCGGCCCGGGCCCGGCCCGGCCCGTACGAAAAAAATATTGGCCCGACCCGGCCCGGCCCAAAAGTTAAAAATTCGGCCTGAGCCCGGCCCGGCCCGGTCCGGAAAAAAATTTAAATTTCAGCCCGAACCCAGCCCGGCTCGAGTGAATTTCTACAGAACATTGATTTTTAATCTTATTATATTAGTCTTCTTTTTTTTTCCATGTTTATAATCTCCATTTATGCAGAAGTGCTGTAGGCTGCGATATTTATGCTTTTAAATGAATCTTTGTTTGTCGTATGTAAATGTTTCAGTTATCACTAGTATTATTAATCCATATTCCCTGTAATGGAGACAAAAAATCGAAAAAGCGGTACATGGTAAAATTTCCAAAGACGAAATCGCTTTGGAACGAAAAAAAAAATGCATTCCCTTCTTAACAGATGTAAATGTTTAATAAATTTTTTTCTCTCGTATTGTTGTATTCATTTTGCATAAATGAACATTTTAAAAGAAACTTTCAGTTTTCAGTTTTAAAAAAAATTCCGTCATAATCATTTTTTTGTGTGTGTGTGTGTGTTTAATTCTATTTTAAAACGCCTAGTAATCTACGATTCTTTAAAAGGAATAAATTCTAATGTTTAATTGTAGAATAATGACGGCTTAAAAGTATATGCTTTTTTTGCAGAAATTTTTGGACAAAGCCAAATATTACTGATTTATAAAAAGACGAGAAAAGGATTTTCATATAGGAAGATTAAATAGGACCTGATTATTTTGGTCCATGAAAACTAGGAACAATGGAATCAGTCTCGGTTTCGCAAAGGAAAAAAAAAGTTAGGCCCGGCCCGATACTCCAGCAAAAAAATTAAGTCCCGAGCCCGGCCCGAAATGATTTGTGACTAGGCCCGGCCGGAGTCTTCAGAAGTAAGGCCCGAGCCCGAATGCCATTATTGGAAATCGGCCCGAGCCCGACCCGTGCAGACCTCTACTGTGAGCTGAAAAGTCCTAAAAACACTTGTGTAGTCAATAATTGGTTTTGTATTATATGTTTTAATTTATGAATGTGTTTTATTCATACAAATATTTTTTTTTTCAAATATCCAAAAGAGTTACGTAACACATAAATATGTAACTGGTGATATTTTTTTGTTTCGAATAGAAATTTACAGAAAATATAACCTAGCAGAGGCTTAATTTTAGAGGAGCAAGATAAGACAGTTGCCCTTCTTTTCTGAGTTTGACTGTTAAAAAAAAATCATATAATCACTGGTGAGCACATAAGCTCTCAAGCTTTGATAGCCTGTGAGCTGAAAAGTCCTAAAAACACTGTTGTGTAGTCAATAATTGGTTTTGTATTTTATGTTTTAATTTATAAATGTGTTTTATTCATGCAAATATTTTTTTTTTTTTTTTTCAAATATCCAAGAGTTACGTAACACATAAATATGTAACTGGTGATATTTTTTTTTTTCGAATAGAAATTTACAGAAAATATAACCTAGCAGAGGCTTAATTTTAGAAGAGCAAGATAAGACAGTTGCCCTTCTTTTCTGAGTTTGACTGTTAAAAAAAAATCATATTTGTACATTTATTTTCTTAGCTAAATGTTTCCTTTTTCCTACATATTACTAAATGTATATAAATAAATTATGACAGTAAAAATATTCGGTACTACTAGGTTATCCCGTTGACCGAAAATCTATCGCCAAACTATAAGATTAAATGCCAATAATGTATGATCATGAATGTCACATTCAATGACATTAAATACAATAAAGGTGTTTGAAATGTCAATAAGTGATTTTTATTTCAACTTTTATTTGTATTTTTATTAATATTCTTCAAATTAATGGTTTCTTACGTTATTTAAAATAAAAATTATGTCAATATGTTTAATTTGGCTATCAGTTTGGCGAAATCGGTCAATGGGATAACAAAGTAGTACCAAATATTCTTTTGAAATACATATGAACAATGAATGCAACAATAATTGTTCATTTCAAGTGGATCTAGATTTATTACCTTTAGTAGTGAAATAATTTTGCTTCCTTCAAGAAAAATCTGGAATTATACTACTTTTGGCTAGAAATGACCATTAAAATTTTTAGAAAAAATATTAATTTCCTTGTTAAATTTATGGAGGCTTGTTCTAGCGTAGATCTCTTTCGGTATTAGTTATGAAGAATTTATCCTTTTAACAATTTGCTTGAAGAATGCATAACAATGTGATGAACCAGAAGGTCATCATAGGCAGCTGTTTTTCTTATACTGCAACTTTACAGACTGATGTTTAGAATAGTTTTCATGCTACAGATTTTACTTGAATTTCAACACAATGGCGGTTTTTTATTGATTATTACTCAAGTGAAATTTGTTGTATATCCAATGTGATCTAAACTTTGTGAAATGATGTTTTAAAATTTTTCTGTTAACTGTACAATGTATGTATATATTTCATATCAGGTTAATGGAAGGTACTTTCACAGCAGATGAAGTACGAGATATGTTGGATGAACTTTGTGCCTTATTGAAAGGAGATCTCGAAACAGAGTTGATAAATACGGCACATACTGCTGCCTTGCTTTTGTGTCAAATGTGCTGTCAAGCTCAACAGTGGCATTTAAAATTAAATGCTGATATATCAGAGTTGGAAAACAGGTAATAATATTTTAACCTTCTCATACATCAAAACTTCATACAGTGGTACATGTTAATATATATATATATATATATATTTACTAGTATATAAGCCCCATTAAAAATGACAAAATGTTGATCTGTGTTTCAGCATAAAGATTTTATTACTGAAATGTTTGTATTATAGCAAAGTACATTTTAAAAATGACAAATAATTTTTACAAATACAAATGATGAGAATTTTTTTTTTTTTTACTCAACTTTCAATATTTTCAAAATTTTAAATGGAATCTGATTTTAATTCTTATAAATAAAAAGTTAAAAATTGATGAAAATTATGTCTTGTTGACACAATTATATAAATTTTTCTCCTTAGTTTTATTGATATAAAAAGCTTATTATGATTGATGTAAAAGTATAGGTGTTTACAATGGTGGAATGTTGATCTTTGTTTCATTTTGTAAGACTTCATACACTCAAACAGTATGAAGATTTTATTATTAAAAGGGCCTTACCAGTGGCCGAGAGGTTCGGACCTCTCAACTGGTAGACGGCAGGTGCTGGGTTCGAACCCAATCCCGGCTGTCGGCCTAACCGTTCGGAGTTTTCTGTGGTTTTCTTCGAACCTTGCGTAAATACGGGTTAGGTTCCCTTAGAAAGACCCCCACGGAGGGCACTCCTAGTCCTATATCCCATTAGCGTAGATAATCGGACGACAAAAATCAATCAAAAAAAATTATTATTAAAAGGTTTGTATTGCTGAAAAATACATTTTAAAAATGGCAAATGATTTCTAAAAATATAAGTGATGAGGACGTTGTTTTCACTCATTCGTCAATTTCTGAGTTCATCGATTAATAAAAGCTCCGTTTCTAATTTTTAGAATTAAAAAATAAAAAATCAGCGAAAATTACGTCTTGTTGATACAGTCTACTTAGTTTTATAAATGTAAAAATACACTTCAAGCTAAGCATAATGTAATCAGCAAAAATTGTATGTATGTTCTTTTATGCTTAGCCACAGTATATTCAAATAAAAATATTTTTTTTTATTTAATTGTAATTACAGAAAAAAAATTAATAAAGGTATAATGCATAATAATAAAGTAAATTCAATAGACAATATTCTTGTGATGACAAAATAAAATAACTGAAAATAACTTGCAAATGAAAAAAATATGTCCAAATAGCTACATCTCTGAATATTTTTCTTTTTCCTTAAACAATGAAAGTAATTAAATTTCCAACATTTTGAAAAAATTTCATTAAAACTTTTTAAATTATAATATGAAAATGGAAATATTTAAAAAAAAAATAGCTAGTGTGAATAAACCTATAAATGAACAGATTTCATTAAAATAATAATAATAACAATAATAATAAAATAATGAGCAAAATTAGCTTAGTAGAAACTCAGGGTAAATGACTAAAAAATAGTCTTATGTTTTAAATATATAAGGTGGAACATTTTAAATATATATATACAGGGTGTCCCTAAACAAATGGTATATACGCTAGGGGGTGATAGAACACATCAAGACGAGTAATAGTAAATAGGTAACCAAGGGTCCCAAACGTTTTCCAAAGAAGATAGCCGCCATTAAAGTTTGGGGTCCAAAATTTCAAATACACATAAAAAACGGAAAAATTAGTCGATTGATTTGCGGTTTTCGCTAAAATTATTCTTTATGTTGGTATTTTCTTGAAAATAAATTATAAAGATAAATTCTGAAAAATGCCGATAGAGGGCGCTTTAGACTTTGAAGTAATGAAAAACTATTTTTTGCCGTGATTTTTTTTGCATTTCATTAAATGGTTTCGTAAGCTTAGACTTAAACTTAAATTTTGAGCTCAAAATCTGAATAGTTGGAAGCTGTTAAGTAGCACAAACTTAACTGTGTTCAAAGGGTTTAAATTTCAAATGATTATAAAAAATGGAAAAATTGGTCGATTGATTTGCGGTTTTCACTAAAACTATTCTTTATGTCGGTATTTTATTGAAAATGAATTATAAAGATAAATTTCAAAAAATGCCGATAGAGGGCGCTTTAGACTTTGGATTAACGAAATAATCCATCCTAATGCTATTTTTTGTCATTATTTTTTGCATCTCATTAAATGGTTTCGTAGGCTTAGATTTAAACTTACATTTTGAGCTCAAAATCTGAATAGTTGGGAGTGGTTAGGTAGCACAAACTGAACAGTGTTCAGAGGGCTCAAATTTCAAATGATAATAAAAAACGGAAAAATTGGTGCATTCGTTTGCGGTTTAAAATAAAACTATTCTTTAAGTCAGTATCTTCTTGAAAATGAATTTTAAAGATAAATTTCAAAAAATTCCGTTAGAGGGCACCTTAAATTTCAGAGTAACCAACAACAAAATTTAACCGTTATTTTTTGTATCTAATTAAATGCTTTCCAAAACTTGTTAAATGTTTTCAAAATCTTAGATTTAAACTTAAAATTTGAACTCAAATTCTGAATCGTTGGGAAAGGTTAAGAAGCGCAAACTTAAGTGTGTTCAGGAGTTGAAATTTAACCCCACCCCCACCCCTCGAACACAGTTCCCTTTTGCGCTATTTAAACACTCGCAACGACTCAAATTTTGATTTCAAAATTTATATCTAAGCATTTGAAAGCATTTAATGAGATTTTAAAAAATAACGATTAAAAATAGTTGTACGCTTCTCCAATGTTTAAGGCGCCCTCTATCGGCATTTTGTGAAGTTTATCTTTAAAATTTATTTTCAAGAAAACACTGATTTAAAGAGTAGTTTTAGCAAAAGCCGCAAACGAATCGACTAATTTTTCCGGGTTTTTTTTTTTTTTTTTTTTATAGTTTTCCGTTTCATTTGAAATTTAAACCCCTTGAACACAGTTCAGTTTGTGCTACTTAACCACTCCCAACTATTCAGATTTTGAGCTCAGAATTTAAGTTTAAATCTAAGCCTACGAAACCATTTAATGAGATGCAAAAAATAAGGACAAAAAATAGCATTAGGATGGATTATTTCGTTAATCCAAAGCCTAAAGCGCCCTCTATCGGCATTTTTTGAACTTTATCTTTATAATTCATTTTCAATAAAATACCGACATAAAGAATAGTTTTAGTGAAAACCGCAAATCAATCGACCAATTTTTCCGTTTTTTATAATCATTTGAAATTTAAACCCTCTGAACACAGTTAAGTTTGTGCTACTTAACCGCTTCCAACTATTCAGATTTTGAGCTCAAAATTTAAGTTTAAGTCTAAGCTTACGAAAACATTTAATGAGATGCAAAAAATCACGGCAAAAAATAGTTTTTCATTACTTCAGAGCCTAAAGCGCCCTCTATCGGCATTTTTCGGAATATATCTTTATAATTTATTTTCAAGAAAATACCAACATATAGAATAATTTTAGTGAAAACCGCAAATCAATCGACCAATTTTTCCGTTTTTTATGTGTATTTGAAATTTTGGACCCCAAACTTTAATGGCGGCTATCTCCTTTGGAAAACGTTTGGGACCCTTGGTTACCTATTTACTATTACTCGTCTTGATGTGTTCTATCACCCCCTAGCCTATATACCATTTGTTTAGGGACACCCTGTATATATATATATATATATATATGTGATGACATAATCTATGTGTTTTGCAGATTTAAAAGGAAAATAAATTAATTTTTTTGTGCTTATAAACCTTGAGACTTTATGTTAAATTATTCAGGAATTTTTGAAGTTGTTTTTATTACTATTTTCAAACAACTCATAAACCTGTAAACTTTTATTTCTTCATTATTATTATTTATATTTTTTTCTCCCCCCCCCCCCCCCTGAAACATTAGCGTAAGAATGAGAGGTCTATTAAGAGATATTTTACATGCAAATTAGTCTAAATTATAGACTCCCTTTAATTCGTAAGAACTTTTTATACTGATGTTGTTACTCATCTATTTTTTTCAAATGCAGGCCCCCACTGCCTGTATGCTTTTAATAAGGTTTATTTTGTAATAAATTTAAAACATAAAAATAATTGTTAAAAATTAGACAACTCCACCATAAATTATATCATAATTAATTAATCCATTTAAAACAAATCCAATTAATGATGGTTTAATCCAATTAACACGTTCCCTGCCGCTTACATGAAGATGTGATGATAGTTAATGCCGTGCTGTAGAAGTGGGTTTGTCCCAGAAGCCTATTTACTTTTTATAACAAAGAATTAGTGAAATATTTTCCCACTCCAGCGCGTGACTGGCTATTCGACATCACTCCACATCACACTCTGGCACGTGAGTGGCCCCTTAACGTTGGCACCTTATCATGTGCTGGCACGTCTGCAGCAGCGAACATTGTAAACCATCCGTTCATTTTGTTATCTTCCCCCTTTTTTTCCTTACTGTTGTGGTTTGCTCTATTAGGTAACCATGGGAACTTGGTAATGTTTTTGTACTCGCCTCTCCAGTCAAGAATTCTTGCACTCTTAGACTTTTATGTTCATTTTGAACTTTTAGATTTGTGTGTAACATCATTTTATCCTGATAACTATCGCAAAAGCAATTTGAAACATAGATTTTATTAATATTTTAAATATGTTTTATTCTGTGTACCATTTAGCATGTTGTATTGATTTGAATGCATAATTTTAAATAAAAAAATTGTTTTGTTATCCATTTAAAAATTAATTCATCTAGATATAATATTACTATTTACTTATTTATATACCTAAATTTATTCATTTATTTAGCAAGACTGAGTCTTGCTGTTGTAGTAGAACATCTTCTTTGCACTTGACGAAGAAAGACTAAGTACTTTGAAAAGGCCTAGTGCATTTATATTTTTTTTATGGTGTTTTCAGAAGATTTTTTTAATTCTTATTGTTTTTTACTAGTTTTAACTTTTATTTTTCTTAGAAAGTATTACTTTTAGAAGTATAGAAATCAAAAGATATTTGCTTACATTTTAAGTGTGCCAAGTTATTATTATTTATTACATTTTTTAATCCATTCACACATGTTCTTTAAAATTACATTGAAAAAAATAAATATGTGAGTTTACACTGTTTTTCATTTATGTCATTTTAGAGACATGTTAGAGAAAGTGAATAAGTTTGAAGAGAAGTTTACTAACAACATCACTAATCTTGATTCTCCTCTTCGAGTAAATAAGCTGCAACCTCTTTCTGAAAGTTCTGGCTCTTGCAAACTGTTGCAGATGGTATATTTGGTTTTTTAATTTCTTACAATAATAAGGAAAAAAATGTGTTTAAAAATGTTTCTTTTAAAAGTTCATATTCAGTAATTTTTGTATGAAAATTCATTTTCAATTAAATTGTGACAAAAACAACTATCACATCAGGCATCAGGTTTACACTGCATTTATATTGACACACTCTGTTTTTTGTCAAATGACTGCTCCCCACAGAAATTGCTTATCCTGACAAGAAAACACACACACAAAAAAGTAAATGAAATGGTCATAAAAAAAGAACAAGAACGAAAAATTAGATGTAGATTATGACACCTTTTCCTACATTTATAGAATATTTATAAAAAATTCATTTTTGATGTAATGAAATAAGATATCTAAATAAGTGATAAAAAAAAAATCCATAACTTTTTAAAAGTCTGTTTTTAGCAATTGCTGTCCATATCAGGTGATGTTGGGAATTCTTTTGCACAGCCTATATATTTGTGATTTATAGAATTTATATACATTGTGTAATACACTACATGTTCGATAAGCTTAAAATGCTTAACACTGTGAAAAATACACTTCCAGAAATTATCGATCATAGTCAATCCTATATACAAATTCTTTTGCATGTATCTGTAATTGAATGATAAATACTATTCAGTCCAGAATCTATAGAAAACATGTTGTAGCACACCTCTGTGACAATTTTTTATTTCATAATTTTTATAATATTATAACATCATTAAAATGTACAATATCCCTCCTCCCCTTCATAGAAACAACTAATATAATCAAATTTTTTTATTCCTTCCTGTAAATTACAAATGCTACTTATTCTATATTCCTGATAAAGCATGTTGTAATCCACTTCAATGATGTGTATCAGCCTCATTATATTTGAAGTATTGTAACATCAAAAAAATGCACTGAAAAATGATTTTCTTTGATAAATCGTAATGTAATAGAATTCTTTTGTATGCCTGCATAAATTCTACACATTTATTTTCAACATTGAACCTTCTATAGTATAGCCTCCTCAATAGCTTATAAAAATTGCAAGTATTTTCATGTAAGATAGGTGCAAGTCATATCATCAGTATTTATTTTCTTCTTCACAAACAATTTTTATTTTTCACATATGTAAATTAGAAATAACGATTTATTGTTAAATTAAAATGCTTTTTATTTATGGTTATATTATTTATATTTTAAATTAAATGAGTGAGATTCATGTATTTTAAGTATATGTGTTTTAAAATAAAAGTTATATGTCTTAAATTAAATGAATGAAAGGTTTATATTTTAAAAGTAATAAGTGCAATATGAATGGTGGTGATAAGAACAATGTTTGGCGATTTATAATCTGTTTCCCACTAAAAAATGCCAAATTATATCATATTTATGAGAGCTAGAGCATGGACAGACCAACAGGCAGATAAACTAACTGAATTCACAAGCACATCACAATTACAGGGCTCTGTCCAGACTTTTTTCTCAGTGTCCTTTTTTTTTTTTTTTTTTGAAATTGTGTTAAACTTTTTAGATTTGTAAAAATTCTAGTCATAGTTTTGTAAATTTCAAATGATTGCTATATCTCTTTTCTTGTTTATACATTTTTAAGAAGATATATGTATGTCAACTACATATATTTTCTCTATGTATGTAAAAATGACTGGTCAAATTTTCTCTTTACTCTTCCTTTCAATAAGTCTTTCTCAGAGGCTATTTCCATGAGTACTTGTAGTGTAAGTCACAGGCTACGATTTTTGGCTACCAGTATTATAGAACAAAAAAAAGTGATTCATTTTATTGGCACATTCTCATTAATTGGATATGACCAAGCAGACTTTTCGAAAATAACGGTGGCTAACAAGCATAACAATTAATAAGTTATGTGACTTACACTACAGAACCCATGGAATTAGTCCAGAATTATCATAGCTTTTTTTTGTTCTTCCCATATTGCAGGCAAAGTTTCTCCCCTACAAGTAAGTACTCTGAAAGTTTGAAATTTACTCAAGGGCTTTCTTGTCTGAGACAGACAGTATGCAGTGATGCCGCTGGACTTGAAAAGTCCTAGGGACCCAGGGCTTCTAAAACTCTGGGTCCCTTTTTCACAAAAGCGGGTCCCCACTAATAATAAGTCATATTTTTAGACGCAAAAATTGAATTTGTTCATTTGCAAAAGAAAAATTAAATGCAATAGTTATTGTTTTAATAATAACATATAAATAATTAAAGCCAATAGATATATTTTTAAACTATTAAGAGAAATTTGCTTTACTTTTTTTTAAAATAAATGTGCAAGATACAAATTAAATTATAAAATAATGCTTATTTGAGTGTAGAAGATAACAAGTATCACTAATGTTCACATTTCTTTTAAAAAGAGGTAAAACTAATTTATTGAAAAAGACATTTTTCCTGAAAAAAGAATACTTTTCAAAATAATCAGAACAATCAAAAACAGATTGTGAAGCAGGAAAATCTGTTTTTGGAGCAGCAGCAAAAAAAAAAAAAAAAAAAAAAAACATTTGGAAGCAGGGAAGTTAGTTTTTGGAACAGAAAATTTCTATCCTGTCATTAACTTTTTTTTCGTGCCCCTTTGACGAAAATTACGTTTTAAAGCGATTTTTTGACGAAATTTGTCGTTTTTTTGCGATCTTTTGACGAAATTGGCCGTGTTTTTCGCGAACTTTTGACGAAATGTGCCGTTTTATCACGATTTTTTGATGAAAATTGCTGCTTTTCGCGATTTTTTGAAGAAATCTGCTTTTTTTCGGGATTTTATAACAAAATTAGCCATTTTTTTGCGAACCTTTTGACGAAATTTGCCGGAAATTATTTGTTATTTCGCGATTTTTTAATGAAATTTGCTTTTTTTATGATATTTTGACGAAATTTGCCATTTTTTCGCGATCTTTTGACGAAATTTTGTCGTTTTTTGCGATCTTTTGACGAAATGTGCCGTTTTATCATGTTTTTTGATGAAAACTGCCGTTTTTCATGAATCTTACAAATTTTGCCTTTTTAACGATTTTTGGACGAAATTTGTCGTTTTTCATGATTTTTTGAAGAAATCTGACCTTTTTTCGGGATTTTGTAACAAAATTAGCCATTTTTCTCGCGAATTTGCTGGAAATTATTCGTTATTTCGCGATTTTTTAACGAAATTTGCCTTTTTCCAAATTTTTGACGAAAATACCGCAGAATGCGTAAGCTCCATTTTTTTGCACTCTGTTGCCAATTTTTGCGTATTTGACGCGCTATAGCACGTCTGCGGCATCTCTGAGTATGCTTACTTTATCTTCTCTTACAGTTTGGTCTGAGAATTTGGGGACATCCTGTATATTATTTTATATGCATTTTTACATTAGTTGTGTAAAATTTTCTGTTTATGGCAAGAGTTTTGGACATTTTATTTTTAAGAGGCACTCTTACTCCAACAATATGGACAAGACTAGCCAATTCTTGATAAAAACCATTCTTCAGAATTATTATAAAACAGTTACTATTAAAGTTTGTTTAATTTGATAATACATTCTAAGCAAAGATCTACTTTTAAATTTTAGTATGTTAGATTGCAGTTTTTTATTTTTTAGGAATGTCTTTTGTTTATTTTTTCTTTTCCTATTGATTTTACAAATAAAATAAAAGTGAATATATATAATGATTCTTTTTTTTTTTTTTTATCTTATTTTAATGCATAATTTTTTTAAAGAAACAATAAAAAACAATTGGCACTTATTATATTTATTTTAGGAAATTGATCGTCTTAAGGATGAAAATAAAAAGCTGTCTCACAAATTGAAGGAAGTTGAAAGTCATGTAAGCATTTTCTTCAATATTATCAAATTATTGACTCTCAGTATTTTAATCATACAGTTGAACCTCGTTAACATGAACCTCAAGAGGAATGGAAATTTTGTTCATGTTATCAGTATCAAATCTTTGTATTCGTCTTTATAGGGGTCAGTGAAAACAATTCATGTTAAAAGTAATTCACGTTAATGAGGCTTGACTGTATTTGATTTTTTTATTTGCTTAATTTTATTGAATTTTGTATTGACTAAGTTTATTTCTGTTGATCCTTTATTATCTATATTAATAAAATAACAAATCGCTCTGTGTGTGCGTGTCTGCGATAGTTAGCAAAAACTACGGTACATACGAAGCTCAAAATTTTTCTGAGTAGCCCAATATCTCTCCTGATGCACCTAATGCTCAGAATTTCAAAATTCTGTTTATTAACTGAGTAATTAATTAAATTCCAAACCTCACTCTCATAAAAAATCGCTTTTTTTTAGCTTTTTTCCTTTTCATTCTCTTATGGTTGGTTGGTTGCACAAAACTTTCGCAGAAATAATTTTAAAAACTGAGACTGACCTTTAAAATTCATAGACTGGCAAACTCAGTTTAAATGAGGATTTTTTTTTTTTTTTTTTTTTTTTATCACAGCTGCTGTACGTCATGGAGGAAAAAGATAGTTGGTGGCAAAGTAAACCGAAAAAAAGAAAGGTTTGCAAGAGGAAACCATTTATCGCTGAAATTTTAATGTCTCAAAATAAAGCACGAGGAAGGAATTTTGTATTAATAAGACGGATTGGAAGAAATGAATTACAGCTGAAGCATATTTTACGAAGAAATCGTAATTTTTTTAAATGTTTTTTTTTTCTATTATATTATTTATTAAAATAAATGTTTGCTTTTAAAATAATTGAAATTGGAAAATTAAAAATAATTAAATGTTAAAACAAAATTAAATAAAATATTTAAAACATATGATTTGAAGTAAAAAACTGTATTACTAAAAGTTTTCTCTTTTTTTTTTTTTTTCAGAAATTTTTAATACTTTATAACGTAGATGAAAAATGTTTATGATTTAACAACATATTTATAATTCCATGTCAATATATAAAATATAGTGATGAAAAGATTCTTTTAAAATCATGCATGAATACTTAAATAATAATATTAATCTAAAATCTAGATTTCAGAGTGCAGACGATTTTAAGACATTAACAAAAGAATGTTGATTTTTCAAGCAAAGTCTTAAATAATGCTTCTATATTGATATTTCAAAGTCATATGATAAAAATAATCAAATAATTCTTTCCTATGATTGATCTAATTGTATCTTTCATGCATTTTGATCATGTATTACGGGCAATAATGGCACAAAGCGTTATTTTTCAAACGAAATTTTAGTCATCTATTCAATAACAGTTTAAAAGTTAAAAAACAAAAACAAAGAAATACTGGTTTAAACCAGTTAAATTGACCAGAGTTTCAAAGCACATGGTTTTGTTGGTGCTTATTTGGACTTAATGTCGCAGATTTTAGAGTTACATTTTTTGCGTCATCCCAAGACATTATACTGCCACTCTATTAATTTCTTTTTACTATATGGTTGTACGCATATTTTTTGGCATTTTGAACATTAGAATGTATGAGTCAATAGCTGTGTTGCAGTATAAAACATTACACAACACTTTTCTATGAGTTTATTTTTTTTAAGCATTGATTAAATTTAAATGTGTTCTATTCAATTTAAAATTGTAATATGGCTTTAATTTGTTTTTAAAACAAAAATAAATAGCTGTTTGGCATACAATTGTTTGTATCCGCAAGTGATTCATTCACCATAATAAATTATCAAATAGCTAAGTAAATTATCTATCAGAAATAGCCATAAAAAGAATAGTAGCAAAACTGATTATAACCTTAATGTTTAGACTAATTTAAACATAACCCGATTCCAACCAGAGAAAAAAACCCAGACCAGACTCCAATCCGTGATACACAAAATTTCCGTGAGTATAAACCCGACCCTGACCTAAAAATTCTGTTTGTGAAAAACTATGGATTTGATAACTGACCCGAACCAAATCTGAATCCCACAAAAATGTTCAAGTGAAGCATAACCCGATTCAAAGAAGGAAAAATAATTTTTGTGGGCATGAAATCTGACCCGAACCTAAATATTTTCTTTAAAAAAACCCGAAATATGACTTGAACGAAATCTGAAACCGATAAAAATATTCCAGAGAACTATAACCCGATCCCAGCAAGACAAAATACTTTCCATGGTCATAAACCTGACTCAAACCTAAAAAACTTCGTTTGAAAAATCCTGAACTTTGACCCAAACTACATCTAAATCTGACTAAAGTATTCGAAAGAACCATAACCGGATTCGAGTAAGACAAAATAATTTCCGTGGACATGAACCCGATACAAACCTAAAACTCCCATTCAAAAAAATACCTGAAATTTGAATCGAACCAAATCTGAATCTGACAAAACTATTTCAAACAAACGCAACCGGATCCAAACAAGACAAAATATTTCCATGGACATGAACACAATCCGAACCAAAAAAATTTCTTTGAAAAAATCGCGAACTGAACGAAATCTGAACTTGGCAGAAATATTCCAGTGAAGCATGTCCTTATTCGAACAAGACAGAATTATTTCCGCGAACATGCAAGAAGACCCGAACTCAACAGTTATATTTGAAGAAAAAACTCAAAATCTGAATTGAACCAAATCTGGACCTGACAAAAATATTCCAAAGAACTATAACCCAATCCAATCAAGACGAAATAATTTCTATGGACATAAACCCAACTCGAACCTAAAAAATTCGATTTGAAAAAAACTGAAATTTGACCCAAACCACATCTAAATTCGACCAAAATATTCGAAAGAATCATAACTGGATTCGAGTATGACAAAATAATTTCCGTGGACATGAACGAGATCCGAACCTAAAAATTCTATTTGAAAAAATACCTGACATTTGAATCAAACCAAATCGGAACCTGATAAAAAATATTCCAAAGAATCGTAACTGGATCTGAATAAGACAAAAAATTTCCATTCACCTGAACCGAATCTGAACCTAAAAAAATTCTTTGAAAAAAATCACGAAATCTGAACTGAACCAAATCTGAACTTGAAAAAAAATATTCCAGTGAAGCATGTTCTTATTCGAACAAGGCAGCATAATTTCTGTGAACACGCAAGAAAACCCGAACCCAAAAATTCCATTTGAAGAAAAAGCCGAAATCTGAACTGAACCAAATCTCAACTTGAAAAAAAATATTCCAGTGAAGCATGTTCTTATTCGAACAAGGCAGCATAATTTCCGTGAACACGCAAGAAAACCCGAACCCAAAAATTCCATTTGAAGAAAAAGCCGAAATCTGAATTGAAACAAATCTGTTCCCGATAAAAATATGCCAAAGAACCATAATTGTATCCGAGCAAGGCAAAATAATTTCCATGGACATGAATACGACCCGAACATTATAACTCAATATCAAAAAATACTTAAAATCTGAACCCGACAAAAATGTTCTAATGAATCATAACCAGATCCGAACAAGACAAAATAATTTCCATGGACATGAAACCAATATATGGTTTGGTAACATTTAGGTTGCAATTACATTACGGTAAGTCTTTGATTATATTTAATATCCCGTTATGTTACAGTTAGGTCACAGTTAAGTTAAAGTTAAATCGCATTTGTTTTATGGTTAGAATAAGGATATGTTACAATAAAGTGAAGGCTAGGTTAGATTTATATTATATTTAATTTACGGTAAGGTACTGTTAAGTCAAAGTTAGGTTACAGGCAGGTTATGGTTACGGTAAAAAAGTTTACGGTTAGGAATTTATCCATAGAGTGGACATTATGCATGATTTGATTAAAAATAACACTTGCTTTTTTTTAAATGACTCTGAAATTATAATACTACATACCAACACTTTAGCTACGAGCGAGTATCGATTTCATTCATGGTATAGTCGGATTTAAGAGTGATATAATTAGTTTGAAATTCAAAATATTTCACTTGGGATTTCTATGTGAAAAAAAAATAATTAGTTACGTGACTTAACTGTGATTTTTGATAAATATCAACACTTTAACACGAAAATCACGCAGTCGTTGGATACATATTCCCTCCCACATTTCTCATCGCTCATTCTGAGTATTTTTAGAGCTTAACATTAGCTGTTTTTTAAACCGATTTTTCACACAATCAGGGGCCACGTATTTCAGACAATGCATTTCTGCATGTTTCGAGTTAATGATAAAATCATACAAATTTCAAGTTCGTTTAGTATTGTTAATACGGACCCGGGTAAGACCGGGCGGGTCAGCTAGTTTTTAAATATTTTGGGATGTTTTTAATTATAAATTATCATTTATTAATATTTATAGTATCTTTATTTAGTAGCTTAATTTTTTTATCTGAATATCTGCTTTATAATAATGGGAAATTGTTTTCCTTTTCTTTAGGGAAAAAGCATTATTATTATTATTGTTTGCTAGAGAAAACAATGATTAAATTAATGCTTTATTCCACTGCAAAATTTAAATTATTTAACTTTGATTTTTGAACCAGAAAGCAAATTTTAACCATTTACACTAGCATAGAGTCCTGCACAGATTAGTTAGTACCCAATCTGAACCTGAAATTTCTGCTTTAAAGTCAAGACAATAATAATAATAATAATAAATAAATATATATGAAATCAACTTGGTTTAAAAAAAAAATTAATCGCTATTTGATGCAATTATAGAAAAGTAGTTTACAATTCTACCTGTAATATCAGTTTTATCTTTTGAGTGTGTGTAAATATATACTCTATTTAGTGTTAAAATACATAATTTTCTCCATTTTAAAAATATTCAGGATTTTCTTTTGAAAAATCTGATCAATCCAAGAATGAAAACTCAATAACTCAATTTACAACATTTAAAATCAATCTAACTTACAAATTATAAAATTAGGTCAACATGACCAGATGCAGAACTCTACACCAGGAATTGTAAACCTGTTCCTTCCCTTCCCATATTGGTATATACTTTAAGTTTTCAGATAGGCAATAATGGATGCTTAAAAAGAAGAAAAAAAAAAAAAAAAAAACAGTTACTATACACTATATGGCCATTAATGACCAGACACTTTTAATTTTAGGCATTTTGTCAAATATTTTAAGATATATTTATCGAATTAATCTGGAACTTCAGAAATATGAAGAATCTGTTCCACTTCACATTTATCTATGGTGATTTAATCAGGACAATAAGGTATTTAAAAAAAAATCAAAATAAAATTTAAAAAAATGTTTAGGATTACCTTCTGAAACAATCTATGGCTATAGCTTATGAGTATATAGATATTATACTATATATGTGTTCAGTTGGGGAAGAATATAACATATATTCATGGAAATATATTGATTTTTCTAAAAAGTTTAAAAAATTCTTCATATTTTTTGTTTATACCAATGCTAAGGGCTTTTTACCAAATTTAAAACCAGTTTCAGAAAAATTTGCCAAAATACAGTGGAAGTAATATAGTGCAATTGGAATCTAAATCTATCAAATATTTGATGAAATATGAACAGTTGTATAAAATACTTTTTATCTGTGCATGATAAAAAATGTATTTTTTTAATGATTTGATATCAACTCTACGAAGAAATTCATAAAAAAAACCCGTCAAATATCATGAAAATTCAGAAAGGCATTGGTGATAGATTGAGCTGATTTTTAGTTGTTCTCTATTTTTCTTGATGCTTTAGTTCTTTTTGGAAAACTCCTGGGACAAGCCTATTCCAAGGAGGGAAAAGTATCAAAATTTAAGTAATTCTGCTGAATCTATTTATTAACATTCAGTAAGTACTTTGCTGAAAGCCAGATAATAAAAAATGGCAATTTGTGAAAAATCCCATTCAACAGGTTTTAGAGAGCAACTAAAATTTTGCTGACTATATATCTTTTTGAGTTTTGATAGTTGATTGACTTTATTTTTTGTCAGTTTCTTCATAGAAATGACTATCAAATTATGGAAAAAAAATGTGTGCATCTGCAGATAAAAAAAATATTTCGTGCAACTGCTGATATTTAATAAAATATTTAATATATTTTCATTCCAATTGCTTAGTATTATTTCTATTGTTACCAAATTTTTTTAAACTGGCATTAAATTTGGTAAAAAGCCTTGCATGATATAAACAAAAAAGTAGTTTTTAAGAAGAAAAAAAAAAAAATCACTATATCTCCATGAATATATGCTCTATTCTTCCATAAATATATTTTGCAGTATCAATGTACACATAATCCAAAGCAAAGATCATTTTCTGAATTTTATTTTATGGGGTGATTCTAAACATTATTATTTTTCTTTGATTTTTTGTTGATCCTCTAAATGTCCTTCTCATACAGTCGCCATTGATAAAAATGAAGTGGAACATATTCTGGCATTTTTCGGTTAGCAAGGCACCAGTGTTATATTTACATGCGTATTTGTGCATAAATGCAATATATGTATATATACATACATTGTATGCATATATAACATTGACAGCTGGCTAACCGAAAAGTAAAGTACCCATATTCTTTATATTTCTGAAGTTCCAGAAGAATCAGACAAATATACCTTTAAATATTCCCTAAAATGTCTAAAATTTAAAGTGTTCAGTCATTAATGTCCATTTAGTGTAGATTAACAACAGGCATGTGTAGTCTTCCCCCCCCCCCCCCCAACAATTGTGCATTTCTTAAATGAAACCTGCAAAGTAAATGTTAATTTGTACATAAAAATTAAGTATTTAAAAAGAACTTTATATAAGAGTAATATAAAAGTGGTGAAATGATTTAGATCACATAAATCTGATTCTTCAACAGGTGTACAGCCACACGTAGTTTCCAAACTCACTAGGCACAGCAAATTAAAAACAAACAGAATTGCTATCGCAATAAATTGAATAATTTTCAAGCCTTATCATTTTTTTTTTTTTTTTTTAATTTCTAGCCATTAAATATTTAGTTTGGCTAATTAGTTATAAGAATATTACAATGTTAACAGCTGTTTTTAACCAGGGATGTATTATAGCACATCATTTCAATAAAAAATTGGAAAAGGGATGCATAATTTTTCTCTTGAAAGGAATAAAATGCTTTTAGATATTTATTGAAGAGGCATATTTTGTATTAAATGCATTGAATCTATCTTATTTCTAAACAAGAAAGAAAAATCATGCACCAAGCATAGATATGAAACAGTTTCCAACACTTACTGTAATCTTTAAAAAAATTTTGTTATTTAGAGAAGAAAGATAAGTAAATAAACATTTTAGAAAACAGATAAAACGTTTGAAAAACTGATTTCAGGAATTACCGTCAATAGCCAAGTATGTATTCCAATTCTTTTGACCAGGTCTATATTTGATCTGTTGACTGATATATGTACTATATAATGTGAAAATTTAGTTTTACAAGAAAACGCTCTTCCTCTTTCAGCAATTTATACATATTGATAGAAACATACTATATTTGTATATATCCACATATAAGCCGAATATATGTCATTTCAGTGAAAAATGGTCCTAAATCAAAAACCTGTATGTAATCCAATGTTATAAAACGATGGTGAAAATTTCAGTGACCAAACAGTAATAGAAATGTTAAATAGAAAAATAAATTCACCTCCAAAATTAGTTATCTTGCCTATTCTATTTTAGCAAGTTGCCAAATTTGTTTAATTGGGTTCCGCTGGAAGTTTGTATAACTAAGCCATTTATAGACAAGCTCCATTCATAATTGACTGGAAGTATGTCACATGTGGTCACCTTACAGTGCAACAAATTGTGTTGATAAAAAAAAAAAAAAAAAAAAAAAAAAAGTTGACATTGTCATTATCTCTAAATGTGAGAAAGAATCATGGCTTGAATTACCATAAAGAATGATCTTTCAAAAATGTTGCATCAGTAATGTGTTTGTTAGAACTGAGGATGATGTCGTTTTTGAAGAAGGTGGCTATGATGATAAATTAGATATGACAATATTCATTCTGAAATATCAATGAAAGAAAAGGACTTGAAGGAGTGCTTCAAAATTCTGATAATGACTTATATGACTATGGCTATCGTGAAATATGATTAGAAACTTTTTTTTGTAAAAGAATGTAGTATTAAAGTTTTTTTAATGTTTTATATATTTTTGTATATTTTAAAGTTTGCCATCTTTTCTTATTTTAGAATATCAATTTTTAAAATTATTTTAGACTCATGTATAAGCCGACCCTCCACTTTGCAGTCAAAAAATTGTCCAAAAATTCTTGGTTTATACACAGAAATATATGGTACTGGAATACTCTTGTTTAGCCCTGTAATTTATTTAGTTCATTTACTACATACAACTATATAGCTAAAATTTAATTAAAAGTAAAACACTCTTAAAATTACTAAAGTCACATTTCCAGAAATTATCACCCATAGATGGCCGTGTATCCACTTCTTTGCATGCTCTTGTATATCATTTTATCTATATTCTAAAAATTTATATTCTGCATTTACATTCATACTCAGTTATCTTTACGAATTCTTTTGTGCAGCGCTATATATCAACTATAGCATTTATACACATAAATGCAGTTTACATAATTATAGTGAAACTTAAGAGCGCATATTATAATTAAAAATGCATTTCCTGCCATCTTCGCTGATATATACAGTTCTTTTGATAAAATGTGCTATTTCAAATCTTTTGTCTGTCTTAGTAAATGATATTCACTTTTTACTATACATGAAATAATTTGTAGTAATCCTCAGCAACATTTATAAATTTCATTATATATGAAATAGTTTAACGGTGTTCTTAAATCAGAAAGGCCAACTTTGTGATATAACATTTAATTTACTTTTGTTCGGAAATGCATGAAACTAGCAGGTGTTGTTATTCAGAAACTGTCTAATTGCACTCAATTTTCTGTTTTTTTTACAAATGCAATAGATTTTTCATAACAAGCCTTCAAAATCAACATTTTTGAACACTTTTCCCGATGAAAACAGAAAAAACGGTCGAAAATCAGGTGATTATGTGATCGAAATAGCTAATAACTCGATAAGTAATTTAATTATCTATAAAATAGAAAACTAAGTTTGATTCAAAATTGCTTCCATAGTCAGGCTTTCCAATTTCATATCTTTCTGGTAAAAAATTTATTTGTAAATGTGTCAAAACGTTTTGCGCTTGTTGAGCGGAGCAGTTGAAAACAACCTTAACACATTTAAAGTATGCTGCAAGCAATTCCCCCTAAACCATTATGTAATGGAAATTCTTTTGGTTGGCCCTATATGTGAAAACATATATTTTGTAGAATACACTACACATTTTATGTAACACACTTTTAAACTTTGTTGTAAATAGTTAAACAGATGATCCATTGTACAAAAAAAGGATCCAATTTTGTGAAAGAGTATGGGAGATGAGGACCTAGAAATCTAAAAGTCTAGCAGCATGTTATCCAAATGCCACATGTTATTATCAACTAAATAAACCAAAAAGAAAATTCTTCTCCCTGAGAGATATCTTATTTAAAATGGTTAAACCATATGTTTTAATATTTATGAAATTATACAATTCAGAGCATTATTGAGTTTATACTACTATCAAATCGCCAGTTACTTGGTGTAATTGAGTTTGTCGCAAAAACATTCTCAGTGAACATAAATGTATTTGTGTGGAAATAATATTAATCATTTTTCTTATAATCTTAGTTCAAAAAATGCTAAATTTTATGCTGAAAAAAAAAATATTCCAAAAAATTTAAGTGTAAAAATCAACTTAAAAAAAAAAAAAAAAAAAAAAAAAATCACTAAAAACTGTATGCATTATGTTAAATGACAAAAAATGTTAGTTGATTGATCTTTTAAATTTGGTCTGTTTCTTATTTTTTATTCAGTAATAAATCTATAGATTAATTATTTACAAAAACTTTAATGGATGTAAAACGTTATGAACCATCTTTCATTTTCATCTTATGAAACTTTTAAATTTATAAAATTAAGGTTTTAAAATGTCTCATTAATTTTAATGTATTTTTATGTTTACTTTATAAGATTGTATATTTTTAGACAATTGAAATCCTTGAACAAAAATCTGCTTTATCAGAAAGCCTTATTCAAGCACAGAATGAATTGCAGGAATGGAAAGAAAGAAAGGTTAGCATTATGCCATTATTTTTTGCTGCTTCTTATTTAAAATTCTAGATAGTTTATTCTTATTTATAAAGCTGATGTTCAACGTTTGTAATTTGGCTTTGAAATCTTTATAACTAAAATATGTAACCTGAATTCTGATTGTCCTTATTCCATCCTTAATTAATGCTGAGTCTGTTTCTGTTCATTAGTATGTAGATTTTTCTTTGTCTTGGCATGGGAAAAGGAAAATTAAAAATTTATATCACTGATTTTCAAGTGTTATTTTGAATACTTCTCAGCTATATATATTTAAAAAAAAAGTACTGATTCCACTTGATTTGCGAAATACTGGTGTTTGCTTCCAGAAACTTTTAAAAAATAGCAGGGAATTTTTTACAAACCACAATGATACAGAGGTTCTTGATTGGATTAAGACCAGAGCAACAAAATAGGTAACCACAACTTTAGTTTGATGTGAATTAAATCAGTATCATTTTAATGCATACTATATGTATTTCAGTATAATTTTCCTGAAATAAGAATTACTTACCAGTTAAATGCCTGCAAAAGGTAGTAGATTATTCTTCCAGCATATGTATGAAAGCTTTGGCTGTTTGGCACCCACAGTGTTGATTTCAGGGGGTAGCCTGGAAGGGGGTAGGGTCTTCTTCCCCTGAGCTACAAAAGTCCCTCCCGGAGAAAACTGTCTAAATTCAACATTGAATGCTCATAAATAAAGGCAGAGTTAGAAATTGGGAATTTAAAAAAAGGCATCAAATGATGCCTACAAATTTTTTTCTAGGTGCCAAACAGCATTTTATGGTTTCAATTTTATGTTTGCTGCATCATATTTCCTCATTTCTTTTTGCAACCATGTTAACAATAATATTGTTTTTATTTTTATATGTTAAGACAGGGGAAGTGTGTACACATAAATACTATATCCTTGCCATAATTACAATCCAAATAAAAACTGGCTTTCTATAAAAGTGTAAAACCTGATTAAACTATAGTATATGGGTTTTAGAAAAATGTTTAACTAATTATTTTTGTGAAGCTAACATGAATACAAAAATTAACAATACAAAATATGAAAATACAAACAAATAAACAAAAATTTAAATCATATCTAGTTTTTAAAATCAGATATCTTAATTTGATCATGCATTACACTGGAATAACATAATTTAAAAACATTTTCAGCATTAAAATCTTTCAGTTGGAGTCCATATAATTTTAGAAATGTGGATTTAAGTTCAGTTTTATCTGTCATTTATAAAAGTGAAGTTAGCTTAGATTTGATTGACAGGTGCATTATAGTTTTAAACCTTGCTTTCCAAACAAGGTGTGTGAGGGTTTTAGGGACATGTGACACTAAGTCAATTTTATTAGTCATTGGTTAAAGAAAAGTCAGCTTAAAAGTAATTGACAAATGGCAAGGGTTGTTTTAAATATATGATACTGTCCAATATTTTATGGAAAACAGGATTCTTCAAGTATGTGCATCAGGGGAAAAAACATAAGCTAAATTCAGAATAAGAGCTTTTGTTTAAAAAAAAAAAAAAAAAAATGAAAAAAAGCTAGGCATCAAATTTGACAACTAGGTGTAATTTTATGGTCGCCAAATGCAATAATCTAGTTGCATTTGGCGACTGTTGACTGCTAATTACTCATCCTGAATAAAGGGCAGAGATACCTATTCATTGAAAAAAAAAAATGTAGCTCAAATCATCACTGAGTTCCTCATCGTGTATTCAAAGTTTTCAGTAGTTGACTCGGCCATTCTGATCTCTAGCTTCCATGTGTTTTATCACTAAATCACTCTAAATTTATACCACATTTTTCATTATTACATATGCTGCAAGTCAAGTTCATTCTCTGCAACTTGTGTTCAGTTTTCAGAGCTGGGTGTCTTCTCATTATAAACTGAACTATGCATCTACTTGTTTTATTTGTTTACTACATGATATGTAGAATTTTGATTCAGTCAAAATGTGATATACAGTTGTCTTTTGTGTAAATACCATCCTTCAAGTCCTTACATTGCCATGTTTGCTTATAATATTTGCCCTTCCAGTTCTGAGTTTTGCTATGCATGCATTTTTTCTAATTAGATTTTATACATAAACTGTTTTGAACGATTTTAGAACTTTAAAAATATCTGAAATACACTGACCTTCTGATTTTAATTTTTACATCCTAATTAACTCTTCTAACTGAATTTTCTTAGCTTGTGGCATCTTGAATAACTGAAAATAAATTTAAATATCTGAAGTGTATGACATCATTCATTTCTTTGCATTTTTTTGTGACAGGTTTTAACAATTAATTTTTCTTTTTAAATTTTCTGTAATATTAATTTGTGTTCAGTTGCAAAAATTGAATATTTTTAGAAGATTTAAAGGCATTTGCGAATTATTTCCTTGTAAATATATTCAAAATTGTATATTATGCATTTTTGTAGCATAACAATTTATTTTTATTAATTTGGGACAAGTTTGATCAATGTCTAAAGTCTTCTGTCGTAATGTGTATGTATATATAATGGTTTCAAAAGAATCTTTTTTTTTTTTATTATATTTCAGAAATTTAAAAATGCATTTTCTCTTTAAAATAACTTATCATCCTGTATATTAAAACAGAATCTGCCTGTAATTCTGACTTAAATTGTAAAACTTTCTTCATTCTAAGAAATACTATGCAGTTATTTTCTAAGATTGAACCCTGTCTAAAATTTAATTTTTTATTTCTAGTCTTATTTCCCTCTTAGTAAATTTCATAAGTTATTTTAAAGTTTTAAATGTATTTCTATTTTATTATGCAGTTATAATAAACTGCAAACGAACTAATTTTTGAAAGTATTGCAATTTTTTCCCTTATTTAAATTTTCTTTTTGTTAAATAGGTTGATATTGTTGAGAAAGATTTGAAACATTTAGAGGATGAAATGTTACAAGTCAGGAAAGAATTAGAAACTGTAAGTTAGTTTTTTCTGTTATTTATTTTTTTCTAAATACACTGAAACGTGTGAAAAATAGATATATACTGTGTATAATTGAAATTTTCCTTAAATAGAAATTTTAATATTTCTTGGGTAAAATGTACAATATTATTTTCTAGGACAGTGTAGCCCTAGCTGATTCATATCACCTTTTTTAATTAATAATTTAAGAATATTTGGTGCTATTTTTAAATTAAAACCTCTTGAGAAGTTGTATCTATTTTCCACAAATTTCAGTGCAATTAGAAAAAAAAACAATAAAAATTAAAAAAAAAAAAAAATCTACAAAAATGTCCTCCTCATGCCTTTTCTCTCTTGATCTTCCTATTAAAGAACTGGTCAAATTAAAGTAAAAGAATTATGTCAGTATATATGGTATTTTAAGCCTTTTCCAATCTCATTCCAGAATTTGTGTGAAAGTGCCTTTACTCAACAACATCTGGAATCAGATCTAATGGAAACTAAACAGAGGTTGTTAGAAGTTCAGTCCCAACTCCAACTGGCTGAAAAAGTAAGTAAATTTCAATGTAGATGGGGTATATAAAATTATGTTAATCATAAAGACCAAAGCAAATTTTGATTGCTTTTAAGTTAGTTTCTATGACTAATTAAATATCATCAACCAAATTATCTAAAACTTAAATTTTAATAAATGGAAATGCAAGTATCATTTGCATTTTATATAATTTTCATGTCAGTACTTTTTTATAGGAAAAAATGCATGTATATAAAGGTTTGTACTATAATTAAACATCTCATTAGATTTCAAATATATTACTGTGTTTAGCTTTTTTTAAGGTGTAAACATAACTATATTTTATAAAAAGGCTTTGTATATTGCTGTTTGCTCTTGATTTCAAAAACTTAAATATTTTTACATGTATGCCATACCCTCATATAATAAGTACACTCTTGATTTTCAATATTTTATTAAAATAGATAAATAAATAAAAGAAAAGCTCCTCAGATGGGTTTATTTCTGTTAAAATCTGACAGTCAAAATGTACACTATCTACAAATTATTGTTAGTATATAAATTTAAATATTCAATATCTGCTGGATATTTTCCTCCAATGATCAATGATCATACATAACAAAGTGTTCAAATTTTATATATCATGGGTATTTTGATTTTTTCAAGTAAATTTTGGAGGAAAACTCATGACATATATGAAAAAATTCAGTTATAAAATGTGTTTTATATGTAAGTGTAAATTTTATGATATATTTTTGTATATCATTTGTAGCCATATCTATCTTTTTCTTTATCAGAATTGTGCAAGAAACAATTTGGAAATTCTACAATTTGTTAATGTTGTTATTTTTAGTGATTAAAAAATATTTTTAAAACTTGTTAGTAGTTCTGTAACTGAAGGGGGTAAGTGTCAGCTTTGGTCCAAACATTTTAGAATCCCTAAAAAATCTTATAGTCTTATTGGTAGCTTCTGTAAGTGCAGGGCCTGGGTGTATTGCACCCACATCTTCTTTATGGATGAACCTGTATCCCACTTAACCAAATGTGGCAAAATCATATACTCATTTAATATATATACACATATATAAACTTTTTTAACAATACTGTGCTGGTTTCAAATATGCATATTTTCTTGTCATTAACAAAACAGTTTGCTTACATAACCAGTAAAAGCATAAAATTTTTAAATTTGAAGCTAAGTATTTAGATTTTGATGCAATATCTGGTGAACTTATTTGCAAAAATGCATGAATACAAAATTTGATACGATTACATATTGAAAATAATAAGACTCCATTTTAAGTATGACATAATCAACATGGCTAGTAGAATGAAGAAAACTTTTATTATTATCTTTTTTAAGTTCTGATTTGATTTCCATAAAATTTGAAATGAGTCAACAAAATTCTCGAACAATTATATAAATTAAATTTAAAGTCATTCTGTTTGGTAGATTTGCGCTGTTTGATGTAGACAGACCAGGTGGAGATTATAAGTGCAACAGTTACATAAATACAATATTTCCCCATAGACCATAATGTATTGCAATAATTTTGAGTGGCTTTGTAAATAAATTGCAAAAGTTACCTACTTCATTTCCAATACTGAACATGGCATAATAAATCTCAATAATATATATATGAATTACAGAGCAGCCAACTATATTAACGCAAGTTAGAGTTCAGACTGACAGACAGACAAATCAAATTCTTAAGCTATGTTGTAAAGCTTAAAGCTAGGTTGAAATTTTATTTCCAGAAATTTATATTAATTGATTACTTGAATACTTTTGTATAGTCCTGTACTTTGCCTACTACCTTTATAGATATTCCAGTATTTATCTTAAATTTAATTAAGGCTAAAACTTATTTAAATCTAAGGAAATCATGCTTCCAGAGATTATCTTCCATAGACGGCTATGTATCCAATTCTTTGTGTGGCCCTGTGTATCATTTTTTCTATGCTGTACAAACACATCTTGATTTACAAAATGTAGTTTAACGTAAAAATACATAACTCATTTAAAAACCACTTTTAAGCTATTTTTTCATACTCTGTTATCCTTGCAAATTTACTTTATGTTTGATCTACACCATTTATACACACAACGTAATGTGCAAAATTGTAGTTAAATTTAAAAATTATATCACAACTAAAAATGCACTTTTCGCAATCATCTCTAATGTACAGAATTTGGGATACAGTAAAGTATCTGAAATCTTTTGTGTCCCTGTAAATGCTATGCACTTTATGAGAAGTAACTTGTAGTAAATCTCAGAAGTGTATATCAATTACATAAAATAATTTAACATGATTAAAATGTGCAAAAAATAATGTATCCTCCTACACCATTATGTAACAGAATTCTTTTGTGTTGCCCTGTAAATGAATAATAAACATTTTTTGTGCCGCATATTGTAGAAAATGTTTTTTATTTTAGTGCATTTCATATATTCATATCACTTCATTCCATTTGAAAAGCTGTCACACCATTAAAATGCACATGAAACAATTTTTCCCATTGGCCGTAATGTAGCAGAATACTTTTGACGTCTCTGTAATTGAACTAAACATCCAATTTTCATAAAATTTAAAATGTCTCAACAAAATTCTGCAACAATTATATATATTGAAAATTTCAAAGCATTCAGTTGGATAGTTTTTGCTCTGTTACATATGGACAGGCAGACAGATAGAGAAAAATCATGCATGTAGCATACATAGATTATGAAACACTTTTCAACACATTTAGAATACTACAAAAAACCTTCCCAGTTTACTAAGGTAAAAGATGTCTAAATAAACAATTTGGAAAAGGGATAATGCTTTTGAAATCCAATTTCTGATATTACAATGAATAGTTAGGAAAATATACAATTTTTTGGTGCAGCCCTATATATGATCTATTGATACATATGTTTTCTACATAGCATGCTAAAACATAGTTCCTTTAAACATACAGCACAGTTAAAAATTTCTATTCTGCAATTTCCGTCAATAATTGTGCAGGCCTGTATATGCACTCCAAGTAATATTTAAAAAATAATTACATTTATTAACACATATCACAACTGAAAACACAGTTCCAGCAATTATTGTTCTAAGCTTCAATAATTCAATTATTGTTCATTTTCTTCTGTAGCCAAATTCTTTTGGTCTCCCTGTAAATTTTAACTAAATATTCTATATTCACCATGCTCTTTGCTGAAAACTTTGTAGTATGCTTTAATGATAAATATCAATTTCAATATGTTTAAAATAGTATAATATCATTAAAATATGCTGTAAACGATATACCTCCCATAGGCCATAATGTAATTCTGTTGAGTGTTCTTATAAATGAAACCTAAATGGTACATACTTCATTTTCAATTCCAAACATACCTAGTGATGCCCAATAACATATATCCCTTTCATGACAATCAGATTATATTTATGAATTAGAGCACAGATAGACAAACTGAATTCATAAGCAAATTTCAACTATGTTAGAAAGTGTTAAAAAGAAAAAAAATATTTTTTCTTTCCTTAGGATAATTTAAATTGTGTAAATCAGGTCTTAAGGTTTTGATGTTTCATCTAAAGATGGGAGCTATTAAATTATTGATTTTGGAATAAATTGCTTCATTTAAAGCTTGTTTTTCAATGTTTTCAAAGCATGTTACTGAATTATAAAATACTTTAATGAGTAAATTATATGAAATACATTTGTTAAATTTTTTTATTGCAGGAACTGGAATTGAAATTTAGTCAAACAGGAGCATTCAAAAATATGAAACAAATTTTAGCATCAAAGAATGAACAGATAAAAGATTTAAGACAACAGCTTAGCAAGTCAGTACATTTCTCCTTTCCATAAAAACTTTACTTATTATCATTAAGTTGAGTATAGATGTTACTTTAAATAATAATGTTATGTTCATTGTGCACTATATTCAGTATACAAATTTATTTAAGTTCAAGTAATTTTATTATATGCTTTTTATTTAGATTAGCATCCAAATTATTGGAAAATATGATTTATGAAATATAATTTATATATCTTTGAATATAATATACATATATATATTCCTGTATCATCTCTGTAGAGAAATACAGTGTAATGCTGTCCTACCCTTGCTTACTCATATGATGTAGCTGCAGGGATGGGGTCAAATACCAAAGGCATGAAGAAAATTTTAACAATTCTCCCCTTCATTCAATTAAGTCTTTATTAGAGGGCTTTTGACAGTCATTTTCAAAGTTCAAACGACATTTGTTGTTTGCTAACAAATCTGTGATGTCATGGGTACTTTTGGGAGAGATATGTGATGTTGAAAGTAACATGACATGACATCACATCACATATTATTATCAATCCTCTTTTTAAAAATTAATTTCCAGTTTAAAATTTAATTCCGGTTTAAAATTTAATTTATCCTTCACAATTATAAATATAATGAAAACTCTCTTTCCTTTTTAAAAATAATATATCTCTTCTCTTGTGTGCATTAAATTCCAGTTACTTAAATTTTCTCATGCTCAGCCATAGCTGAAGCTGTTTATAAAATAGATCAAAAACAAATTTTTTCTCATCCTAAAATCATTATCTATGCGAGCATACTTTCATTTGGTCAAAGAATATATAAAAAGATATTGGTAAACCATATGCTCCTGTTGCAACAGTAATTTATACACTTAGTATTCATTCTCAAATTAATAGCCATTACAAGTGTCTTTCGGCTGCAAATATAATATTCTAAAATATAAAATTGGGGTCTGACATCTGTGTTTTTGCTTCTAGATATATTTTCCCCATTAATCAGTGTTGGCATGCATATTTGTACGTTGATATATTAAAATGCCATACATCTGTGAAAAATGGGATAAACAATTTTAGTTTGATACATTAAAACATTAATTGCAAAAATTTTGTACAGCTTTAAAAATGGGCATTAATTATGTTTGACTCTTCTTTGTATTGCAATAATTTAAAAACTATACATAAAAAAAAAAAAAAAAAAAAAAAAAAAAAAAAAAAAAAAACAGTTACGAAACACTAAAAAGCATTTGTAAAACTTTTCCTTGAATAAAAATAGCTTTTCTCCTTTTGCTTAGAAATCTTATCGGCTGATTTAAAACACACTGAGACTGTTTTATTTCTTTAAAACTTATCCTATTTATTAATAAATATACATTTTGTGGGGGGGAGGGGAGATGAACGATGCAAATACATTTTCTTTGTGTTGTAAGAAAATTAATATTAATTATTAGTATTATTTCAATAGTGGTAGCACTAGTTAACATTTTTAATTATACAGTTTTATTGTATATTTGTTAAATAGCTATATTAAGAAATATTAATTTTGTTATGATATTTTAGCTGGAAAATCTGTTTTGCACAAAAGTTTTGTAAATGCTAATAGTATATTTATTCGAACATAAACTAGCCGAACTTTTCCCATCTAAAAGTTTCTATATTGTCAATTATTTTTATTGTTTTTCTTCCTATTTTAAGTGAAAAAACGAAGTTTACTTACTGTTCTAGGACGGACATTTATACTAGTGTTTAAAGATGAAAATAAGGAATTTTGCTTAGTGGCCACTGGCCGGTAGGTTGATTTTTTTAGTAGCCAGTTATTGGCTAGGGAGAATATTTTCTTTAGTAACCAGTAAGTACATTTATGTCACTGAATATTTAATTAGAAGATATATATACAAGCTTAGAATAATTAAGTAAGATATGAACTAGATAAAAATATTTTAATTTGCATTGTTTGTATTGTAAAGTTGAGTTACTAATTTCCAATCTTTTTTAAATTAACAGCAAAGTTATATGTAACATGCATATGTAGTTAGCTACATAAGTCCAACTATGCTTAAGCACTTTTGTAGCTAACGACATAGATAAACCTCTACCCTCTTTTTTATAATTATTTGTGTAGAATTATAATGTGACAAAAAAAAAAAAAAAAAAAAAAAAATGTTTATTCAAGGACTAGCACATATGATTCAAAATATAAAAACTGAAATTCAGAACAGATTTTCTAAAAAATAAAGGGGGGGGGGGGTCTCTCTTGAAACTAATGTTATATGTTTCTCCACAATCCTTTGACATAATGTATATTTTTTTCCCCTTTTTTGCGATCTTTTGACAAAATTTGCGCTCGTTTTCGCAACTTTGTAACGAAAATCGTGTTCATTATCACGGCTTTTTGACAGTATTCGCGTTCGGCATCGCGATTTTTTCATGGTATTCGTGTTCATTATTGAGATTTTTTGACGGTATTCTTTTTTTCGCGTGTTTTATTGATAAAATTTGTGTGTTTTGCGTTCATTTTTATGTTTTTTTTATGATATTCGTATTCATTATCACGACTTTTTGACGAATTCGCTTTTTTCAGATGTTTCCATGATAAAATTCACGTTTTTGCGTTTGCTTTTACGTTTTTTGGTGACAATCGTGATATTTTTATGGTTTTCGCATTTGTTATCGCGATTTTTGATGGCATTCTCGTTTGTTATCGTGGTTTTGGACGATGTTCGCGTTTGTTATCACGATTTTTAGATCGCTTTCGAATTTGTTATCGCGATTTTTTGATGGTATGCATTTTTTTGTGTGTTTCTTTAATACAATTCGCATTTTTTGCGTTCGTTTTTACGTTTTTTGACAAAATTCATGTTCGTTGATTTTATGACTTTGTGATTTTTTTTTTTTTTTACGAAATTTGCGTTTTTTCTTAATTTAGCAATGATAAGTGCGATATTTCCGGTTTTTCTGCGATTCTTTGGAGATATTCGCTTTTTTTTTGTGATTCTTTGACAATATTTGCGTTTTTTTTGCGACCTTTTGACGATGTCTTATCATGATCCTTACATGAGATTTGTGTTTTTCTGCAATTTTTTCACAAAATTTGGGTTTTTTACAATTTTTTGACAAAATTCGCAAGGATTTTTTCGGCAGTTCTTTGACAAAATATTTTTTGGAAAATCCTGCATTTGGCCAGTACTTTCCACATTTTTAGTCGCCAGTTTTTCACATTTAGTCGCCGAGTGGCGACTGGCGAGTGCTTATTTTCATCTTTACTAGTGTTATATAATTACTAGGGGCCTCAGACCCTTACGAGCAATGGCCACCAATTCCTACTCTGCCTTCAGACTTTAAAAACATACTAATGTGCCCTGTTTAAAAAATAGGTACTACTTTGTTATCCCGTCGACCAAAATACTATCACCAAATTATAAGATTAAATGCCATTAATGGATGATCGTGAATGTCAATTCAATGACATTAAATACGATACACGTGTTTAAAACATCATAAAGTGATTTTTATTTACACTTTTTATTTGTATTTTTATTAATATTCTACTAATTATTTGTTTTTTCATTATTTAAAATAAAAATTTCGTCAATATGTGTAATTTGGCGATTTGTATAATTTGGCGAAATCAGTCGACGGGATAACAGAGTAGTACCAAAAAATATTAATAGGTTATGAAGATATAATAATAAGGAAACATGAAAAAAAGATGCTAATAAAAGTTGTGGGTAGTAGAAGCAGTTGATGTGAGAAAAACTAAAATCAATGGATATTATCAAAAAGCCATAAATTACGCTTAGAATTTAAAATGCTAAGAACAAATACTGAAAATTACTGAATGAGAATTAAATTTATATGGGAAAAATCTCACAACTCTTCCTCTCCCTCCGATTCCAAACAACATCTAATTAACTGATCGTTTTGCTTTCTATACCTTCTAATATATCATTTATGCTGAAATCAGCTATGATAAAATTGGATGTAAAAATATGATGCTGTTTCATTTTAATTTGTGAAAAAATTATATGTTTTTTATATTTATAAATATATTTCTAGGTATGAAAATGGAAATGAGAATGATGAAGACTGAAGTTTAATCAGCACATCCAAGTACTATCTTATTCAAGTGGCTTTATAGCTATGTTTTGTGCAATATAGACTGTTAAGTATTGTATCAACTAGTCATTGTCGAAAATTATCTAGTCAATGTATATCACTCTTTATTGAAAATGTTAGATATGTTGTTACTCCTCCCACCAACACACACCATTTTGTGAAATAATTTAATTTAAAAAAAATCTACATGCCTTTATCATATTAAAAATGCAATATATAAAAGAATAACATATTTTTAATGTGGAAATTACTTGTTAGGATTTTATTTTTTCATTTTTAAAGATATATTTTTGTTCATTAAAGACATGATTATAAATAAAAGAGCAAATAATTTTTGATTGAAAAAGATGCTGGTATTTTATTATGTGAAAAATTATATGAACACTATCTATCACTATTGTTTTATACAATTAAGACATGTTTAATTAGCATATGTTTTATTTTGATGATGTAAAATCATTTGTTTTTAAAAAATAAATTGCTTATCTATATATCTTTGTTTGTATTCTAAGCACAAATGTTACTATGAAATAACCAAAGTTAAAAGGGATCTGTGTGTCATTAAAACTCCAGAAATATTTTAGTTGTGACTAAATGTGTAAACACTAATTCTTTAACCCGTATTCAGACATGTTACTTTTCCGCGGAAACGCGGAATTCCGCTTTTTCGGCACTGAATTTTATCATTCTCGAGTTCGATGCAAATCTGCATTAAAATCTGTGGACTTTTTTTTTTTTTTTTTGGGGGGGGGGAGGGGGGGCGTGCTCAGTGGTGACCATCCCCCCCAAACCCAATGACGCAAACCCCCCCCCCCTCCAAAAAAATCTTCATACTTTAACGTTGACCCCCTCCCTCCCAAACAGAATATCAATTGTAAAATATATCGTACTTATAATCTACTGCACATTCAAAAGATAGCGAGTTGAGCATAGCAGAATGAGTTCTTATTGCCCTTATCTAGAATTTAAAGAAAGAAAACACAGAAACATTTCTGAAAATTCAATGGTGAAAAAATTTAAAAGTGATTTTTTAAAAGAATCAAGATTTACAAAAGACAGCGAGTTGAGTATAGCAGAATGAGTTCTTATTGCCCTTATCTAGAATTTAAAGAAAGAAAACACAGGAACTTTTCTGGAGAATAAATGTTGAAAAAATTTAAAAGTGATATTAAAAGAATCAAGTTTTTTTTAACAGTTAAAAAAGGGAGATATTAAGAATTAAAAAATTCTCCCCCCCCCCAAAATATACTTTTTCTCAAATTCCCCCCCAAAACTAAATTGTATGACGCATCTTGCGTCACCAAACCCCTCTCTGGGCACCCCTGGGCGTGCTAGCAAGCGAAGTACAACAAACAAGACTTCGAATGAACCAGCGTTAGCCAGCTTTCTCCTTCAAAGGCGCGCCGTTTCCTCTTTCCCGTTGTCTATGACGCATATAAACTGCGCATCAAAGCGGGAGAGATCGTCTGCTCTTTCTCTCTCTGAACTTTGGATCGGTACAGCGCGCATCAACGAAATGCCGGAGAAAAAGAAGATGCGTAAAGCCTTGGTCAGGGGGTGAATCTCGTCCGAAAATTTGAAATTGGGTTATCAGTTCTGCAGCAACTTGTACGATTTTTGCGCGTGGAAAAAACAATCGCGAAGAAATGCAAATTTCGTGAAAGGATCGCCGAAAAAACACATTTCGTCAATATTTCGTGGAAAAACGACGATTTCGTCAATGTTTTTTGTAAACTAACTTTGTTAAAAGATCGCTGAAAAACTCAAATTTCCTGTGCGGATCGCGGAAAAAACGGCAATTTCACCAAATATCGCAAATAAAAGGCTAATTTCGTTTAAAGATTGCGGATATAACGCCGATATCGTTAAAAGATCGCGAAAAAAGACGCCGTTTTCGATAAAAGATCGCATAAAAATATTTTGCCAATAGATCTTCGTGGAAAAAAAAGGCCGATTTCATAAAAAAAAAAAAAAACACTAGAAAACGCAGATTTTGTCAAAAGATCATGGAAAAACCGCCGATTTCGAAAAAAAGATCGCAATAATTTGCCGATTTTGCTGAAATATCGCAGATAAATCGTTGATTTATGATTTGATGAACAACCTCACGTGGGGGGGGGGTAACTCGCATAACCCCCCCTTCTCCCGCCGCCGATTTCCGAAAAAATATATGAATTTCCGAAAAAAAATTCAGTTAGGAAATAAATCAGTTAAAAAATGAATCAAATTTATTTCATTAAATATTTTTTCCATTCTTTGATATTATACATGATAATTTATTGACCAGGTCTACATATATTTAAGGAAGATCTTTGGAAACTGTTTACAAATAAGTATACAAGTAACATTACAAGTAAAAAATTTCTCTAAAGTGCTTTAAAATTAATTTTTCTTATTTTCATAATATTGAAATTGTGTTATCTTTACAGTATGCAATCTAAATTATTTTTAATTATAAAATTTCAACATTCATTTGTATGACCAATTATTTATATATTAACTTTGATTTTTTTTAAAGGGTGGGGGGGGGGGGGTATTGCGTGATGCCGTGAAAGTTCAGCTTTTTTTTTTCTAAGCTTGTACCATGTCTGCGTATTCAACTTTTTAAAGAAATTAATAAACGGCTTCAATTCTTCTAAAGAACTGTACAGAGATTCTGAATTGCATTTTTCTATTGGTAAACTTTTAAAAACTCCTCTCAATAATAATAAAATAAATAAATAAAGCAACCCTTTGACGAAATTTGAAATTTGTGCCCCCCCCCCCCCTTTTTTTTTCAAAAGTAAAATTTTTTGATGAAATTCATGTTTTTCCATGACTCATTACCATTTTTTTTTTCCAGTTTTTTGATGAAATTTGAATCTTTCATTACAATTATTTAAAGAAATTTGTGTTTTTAAGTGGCCTTTTAACAAAGCCTTTTCATTACTATTTGACAAAATTTTTTTTCAATGGCCCTTCAACAAAATTTGAGTTTTTTCTGCAGGCCTTTACCTATATTCATATTTCTCTCACAATCTCTTTACTAAATTTGCATTTTATTCCACAATCCTTTGATGAAATCCTTTTTTTTACTGCAAATAATTCATGAAATCGATTTTTTACTATATCTGATCTTATCTTTAAGGCTGTTGTTCCAAAAATCACCATTGGTAAACAATTTCAATCCATAATTTTATGAAACATTTCAGAAATTTAATTATTTTTGAATTTGATAATTTCTACAGTTCCACAGTTGGAGAATCAATGTTCTAAATATTTAATTATTATTACTTGCTACAGACCTTAATATCCCTGTGATATTTCTGTTTGCAACCATGAAATTCTTAATAAAAAAATTCAAATAAAATTTTTTATTAAAAACTTATTATATACATTAAATTAGTATATCTGAAACATGTGCATTACAAGTAAATTATATTAAAATAATTCAGCATAAAATAACTTGCTAAATTTCAGCCTGTAAGACAATGTTGATATATAACATATGAAAATTTTATGCTAAAAATAGTACATTGTTCTAATTTTTTATTTAAATTCTATGGCTACTATGCAAATTCCCTATAAGTAAAAATTTAGAGAGATAAAATGTCAAGGGAATGTCACACTAAATTTAAGGAAAATTAAACTTGCGAGTTTAACTTTGTACTTCAGTTAATAAACTATTATTAAACATTGTTGCTGCTGACCAATATTTATTTATTCTAAATCATTAAGACAAAAGTTTAAAATTTTATTTTATTAAGTTCAATTTTATCCGATTTTTATTCTTGAAGGTTAAAATTATGTGAGAATACCTCATATGTCATCGCTATTTAGAAAGATTATGCCAGCCATTAAACTATATCGCATGGATTTTAGCTTCACAATATATCTAAACAACAGTAATTTTTTCTGCTAATAGAACATTGAGATGTTGCTATATAAAATAATATCAAAACAGTTACAATAAATTTCTGTTTGGAAAATTATGTGTGTCATATTTGCAAAGAAAAAAAAAATGAAGCATATTTTTAAACTCTTTTAATAAGTTACAGTAAAGTACCAATGTACAAAATTACAAAGCAGATGACATCAATATTCACTTCACTTGGAACAAATATATTCTGACATATTTCTGGAAATCTTTCACAGGAACTAATTTCAAAAGATCACATTTACAGGAATAATATCACAATATCTTTATAACCTGTTTACAAGAAAATGAAGCAATACAACTGGAAGCCCAGTGTAATAAAACTCCCTGAAATAAAATATACAAGTATCTAATACTAATCTATGCAACTACAACTAATAAATAGCAATTATACCATATGCCTTGTTTATTAAGGTAGAAATTAAGTTAAATTTTTAAGTTGCTACTCCTTAAAAATATTTTACAATTGTATGTCTCCCTTCACATACTCACAAAAGGGATACAAAAGATAAATGGTGACCAAAGTCACAATCAAAGAATTTTTAATAGCAACTTTTTTATTTCATTATGTGGTAATGGTAAAACATAACTAATTTCCATCTTATTTTTCTTGATAATACATTTGTTATACAGTAAAATACCATTCATAATATTTTCAAATTCTATAATAAAATTTAACAAACCATAGAAGGTATGATGGAATTTTTTGGTCTAGCAAAATTCCAAGAAAGAGAACATTCTGTTCAATTTACCATGCATTCTATTTTAATGCACAGTTTTCTATTAATATGTTTCAAAAATAAAAAGGGACAGCTGGCATATGTTATGTTTATAGGTTTATGATGCACTTAAAGTTTTAAAAAAATAATCATGTCAAAATAATAATTTTAAGAGCAGTGAAACTCCCAATGCAAGTTTACAATAAATCAATAATTAAACCATGAACACATTGGCATGCAGAAACGTTGAAATCAATTTTGCATATAAATGCTACGTTAATGGATTATAATCATAAATAAACAAATAAATGTGTTGCCAGAAAAGCTGATGTTTTGTAAACTCTGATCAAATTTAGTTGAGGAGAGGGAAAAAAAGTATTAAAAAAATGACTAGATAAAAAGAAAACCAGATAACAGCTATATATACACAACAAAATCCATCTGAGATTAATAAATATTCTAACAGCTTTTTTACAAACACTGCTTTGAAACTTCATTTCACATTTATCTCATCTTACTTCTATTTACAATTCTTATTTACTGCATCGTTGAAACTTTTACACTCAGTTTGGATTACTTACTGTAGAATTAATTTCAATCAATACTCCTATAACAGTATGCCATCAATCATTACTTAGGACACAAAAGTAGTCACCAGACTAAAAATTCTGGTAGTCACAATATTATACTAGTTGAAAACTCTTCATTTATTGTCTGAAGCTGAAATGCAAAACTTTCTTATTTATTTGTTATTATTTACTTCAGTTATCTATAACACATAATAGATGCATAAAAAAATAAATAACCATTATCTATTTTTCAAAAAAATTATTCAAAATGTGTCAATGATTAAAAAAATAAATTGTAAAACTTCTAATCATCCTTCAGCACATTCATGTAAAAAGTACAACACCTACATTAATTTTCCATTACCTGAAAATTGATACGCCATCCAATGAAAGGTTGGATGATCATCCTATTGACTTATAACACATTACATTAAAAATATAAATAAAATGTATAATCATAAAAATAAACATATGTAGTTTTTAAAATTGAAAAATGTTCAACACTGACTTTTAAAAAAATCAGGTAACTCAAAAGAATCAACATTCAACTTGCAATATTCAAAGCCAATCCCATCTGCAAATTAAAAACAAATTGGCATCTTGCTGATGCAATCGATGTCTGATTAATTTATAGTATGAAAATTCTTTATTTTTAATACAATATATATGATAAACAAATCTTTAAAATTTTCGTTCTAAAAATCTGCAAATATGTTAAAATTATGTAAGTAAGGTGGTATAATAAAAATTTTTAAGGATGCCCTCCCCCCCCCCCCAAACAATTAAATAAGATACATAAATGCAAAATGATTTTACTGTACAATATATGAATATTGCAATGAGTATTTTAGAAATTCAAGTAATCTGGGACACTGGGACTATTCATACTGCACTAATATAGAATAGCCAGGAATAGAATTTAATCACTTAGTCAACTCTATAAAAAATCTCTACAGATTTTACCCTTGCTAATTTGTTGTTCATTGTTTCGTCTACTGTGTGCTTAGGTTTGTTTTGGTGCACTTTTTTTCAAATTTATTTCTAATATATTCAAATCTGCAAAATATTGTATACTGAATTAAGATTTCTAATTTTTTTTTAAATGTAGTGGAACCTCAGTAGCTTACCACCACAAAGTAAAAAAAAAAAAAAATCAACTAACAAAAACTGTGATTTTACTTTTTCATCCACTGTTCTTTTTTCCTCGATTTAATAATCAATAAATAATTTTAACCCTTTATGTACTGACGATACTTTTAAGTACCATTAAAGAAAATTTATTTATTCTGTTTGTTAATGAAAGATTAACCACACAATAAAGTGCTTAATCAAATTTAGATAGCATGCAGAAACAATCAAAGTTAAATATTTTCAAAAAGTGGTAATATTCTTAATCATTTTCATAAACATAGCTTTTATTTTTAAGGAAAAAGGTTATATGAAATATTTTCAACTACAAAAGCCCTTCATTTTACAGAGAGGACATAATACATTTCATTACATTGCTTTTATAAGACTTGTAATATTTCCATAAGAGTATTTTTGGTTAATTGATCTGATCATTTTTGTAAATATATTACACAAAAAGCTATAACTAACGATATATTTTAGTTTTAATGAAAAAACATGTTTAAATTTCATCCACATTATTATAATTTAAAAATTATAGTAATCTTAAACCATATTACAATAATCTTCAGATATTTAAAGATCATTTTTTAGGCCTAAGCAATTTCTTGATAAATAATTCTATAGATAAAGTGTTAAAATCTTTAAGAACCTTATTTTGGCAGTAGTTTTTTCCTTAATTTGTAACTAAACTTGATTCTTTTTTCTGTATATTCCATTGCATTTGAAGTGACATACATGTCACTGTGCATCTATATGATTGATTCTAATAGGCAATGCTGCTTTAACCCTTTCCGGCGCACTACTCCTTATAGTTGGAATTTAAAGAAGAAAAAAATTCAGCAATCTATTTAGGCCTAGAGGAATACACAGGTATTGTTTTGTAAAGATTGCACTAACCATTTTAATTATACAGCTGTTGCCGAAGTAGTAACCTCACATAAGTAAAGCATTGATAAGCACAGTGAGAAGAGCATTGCTGGGAAGCGCGTATTACAGTAAAACATTTTACCTATTATTTAAAAACAGTAGAGTTTGATCTCTGTGGTGCTCCCATCTAGAACTCATAAGAAAGATTTAAAGTAGCCATTAGAGTAGTTTTTGAAATATTCACGGCGATTTTGTGTCTCTAAACAGGGGGAACTTTAGGTGTTACCGACCCGGCAACACTGTACGTTAAAGGGTTAACATAGTGATTTTGACAACAGTGGGTGCTTCTTAGCCATGCATGCTACTATCAAGAATTGTTTAAATATCAAATCATTTACTGATCTTTTTTTTTTAAATCCACGTCTTGTACATCCTAATTTAACATTCTAAACAAAATAAAATTGCCATGTGTGAGGTAGATACAGCTACAAGATAAAGCTAGCTTTGTTATCGGTGGAGAATATATTTGAATACAAGAAATGAAAGCAAAATTGCATAATTTTTTTGTTTTTCAAAATACATATATTTAAAGTAGGTAAAATTCATGGCTTTTATGAAAATGTAGATAACTAGTAAGTTTTCAAACCTTTTTGTTTTCTTTCTATGGGAATTCAATTTGTTAAATGCCTCTTTTTTTCTTTTTTTTCCAGTTTGTTTCATGTTGTTTGTTGGTTACATTTCTAAACAATATCTAAAAATTTATTAAATGTTTTTAATATAGATTTTGTTTTTGTTATTTTAATAAAAAACTATTATAAAATTTTCTAAGCTATTGAATAGAGACTGTAATAATAAAAAACAGCAATATTTAAAATAAAGTTGAATGCTAATCCCAAAAAGGAAAAAAAAAAATGTCTGTCAATCAGTGGGTGTCTTACACACTGAATGTGAAAAAAAAAAGAAAAAAAAATAGGTAACAATAATATATACAAGAAATCTTGATAATTACATTGGAACTATAAGTATTAGAAATTGATTGCTGGAAAACAATGGTTTCTATATCGGGGTCCATACTCATTATCAAAGAAAAACCAGTTTAACCAGGAGTATTTTCCAGGATCCATCATTTTTTCATGGGTAAACAATTAATGACATTTTAAAAATAAATATCATGACCCCATACCCCCTCAAAGCGAAAAAAATATCTCAAAAATAAATTTTATACATCATTTACACAAATAAACAAACAGAATTTAAAAGGAAAAACATTAATTTGTGTACAATTGACTTGAAGTCTGCATGTCTTGTGAGAATGTCTAGATAGTTGCAAGAATTTAATTTATATTTAGTGATTTTAAAAGTATTACAAATAATATAAAGACTACTAGTCCCAATATCAATTTAAAAATGTTCCTTATTTTTCTTAATTTTCTCTTGAACAGTTTTCAAACCTCATGGTGTTAGAAAGTGTATCTAGTAATTTAATGGATGCTGCAAGCACATAGATGTTGCCAACACAGATTAAACATGCAGTACATTTAATCTGCAAGAAGATGTGGCTAGTTTCCATTTTTACATCTCATAATTTTAGAAAAAAATGTATTAATTTGATTTCTTTATGACATAAAAAAACATGCACATAGTCCTCAAATTCCCATAGTAGCCAATCCTTTTGCCAAGTTTTTCCAAGGTTTGGGAAATATTTTTTGCATTATTCCTTGATTTTTATGACCAAAATTTATCCTGTTTTCCCCATAATTTTCTGATGAGTATAAACCCTGTATGTATTTAGGAGGGAATGAAAATTAAACCAAAAACTTTTTTCTTTGCAATAATTCTGAATAATTGTTGGAAAACATAGATGAATCTGCATTTTCCTCCTATATTAAAAATTTTGGCATTACTTAATTTCGCATAAAATATACCAATCATATGAAAAATTAAATTTTTTCAAATTACCCAAAATAGTGATTTGAATATACAAATTAGCAAATAATTTTTAATGCTGTTTTTAATTCAACATTGAAGAAGCTAATTTTAGTTATCCACATTTGAATTAAATAGAGTCTATTGAACAACAAAAATTAAATAGATATAAGAAAAATATTAATACTTGTGAACCTTAAATTAAATATTGTAGTATTTCCTTAACATTCTCACACTATTTTTTACTGTAGAATTTGTATATAAATATTTTATTAAACAAGATTGAACTAAACCGTTCAGAAAACAGTACTCTTATTAAAAGAAGGACAAATGTATAAAATCAAACAATATATTATATCCTAGATTGATGTAGCATTCAAAATAGCATAGAAATTGATCCTTTATTCCCTGATAATCCTAACTTATCTCGAATTCATATATATAACGATTATCATTCAAAGAAAATTCAGGCATAGCATAATTTGTCACTATGATGTGTTTTATCATATTTTTACTCAGCCTAAAGCTTAAAAATAATGAAAATATTCTTATATAATAAATTATACAAAATATTTGATTGGCAGTTTTCTAAGTTTTGTGATATGAAATGCAATGATGTAATTGCAGAAAATGTGATGATTTTTTGCATAAAAAGTTTAAAAAAAAAAGTAGTTAAAATTGAAAAAAAAAAAGTAATAAATTTTACTAAGCTCTCATTGCAGATGAATTACAGATCTTTATTTTATCATTTTTCAAAAAAGTTGATAATTATAATATGCAAAAATATCATTAATTGGATAATTTCTTTACTAATTGCAGATTTTCCTTACTTTATGCTTCAATTACTTCAGTAATTAATTTCAGGCAATCCCTTGATTAATGCATGTGCAAAAGTATAGAATAATAAGTTATTTCATTTTGCCACTCAAGCAGTGTTGAATTGTTATTATTATTATTTTCAGGCAATCCCTTGCAAGAGTTGAATTGTTATTATGCAGAATTGAACTTAAAATCAACTTTTTAATGTTTCTTGATTATCACTAATTAAATTATCTCATGCATTAATAAAAGTTCATGCAGCTTTAATAAATTACATTTAAAAAGTTTGAAATTAATCTGTAATATGTACTCTCTAACAATAATGCATCAAAACAATACTACTGTATGTTATTATATTTTTTATGTTTGGTTTAAATTTTTTTTTTTTACTAAGAATCTATTGTATTTTTTCTATTGGATGCATATTCCAATAAGTGTGGTATTATTGCAGGATCAACTAACACTAATTTAGAGAAACCTCCATAATTGTTCAACTTTCTTAATTTTGAAAAACATGAAGTGGAAAGTGTCAGTTCTGAAAAATTTTGATAGTTCTAATGTAAGGCCATAATTATACATTTAATTCTATAAAATACTAAAAAAAAAAAAAAAAAAATACTTTAATGAAATACACTTAAAAAGGAGCAAGCAGGATTTTAAAATTAGATGTTTTTTGCAATTTTACTAGAAAAAGGGTATAGATGTTCAGAATATGAATAAAAATAGATTGCAGTGATTTTTGTTAGTGTAATTTTAAAATAAGTTATTTACACATACAAATAATTATCATTTGAGAATTGCTATTAACTGTATTTAAGATTTCATTGAATATAACTTCCTGTACACTTTTATTTTGCATGCATTTTGTATACAGTATGGTTTAAATGAACTATGAGGCAAGAAGATATGCAAACTTTGTTTTAGAACAGCAGTCCATTACAATATTTAACAATGCAATCTAAATTGTAAGATGGTATAGAGTTTTGGCAGCACAGTTAATAAAAGTTAAGGAATTGGTTCAAAGCATCTGGTTTTGAAGCATTCTTATGCATAATCTTCATTTTTACAAGTTTTTTTCTTTTTAATATAACATGTAAATAATTAAAAACATATAAAGATAATTATATATTTCCAACTTCTGTAATGCATTTATGTTTAAGGCAATGTATCACATATAACCAAAACTTGCACAAAAAAAAAAAAAAAAAAAAAAAAGGAAGAAAAAAATGTAGTATTAATAACAATTCTATAGATTCTTTGGTTTGAATAGCTGCTATTTTTAGGAATCATTATTTAATTATGTTAAACTTAGACCCATTATTTCATCTATAAAAACTGGATAATTTTTATTTACCTCAAATAATTTAATTGTTTTGTTTCAAATTCTAAATAATATATATATTTTTAATTAGCTTTGAATTAGGGTGTCTTTTATAAAACATTGCCGAATATTAGTCTTTTCCATTACTTATTGTGAGTATTAGGTCTGAGGTACAAAAATCTTCATATTTTCTAAAAAAAATTTTTGAATTATTTTTCCCCTTTTTAAAATAGTGTTTAAATCATATTTTTATCTTAATTGGAATATAAATTATTATTATTTTTTTTTTTCATTTTGGTTTATTTTTAAAATCTAACTTTCAAACAATGAATGTCATGGAAACGGCTTACCATGAAAATGTGTTGTTCTTCATGATGGGTTTTTTACAATTTTTTTTTTATTTAAATTTATTTTTATTTAATGGTATTATATTTAAATTGTTATAAGTCAAGAACTGTTAAAGATAAATGTTTCAAATTTAGAACATATCTTTTTCAATTGTTTCACTTTAATTTTGATCCAGTAAATTTGAAAGAAAATATTATTTTTGAAAATATGATTTTTTTTTTTTTTAAGTTGCACCATTTTTTAAAAAGTTTTTCGTTTTAAATAAAAATAAAATTTTTTTAATTAATACTTTTAAAAATACCGAATCAGAATTAAAACATACATATATTTCTGTTTATTTAAATTAAAAATTAATTCTGCAAATAATATTTTAAGTTATGACAATTTTAATTAACCTACTTTTCTAATAAACTTTAAAATATATGAGAAGTTTTATTATGTGTTTTTCTTTACAAATAATATGATTAACCATCTCAAAAAATGTTAAAAGTTTAACTCAATAAATAATTATTTTAAAATGTGTCCTGGACTTGGTTAAGGCAATAAAAAAGTAATAATAAGCTAAAAATTAAAGATAAGATTTAAGAGAATTATCAATCTATGGGAAAATTTAGCTATACTGAACCTGAAACACTACAAAATTATGAACATAAAATTGGGCTGCTCAATTTTTTTCCCTGAAAGTTTTCTACCATAATTTTCAAATAATAACCTTAATTGAATTGATTTGCAAAGTTTCTGTAATTAAATAAGGAAAGCTATTCAATGTTTAAATAGTAGTAGATCTCTGCTTTTCAGGTCATAGATTGAGCATCCCTAATATAAATAAATATTTTTGAATGAAAGAGAAAAAGCAAAGAAAATCTATTTTTCTTATAACAACAAATACGTATATATATTGTTTTCACAGTAAATCTCTAAAACAGATTAAAGATTAATAATAATTTATTACAGTAAATATACGACAAAATAAATAAGTGACAGCATAGCTGAATAAATATATGTAAAAATAATAACTTATTAAGCACAGTAACAATAAATATAGATACATGAAGAATAGCTTATGAAGATCTATGTGTAAAATACAACAATAACATTTATAATTCACAATTGGAAAGTGCCAACATAAAACATATAAAGTAACATTTTATATATTGTTGAAAACATAATCAACATTAAAATTAACTAATGAATTTCTAGTGAAATGCCAACATAATTTAAACAACAATGCCTATACTCTAAATTAAATAAATTTATACAGCCGATAGTATGTCAACTTTACTAAGACAATAAAATTATTGAATTGATAAAAATTTGTCACCCGTTATAAATTTTAATTCAAATATTAATGTAACTTAAATAACAATGATGATCATATGTATATTCTACATACATATACTGATGGAAATCAACGTCTTATCTAAATCAATTTTAATATTCTTTAGCGATTTAAAACATTATTATTGCACGTAATTATATTAAACATTTTAAAGATTTTAACTCCAGTTACAAAAATTATTCAATTTCATAATGCTATATGTGTATGGAGGGGAGGGGTGGGCAGTATTCATATTTTGCTAATATATACCTTTTTTTTGGAAGGGGGGGGGGGGGTAAGACAAAGACATGTTATGTTTTGTGACATTTTAGAAATGTTTCTGTTGACCTTACAAAATTAGCAACATAACCTCGCCCCTCCACACACATTTAAAAATAAAAAGTCAAAGAGTGACGAGATGTGGCTGGGGCTGTTCTGTAGCTTCATCGCCCTGAGCCCAATACTCCCCGCTTTCAGTGTCTTTTATTTGTGTAATTTGGCTTTTAAATGTGTCCAGTATCAATTTTTTCTTTTTTTAATTCATCGAGAGAGTTAGATATTCGGGATGAAGGTAAGGATCACAGACGAAATCTGGAATTATTTGGTTTATTATCTTTTCTAATGAATCTTTTTGCATTTCTTTTTAAAATTTAGAGTTTGCTTTTATGGACTGGAAATTTTTGAAGAAGTTTTTTTCAAAAAGAATTTTGTAAATGTGCTCTAACGAGGCCTTTCAATTTTTTGGCTGTATCAACCTTTAACAAGCTTACATAAAAAAAAGCCTGTATGTTATTTAAAGTTCAATTAATTTTACAATCAAGTTACATTAGCAAACACATTAAAAAAATTTTTTTTAGCATTATTAGTTTGATTAAAATAATATTTTAAAAGCATTAATGTTAATTACAAAATTAACTTGTCACACTATGTGATTAATATTTCATTATAAGAAAAGATTTTGATTCATTAATAATTAAACAAAACATTTAAAACAGTTAGATTCCCTGTTAGTGAACCTGACAGTTAAATATAGGCAACAGCAGAACAGAAGTATTTTTTAAATTTAATCTTTTGTATGCTAAGTGAATGTCGAAAATCTCCTAACAGATTAGACTTTTGAAAAAAGTATTATTTAATTTTAAAGATTGTTTCTAAAATTTAACATTGCTTAATGTTCTGTCATTTTAAGTTAGATATAAAAAATATTTTAAGTCCATATGAAACACCAATTATATCTTTCAAAAAGCAATTAAGTGTTTATGAGAAATGCCACAATAAATTTTATGCCTTTTTGAAATAAAAAAATAAAGTAAATTAAAATAACGTAACTTTGTTTGACAATAAAAAAAATAAAATAAATAAAACATGCCAAAAATAAATAAACATTGAAATTTTAACATGACAGTTAACTTTTTGTATGCAATTAAATTTTAAAACACAAAATTTTTAAATATTTCTATGAACACAAATATGTTACAATAAATATGATGAACTTTTTTTTTCTCAATGAAAAGAAATAGAATGCTTTAAATATGCATTTTCACAGACTACGTATATCACATTTCACAAATTAATACCTGCCGAAAGTGGATATATTTTTAATATGCTTTTCATGAAAGTACTAACTTAACTATGTATTTGTTGAGTTTTCAAACATGAAAGAAAAATTATTTTATTTGTCTTTAGAATAAGAAACTAAACACAAAATAAAATGAAAATAAAAATTGATTTCCTCATTAAAAATTATGAATATTAATAAAGAGCAATGAATGGGGTTAACATATATATTACAAAGGGTTATGAATAGTAACAAGACAAATTAATTTTAAATTAAATTTTGGCAAATTGTATAACAGCTGCTTTGAGGGAATAAACAATTAAAAAGAAAGTAGATTTGCATATTTACAGTAATTTAATGCAGGTAGAGGGAAACTTAACGAAGGGAAAGATTTACAAACAGAAGTTCTTGAATTCTGCAACCCATACATTGTTTTTCAAAGAAAATAATTCAAAATTAGTTAAACAGAGGGTGTTTTATCAAATTCTACCATGCAAAACATTTTTAAACACAACAATGCAAAAAGCCACAAAGATGTGTATCAAATTAAATTACAAAACAAGTTTCTAGCTCACTTTTTTAATTTTTTTATTTATTCCAAAATGGAGATCTGAAATAATATTTTTCTTCCTGTTTAAGATAATTTTTAAGAACTTGACTGTAAAGGGAAAACAAAACTAACATTGCCCTTCAAGGGGAGGGGTTGGGGGGATCAAAGCTTTCTTTGTTTTTTACCTAAGAGTTTAAATATTTTAAATACATCAGGTGGGAAGAATAAATTAAGTTTTTTTTTCTTTGTAAGAGAAAAAAAAAGCTTGGTTCATTAAATTTTAAAATATAGGAAGAGGCATTGGATCTCCTTTCTGCTATTACCTATGAAGTAAATTTAAATTATAACTAAGCAAATTTAATCCAATTTTCATTATCTTAAAGCATTTGCACCTTGTACATAATGGAAAAAATATGGTGTTTTTATATATAAATTAGTTTTTAGTTTTATTCAATCCTCAAATTATAATGTTTTGGTCATTATAAAAGGTAAAAACTCTATTTTAGATAAATTTGTTATGGCAATATAATTTCAATCTTTAAAAAAATAAAAACATAAATAAAAATTAGATGCTTTAGTTAATGTTTTTACAGATAAATCAAATGCACTTCCAAACTAAAACTAAAAACAATATTTGCATATAAAATGTTCAAATAAAGCTTGTAAAAAGTTAAAGAAAAATAAACTTCTTTATGTTTGTTTTTAAGAAAAATGACTAAATTAACGATATGTTACGCAGCTGAAGATAGCAATAATTAGATTTTAAGCTTAGTAAGAAAACATGATAAAATAATCAGTATAAAATAAAAATACAAAAAAAAAAAATCTATAATTAATTTTTAAAAGGATTTAAATTTTAAAAAATGATCATCAAAAAGTACAATTCAAGCCATATTCAGCTGATTGAAAAATATTATTCTCAGAAATTATTTGCTTATTTTCTGAGAGTTATGCAAATATTAAAGCTATGTAACAGACAGACATACAATTTACATTGAACATTAAGTCTAAAACATATTTAAAATGATTTCTCAAACCACCACAAGCTTTTTAAAGTTTCTTTGTGCGGCCTAGAAGCTCATAAAGCAGTAGAAGTTACAGGATTAATCCCATGTACTAATAACGTAGGTGGTAAATTCACTGTCATTGCATCCAGTTGTTGCAAGTACTGCAATTGTCCGTCTGTCTGTGGTGGGGGTGGAAGGTATATAAATACAACCGATGACTGTTGACTATGCTGTCTAATCATCATGTTAACTCCCGAAACATATGCCATGTTGATTTCACCAAACTCAGATCCTTCGGAAGGGTCTAAAAGCGCTGTTACATGATCCCATAATATAATACTAATACTTGCATTCACACGTAGAAGTCTCAGCATATTCTCCCATTGTTGTTGATGGTAAAATGAATTCTCAGCATGTGCACTAGCACACATGAAGACACGTATTATAGTGCTGGTTTTCCAGCCTCCAACCATGTTCAAAATGCAGGCTAACTGCATAATAAATTGCCAACAATTGTCAATGCAAGAAACAGATCTTGGATTAAAAAAATTCATAGGCCACAGATCTATATATTTCTTTTTACCTTTCTTCATAAGATCTTTTTTGTCCAATTTGTGAAAATGGCGAGCGAGGCACACATTTTTCTGCAAGCAAAAGATGCCATCCCAAACCATTTGGACATATTCTTCTTTGGACAAAAATCGCTGCCCCATACTGTCTCTTAATTCTAAAAACACTTGATCTTTCAGTATGACTCTTTGTAGGTCATTAAACATAACATCTTTTTCGAAAAAATCTTCAGGTTCGACATCATCATAAAATCCTAATAAAACTGTATTTGGTTTCATGGCTCCTAAACCCGAAAGACGAGCCAAATGATGGAAACCTTCCCTCACAGATGGTGATAATGTTACTTCAACAAAAGCCTTGATCTGTAATAATTTGGGAATATATTAGTTTATCAAAGTAAAAATAAAATATAATAGAGTGAAACCTTACAATAGCAATAAACAGTGTACCTGCTAAAATAAAAGTATGGCTATGCAATCTTAAATAAATTCTGAAAAGGAGCCAATTGATGCTAAATGTAATACTGCTTACTTCCCCTCCTCTCCCCCCCCCCCAAAAAAAAACATTGTGTGCATTTATAGCAAAGCAAAAAATATTAAGCATTCAAAATTCATGCATTATTATAAAAATATTTTTATTCGAGCTCAATATCATATATTTTTTATCAGAGCTCAATATTATATTACAATCAATATTTATAACATGTTGATTGATCAAGAGTACACTCATCAATGATGTAATATTTTTTTTTTTTTTTTTTTATTCAAAAGAACTAACATAATTTTTAAATAGTGATCTTTGTTTTATTCAATAACAGAATGTCTTTCATTAAATAAAGCAAAGATTTCACTTAATAATTTCTTATAGGTATTTTGAAATTTAAAAACCTTGCTGGTTCAGTTTACAGGTGCAGGTAGCTTTTGAAGTTAAGTGTTAATTTCACCAACAAAAAGCAAATTATGAATAGAAATAAATGCAGTTTAAAATTTTTTTATTTGGCTGCTTTTAAGAAATTTTAATTATATTTTTTTGTAAAAGCTGTTTTTTCATTTCTCATGGCAGACTTTGCAAAATATGTGTATAACAGAGCGATGCATATAAATGAGAAGTGCATAAGTGAGAGGTGACTGTAATTGGAAATTGGGTTCCCAACTTATCACAAGAATTGTATGTTTCTTCATTGAATTATATTCTGTCACAAAACCATTTAATAATATGCCCATGAGAATAATAATAACAAATTGAATGTAGATTCTGCCATTGCAGAATTGAGTTTCACCTCCGATTAGAAAAAAAAAATCGATAGAGATTTTTTAGAAGGGCGAGCCCATTTAGATTGCAATGGACTAACTTCATTTTTCTTGTGTTTATCAATATAATAGCAAACAGAACGGCATGAAATACCCAATTGATTAGCAATTTCTCTCTGAGACATTAGAATTGCGGAATAATAAAGAGATACAATTTGACGTGCTACTTCTTCATTGACTAGATTCATCAAAAATGGATTTTTTCTTTAGTTTAAACGTTTTTTTATAGACTCTGAGTAAAAGAAATGCAATTTAACAATAAAACGAGTGGAATCCTGTTGAATTCGACGAGTGAAATGTTTAAAAGACCCGATCGATTTGGTTTTTAAAAAAAGCAAAAGCAATTACATTATTGAATCAATATATAATAAATATATTTACAACTAAATGTCAAATTTGCCAGTTACAATTTTGCATGCAAATATTCGTACATCTTCAGTTAAAATTGTAATCTGAGTGCCGGCGAAATCAAGAAGCTTTATTTTATATGCACTCACAAAAAAATAGTTTTATTTAAAAAAAAAAAAAAAAAAAAAAAAAAAAAAAATCTAATTTCATGTTTATTGTGACATTATTTTCACTAGCTGAAATCATCTGAAAGTAAAATCTCAATCTCAGTGTCCATAACGAAAAGAAATATTGAAATGTAATATCGGGTACTACTAGGTTATCCCGTCGACCAAAAAATTATCGCCAAACTATAAGATTAAATGCCAATAACGGATGATCGTGAATGTCACATTCAATGACATTAAATACGATTCATGTGTTTAAAATGTCATTAAGTGATTTTTATTTCGACTTTTTACTAATATTTTTATTAATATTCTACTAATTATTTGTTTTTTCGTTATTTAAAATAAAAATTATGCCAATCTGTATAATTTGGCTATTAGTTTGGCGATTTGTATAATTTGGCGAAATTGGTCGATGGGATAACAGAGTAGTACCTAATATCGTTATGACTAAAAATGCGATGTTTTAAATAGTGACGTCATTTTCTTTTCAAATGTTTTTTAAAAGTTACTGTTATTAGTAATATGAAAAAGGCATCCGTAATAATATTGTAATTCCCATTTATCTGGTTGCTGAATGACATCATTTTCCTCATTTGAAATTTTTCTTATTTTGCTTTAGACATTAATTTTTATCATAAATTATTTTCTGTTATTTTATTTACATTATTAATATTACTTCCCAGTAAATATATTTTTTTTACCTCAATTAGTGCATAATTATACGCAATCATTTTGGAAAATAAATTTTTATTATCGAGAGAAAAGCTAAACTGAGTTGCCACCATTTTGGTAGAAATATCGTAAAAAAGCATTTAAAATTAAAAATAAAATATAAAAATGGAAATAAATTAAAAAATAGCTAAAATGGGCACAACTACAAATAAATAGCTTTCATTTAAAAAAATAATTATCAAAATCGGTTGAGTAGAAAATTCAGGGCTGATGACACAACATTTTTTAGCTTGTCTGAAAGAAATAGCATCGGAGGCTAATAATAATAATATTTTAAAAGACACATATTTTCCTCATCTAGCTAATTTAAATATAATTTTTAATGAAAAAAAAATTTTTGGTAACCATTTATGAATTAAAAGAATCTTACTTTTAATTTGTCCAACAATGTAAGCCATAAGGGATATTCTTCAGCAACTGGATCTGACACAACTTTTTCATCAAGTTGGCCAACTTTAATATGTCCAATGACATATAAACCACTTTTCTTCAAATCATTGGCAAATAAAATCAAAGGCAAACAAGAGCGTGGATTCGCAACTAGCAATAAAAATTGAGGCCGCCAAAATTTTACATGGTCTTTCCGACTATCAAGTAATAACAAATACTTGCGGACCTAAAGCAGATACAAAAATATATTACGAAAAATCTTAAAATATTTTATAAAAGCAAATATACATTAGAAATGTCTATCAAAAATTAACAAATTTTAAAAGGAACATCAAATGCACAGTTAAAATTTTCTGTAAAAAATTTACAGGGACAAAAACAGTAATTCAAAGACAGAAAAATACAAAAAGGCTAAATATTAAACCAAAAGAGGAAATAATATATATTTTTATTCATTGATATTTTATGAAGATGATAGGATATTAGATGTCTGACAATGTAAATTTGTTCTCTATGCTTTCAAGACACTTTGGTCTATCCTAGTATATAAAATAAGTAGGTAAGAGTGATTACAGATAGCACAGAGGGTTTCGTTTAACCACTTAACCGTCTGCCCCAAGATAAGTTGGGGGAAAAACACTGTTTCCCCATATCTGTCGCAGTTAAGTGGTTAATATCTCTTTCAAAAAACTTTATCCTCATACTTATTATGTGTTATAAACTATATGTCAAAGTTTAAAGCAATTGTTTCTTTAGTTTTCTCAAACATAACAAAACTTAGAAAATAGCCCCTCCTCGGACAACATGCTCCTCTTCCTGAATTTTTCACTTCTACAAATATTTAATATTAAGAAATAATATTTACATTAGTGCTCAGTAAAAAAACACATTCAGATTGCAATAAAGATGCCTATCTAAAGAAAAAAGAAAACATTGCTCTTCCCCAACAAAAATTAAATTTATCTTGTCAAAGTGTAAAAGCGAACATTTAGTTTTCTAATTTTAATATATTCTCGCTAATTGTCTGTATGAAAAACTATCTTTTCTATTATTTTTTCATAAATTGGAAAGTTGTGGTCTCACTTTTTTTTTTCTTTTTAACTTAGAATTTATGAATAAAATTACAACCACATGTGGAAGTACGAAATTTTCAAAATCAATAATTAAAATTTTTTTTACTGTGATTATCAAATCCTAGTAAAAATAATTATCTCTTTTTCTTTTCCATTTCACATGGTTTGCTGTGGCAAAAAAATACAATTCTTGATATAGTTTGGAGGGAGATTTTTTTTTTTTTTTTTTTTTGAAACTTATAGCAGCTGAGCTGTTGTCTCAAGTGATCCAAAACTCGAGAAAAAACAAACAAGATCGAGAACGAATTTAAAACAATTCTGGAATTAATTACCAAAATAAAAACAATTTTTAAAGTATAATAATGAATTTTACAATCTTATTTATACAACAATAAAAACAGAAAATCATAGCATAATTTATAAAATAAAACAAATATATCAAATTGCTTTATTTATTTTTGGTGTTTTCTAATACTACTAACAGGAAAGATAATATTTGTGTAGTAGATGGAGAAAGGTTAAATGCAGCAAATGATGATACAATTTATGGCAACAAACCGACTACAGAGATTAGTACAAGAGAAAGTCAGTAAGTAGGTTACAAACTCATATGAGAGCTCAGAAATTAGTAGTAAACTGTTTCTAATTATACTCATAGGTGATAGCATTAATTAATTATAAGATGTTAATTTTGAATTTGTGAAACAACAGTTGTACAAGAAGAGCAGGGGCATTCAAAAGTTGTTGACAAAGAACAAAGTTATTGCAAACAACAATAGTAACTGCAATAGAGTACACAGTTTAAGCCTACAGTTGAATGATATAGACGTTGATGGCTGAAAAAGCAGCTAAACTATTGTTGTTCGTCTATCATCTTTAACCTTTTCCTCGATATTCCGCATTTTTTCTTTTGTCACAATCTCGACAGGGCAACCAATTCGTTCTTCTTCAACAACTTTTGAATGTTCCTACACTTCTTGTACAACTGTTGTCTCATAAATTTGAAATTAGCAACTTATAGTTGGATAATGCTGAACATATAATATGAACATATTTAGAAACAGTTTGTTATTACTAATTTCTGACCTCTCATATCAGTTTGTGACCTACTTAATGACTTTCTCTCATGCAGAGTCCATATCAAAGTGCATGCAAAAAGTAATTTTTTAATTGTTAGAAATCAGTATTCATTGTGCTTAAAGATAAGACTGTTAGATAAAAGTTTTATTTATAGGAACCAATCACAGTTGAAAATCACAGAATACAGTGAGACATAAAAAAAAGCAACCTATATTTATAACATTTGAAAGGATTCTAGGAAGGCCAATAGGGCCCTTTAATAAGAAAGCCAATAGAAATTGATAATAAGATAACCAATCAGTTTTATTTAAAGTAATGATGTGATCAAACCAAAACCAATTGATCTAATCAAATACAATGTGTGATTATATTATTCTAACACCCACCCTTAATCGCATATCAAATCTTAAATTCTAAAATTGAAATTTTGAAATGCATAATTTTAAGAGCTCATAGAATTTTGTTTTAGAAAATGTGTTTGTTAGCATGTCAGCAATTTGATCTTTAGTAGAAATGTATTTACTTTAATATCATTTCTGCTGATAACATTACAAATAAATTTCAACTTAATGTAAATATGTTTCATTCACTTCGGAAGTTTACTCAGTGTACAACACTGAGTAAAATAAATAAATATACCCTTTAAAAGTATAAAAATTTTCCAGCTTTATATAATATTGGTCGACATATTCACATATGCATCTCCCCCCTTACACATGCCACACACTCAAAAAAGAAATTCCTTAAAATAGGGCTATAATAGAAAATATATTCCTTAATAACTTGAGTGTTTCAGAGTAAGTTTCCTAGACAAAAGCAATAACAACAAAAAATATATTGTTATATTTAATCATAATTTGTTTCAGCAATTATCACATCTAATAAAAAAAAAAAAAAAAAAAAAAAAAAAAAACTTTAGACAATGGGGGTAAAGAAATAGGCATTTCCGCATAGGTATAAAGGAAATTTGAAATGATTTTGTAAATTATATTGTTACTTTAAAAACATGTTTTTAAAAATTACAGAAAAAGTTAAAAAAAAAAAAAAAGTACATTAATGAGTCAATTTTAAACTGTGGGTGGGGCTAGAATTGGTGAAAGTAGGAAGAAAAAATTTCTGGAGGGATATTTAAATTAAATTTTTAAAAAATGGAATTTACAAAACATGGAAGATTTTCTTCATCTGTCAAGACAAAACTTGTACTTATTTTGCAATATCCAAGAAATTTTATTAGAATTCCCTGATTTTCAGATTTTGGGTTTGGATAAAATACTGAAATTCCCTGACTTATTAGGCAAATTTCCAAAACCAAGTTATGAAAATCAATAGAATTTTAACATGGCATTATAACCACAAAACATATTAACTACCCAATTTAATGTATAAAATGAAAAGCAATTTATTTAATATATTTCATAAATAAACCATATAATAATGCACATTCAACAGAGTGTATACGCTCAAATTTAAGTTTAACAGTATGATGATAAAGAAAGACATTAAAGCCATTGGACCAGTTCAAAATACAAAAACTTTTAATCTTTTTATAGCTGTTTATATTGATTCCATATTGTTTTTTTTTTTTTTTTCATACATTTATATATTATGACCATTTTTATTTTTTTAAAAAAGATGGTAAAACATTTTTTTCATGGAGAAAAGATATAGCATTTCTTTTTCCATCACTATTGAATTAAAAATGGCAAAGTTCTGTTTCTTGTTTGGAAAGTTTTCTTTTTTTTATGTTAATTTAACATAGAAAATTTTCTGAGCCAAAAAAAAGTGCAGATTAAGAATTTATTCATTGGTCACCATTTCTTTTTTATGACTGTTAATATTTAAAAAGAAACTTTCTCAAGATTAAGTTATGCCAATGTGTCTAAAAAAGAAAACATATATTTTTTTTTTTTACCTGATGAAATATTAAGGCTTGACTGATTGATCCCCATCTAACAGGAATAGACCTTAAATGCAGAATGATTACAAGTAGAAGACACATTATTATGGAAATTGCAGCATAGAGTGGACTGATTACAAACATCATTGTTATGCATCCCAAGATTCCTATCACAGCAGTATGCCAAGAGAAGTATTTAAAAGATGGTCTAAAGTGTAAAAGAAACATTTATTAAATTTTAACTTAAAAGTTATCAAATAGGCATATCACAAATATTAAAACAAACATTTACCAAAGTAACCATTAAATGTCAGAAAGCATCAGTATGCTCGTATTTAAGAATTTTAAAATCAAAATATTTTATGTTTCCAAAGATGCCAATTAATCTTTGTTTATTTATCTTTTAATCTAGAGATTTTTCCCAAGAAAACATTAAGAAAATGCCAATAAAAGCAAAATGGAACATGCAGATAAGAGATTAATTTTCTCTAGAAATTTGAGAATAGCTCAAATAAATGGTCAAGTGCTAGTATTACTCACTCTTAGAGGCTTCCGTACAAAAAATGTATGCATTATTAACCACTTGGGAATGAGCGACTGGCATATGTGCCACTTAAAATTCTTAGAATCTTTCATTATTTCCACCACTTATTTTTATTGCAGAGATTACCTTATTTAATTGCAGCATTTTTGCAATTCAAATACCGCTAATTTTCTGTTTTGAAAAATCAGTGGTAAAAGATTAAAAATTATGCTAGTGCTCTCATCGCCAAATAGTTAACAGTATTTTTTAAAAAAAATTAATTATCGGAAGAATAATGAGGCTTTGTAAAAAACTATATACAAAGTAGGGTTAATTATAGCTGTATATACTAGAAAACTATGAATAAGTATACCATAAAAGTTCAAAGAGATATGAACTATGAGATATGATATGAACAAAGAGATATGATATAATACCAAATATTTCTGTTCTGCATAATTCTTTTTTATTATTATTATTATTTTTTATCTGGTCTTTATTTATTTATAATGAACTTAACTCGGCACTGAGAAAAAAGGTAGTGCATACTTAAACTTCATTTGGCATTTTATAAAACTAAATTCCACATAGTAATAACCTTTTCTTTTTCTTATGATCTTTTCTTCAGTAGATTCGGAGTTAGATGGAGAAGAACATATTTTTGCAATATATTTTCAACAATATCACTGAAAATATAATATCCAAAATTAAAAGAAATACATGATATTTTACAAGATTTTTATCTCGTGCCCCACCAGAGATATCAAAGCCAAAAAAGTGCAATTTTTTGAATTTTTGATCAATTTTGGAATTTTTTTCGCAAAGAAAAATCAATTCCCAGATCTGGAACTTGGTGTGTGAGGGGTACACGCCATTTCGGTCCCGCCATTTCGGTCCCGCCGTTTCGGTCCCGCCGTTTCGGTCCCGAGACATTTTGGTCCCTGGCCATTTCGGTCCCGAGACATTTCGGTCCCGAGACATTTCGGTCCCTGGCCATTTCGGTCCCGAGACATTTCGGTCCCTTGCCATTTCGGTCCCTGGCCATTTCGGTCCCGAGACATTTCGGTCCCTGGCCATTTCGATCCCTTGCCATTTCGGTCCCTTGCCATTTCGGTCCCTTGCTATTTCTTTATCGGCCACCTTATAACTTGGTTTCTGATTGATCAAGGCCTACTAAACGCTGTAAGCTCAACATTGTTCTGGCTTTTTTTAATATTTTTATTCTCCTGCCCCCCTTCCCTCAAATTTTATACAAAGCTGAATATAATAGTCCAATAAGTTTAATCTATTGTAACTCGTGATAATAAAATCACAGCAAGTTGAAAATTTGATTAAATAATGTTATATAATTTTACACTGTCTTTATTATTATTATTTAACATAATGAATATTTTAAGTTTTATCATATATTCTTTGTATTAGGTATTTTATCTATGCAAAAAACTAAAATACATATTTTATTGATTATTTTAGCACACTTTCTTAGAGTCTTTAAATTAGTGATTTCCTAACTAGGCGTGCTACGAAATTTTTTTGTTTAAAAAATAAAAATGCTCCAACGACCTTTTTTATGTAATAATTATTGGTTGCAATTTTTTTTTTTTTTTTTTTTTTTTTCACAGTTTTCTAACTTTATGAAGACAATTTTTGTGAATTAATTTTATTGAAAGTGGGCTTATTTCTTTGTAATAAAATGATTATTTTTCAATTTTATATAATAATGTAATTATTATTTTAAATAATTTTATTTTCAAATTTTAACTGACAAAACTAAGCTTTTTTAATTTATCGTTTATTTATTTATTTATTTATTTGCATTACCTTTTTGCTTTCACTTTCACAGAAAAAAAATTGACAATTCTTATTTTAATTTTATTATTGATTGAATTAATAGTTTTAAAATTCAGTAACTTTAAATATAAAATAAATAAACAGGTAAACAATAAGTTTCAGTTTATAGCTACTACAAAACATAATGATAAATTGAATATAAAATAGATTATTTATTGAGTTTATTTAAAGTAAAATTCGAAATGCGTATTAATAATTTTATCAATTTAATTAAATAAAGATTCATTAAATTAAAAATACATATATTTAATAAAATATTAATTTGATTTTAATTTTAAAATCACTAACTGTTTTGAGATTTAATTTATAGCAATTATTCATCACCATAAGTTTTTATTCAAAAATTATTATTTATTTCAAAAAAGGAAATTATTATTATTATTATTGTTATTGAAAAATCAGTAACGTAACGTAATAATTAATTAAACATAATAATGCAACACTGTAACAATGCGTAAAAATATTTCTTAACAGTGTTAGGTAACATTATTATCCAGATGCAGATTTAAATTTTCTGAAACAAAGTTATAGTTTACAGTTCGCAAAAAGCAATCATATATTAATTAATTATTTTTAAAGGGTAAGAAAAATATCATAAACTAACCAATAAATGAATAAATAACATATTTATTTTGAGAATCCTTATAATTTTTATATATCCTAATGAACTTGATAACATTATAGTAGCTGAAATTTAAAAAATATGTTTTTTCATTTTTGCTATAATAAGAACTATAAACTAGATTTTAAACAAGTAATTGATAAATAAGTCACTTAAACAATTAATAGTTAAAATAATTTTGAATTCTTATTAATAAATATGTTTGATAAAAATAATTTAATTTTAAATTTTTTTTAATTTAACAGCATAATTATTAATGCTTTAAAATTTTCTAAGATTATGTTAATCATTTAATAAAATAATGTATAACATTAAGAAAGAAACAAATCAAAACCGAGTGCCAGGAATTTTTAAACACTTATAATTTTTTATGTTGGTGTTCGTATAAAATTTGAATTATATGCATATAAGTACCAGCTAAGTACTACTATTAACCTCTTTTAAGCAAAAATTCTGCATGTCAATCAATTGTCAACGCCCATCTGAACAAATAGTAATCTTTATACAAGATAGCTAGAAAAGCTAGGTAGTTAGCTTTATTCTACTTATCTTGATCTTTATACACTTGTCAGATGAAATCCCTCATTCTATAATACAATGTCCTTTTTACTCTGGAGTTCAAATGCGGACGGACCTCCCAGATTTGACTTGTGTTTATTTCGCTCGTAGTTTTTGAATGTAATAAGCATAAAAATGTTTAATGTATTAAAAAGGATTTGTAATTCCTGCATTGTTATATGTAAAAAGGTTGTTACACGTAAAAAGTTATTTCGTAGCAATAATTGTTATATGTAAAAAGATTAACGCAAACTTTTAAATCGTTATTTTAATAGCGAAATAAAATAATTATTTAAAAAATAAAATGTTTTAGTCAATCCCGATGCAGAACTTAAAAAATAATGTGGCTTTATCTCAATTCCATGTTAAAAAACCCTTAAAAAAAATTGTAAAATGCCATAATCTAAAAATGATGTGCCGTTAAATAATAGGATGAAATAAAAATTTCTAAAACTATTTGCAGATTTTTTTTTTCATTATTAAACACATATTGTACAAATTATATGCAACTGAAAATGTGTAGGCCATGGACATTTGCTTAAGCAAATTAAATTCGACATATACGTGTTTTTAAATTACCAGATCTTCATGATTGAGGAACTTCTATATAAATCCACAGAACAATCCTCCCCTCACTCCTGAAAATAATTACTTCTGTCATATGAAATTTGCATGGCGTTTGGATCCGCTGCAATATGTTTGAGTTTGGATCCGAGTTATACGTGTAAGCGGTTTTTGGGTACTTGTTACTTCTAATTAATCGCATTACACTAAAACTTTATGTGGCTTTCAGTTAAAAAACCAGTGTTGAATTCAGACACTTTTCTCCGGGAGGGACTTCTGTGACTCCGGGGGGATTCAATAGAGTCCTGGGGGGATTACACTTTTTTACCACTGAAAACACAAAATCTCAAAATTTCCGGGGGGGGGGCATTGATAGCTTTGGGGGGAATGACCCGCCCCTGAATTCAACACTCTAAAATGTTCCCTATAAAATTATGTCAGATATTTCCCGTGCACAAAATTTCAGCTTGCTGAAGGGACCGAAATGTCTGAGGATCGAAAAGTCCAGGGACCGAAATGGCCATGGACCGAAATGTCTCGGGACCGAAACGTCTCGGGACCGAAATGTCTCGGGACCGAAACGTGTCGGGACCGAAATGGCCAGGGACCGAAATGTCTCGGGACCGAAACGTCTCGGGACCGAAATGTCTCGGGACCAAAACGGCGGGACCGAAACGGCGGGACCGAAATGGCGGGACCGAAACGTCCTGCTTCCTGTGTGAGTACATGTACTTTTGACCTCTTTGCAAAAAAAAAAAAAAAAAAAAAAAAAATGTGTCATTTTGACAGTTTTTCTTGCATGAAAAATTTCCTCTTGTAAACGGACAGATTTTGGAAAAAATCTTACATTTTGTGCTAAAATTTTACCAGTAAAAATTTATTTTTAAAAACTATTCTATCACCATATCTTTAGCCTATTTTATTCTGAACAAAATGCTGCAAACCCCATTTCAATTGGGAAAATAAAAGACGAGATATTTACAATTTTGTATACCTTAGTATGTAAGAAAATCGCTGCAAATGATGAAACAAAGATGGCTGCCATACGCAAACAAAAATTAATAAAAATAAAATAATAGTCATTTCGAACTTCCGTCATGTTAAGGTTGTTGCACAAAAAATTTCAGATTTTTAAAAAATGGTCGAACAATCAAAAAAATATTTTCTGGACCACTTGAAATGGATTGACCCAGCATAAAATGACATTTGAGATTTCAGTCAAGCTATAAAAGAAAGATTTCTTTATTGGAGGAGATTATCTTTAAAGAATAAACAAGGAATAAAAAAAATCATGTATCAAGCATAGATTAAGAAACCCTTTGTAATACATCCAGAATAATGTAACAGAACTGCACTGTTTAATAAGTTAAAATATTATATCTAATTCAACAATATGAAAACACATTTTTTATTACACAAGAAGTAACTTGTAGTAGACCTAATCAATATATATCAATTTTAAAATATGGGAAATAGTTTAAGATAATTAAAATATGCTGCAAATAGTGTCCCCCTTCCCCTATACCATTATGTAACGAATTCTTTTGTGTGGCCCTGTAAATGAATAACAAATATTCTTTGTGCGGCATATTCTACAAAATGTATATTTTAGTGCAATTCATAAAGCATATCAATTTCATTATGTTCTGGCAGGTGTAACATCATTAAAAAGCACTTGAAACTATTTTATTCCATTGGCTGTAATGTAATGAAATACTTTTGACTGTCCCTGTATTTGAAGAATATATTCAATTTTACTAAAATTTGAAGTGATTGAACAAAATTCTGCAACAAGTATATATTTAAAATTCCAAACAATCCAGTTGGGTAGTTTTTGTGTTGTTATAAATGGGCTGACAGACAGACAGACAGAAAGATGGATAGATGGATCAGACAATGGCTATAGGTGCTACGTATTACATATTTATGAACACAAATAAAAAGAAATCAAATTTAAAAGTACATGTTGAAATTGAAAACACGTTTACTTAAAGATAGTATTGCAGCAGATTTCTTTCATGTGTCCCTGTAAATAGATTTAAAATGTTATGAATGTCCTGTTCTAACATAATTGTAGTGAAATTCAGTGATTTATATCAGTTTCAATATATTTGTGATATCATAATCTAATTAAAATAATCAGCAAATGATTTTCCCCATAGACTGTAATGCAATGGAATTCTTTTGGATGCCCTTGTAAATGAGCTATTAATCCCACATACTTCATATACAATACCAAACATGCCTAGGGGACCTTAAATAAAGTTTACCAATTGCATGAAAATCTGAGTATATTTACTGGAGTTAGAGAGAGGACAAACAGCCAGAAAAACCAAAATGCATAAACATTTTTCAACTTTGTTACAACGTGTTTAAAAGTAACTTGAGATATTAAGTCAAAGAAGAAGACATTGAAAAATTGTGTGCTAGTGAAGCACCCATTTATTTTTAACTAAAATATGTAATAAGATATATTTAAACCCTCCATTGCATAGCTGAATCTACTATATAGGTGTGACAAAAAAATGGGGGGGGGAGGGATTAAAATAAAATTCACTTGAGATGTGGTTGAGAAAAGTCTCTAAAAATCCCAAAAAAGATATATTATTATTTTTTTTAGACATGTAAAAGCAATACATAACATAACCAGGCATGAAAGTAGGAAAAGAGAAAAAAGGAGGGAAAAAATTCCATCTATATAGTGGTGCCAAATTCTTATAATTTAAGTGTCATTTTAACAGCAAGCATGAAAGTGAGAAATGAGAAAAAAGGTGGAAAATTGTTTTATCTATACAGTGATGCCAAACTATTGTAATTAAAGTGACATTTTAACAGCTACTTTATACAATGAAATTGAATGTAACTGCACATATGATTCTTTTAACTTAGAAAGTATTAACAATGCTAAAGGTGTAAATCCAAATATATCTGATCAATTTATGTGAGGTACAGTCATCAATTTTCCAAAACAAATAAATATTCTGAATGGTTTAGCAATTAAATCTCTTCCCCTCCCCACACACACTTTTTTAAAATTCTTTCTTTTTCTTTTTTCCAAAAGAAAAAACTTCCTTTGAAATTGATCATTATTTCAGAAATATATCTAAAAAAAAATATCACATGACACATTCTTTTTTTTCTTCAAAACAAAAAATCTTGTTGTTAAATTGATCTTTGCTTGATAAATACATCTCGGAAAAAGGTATCACAGAAATTACATAAAAGTGTTGCATAAATAGTACAAAATATTCTATTCTAAAAAAATTTCATTCTGGAAAGACGTTTTGAACAATTTCACTTACACTACTTTCAGATGCTTATATAAGATCCCCTTTCATTTTATATCTCTTTTGCACAACAATTTAAGAACAAACAACAAACTCCAAGGGTTTGTGTAGACAAAATGTGTGATCACTAAATTTTTCCAGGCAGCCCTCCCTCTCCCCTCATTATTCTTCCAAAATTTTCTCTGCAGTTTTACATCAATCCAAAGATTGTCCAAAATAGCTTTGAAAAAGGTATTCCTTGTTTGAATTCTTCATTTAGGAAGAACTCTTTTATGCCTGCATAACTTAGAAAAGAAGCCTATGTATTAAGTTTATTTTATTATCGCCTTTTTAAGAAAAAAAAAAAAAAAAAAAAAAAAACAGGTATTTTCAGAAGAGAAGTGTCAAATGATAGTACACAGTACTTCTTGAAATGTGTAAAGACTCTACTGCTAAATTAAAATCATTCCAGTAGTTCTTTATTAAAAGCTTCCTTGAATAAAAGATTCATGCAGTGTGTGATTGTTCATATAGTGTTTTAACAAAAAAAAAAAAAAAAAAAAAAAAAAAAAATCAGGCATCTCGGATAACAAGCCTTTAAAAAAAAATGTTTTGAATAACCATGAGAAAGTATATTATATACATGAAACTACATCATATATTTATTTATAGTACTAGTAATCAAAAGATTGTTTCTTGAAATTTTCAAGGTATTAATGTTTCACCATGTAGAGAATTTTACTCATGAAGCATAAAACATAGCTTTTACTAAGAATGCTTAAATTTTAAATAATTTCAATGAAGTTATATTAATTATATATCCAACAATGTTTACTTTTATTGATAAATATGCACGTCTATGTAATGGGAATACATATCTAAAAAAACCCAGATTAATCTTAAAAGAAAAGGGAAAAAAAAAACAAGTTTTTGGGTTTTTTTTATGAAAACTGGTTTTTTCCCCAAACCTGATAAAAACTTAAGTTTGCAGTCCATATAACATCTCAAACTTAACTTGTGGCCCACATAACATTACAAACTTAAGTTTGTGGTCTGCAAGAAAAAAAAAAAAAACAAAAAAAAAGATTGAATATGGCTGACCTATATTATACATAACACTTATTGAACTTCTGAGTTGCCATACCATCATAATCCATATCTTTATGCAATTATATAAAGTTCAGTAAAAAGTATTTAGATAATACTAATACATTTAAGGATTATTATATAAAATTTAGATAAATGTTATACATTTCAAAATATTATTGTGTCACAGGGCTTTTGCATAAAAGCAAGATGCATTCCCAACGTGACTCTTGCCATGCACAATGCAAAAATGATTCTATAAATATCAAATTATTAAGTCAATGAAAAACCTTTCAGCACAAATATCAAAATAAGAAAAAGCAAAGATAAACAAAAACTGCATTTACTTTATAAAAAAACAAAAGAAGCAGACTAATTCAAATAAATAGACATAAATAAAATAGCAAATAATAATTATCCATGAAGAAAATCAAAATTTAAAAAACTACAAACACTTTTTAATTACCTAAAATTAGGTGCAGATGCCAATTCTAAAGCCAGACAAGCAAGATTGGTTGAAAAGTAAGACAACAGGAAAAAAACAGAAGTAATTCGTGCAATAGTGTTCAAAGATCCAATAAGGAGAATCAACTATAATAAAAAAATATATATATCAAACATAAAATGGTAAGAATGCACTTTTAATTTATCTGATATAAATATATAGAGAGAGATGATATGATATCTAATACAGAAATGAAATATGGAAATACTATAAAAATCACAGATAAATAAATAAACAGGTAAGTATATATACTATTAAATTCCTTTAATGTTTATCAAGCTGAACTAAAACCTGAATGAAGATTATTTCAAACTTATTGAAACTGAATTTCACTATGTTCGCATTAAAACAAAGCATTCATAACATTTTTTATTAATTTACAGACACACACAAAAGATATTGGTTACAGTACTGTCTGTATAATAATTGTAGGAGAGTTCATTTTAAAATTCAGTATGCACTTTTAAATTTAATTAGTTTTTTGCATATTACTCTTTATATATAAATTCTATACATCATAATATACAGGGCTGCATAAAAGTATTTGCATACCTTATTACTGTAACTGTATGTACTGTATATAACTGAATATACTGTTATAAGAAGAAATTGCTGAAGAGGAATTTTCAACTGAAATATGTATCTCTTAAATGAACTAAATTTTTGACTACATACTATTAATAGATACAAATCTCTATATCATATATAGGGTTCCTAAAAAATTCAGATAATTTTCCAACTTTAGATACAAATATGGAGAATGTGAATAGCTGAAATTCAGTTTTAAAATGCATTATACATTTCCATATGGTGAAATGAGACATAATATTTTAATTTTATAAATGATGTAGTTTTGTTACATTATTCTGAATGTGTTGGAAAGTGCTACAGAATCTTTGCATGATGCATGATTTTTTCTTTCTTGTTTTAATTACTGATAGAAACCAATAACAAAAAAGGTCTTCTTATGAACCCTTTTAACACTAAATATCAAAATTCTTTCACCCAAGTTACAAAAACATTATGTTTTTAACTTCCAAAGATTTCAAAGAGTTTGAATGATAACAACAATTTTTTTAAGCATTTAAAATATCTGAAGACTTTCCTCCTCCACCCCTGCCTTTCTTCCTTTTCTGGCATATTTCAAAATTATAGATAGACATAAAAAAAACAAACTATGCAGAATAGAAAATACAATAGCATATAATTTTAATTATCTTTGAAACACTGCAAGACAAAAAAAAAAAAAATACAAAAATTAATCTTTTGAAAAAATCCATTTTCAAAATCACTTGTCGATTTATCCACACTTTTTGTAGTAAGATTAACATTATGTACATCTTGATTTAAAAAAAAAAAAAAACCCCTTAATTTTTATGCAATAGCTCTGAAATTTTATACTATGCACTTTATTTAGTATATATTAAGACATATAATTTTATATTTTATCTTTTAGTTAAAGATCGAGTATCAGTATGGTTATGGTATAATCAGATTTAACAAAGGAAAAAATTATTTGAAAATCAAAAACTTCAGTCAAGATTTAGATGTAAAAATATAAAAATAAATAGTCGCATGTAAAACAGTCATTTTTGCAACTAAGTATCAATATTTTAGAACAAAAACTAAATACAGTCATCAAAACATATTTATAACTCAGAAATTTCATTTAGAAAATAAAACATATAGAAGAGGAAAATAATAAGTTCCAATTTTTAAATTTTGTCATACATTCTATCCATCAAAAGAAGAAAAATTAAAAATTAAAAATAACAGAAAAAAACACTATTTTTTTATAACTCAAGATCAATATCTTAGTTTGATATAAATCAATATTAAAGAACATTTTTTACATTTAAAGAATTATTTTCTATTATTTAATAAACTATTTATTTTTATAATTATTATTATTATTATTATTATTATTTTAAATTGCTTTCAAAGTCAACTTTTAATTTTGATAAAAATGGAATTTTATCTTTTTATACATAATTAGGATTTAAAGAGAAAAATATATAAATAATCTATCAACAGTAGTTACATAGTTAAACAAAAAACCACGAATATTTAGGATTTAAAAAGAAAAAATATAAATAAAATATCAATAGTGGTTGCATACTTGGACTAAGAATCAAGAACATTTAAGATTTAAAAGGAAAAAAATATAAATAAAATACCAACATTAGTTACATACTTGGACTAAGAACCAAGAACAAAAAACTGCTGCTATAGGATTGCCAGAACGTGTTAATTTCACAATTGGAGTTAAAAGTGGACCTACAAAAAGTAGCATAATACTTTTTAAAATGTATTTCAAAAACATTTCTAACAAAATATTTTTAAAACTTTAGATATGCATTAAATTATTTTTGCAAAAGTAAAAGAAGAAAAAAAAAAGTTTTTGAAGCCATTCAGTTCTCAATATAAAAGATCTAGTTTTGCATATATCTATGGAACAAATGCATTCATATATATTTTTAATAAATTTTGCAATTATTTTTCAGCAGTGAAATTACTCTTACAGCGCTACTTATTCCAAGGGTTCGGAGTTCAATTCACGGCTTGGACATTTTTTACTCTGTTGATCTATGCTTAGTTAGCAGTGTGATAATTCACATATTGAATATTCAAATGCATTCATGTTCCTTAGAAAAGGAATAATTAATTTTTCAACCAATAATGAAAAGAAAATTACTTCTATGCATTGAGAAATACATCAATATATATTATGATATCACAAGGCATAGCTAGTTTTAAACATGTTACTAGCAATAAAATGCTTATGCTTTTAGGGAATACTTTGAAATGGAAAGTGACATTGATTCTTGTCAATTTAATCTTATCACCAAATACATGATTTAATATTATTTCTAAAATAGATAGACATTTAAAAATATGATATGTACACACAACAAAATATCATAAGTGAGAAAAAACATCTTATAAGGCAAAGGATAATTTTGTTATTTATTGTCCTATCAACTGAATGACTGTATTTTTCAAAATAAAATGACTCAAGTTCTCATCATATTCTAACCTTATCTAATTTTTATTAAGAAAAATGTATCACATCAGAAGGAAGAAATACATCTTCACAACCGTCATTTGAAGTTATATTGTCAGTGCATACTGGTGAAATTTCTCAAAATACAAGCCAAAATCTAAAATAAAAGTTGCATTATTTCCAAGTGCAACTTTGCATAACTGCAGATTAATGTTTCTAAAAATACATTCAGATCTTTTTCATGGTACTGGGAAAATACATAACAATTTGCTTTAAGTCTTACTTTTTTATGTTGTATATTTAGAAAATATAATTAATTTAATAAAATAATAATTTAATATAACAAATTTTTACTATTTTAAAATCATGAAGTAAAAATTTTGCATTTTTAGAATTTTTTATTGGTTTTTCAACCTGGATTGTGTCTTAGGAAGGCTATCAGTAAATATTGATAGAATACACGAGGAATTCTCATATAATGTTAACTTTCAGGAATAAAATTCTGGTGAAATTAATTTTAATAAAATACAATTTTAAACTAATAGAACATTTTTTTTAATGATTCAAAAAAAAAAAAAAAAAAAAAAAATGTCAGCAGTGATGATTTTTAATATTTTATTTAACAGAAGAACAAAGTTTAAAGTAATTTTTCTTTCTTTACTGTACTCTTGATATTTTCATCTCTCTAATTTTTCATTTCCTTTTAAATTTTTACTTATAATAGTATCCATAGAACATTTCAATAAGAAATAATAACAATGTAGTATCGATCTTTAGTGCAAAAGTTTGGTTTAATATTGTCTTAACCTCCTCAGTCCTGAGACAAATATTATGAGGCATCACAAAAACTTGTTTAAAATTGCTATACAACATCTCCAAAGTTTTATCAATCTATATATCGCTTCTTATGATACCCACACATTTAATAGGAAAGTTTAGAAATAATTTTAATAAGTGTAGAAGTATTTAAATTAATTTAAAGGCTGTTATTTGGTGTCTTCTTTAGGTGAAATCAGGAACTGAGGAGGTTAAATGCTTAAATTTAGCGATTTATATTATTGTTTATGCTGAATTATACTTTATTATTATTTACTTGTAACACACATGTTCTAGACATGCTAATTTATTATATGTACCTACCAGGGTTTCAAATAAATAAATAAACTTTGTTATTTAAAATTTTTTAGTAAGAATTTTATAGTTGCAATCAGAAATATAAGAATATAGACAGTAAGGATATCACAGGGATAGTAAGGCCTGTAGCAAATAATTACAATTATATATTTAGAACATTATTTTTCTAACTGTTGGTTGCAAACAGATAACGAAAGACTGCAGTTAATTTGAAAAAATAAAACATAAATAATAATAATAATCAAATATTATATAATTGGCATTGATGCCAATGTAGTCTGATAAGGAAACATGTATTAATACATGATTGCATTTATCAATAACGAGACAGTAAGGAAAATTACCACATATTTTTAGGAAATCATGTTAAGATTAAGTAATAACCATAATATTCATTAATTTTTAGCGACAGTCATTTACATTGGAATAAATAATTAGATTAATGCAGTTATAAAATAAACAAAATATTAAATAATTTTCTTGATAGCATCTTTGTAAATCCTTATCAATATTTTTTCTCTGAAAGAGATATCTATAACTAACTGATTACTTAACTGATAAAAGAATCTCAAAAATTTAGTTTCAAATATATATAAATGTATTTACCAAATATTTCATCTTTAGCTAATGCTTCCAAAACTCTTGAAGACCCAATAAGATTGCTTAACGACGCTGACAATGTTGCACAAAATAAACCAATGGATACTAGAGGAGGCCATACATTAATATTCTGCATAAACAGATTGTTATTTTTGAGCAGGGTGCTTTGAAAGAAAAAATTAATTTTATAAATACAAAAAATACTTACATGAATTTATACATTATATATGCAAATATTTCAGAAATGTGAAAGCATCAGTGTTAGCACTAGGTGATTATTTAAAAGTGGAGTAGTACACCTTGTCCTTTTCTAAGCTAACTAATAGTGAAATACAATCTTTATTATACCCAAAGATCATTCACCCCCATATTTCTAAATTAATGCACCCAAAATATTTGCAAAAGTTATACAACACTTTCTTTTCATTTCTTTAGGAAAACATAGGAGATTATTCAATCATGTTATAATTTAAATGCACTTTTATTTATAATTTATAAAATCATTAAAAATTATCTTACTTTATTTATCATAACTAAAAATTACAAATATGTCTCTCTTTTTTTTATGAGGTGCGTTCTTAATTATGTAAAAATGTAGCACCTATGGTTGATGTTCAGTCCATCTGTCTGTCTGCTTATAAGAGAGCAAAAACTACCCAACTGAAATGTTTGAAATTTAAAATATATAATTGTTGCATAATTTTGCAAAGTCATTTCAAATTTAATGAAAATCAGATGTATAATTTAATTACAGGGACAATAAAAAATATACCATTATGGCCAATGATAAAAAAAAAAAAAAAAAAAAAAAAAAAAAAAAAAAAAAAATAGCTTCAAGTGCATATTATAATTATAATAATAATTTAAAAAAAACTTATTTTTTGTAAATTTGTAATATATATATATATATTGTTATAATTAAGTATAATTTGTCTGAAATGGAACTATTACACTATCAGATCAGAACCATTATTTACTTCCAATTCTGTCACAAAAAGTCAGCTGCAGAATGTCACCAAATCATATGTACAGCTTTAGGTACTAGTGTTGTATCATATGACACTGTGAAGTTTTGGTACCAAAAGTTTAAAAACAAGGACTATAACATTCGAGAAGCAGAGTGCTTAGGCCAGCCTACTGGTGTAGATGAAACCCACCTGTGAGAATTTGTGGAAGAAATCAGTAATTAACCACTCAAAAACTAAAATAGAATCCTTTGCCACACCCACCACAAAGTCTCTATCCTGACATTGCTCCTACAGACTTCTCCTTTTTTCACATCTGTAGCTACATCTAACTGGTGCTATCTTTAATTCGGCACAAGACGTCTGAAAAAAAGATTGATCTGTTTTTGGAATTATGGTCTACAAGTTTCTGGGCCAAAAGCTTTAAAAAACTACCAAAACATTGGGAGAAAATCATAGATTTGAGTGGTGGTAATTACTTGCAGTTAAAATACTGATTTCTTTTCTTAACTTTATTAAGAACTTTTTTTTTTTTTTTTTTTTTTTTTTGTGGTAAATTTCATTACAATCTAACATATATATTCATTTGCAAATAATGTCTCGAAATTTGAACTTTTCCCACAAGTGTCATCAACATCAATTATTACTATTATTATATTATTTTGTTTGCTTTTGCTTTGACAACCGTGCATCATGAAGTTATTCATTATTGAATTGAAATGTCAACATAAGTAATAAAAGTAGAACATATTCATGGAAAAAACATATTGAATGCAGCTTTACTTGCATGAAAGGTAAGAGAGTTACAGTGGCAATTTTCAACAATGTAGCTGAAGACTATTTATGACTTGGTTCATCTATTTGGACTCATGTCTATTGTAAACAGACTTGCAGTATCATGTACATTTACAAAATTGATATATGGCATTGAAATTTGCTGTAGCTTGTCCTTTTTTAAATGTCTGTAGCATTTATAGTTTGCTAACAGGAACAGTAAAATGAATTCATTTATATGATGATATTTATATGAAATACACTTTAATGATATTACAATATTTAAAATATTATGAAATGGATATTTATAATAGACATGTACAACAATGTGTTTCACGCAGAAAATAATTGCACAGGATTAACTATTAGTTGAATATAACTCAGTATGTAATTAAATGAAATTACAATTACAAGCTACGATGTGATTGGATAATTTAAAGTTACACATTTATCATAGTAGGTTGTAGTTGGTTAAAATTATCAACTATAATTTATAGTGTAATTGATTTTATAACTAAAATATTTTTTAGAAAGAGAGATTTTATAAGACAAATATTTGACAATTTTTTATTTGATTATTAAAAACACAACCAAACTGGAAAAAAAAAATCTATATATTACCTTGAACAAGTTGCCCCAGTAAGAAAAAATAAGATAAAATAAGTAACAAAAGTAAAAGCCATTGCAGTTAGAGTACCCTTTGGAATAGAACGACCTGGTTCTTTCAAGTCACCTATTATAATAAAAAGAAAAAGTTTCAAAATTTTAAAATACACATATGAATGATTATTGATATTAAAGACACTTAAAAATTATAAGTGGAATACAAAATTCATAATAAAATATGAAATGTTAACCAGAATTTTGTTAACCCTTTCCGGCACACTACTCTTTAAAGTTGGAATTTAAAGAAAAAAAAATTAGGCAATCTATTTAGGCCTAAAAGAGTACACAGGTATTGTTTTGTAAAGATTGCACTAACCATTTTAATTATACAGCTGTTGCTTAAGTGGTAACCTCTCATAAGTAAAGCATTGATAAGCGCAGTGAGAAGAGCATTGCTGTGAAGCGCGTATTACAGTAACACATTTTACCTACTATTTAAAAACAGTAGAGTTTGATCTCTGTGGTGCTGCCATCTAGAACTCATAAGAAAGATTTAAAGTAGCCATTAGAGAAGTTTTTGAAATATTCACAGAGTTTTTGTGTCTCTAAACAGGGGGAACTTTAGGTGTTGCCGACCCGGCAACACTGCGCATTAAGAAGTTAATGGAAAATAGACGACAATAAAAAGTTAAAAAATTATTAAAATCACATCAATATATTGAGATGACTTTTAAACATATATTACATCTCTTTTAATATTATTTCATAGCATCATAAAACTAACATTGGATACTACAATGTAAAATTTTATCTAAGTTGACACAAAGCACAAAAGACAAAAATAAATTAAAATAAACATGGAAGCTTTTTTTTTCTTCTTCAGAATGGAAAATGAAATTTTGGAATATGTTTCACGGAGCTATACGAGCGTTCAGTCATAAATTCAAGAAATGATTAGGGAAAACTATTGCTGCCAATTCAGGGAAGAGACAGTTGTGGATGGAATAGGAGATTGCTGTTAATTTGTGCACCTATCCAAGGTCCTTTTTAAAATACTGACCAGACTGCTGGAAAATTTTTTAAACTAAATTCATGAAATTAAAAACATCGAAAAGCAGGAAGGGTAAGGCTGGGGTTCTGAAATATGCTGGATGGCTATTTGCAACTTCAGCTTATTATTGAGCAAATTAAAAAAATTGTTTTTAATTAATATAAAAACTTTTATGGTTTAGATTAAACATTTAAACATTCAAAAAATTAATGTTTATTGTCTACTTTCTCATCCATTTTTTTCAGTTAATAAAATCTGTCACCAAACAATGGGATTAATAACAATAACATAACATATAGATATGACATCACATTTGCTGTAAATTGTGGCACTGAATTTTACACATGATATACATATTCCATTTTTATTTATTTTGCAAATAATCCAGTTTTATTTTTATAAACAAGAATATAAATTAATCGATGTCTCTTTTAATTTTGCATTTTGAAATACAAACAAACAAACAAAAAAAAAAAAAAAAGTCAAAAGTTGAAAATTTCTGTGTACAAAGCAAGATGCAATGAATATTACCAAATTATGGAATTCTGCCAATAAAAAACTGTGTATTAATGGCGCGATATAATTTTACCTTCTAATGGATAAGCAATGGGGAAAATTATGACAAATGAATATCTATTTAAAAAGAAGCAGCATTCTAAAGTACATTTGTGACTGCACTAAAGTCTATTTATAACTGGTAAGAAAATTTAGCATCAATTAGATGGGGAAAAGGGTAATTGGATTTGAACAACAAGATAAACATCACAAACCCATATCTACCAGATATCCTAAAAAAGAGCTGACATATTTTTAAATTCAATTATTTACAAATGGTGATGGCTATTAAAAAGAGTTTGCAGGAGGGTTATGTAACATGTCAGAAGATTTTATAAGAAGTATAAAGATCGTATTTTTCAAAGTTGCTTTTTATGAATTACAAAAAAGCTAAAGGAAGTTTACAACTTAATAATTTCATATAACTTAATTATTTAAATAACCAATTTGCATAATTAATTAAATAGAGCTATAATTGGATTAAAATAAAATTCTTGCATGCTTTAAAATATCTCGGTAAATTATACAACCTGACATATTGGCTCCAGCCATAATTCCTGTTACCCCACTGAACAAAACTGCAAAAACGGCTGCAAAAGAGGTCATACTGCCAGTAGTATAATCGATTCCATAATTAGCTGCAAAGAAAGAAAAATATTGTAAGAAATTACTTAAAATATCATAATAAATATTGTATATTACACAATTGTAAATAATAATAATAATATCAATAGTTTTACCTCTAATATTAACTAATTTTGAAAAAATTCATATACATGTCTATGTGGCTTGTTAGTCTTTGATAAAATTCCTCCCTTAATAACAATTGCAATGAAAGCACAACTGAAATATTTTTTTGCTGAATGCAAACAATTAGTTAATTTGAAACAGAGTCAGCATTAAATCTAACATTGCCAAAAATCATAATTCTCAAACTAAATTAATTATATGCAGTATCAAGATTTGAGAGACCTTTATGACAATAAAAAAGGTTTTCAAAAAAAAAAAAAAAAAGCTTATATTGTTTTGATTTTTAAAAATAATGTTATATCTCCAGTCTAATCCCATTCTAAAATTTTCGCATTTCTATGTACTTGTACAGTATATTTTGAGATCTGTAAACCCCTTTTTAAATAATTATAACAATCTAAGTTTGTACTTTTTATTTTCTCTGAAATGACCCACATGATTTTTTAAAAATTAATATATAATATGAATCAGTTTTAGAAAGAGTGAATAAAGCTTTCTCTGTTTTAAGAAAAACTTTGTTTTTTCATAAAATCCAACTCAAAAATGGCACTAATTTTTTTAGCATTCTATGAGAATTTCATCGCAAGTGCATGACAAGTCATTCCTGTATTTGTTTGTATACTTTCTTTTTCTCAATTTTTGGGAAAGAAACATGTCAAAGATCTTGTTCAGTGGATAAGGTATTTCACTAGCAACTAAAGTGTTAACTAGTAATTAGTAATGTTAAAGTGCTTGATTAGTAACTAAAGGTTTTGTCTTCCTTAATGTTTTAATGTTTCTTTTTAGATATTTGTTTTGATCTTTTTTTCTGTCAGTCAACCCTTTGATTATGGGGTAGAAATGGCAATTTTTTTATATTCATCCGCACCATATTTAAGAAAGAAATTTGTTTGGGATGCATTTGTTTTGGAAATTTTTCTGGTGCAAGTGTATGGCCCTGATTAAATTTTACTGATTTCATTCTAAAAAATTGGTACGATTATAATAAATAAATAGTCTCTGGGACGACATTTATCCCAACCCCGTAATCAAAGGGTTAATAAAGAATAGATGATCTTTATTATCACACTTCCTTTGTAATTTTTTACTGTCAATTAGATCATTAAATAAAATTAAATTACGATTATCACTACTAGATTTGTACACAAATGTAATCCAAAAAAAAAAAAAAAAAAATGCAAGGACTTATAAAATAAATTAATAAATTACATTATGCATTTTTAATATAGACAGAGCTTCATTTTTATAAATACAACTTTTAAACATTCAAATGGCCAGGAAAAAAGAGGATCCAAACATGTGGAAGTAAAAATTTAGAAAGTTTTAAACTAACAAATAAAGCAGAAGAAACAATTAGTCGAATATGCCAATCCCAAATCTCATACACATTAATGCTTTGAAATTCGCTAGAGTGCCAAAATTAAATAACAATTTATACCCATGATGAAGATTCTAAAAATATGAATCAGTTCATTAGTTCTTGAGGTATGACTATTGCTAAAATCCTATAAATCCTGCAAAATGCAGCATAGCAGCACCACTTGTTGGATAATTTACACCAAAATCATAAAATATTTCCAAAAATAACTATGAAAATGTTGCTAACTGTGCTACGACACGTACATCGATCTGAATAAAGGTATTTTATCACTTTTATAGCCATTTATATCTTATTTCAGTTAAATTTAATTTATTTGAAAACTAGCTCAATTTACTGGTTTTTCAGGGATTTTAAAATCATTCTCAAAAATGAATATTTTTAAATCTCCAATTAATTAGCCTTCTGCCATCACCAAGATCCAGAGATTTATAGTATAGGTTCCAAATTAATGATTTGCCTGAAATAATTTAAAGAACAAGTTTCACAAAGTAAAATTCTTTCTAGAAGATGTAGGAAATTAATCTGAGGATAACTCCACAGTCTTTTTTTAAATCTTTAATAGAACATATGAAGTTTAAGCAGAGTATAAAAATGTGGCTGGTGCCTTAATCCCCATATAAAGACAAAAAGCCTACAATTTTGCAGACGGCAGCCAAAGAAGAAATTATACAAAAAATCAAATCTGCAAATTTCTAAGCATACTAAATTTGGTGAAAGAACATTAATCAACCAACAACTGTTAAAAAGAGCACATGGTCATTTTGAATTTATTGAGAACCTTCATAATTCAGAATCACTAAACTTCTGCCAAATAATATGTTGCTCAAAAATTTATTGAGAACCTTCATAATTCAGAATCACTAAACTTCTGCCAAATAATATGTTGCTCAAAAATTTAACTAACCCCATGGGAAAGGAAATGTAGATAAAATACGAAAAAGAAACTGCCGCTTTGTTCATTATGGTTCCCAGAGATACAACTGCATAAAGAACTAGTCAGATGTGGCAATCCCAAAACTTTCTTCTATCTCAAACACGTTAATGCTGCAAAATTTGCAATCACAATGCCAAAATTAAATGACAATCTATGTCTATTGTGAGGATTCTAAATGTATGAAATTTCATGCATTAGTTCTTGAAATAGAACTATTGTGGGTAACGAGGGAAAAAGCACCATAAAAATGCCACTTGTTGGATGATTTACATCAAAACATAATCAGCAATATTCATCAAGGTTCTGAAGTTTGATGAAAATTCATGCATTAGTTCTTGAGATAAAACTATTGTAAGAATGGAGAAAAATTCAGCATAGCAGCACCACCAGTTGAGCAATTTCCATCAAAATGCAAACAGAATCAATTCCCGTCAAGAACTAACCAAATCTGAAGTTTGATGAAAATTCATGAATTAGTTCTTGAGATAGAGCTGTTGTAGACAATGTAAAACAAGTTGGAAATTGCACGTGAACGTAGCAAATGAGGTGCGTTCGTACGATTACGAAGTTTTAAAAATATTCAGATCTTGCTGATACAGTAGAGCGTACTTCAGATACAGTATAGTAGTCGAAATTTTTGTGTTTCTGTAAATATGGAGAAAGTAATTTTTATTACACCACAGCAACGTATATCTTATTCACAAAATGTGAAATAGTTGAATATAATTAAAACACGCCCAAACAATGTTTCCCCATATAGAATTATGTAGTGGAATACTTTTGTGTGGCCCTGTAATTTAATAATAAAAATTCTTTGCATCACAGATTGTACAGAATGCATATTTTAGTATATATTTCATAGATTCATGCCGATTCTATTATGTTCGAATGTATGTAACATCATAAAAATGCATTTGAAACTTTTTTCCCATTGACCGTAATGTAATGGAATAACTTTGATTGTCCCTGTAAATGATCTATGCATCCGACTTTCATAACATTTGAAATGACATGATAAAATTACGTAATAATTATATGTTTTAAATTTGAAACGATTAAAATGCATTTGAAATTATTTTCCCATTGACCGTAATGTAACGGAATCCTTTTGATTGTCCCTGTAATTGATCTATGCATCCGATTTTCATAACATTTAAAATGACTCAACAAAATTACGCAATAATTATATATTTTAAATTTCAAACGATTAAAATGCATTTGAAACTTTTTTCCCCATTGACCTAATGTAACGGAATCCTTTTGATTGTCCCTGTAATTGATCTATGCATTCGATTTTCATAAAATTTGAAATGACTCGACAAAATTATGTTATAATTATGTATTTTAAATTTCAAACGATTCGGTTGGGTAGTTTTTGCGTTGTTATATGCGGACGGACAGACAGACAGACGGACGGACTGAGCGACAACAATAGGTGCTACGTATTTACATAATTACGAATGCACCTAAAAAGCAGCAAGGTAGCACCACAGATCTTAGAGGGAAAGATGTGAAAGCTTCATAGGCGTAACGTAAATCCATAGCTGTCAGTGAAACAGTGCAAACAGCTAAGCAATAGAAGTCGTGTATCCCTTTAAGACCCGATGAAATTATAAACAAAGCTAGTCATGCTGATTGAAAGCAAAACTTGTGCTACATCCACTATCTGTTGATAAAAAATGATACTTCACTCTTTCTGCAAGCCTGAATGACCGTTCGATTTGAGTTTTTATTCCATACAACTGAGAAGCAACAATTTAAAAAAATGTCTAACCGCACGATCGTGCGTGTTGGGTCTTAAAGGGATACAGGGGCGAAAGATAAAACGTGTTCACTTGGCGCACTTTGGCGTTATCACTAATAGCGATAATTATCAAAATGTGGAGTAATGATGTGGTCATCACAGTCCGCCTATGTCCCCGCGAAAGCAGTGCGCCCCCCTCCATCTCTATCCCTTTTCGTGGAGGGAGCTGAGTTAGGTCAAAATCATGTTCATACAATACGTTACAGAAGATTAGAAGAATCTTTTTGTTGTTATGTTAGTTTTCGAGTGAAAGTGGGACTTTCGATATATAAAATTTATTATTTAACAAGTTCAGCATCACTGAAGACTTTTTAATTGTATGTGTTCATGGACTATCTATTTGCAATATAGAAAATATATCACAACAAACCATATTAAAAATTCTCCCACAATCTTTAAGTCTAAAGACGAACTGCCAAAAGAAATGGCGTTTTGAATTCTTGCAGGGAAGTTGACGCAAGGAGGTTCACAAGAAAAATATTTGGTGAATCGGTGGATGCAATGAACCAGCCTACGATTGGATCTTCCCCTTTGAGCGTGTTTCCAAGCAATGCTGTTTGCACTGTTTCAGTAGTTACAGTTTCCAAAGCCTTCATATCTTTCCCTCTAAGATCTTTGGTAGCACTACCTGTAAAAGGTTTCTACCAAAATTTAATCAGTATCAATTTATATCAGAAGCTATCTGAATATTAATTTTTTTTAATTTCATGCATTAGTTCTTGAGATAGAACACCCACAAAATTTATGCCACAGACATTTTATAAAAACATATTTTTTAGAATCTCTGACGCCTAAAATGTATAAATCTGTCAAATACCAGAATGAGAAAATTTTCATGAAACCAATACTTTCTTCTTGTAATGGTAAAAGAAAGTAAAAATATACAACAAAATGTTGAAAAAAAAAGAAAAAAAAGTTAAGTAACCGTTTTTGTTGTTGTTGTTGTTTGTTTGTTTGTTTGATTTTATTGATTGAAATCATGTGATGACCAAGGATGATATTTTGCAAGGAAGCATGTAATTATAGAAATATTTAGTTAATGTCGGTTAGGTTTTAATAAAATTTAGTATAATTATAATCAATGAAAAATAGAAAGAGGCATTTAATATTTAAAACTCTATGTGATTTCTATATCACAGTCCCTGCATGATTTTGTTATTATTTATGATTAAAAAGCAAAATTTAATTTTAAATGTAAAAAAAAAAAAAAAAAAAAAAAAAAAAAAATCAAGCAATCAAAGTAGCAGCATTACACATGTAGCCCTAAAAGGTATGCTTTACTATATTAAATTAAACTGCATTTTATATTTATTTTTCCTATCCCATGTTTTTCCATAAATGAATGACATCAACATCTACTAATGTGGTTAGAATAAGACTGATAAAGTTTTCTTTGTTTGCCTTCTTCAATCAGTTTTTACTGTAACCAACTTTGACGGAATAAATGAGATGATATTTTGGCATGACTCAAGTTGTTTGGAGATATTTTTGCCCTTATTTTTTTTTTTTTTTTTTTTTTTTTTTTTTTTAAGAAGTTAAAATTTGTAACAAAAAATATTAGATCCTTACACAGGCGAACTTGTTTAGCCAACAATCTAATTTTTAGATAGTACTAAAAGAATAGTACTAGATTAAAAAATTACATCCTATAGAGATAAAAATATTTTTTTCAGTTGAAAAATTTAACAGTTTTTTAGATTGCCCAGCAACAATACCAAAAATCAGTTTTAGTTAAAAATCACAATTATGTATTCAAATAAAGATTTGAAATTTATTAAAAACAATACTTTAGCACTGGCTTTGTGCTAATAGTTAATAGCTGAAGAAATCGTCAAAGATTTCTACTGACAGCAACTTTTTTTAATTTTGATAATTTCATTGGCTTAAGTGCTTTTCAATTATATGTCTTAAATTTGCATTTTATTTACATTTTTTTTGTTATATATATATATATATATATATATATAACTTATTTACCAAGGAAATTTTTACTAGGTTATTATACAAATTTTGGAAACAATTACTGAATTGTTTATATTAATTAAAGTACAAATGAGTTTATCTATCTTAGTTGTCTGCATGTAATACACATACATTTAAAATGCATTTATGCTTGAAAATAATTTAAAAAACTATAAGAAATGAATAAATTGTAATACAGTTTTCAAACAAATCACATTTGAGAGTACAGTAAAACAACAATAATTCGGATTAATTGGGACCAGGCTCAATCCGGATTATTCGGAGAATTAGAAAAAAATGAAATAAAATAAAATATACTTACAGAAAATCACCTTCATGTTAAACTTATTGAATATTTACAGTGAGTAAAAATGTTTACTTTGTTTAATTCTTCCGAAAAGATTTCAGAAAAAGTTTTTTTTAATTCAGAATACGATGATGAAACAAGTTAATGTGATGGAAATTAGCCAATCGCTTCTCAAACTTGAAAAAAGAAATGACCAAACCAATCCGGATTAACGGGGTCCGAATTAGCGGGGTTCTACTGTACTTTTTTTTTTTTTCCTATTTAACAGTGTAAAAATTAAAAATGTATGATGTTTAGAAGTTTTATAAAAGTACAGTAAAGGCAAAATTTAACTGTCTGACATTACCAACATGAAAATAATGTCAGCATTTTGGGCAGATGTGTTTATAATATAGATATTGCAGTAGCTTACAGTATCTCTCCATCAAAGGTTCTGATTCAACATATGCTAGTGAGACTAGTCACTTTTTACTTATTTTTATTTTATTCTATAGAGATTAAAGGAAGTTCCGTATATCACATGAAATTAGATATTATTTTAGAATGCATCACGCATCAGTTAAATATTACTTTAAAATGATATAAAGAAGGTCTGTTTGCTTTTGTAAATTTTTATGACGACTCAAGTAATGTTTATAATCAAAAAGATAAAAATGATCTGAAAGAAAACTACATAATATCAAAACTTAATAAATATGAACATAAAGATAAGACACAAAGTAAAAAGTAATGAAGTACTTACCCCAAATGTTGGATGTAAATGTACGCCAACTAAATCCTGTGTATTCTGCTTGGGTAAGATTATGGCTTATGGCATAGGTGTTTTCTGATGGTATGTGTACCATAAAAGGAGATACAGCAAGGTAACTTATTAGGACAGATATTGTACTTAGAATAACAATCACAAAGATGATAACAGATGTACGGGCAAACATAGATGCACCCACAAGGCACACAATCAAATTAAAAAAGTTCAAAACTGTTCCATATAAGAAACTGTACCATGTTCCATTATGTAGAAATGATTCTAAGCTCCCTGAAATAATAATAAAAAAACATACATTATACATTCATAAATATCTAAAATTTAAATTATTACATGGATTATTTAATTTAATTTGGTCGATACATATAAAGATAGAATTTTGTAATTGATTTTTCATTCACTTTCTGCATGATATATTTGAAATATATAGACAGGGATGATTTAAAATGGAAGAGGCCAATCACTGGAGAGGAATGGAGGAGATAGAGAAGCTACAACTCTGCACCAAACTTGAAGCTTGATCAAAATTTAGAATTAAAGATAGTATACAATCTTCCATAGTAATTTTACCTTCCCTAATCGTGTGATATATATAGTGTTAGGCGAACTTCAATAAAAACAAACAAATTCAAACTCAGATTAGTTTTCTGAATGATGAGTAAAGTTCACTCTTAAATTCAAAAAAATTTAAATGAATCACTTCAATGCAAATTCCTTTTTAAATAAAAGACCAAAATATATTTCTAAATTACTTAGTTCAAAATGTAACAAGTGGTGACTTTTGTAAAATAAAACTTCATGGAATATCAAGTTTTATCTCTCTTCCTTTCTATTTTTTTTTTTTTTTTTTTTTTTTTTTTTTGGAGGGGGAGTAACTAAACCTATATTTCTGATAAGGCATATGATTGGCAGTTGCAACATTTTCTTTATTTTCATTTATTTTCTATAGTACTCTGGATGATCAGTTTTCATTCCATCATCAAATGTAAACATTTATTTAACAATTGAAACTTGTTCAGTAATTTTTTTTAGATTGTAAAGAATTAAACAGCCAATATCAAACAGATTTTTAAATGTAATCATCACTAAACAATTTGAATGTCCTAAATAAAACTTGTTTAAAAGTGTTTTATGTATGTTCGCTGCTTACTCCAAAACTATGTGATCAATTTACATGATTTTTTAATCTATTTATTTATTTTAATTGTTGGCTTCATTTAAATTTCTTTAATGTTGAATCACTACTTTTTTAGAAATTTAACAAAAATCAGAATTTAACTAAATACCTTTAAAGTGTTTCATTATTTTCAATGATTTTCATCAAGCAACATAGCACTGTCAGTTTGGCAAGAAAGTTGCTACCTGGCATTTTCCCTTCTTCATACGGTTTTGACTCTATGATTATTGCTTATAAGAGCATGGGTCAACATTTCCTGACAATTTTTTTTTTTTTCACTTATTATTTTTTCACTTAATTTTTTTAAGTATATATTATCAGAAAAAATATGAGTTTTAAATATTATTTTAATAGTTAATTTAAATTATTTTATACGGTTGATGCATTTTAATAATCTGTTAGTATAATATTACTGGTTGTTTTTTAAATGTGCTTTGGTATAGAGATGATTTTGGGCTTGTTTTTCAAGGTCCAGGACCACCCGAGCCCGATAACAAAAATATATGAAACAAAATTATATGGTAGTTAAAATTTGTTTCAAAAGTGATATCTCATTTTTAAAATCTTCTTACATAGATATAATTTTTAAATGTAAATTTAAATTCAATCTTCTCAAAATCCATATAAAATAAAAATATACGGCATATTCAAAAGGATTCTCATAAGTTTTCCCTCTTTAACAAACGAAACAATGTCCATCAAACGAATTTGATGGACATGTTTGTGTTTAATGAATAAATGCATGAAATTTGCAAAAATTACTATTTGTAAGCTGACGAATCGAACAACATTCTTCAATTTTCTGTAAAAAGTGTACATCTTTCATTATAATCGATTCCTTTCTCATAACAATCTTCTGTGATTGACAGGTACCTGAAAATCAACATAAATTTTAAAAATAGACATTGTTATTTTAAAGGTCTGATGCTTTTATCGAAAAAGAGGAAACACTGATCGATTGCTTTATATCGGAATAACATGGTAATCATATTTACTTATGGAAGAAAGTGACTTCAAAAAGGAACAGTGTCCCCAGCATGAGCAGAGTTCATGATGACAAGTACATATAATAATAACTAAAGATATTTTCATATGAAAAATGACTGTAATTTGTGCACAATCGAAGATTAATTAATTTGCAAACCTCCAGCTAATTCTCATCTACCAAAAACAATTATCTTGGCGTTATGTAACTAAATAATAAATAAATGAACAATTACATTAAAAAATATCTTCTGCTAATGAAAAATCAATTAAAAGAAAATTCATTGTTGTACTTGTTTCGATTGGTGCCGTATAAATAGATTTTCGTCAGAAATTCCGTAGACATAAATCTGTAATTATCACAAATTTTCATTTGAAACAGCAGTGAAATATTAAAATAAATAAACCTGATTTCAGTTCTTCTGTCATTTTAATAAAAAAAAAAAAAAAAAAAAAAAATTAAAATGAGTTGAAAAGGAATAAGTAGGCAATTTTAAGTGGAAAAAGTTCTTTCAACTTTCTACACAGAATAAATAAAATGTTCTGATTTCAGAAAGCAAGGGTCCGCCTGAGCCCGTGTCGGGTCTGGGCTCGGGCTGACCCCGTCTACTGAACCTCTTACATCTCTGCTATGGAACAAAAAAATTAAAACTTATAGGCAAATTACATAATTTTTGTAAAAATCAAAATAAAAATTTCATAATGTATTACAATAAGTTATTTGTACTTAAAAGGAATTGAAGTTAATAGAAATAACTGTACATTGGCTTCTTCCATCCAAATTCCAAAATTCCTAGTTTAATCACCAACATTTCCAAGTTTATTCCTTTGTTTTGAAGTTTTTTTGAATTTCTATGTTTATTACATTACACCAGAAAAATTATGTTATAAAAAAAACAAGGGACATAAAGTTATTTAAATGTTTAATTGAAAAAAAAAAAATAACTTTTGTCAATTATCCAACTGTAACAAGTGGATGAATGAATGCAATAAAACACTAGTTGGATGTGCCAATCCCAAAACTTTCTTCTACCTCACACGTACATTTTGATAACCCTTTAAGACCCAGCTCGTACGATCGTGCGGGTTAGACATTCATTTAAATTTTTGCTTCTGAAACAGTCGTGTGTAATATAAACCCAAATCGAACGATTGTTCTGGTTAGCTGAAAGAGTAAAGTATCTTTTTTTATCAACAGATTGCGGTAGTAGTCCATGTTTTACATTCAGGCGGCATGTCTAGCTTTGTTTACAAGTACAACGGATATAGCTCATCATTTTATCTGTCGTAAAAAGGTAATTATCAATATATTTTTAATTGCTTGGATAAAAACTTTTGCTGTAATGTCTAAATAAGTGTAATATAATAAAAAACATTAATTATACACTATTTATTTTGTTCTTAGGACTCAAGATTTCGTCACCCGCACGATCGTGCAACTTGGGCGTTACGTTAGTCAGTACTACTGTAAAGGTAAGTGTTTTTCAATGCTCATTTTGTTTTCTGTTTCAACAATTTTGATGACAGCCGAAATAAAACGAAGTATGCTGTTACATAATTAATACTATATTATTTTCTTGGGTGTTGTCATAGATACCCCCCTTTTTTAAATTAATTTTTATTTTTTTTATTTTAAATTAATAAAATTTTCAAATACTTTTTCTAATTTTTTATGCAGCACTTTGTTAACTTTTAATAAAGCAAAATAAAATACTTTTTCAGATGTCTAAACGGAAAAGAATTCTCACTCAAGAAGAAATATTTCAGTTGATGAATAAATCAGATTCTGAATTTAGTGATATCTCGGATGATGACGACATTACGGACAAAACATTTCAAGCAGATTTATTAGAAGGACATTCAAGTTCAGATGAGCTCGATGAAGAAAAAAAGACAATTTTGGGTCATTCTTCCTCCTCAAAATTTCCTGAATTCATCTCCCAAAGTTCTACCTCCAAGGCAATTTCGGAAAATACTAAAAGAATGAAAAAAGAAAAAAAGGAATTCAAGCGGACTGCTAAAAAGTTCATTTCTGTACCTCATTCTGGAACTTCAGATTTCACGTAACTGCAGGTAGGTTTTTCATTTCTTAAATTGTAATAAAAAAGTTATAGACTTATAAAAGAAATTAAATCGATATAATAAATAAAAGCTTTAAAAATATGACAAACATTTTTATATTAATTAAAATATTATTTTTTTAAGTCGATAAGTACATCTCCAATATTATTTTTTTTTCCTTCTTTTTTAGGCTTTAGAGGCAACCACTTCCCATGTGTTGATGACATCTCAAGGCCTCGCAAGTGCAGGTTTGAAAACTGCGAATAAAGTTCAAAAACACGTTGTGAAAAATGCAACGTTTATTTGTGTATGTCAAAAACAAAACCATGTTTTAAAGATTTCCATTGTAAAAAAGTAACCAGTCCATGAAATAAAAAATAATACATTAATAATTACCATATTTGTTAAAAAATTTTGTTTTAATTTCTCTCTTTTATCCATTTAGAGCCAGAAAATGTATATATCTTAACATGTAATAAGTAATGATTTCACAGGAAAAACCCAACCCGCACAATCGTGCAGGTGTGGCTTTCACAGAAAAAGCCCAACCCGCACGTTCGTGCGGGTACTTTTCACGCTCTAGGGGGTGAAGAAATTTTTTTTAATTATTTTTTTAGGTGTCATTAGGGTTAGTATAGAATTAATAAATAGAGGAATTTAATATTTAACGATGAAAATGTTTCGGGTCTTAAAGGGATACTTCAAAAATTAGTTACACATGTTAATACTTTAATATTATTAATTCAATACTATACCAACTTTGATTTTCATCTTAAATTTCTGCTTCAGTCAATTAAACGGAGTAAAAACGAGTTAATGTGGATCATGATATTTATTACAATCAATAGTTTTCCCTTATTCCATTATCATCAACGTTTTACAAATAGCCATATAATAAGGACCTAAAACCCCATCTCTGCACGAGCCTATGGACAATAGAACGATTGACAGATTTTTTTCAAATTCATGGAGGATCTGCTTGCTATACCCAAAAACAATCATAAACAAATATTTAGTTCAGTTCTATGCATAACTTCATTCATTTTTTGATGATACAATAATGAAAATGACACAGACATCACGATTATAGCGACCCCTTATGGCAGATTTTTTTCCAATTCAGGGAGAATCTGCTGACAAAAGCCAAACACTTACACAAAAAATTTGGTTAAATTCTATGCATAACTTCATACACTTTTCGTGTGGTACACTATAGAAAATGGCACAAAAATTGCTATTGCATGCCCCCCCCCCCCCCACACACACACACGATGGATTTTTTTTTTTTTTTTCGAATTTAGGGAGGTCTTACTAGACATAGCCAAACACCTATACAAAAAATTTGGTTCAATTCTATGCATAACTTCTTATACTTTTCGGTGGTACAATATTGAAAATGGCACAAAAATTGTTATTGCAGCACCACCTTCCGGCAGATTTTTTTTTTTTAATTCAAAGAGGACCAACTAGCTATGTATCCAAATATTTACACAAAAAAATTGGCTCAATTCTATGCATAACTTCATTCACCTTTTGATGGTACAATATTGAAAATGGCAGAAAAGTTACTATTACAGCATCTTCTTTAGGCAAAATATTTCAAAATTGAAGGAGGACCTGCTTGCCACAGCCAAAAACATACACAAAAAATTTGGTTCAAGTCTATACATATCTTCATACACTTTTTGATGGTGCGATGACTACATATGGACATATAGACACACACAGATAGGCATTTTATAAAAACATGTTTTTTTGGAATCTTTGATTCCTAAAATGTGTTATTCTATCAAAAACTGGAAGTCTAAAAAAATTTTTATTACAATATTTTCTTCTAGTAAAGATAGGAAAATTAAAAAAAAAAAAAAAAATTTATATTAACATCTTCAGATCCCAAATTTCATTTATGTACATTTTTTAATTTCAGTTATGGATTTATATAGACAAACTAATAACTAAAAAAGATTGAACAATGAAAAAAAAAAATAATTATTTTTTACATAAAATTTGATGATACATGGAGACTCAAAAAGCACATTTTTTTACAATTTCTTAGGACCTTTTTATTCATTTATTTATTTAGTTAGTTAATTTCTTTTTTCACTGCAAAAACATTGAAAAATAGAAAATATATGTATATTTAATAATTTTTTATTACTAATGGACTTTATAAATGGTATCTTAACACACAGTAAAATTATTTACTTTTGTTTCTTTTTTTTTGTGTGTGTGTGTGCATTTCTGCTGCAAGCCACTTTTACATACCACATAGCTCACTAAAAAAGCACTATAAAAAACAAATTGCTATTTTGTTTAGTTCTGCTATCTACCAAGATCCATTCACACCAATTTATCTTTTTTTAACATAACTTATATTCATGGGGGAAAAAAATGTAAAGATGTGTATTTTATAGGATACATCAGGTCTGAAGAGGATAAGTGATAATGTTTTATGAGGAAAATAATGAACAGCAAAATTACTAAACTTTTAAATGAATCATAATGTAAAGAAAAAAAAAACAGTAAAACTCTAGTTTAATAGACTATTATGATTTTCGATCACACACAAAAAAACACAGAAAGAAACACTTTTCTTTTTTTCCAAGTCTCAATGAAATGAAAGCTTTGCAACAAGGATATTTATTGAAACATTTAATAAGTAATTTATTATGATTCTTTCATGAAATAGTAACTAAACTGCTTCAACTAATTATAACCATGGGTACTTTAATGAAAACAAAATCATTTCATATGAATGTTTTATTTATCAGGAGATTAAAATATATTTCATGAACAATGATAGAATCTTATCATTCTAACGTTGAAAAGTATTTATTTTGCAAACTGTCAAACATATAGAGAAGATATTTCTCCTCTAAGGTCTAATGCAATCATGTATTTATTGAAAAGTGCTTTGAAAATTTGCAGAAAAAGAAAAAAAAGAAAAAAGAAAATATAATTTTTACATAAGATTGTTTGGCACAGAAGTATTACTTATATGTTGCTTTTATAAAGTTACTAATTAAATTACTTTTAGGTCAATTTTACTATTAATTTCAATGTTTCAATTTTCAAAGCTTCTTGTGAATACATTTTTTCTTAATTTATTTATTTTTCCTTATAACTATTTCATTTTTATGTTCATGAATACTACATTTTTAAAATTTTCTTTATTAATATTTTTTTTATTAATTTATTTATTTTCCATTTTAAAATGTGAAACTATTGAATATCCCTTAATATATTATAATATAGTAGAAACATTCAGTACTCTACATTAAATTTTGTCAGCAGATTTGTGTTTTGAATAGCTTCCAATGGATCAGATTCCTTTCAGGAAAAACACTTTAGCTTTCCAAAACACAAGTAAATACGAATTAAAATAAATAATGCCAGGAGACTCAGAAAAACATTTCTCAAAACAAACTTATTTAATAAGACATTTTTCAGAACTAAACATAAAAAATTAACAAAACTCAATAACTTTAAATTTGGTCATGATTTTACAAAAAGGTCTTTCTAATTTTAATTAAATTTGTAATACATCTAAATGTCACCTATCATATTTAATTGAATAAAATTAGTTGTATTTTTTTTTTTTTCAAAGTAAACTGTATGTAAACAGTGAAATAACAAAATAAATAATTGAAAATATTGATATAAGAATATTAAATTTCAAAATAATTCTTAAATGCTTTGCATCAATTGATAAAAAGAAATGGCATAGATATACCACATTGGCATGATTTTTTTCCGACACCAATGACATGCACCAGGGTACATAACTGGCACCAAAGTGTCATTTTTTTTTTTTTTTTTTTTTTTTTTTTTTGCTTGACATGGTAGCTTGGATGTTGTTGTTTATTTATTAATAAATTGTTTACTATTTTTATTCTTTTTTAAAAATTATGTAAATTGTTTTGTTCTATAGTCATTAAGCTTTTTTTATTTATTGTTATTCCTTTTTAAAAAATATGTATGTAACAAGCATTCGAAAACAAGCTTTTCGCTAAACTGGCATCAGAAAAAAATCACACCAATGTGGTGCATATATAACATCTGTGCCTTGGAAATAATTTTTTATAGAAATAGTTCCAGCCTTTCTTAAGGTATACATGTGCTATTTCACTGCTATATCCTTTAAGACCCAATGACACTGTAAACAAAACTAGTCATACTGGCTGAAAGTAAAACATGTACTACAACCATTATCTATTGATAAAAAATGATACTTTACTCTTTATGCAAACCTGAATGATCATTCAATTTGAGTTATATATTTTTTTAATATGAGTATTACATACAATTCAGAAGCAACAATTTAAAAGAATGTCTAACCTACATGATTGTACGAGTTGGGTCTTAAAGGGATACATATTATCTTGACTATCAAAGGTCAGCTGATTCATCAAGAATTTTTGGCAGAGTTATAGTGAGACTAAGGTATTTCCTAGATTTTGCCAAAATGAACTTATTTTTATATGATATATTAAGTACAGCAGACTTCCCAATGTACTACAGCTATAGAAATTACATACAGTTGTGTGACAATATATTTTTAGAATTTATTTATTAAATAATATTAATTTTAATTAAATTTTGATTATATTTTGGAAAAACAATTTAGAAATACTTGATCGCTTAAATAATTAGCAGGCACATTTTTAAAAAACCTATTACCACATAACTCAACAGTAAATATTTGTTTATTACAATATGATAGCATAACATTTATAGTAATATAAAAAAGCTTTTTCTTTATCCTTTTGCCATATCTTTAAAGGAAATAGTAAATATTAAAACTCTTTGTTGTTAATAATATTTCATAAACTGTCATTCTTTAATATATGAACTTTTACATAGAAATGTGATGTCATACAAAGAATGTTAATTTTAAATTTGGTGTAAATCTACTTTTCAATGCACTAATAAAAGCACAGTTTCAAAAAACTTTTTTTAACTTTATATGCGTTAACTACACTTATTAACTTACTTTGCGTAATAGAATTTTAGTAAAAACAGCAACTTGAAGTTAAAGAATAATAATAAAAAGACATCAAAATTTAATTACCAGATGGTCCAAAACTATCAACGAGACCTTCAACACAACCAGTAATATATAAAGCACTAGAGAATATGTTGGCAAGAAAAAATAATGTTCCAATGCTTCCACCAAATTCAGGACCAAGAGCTCTGCTAATCATAACTGATACAATGATTAAGAAAATAAACAATCATTAGATAAAAGTCCTTTAAATGTAAGTGAAAATCGTGAATATAAATATATATATATATATATATATATATATATATATATATATATATATATATATGAATTAAATTTTCTCATTATAAATATTTATTGTAATATGAAATAGCATTACTAGAACAGACTTTCTCTCAATCATATGAAATTCTGTTTATGCAGACTTTACTTTAACATATAATTTCAGTTTCATTAAAACGACTATTCTTCGGTACATAGTTATTAATATGCATATGATCATTAATCTTATTATTATTTTACAAATTCAAAATGTTTATATGTTTGCTTAGAAAATTTTTTTCGTAAAAATGGTATTTCTCATTCAAATAAATAAAATCAATAAATAATCCCACATGATGATAAATAAAAATAGGCATGCAAACACCAAAAACTTCAACTTTTTACAGTTTAATGGAAGCAGTAATAGAAGAATACAGGGTTTCTATGGGTCCTGAAATTTTAAAACAAGGAAAGTCTTTGATACCAGCATTTACTTATAGAAAATTTCTCTTTAAAAGAGGCAACATTTCACATGTTTGAACTAGATTAATCTTTTATAAAGAATAACTAGCGGCACCCGTCGAAATTCGACGGAAAAGAATATGTATTAGATATGATATACATCAGTCTTATACACCCAAAAAAATACTGAGCGAAATAAACAATTGCCATCTCTTGAAATAGGGATAACATAACGTTCCGTGATAAAGATACACAAAGTTCAGAAAATAACAAAAAGTAAGGAAAATAATTCATAAAGTATTATGTTGTGCTTAACTTCAGCTACAAATCTTTTTAATGTGGTTTCTAGAGCCCTAAACATTATTTAAAAGCCAAATTATTCAGGAAGTTAACATAATATAATACCTCAGAAAACGACTTCAAAAATATCTGCATAGTTTATTTTTTCTTTGTTTAAACATCGCTTGATAACTGTACTGTACAATAATTATAATATCAACATAACATTTTAATTATAATAGAAACAGGGACTATTAAACTGTATAACCAACCCACAACACATTTACAGCATTTGCAATAAATTCAATTTATTTATTCGTTTGTAGCCTCCATGAACTTGTCAAAATTAATTTTATTGTCATGACAACGAAGAGAAAAACGATATCTTTGTTATTAAAAAGAATAAAAATTTTGTGTTTGTTATTAATATGTAGAAAACGTTTTATTTATTTTTATTTTAAATAATAACTTAATGAAACGAAATGATTTTAATTAATTTTTGATATTATGTAAAATAGAAATATCGTAATACCGGCATATCACAGGTTTTATTCTTTTTTTTCTAATATGACATCATTTACACCTTCAGAAATACGCATCTTTTCTGAAATAAAAGCGTGATTTTCGCAGTTATTTAAAAATTCTTTAGTTTCATAAAATATTTATTATAATTAAATGAAAATGGCGCAATTTATACAAATATTTTCGTTTGCGCATACCAAGGACCTTTAAATAAATAGAAGAAATTCTGTTTATTTAAATGCAGGAATAAAAGTCACTGAACATGACATCATCACTGACACAGCTATAACAATATATATTATATTCATAGAACAAATTTATCTGGTCTCTGAATGATGACATTATCTCCATCGAAAAAATTTCGCTCTTTAGATATCATATTTTATTAAAGTTTATTTTCTACTGTTTTATTTACGTAAAACTTAATAATATTACTCAGCAAATAATCTGTGTATTGTACCGCGATTAGTGAATAATTATGCACAATCATTTTATTAGGATTGAATTTTACGAAAACCATTATTATTTTTTTTTTTTTTTTTTTTTTTTGAAATGCGATGACACATTTACCAATGAGATCGAGATCCTGATTGGTGGAAAGCAATAAAGCAAAATAAATTCAGTGTTGCCAGATTGTCTAAAGTCGATTTCCCCAAAATTTCTGAAAATTTCCCCAAATCAGTGCTTTTTTCCAAAAAAGTCCCCAACATAATTTCTACTCAAAAAAGTAGAATTTCAATTTTCAAAATTCCACTATAAAAATTTTGTAACTACTTTAAACTGAAAAATTTTCCCCAAATCAAGCATTTTTTTTGAAAAATTTCCCCATTTACAAAAAACTTTCTGTTAATTTTATCTACACTTATGCTAATAATTTTTTCAAGGTTTAGGCTATCTCGTATCAGTTGAGGTTTAAAAAAATTTGAGATCGTGTTGGCATCATACGCTTCTATTTCACTTGATCTGAAAATTCATGTTGCGATAGTCCAAGACAGGTTGTAATTCATCTGTCATACGCCTAAACTATAACATTGTAAACAATGAGCATGATCACAAGAATAATGATTGATACCTCTGATTTCTGACTTTTATTTTCGTTTCCCAAATCAAATTCGAGACATATTCTGTGTTGTCAGAAGACTAAAAGTAAACTTTACATGGAATACTGAAAAAAATCCCCATGTTTTTCCCCAAAAATGTTGATAGTCCCCAAACATTTCCCCAAGAACTATTTGTCCCCAAAAAATTCCCCTGAAGGTTCAAAATTCCCCAAAATGGGGACAAAATCCCCAATCTGGCAACACTGAATAAATTTTTATTATAGAGAGAAAAGTTTAACTTGTTGCCACTGTTTTGAAGAAATGTCACGAAAAAGCTTTTATAATTAAAAATAAAATATAAAAATTGAAATAATTAAAAAATTAGCCAGAATGGGCACATCTACACATGAACAGCTTTCATTTAAAAAAATAATTATTAAAATCGGGCCAGTAGAAAGCTCAGGGCTGATGACTAAAAAAACAGCCAGGTGTTTTAAATATATAGATAATAGTATTTCACCAGCTAAAAATGGAAACCTAATGGTACCTGTACTAACTCTAGAAGAAAATTGTAAAACAAATAATCATAAGTGCAGGAAGAAATTTTTTTATAAAAGCCTATAAGTTGACAAGCAGTTTTCACATACAGTACTTCACTCCAAGTCCTTTAGAAACATAATGAGTAATGATAGATTTTTACATGGCACTCAAAGTATCACATTGCTTCTTTTTGTGTGATATCGCTTCTTTTTATGATTAACCTTTTAGATTTGTTGCTTGACAGGATGATTTACAATAAGTTGCTTTTGATGAGACAGAACTATTGCAGAAATCTTAAAACAATCTCTATAACAGTAAGAAATGCACTGAATACTCAGCTATGTTATCAAATATTTGGTTAGACTGAATATCAAACTATTCGGTTAAGCTGAATATGAAATTATTTAGCCTACCAAATATTCAGTATGGCCAAATATTAAAGTGTTTGGCCGAACCGAATACTTAAAAATAACCCCTCTTAAAGCACATTTTAAAAAACTTTTCAGAATTAGTTTATAAATACATTTGATATAATTAGAAATAAAATAGAATGTTTTTACACTAATTATTTGATGTTTATAAAGTATAACTGAAGAAAATTAACCATGAGAAGGATTAAAAAGATGATTAATGAGGATGGTTAATTAGGATTTTTGTTGGAATTAATGATGTACAAATGCAAGTTCCTAAATTTTGTTTAGTAATTGATCTGTTCTTGCTTTTTCAGAAATAAGCATTTCCAATCAAAACAGAAAAGCTTTTGAGGTTGAAAATTTTTGCTTATGAAACCATTATCGTAATCAATTAATTGAGTCATAAGTACATTGTATCTCATCTCACTCGAGGTCAAACTTGGATTTTCGTTTGCTACTTTAACAATAATGAAGATATCATAACTATATTTTCAATTGACATGCTTTGATTTCTGTGAAAAAGGATATGATTAGAAGTACTGGAAAATGTCACCATTCATAGGAAAATAACTATGAGCTAGAATTCCTTTATTCAAAATTCAGCTGATAGTGTTTGTATGATGTCATGATCAAAATTCAGTGCTTTTCAATATCATCATGTTTAATATAAACAAAATTAATATGAAATAATTCTTGTTCAAATATCTTCATTATTAATAAAATGTATAATTATTCAGTTTAGGTTTTCTTTGCATCCAGTAAATATTTGATTGAATGCATTGTAATATTGATGGAATAAATAGATTGAGATATTATTTCTTGTTAAAAAAATGTTTGTCTTGGCCATATTATCCCAATTTAAAGCTTGTTGTAAGATTTTAAGATAAGAACACCTAAATGTTTACAATTTCTGAAAATGATCGCCTACTCCAGATCCAGATATTGATGTAGGAAGCTTTTAAAAACTTCCTTGCTATGTCAAAAGAAATAAAAAAGTTATTTTTATTGAATTGCCACCATTTGATTTTATTTTAGTTTCTTCATGACGAAAACTAATAAAAGAAACTTATATTTTGATAAACAAGATCTTTTTATAAGTAAACTTTATATTGAAAAAAATCTGCCTTCAGTTATTTAAGAAGGACAATTATGAGAATGTAAAGTTTTTTTTCCATTTGTTAAATATTTGTCTTTGATTTTAAAATGTTTGTTTTAATTTGTAGAAGAAACCATCAACTTAAAAATTGGGACTATCCCTTTTAAATAACTCAAGGCAGATTATTTCAATATTAAGTTTATTTATAAAAAAGCTCTTGTTTATCAGAATTTTTTTAAATATCAAAAAAATTGCTTAAAAAAAAAAAAAAAACATTGTAATACCTTTAAACTTTGAAATACAAAAAGTATTCATACAGTTGAATATTCAGTATCCAGCAAAATAGTTACTATTTCGCTGGCCGAACATTCGGTATTCAGCTTTACAGTTACTATTGGGCTAGCCGAGTATTCGGTATACCTGTCAGCCAAATATTCAGCATTCAGTATTCGGCCAAAATCATTATTCGGTGTATCCCTAATAATAGTGCCATCTGTTGGACGATGTACACCAAAAACTAATCAGGACCAATTTTTATCAGAGGCAAACAGAATTCAAAGCAAAGCAGTGCCACCTGTTAAACGAGTTATACCAAAACGCAATCAGCACCAAATTATATCATGGACTAATTAAATCTGATATTTTATGAAAATTAATTCACTAATTCTAAAGATAGATCTATTGTAGAAACTGCAGTGCCAACATTGGGCGATAAGCACAAAAAATATTCAGCTCCAGTTTATATCAAGGTCTAATTGAATAAATGTTTTTATAACATTCCATGCATTAGCTCTTAAGATAGAGTGCCCACAAAATTTTTGTCACATACAGGCTCACAGAGTGACAGACAGACTCAGAGATAGACATTTTCTGAAAACCATCAAACTGTGTTCAGGATCTTCTAAAACATGTAAATCTGTTAAAAAGTAGAAGTCAAAATTTTTCACGAATCTAATACTTTCTTCATGTAAAGATAGAAGAAAGTAAAAATTACCATATAATATGCAGTAAATTCTATATAATCTATCAAACCTTTAATTTGCAATATGTATCCAGATTTAAAAGCGAAATTTTTTAGTTCTGTTTTGGGAGGAATTTTATAAGAGTAAATTATCTTTTTCATTATTATTATTTTAGAATCTACTTCCTTCTTTTTTAAAATTATATAAAATTTTTAGCTTAATATTTGTTTTTTTTTTTTTTTTTTTTTTTTTTTTTTTTTTTTGAACCACAAACCAAAAATTAACGATTTGAAAATATTATACTATTATCAAAATAGTCTTCCAAAAGAATATTGATACCAAAAGAATTATTGGTACTTCATTTGTTTTGCTTTCATGACTTATTACATTATTTGCAACAAATACCATTTTTAAAAGGCCAAATTCAAACTTTTTATAAAAGTACAAAACCCCTATAAACTGGAATACCCCTATAAACTTAAATTACATAGTTCTGTTTTAAACACAATTAGAAAAACTAAGCTATTCTTTCATTTTAGTTCTCTCACAAATATTGTAGATTTGTAAGCAAAGGAAAAGAAAAAGTATACAAACAAAATAATCATACATTTAATCTGCCAAATTCTATCATCAACTAAAATCTTTAGCTCAAACTGTGTGAATTTGACAGATTATTAAAAGTCAGAGATTGTAGGCAAAAAGTAAATGTTTCTGCTGAAAAAAAAAAGTGCAACCCCTTCCCTATGAATAAAAAGTACTAATAACTTTGGCACAGTTTAATAAATCTGACAATAAATTACTCATAAGTATGAAAATAAAGTAGAAGATCTTTGCTTGAAAAACAGTATCTTCATTTACAAGGAAATTTTGCATAACTCAGTCTTAGTTGAGATACCTTTTTAACACTTTCCAACAAAGTAGTGTTTATGCATTCAGTTTGTCTGCCCATCTGTCCGCACTATAACTCTCATAAATATACTTGGATAACTATAAAATTTTTGGAACTTACTGACATTTATTCTAGCATGAACCCGGTTGAAAATGAAGTTTCTAGCATGATTACTTTATTTACAGGGACAGTCAAAAATGTTTGCTACTGCTAAATGTTTGCTAATGGCCTATGGGAAAAAATCATTTCAAATGAATTTTAAAGTTGTTACATCCTGCGAAACATATTCATATTTATATGCATTTACAAAATGCACTAAAATATGCATTATGTAAGGAATACGATGTAAAGAATAGCTATTATTTTTTTCAGGGCAACACAAAAGAATTCCATTACATAATGGTAAAGGGAAGAATGGTTTGTGACATAAATGCTGAACTAATTGCATTTGCAATGTTGATTTTTTTTATGATACATAAAATAAATTTGGTTTTCAATGTGTATATATTAAAGGGTGTAAATACTAAACAAACTACATTTGCATTTGATATGTTGATAGAGCTATTCAAAGATGTATAAAAACATGATGACAGTTTAAAATGTAAACAAAAGTTACTAAAAAGTACTCACAAAAATTTTGTTATTATTGTTAAATTTAATCTTGCTGTTTGTTTCATCTATTATACCAAGACTCTTAAAAAAACACACAAAACAAATAATAATAAAAACAATATAAAGGCATACATATTCCCCTGAAGAAAAAAAAAAAAAATACTTGTAACAAATTCCTATATTATTTCCAAGGATACAGTATGCTCCGCCACCTTCAACTGCTCCATTAGTAGAGATAGCACAAATGGATAAAACTGTAGCCACCAAGATCACATAGGATAGTATGGTTCCAGCCATAGTTTCTAATAATCCAGCATGTCCCACAACAAATCCTAAAAAATATCAAAATAGCCATTTTAATGTGTAATAAAACATACTTTTTTACAGCCAAATTGTTTAAAATATTAATAATAACTAACACTTTAAAATATGGACATTAATGAATATTTAAGGCAGTTCTCAAAAAGATGCCTTTCTTTGCTAAATGCTTTCTATTATTTTTTGAACACAAAAGCATGACAATGACAGGCATAATCATTGAAGTGATTTGTAATTAAACTACTTCTTCTTCTTTTTTTTTTTTTTTTCTTACATTTTTCAATAAATAAATCATTTCTTGAGTTATAAGTAATTAATGTTTTGAAATACATTTTTTTCCCTCTACTGCACCATCACCAATGTGTGCAAAAATTCCGTTTTTAAAAGCACTATTTTTGACAGCATTTTCTGAAAAATTTTCTAACTTTACCAAAAAATGGAAAATTATCCAATAATGTTGTTTCAATTGTAAGAAAACTATTTACAAGCTTATTTATTTAATTATACAAATCCAATTAAAATATCAGAATTAAATTTAACATTATCACCATCAAAACAATCTTCACAAGATAGCATGAAATGATAATCAATAGTTATATTTTCATCCAGTTCTATTTTATTTAATTTAATATAACATTAACTTAACACTAATTTTACAGCTTCAATCTTTTGATATGATGCCACATCAGGAATGGAAAAAAGCAGGCTAAAATTTTAAAAAACTAGGTGGTGGCTGTTTCATTGATTTTACCTATTTATATAATGAAGCATTTTATTTATAAACTACACATTTTAAAATGTTTTTCATTAGTTTTAATAACATTTAGTTAATTTAGAATTTAAGTAACCCAATTTCTCACAGCAGAATTTTTTTCTGCAGTCTGAAACACAAGTGAAAACTTAAAAAACAGTCTGCAGACCAATCCCTTGCATTACATTATATGCACTCAAATCTCCCAAGTCCCAAGTATATATGTGATAGACATAAAAGAAAAGTATACTTTAAAAAAGAAGTTGCCTTTGTTCTCAGAACTTTTAACACTGCATACATTGTCCGAAAGAGCGTGGGGGTTCCCCTTTGACAAAATCTGCGATTTTTCATGATCTTTTGACGAGATGTCATTTTTCAGGCTTTTTTGACAAGATTTGACTTTTTTTCCAAACTTTTGACGAAAACTGCTGTTTTCTTCGCGATCTTTTGAATAAATTTGCCGTTTTTTCGCGATCTTCTGTAGAAATTTGCCATTTTTCATGATTTTTTGACGAAAACTGCCGTTTTATCATGCTCTTTTGAAGAAATTTTCCGTTTTTTTTAAAAGAAATTTGCCATTTTCGTGATTTTTTGACGAAAATTGCCGTTTTTTCGTGATCTTTCTAAGAAATTTGCCTTTTTTCGCGATCTTTGGAAGAAATTTGCCTTTTTTCGCGATCTTTGGAAGAAATTTGCCGTTTTTTGACGAAGTTTGCTGTTTTTCCGCGATCGTTTGAAGAAATGTTCAGATTTTTCGTTATTATTTGATAAAATTTGCCGTTTTTTCGCGATTTTTTGAATAAATTCGCCGTTGATTCCTGATCTTTTTACAAAAACTGCCGTTTTTTCGCAATCTTTTAAAGAAATTTGCCGTTTTTCAAGATCTTTTGAAGAAATGTGCCTTTTTTGTGGTCTTTTAAAGAAGTTTGCCGGTTTTTCGTGATTTTTTGACAAAACTTGCCATTTTTTTGACGAAAGCTGCCGTTTTTTCGTGCTCTTACGAAGAAATTTGCCTTTTTTCGCGATCTTTTGAAGAAATTTGCCTTTTTTTCGGGATTTTTTGACGAAATTAGCGAGTTTTTCGCGATTTATGACGAAATTGATTTTTTCCCGAAGACTATTTGTCGAAATTCACGATACATTTTATGTCCTAATTTTTAAATTTAGGACTGATTTTTTTTAATTTTTGCTAAATTTTTAACAGTTGAAAAATAGTCAGCAGACCATCCCAAGAATCTGTGACGTGTGTCGCAGCGTTGAAACCGATTCTGCTCCCGGGCGTCAATAATAAGGACATAATACTAAAAGAAAGAAAAAAAATCCTTAGTTTGAAGTTACTAGTGATTTGCAGTGAGAATTGGAGATGCACTAGCTAAATTTTTTAAAAGAGCCATAACAATCGCTTTACCTGGATTACATTGACCTTCAAAGCCCCTCTCCCCCCCCTTTTTTTTTCCTTTTTGCTGCTTCATAAAATTAAAGATGACAATGATTACTAATTTATGTGTTTTATTACTCAACTAATTTTACGAGATATTAATATACAAGTCTTATTTTATTTCTCATTGACATTTAAAATCGTATCTACTTAATTATATCATGAAAATGTTATTTTTCATTATTAAAATAAACTATGAATAGCATATGAATGAATAGCACTCTTTTAAACAGCAAAAAACTTTCAAAATTTTCTTTTCTTTCTTTTTTTTTTTTTTTTTTTTTTTTTTGCTTAGTTGTTTGATTTATTTTTATACATTTATGTATTAAACTCTCCTTAGATAATATTATATTTTTTCTAATTTTTCTTTTACCATTTATAATATAATGTTTTTATATGGACGCATAAGAATTTCCATTTTGAAGTGCTACAGTTTCTCATTGTTTAATGAATTATAATCTTTAAAATATGTAGTTTGTCTTTGTGGTATGTGTAGTATATGTGGAGCTATGTAATATAGGATTAATATCCTATATTACATAGCACCAATTTAAAGTAACTTTTATTCTGTTCAATTTATAATCTCTTTTTTTTTACAGATATAATGCCTTTACTGTTGCCAACTAGGTGTTTATAAAGATTTATTTGACAAAATTTAACAGAATTATAGTTACAGAACAGAATTAAAATTTATAAATTATAATTATTTTAGTATATAATATTTATAAGTGTATAAAAATATAAACAATCTTAATTTAATACAATTTAGCTATAAATCAATTTTTAATAATAAAAGTTGGCTTTTTTTAGCCTGGCTGAAATTCAGCAACCTTGTGCCACATGGTTGCATTTTTGTTGACAGCGATCCCATTTGCAATGCACATAGACTATGGATAATTAATCAATTTTTAATATGTTAACATACTTACCAACTCTCAAAAATAAAACTGCACTAAACATAGATAGTGATACAGGAACAAAAACACCGGCAAATGTAGTCAAACTACGAAGGTTGCTAGGTGAGCTAGTATTAGTCACAATACTGGTTTGTGATTCACAGGTTGAATCATTAAAAGAGCAGAGTAGACGGACATTTCTAAGCAATGGCGTTTTATCATTTAATCTCTTTTTAGGAGGAGGAGCAATGCTGATGTCAGTTTCATCCGGACAGTCCTGCTGAGTTGTGGAATTCACTGTTGGTTCCATTTTAGTTAATCTGAAAAATTAAAGTAATACATAAAATATACAAATACTACATTTAAAATTAGGGAAACACTGAATAGTGATTTTGGCCAAATACCAAATATTCAGTTTGCAGATAAACCGAATGCTGAATATTCAGCTGGTCAAATACTTTTATAGGTAATTGGTACTTTCTGATTAGCTGGGTGCCAGTGCTTTATACATATACACACTTAAATAATTTATATTTGTATATATACACATAGGGATACTGGTACACAATGGTCCACTTTACATTTTATTCCCCTTTAATAGAAAATCCAATATGCCTGAAAATATTCTTGAACATTCCTTTAAATACATTTTTAAAAAATATTTGTTTTATGCATTTTTAAAGTAGACCAATGTGTGCCCCTGCCCCAGAAGCAGGGTACAATGCTCCAATATTAAATATGAGGCTAATTCCATGTGTGACAGACATGACATTGGACAGCTTTCCAGGCCATTAATTCATATTAAATTTTATTTTATTGCAACAAAATTTAATGAACTGACATATATGGACCTAAACTATAAATATACACACAAAAAAATATCAAACACTTTTTTTTATTATTATTTTGAGGGCAAAAACTAACCGTGACAGACATGACATAAAATGGACACAATTTTGCAGTGAACGTGGATTAACTCTCAAAAGCTCTGAAACTTATCACAATATAAATGCATAAAAAATTTATATAATAAAAATAACTATTAACTTTTATTAAATCAAAAGAAAAATATAAATTTAAAAAATAATTAATATTTAAAAAATATTTTATAATGTGACAGACACGACACTGTTTTGTGACAGACATGACATGTCTGAAAAAAAAATTCTATTGTTGAATAAATAGAATTTTTATTTCTATTATTCTTAATTCTAGTTTGTGATAAACTTTTTATACAGTATAAAGTAATTATTCAGAATTTATTAGTTCTCAACCCTGTAAAAGTCATGAGAATTTGTCTAATGTGTGAGCTTCAGCATGGGCTAATATTGTGTCACTTTTGTACCATACAGCTTGATTGTCCAATTCAAATTTATACAGCCGTTTAGTAGTGATAGGCTCTAGGCATTTTATGCGATAACTGTCCTTCCACTATTTCAAGCATAAGTCCAAGGAAATGAAGATTGTCATGTTTTACTGTCACCAATTGGCCACACTTCCATTGTACAATTGGCCTTATAGTCGCAGATGGTGAAAGATTTTGTTCAATGCATTCCCTAGTTTTGAAATTCAATTCCAAACCTTTTTCACATACAAATGTTAGACTGCTGAAAATTATTCCAGGAGAGCAAGAAATAAAACAATGAGCATTTTGTGCTCCAGGAATTGATCTTATTTCTTCACCTCCCACCGTCCAGCTTTTGTCAAACTTGCTTTTAACTGCTTGAATATTCTGTTCTGAAGCGTAAAGTATGTTTATGTTTAGACTAATGGTCTTTGCAGCTTCTGCAAATTCTGCAGAGGTTCTTGGATCTGTAAATTTTGCATTGCTAGCTTCCCTGACTCGATGCTTTATGGTGCCACCTAAACCCTCAACACAGCCTTTCCCATGAGATGTTGCTGAGAAATGCCAAGCTGTTGGAAGTTTGTTCAATGTCATAAAATATAATGTGTACTTCTGTTTAAAATGCTGAGAAGTTCCATCAAATTGGAATTCTATTCCTTGCACTTTAAACTCCTTATGATTTTCCAAGAAACTCTCCAATATTAAATTATTGAATATTTTATCGTGAGGTTGAGGTTAGCATTACTAATAATATTACAGAGAGTTGGCACTGTAAATAATATTATTTAACCTTATTAGTTAAATTAATTGTGACCAGGCATGAATCAGTCCTTACTCCTTGTGATAGACATGACAAATGTGTGACAGACATGACAAAAGTGACAGACATGACAGTTTTTGAACTTTTATTTAATTACTAAAATGGAATTTTTTAAAAGCTAATTTTGCATGAAGCATTGACTTGTATTATAACAAAAGAGAAAATGACCACTTATTTCTTTTGTGCCAGTAGATTTTATACAAAATAAAAAATTTCATGTTTTTATGTGACAGACATGACAAGCATACATGAGGTTGTATTTATGAAGATACAGAATTTTTTTTAAAAATAAACTGATAATTTTTATGTCCGTATGAAAGAAAAGGATTGTTAATATATGGTGCAAAAAAAAAAAAAAAAAAAGAAAGAAAAAAAATCAAACTTTAATACTCACAGGATCACCAAACTTGGAGTGAAAATCAATGTTTTTTAGATTTGTAAGTGAAGTTGATAAAATTAACTGTAAAATGACAATTTATATCAAATAATAATAATAATTGGCATATTTCCATGAGATTTGAATATTTTTTTATCAATTGGTACCAAAGAAAGTAAATTCCATTAAAATTTAAAAATCAGTTCTCATATTGACCTTCGCGTGGAATTAGCCATTATTCGAAATACAACAAAATTATTTTTTTATTAATTTAAATCCTCTTTAATTTCGATTTACTACCAAAATAACATGATATACAAAATTTCTGAGCAACATTTTCAAACAAAACATACAAAAAGCTAAACAAAAAAATTAATTAAAAAAATCATTATATATATTTTTAAAAAACAACAGATTAAGATGCAGGAACAAATGCAAATAAAGTAAAGTTATTAAATAAAATAAAGTCAAAATTGAAAATAAAACTGCAAAATACTTATGAGCCTGAAAATTTCCTGAAATTCTTTTAGGTTTGAGGGAGATTTTATAATAACACTGATATAAACAACAGATTAATAGCAATAAACTTTTGATTTCAAATTTGTTTTATGCTACATCTAAAATGAGTAATGAAATTTCAGAACCTATCAGAAATTGTTTTAGTAATAACAAGCTACAGTCAATAGAATATTTGTATTTTTTCTAAAAGAATATATGGCCGAGTCTCTATATAACGAAATCCATTGTTCAGTCAAAAAATTCGTTGTATAGAAAAATTTGTTAAATAGAGAAAGGCAAAATTTTTTTCATTTAATGTTTAAGTTTTGAAACAGAATTGTTTTTTGGGCTATTTAATTAAGTTTTCGAAATGTTTAACGGAATTTTGCTGGAATCTCAGACATTTTTGCCACTTCTTTCTTTTTCTAGTGTTTTATTGATTATTTACAAAAGTATTACGATATCAGAGAGAGTTATGCTTATCCTAGGAGCGATTTTATGCAGATGCAGTAGAAAATCAAACCAGCATTAGATGACATTATCTATGAAATATAAACCAGAAATCCACGAAAAAAACTTACAGCACAAATAATTTGAAGCATTTTCTGAAAATATCAAAGAGCATTTTGAAAAAATTTGTTAAATGAAGATATGTATTTCGCTATATGGAGATATTTTTTAATGTAATTATGAAAAAAATTGACCGTTCCTACAAAAAGTTGGTTAAATAGAGAAATTTGCTGGATCGAGTTTCATTGTATAGAGACTTTACTGTATATAAACCAAAATATTTCTTGACATTTTTTAATGTTTATTTTATTTTACAATTAAATAAATACTCAAAATGGTATTTCTTTGTAGAGAATTAGCAATAAAATATTTTGGAAAATCTACATTACAGTAACAGAGTGGATTGTGGACCACTGTACCCAAGTAGTGGATAGTTCACTGTGCCCCATGTTGAAGTTCAATACATTCTCATAAAATTGTTATTTAAAGCTTTCTATTAAGCATTATTAACTTTAATATTAAATAAAAACAAGTATCTTACTTTTACAAAAAAGCTGTTTTTTTTTATTTATCTATAATCTTTAATTAATAATTAAAAAAGTACAATGATGAAAATTTTTGCTTTTAGAAGCTCAAAACATGCAGTCAGGATAAAATGGATCACTATGAGCTAACGACATTTTTTGAAGGTAAAGGGCAAAATTAGCACTAGCCACTGGCCAAAGAGCCAGTGATAAGTTGCTATCAGCAACCACCTTCTAGCCACTTTTTAGGTGCGTTCGTAATTATGTAAATACGTAGCACCTATTGTTGTCGCTCAGTCCGTCCGTCTGTCTGTCTGTCTGTCCGTCCGCATATAACAACGCAAAAACTATCCAACCGAATCGTTTGAAATTTAAAATACATAATTATTACATAATTTTGTCGAGTCATTTCAAATTTTATGAAAGTCGGATGGATAGATCAATTACAGGGACAATCAAAAGGATTCCGTTACATTACGGTCAATGGGGAAAAAAGTTTCAAATGCATTTTAATCGTTTGAAATTTAAAACGTATATTTATTGCATAATTTTGTCGAGACATTTCAAATTTTATGAAAATCGTATGGATAGATCAATTACAGGGACAATCAAAAGGATTCCGTAACATTACGGTCAATGGGGAAAAAAGTTTCAAATGCATTTTAATCGTTTGAAATTTAAAACATATATTTATTACATAATTTTGTCGAGTCATTTCAAATGTTATGAAAATCGAATGCATTGATCAATTACAGGGACAATCAAAAGTATTCCGTTACATTACGGTCAATGGGGAAAAAAGTTTCAAATGCATTTTAATGGTGTTGCACTCATTTGAATATAATAGAATCGACATGAATCTATGAAATATGTACTAAAAATACATTTTGTATAATCTGTGATGCAAAGAATATTTATTATTAAATTACAGGGCCACACAAATGTATTCCACTAAATAATGTTATACGGGGAAACATTGTTTGGGGGGTGTTTTAATTATATTAAACTACTTCACATTTTATGAATAAGATATACGTTAATGAAGTATAATAAGAATTACTCCCTGCATATTTACAGGAACACAAAGATTTCGACCACTATACTGTATCCAAAGTACGTTCTACTATATCAGCAAGATCTGAATATTTTAAAACTTCGTTATCAACGAACGCACCTCATTTGCTACGCTTTACGTGCAATTTCTAACTTGTTTTTTTTTTAAATACAAGGAGAGAATACAGTTTACTTATATTTCATCAATGATTCTACTTTTTTAGGTTTTTGAGAATATATTTATATTCTCATATTTATTTGGGCTATTCAGTTTTAGATTAATATATATAGAAATTTAAACTATTTAGTATTTTTAAATAAAGAAATGGCCACTAGTTTAAACAAAGTGGCCACTTGAAAAACTAGTCTTACTGGCCAGTGGCTGCTAATGAAATTTCCCAATTTTGCCCTATATTTGAAGGCAATAAGTAATCAATTAGCCTAGAAAAAAAAAACTTTCAAAATAAATAAAATATAAGGGGCCATACACTGTCCACTTCGGTCCACTGTAGCCCACTCTCCCCTATATATACTGTATGGCCATTATAATAATCAAACATTTTCAACTTTAGACATTTTGTCAAATCTCTCTATTCTAAAAAAAGGAAAACTTATCTATCACCACTGCTGACAATGAATTTTTTGTGACCTAGGGTATTTCTTCGCCAATATTAAGAAAACTACTGCACACAAAAATATGAAAATTGGTGGTATTATAGACATATATTTGATAAGTACGCTGGTGCAGACAGTTTGTAAATCAAACATTTATTTTGAGAGATATTTAATGCTAATTTTGGTCAAAAACATTCCATTAAAAAAGTTTTATAGAAGCAAAAACAATACCCAAGAATTTAAACATTAGACGATCCTGGTGTGCAGACTGCATTTTATTTTTTTAATTTGACTCATTTTTCGAAGATTTATTTCCATTTTAAAGGCATTTTTTACATATTTCAGAAAAGTTAATTAGTTTAAATTGTTGCAAAATGATCAAAGAATTATATTTTCTCCAAATTAAAAAAAATATATTTATATGAGATTATCACAAACAGAAAAAAAACTTTCAAATGAGAGTTAAATAAATGCAAGTTAAAAGAGGGAAGTATTGAAAATTACCTCATAAAACTAAATTTCTATGTTAATATTAAAAGGAAAAAAAATGTAATGTAGTAACATATTTATATATACAGTAGACTCCCTCAAATCCCCAAACCAGAAATCTGCAACTCTCTAAAATCCACACATATTTTATGTATGTAAACAATGAAACTTTCAGTTAGGATATTGGGACAAAATTTGATTTTTTTTAGTTTTGTATCAATTCCATATATTTTTTAATTTGTAATTTTCTTAATAATATTCTATTGAAGAAAGAATAATTTTTTTTTTTTGGAAAAAATTCAAGCTATTGCTGATATCACTGGTAAACGGAATCTTCTTACCTAATATATTTATGCATTAATCAAGATTTTTTGGTTACTAAGCCAGACTAAACTTGAAAAAAAAATCCTTATTTTATGATTTTGATGTGAATTAGTAATGCACTTTTATGAGGCAAGTTTTGTTGAATAATTTTGGAAAAATACATTTAATCTTTATAGTGAATATTTAATCATATACACTATTGATCATTAAATTGACCTTTGCTATTAGTACTTTAATCATTTAAAAAATTATCTAAATTTTTATTATTTTAGTTTATTACTTATTTTAATATTTTATTATATTGTAAGCATTCATTATAGTTCCGATTGCACTCAAATTACTGTTTAAAAAATGTACACAAAGCAACGATCAGAAATCCGCAAAATTCTAAAATCCGCACAATCTCTGGTCCCAAGCTGTACGGATTTGAGGGAGTCTACTGTGTATATATATAGCTGCTTTTAAGATGTGTGGTTAATAAAATTTCAATATTTTATTATTGTTATTTTAATGTATATAATGTAAGAAATGGATGCCTGACATATTCTGTAATCTGAAAATCAAACCAGTCAAGAAGCAAAACATATTGTTTAAAGACAAGTCAAATAGGGGCTCATAAAGCTTAATCCTTCCCAATTTAAATTAAAATGATTAAGTTACAGAAGTTATTAAAAATCTATTTTCTGTCTTAAATGTTTGCATATTCATACCTGACAAAAAAACTTGCAATATTAATGAAAGTTGCAGCAATTGTAAAACCACTAAATATGCAGATCAGTAGTCTCAAACATCAGTTCTACAATTTTATTTTGATACTATTTTGTAAAGTATTTAAAATGTACAATTCACAGTATTATTTCTTTCATTACAGGGTTGTTATGATTTTGCCCAGCCCAAAAAACCTGGGTGGATTTTTTCTGAAAAAACCCAAGTGGGTTTTTTCAAAATTTCAACTTTAAATTACACATATAATGTATTTATATTATATGGATAATATATTGTAATATATTTCTTATCAGAACACCACTCATAAAGTTTATAACCACCACCCCCCACCCCAAAGAAAACAAATGTCCTAATTATACCATCACAGTTTTTAAAAGAAATAATTGTTAATTAATCTTTGCAGCATATGTAAGTAACACAATTTTTTTTCCATTAAAAAAATACTTTGATGTGTAATCCGCTCTATGTTATACAATAGAAGCTCATAACAAAATACCATATATGCTTAGAATCTTAATTTAATTATGTAGACATGTAGAATTACTTGGCTTATTCTATTATTTAGTAATAAAAAATACTTACTTTATAAATTATTACTAACAATCAATTTATCAAAAAGCAAAGCAGGCATAGTCCATGTCAATTCAGGCAGCCAAAGTAAAAATCTTACCTTCATAGTCTCAGAAGTTCTTTGATTTAACATATGTTAAAATTCAGGAAAAAATAAAATTCCCGTAATTTTTGGTTTTCCCCAAAAAAATTTCTAGACCGAGATACAGGGTGCCAAATATGGCATCCCGAGCACCTTTTGCCATTTGCGATTTTCGAAAAAAAGTTTAAAGTGCTCTATCTCTAAAACGATGCAAGATATCTCGTTGCAGTTTATTTTATTTTAAAGATAATATTTTTCTGCTTAAAAAGATACATTCTATTTTGAACTATGTATTTAATTATTTTTACAGCAGCCTTCTAAAAAAAATTTTTTTTAATCAAAAATAATTTTTTTCTCAAAAATGCCAATCTCAAAAATTTTGATTTTTTTACTGTTAGTCAATATCATTGAGTACTACCTTCACTGTAAAGGAGAACTTCCACTTTTGAGTTTAACAAATTTTAGAATCATTTTAAGAATTTAGAGAATTTTACAGGAACTGCACGTCAAAAGTTCCAATAAAAGTCTCTCAATTTTTGTTTATTTGTATCATATGTAGCCTATTACATATCTTAAACAAATTAGAAATCACATGTCAAAAATTTTAAATGAGGTGCATTCATACTATGACTAATTTTATAGATATTTAGATCTTGGTGCAATAAGTATTACACTCTTGTGAAAACTGACATGAATACAAAATTTATTATGTTTCTATATATTAAATTCAGTAATAAGGAAGTAATATGAATCCATCTTAAAAAGAACGTAATCACTAGGGCAACCTAGAATCATTACCTATCATGTGATATTTAATTATGTATGATAGAATTTAATAGAATGAACAATCATCTATTAATATCATAGTGATGGGTATATTCGTCTATTAATATCATAGTATCTAAATTGCACAAACTTTGAACAGCAAGCAAGAAGAAATTTCATTTGTCCAACCAAGATCTCTGAAACAATTGCAAAATATTCAGATTCACAATTTATAAAAAGGAATTTTTGTTGCCTGTGTATATTACTGTGAGTGGTGGATTGCACAGGTAAATGAAATCAGTTGTTTATGAAATTGTCGTTAACTTTATGCTCCCACATGAATCGGCTGTTGGATATAGATTTCCACCTGCTAGACAGTAACACCACCACCAGTGTTCACTTCCTATTCACAATGTTTTAAGGATTATGGAAGCCCCAGACGCTATTAGTTAAACAGGAAGGCATCTCTAAATATCAAAGGAAGATACAGATACTGTTTAACAAATTATAAAGTGTATGAATTTCTAATTTCAGTTCTAAGCAGAGTACACTGAAAGTAATATGTTGTGAAACTTATACATATATTTTGTAAACTTTAGTGTATGTTTTTTTTTCTTTCTTTCTTTTGTAAGCTATTTTTAAAGCTGTCAGTTTCTTATACTTATTAAGAAATAAAATTCTATGCCAAACAAGACTAAGATTTTGATTTCCTGAGACGAGTATGTGATTGTCATACAGGAACTGGTAAAATATATGGCAAAATTTTACATGTGTTTCGATAACTTGTCAAATAAAATAAATAAATAAATAAATAAATAAATAAAATAAACAAGTAAATTTAGGATTAGCATTTTTGATTTCTTGAAATAAAAAAAAAAAAAATCAAAAGGCTGCATCAGAAAATATGAATACATTTTTCAAAATTGAATATATCATTTCGAACAGAAAAATTTTACCTTCAAAAAAAAAAAAGAAAAAAGCAACAAATGTTGTGAAAAAGGTTGTCAAATGTTATGAAAGTCAAATTAAAACTTTGAAATAAAGATCATAAATATTTTATTCATCTTATTAAATCCTATCACACATAATTAACTCAAACATATCCCATGATAGGTAATGATTCTAGGTTGCCCTGGTGATTATGTTCTTTTTAAGATGGATTCATATTACTTCCGTATTACTGAATTTAATATATAGAAACATAATAAATTTTGTATTCATGCCAGTTTTCACAAGAGTGTAATACTTATTGCACCAAGATCTAAATATCTATAAAATTAGTCATAGTATGAATGCACCTCATTTAAAATTTTTGACATATGATTTCTAACTTGTTTAGGATATGTAATAGGCTACATATGATACAAATAAACAAAAATTGAGAGACTTTTACTGGAACTTTTGACATGCAGGTCCTGTAAAATTCTCTAAATTCTTGAAATGATTCTAAAACTTGTTAAACTCAAAAGTGGAAGTTCTCCTTTACAGTGAAGGTAGTACTCAATGGTATTGACTAACAGAAAAAAAATCAAAATTTTTAAGATTGGCATTTTTGAGAAAAAAATTATTTTTGATTAAAAAAAATTTTTTTTAGAAGGCTGCTGTAAAAATAATTAAATACATATTTCAAAATGGAGTATATCTTTTTAAGCAGAAAAATATTATCTTTAAAATAAAATAAACTGCAACGAAATATCTTGCATCGTTTCAGAGATAGAGCACTTTAAACTTTTTTTCGAAAATCACAAATGGAAAAAGGTGCTGGGGATGCCATCTTTGGCACCCTGTATCTCGGTCCAGAAATTTTTTTGGGGAAAACCAAAAATTATGGGAATTTTATTTTTTCCTGAATTTTAACATATGTTCAATCAAAGAACTTCTGAGACTATGAAGGTAACCCCCCTGCCTGAATCGACATGGATTCGGCCAGCATAATTTTGATTACTGTCAATGATTTATATATATTTGTAATCAATTAGTTACTTTAAATTTAGTAATAAGTACATTTTTTTTTTTTTTTTTCAAGCATTCTAAACCACCTCCCATAGCTCCCAAAACCCTGAAAAAACCCCGAAAAATCACAGTGGGTCAGGTTTTTTCTGAAAAAACCCGGGTATTTAACAACACTGTTTCATTATATGTTTATAATTGTAATTATCATAAGTAATATACTAAGTAGTCCTTGGAAGTTTGATTGTAAAATAATGAGATGAAACTAAACACTAATACTCCAAAACTTCTTTTATTATCTTTTAGATTTCCCACTGTCTCAATAATTTGATAGCTATATAACTGTCTAATATTTAGTATTTTAAACTATCTATCTAAAGCAATTAAAATATCAGTCTTTTCATAAATATAATAATGGATACAAACAGTGAATGATTATCACATAATTTTTACTAATTACTAGTATCATAATTGTTAAATTTATTTTAAAATAACTATTTTGTTTCATTAGTATGCTTTTATTAAATTCTGGCTAAATACAGTCATAAAAACAATTATATTTATGGCACAGATGTCATATATGCACCACATTTGCACACGCTTTTTCTCCCCACCGCTTTGGCACTGCACATGTGTGCTAAGGAGAAGATCTGCTTAATAAGTTTATAACAATTGTTAGGGAAATATAATGGGAAAAGTTAAAGATTTCAGTGAAATGTGCTGATTAAATATATAAGTGTATGCATTCAATATGGCTATAAGTATTAATATTTATGAATTACTGTGAAAATTATATTTACTGTTTTGTTACCTATTAAGTTTATTATTTATAACTGTTAATTTATTGTTTCCCTTTTCTTTTAAATTCATGTTTATTTATTGTTATTTTTTATTTTAATTCTTTAAATTATTTTTATTATATACTATATCAATAATTATTTATATCAAACTATCATTTCTTTATTTTTTTCTTTATTTATTTTCTATTTATTTATTTTTTTAAGATACTAGAATCTCTTTCATTTTTTTCACGTTATTTTATTTTTATATTGCAATAAAAAATCACGTCCTGTTATTGCATGCAATTTGTAACTTATATTCAAAAGCAAAATTTTAGCCAAATTGGTGGGGAAAAAAGCACGCGCAAATGTGTTGTGTATATGACATCTGTGCCATATTTATTGCTTTTTATGGGTGTCCATTACTGTCATTTTATGTGTTTTGATACATTTCGTTATTTACAATTAAATTTTGATTCATGTTGGGTAATGAGACTATAATAATGATTAAATATTATTGACAAATTAATAATAATAATAAAAATGGAATAAATTAATTACAATTATTAATTAAAATTAAAAAAAAATCCTTACTGATGCCTTTTGTTGGCACAGCTATGTAACTATCTCAAAATTTTGGAACTATTGTATCATATAATAAAAAATAAGTAAATAAAAAACATACTTAGACATCGAGTAAATATGAAGACACTGATTACATTCAGAGCTAATGTGTACTGTAATATTATGTAATTAATCTTAAATTACATAAGAATGTAGTATGCACATGACGGCAGTTATATAATCAACGCAAACTCAAATAGTAGTTAATGAGTTTCAGAGCGACAGCAAAGCAATGCGAAGGAAGCATTTAAGAAAGAAAAAGCACTACAGAATCTACTTTAGAGCAAACGAGTGAATCACAAGATTTTATCACCTGTCACCCACATGATTTATCACAAAAAAGGATGGCAAAACAGGTGTCTGAATGTTTTATTAAAGATTACGTAACATTCACAATACAATAAAAATGTTTTTCTGACAAAAAGCAATTTATTACACTTTCTACATTTGTCATTTTGGCTATTTTAAAACAAACTTACTTCAAATGAAAAATCAATCAGGCTCAAATAAATTTTCTGATCATAGCTTCGTACAAAACGTAAACATAAACAAGAAACAGAAAACCCAAACCTCTGGTAATTAAGAGCGTCTCGCCATCGCCACTGCGTTTTAAAGCGTCTGCGCAATAAACAAAGGGCATGTTTACATCTGACGTCACGCATTCAAGATGTGAGACAGGAACATGGAGTGGGTTTCTGTCGTAAATGGAATAAACGTTCACGGATTTGATTAATTATGGCGAAAATTATGGTTTTAATCGAGGTTTTAATTACAAAGATACTAAACCAATGAGTACGAGATTGAGACTATGAGTTCGAATCCATTGACTTTTTTTTTTTTAATTTTATTGGTTGCTTTATATTTTTCATAATAAATAAGTTATTTTTGATACAGATAATTACAGGGTCAGCAAGTAAGGTTAGGAGGGGGGGGGGCTCTGAACAATGTTGAATTCAGGGGTGGCCCAGGGGGACATTCCCCCCTGAGCAGGGAAATCGCCCCCCGCGAAAAATTTGAGATTTGGGGTTTTCAATGGTCAAAAAGGGCAATTCTCCCCCCCCCCCGGAACTACAAAATTCCCTCCCGGAGAAAAGTGGCTGAATTCAACACTGGCTCTGAAATATTTTGGTGGGGCTAATACCTTATAACAAATCAGGTCTCTTATGCTAAATGAGTACAGTAAAACCTGCTTAAATGTAAATGTTTACCAAAGAACTGTTTTTAATGTAATTGAAACTATATCGAAATTTTTAAATGGAAAAAAAGTCGTCATCCGGGGAGCGGAGTAGAAATAGATTGATGGGCAGTACACTGCTACGATATAAACCTATTTAAGGTAAAATTTTCTCCCATTCCGTGAGTAGGGATGTGGTGGAGAGTGTACGGGGGTATACTATGCTGTACACTTTTTAGACTTTTTGAAGAAACTCTGTATACTCTCTGTTTATCAAATAAAATCATAGCGTATAATATCTGGGCGCTCTGTCTGTTGTGTATATCTCCACTACGACGAATTAACTAATCTTTAGCTGTTATTCCACAAAAAAATCAATTTAGAAATATTGAGATTTAAGGTAAAATAATTAATTTTAAAGGAAAAAAAATTTTTAGACCCAGTAGTTAATTTTCTGCTCCATGTTTTTTTTTTTTTTTTTTTTTTTTGCTATTTTTATTGCAATTTTTAACAATTCTTTTTCTGTCATGGGTGATTTTTTTATATTCGTAAAATGAATTCTATTTCAAACATTTAGCCTAACATTGTACATTTTGTCTTCCGCGATTTGCAATGCAACATTGCGTTTCGCGCCGTTTATTTATTTATTTATTTTACATTTATGAAAATTTTCTGATAACAATGTTCGTGTTTATAGTACTACATTTTGTCCTTTTTTTAAAAATTTTTTTGGCAATTTGTTCCAATTTGTATCTTTTAATAAACTATTTTAATCTTTTAGCCCAATACATTAAATTACGAAGTATTTTCAATTAAATTTATTTGGAATCCGTACAACAATTTTTTATTTTTTATTGCGATTTCTGAAGTTTTTCATATTTTGTAGCAATAATTTGATATTTGCAAAACAGATCCTGTTTTAGTAATTTAGATAAGTATAGTAAATTTTCTCCTCTGTAACTACGGAAATGTTAGAGATTATTATTATGATCGTTTTTTACCGATTCGTTGCAATTTTTACATATTATCTGTTTTCAAACTTTTAGCTCAATGCAGTAAATTTTGTTCTTTTTTCAATAAAGCTTATTCAGAATTCGTGCAGCTGTTTTTTAAATGTGTTGAATATTTATAAAACTTCGTTATAGTACGAATAGAGATGGGAATGCTCGGAAAAAACCCGGAAAAATTGGGAAAAAAACCGTTTTTTTTTTCGTTTTTTTTCCGAAGGCTTATTTTTTATTTTTTCCGAACTGGAAAAATTGAAATTTCATTTATGAAATAATGTAGTGAAAATTTTGTAATAATTCATTCTCATACTTTTTATTTTATTTATTTTTATGTTGAGTGACCTACATGAAAACTTTAATGTGGGTAATCTGATCTCTGAGCAGAAATCTGTTTGAGAAGACTTGAAAGGATCCTTCACATTTTTTTCTTGTTTGAAACACAAGACCCTTCGCAAAATTTCTCTTGAAATTAGACATTTCAGAAAAAAGTTTAATCTACAAATTTGAATCTTTCGCAAATGCAGTGATTGAAGAAAAAAAAAATCTCATACCATATAGCAGCTGAATCTTATCAAGTTGTATATATGCATAAATAACCTTATTAAAAATGTCTAAATAGGACTCTAAAAATAGTAATAATTTCTTATTCACAAATTCTGAATATATTTTGTATAAGTATATATACAAGAAATTCATAATTTCACAAAAACAGGTTTACATGAAAAAAATCTAGATGTATAATTAAATGCAACTTCTCTTTTTAAAAATTAATTTATGTGCAAAATTATTTCAATAATATGCCAATTAATAGAAATGGTAAAATTAAAAATTTAACATAAAATTTGAAGTATGCATTTATTACTGTTTTCTATCTTTTCAAGAAGTAAGTATTGAATTCGTGAAAATTTTGACTTCCAGTTTTTGGTGTATTTAAACATTTTAGAAGGTCCTGAACATGATTTGATAGTTTTTGGAAAATATCTGTCACTCTGTGAGTCTGTATGGGACAAAAATTTTATGGGCACTTGATCTCAAGAACTGATGCACATAACTTCACAAAACTTTAGATTCAGTTACACCTTGATATAAACTCGAGATGTTTAGTTATTAGTTATATCGCCCAACTGATGGCGCTGCTATGCTGCATTATTCATAATGTTCACAATAGTTCTATCTCAAGAACTAATGTATGTATTTCCGTAAAACTTCAGATTAAATTAATCTTTGATATAACTTTGTGCACATTACTTTTTGGTGTAAATCGCTCAACAGATGACGCTGCTATGCTGCATTATTCATGATTATCGCAATAGCTCTATCTCAAGCACTAAAGGATGATTTATTATCAAACTACAGATTCAGACAGTTCCTGATATTTATTAATGTTGTTTAGTTTTTGGTGTAAATTGCCCTATAGGTGGCACTACTATGCTGCATTTTTCAAGATTTCGTTATAGCTGATTAATTGAATATTTTTTCAAGGTACTGAATCCAAAATTGACCTCCATAATGTACAGTAATGTTGCAAAAACATGGTCAGTTTGCATTAGAAAAGTACAACTGCGATGAAAAAAAACCTCCATATTTTATTACAAGTAAATACATTACAAATTATACTCTCCATCTTGATTAAACTTTGAAATTAAGTAGTTTTCTAAAGCATAGTAGAAGTTTATCTCACTGTGTAACTGCTTTTGGTATTTTCTCTCAAATAGCAAGCATTTTCTATTTGTAGTGTTCTGTTTTCGTAACTTTTGAGCTCTATTCTTAGAAATATGAAATTACCATATGGAAACATAATTGAATATGGTTTCTTACTCAAGAATAGAATACCAGATTTCAGGATAAAAAGAAAAATATTACGTTTAATTAAACTTTAAAAAAAAAAAATATTTTTCTGGTTTCAGTGAATAAAAAAGTAACAGTCAATAAATCCTATGCTATTTTTTAGTTCCAGACCTGAGTAAGCTAAACTAAAACTTAGTTTTGTTTGAATTTAGATAATAAAACTAATCAAAACTTTGTGTTGAGATTGGAAATCTATACCAAAACTAAACATATCTTTTAAAGGAATTAAAATTATAATTGTAAGAAAAAAGTGTAATAATGTAAAAATATACATTTTTTTTTTAAACAAACAATGGAATTTTTTTTAATACTGATATTGATAATAATGACGAAATTGCAACAATTTCTTTAAACTAGTATCATTTACTTAAAAACTATACTTATGTAAATGGAATGCATAATTTATTTCATTCCAAACTGCAGAGATATTGGCTGATGTTCTTACATTAGGTCAATTGGTAGTTAAACATGTAACTGAAAAATCATTTCAACAGAGATATGATATAACAAATAATAGTGTTTTAAAAATTCTTAGGCTGTGGGGAAAAAAAAACTAAACTTTTAAAAGCAGGCTTTGCTACTTTCTTTTTATTTTGTAATATAAAGTGAAAATATTTTTCATTTAATACAAATAAATGGGAAAAAATGTTTATTATTTAATATTCTCTAAGAAAATATAATTTATTTGGGAGAAACAGTCATGAAAAATCAATTTTTCCAATTTTTCCGTTTTTTCCGAAAAAAACCCGGTAAAAAACCAGTTTTTTTTTCCGCCACTTATATTTTTCCGGAAAATTTACATCTCATACGAATGCACCTCATTTGCAACGTTTGACTTGCAATTTCTGAGTTGTTAAAGTTTTAATTTACATATTTTAGCAATTAACATTAGTACATTAGTATAGAAAATATATATCTTAATGTTCATTTCTAAATTAGCAATTATTAATGTCGGTTGACGACATTAAATGACTAGGATGTCGGTTGACGACATTAAATGTAGGAAATCATTAATATTTCCTAACTTTTACTTTCATTGACAGAGAATTTAAGTGAAAATTGCGAACTGAAACGTAATTCTAAATTTCGTACGAATAAAAATAGCAGTAATTCGAGAAATTCTTTTTAAAACTATTTTTCTAGATTACAATTAAACAGAGAACATTGTTGCTTATTTGAATATATTATGACTCGATAGTAAAGTAAAATTTTATCTACTTCTTTCAAACTAGACGTAAAATAAATATATTCTTGAAACTGCAATTAGAAATTTGCATGTTTATTAAATAACACAGTTATTTTTCTTTTTGACATTTCAAATGAAAATTTAAAATGTTGCAAACCATAACATGTAATCCCATCTCATGTAATATTGAGAACGCTCCACTGAATAACTTGAAGATAAACAAGTTTCTCTCCTCTTTGCTTTATCATGAAGTTTAAGTGAATTAACATAAATAATTATTATATTTTTAAATTATAGAAGTATAGCTATGAATTAAATGCTTATGTGCTAATGTTGAATAAATATCTTGCGGTCCGAAGGATTATGCTCATCTATAAATTTCAAAGGTAAGGAAAAGATGTTGAATAAATACAATATAGGAATAGTCTTGATAAATATGATATTTATATACATTATTAAAATATAGAATGTTGATTTAACCCTTTATCTACCGACGGTACTTATAAGTACCATTAAAAATATATATACAATTCTTTTAATACGTCGATTAGTCGTAATACTGTTTAGAATGAGTTTCAGATACATTACTTTATTTTATTCCAAAAGTATTATTGGTTACACAAATCAAAAATATTTGTAAAAGGATGATTTCTTTTGCCTTTGTATCTTTTCAGCTTTATTGGCGCTGAGGGAGGGGATGGGGCTTTTTCAGTTCGGATATATTTCTATATTTATATCGTAAGAACATCATATTTGTACTTTTTATAATTCTACAAAATACTAAGAAAACAATTGAAAATAAAAAACTTGAGTGGGGTTTTAAAAATTGCACAAAATCCCTGAAAATTCAAATTTAATTAATCTTTCTAAATTTTTCAATTTTTCTAAAATCCTTCAAAAATTTAATAAATGATTATGTAAGTCTTTTAATTTAGTTTAAATCATTTACGTAAAATGCTTTAGAATGTAAAATTTTCACGAATTCATAATTCGGTAGATAAAGGGTTAAAGTCTATATTTTAGTATGGTGAAAACAAATTTATAAATAAATACACTGGTTATGTATACATATATTCTATTATTTCGGCCCATGGCATTAAACTCGTATCATAGAAATTATGATATGAAAGCAGCGCAACATGCAATAACACATGACTGTCAACATTTACGTTTTATTCTTATCACAAAACTTAAGATGCCATTCGAGTTACTCAAAAAGATCTGGATGATAATGTTAAGCCTATGGGGGCGTTATTTTTAAATATTTCGCTCAAATTTTAATATTTTTACATGATTTTTTTTGCATAGGATAGCTGAGAACGATTTTACAACCGGGCTAGTTTTTCTATTTTCAATTTTGGTTATACTTTTTTTTAATATTATGACAGTTTCAATTTCAGAAACGATTGCGTTTAAAGTAAAAAAAAAAAAAAAAAAAAAAAAAAAAAAAAAAAAATCTAAAATCCTTTCTAAACTGATACATAAAGTCAAAGGGCATAAAATCTCGGTCAAGTTCGTTAATGGGCAAAGTTGGACAAAGGCGATGGAAATAGGGAGGGTTTTTGTGAAAACCGAAAAAAACCCACAACTTCTTAGTTAAAATAGATATTGAATGAGTCTACTTATAAAAAATGGGCCAAAAGTTTATGCATGACAGATTTTTGATAAAAATAAAAATGGGCTCAAGAGGCGGAAAAAAAATAGGATTTTTGGGAGAAAAAAAATTTCATGACTTTGTCAATTTTCAAGATATTAAATACAATTAAATTTATTATAAATTGTCTTAATATTATCTAAAACTTTGTATCTACAAATTTTTGATAAAAGCAACTCTTATAGGAGAAAAAATAAAAATGAAAACAAAAAGAGGCGTGTAAGAAGAAAAAATTCTATAACTTCGTCAATTCTTAAGATATCGAATCCGATTAAATTTATTATACATTTTGTTAATAATATCTACAACTTTTATATTGATAAGTTTTTGATAGGACCAGTACTTACAGCAAAAACAAATTAAAGAAAAATAAGAGTTGAATGAAAAATCGTATTAAGAGTGTACTCAAATCTAAAATGTTTAAATTCTGATTCATTTTTAAATTCATTTTATTCTCATATACGTCCAATCGGCAGGTTCTTTATTTAGGAGCGATATAATGTGACGTATTGGCCAGTTTTTTGATAAAGGCAGAATATATTTAAAAATATTCCGTCAAAGTGGTCATTCTGAACAGAATTTCCCGAAATGCTTGTGATTGAAAAATTGAGTATGTATTCAAATAACAAACTGCTTATTTTCCGATTCATTTATAAATCCATTTTTGTTCTCAAAGACATTCAATTGACAGGTTCACTTACTGAGGAACTGTGTATAATGTGCCTAATGGTTAGTTTTTTCTATAAAGCAAGGATATGTTTTTAAAAAATGCATCAAAGTGGCCATTTTGAACAGAGTTTTCCAAAGCGATCGTGATTGAAGAATTGGAGATGTGTTCAAATATTAATATATTGTAATTCATATATTGCTTATTTTCTGACTCATTTTTAAATTGAATTTTGCTCTAAAACGCATTCAATTGGCAGTTTTTCTTATTTAGGAATTACATAATATACTGTAATGATCGATTTTTTTCATGAAATCAGAATATATTTCAAAAAGTGCTGTCAAACTGGGCCTTTTGATCCGAATGTCGCTTGAGATGATTCATATAAAACCAGTTCTTACAAAATGATGAAATTAAAAATTCTTCAAAAGCGGCCAAAGAAAGATGTTAAACTGGGTTTATCGCTAATCATATTTTATTTTTTGTTGTTGAAATGAACACTTAAATTCGAAATCCACATGCACATGTAGGCCAAGCCGACAAGATTTTTTTCAAATCAAGTACACCCCGCTCCCTCCCCCTTCCACACACACCAATATAGTATAGACATATACAGGATGAGTCATAAATATCGAAATAATAGGCTATCTCCTTAAATATCGCCCCTAGACCCATACTTCCAATTGCAAAAATTCATTAAAAGAGGTAAACTTTTTGATAAGTAAAGTTACAACCCCATGGGGGATCTATTTGAAAAAGTACGAAAATTAAATTTTTATACGGCCCCCGTAGGATAAAAATTCCAATTAGCGAAACTTTCCTTATCCAGTCCTGAATAATACACAAAAAGGTGCATCCTCATATCTTCAAAAATCACAGAGTTATATAGCCGTTTGAATAATTCATCAGGTTTTAAGGGATTAGACACAAATTGAACTGCGCGCAATTCAAAAGACAATGTTACTTTAACAGTTCTAGGAAACTTGTAAAAAATCTATCTTTTGAGTTAGAGTTTGGATTTTTTTTCTTTTTTTGTGATGGTTAGCCATGTAATTTGTTAAGAAAATCACATCCTAAAATTTATCATAAAATTTATAAAAATTTTATATGATTAGTACTGGTTTAAATGGGATAGTTAAAAATCGTTATAACTCCAAACATTATTTATCGGATTTCAATTTATAAATCTGATTTTAGTTTTGTTTCGGGGTTTTTGTTTTTCAATATTAATTTTAGAACTACTAAAAATATTAATTGAAAAAATAATATAACTTAAAAAAAAATCTTATTTTCAAAAGTAAATAATTTTTCAGTTTTGCCCGAAGCAAACCTAATGTAAAATAATTAAAAATGACATGTTTCAAGTTTGTACTTTTTTTCTTTAACAATTCTTACCTTTTAATAAGGTCTGCACTGGACGAAATTTTCAATCCCGGTCTCGAACAATCCTTTTAAAATCATTATCTCTGACTGACCTAATACGTGCATGAAATAAGTGAATTTGGTTTAATAAAAATTTTTACGAAAACCACATAGATTTTAAAATCGCTTTTATTTTACAAAAAAAAAAAAAAAAAAACCTTTAAAATTTATTTTTTTATTTTTTATTTTTTATTCGGATCAAAATTTATTTTTTATAGTGTATTTAAATGCTAAAAAATTAAACACAATAAAACCAGATAAAAATCTGCCTATGACGGAATTCTGTCTTAAACCTTTGAGGGGCAAAACACGTCTACTCTTAAAATGCTGAAATCATTGATTGCCACCAGAATTTAAAATCAAAGTTATTTTAAAATAGATAAAAGATTTTCTTCGCGTACTTGATGAAATAAAATTTTTCATTTAAAAATTCTGGTGTCGATGAGACGTTTCTCAATTAAAATTAAGTGGTATATATTTTATACCACCGCCCTTCAATGGGTTAAACAAAAAATGTGTTGATCCATGCAAAATGCATACAATAACATCTGAGAAAAAATAAACTTCATTAAAACCACCTAGGAAGGGCATTTGTCTATTACGTAATTTTTCTTTCCTATGTGATTCTGTCTTAAAAGGTTTTACTGTATAACATTTTTCAAAGTCTCCAACGCACGGGATATGGATTAGCGATATTAAAATATAAGTGAAACATTTAGATATAAACAGAGATTCATTGATAAAATAAATATATCACAGCCTTAGGCGCTTCTTTAATAATAAAAAAATATAAATATAAAAAACGAAAAGCTATAATAAATATTTTTGGTGAGAACTCCTCCCCGAGAAACAATTTTTAACTACACTGAAGTAAAAAACTATGTAGAAACTCACGGATGAGCCGGGCTATGATTTAAACTTTTTTCCAGGCTGGTCCGGATTATGATTTTAACACTTTTCCATGCCGAGCAGAATTTTTTTGGTACTACTAGGTTATCCCGTCGACCAAAAAATTATCGCCAAACTATAAGATTAAATGCCAATAATGAATGAACTTGAACGTCACATTCAATAACATTAAATACGATTCACGTGTTTAAAATATCATTAAGGGATTTTTATTTCGACTTTTTATTTGTATTTTTAATAATATTCTACTAATTATTTGTTTTTTCGTTATTTAAAATAAAAATTATGTCAATATGTATAATTTGGCTATTAGTTTGGCGATTTCTTTAATTTGGCGAAATTGGTCGACGGGATAACAGAGTAGTACCATTTTTTCCCTTATGGATCGGTTTGGGACCGGGCCTAGATATTTCGATCCATGCAGACCTCCAGTGCTAACGATCAACATATTTTGAAAACAAGTTTTGATTTAAATCAATACGCTGCTTTATTATGTCCAAATAAGAGGCACGGTCTAAAATCGACTTTTAATACGGATAATTTGTGGACGATCCCTCATTTGCTTTGAAAATAAGTCAAAAATTCTTCGTTTACGGGCATGGTAAAGTGGTGTAAGTCACGAATTTTGGAGAATTTAGGATTTTAATACCTCTGTCAGATTTTCAGATACGGAGATGAAAATTTTTTTGTTCAATTTAGGAATGGATGACGAATAATTTCCTAATTGGGAATTTTTGTTCTACGGGGACTGTATAAAAATTTAATTTTCGTATTTTTTCAAATAGACCCCCCCATGGAGTTGAAACTTATCTTATCAGAAATTTCACCTTTCTTTATGAATTTCTGCAACTGGAAGTATGGGTCTAGAGGCAATATTCAAAGAGATAGCCTATTGTTTCGATATTTATGACTCACCCTGTATAGAGTAGTCATAAAAAAGACTTTGGATCTCTAAAAAAAGATTATGGATCTCTAGAATCCTGTCCGTTCAACCGATTGAGATGAGATTTCAGACTTAGTTATTCAGCGGTATGAGCTCCGGATTCTGTGAACGGGAACAAACTGGCGCTGACGGTTAAAGTTATAGGAACAGATACTAGAAATTTTTGAATAGCAAGATCCATGTTTTCCCGTCGCAAAATGCTAAGCGCACGGTTATGCACCCATAAAAAGCAATTCTGAAAATGGCCAAAAAAGAAAAGAAAAAGAAAAGAAAAGAAAAGAAACACGACCGGGTTGCACAGATGGAATTTGTATTTGACAGCAGAGGCAAGGTACCAATCACAAAACGCCGTTCGTCAGATGTTCAGTGTTTTATTTAACGGCTTAAAAAACTTTTTTTTTTTTTTTTTTTTTTTTTTTTACAAAAAGGAAAACAGATTAACCGCTTCCCTGTTTTGCCCGAACGTCATACGGGCAAGATGTTTTTGTCAATCATGATTTGTACATACTCAAATCATAATTTGTTAAAAGATAGAAAACCAACGATTATAAATGCACAAATAAAGTATGAGAATGTTGCTACCTTCTCATACTTTATTTGTGCATTTATAATTGTTGGTTTTCTACCTTTAAACATTTGTGCACAAAGGCTTTATTTGCTATTTTAACATAATTTGTTATTCTCACCAGCAAAATGTTATTGTAGATTTCATACGTTTTAATCCGAGCATTTTTCTGTCAACTAGGCAAAAACTTCTGTTTCAAAAAACCGGTGATAAAATATTAAAAATTCTGTAAAAGACATGAGAAAAATTAACATTATTTGAAAGTTTAAAGTTATTTTTTTCAAAAATATTGATTGGTTAACCCTTTCCGGAGCAGACAAATTTTGTTCATAAAATGAGAAATTGTTGACTGACACCGGAATTTACAAAAGACTTTTGTTGAAATTAAGACCTCCCTGATTTAAGCTGTCATTGTAAAAGTAAAATTTTACTAATATATTATTGGTGCCGTTTATAAGTTTGGAATTTAAATTAGGTGTGCCCGGAGTGGACATATTGTGTCGGAAAGGGTTAGGTGGTTAAATGGTAAATCTATATTAGTATATGGAATGAATGTGCTAATGAGCAAATTTTGTGAGAAAAATGAAATTTACTTTGTCGCGGGAAACAATTTTCTACTTAATTAAATTTGATTAAATATCGACTTAATTTTAAAATGTATATGTTTATAAAAGGTCTTAGAGCAATTTCAACACAAAATAACAAAAGGGTTATTCAATATATTGATGTTTGTTTGCCTTTAATTATAAACAATTACAAAAGTTTCTCAGAGCAAAAGTGCGGGCAGCAGAAATTAATTAAGATATGTTGCAAGAAATCAATATTTTGGGTATTGGATTAATTTTTAAGTACATTTGTTTAAAAATATTTGCCATAGATTGGAAAGTTGCATGCATTTTATAGGTGTTTTTTTTTTTTTTTTTTTTTTTTTAAATCAGTACAATTTAAGCTGCCACAGGCGACTATTTTTTAATTCTTACTTCTAAAAACAGAAATCGTTACATTTGACACTACGAAAACATTTGCAAGAAAAATGCACATAAATATTCATATTGGAAAAGTATTGGTGCGAACAGAATACAAAAATAGTTGCCTGTGGCAGCACTGTGATTTGAAAAAATGCATTTAACCCCTTCCGGCACGGACAAAATCTGCACTAAAATGAGAAATTATCGACTGACACCGGAATTCACAAACGAATTTTTTAAATATTTTGAATTCCTTAATTTAAGCTTTTATTGTAAAAGTAAAATTTTACTGAAATATTACTGGTGCCGTTTGCAAGTTTGGAATTAAAATTAGGTATCCCAGACCGGGCACAGTGTGCCGGAAAGGGTTAAGGCAGTGTTGCTAGATTGGGGACTTTTGTAATTCAGATTGTTTGACTGTCACCACTTTTTAGGTGCGTTCGTTCTCTGCGAGTCGCAAAATGTCCTTCTTTTGCCAGTGTATTTGAAAGGGTTAAAATGCATTTTTCTTAAAACCGATTACACCATCAAGTTATAACAAAGCTTCAACTTTAAGATGATCTTTTTGGATTGTTTACATCATAAAAATTAGACCCTGGAAGGGCATTGACTAAAAGGAGAAAAATGGTTTTAGGAAAAACGACCCTTTTCGAATATTTTTTTCAAAGGTTTAACTGCAACATTTTTTCGAATTGATTATAGCATTTGAGACCTAAAAGTATGATCTTTCGAAATATGTCTCTTAAGTTCAACTGCGTCGAGCCGTTTGGTTGATTTGGATTTAAACAAAATGATCCAAAAACAGAAATAAATGGAAAATAGGGGAAAATGTTTCTTCTTTCGTTTTTGTGCGTAAATGAGTTTGTGCGCATGTGCAAGCGTTTTTTCCCCCGAACATTAAAAACATGACTTTTTGATGAGAGTGAGTTCCGATTCGTAATTAATATATCTAAAACTAATCAAAAAATTAAAATTCTGAGAGTCAGGTACATCAGGAGAGATATTGGGCTACTCTAAAGAATTTTTTGAGCCTCGTACGTGCTGTAGATTTCGCTAGCTATCGCACACACACACACAGAGACAGACAGACAGAGCGTTTTGTTCTTTTATTAGTATAGATTAATTTAAATCACATTTGTGTCGTGTGCATTGCGATGATGTACCGTAATTTCGCGCATCTACGCCGCGGCTCAGTTAAGTTTTTTTCAGAACGAAAATTACATTGTAAAAAAGAAGTCTAATAAATGCTAAGCAAAAAATAAGTCACATTTTATTTAAAATAAATTCTGGGAGGAGTTCGACCTACCTGATGTACATCGGATATGCGCGAAATTACGGTAGTTTAGTCAAACTGTGGCTTAAATGTTAATTTTTGAATTATTCTTAAAAGTATAATTTCTTATAATAAAAATTAGCCTTAGAAATATCAGTTAGTACATTTCAATTATGAAGTGGGCAAAGCTGCGGGGTTTGCTAGTACATTATAAGCTTAATTATTAACATTCTACTATTAAAAAGACAATTTCTGAAAAAAAAAATCATATATATATTATTTCTGATTTTACATTACTTTTTGTGAATATATAACGAAAGTCACATTGATGAATTAGGTATGCTTTTTTAACAGAGTTTTGATATTATACTGTACATCTGAATAGTGAAAACACAAGAAATGTAGTTAACGAAAAAATGAAAAAAAGCACTATCAGCAGATAATCTGAAAGAATGCAGTGGGGAAATGCGCGTATCTGCTGGCATTCATTTAATTTCGTACCAGACAAATGTTACATTTTGAAAGAAGTGAAAACTGATTTTATATTTCCGATTGAATTAAGTTAGTAACTATCATTAAAATAAAATTGATATTTATGACATAGCTTATAAACATAACTAACAGATTGAAGGAAATAATTAATAATTAGCATGCAGATTTGGAATGATTGTCGTATTATTTATTTTGCATTCTTAGCACACATATATATGTACAGTAAAACCCCGATAATTCGATTAATTGGGACCAGAATCAATCCAGATTATCGAAAAAATTACAAAAAAGAAAAAAAAGAAAAGAAAAGAAAAGAAAAGAAATAAAATAAAACATACTTACAGAAAATCACCTTTATGTTAAACTTATTGAATATTTATAGACAGTAAAATGTTTACTTTGTAATAAAAAAGTTTGTAATTTTCAGCTGTGCCAGTTTTTTATACCTTTTGCGAGCCGTATGGTCACGCATCCGCTTGAGCATAAGTTACACTGTTGTTTCTTTGAAAGATAACATCAAAGCGTTTAAATAAGAAAGCTTAAGATATTCTTCCGAAAAGATTTCAGAAAAAGTTTTTTTTATTCAGAATACGACGATGAAACAAGTTAATGTTATTGAAATAATCCAGTCGTTTCTCAAGCTTAGAAAGAAAAATTGACCAAACCATTCCGGATTATCCGGAGACAGGGCCGTAGCCAGAAGTGAATAATAGGGGGGGCTCAAGAAAATGTAGGGGGGGCTCATGTTTTTTTTTTCTATCACTCTGATGTAGAAAGATAAATTAGTGCATATTCATATTGTATGTACTATGTTTTTTATTAAACTGTTGTAATAACCTCATTTTAAGCTAAGAGAAGAATAAGCTGATGAAAAATTCGAGTGTATAACGAGTGCAAAATTAAACATCATCTTAGCTTCGTATGAGCAAATAGGAAGAGCGAGTGTTGAAACTTATTTTAGTTATAATTTAGTATTTCTACAAAACTTTGAAAAGGCCTCAAAACTAAATTAGATTTTTGAACAGAATTTCATTTGGATTTTCAAAAAAGAAATTCATTGAGTAACCATGAAATCTTTTCTAAGAGAGGCTCAAAATGCTTTAAGGGTTGGGGGAGGGGAAGGGGGCTGAGCCAGCACATCCTTAACTACGGCCCTATCTGTCATACTAGAACTTTCTGACAGAGTAATTGAAATGCCTCTGCATTTTCGAATTAAAATTTTCTAATAACATTAAATCTGCTTTTTTAAAAAAGCACATGAAAAAGTTAGTCATATATATCCATTGCTATCTTTATAGTTTGCACTCGCGTCTTGAGTAATTCATGACAGATAATTATAAAAAAAGAAGTTCATAGGTTTAAATATATAGGTTATAGAATTTTCGTCAAAAACGAATTTTCGTAAAACTCAGAATTTTGGTCGAAAACGCAAAAGAATTGGCGTTCGACCTCTAATACTTATACTGGTGAAATAAATGATGATGTCAACAAGTAAATAAAAGCTTACAGTTCACTTGTTTCGAAATAGTTGCAACCTTTAATCTTTTTTTTTTAATCTGCCCTCAAGGAAGCTTAAGTTTCATTCTTTTACAATAAAAACATTAACAAAATCAAAGTTGTATTTTGCATTTAAAATTATTACTGTGTTCATTCAAAAATTAAAAGCATGTACATTTGAATTGGCTATTGGCATTTTTCTTTGATTACCATTCATAAATCAAGGACTATATATATATTCTTTAAATTTAAACTAGAAATATTCCAATATACAACAAAATGTTTATCATAAGATAATATTTATGATAAAATTAATTATAAGTTTGATCTATGCTAGTAATAGAAAACGCTACAGAATAAATATTTTCAGTATATAACTAATGCTGATACAATATAATATAAATAATATGTCAAAAGTAATTAAAATGCTCGCATTTCACCTATTTAAAACGAGTTGTAATCTTCATTTCTAATCATTATCTTTTTTTAACAAAAAGAGAACTTCAATTATTGTTATATAATAAAAGCATAAACAAATTCACTCATAAAGAATTTAAAAAAAAATTTTATGCACAGTCAAATGTTAAAAACATTTGCAATTGAATATACTATTAAAAAAATTCTTTAATTTGAAATACCATGACTCAAACTTCAAACACAAAGCAAAATATGAATACTTAAAACCTTATTTTATACTAGAAGCAAAACAGGATTAAAAAATTCTTCAGAAAAAACGCTTTATAGCAAAATGCTAAAATACCAAATTGCAACGAACTGCATTTTTCATGTAACACGAAAACAAAATAATAAAAACAAACAATAGTACATGTAACAAACACACTTTTGTAACAAATGGAATTCTTTTTAAACCAATTTGGAAAAATATAATAAAGTATGCTTTAATGGATACATGAAACAATATAAAATATTTAAGTTAAATAGATATATAAATACGAATGGTTATATAAACATTATAAATGTGAAAACTAACCTTGTAGTGTATACTAAATACATAAACTGAAAAAAGTAGATTTAAAATTAATAAAGTAATGTCAACAAATTGAAGTTCACCTGCTTTAAAACAACTGAAGTCTTCTATTTTTTTCTCATTAAATTTTTTAAGGAAAACTTCCATATTGAGTGTTTCTGTTCTTTCTTTTTCAAACGCAAGAAAACTCAAATCGGCCATTCTTTGATGAGACATTGTTAGTCTTTGTGGACGATTTATTCTTGTAAGGACTGAAAATGTTGATTCACATATTGCAGTACTACATCCAAAAGTTTTAACAGTTGCTAATAGTTTATAAGTGTCTTCAAATGCAACCCTATATTTAAAAAGTTCATTAAATACAACGGTGTTTGGATTTTCTTCAGTGGTTCTTTTTATGAAATTCTTTACAACAATTATTTCATCTTTAGATGGAAGCTTAACATTATAATTTTCTAATATCTTCATTTTATTTAAATCCATATCAAACTCTGCACTTGACAGCGCTAGAAGTAACTTATCGTTATTATTAAATCGCCTTTTCATTTCATTTAATACTATACCTAAAGTTTCAAAATAAATAGCTTTTAGATGTAATGTTTCATCAATATTCGAGCTAGCACCTGTAGTTCCTACAATTAAATAATCTCTGAGTTTTGTAGAAGTGGTTTTTCTTCGCTTTTTTGAACATATTTCTTCTTCCTCTTCCTCAACAACAAATTCAGTGGACATCAAATTTAAAATTTCTTCGTAAATTTCATCTGACCTTAAACAAGTAAGTGAATCTATTGTAGAATCTACAATTCTTAAAGAATAAGTTAAACTAGTTTCTAGCTTTTGCAATAATTGGTTTGCAGGATCTAGCGTTTCAAGAATTCTCTTCAAAAATATTAAGCAGAATTTGAAAGCTTTGATTTTCATTATCGTTAACAAACCAGTACTTTCTGCAATGTTTACTCCATCTTGTTTTCTGTCCAGTTTTACTTCTTCTAGAGTATTCAGAATTTTTTTATAATTGTTATACACAATTTTTGTAACATGTAAATGTCCACTCCATCGCTGTTCTAATAAACGAACAAGGGATTGACCTTCATATTTCTTAGCTATGTTACCTTTTCTCAAAAAGTTGTACAGCATGGAACACTGATCAAAAAACTGTTTGGTTTCACTTACATCGTTTATTGATTTTATAATTACTAAATGAAGTCTGTGGCTGCAGCAATGTACATATGGGATATTTCTATCAAGATGTTTCTGCAATATAGCTTGGACCCCTCCTTTTTCACCGCTCATGACTGAAGCACCATCAAAACATTGACTCAAAATTTTAGAATTATCTAAATTACAATCATGAAGGATCTTTAAAGTTAAATCAGCAAATGTTTTTACATCCAAGTCAGAACATGTTTTTATTGCGATAATTGATTCTTTTATTTTCCCGTCCTTTACGTATCTTGCTCCTAATGCAACATTTTCACTATTATTTCTATCACGCGTTCCGTCTTCCAAAATCGAAAACCAGGGAACATCAGCATTGCTAATGTCATTTGATATATCTTCTGACACTATTTCAGCAAGGATTTGTATTACATCATTTTGTATTTCAGGTGAAGTGTATTTTGCATTAATTGGCACTGATTTGACACATTCTGCAAGTTTATTGTCCTTTTTGATTGTGTATTTAAAAAGGTTTTGAAATAAACTAATTTCCTCGTGTTCATCTATATCATACGTACCACGTAATGAAAGTTCATTTATAACTAAGAAATGTACGATTTCTGCAATAGATTGAACATAATATCGGTTTTTTTCTAGAACATCGTTACATACCAAAGATGACACACTTAAATTCACCTTTTCACGTTCTTCTTTTTCTGTCCACATGCTGATTGATATTATATGATTCATTGACGAAGCATGCTTTTGAAACCCTCTGTCCTTGGACAATGCTTTTTTCCAATTCCGAAAACCGGCTGAGATAAATGGATTTTCTTTAGTCCCCGAATGAGGAAACTGTCGACAAGGATAACAAAATACAGCACCTCTGCTCTTGGAATATTCCAGCCACTTAAATTTGTTCATCCAATCTGGTTGAAAACTCCTGTTATCCGCATTTTTTGGGTACTCTGATAAATTTGTACTTTTTAAATTTCTATCGCCCACTTTCGATATGTCACTAGGTGCATCGGCATTCATCCTGCCTGATAAGTCACCGAAGACCGAAAGAATAACCCTCATGCCTGTTGAGTTTCTGATATCCGATTGCATAATACGAACTAAAAATCATAAAATAACTTCCAACAACAGAGGGGGGGATACGACACCTCATTGACCGAATGAAAACTTTGACTAAGAGCAGAGCAGGAGCAGCTAAGAGCAGATTTCTATAAAATAAATTGATAATTTAAAAATTCCTTTTTTAAATTAAACCACACACACAAGAAAAAACAATTATTAACATAAATAAAAAAAATATATAATAAAAAAAAGAGTCATTTACACTTCCTGGAACCTAGTCAAGCTAAATTCTACATTTGCTTAAAAAAAAAAAATTATAATGCGTTACCGGGTTTTTGCTGATCATGGCGCCACACATACGTCACCCATGTATACTAGCAGTAGAAGACAATAATACCAATAATAATTTGATAGGATGCACATTACAAAATACCAACGATTTAAATTTACAAATCTATAAATAACTCATTCACCTCGCCGACAAATGGAGGAGGGGGGGGGGTTAAGATAATAAATATTTCTGTTGATAATTTGCCAAACCAAACTGTTGATTGTTAAAAGCAAAAATATTTTTTATGATCATAATTAAGTACTTTTTTTCCATTTCAGAAAAGATTGCTCAACTTGAAATGGAAATCTATAAATAATGAACGTTGATGATTAGATTCAAATGTTTGTTTTATTTATGCTAAACATAAACCGAATAATCTAGATAAATTTTTGAAGTATATACAAATTTATATTGATTGCAAAACATCATAATGTACGATTATAGACATTCAAAAAATTTGCACAGGCCGGGTTCGGGCCGATTTCTCATTTTGATTTTTTAAACAGTTTTATTTAGTGACCTTGGAATCTTTTTCAGGGGGGGCTCAAAAATTTTTAGGGGGGGCTGAGCCGCCCCTGGCACCCCCCTAGCTACGGGCCTGTCCGGAGATCCGAATTAGTGGGGTTTTACTGTATTTAACCCTTCACTGCACCACGTTCTATATCTGATGCATAGCTAAAAGCATTATAATTTTTATTATGTGCCATGAATTTGGCCAATAAGATCACTGTCACTGATCAGGAACAATCCAAAGAATGGAATAACCCTTATTTTGTTCATGTCAGATGGTTGTATTAGACAAAAAATTAGAATTTGTTCTTCGAAAACGAAAAGAAATTTTGATCAAGCTATTAAAGTAAGATTTACTTTCATTATTTTTTTTATTCAGAAATTATCATCCGTAGGTGAGCCTGTATCTAATTCTTTGCGTGACCCTGTGTATCATTTTATCTTTTTTCTACAAACATTTCATAGCAATTGAATGCAGTTTTTCATAAAAATGCATAATTTATTTAAAAACCACCTTTAAGTAAATTACGCTCATTTTCAGTAAAATTTCCGATGTCTATTGTGTAACCCTGTATCTCTAAATTGTATTACTATTAGCATTTATACTCAAGATAATGTGCATACATCTAAGGAAATTTAACAACGCATATCATAATTAAAAATGCATTTCATCCATCGAACAGCCATCATCCATAATGTATAGTACTTAGGATAGAATATACTATTTGAAATCTTTTGTGCGTCCTTGTAATCCCTGTAATTTTGTGCGCCCCTGCTTTGCACTTCGTATTATGCATTAAATAATTGATATTAAATCTCAGCGATGTATAACAATTTGCACATGAAACCGTTATTTATACATGAAACCGTTTACGATGATTAAAATATGTCGCAAACAATTCTCCCTTTATTTATATGTAATAGAATTATTTTGTATGGCCCTGCAAATGAATAATAACTATTCTTTTCCCTGTATATTTTACAGAATACTTTTTTTAGTGTACTTCATAGATGTATATAACTTAGACTATGTTTGATCGGGTGTAACATCACTAAAATTCATTTGAAACAATTTTTCACCATAGGCCGTAATGTAACGGAAAACTTTTGACTGTCCCTGTAAATGAACTAATCATGGCAGAAAGTTCATTTTCAATAGGGTTAGTTTTAGAGTAAACGTCAATATCTTCCAAAAATTTCATGGCAATCCGAGTATATTTACGAGAGTCAGAGCGCGGCCAGACAGCCAGACGGACAGACGACCAGACAAACCGAAAGCATAAACACTTTTCAACTTTGTTGAAAAGTGTTAAAAAGGATTTCTTCGATTAACACAAATATAATACTCCATTATTTTTTTAATAATATAATTTATTCATAAATCCATAGATATAAATATGAAATGTTTATTGCTTTATGTAATTTTCGACATCTAACAAAGCTGTTTTTTACATGTCTGTTATTATTTTTTTAACCATGTGTCCTAAAAATGATTTAGTTTTAGCAATTATTTATATTGTCATAAACCAATATAACTTTTGGGAAATTTTTGTATTTTTTTATATATAAAAGTTCTTTTAAAAAGTTTAAAAAAATCTCATTGAAACTTATAAGCATATTTATTTTTGTTATGTTCCTTTTATTATAATTGTTTTATACCTTCATTGTAATTATTTTCATTTTTTTAAAGATACTTGAAGAAAGTTATTTTTCTTATTATATATTTTTACATATTATAAAGTAAAAAATATCTAACCTTTTTTTTTTTTAAACTTAAACGAAATTTTTCTTGCCAAACCATTACGAAAAATTACTTTATCACACACAAATTGTTATGTGACTTTGCTCGGTGGTATATCATGAAATTCAACAGAACTTAAGGTAAGAAAAAAAAAATATTGCGTATAGGATGTAAAAATAAGACAGTTATCAAAGAAAGATTTTTCTTTAATGATTGAGATTTATTGCCTTATGGTATTCTATCTGAATTAATGGATTTTTTATGCTGTGATACATAAAAACATTTAATTTCGAGTTGAATACTAAAAGAGAAACATGTTTGTTTCAAATTATATTTGTAGAGAGAATAAAAAGAAAAAGATAATTACATTGAATAATTTATCATATAAGATATACCAGATAAGGGGGCGTCCATAAATGGTGCCACGCTTGAAAGGGGGGGGGGTAAGAAAGGTGACAACACACATTTTGGTTAAAATAAAAACATTAAAATTCCGTAGATTAAATTGTGAGGTATGAAGTTATTTTAAAATTAAAATATTTTATGTTCATAAAGATAAGATTTAATGCCAAATATGTTAAATTCTATTTCAAATTCCAAAATACTACTGTTTTCAATTCCTCATTCATATATTAATGTATTATTATTATTATATATTAATTATTATTATTATTATTATTATTCGTTGTAAACCTTTTATTGTAAACCTTATTTCATACAAAACACAAATCATTTTTATTGTTCAGCTCACAAATATCATTAAAACGGATAAGTTAAAGTTTAAAAATGAAGTTTGAAATAGAATCTCTAAAACGCAGTACAGTAGAACCCCGATAAATCGGATTAATTGGGAACAGGCCCAATCCGGATTGTCGAAAATCCGGATTATCCGGAGAATGTGAATAAATGAAATAAAATAAAACATACTCGCAGAAAATCACCGTTGTACTGAACATATTCAATATATTCAGACAGTAAAAATGCTTACTTTGTAATTATAAAACTTGTCCTATTCTGCTGTGCCAGTTTTGCGGGTCGCATCGTCACACATTCCCTTGAGCAAAAGCAGTTCGTTGGATGTAGTCTCCACATGACGTTCAGAATAAATCATTAATTATTCAAAATGGGAAGTTGCTTCATTATAGTTTATAACTTCTGGTTGATCATCATTGATAATGGTCTTCGTCTACATCATCTTCATTTACTTCAGTTGTGCACATAGCGATTATTAAGTCATCTGTAAGCCATGCATACTCTTCGTTATTTTCTGCTTCCAACTCATTGCTAATGTCACTGATATCAACATCTGAGTAACCATCAATTTTTTAAAACAAACTGACAAAATCTTCAGATGAAATTTCTCTTTTATTCTCGTTTATACCTTCTATTTCGATTTTCCGCAAGTGATTTGTAGAAGGGTTTTGGCAGGAAGACAAGGAAACAGTCCCAAACGACCTATGGACTGTTTGACAAAGATCGGAAACCAACCTTATGAGTCAGTGTGTCTATAAGGGCTATTTTACTTTGCTTTCTTGCAATACTCTGAGTAAAACTTTATTAAGCAGTGGACTTTTGATGACATTTCTAAATGGATTAAATAGAAAACTGTGAAAATTGGAATCGCCAAAGCTTAAATGATGCATAGTTGTTCCTTTCATCGGTATCATTAAAGAGTTTAAATAAGAAAGCTTGAAGTATTCTTCCGAAAAGATTTCAGAAAATACTCTTTTACTCAGAATATGAGGCTGAAATAAATTTATGTTATGGATATTTGCCAATCACTTCTCAAACTTGAAAAAAAACATTGATCAAACCGATCCGGTTTATCTGGAGATCCGGATTAACGGGGTCCGAATTAACGGGGTTCTACTGTACTTTTGTTTTTGAATTGCAAGAATATGTTTACGTAATATAGCGTGACATGTGACAAGAGGGGGGTAAGTGGGTAAACTGAAATGCGACACTTTGTGACAAACGGGGGGGGGGGGGAGGGGAGTCAAAATTAAGGAAAAAATGCGTGACATCATTTATGGATGGCCCCTAAAAGCATTTTCAGGTTCATGTTTCACTTTTTCACAATAAAGTATCACAGCAATCATTTGTGTGTCTTTATGTTTTTACTAGGAGTCCCTACCCCTTGCGCTTTTTGGCCTCCAATATTTCTTTTTTATACAACTTTTTACTTTCTTCTATCTTTACAAGAAGAAAGTATTGGATTCGGGGAAATTTTGGAACACCGGTTTTCGACGGATTTACACGTTTTAGAGATCTAGTCGTTGAGCAGGAGCTTGTGTGGTATCATGTCTGAGGACTTGATAAACTATATATTTTTGGATTCATCACAACAAGCACCTCATTTATCGATGATACTTTTAAAAGGAGGGTAGCTTTTGGGCGCCATATTGGAAAATGGCTGCCTTCGTTGAGTTAAGCGGTCGTGTGGTTTCATGTCAGCGGATATGGTAAATCATATAATTTTGGATTCATCAGAACATCCGCATTTCATTTGTCTATGATACATTCAATACTAGAGCAGTTTATGGGCGCCATATTAGAAAATGGCCGCCGTCGTCGTTGAGGCAGGGACTTTTGGGATTTCATGTCAACGGACTTGTTAATCCATACTATTTTGGATTCACGACAACATCAGAATGACATTTATCCAATGTATTTTCAAAATACGAGTAGCTAATGGATGCCATATTGAAAAATGGCTGCCGCCGTTGAGCCAGAGGCTCGTGTGGTGCCATGTCAGAAAACTTGTTAAATCATACACATACATTTTTTTGGATTTACCACAAGATCAGAATGATATTTATCCATATTTACAAAACCAAGGTAGCTTATGGACGCCATATTGGAAAATGGCCACCGTCGTTGAGCTAGAAGCTCGTATTTTCATGTCAGTGGACTTTGTAAACCACACATTTTTGGATTCACCATAACATCAGCCACAACATGTATTTTTAAAAACAGAATAACCAAATGGACGCCATATTGGAAAATTCTGTCGATAAGCCCAGTGATAGAAAAGATTTACTTGATTTTACATGTTGTAAAATTAACAGGACGATTAAAGAGACAATAAGTAAAGACAAGCATAGGTCAAAAGCTACGACAAAGTTCAGTAAAAGACCTGCGGTAGTTAAAAGATATTTTTGATACCAGGGAAGAATTTCTTCACATGATTAGTTTAAGGACCAAAATCAGTTCTACAGTAAAATCTATTCTACATACAGATCAGTCTTTCAGCAAGATCCAGAAAGACGACCATCATATCTCATATTTACAGAACATGATTATCAATGAATAGATAAATATAGATAGGCTAATAAAATCAACTAGAGCAATTACAAATCCAGAAATTGTAGAAGACATGATCAGAGTTCATGAAATGGCTGAAGAAATTTACCAGACTTTCAAGAGAGAATATCGGTTTAAAGACTCAAAGGCAGAGGGATTTTTCAAACCTCCAATAAGCTAAACACATTTTGTGACTTGAAAAAGAAAGAGAATTTGAAGTTAAATAAATCAGAGTTTGTTGCCATGACAAAAGGAAATCTGTTTTCTCAGATGACGATCCTTGCAGAGGGAAGAAATTTGGATTTAAGAATTGTCTTTTCTTACCTAGGGCTTCTTCAATAATCCTTAGCAACACTTGATAGTTTAATGCAAAAACTGAAAAATCAAACTGATGGATGTTATGACAAAATTGCGACTGCTGACAGAATGCAAATGATGACGTTGTTAATATACCGGGTGTCCTGAAAAGGACTGAACGATTTTAAAAATCAATAACTTGCAAACTTTTACAGATATTTAAAAAATTCTTGCACGAGAGTCATCTAAAAGGTCAAAAGTTTTTTTCCTGCGATTCTGGATTTTAGTTCGAATTGCAAACAATAGATGGCACTGAGAGCGCTAGGTGCTGTGTTGAGATGGATATTGAACGTCACTTGGTACTGAAGCAAAATAAGGAGTTTAAGGCTGTGGAGTGGGTTTCGTTCAACAATGCAATCTTGCTCTTAGGGCCCGATTTTGAACTTTTGTTTATTTGTTTTTATTGAACAACATACATTTGACCTGTGCTCTCGACATGAGGCCCGATTTTGGAGTCAGTCGGTATAATTTCAATGAAATGTGTTGTTGTCATGGAAATAATAAAGCCTTTTATATAATAGCAGCGTGTTGAGAAAAGACGGTGATATGACTTTTTGCCGGTAGATGGCAGCAGCAAAGATTTAAAGAACGGATATTTATCTAATATTAACATTATGTATAAATGTATCTTAATATGTAAACTGTGTCTATTTATATATTTTTTGGTAATTTTTGATATTTTTTGTGTGATTTATATTGCTAAGTGTTTCTATTTTCTGTTTAAATTTATGAATAATCAAAATAATTATGGTAATTTGTAAAAAGAGTATTTGAATATGTACCTGTAATTTTCATTCACCAGATGGCACTGTGTGTCCAGTATTGTATGTATATGTAATGTTTCTGAGTACAAAGCATTTTTGTTGTGTCAGCGAATTCCAGATGTTATTATGTTGGTAAGTTTTCTCGCTGAAAAGAGATGTAAAAGTTCTTGTTTTGGGGTGTATTGTGAAAACCCCTTATTGTGTATTATCAGCCAACATTGAATCTTAAATATGATACCGTTTTGTCAGCGGGATGTCATCTGAGCACCAAACGTTGGAAATAAACGTAGATGCAGACGAAAATGAACCATGTAAGTTTTCTCTTTTTTTTCCATTGTCTCTTTTTGTTACTCTGATTATTTCTGTTTTGAGCAAGTGATGGAAGTGTTAAAATTATTTAAGTGTATACTACAGAGAGTTTTCCCACTCCGCCCCTTAAAAACGGTTAGTTTTCATCGATCTAAAAAGTGTTAAATTAAATACAAAACTGATAGTTTTAGTTTCGTTTTTTCAAGGTTTTGGTATTGTTTAACATTAAGTGGCGCCCGGGTAAACAGGGACTTGGAGAGTGGGATGTTTTTTGGTTGTATGATAGTTATAACTCTCTGTTTTATGATTTTGTAAGAGTAATATATATATTTGAGTTAGAATATTAGTTATTAGTGTATTTATTGAAATTTGTAATTTTGTGAATATATTAATTTTAATGTTGTTTTGGAACATAGTTGTACATAATATTTTTGGGAAATAGTAATCATAGTGTTTTAGATAAAATGGAGGCACTTAAGCTTAAAAGGACAGGCGTCAGGTCATCATTCACCCGTACTGCTAATATTTTAAAAACAGAACTTGCAAAGGAAGATAGTGATATAAGTATTGTTAGAGATAAGTATACAAAATTACAAAATATTCAGACAGAGTTAAATGATTTAGATAATAAAATCTTAGATTTAATAACCGAGGACGGCAGTGCGGCGGAACAGCTTGTTTCGAGTGAAATAGAAAATAGGGAAGCATATTCAGATGATTTTATTACGTTGTCTCGCCTGTTTAATGAGAAATGTAAAATTCCGGAGGGATTTCAGATAGATACGAGGCCAGACGATGTGTTTAGTACTACAGGTAATAAAATGAAGTCTTATAAATTACCGAAAATAGAATTAAAGAAATTCGATGGGGAACTAATTAATTGGTTGCCCTTTTGGAGCCAATTTCAGAAAATTCATGAGGATGGGGATTTACACGATAGTGATAAATTTTCTTATTTAGTTCAGAGTATGAAACAAGGGTCACGCGCGAAGGAATTTATTGACAGTTACCCGGTTACTTCGGATAATTATAAAAGTGCAATTATGGCACTTACAGAACGTTTTGGAAAACCGGAGTTATTGATTGAGGTTTATGTAAGGGAATTGATTAAATTAATTATTTCTAATGTAAAAGCAGATAATAGAAATAAATTACCCCTTGATAAACTTTATGACAAAATTGAAGCTCAGTTAAGGGCGTTAGAATCATTAGGGCTAAAGTCAAGCGAGAATACATCGTGGCTTTACCCGATGGTGGAATCGAGTCTTACGGAAGACGTCCTGAAAGCGTGGCAAAGAAGTGCATTCTTTAATCAACCCGAAGGGTCAGATCTTTCTCGTCTAACGAATTTGATGAAATTCCTGAAAGCTGAAGTGAAAGGCGAGGAGAGGTTAAAATTAGCACGAAGTGGTTTCGAAAATAACCATCGCAGGGAAGGGTATCATGACAGAGATAGAAATAAATTTAAAAAACCCAATATCCCTACTGCATCAAATTTTCTTACGATTAAAGAGCGTTCGTGTATTTTTTGTGACAAAAGTCACGAGAGCAAAAACTGTTACGAAACCCGTTTATTAACATTAGAAGAAAAAATTGCGAAGATTAAAGATAAAAGGTGTTGCCTTAAGTGTTTAGAGCCTAATCATGTTGCCAAATTTTGCAAGCAATTTATACGGTGCTATGGTTGTGGGAAACCCCATTTTATTTCACTTTGTCCAGAAATGCATAAAAAAGGGGAACCGCCGAAGGACAAGGGGGTAACGGAAACTGTACAAATGACTGCTGCTAAACAAACATGCACCGCGGAAGTAGCATTAATGACTTTACGTGTAAAAGTCGCGGGTAAGAATATAGTGAAAAAGGTCAGAGTACTTCTGGATTGCGGTTCGCAAAAGTCATATATTTTACAGTCTCTGGCAGCCGAATTAGGTCTGCCAATTATTTCTAAAGAAAACATAGCTCATACTTTATTCGGGGGTGCTAGAACGGCTCCGAAATTGCATAACAAATATCGAGTAAAATTGTGTTCGCTAAATCAACGGAATTTTCCAGATTTAGAATTTGATTTTTTGAGCCAAGACGTAATCTGTGGTGAAATCCCGAGTTTACCTAGAGGGCCAATTTTGAGAGAATTGAAAAATAATAAAATTTGGTTATCTGACATAGGTGCGAATCCTCCTAAAATTGAGATGCTTATAGGGAGTGACATATATGGTAAAATTCTCACGGGTCAAGTCAAGCAATTAAAAGGGGGATTGACAGCAGTTTGCACGAAGTTGGGTTGGGCCGTTTGCGGCGCATTGGATGAATTTTCGCCTCTGAAAGAGCAAGGAGCAACAACTTTGTGTACAAATTTGGCCATTAGAGATTTCAAAATTTCCGATCTTTGGAATTTAGAAGCAATCGGAATATCAGATGGGCCACAAAATTTGACTAAAGCAGCCGAGGGAGAAATGGCCCGGGAACAGTTCTTAGATTCCCTTACTCGAAATGTAGAGGGTCATTATTGCGTGGGCTTACCCTGGTTGGGAACCAACGCTGAGTTGCCATCGAATCGTCATATTGCAGAAAAGAGGCTTTTTAGTGTTTCTCGAAAACTTAAATCTTTGAATAAATTTGAGGAATATAATAGGGTTTTCGATGAATGGATGGAAGAGGGCATAATTGAAATAGTTCCAGATGTAGAAATAGAGAGTAAGGGACATTATCTCCCCCATCACCCAGTGTTTAAGCCCGATAGTGCAACTACTAAGATAAGACCGGTTTTCGATGCGTCGTGCAAAGTAAGTAGAGCTCCTTCTCTCAATGACTGCTTATTTAAAGGGCCAAATTTAATCGAAGAAATTCCTTCGATTTTGTTAAGATTTCGGGAAAAGAGCATTGGGGTGACTTCCGATGTGAAGCGCGCATTTTTGCAAATAGAACTGAAAAAAGAAGATAGGGATTTTTTGAGATTTTTATGGTGGGAGAAAGATAATGTTATAAAAGTTCTCCGCCATACCAGAGTAGTTTTCGGAGTCACTTCCAGTCCATTCTTATTGGGAGCTGTCATAAGGTACCATTTGTCACAGGTACCAGAAGAAAAGAGGTTTTTAGCTCAGAAAATAGACAAATCTTTATATATAGATAATTGCGTAACATCCGTTGACAATGTGCAAGAACTTGAAGAGTTCATAAAATATGCTACAGAAGTTCTCGCCGAAGCAAAGATGGAGTTGCGCATGTGGACCTGTAATTACATTGCGACAGATACAGGTGCCTTATCGCAGGTTTTGGGGACCGAATCTGAGTTAGAGGATCCAGTATCGGTTTTGGGGATTATGTGGGACAGGAATGACGATAACCTACATATTAGCATTAAAAATTTGCCGATTTCAGAAAATTTGTCAAAAAGAGAGGTTTTGTCTCTAACACAGACTATTTTTGACCCATTAGGTTTCCTGACACCTGTTTTATTGACTGCCAAGTTATTGCTTCAAGAAATTTGGACAGTAAAAGTTGATTGGGATACCCCATTACCCGAAGAGATCAAAATTAAATTCTTAAAATGGTATCACAATTTGGGAATACTTAAAGATTTGAAATTGCCCCGGCGCATAGGATTTGGAGATATAAATTTCTGGTCACTCCATGTTTTTTGTGACGCAAGCCAACATGCCTATGCGACCGTTATTTTTTTGAGATGCGAGCACGACGGGGAAATTTATGTGAATTTAGTTATGGCTAAAACGAGAGTAGCCCCATTAAAAAAAATGACAATTCCGAGACTTGAACTGATGTCGTGTGTTTAGGGGCGCGTCTCTCTAAATATGTTACAGAAGCGCTCTCGCTACAGGACTGCCCAAAATATTTTTGGACCGATTCCACCACCGCGTTATCATGGATTAAAAGAAACGATAGTTGGGGAACTTTCGTGGGTAATCGGGTGAAGGAAATTTGTGCAGCTACAGAAGTAAGTCAGTGGTCTTACGTTCCGAGCCAATTGAATCCGGCAGATCTGCCGTCTCGCGGTTGCTCCCCTCTTCGGTTTATGGAATATAAGTGGTGGTATGGGCCTAGTTGGCTAAAAGAACATAGAGATAACTGGCCAAAGTTAGAAATAGAGCCAGATGAAACTTTAATTTTTTCTGAACTCAGGAAAGGAGTAAATGTAAATGTAAATATTAATATTGTAAAGGATCCTCAAGAAATTAAATGGTATGAGAGATTCTCTAAATTCTCGAAGATGATAAGGGTTTTAAGTTGGGTGAAAAGGTTTAGCAATAATTGTTTGAAACGTAACTTTAATAAAGAACCCTTTCTATCTGCTTATGAAATTGAGGAATCTAAAATCACACTTCTTTCACTTGTTCAGGCAGAAAGTTTCTCAGAGACAGGAGACTCAGTTCATGGTCTGATGACTGAAAGAGATCAGAGGGGCCTTATAAGAGTAAAGACTAAAATAGTAGAACGGGATGACCACTACGCATTTAGGTATCCCATTTTGCTGCCTTCGAAACATTACGTCGTTCATTGTCTCATTAGAGACTTTCATCTAAAAAATTCGCATGCAGGCATCCAGACTATCATGGTTATTTTACGTGAGAATTTCTGGATTATTGCGGCAAGACGTACAATTAGAACGGTAGTAAAAAACTGCCTACCCTGCAAGAGGTTTACCTCAAAGCCGCCAACTACTGCACCCATCCAATTGCCTTTGGACAGAGTTCGAGATGCATTTAGCTTTGAAATTACAGGAGTGGATCTCTGTGGCCCCCTGATCCTCAGAAATAAAATAAAAGCATGGGTTGTTCTATTTACGTGTGCTGTGTATAGATGTGTGCATTTAGAACTCGTTACTTCTATAAGCACAGAATACTTTATACAAGCACTGCGCCGATTCATTTCACGCAGAGGCCGTCCATCGATTATATATACGGACAACGGCACCAATTTTATTGGAACTTCAGCCGCACTGAAGAAAATTGATTGGGAGAAAGTAGTCTCCCATGAGACCTTAAATCCCATTCAGTGGAAATTTATTCCACCAACTGCTGCATGGTGGGGTGGATGGTGGGAGCGATTGGTTCGCACCACCAAAAATCTGCTTGTGAGAGTGCTAGGGCAAGCATCAGTGAATTATGAGGAGCTTCTTACAATCATATGTGACGTCGAAGATGTCATTAATTGCCGCCCCCTCACGTACGTGTCCAATGATGCGGAAGATCTCCAACCTCTGACTCCGTCGATGTTTTTGCGCGACCTTAGATCATCAGGCGTTGTAGATCTCGATATCATAGACAAAAATAAACTGCTTGTTCGACAGCGAAGGTGTCAAGATCTTCGTGAACAATTTCGCATAAGATTTCGAAAGGAATATCTTAGCCAACTGGCGCTAAAACATGGCCAAACGGACGGTGTGTGTATTCAGAAAGGAGACATCGTACTTATTGGTGCGGACAACATCAAACGTGTCAACTGGCCAATAGCTCGCGTGCAAGAGCTTTGTACCGGTAGAGACGGTCGTGTAAGAGTTGTCAAACTCAAAACAGCAAATGGTATACTGCTTCGACCCGTACGTAAAATTTACCCTTTAGAAGTGTGCGCCTGCACCAGTGACAAAGTGTAGTTTTTGATTTGGCTCTCACCTAATCAAAAAGGTGGGAGTGTTGAGAAAAGACGGTGATATGACTTTTTGCCGGTAGATGGCAGCAGCAAAGATTTAAAGAACGGATATTTATCTAATATTAACATTATGTATAAATGTATCTTAATATGTAAACTGTGTCTATTTATATATTTTTTGGTAATTTTTGATATTTTTTGTGTGATTTATATTGCTAAGTGTTTCTATTTTCTGTTTAAATTTATGAATAATCAAAATAATTATGGTAATTTGTAAAAAGAGTATTTGAATATGTACCTGTAATTTTCATTCACCAGATGGCACTGTGTGTCCAGTATTGTATGTATATGTAATGTTTCTGAGTACAAAGCATTTTTGTTGTGTCAGCGAATTCCAGATGTTATTATGTTGGTAAGTTTTCTCGCTGAAAAGAGATGTAAAAGTTCTTGTTTTGGGGTGTATTGTGAAAACCCCTTATTGTGTATTATCAGCCAACATTGAATCTTAAATATGATACCGTTTTGTCAGCGGGATGTCATCTGAGCACCAAACGTTGGAAATAAACGTAGATGCAGACGAAAATGAACCATGTAAGTTTTCTCTTTTTTTTCCATTGTCTCTTTTTGTTACTCTGATTATTTCTGTTTTGAGCAAGTGATGGAAGTGTTAAAAATTTTTAAGTGTATACTACAGAGAGTTTTCCCACTCCGCCCCTTAAAAACGGTTAGTTTTCATCGATCTAAAAAGTGTTAAATTAAATACAAAACTGATAGTTTTAGTTTCGTTTTTTCAAGGTTTTGGTATTGTTTAACAAGCGATTGGACACTGGAAATGAATTTAACGAGCAGCATACGAGTTTTGCAGACGATTTTACATTTAAGAAAGCCGTATTTCCTCGGATTAAATTACTTTTTATCATCTAATTTAAAGAATACTTTCTGCATCATATTTTAGAATAAAGTGAAACGATTTAGTAGTTTTTTTTGTTGTTTTTGTTAAAAATTAATCAGTTTTGCTATTTTAAAAATTTTGTTATATTCTAAGAAATGCTAGTTTGTTTTAAAGAAGTTCTTTAGTAGAATTTTAGGTATGTTGTTAAAAAATTGCGGAAATGGTTTATTCTTTAGAACAAAGAATATTTATAGTATAAACATTGAAAACTTGGTGCAATAGCTGTTGCACTCTTTTGAAAAAATACCCACATACAAAATTTATTACGATTATGTACATTAAATTCACGGTAATAGGGAAATGATACTACCTCTACCTTAAATGAGCCATAATCATAATGACAACCTAGAATCATCACCTATCATTGGATATCATTGAATTAGTCACGCAGAATAGGTTTTAAAAGAATGAAGAAAACATTTATTAATATTCTTTTAAGCTTTGCTTCGCTTTTCATAAAACTTTAAATGAGTAACGAAACTTCTGCAACGAGTATATATATTATAATTCAAAGCATTCTGTTGGGTAGTTTTTGCGCTATTATATGCGGACAGATAAAAGAACATTCCAGATGACGAATATAGGAGCTACATATGTAATTATCCTCACAGAACATAATGTAATGGCATAGTTCTGAGTGTCTTTGTAAATGAATCATGAATTATGCATAGTTTGTTTATAATACCCAACACGGCATAATAAATCTTATTAACATACATCACTTACAGACCAATTCAATTATTTCAACGCAAGTTAGAGTTTGGAAAGACAGGCAGACGGCTAACTAAATAGAAATCATAAACATTTTTAACTATGTTGAAAAGCATTAAAAACACATGTTAAATTGAAATTTGACATTTAGCAATTTCTTTAAATAGACGGAAGCATATTTGAATTCTTTTGTATAGCCCTGTACTTTTCCTACTATCTTTAAATACACGCCATTTATCTAGCTAAAATCTATTAAAAACCAAAACATGCTTTAAACTAATGAAATCACACTTCCAGAGATTACCATCTAGAGCCGGCTGTTAATCCAATTTTTAAATGCCTCTGTATATCATTTCATTTCTATTCTTTAAACATATCGTAATATACTTAAAGCTGTTCAACGTAAAAAACGCATAACCCATTTACAAACCACCTTTAATATATTTACTTACACACTTAGTAAGGAGTGCGAATTCTTTTGTGTAGCCCTGTATATGATTTGCACCAATTATATACACAGCGTAACATGCAAAAATGTAGTGAAACTTAAAAAAAATCATATCAAAACTTGAAACTTCAAGCAATTATCGTTGGCGTACAGCATTTTTGATGCAGCATAGTTTCCGAAATCTTTTGTGTGTCCCTGTAAATATTTCATATTTTCTATTACACAGTAAGAAATTCGTAGTAAACCTAAGTAACTTATAACAATTTTATTATATGTGTAACAAAATTAAAATATGCCGCAAAGTATGTTCCCTTCTATACCGTTATGTTACATAACTATTTTGTGTGGCCCTGTAAATGAATAATAACTATTCTTTGTGCAGCATATTCTACATCATTTGTATTTCAATTTAATTCATAAATGCGTGATGATTTCATTATGTTCGGACGGGTGTAATATCATCAAAAAGCACTTGAAACTTTTTCCCCGTCGGCTATAATGTAACAGAATACTTTTGACTGTCCCTGTATTGGAAATACACATCCGATATTCATAAAATTTGAAGTAACTGGATAAAATTCTTCAATAAATATATATTTAAAATTTCAAACGATTCGACAGAGCAATTTTTGCACTGTTATATGCGGACAAACAGATGGACGGACGCACCAGAGACGAGTACAGGTGATATGCATTTATATAATTACTAATGTATTTAAAAACAGCTAAATTTAAAAGCGCATGCCGAAATTGAAAACGCATTTCCAGCCGTTATTACTTAAAGACAGTACAGTAACCGATTTCTTTTTGTGTGCCCCTGTAAATGAACGTTAAATGCTATAAATACCAAATACTCTATTCTGTCATAATCATCTTATACGGAAATTCAGTGATTTATATCAGTTTCAATACATTTGAAATAGTGTATTTCATTAATATACACTGCAAGTGATTTTCCCCCATAGACTATGATGTGATGCAATCTTTTGGGTGTATCTGTAAATGAACTGTTAATCCCACATACTTAAAATACAATACAGGACATGACTAGGTGACATAAAAAAGGTTTAAAAGAAACCCAAATAAATAAATAGATAAATAAGATATCCTGTTCTCGAAAGTACTGACATTCTTGGAATGTAAAAAATAAAATAAAATAAAATAAAATAAAATAAAATAAAAGTCGGTAATTCGAACGTTGTTGTTTCACGCATTTCGATTTCAAAGGAGTCGTACCCATGAAAATAATATTTTTCTCCATTATTGCGCTGACGCCAGCAAAATCAAAATTATACGGATTGCATTCAGAATCGGACGGTAAAAGCAAAAGCTCATTTTTGAATAAGATCCACTCCATAGCCTTAACCTCCTTATTTTGCTTCAGTGTCAAGTGACGTCAATATCCGTCTCAATACAGCACCTAGCGCTCTCAGCGCCATCTATTGTTTGTAATTCGAACTAAAATCCATAATCGCAGGAAAAAAACTTTTGACCTTTTAGATGACTCTCGTGCAAGAATTTTTTAAATATCTGTAAAAGTTTTCAAGTTATTGATTTTAAAAATCCTTCAGTCTTTTTCAGGACACCCGGCAAATGACAGAATGTGCTTTGCTAAAAGCTACCATAGGAGCTACAATCATTTGGACAACTAGCAAAGAATCTGTTTTTTGAAATAATACAAGAATATACATCCTCTCAAAGGATAGATGTTGCATTTGATACTTACAGGCAGTTGTATTTAAAAATAAATGAACGAAAAATATGAACTGTTGTTGATGGTATAAAAGTTATATACTCCTGGAAAAACAGTACGGAAATGAAAGCAGATTTTAGCTGATAAGTAGAAAAAGAAAAAACTTATGCATTTCATTTCTCAAGAATCTCAAAATGAACATAATTTGAAACAGTTGAATACACAAGTGCTGTACGTTATCTAAGGAGAAAAATATTATAAATACAAGAAATAACTAGTTGAAGAATCCACTAAATTGACCTGCTACCAAGAAGCGGTGGAACACAGCTCATATTTTGCATACACCATGCTTTAGCGTCTGGATTTATAAACATTATCATTATCTAAACACTGTTTTTTTTTAGAAAACGATTTGTAAAACTAGGAAGGATTAATATTTGTGAAATTTGGATCCAATGGCAGGGTGAAAAAAAGTGCGATGCATGGACTTTTATGCAAAGAGATATATAATGCATCCCTTGAAATGCATTCACTTTCAGATGCGGTACAAGTGCTTTTGCCGGCAAGAGGAAATGATGAATCAGAACACAAAATTTCGAGATGCATTAATGGTGTTTGATACTGAAGTTGATTTATCAGAGGAAACAAAGAAACAGTTTAAGTCGTAATTTTACCATCTGTATTATGGAAAGCAAAAATACTCAAACATCATGGAATTGCGCTGCATTCCGTATATTTTTTCTGTAAAACAAAGAGTCTGGGGAGTCGCATTACTTTTTGTCATGTAGTAATACACTCTACTTATAGGTAATGCAAACCAATTACCAAAGTCTTGTTCGGAAGAATTGCCTACAGGCTGATCCTGATCTTCCATCCACAGATAAATATGGTTGGATTTTTGGAACAGATAGTGAGGGAAAAGGTTCTAGAGATCCAGTGGAATGGCAATCCTCTTGTTCCTGAAGCTGCTTTGGAACTGGTGTAATATTCTTGCTCAAGAAAATGTGTCACACTATAATGTGCGTGTCTTTTTAATAACCTAATGTACAAGCATATGCAGAACATAGAACTGTTCTATGACGATTGAAGTTAATTGGTTGCATGAATGTGAACCAATCATGATAGAAGTGCAGAAGACTAAGATTTCTGTTATTTATTAACCCAATCGAGACGAGCATCTTTTACAAGAATTTAGTAGTAATACACTCTACTTATAGGTAATGCAAACCAATTACCAAAGTCTTGTTCGGAAGAATTGCCTACAGGCTGATCCTGATCTTCCATCCACAGATAAATATGGTTGGATTTTTGGAACAGATAGTGAGGGAAAAGGTTCTAGAGATCCAGTGGAATGGCAATCCTCTTGTTCCTGAAGCTGCTTTGGAACTGGTGTAATATTCTTGCTCAAGAAAATGTGTCACACTATAATGTGCGTGTATTTTTAATAACCTAATGTACAAGCATATGCAGAACATAGAACTGTTCTATGACGATTGAAGTTAATTGGTTGCATGAATGTGAACCAATCATGATAGAAGTGCAGAAGACTAAGATTTCTGTTATTTATTAACCCAATCGAGACCAGCATCTTTTACAAGAATTTATTACATTTGACACCTCTTTTTGTCAAACAATTAAATTTAGCTTAGCAAACAAGAAATTGTCTTAATTAGGTAAGGAAAATTTTACTTTTTTAATGATATCAAAAACAAGCTATGGGAGCACGTTTTGAAGTTGCATATATGCACCCGTGGTCCCAAAAGGGTTAATCCTTAACAGACTAAATACAATAGTTTCACCAATACTACTTTTTTCTTGAATTGCTGTGTCTTATCTACATGAAAATAATATGCATTAAAATGCAAAAGAAGATTTCAATTTTCTTTCATCGCAAATGTCTTTTGATCGGTTTATCCAATTGAAAATGTTAATAATCATATTGAAATAAAATCTCAACAAATGTATAATTTGTATAACATTATATGTTCAATAATATTTGTTCTCTGCATTTTTTCATTGAAATTTAATTATGTGGTAATGATTTAAAAAAAAAAAATATTTGTATCTATGCGCGATAGATGGCGCTCATTTTTCAATATGGCGTCTATAAGCTACCACAAATTTAATAGTATCATCATAAAATGAACTCCTTGGACCATTATGAATCCAAAAAGGTAAATATCACCAAATCCCCAGAGATGAAACCAAAAACCCTAATTTTGGCTTCTGGTTCAACGACTAATCAGAGATCCCGAAGAACATGTTTTTACAAAATATCTGTCTGTGAGACTGTGAGTCTGCCTGTCTGTGTGTATGTGACAAAGCATTTGTGGGCATTCTGTTACAAGAACTAATGCACGGAATTTCACATAACTTTACATTCTGTTAGACCTTGATACAAATTAGATCCGATTAGTTTTTGGTGTAGGTTTTTAGTATTAGTTCGCCACCTCAGCAGGTGGCGTTGCTGTGCTGCATTATTCACAATTTCCGCAATAGCCACATCTCAAAAATTAGAGCATGGATTTTCATAAAACTTGATATTAATTTAATAATTGATATAAGATGGTGCGGACTACGTTTTGATGCAAATCGCTCAACAGTTGGCGCTGCCATGGTGCATTACTTGTCATTATCTCAATAGCTCTATCTCAAGAACTAATGTACGGAATTTCACAAAATTTTAGATTCTGTGGGACTTTGATATAAACTAGATCTGATTAGGTTTTAGTGCATATTGCTCTACAGGTGACGCTGCTATGCGGCATTATTTGCAATTTCCTTAATAGCCATATCTCAAGATCAAGTGCACGGATTTTCAGAAAAAAAATATTTAGTTAGTACTTGACATAACATGATGTTGATCACGTTCCGGTCCACATCGCTCAACAGGTGGCACTGCCATAGTGCATTAATCGTGATTGTCGCAATAGCTCTATCTTAAAACTAATGCACGAAATTTTTGAAAACTTCAGATTCAGTTAGTCCCTAATATAGATAAGTGTTGTTTAATTGTTGGTGTAAATCGGCCTACAGATATCGTTGCTATACTGCAACGACACGATTTCGGAACAAATGTACCTCAAGAACTAATGTATGGACTTTCATCAAATTTCAGATTCAATTAGTACCTAACTAAAAATTTGATCCTGAGTATTTTTTGGTGTACACCATCCAATATGTAGCGCTATTATGCAGATTTTGCAATAGCTCTATCTCAAAAACTAATGCATGAATTTTTTTCCAAACTTCAGATTCAGCTATAAATTGACGTAAGTTGTTGCTAACTAGATTTTGGTTTAATACATCTAATCGGTGGCGCTGCTATGTTGCATTTTTCAGGAAGGATTAAGATGCATAAGACAGAAAAAAAGTTTTGGGATTGCTACATCTGATTAGTTTTTTTTTCAGAAATGTACTAAAACAGATCAAGTTAAAATATGATATAATGATCTTGCACAAATATTTGCACATCGAAAATTTCTAAATATAAAATTAAAAGATATTTCAAACATTATATCGCCAAATTACCATTTACAAATCCAATACTTTTTTGCAAACGTGGTTCTCCCATAGATTCATATTGCTTGCAAAGAAGTTCAAATATACAAATTTAGCAATTTTAATTAATTAAATGATAATGTCAAAAATGTCTTTTTAAAAATATCTATACTATAATATGAATTTTCTGCGCAAGGTGAAAATTTTTTTTTACAACAGATAAAAAATTAATATCTCACTTATTTTTACTTATACTACTATTTGTTATACTGAACTTAAATTAAAAAGTGTTTTCAAATTAATTAGCGTAATTAATACCTTTTATAATAATATTGCCTTAATTTGCTGAAAAGTTTATAATTTTTTTTTCAATATACTTTTTTATGACAAAAATAAGGCTAAATTATTATTCAGCATAAAAGGGTACATAAAAATTAGAAATGGGCGAAATTTCAAGGCTGTATGACAATAATTTTTAAATAAGAATGCGCGAATGTCAATATATATGTGAGATGTTCTGCTCCATAACAATGCACAATGCAAGTGTCAGTGTACTATTTTTAATCATCACTAAACCGTAGAACATTTAATTTTGCAGTCATAGTCCCAGAGCCGACAGCACAGAAAACTATGTTATCGAGCTCTTTAATTTATGGAAGAGTAGTAATAGGGGAATCTAATGATCCATGCCTGCCGGAAATAAAGTGATGCATAAACCAAAAATTAATACGACTAGTGGTTTACTCGAAGGTTTAACATTGTGTTTGCCGTACAATCAAAGGTATGAAAGCATTGGTAACTAGGACAGGAAATCACAATGATAAACCTACAAATATGCCACTAGTGGTGTTAATGTTTGGCTTATGTACTATTTCACCTCTGGCAGACACGGATTATTAGATTCCCCTACTTCTACTCTTCCATAAAATAAAGGTTTTTTTCCTTGTGCTCGATAACATAAATTTTTGTGCTGTCGACTCTTGGACTTTTAGGCGTGGCACATGGTGGCAGGATATGGAATGAAACTCTTGAGAATTTCCCATTAATATCACTCAAAGATGGTTGATTTCCATTAAATACCTTTATTTATCATTCATAGGATAATGAAACAACTTCACCAGAAATTGTTTGATCTCAGTATCAATGTAATATGTCGCCATAGAAAAACATAACGATGTTCTTAAAAGTGGAGAGCATTACCATATTAAAAGATTTGAACTCTGACAAGTGACAAGGATTTTATTAGTACTAGAATAAAGTAGAAAATCTGTTCCGAAATTAGTGTAACGAGGTTATATCCGAAGAGACCGTAGAATACAGGCTTTTACGGTTACTTCTAAGTTGCCAATTAATTTATTAGAAAAAGTCATTTTAACCAATGTGAAAATTTTACCGACAAAAAGAAAAAGAGTTCTTCCAGACCGTCGGAGGATAAATGATGCAATCAGTCCCCTGGCGTCGGTAGTCCAATGATTTTTTAGAACGAAAATAAAAAAGATATTATGCAATAGATAAAATAATAAAATTAAATAATGAGATTTTAGGGAAAGAGTTACTTTAACAGATTCATGTTTTTTAGAATAAAATAAAATAAAGATAGCGTAGATGAAAGGTTTGGAATATAAATAATACGTTAAATATTATACAAAGTAAAGGGAAAAGTTAAATATTAAAAGAATTTGGAAATAATTAATTCAGAATTAAGAAGAATTTTTTATTTTTACACACGCACACACACGTGCGCGCGCATATGTATACATATTGAGAGAAATAATTGCAAAGTTAACATTAAACTTTTCGGACTCTATTTGTAGCTGTTTGTAGCTGAAAGGAACAACTTGAATGAAACTAAAACCTGAAGAGGGAAGTAGAATGGAATAATAAAAATAGTTGAATGATCACCGACAGATGGCGCAAAGGTCTACTATTGTTCTGTTGGTGCAAACACTGTTGTAGACATCCACATAATTAAGAAATGGTCATTTTTCTTATTATATAGAATAGCTTAAAATTAAAGCCCGATCTGTCCAACTGTCGAGAAGACCAGCTACGTCAGTTAATAAGAACAATTTTATTATTCTTCAAAGAGTGGTGTTAATCAAGAAATCCGAATTAAAAAAAGTAGCCCATTGGCAGCATTGTTTTGTAGCATAACTCGCAGCTATTACATTTTGGACCCTGCATTGCTATCTGAATCTGAGTTGTCTCTGTGCCCCCTACACCTTCTGCAATTTTGTTGGTCTGGCAGCGAAATACCTTGTATATTCATTACTCCAAATATGTTTTGTAAACCAGAAAACTCGGGTTAGATATCCCAATATTATTAAATTAAATTTCACATAGATATTTTTTATTACAATTTCAAAGAGACATTTATCAATCAGAGCTTCTTCAGCTATTCAAGGCTTATTTTTTTAAAAATTCTTTTAATGTTCCGTAAATCTTGATTACTCGATTTATAGGTTTAAAAAAAATCAATTAGTCTTACAAGGAGAGAGCCAACTTTGATAATCACAGATTTTGTTTATTTTTATGTATGTTGTAGGGCAGAGGCCCCTTAGTCTCAGGTTCGACTGATTTTATACAACGCTTCTTAGTTCGCGAGAAACAAGGAGGGGGGTCTAATATTATAATACAACTTAAGTACTTATTTTGTAGCCAATCCTTACGTTTGCGTAGCTCATTAGGTACAGTTTTAGCTCCTAGATCTGCGAACTTCGGGTTCGAACGCAGAATTTTTTTTCCCTTTTTTTTTTTTTTTTTTTTTTTTTTTTTTTGAAAATATACTTGCAATCAAATTTTACTAAACTCATTGTCAATAAAAAATTGTAATACGTTAAAATATAATTTTAACGTATTTCTTTTACTTTTTTATTTGTAACTAAATCGTTATATAAAACGGTTAATTTTTTAAATGACCTAAAATGCATTTCATTTATCTTTTATATACGTAATAATACTGAATAATTGTGTCAATTCGGGATTTTAAAGAAACATCCTTTAGGTATTGCCCTAACAAAGGAAATGAATAAGATGAAAATACTGGATGATTGAAATGTGATACATTTGTTTTTTTCCTTAATTGTTTTATTAATATTTTTAATTTAAAAATTTAAAACCGTACATTAATTACAATTTATATATCTAATTTTTATTTAGCCTTTTGATTTTTTTAAAATCATTATTAAACTTTTTTCAGCATTAAAAGAAATAAAAAAATTGGTTCTATTATGATTAGCAAAAACTCCAAAATCTTTTCTGGCATCTTCTAGTTGTGGTAAAAATAAAAATAAATGCAAAAAAGAAGGTAAAGGAAGGTGAGCAAAAAGAAGGTGAACTTAAAATGGTTGTAAGCGAAGCATATACGTATTACAAAATTAAAAATCTTTAATATGTAAAAAAGAGGTTGTAATTTAATTCTTATATTACTTTTTACTGCAATTTTGTTACCTAATTTGAAAATAGAGCAATATTATCATCGTATCCAATACGTAATTACGTATTTAACGTAATTTACGTATTTTACGTATAATAATAGTTTTTAATATACGTAATTTACGTATTAATTACGTATATTACTATTTTGTAATGCGTAAGCGAAGCATATACGTATTACAAAATTAAAAATCTTTAATATGTAAAAAAGAGATTGCAATTTAATTCTTATATTACTTTTTACTGCAATTTTGTTACTTAATTTGAAAATAGAGCAATATTATCATCGTATCTACTTCACTTATTAAGGTAATATATAAATGGCGTTTCTTTAAATTCACAAATTGAAACAATTGTTACATATTGTATAGGAAAAGAATACATGAAATACATTTTATGAGTATTTAAAAAAAATAACAGTTAAAAAAATATATATGAAATATATTTTAAAAGTCATTAAAAAAATGACAGATTTATGATGATTTATGCAACGATTTTGTTACAATTGAAAATAAATACAAGAAAATTGTGACTGATATACATTTTTTAATTAATGATGAATTTATTAAATTATATTTAAAAACATATTTATAAAACAAAAAATAAGAAATCAAACGTAGCACGTTCAGGGATTGAACCCCAGGCCTATGGATCAATGAGCTAACGCTCGACCGAATGAGGTACGCCAACTTAAAAATCGTGTTACAATGTAAGTATTTAAGTTGTATTATAATATTAGACAAACCTGTTTCTCGAGAGCTAAGGAGCGTTGTATAAAATCCGATGAACCTGAGACTAAGGAGCCTCAATCCTACAACATATGCAAAAATAGTCAAAATCTATGATTATCAAAGTTATCCCTCAACTTGTGAGAGACATCTCGTACAACATTACTAGCAGAAACGGTCTTTTCTCAATTTTACCCATGATTACAACGGCGTTTGCACGAACAGTGCCATCTGTTGGCGGTTATTGCTACTACTGTTTATTATTCCATTGTTCTCCCCCCATTCCCAAATAGTAAATGCACCGATTTCGGTTTTATTCGGGTTACTACTTCAAGCTATTGAGAACTCCAAATAGAAATACTTATATTATAACCAATCGGCGTATTCTTAAATTTTTAAAAGGATTCTTAAGTATGAAACTCGAAAAAGAACAAAAAGTATTTAACGTTTTCCCTTCTAAAAGTATTTAAATTTCAAAGGTTTAAAATTTATAGGCGAATCTTAATGAAAATTAGAATGAAATAATAGATCGGAAACTAAGTTCCGTCGTTTTAAGTATTTTTTTGGTACCGGAATCTACTTTTTATGATTAAGTTAATTTTTAAACAACTTGATGTAAAAAATAGCTTTTGGTAGAGAAATATTATTTTAAACGTTGAGAGCTTAGTTGCCTACTTAATAGAAAAAGGATTACGAAAAGAGAAGTAAAAATAAAGATTGTCAATGTCTTCGCATAATAAAATGGAAAATCTAAATGTTACTGCTGAAATAAATGTAAAAGTACATTTAGTTTCATTTAATTCTTTCGAGAAAGCAGTGACTTTGTCCATTTTAACTTCTTTGTTTTTTAAATCCCATTTGAGAATGCGTAGAGTTTCATCACAATTATTCAGCAGACATTTTCATTTTATTTAATCGCTGAAAAGTATTAAAAAGTGTACTATTTAAATATTACAAAGAAACTATCTAATCAGGGATTATGGTTTGCTTTTTTTCTTTTATTTCTGTTCAGTTCTTTAAGCACTTGAATTAAAAAAATACCTCTTGCAGAAAAAAAAATCAGACATACTTGTTTAAAACTTGGCATGGTGTTAAAGGTAATAAGCAACTCTGTAACTTATTTATAAAACTTATATATTTGTATAGAAAGAACATGCTTTTTGAAGTATCAAACAAAAATTTAACGCAGTAATGCTCACATATATCCATTTATAAATAACATTTATATTTTGCTATCAATAAACTCAAACAAAAATTGTTATGTTATTTAATCGTTGATATTGCCCTTAAATTCTGTGACATAATAAATGAAAAATTGCGTTTGAAAAATTAGTAGTGAGAAATGTAATATCCCTCTCTACCCGGGATATGTCATATCCTGTGCCCGGATTAAAATAATACTTTTATTTTCTATTTAAACAATTTTTTATGATTTTTGTACACAGGTAATAAATTTAAATTTTTAATTTCTGGCACCTTGAATAATAAAATCGAGTTTAATTTTTTCGATTACGTACATCCTATTTAATAATCTTTCAACCCTTTAAGGGACGCCATGTGCAGTCTGTTGCAGAAAAAATATTAACGTCAAAATTGACAATTAGTACCAGTAATTTTTTTAGTACAGTTTCGATGTTATAATGTACATAAGAAAAAAAAAGGAAACTTTAGTTTATTTTGAAATAAATTTGTTCGTTAATTGCTGTGTTAATTAATTATTTCAACATCTTTAGAGCAGAAATGCCCTGTCCCTGAAAAAATTAACAGCTATTAAATGTTACATCACTGTCTTATAATACAAAGTGGTTTATTAGATTCTCTCTCTATATAAAATTACATTTCTGAAACATACAATAAGAATGCTGTTTTAACGCTTTGTTCGAACAAAACAGAAATAATTTTTTGCTTCATTTATCCCTAGAAGTAATTTTCTGCATCATTTGTCAGCTAATAACCGGGAATAACCCAAAAAAGGAAGTTTCCAACATCGAGAATTGAATTCATAAAATTAACAATTGTACATTTAAGATTACTGAATCGGTTAATGTGGTAAGCTTTTACATTTTTTTTCACCCGTGAATATAATTATACCTATAAATATACGAGGCGAAATCGGAAAATAGCATTTCCCTGATTTAATATATACTTCATTTAATATAGACTTCATTTTTAAAATATCCTATAGAATTTTTTTTTTGTTCAGAAGACAGGGTCATGACCCCATGACCCCCCCCCCTTTTATCTGCCACTGTCCGGGACACATTTTAAAATAATTTTTATTTATTGAGGTAAAATTCTGAAATTTTTTGTAATGATTAACCGTATCATTTGTAAAAAAAAAAATCTCATGCTGAAACTTCTTATAATTAAAAAAAATATTAAAAAAGTGAGTAGTTTAAAATCGTTATAACTCGAAACATTGTTTGTAGAATCAGTTTTTTTCATTTAAATAACCGGAAATATGTAAGTTTCAACTTTGACTCAGCATTTTTAAAAATATTAATTTAAATAAAAGTTAAAAATATTTAAAATAATTATTTTTAAAGAAAAGCGTCGTAATTTTATAAAAAAATCATATTCTCAAAAGTAAATATTTTTTTTCCAATTTGCTGAATAAAAATTAAAATAAAACAATTGAAAAAGACATGTTCAAAGTTTAAAACATTATCTTTAACAGTTCTTGACTTATAACCATTTAAATAGGATAATTAATATAACCTGTTTTAATTAAGAGAGAATCATGATTCAAACGTCATTTTAAACAAACAACAACAACAACAACAACAAAAAATAAAATAAAAAATAAAAAATAAAAATTTTCTAGAAAATTTAAAGATTATTATGTCTTGGACCGCCTTAGCGTCTTATCACTTGTTCCCTAATCCCGATTTGCAGTATGCAATTTTTCAGCTTTCAAATACCCACTCACACAGACAGCCTCCTGAAGAAATAAAGAAATCCATTATCCCTTAACAGTTATATTTTTTGACAACATAAATTAAAAATAGAGACTATACATAACTTTTTCCATTCTAAAATATTTATTTGCTTTAGATAATTCCTTGGGGACGAGCGAGTGGTATAGTGCCACATAAAGTGCTTAGAATTTTTGATTATTCTCATGAGTAAGTTTTTATTGTTAATTTTTTTACCTTCTTTAAACTGAGAATTTTCACGATTCAATTGAGCAAAAAAATCTGTTTTAAAAAACCGGTGATGAAAGTTTAAAAATTCTTTAAAACACTCTCGTCCCGAAGGGATAATTCTAAAAATAGCTGACAATCAATAAAGATAAATTTAAATTATAAATTAGTGGTATAAAAAAGCTTTTAGTAACGAAGCAAGCAAAGCGTTCTTGCCTGAACCCAGTTCGTTCAACACCGTTAGGGAATTAAGGCAGTCTAGGGCACATTTTAAAATAACCTTTATTTATTGTTTTTAAATTTAGAAACTTTTTGTAATGGTTAACCATAATATTTGTAAACAAAATCACATGATAAAACTTCTCTTCTTTTCTAATTTCTTCTTTTAAATTTGAAACATATTAATTAAATGAGGTAAATTTAAATCGTTATAATTGAAAATATTATTTGTAGAATTTCATTTTTTTACCATTTAAATAAACAGAAATATATAAACTTTAATTTTGATTCAGCATTTTGAAGAATATTAATTAAAATTAAAAATATTTAAAGTAAAAAAAAATTCTGTAACTTAATTTTTTTTCCAAAAGTAAATATTTTATTCAAATTTCCTGGATTCAAATGAAAGTAAAATAATTTAAAAAGCCATTATTCCAAGTTTGAACTATTTATCTTTAAAGGCTTTTTAATTAAAACCGTTTAAATAGGAGAAATGGCGAAACAATCCATCATGAAGAAAAACCCATTTTACAAGAAGTGGTTTCATGACAACCATTGCTTGAAAACTAGAATTTGAAAATAAACCAAAACAAAAAAATCAATATTTTCTGTTTGAATTAAGATAGAAACATATATTAAACGTCATTTTAAACAGAAAAAAAGAAAAAAAATATGCAATAATTTTTTTTAAAGGAAATTTGAAGATTTTTGTATCCCGAACCTCCTTGAGCAGGTATTCCATATACACGACTCTTATTTTTCTAATACAGTGAAACCTCCAAATAAGGGACACCTATGGGACCGCAACTTTCGTCCCTTAAATAGAGGTGTCCCTTATTCGGAGTTCCTTACTCAGTGAAACCTCCAAATAAGGGACATCTTTGGGACCGCTACTTTTGTCCCTTAAATAGAGGTGTCCCTTATTCGGAGTGTCCCTCATTTGGAGGTTTCACTGTAACACATTAGGAAACTTTTTAATCTTTATGTAAATGATTGAATTACCTTCATGATTATGTGAGAAATGTAAGTTTTACTTCTTTATGATTATAGTCTATTGTTTATTTTGGATAAAAACACTTCCTGCAACAGCATGGAAAACTTATATTTAGTTTTTTTTTCTTTTCTATTTGCGCATTCATAAGAAAAAATTCTCTTTAAATGTCTAACAATACTTTATCTGAGTTTTGATCTTTTTATACTGTGGCATTTCTTGCACCAAATTTAGATTCTGAAGTGGACACCATGAATTATTATCCATGTTTCTGAATGTGTTGTTCTATTTTCATTAACTTTTTTTTTTTTTTTCTTCAAAGTAAAAGATTCTTTAATAAGATTTTATTAATTTCTGTATGTAAAATGAATGAGAGATCAGATTACAATTAGACTGGAAGGCGGAAGCACAGACAATCAGCTCATCGAGTTCACGGCTGGAATTCCAGAATTAGTTAAAACTCGATTCGCATATTAAAACGCAATTGGTCTGCCATGTCATATCTCGATGAAAAACGCATGAAAACTCGATTTTAGTGGTTGACTCGCCATCATTGTATTTTCCTGCACCCAAAGATGTGAAAAGACGGAGTACTGAGAGCAGAGAAATATGATGGTAAACCCATGAGTGAACCGCTAATCGGGTTTTAGGTGTTTTCCGTCAAGATATGGTTTGGTAGACCGGTTGAGTTTAATATGCGAATCGAAATTTAACTGATCTTAGAATGTCACCTGTGAACTCGATAAGGTGATTGTCTGTGTTGCCACTTTCAGTTCTAAATGCTATTCCTTTTCTTTTGAATGGCGATGTCTATTTGATTTGAATTCCTTAATCTCATTTTTTATGTTTTGAAAGTAATAAAATAATTTAATGATGATATAATGCAAAAGATAATTGAAAATTAGGCAACTTTTCAAATAAGTAATTATTTTAACTACTTAGATGTGCATTTTGCATGCCTTATTCTTTAAACTATGCTTAACGCTACAACTGCACTCTTAAAAAAAAAAAAAAAAAAAAAAAAAAAAAAAGGACGATTTTTTGTTAAAAAACAGTAAATTCTACTGGCGTCCAGATTAGTAATAGTATTTCCGTAAAATCGTTCATTCTTTTTACAGTGTACCGGAAATTTGAGTTAAGTTTTTAAAAAATATTTCACACTAGAATTTTGTTTTAAAAGAGTTTACTTTATTATTCAACGTTTTTCTTCTTTGTATCTTTAAAACTTATTTCATAATCGAATTTCTGGTTTGAGCCGAAACATATTCATATGGTAGCCGTCAAACTGACGGATCATTATATTTCTAGTGTTAAATAAATATAGTTAGAAGTATGATATTTTATTATATTGATTAGTATAGAAGTTTGATATTTTATTATTTGTAATAAAAAAATAATTTTTTTATTTCTTTTTTTTAAATTATTTTAAAAATTCTAATTAAAAAAATTCTTTAAGATAAGTATCAAGGATGTATTAAAGAATATATTTTTAAAAATATTAAGAATTTCCTATTTTTTAAATATTTTTACAGATGAAATAAAAAAAAAAAGATTTCGAAAAATAAGACTTATATATATATATATATATATATATTAATAATAATATATATATAACTTAATAATATATATATATAATGGTTTTTTTAAAAATAGTTTACCGCATTTCTGCCTCTTTCTGTTTACAGAAAATAATTATCAAATTACATTTTAATAAAATACATAACAAACTTGATTAAATTTTATTTTTGTAAAATGTTATTAACTTTTATAAAATTACAAAGCAATACTTTTACTAGAGGAAATGTTTTTATTATTTAATTTAGTTGAAAAAAAAGGCACCTGAGTTGACGACTTAGTTCAAATAAAATTGTTTTTAATTTTTGAAATTTAATTTAAAGGTATGTTAAAACTTCCAATTAGTGCGCTAAATAACAAGTTTCTTAGCAGATACAACCAAAAGTTAATTAACAATATCGTTATTCCCTACATATTAATACCTTCGGAATGAGCGTCTGTCATAGAATTTTTAATCTTTTGTTACCGGTTTTTTTTAAATAGAAATTTTTGCCTAATTGACTCGCGAAAATGCTCGGATTAAAGAAGACAAAATATACAGTCGACTCTCATTACTTCGAACTCCTCGGGACCACAAGAAGTGTTCTGATTATCCAGAGTTCGAATTATAGAAAGTATGATGGGAAAACATGTTTAAAGGGGTACTATTATAAAGTAATTTCTGTCATAGTATCTTTTCAATTTATTTCGGCTGCTATCATTGAAATATGACTTAATAATAAATTAAAAAGTATAAATACATAGACTAATTAAGGGATTGTGAATAAGCGCAATGGTAGAAGGGGTCTGTCATTGACGGACAGACGTAGCATTAAGAAACAGCTGAATGGGATTATATGTATACTAGTTCAGAAAAATTCGGACAAAAATGAAAGAAAGAAAGTTATTTAAAAGACCTGAAGACCGTGAGAAAATTTGGAAAAACTAAAAATCGGAATTCTGTTTAGTTCGAGTTAAACGAAGTCAAGAGAAAATAAGTTCGAATAAATGAAAATTTTTAAAGTTATTTTGCCCTTGAAAATTTCGGGAGTTCATGTTTAGTTCGAATTAAGCAAAGATTCGATTTATCCGATTTCGAATTAACGAGAGCCGACTGTACAATAAAATTTTACTGGTGAGAATAATCAAAAATTCTGAACCTGAACGCCTTCTGCGGCCCATATAAGGGTCTATGCTTTTAATTTCAAACAGTTTTTTATGAAAGTAATTTTAAAAGCTTATACTTATTCTTGAAAGCGATTTTAAAAAAGAAATCTTGAGACAGAGCCGTGAATAAAATAATGTGGAGTCCAGGTTCTTGAGTATAACAGAATAATATTTATTTAAAATCCTATAGAGATGCTAGGCCCCCTTGGAGGTAAGGGTCCTTTTTAGATCCAAGCCCAGGAGAATCTGAGATGATTACACGATACATGTGCATAAAGTTGATATCACCAATATATCCGCCAAAATGGTTACATTACACGTAGTTTGGCGCACTCTCTGAAAAGTTTGTTTTGTATGAACTGTGCTATTTTGGCATAATTAAAGGGCAATTTTGAATATGAGATATATGGACACGGATTTTTAATTGAAGACAATACAAAGGCCACATGAGTTACACTGGAATTTCATGATCGCGGTATATGATCATGGAAATGGTATCAGAAACGAATCGAAACTAAAATCTTGGAAGATGGTTCTCAACGGCTAATTTAGGAGGGATCACATATAAATTACAACAATAAAGATAGGGAATGTATTTTCATTGAAAAAGATAAACTGTCGTTATTTTTGAATAAAATTACATTGATATTGGATAGATAAACTATTATATTAATTGAAAAAGGATTTTATTTGAGTTCATACCTGATGGGAAAGGTGACTAAAGGTATGATTAAGGTAAACAGCTTAATATATGATATTGATATCATGGGGTCGCTCGTTTCCAATGGGTTAAAATCATGTACTCACTTAAAATTTATAGCTTGGGAATGTAAATGAAATACCATTGGCTTAGTTTATAATGGAATTACTACTATGGATCCCACTTATTTCAATATGTTTTAAAACAGACTACATATCGGATAGTAAAGCGAAATAGTATTAATTTTTACATAAAACTAATTTTTATTAATTTTTTTGGTTACAGTTTCAGGACAAGTTTTAAAACAGAATATTTTATCAATCTAAATATTAAATAAATGAATGAGAAAAAGAAAACTGCAATAAATCTAATCGTTTCTATATCTATATTTTTTTGGTTAATTTTTCCTACAGTAATAAGGTATATATCAGGAGGTGGACACATACAATAAATTTCATCGAGTTTAAGACTAAAATTCCAGAACTAGTTTAAACACGATTCGCATATTAAAACCGAATTGGTCTGCCAAGTCAAATCTTGCAGGAAAATCCTTGAAAACCCGATGCTAATAGTTGAATTGTAAATTTAGTATTGCGCTTTCCATCACTCAAAGGTATGGAAACGTGGAGGACTGGGAGCAGGAAAACACAATGTTACACCTGCGAGTTAACCACTAAAATCTTGTTTTCTGGTGTTTTCTATCAATATATGACTACGCAGACCGAATGCGTTTTAATATGTGAATCGAGCTTTAATTAACTCCAGAATTTCAGCAATGAACTCAATGAAATGTTTTTTTGAGCTTCCACCTCTTGGTCTATAGCAGTGTCAATTATTTAAATAGCATTTGACCTACCTCCATCACATATTTAATTCTTTTTGATACATATGTGACCTGGATGATTAATTGCCGAAACGTCAGTGAGGCTTACTTTGGAGACACGAAATTTTTTGGTTTCCGTCTGTCTGTCAGTCTGTCTGACTGTTCCGCGATAACAGACGTAAAAATCATCCGATCTCTTTGAAATTAAGTAAGCACGTTCGGGATTTAGCTGTATAGTGTTTTGTTAGGTTTGGATCATTTGTTCGGAAAATACAGAACATTCTATTTTGTATCATAATGCTATCCTATGGAAAATCAAATGGAAAGAAAATGGCTCTTTTGATTAATGGATTAAAATGATAAATAATGGATATTGAAATTTCCAAATACGGATCTTAAATTTCTCTTATTATTTTGAAATTTTGTGTAAGCATTTGTTAGATTTTTAAAAATGTTTCTGCTAATTTTGGGGATTTTTTATTCATGAGTTCAAATAATATAAAACATTTTGTTTCAGAATTTTTTTTATTTAAAATGTACATATTTCATTATTTCATTATTTCTCTTTCTTTTATTTGTTGCATAGCAACAAAAACTGATGCTTTTTAACGGCAGTTCCGATGATTTTCAAATTTCCCTCCATTGAATGAAAATGGCGCGTTTGGTTAACGTATTTAAACGTGAAATTATGGGTGTTCAAAGTTCTAACTAAGATTTTAAATTATTCCCATTCTTTTGAAATTTTGTCAATATATTTGTAAGATTTTTATTAATTAGATGTATAATTTTTCGTGTAATTTTAGAAATGTTTCCAATAATATAAAACAGTTTGTTTGATCAATTTACATATTTGACATGAGATATATTTCATTATTTCTGTATTGTCTGTTGCTTAGTAATGAAAATAGCCGAAAAAAAATAAAACATTTAAATAATTCCAATTGCGAAAAATTAAGAGGTTAAATATAAATTACATTAATAACATATCTTTTTTAACACTTTCCAATATAGCTGAAAATTGCTTATATATTTTATTTGTCTGTCCGTCTGTATGTCTATTTTTTCTATCTCGCGTAAATATAGTCCGATATATTTGAAATTGATATATATTATTGTGGTTTACTGTGGCATATTCTGTATTGAAAATGAAATGTAGAGCATTTCCTGTTCATTTACAGGGTCACTCAGAAGAACTCCATGCATTACGATCTGCGGCAGAAAATCGTTTGCTGTGTGTTTTCATGATATCTTAAACATATTGAAATTGAAGCAAATCACTAAGGTTTTTTAAAGTGTCATACTATAGACCATGGCGTGCAAATAACTTAACATTCATTTACAGGAACATGCAAAAGAATTTGGTTATGAGCAATAATTGAACTTATGAACAAAATAATATTGAAGTTTAGTCCAGTTTGTTATTTATCCTTGAAAATCTCAGTATAAAACGAAATTTAAGATGTATTCTAACCATTTGCATAATCAATAGAAAATTACGAATGCAAATTTAATGAGTGTACGGGCGGTTCAGGGGGGCAGAGCCACCCTAAAGAAATGTGCTTTATTACCTAAAAAAATATCATAATATGTAGTTCATAAAAGTTTTAGAATATCATTGCATAAAATAATTATCAATTTAGCGCATCAAATTTCTGAAACCTTGTTCGTATTTTTAGGTGGATTCGTAATTACATAAATACGTAGCACTTATAGTCGTTGTTTGATCTGTATGTCTGCCTACATATACGTCTGTCTGTCTACCGCAAAAAATTATAAAAATAGTACCCAACCAAATGGTTTGAAATTTAAAATATATGATTTTTGGAAAAATTTGTGGAGTCATTTCTAATGTTATGAACATCGGATCGATAGTTTAATTATAGGGACAGTCAAAAGTATTCAGTTACATTACGCAAATGGGGAAAATATCTTCAATTGCATTTTAATGATGTTATATTTTTCGTACATAATGAAATTTATATAGATCTATGAAGTACATTGAATTATACATTCTGTACAGAATGCGGTGCAAGGAATATTTTTGCTTAATTTAAAAGACCACACAAAAATATTCCATTACATAATGTTATAGGGGAAAACAATGTTTGGGGAGTATTTTAATTACATTGAATTATTTAACATTTTATTAAATTGATATACGTTGCTGAGGCCTACTACAAATTACTTCCTACATAACAGAAAGCCAGGGGCGTAAACCACCCTTATTGCGTAGGGGGGTGTAGACTCATAAATTTCCGACTCCAAGAAGGAAAATTTCCGAGTACTAAGAAAAATAAAATGCCGACTATTATATACATACGTATGTGTATATACACACACATATATATAATGTCATGCATGAAATTCGTGGAATCTTGGCGGTTTATGAAAGATTGTGTTATTTTGTAGTCGTCAAATCCAGTCAACTTGTGTGAAACTCTTGATAATAGCTGATATCAGAGAGTTAAAATTGAGAACACAAGGTGGTTGTTTTGCAGTCGATTTAATAACACTAGTTTACAAAATTCAACTTCTTTTATATACCCCGAAAGAAATGCATATAAATGTATTAGTCTACGTTCCTTAAACCTAAAAGTGTCAGCAGAAATATTCTATCACGTCACAATTTTCTTTCTGCAGTCAATTGTTCTTTTAACTACTCAACGTGGTGACGACAATTTAATGTTCATTTGTTCCCTTCAAAGAACAAATATTTTGTTTCAGATTGAATTAAAATGCGAAGTAGAAGGTGTAAACAAAGTTTGATCGTTTTTGCTATGTTTGTGGACAATTTGTATTTAAAAAAAGACACATTGTAGGTTTGTGAAAAAGTGCATATCTTCATTATTTTGGATTTCCAAGTTAAAAAGTCGGTGCCTCTTGTGTTTTGCGAAAGCTGTTTAATAGTTTTACTCCAGTGGCTATCAGGAGAAAACGTACACCTTCCATTTGGTTCACCAGTGCTATGGAGAGAACCTAGTAATCATGAAAATGATTGTAACTTTTGTGTTACGAAGACAGTGGGATAAAATTAAAAAAAATAAGCGAGTATTATGTATGCCGAAGTTCCGTCTGTTACTAAGCCCATTTTACACTCGAAAGATCTACCACGTCCAGTTTGTCCCAGTAATTCGAGCGTAAATATACTAGATGACGACAATGAAAGTGATTTTGAATTCAAATCGATTTCTAGTGATTCTGACGAGTTCTCTCTTGAAGAAAAGACTCCACATTTAATTAACCAAGCCGAATTGACTGATCTTATAAGATATTTACAATTATCAAAATCTAAAGCTGAGCTTCTTGGTTCTCGCCTACAGCAATAGAACTTATTAACACCAAACACAAAAGTTACGTTGTCTATAGTCGCGGGGTTGTCCGGGTTAGTGGGCGTTTATTGTTGCCGATTTATTGAAATATTTTCAACAGATGGGAGTAAACATGTCATTAAAAATTCATTTTCTGCATTAGCGCCTGAGTTTTTTCCCTGAAAACTCAGGAAGTATGAGTGACGAACAAGGGGAATGTTTGATTCCAATTGAATTGATCCAAATAACTAAAAAAGAGGGCTAAAATTAGCCATTTTGATTTTTTTTATATTAATATCAAAATTATGTAATCCAGTTAAGTATATAAATATTTCTTAAACCAGACGTGACAGAATTTTTTTATTATTTTTTCTGGATAACTCTATCTAAATAAACAATAAATTAACTTTCAGCTGGGGTATAAAAACCGTGTAAACTAGTGTAATCTATAGGGTCAGAGCATAAGTGTAGCAAGGCAGTGGATTCAATAATCCGGTAATTTCTCCATCAGAAACGGAGCCAGCTTGTTATTCTAAGTCGTTTATTCATCAAACATGAAATATTAAAATGAGTCTTACATATGAAAAAATTCGTTAAGCCTTCATTCTTTGGGATGAATCTCTATGTCATACTATATGATTTTCAAAAGAAAATTAAGAAAAATACAAATGTCGTAGATAGAGATAATAAATGTCGAAATATTTGAAACAAGACAGAAATCTATGCTCCAAAGTCATTGCATCTGCTTTTTGTTAGATTCGTAGTTAGACGATGACAGGTATCGACGTAAGACAGAAACGAGGCAATCAGTGAAAGGAGCACTATTAGAGATGGGCAGCTATCTATGCTAATGACTCGAGAGGGGAGCGGCTTAAGCAGCCCGTACCTCGTAACGTGGTTTTTCGAGGTAAAAAGGTCTAGCATCGAAAAGACGTGGGAACATAGATTCCTGAAATTATGATTGGGAATAAAAACAACAAAATGGCTTTTCAAACATTCGAAAATAAAAACTAGCTTCTCTCAGAATATTATAGATTGGACAACTGATATAATTTATAAAGGACTAAAAACTTTAGATTAAGATTTTAAATAAGATATTTATTAATATACGCGTTTTAAAATTAAAGGGGAACTCAATCAAAAAAAATATTTTAGGTATTATTAAGAAATGGTGAAATAAATAATAGGACAAAAATTTAGAATAATTCAGACGAATATTGCGAAATGAAATTTAACACACACATATATATAATGGCAGCCTTCGCCAGCTACGCTGGTCGGTTTTCCTAAAAGATTATTGAATCAAATGAAATAACACAGATAAAATAAAACTACATTTTCTTAACATCTAATAAATTATCCTTTATTGTTGTCTTATTCGTATAATTTTACATTATCGCCTTCAAAGTCGATGTTTTCGATAAAATAGACAAAGTAGCTCTAAAATCACAGATGTACTGTAATTAACAATTTTTTTGTAGGTTTGTTACACTGAATTTTCCGCTCCTACCTAAAATTTGTGCTTAGATATGTTGAAATGACCTAAAACTTACCATCATCCTATTAAACATCATTACTTGAGAGTTTCCAAAATCAACAAAATATATGTTTTATTAGATTAGTTATTCTGAATCTCATCATTAATCTAAAACAGAAATATTGCGAAATGATCTAAGAGTTTCAATACACCCCTCACCCTTTAATCCTCTTAAAGGCAGAAGAGTTTCTAAAATCGCTGAAATGCATGTTAAAATACTTTTAAATTAGCTTGTTATCTTGAATTTCATGCCTCTACCTAAACCATCTGCCAGGATATGACCAAATGTTTTAGAATTTTTGACTCCCTTTAACTCACTTAGAGAGCATTTTCCGAAGTCCTGAAATGCGTGCTTATTTTTTTAGTTGTTTTATTTTCATTAATTTCACACTTCTACATAAAACGGCTGATGAGATACATCAAATATTCAAAAAATTTCGACCTCCTATACCTTTTTAGGGGAAGAATTTCTAATGTACTAAAATACATTATTAATTATTTGTTTAGCAGATTTACTTTCTTGAATTTCACGGTTGGTTGGTTGGTTGGTTGGTTATATAGAGTTTTATGGCGCAAGGTCCCTTTGGGGACATGCTGCGCCAAGACAAAGACAAAGTTAAAACATATGTTTATGAATAAGTAAAAGAATAAACATCCAGCATCAAAATGACAACAAAAAATGAAAGTATAAATTAAAAGTTACTAGTAAGTCATGGATGAAAACAATGTAAGTGTAAACAATGATATATATTAATAAAACAGATTAAAACAGTCCACAGACCATGGTTAGAAAGTCAAGTTATAATTAAAAACTAAAAGTCAAAGTAATGATTGTTAAAATATGAACAAAGTATAGGATGATACACAAAAACAGTTTAAAGTACACAGAATATTAAAAAAAGTGACATCACGGAGGATTGTATTCTTCAAATACGACATTTTCCTCTTCGTCACTTGAGTCTTATGATGCCGACTCCATAGCCTCTTCCACATACGTGTTCATTTGCCTTGGGTTTTTCAGATTACCTGTAGATGGGCCATTGTAAGATTTTCTCTGTTTTTTCTTCACAGTTTGCCATTGTGAAGAACCCCGAATAGTTTTATTCTCTTTTGTTTTCTGGTTAGGCTTTACAGTAAGATTAGTTTTGGGTTTCTGGGAATTCAATGGAGAAGAAGCAGGTGTTTTTCCATTCTCAAGTTTGGTTGAATTTTTTACTTGACTTGTTTTCTGCGATTGGCTTGTCCAATATTCAATTTTTACAGGCTCTGATGAAGGCTTCCAAAGCACTAATTTTGGCAAAACTCTCGTAACAGCGGTAGCGTGGACATCACGGGTCTTTTTCTTTATAATGTTAGATGTTTTTTCAGGTGAACAGCTTGGTGGAGAAGATGATTCAGTTTGAGTACTTATGTGTCTTACAGGTTTAGATTGTTGCTTGAGTAAGCTAGAGTAAGTAACGCCGACAGATGGGGTTCTAGATTCAACAATTCTACGGGCTTCAGGATAAGAGAGTTTTTGGGTAATTTTGACTGCAAGAATTTCCTTTTCACGGATCCAATTAGGACAAGAGCGAGAGTAAGCTGTATGGTCACCCTTACAATTTGCGCAGCGTTCAGAATTTTTGCATGATTTATCATCGTGGGCGACTTCTGCACAATGTGCACAAATAACATTGCCACGACATTGGCCATTGTTATTGGTATGGCCATAACGCTGGCATTTAAAACAACGGATGGGATTAGGGATGTAAGGTCGGACTGGACAATTTAAATAGCCGGCTTTAATTCTAGTAGGTAAAATATGGGTATTGAAAGTTAGTATTATATGTTTACTAGGAATTATCTGCCCATTTCTACGGATGGTGATACGGAGGACATCAATTATATTTTGATCCTTTAAGTTAGTTAGAAGTTCTTCTTTTGTAGAAAATAACAGATCTGGTTCAGAAATTACACCGCGACACGAATTTAAGGTTTGATGAGCTTTAACAGATACAGAGAAGGTACCTATTGTATTACTATTGGACAGAAATTGTGATTGGTTGGCTGTAGAAACTTCTACCAATAAATCGCCAGATTGTAATTTTTTGAGGGAATGACCATCACCAAGAGCAGATTGGAAGGTTTTAGCTATGAGAAATGGAGAAGTTTTTTTGAAAGAACTATCAGACATGCTATCATTGCGTTTAACCACGAAAAATCTAGTGAAAGGGGAATTCTGTAACATTTGTTGCTCTCCACATGGGAGAGAAAGAGATGAAAGAGAAGTTTTTTCATCCATATTAATATAAAAAATAATTCGGACCCCGGCTGCACCACCCACTCTCGAGCCCAACAAGGGGATGCACATTCGTGCACCAGTGCTAACCAGGGTCTATACGGTCACAAGACAATCCTATGTCAGTCTCCACCCTTAACGAGATGACTAGTAATTGCTCGTTCGCTTGATCCCTAAAGCCAGTGACCAAAGTCAGCTGACCAGCCGATTGATGCATACGGGACCAATATGCACCTCCCGTCTACCTGAAGCAGAGGCCAAAGCAGTGTGTTGATTTCCCTCAACTACCAGGATCCCCCTTTCCAGGGACACGGGTCGCCACGCACGGCCAACACGTGGGTGGTTTACAATTCTCCATGAGTCAATATACAGGATGATATCGGCTCATACAGAATCGCCCTCACCTCCGCAAAGGAAACCACAATGAGAGTGAAACAAAGATTAAAGGAAGACAAGAGGAGTAAGAGGAAAAGGAAAGGAGAAAGATCACTCAGGTGCCCCGGGGTTGTGAAGCTCGTGAATACCTAAAGAAGGTATCCCCCTGGGGGTTGAATTTCACGGTCCTACCTAAAACGACTGTAGATATATGGCTAGTTGATGTATAAAACGATGTCTCAACAAAACCGAATTACACAACTTGCATTGCATTTTTTGTTCTTTTCATTTAGGAGGTGGAATAATTAATACAGAAAATATTGAATCATTAAATATATAAAAAAAATATATTATCAGCAGTAACAACATATAACGATTAACGGCCTTAACGATTTCATGATACATGATCATAAGCTAGAATACTAATGGTTTAAGCAGAGTTAAATTTTAAGAAGATTGGTTGTAAGGGATTTGTAGGAATGTCCATCGTGGCGCAAGCGTAGTTTTGTTTTGCAACCGATACAGGGTTCCAGTCGTCTGGATGTGCCAAAGCATTACCTGGAAAAGAAAACGATGTTCTATCTCTTTAATTTTAAGCAATTAGTTAAAATCTTTTTAGCTTTTCTTTTATGTGTAAAATTGAAATTTAACTGTCCGAAGACTACTTTAAACACGAAAATTTGTAAATATATATATATTTTTAATATCTTTTAATATAATTTTATATATCTAAATATTTGAAATTTATTTTTGAATTTTCATTGGAACAAAATTACACCTAAATTCAGTGATGTACATTTCTCATTAAAGTTAAAGTTAGGGAAAAAGTAGAAGTTTCATCACTTCAATCAGCATATTTTAAATTTACACACCAAATTAAAAAAATTTCGACAGCTAAATATTGATATTTCGAAGTCAAAGTGCATGAAAAAAAATCGGAATATCAAGGTTTTCGATCAAAATATAAAGGTTTCATACATTAACATCGCTGGGATATTTATCTATGTTTTTTTCGTCATATCGAGGTTTTTGAGTTAAAAATATTCGACAAATCAAAATTTATCTGTATAATTTTATTAAAAAAAAAAAAAAAAAAAACCTGAAATATTTTTGATTAAGAACAAATTTATATAAGTTTTCTTTATTCAAAATTGTTTTTTCTTCTAATTAAAGACTACAATAAAAAATTTCTCCAATTCATAAGTTTTTACAATTTTATATATATATATTGTTTTCGACTGAACGTACATTTTTCCGACTGACTTTTTCATTTTTCCAATTTGTAAGTCCTTATAGGTAAATACCATTTTTCCGACTAAACATACATTTTTCCTATCGAATGGGAATTTTTCAGACGGTTTTTTTCGTTTTTCCAATTTGTAAGTCATTATAGTAAATAACTTTTTCCGACTAAGCTAACATTTTTCCAATTTGTAAGTCCTTATAGGTAAATACTATTTTTAAGACTAAACGTACATTTTTTCTACCGAAAGGGAATTTTTCGGACTGATTTTTTCGTTTTTCCAATTTCTATGTCTTTATTGTAAATAACATTTCCAACTAAAAGGACACTTTGCCGACAGATTTTTTTCGTTTTTCCAATTTGTAAGTCATTATAGTAAATAACTTTTTCCGACTAAACGAACATTTTTCCAATTTGTAAGTCCTTATAGGTAAATACCATTTTTAAGGCTAAAAGTACATTTTTCCTATCGAAAGGGAATTTTTCAGATTGATTTTTTCATTTTTCCAATTTCTAACTCTTTATTGTAAATAACATTTTCCCGACTGATTTTTTTTTCGTTTTTCCAATTTATAAGTTTTTATAGATAAATACCAGTTTTTATCCGACTAAGTGTATTGCTTTACCGATAAACACGAAATTTTCCGATTGATTTTCTCGAGGGGGGGTGCCGCACCCCCCCATACCCCCCCGGGATTTACGCCCCTGCAGAAAGCACATAGTATTTACACGGACACACAAAAGATTACAGACTGGAAGCTCATTTTTAGTTTTGATGATGCTTTTAAATAAATGTTTTCATACTACGTTATATGAATAATTGTTAAAAATCATATACTGGGTTACACCAAAGTATCTGTAAGGGATACTGAGTATGAACGGAAATAGCTTAAAAGATTTTTTTCATTTTAAATTATGCATTTTTATGCTGGACTACATTTAGCACACTAAAATATTTTTGTACAATATAAATAAAACACTTTACAAGACCACAAACAATTGGAAACAAAGCCTTCTATGGATGATAATCTCTGGAAGAGTGATTTCAGCAGATTTAAGCGAAAGTAAGTCTTAATTAAATTACAGCTAGTAATTAAGTAACAGTTAATTAGTAGCGTGTAAATAAAAACAGTAGGTCATATACAGGGTTGTATAAGACTGTTCAAGTAGATTTGCTGAAAATGAAATTAAAATCTGTTATGCGTTTTTAAAACATTGCAAGATAGTTAAAAAGAGTTAATGACATATTTCTGTCCATCTGATCATCTGTATGTCTTTCTGAACTCGAACTTGCATTAATATAGTTTGACTGATCTGGAATTGTTATGTATTATTGAGATTTAATATGCCATGTCCAATACTGAAATACAGTGCGTAAAGCTTATAGTTTAATTGCAGAGACTGTAACGTTATATACACGTTGAGTGTCATTTGTAACGATTGGTTGGTCGTGGTGGAGGTTAAATGCAGACATATTCAGTAATTAAGATAAAACAACAAAGTTTATTAAAATGATGAGGGCTGAAGGGAAGTGGAGCAAGTCTTAATTTTACACAACTAAGAATACTATGAAAAAGCTAAACGCATACTCACAGGCTCCGGCCTAGCTCAATCGTGGCACCTTCTAATACTTCTCACTATCTCTTGGCTGAGCTGCTAGATAAAGCATAATTAGACAGCCCTTGTCTGTGTGTAATTCTTTATTCACAAATAATCAAAATGTAACTACTAAGAAGTTCCTTACCACGGCCAACTCTCAAGTCAAATATCGAAACTCCTTTATAACTCACTGGAGGCTTCGCTGCTACTTTCAGTCGGCTAGCACTTCGCGGAACAATATCTCACTCGCTGGCTAACGCCACAGATGCTCTCCCGCTGGCTAATGCCAGAGACACACACTCGCTGGCTAATGCCAGAGACATGCACTCGCTGGCTAATGCCAGAGACACTCTCTCGCTGGCTAATGCCAGAGACACTCCATTCACTCAAACCCAAGCTTTTATATGCTGCAAACTGAGATACTTCACATTAACATATTACTAATAACCGCGAGCTACCTGCAGAATCCGAAAGAGCACACACACTCTAGAAAGTTAAAGTAAAAGATAGGATAGATGTCGCTTTTACGCTTAGACATGTTAAATTATTGACGTCACGATCTCAGAAATACTAGAGTGCCTTTATGCAAAGGTCACTCCCTCACAAGACAATCAAAAGAATTCTATTACATTATGGGTCAGGGAAAAATATTATAATTATACAAGTATGTACAGTGGTCGTCTGGTCCACCCATCTGTTTCTCCGTCTGTCCCGATATACTAACGCAAAAACTACCAAACTGTATAATTTGAATTTAAATACAAAACATCGTTGCAAATCATTTCAAATTTTATGAGAATCCAGTCACTACTTAATAATAGTTTTCTTCAATCTATCAAATCCTTTCATTCATAAATAATTCAGTCATATGCCATGACAGGTATTGATTCTAGGTTGCAATGGTGATTATGAACCATTTAAGAGGTAATAATATTATTTCTGTATTACTGAGTTTAATATATAGCATCGTTATAAATTTTCTATTCATACATTTTTGCATAAAAGTGCAGCAACTTTTGCACCAAGATCTGAATATTTTAAAAATTTCGTTGTTATAAGAACTCACCTCATTTAATTGGTTTGAAGTGCCATTTCCGACTTGTTTATTCTTATATTCATTTATGTTACTGGAAAACTTTCAATTGCTGTTTGTATAATCTTAAATGTTACGCAAAGTATAGTAAAAAGTAGTTACTTAAAGAGCTGACGTTGAGGCTCCTGATCTGCAGATTTACTAGTTTTTAATGCAGTTATAATTTAATTTCTGGCATTTTAATTTAATATCGTTCTTAATTTAATTTAATACCAGGTATTTGAAATCAATAGCAGCAAAAATTTTAGGTTTAGTTAAAACGTTTAATTTTTTGTGTTTAATGTGGAATTAAAGGTAGAAATATAAAGAAAAATCAACATTTAAATTTATAATCTTTTATGAAAATTTAATTTTTATTTTTCCTTAAATTTATACATGTAACTCTTAACCCCTTGGGGACGAGAAACCGTTGTACGTACCACATAAAATGCTATGAATCCCAAATTATTCTCACAAAAAATTTTTTATTATAAATTTTGCCTTATTTAATCCGAGCATTTTTTGCGATTCAATTAGGCAAAAATTTCTGCTTTAAAAAAAGGGTTATGAAAGATTAAAAATGCCGCAAAAGTCGCTCGCCTCGTAGAGGTTATATAGTTTTATTAATACATATTTTATTTTCCCAATGGTTCACAAAATTACAAGACTTTCCAATAATAGGCTAGGTGTTAACCCTTTATCTGCCGCATTATGAATCCGTGAAAATTTTACATTCTAATGCATTTTGCGTAAATTGCTTGAAATGAATTAAAAGATCTACATAATCATTTAATAAATTTTAGAAGGATTTTAGAAGGATTGAAGGTTTTGAAGGATTTTTTTTTTCGTTTTTAGAAATTTAAAATTTTATTTATATTTCCGATAAAATTTTTTCGTTTTGGATTTTCGAAAAATTTAAAATTTTGGATTTTATTTAAATAATTTGATTTGAACATTTTTAATTTGATAAGAATAAATAACTTCATTTTATAATTATTTTAAAATTAAATTTGTTGATGCTGCCATCTATGTAAGAATTTATTAATGATATAGTAACATTTTGTATTTATTAATTAAAGTATAACATGTTTTGAAACAAACATTAAACGAAAACCTGAGTACGACCTGCGATCACACTTACCCATTTGTTCTGGGAACTATTCGGTCGATTTTTTTCATTTTGTGTTCAAATGATAGAGATTAGTTTTTTACCATTAATAGATTCAACAAAAATAGTCGAGTTTTTTCTTTCTAAGAATAATTCTTTACAAAATATTTTGCAATGTAGAACAATCTTTTCTTTGAACTCAAGCTAACAATAAAAAATTACAGAAATTTAATTTTATTATATTTTCATAATATCTGATCTGGCATAAAAACTAATTAATCAGTTATTAGTGTTGCCAATTTAGCGTGTTGTTTATTCAAACTTTTTACTTGAATTCCCGACTAGTGATCTTTATTTTATTAAATTACTTAACATCTATTATTATATAAAATACAATAAATACTATTAGATGATTTTGGTAAATTTAATGAAACACTCTCTTTAATATTTATTAATATTATTTTATTACATTAATAAAGTGAAATCAATTAAAATATCCTACCATTTTTAAAGGTTTTGTATTAGTTAAAAAATATTACATTTTTTTTCTTATGAAACAAAGTGTAAATTTAATTTCAGAAATCGTTCTTCATCTTTTTCCCTTTCTTCCTTGAACTTGAAAAAATACAATTATTGAATTCTCATGTTTGAAAAATTGAGCTCTAAATAGAAATTAAATCGCTAATCGTTACACAAAGTATTCGGATCTATTTTGTATTCCAAAAAGAAAGCGGAAGAAATTAAATATTATTTTAATTTTGTTGTTGAAATGGGAAAATAAATCTATGTGGGTCGTATCCCAATCCTCTGCTTTTATTTTTCAAAAGAGTTATTTCTAAAACGCTTTTAAATTGCATGATATAAGTTTGAAGAAGATTTTGAAAAGAAAGAAAAGGCAGTTTATGTATTTGTAAAATAAATAAATAAATAATAATAAAAAATAGGGGAGAGTGGGAGGGAGTGGGACAGTGGAACAGTAAGGGACAGTAAGTACTGGGACGGTAAGTTTTTTTATGTATCATTCTAAATATCTCATAAATCACACACAAGATAAAGTAATGGTAACCCAATATTCAGTTAAAAAAAAGATTTGATCTGCATAAACTTGCAATTGCATAAAGAAAAAAATTATTTCAAGAATCAAAAGTAAATTTGCTTTGTATATTTTTTATGCTTTTTGTATATTAATGACTTGTTTATGGATAGATGTAATAGTTTCCCCATTTATAAAACATTATACTGTAAATTATCCATAATTTAAACAAAGCCTAAAAGCAGCATTTTTGTTTATACAAGAAGTTTAACATAAAACGAGAAAGTGGGGAGGAATGAGAAATGTCCAATTCCCTTTTTTTAATAAAATTAATGTAAATTGCAAACATGCAAACATTTTTAGAGGATTTTATATAAATTATAAAATTGATAATATGTTCATTTAATTCAAAATGTAAATAAATTGAATTGATGATTTTTTAATGTCATCTATGACTGACAATCTTGAATTTTCTTTTCAATATTGAAGAAACTGGAATTATGATACATATATTATCAGTCTATAGTGTTTGTTTCATTGTATGTCTAGCTGACACTAGACTATTTGTGTCTTGTAGCTTTATTTTATTGGTGTCTCATACCTCTCTGTTAGTGGGCCTCCATGGGACACATTTTGAAGCTTACACTTTTTTTAATTATAAAATAGCTTTTGCATGTTATGTTTCTATGTTGTTCAAGGAGATTAAAAAGTGTTTCACCTTGCACTCTATAAATTGAAATTTTTATTTTTGTATCAAACAATGGTTGACTTTATTACTTTTGTAAAAAAGGTCCCATATCATCCCTCTCTCCTCTTTATATTAATCTTCTTTGTGTATCTTCTAAAACTGAAAGATTATTAGAGCAACAAATTTATCAATGCCATATAAACCATTTTCCAAACTTTTAATCTCAGATAACTTTTTGTTGTATTAATAGCTAACAATATAACTATGTTCTTTATACTTTTAAGAATCTCATCTTCATTTAATTTCAGCTAATTTTCATATCAGTCGTTTGGTAAGCTATTTTATTTTAATCATAAAAGTCATCCCCCCCCCCCAAAAAAAAAAATCCGACTTGAAAACTTTAAATTAATTTCCATAAATGTCAACTTCTAAGCCTATAAAAATTATGTAAACATATATATCTTTAAAAAAATCTTCTAAAATGTGTGCTTTGTTTATTTTATAAAATGCAGTATATACATTTTTAATTAAGGGGCCATCCATAAATGATGTCACGCATTTTTCCATACTTTTGCCTCTCCCCCCACTTTGTCACAAAGAATGACACTTCACTTAACCCCCTTCCGCTTACTTGTCACATGTCACGCTACATTATACAAACTTATATTTGCAGTTCAGAAATAAAGCACTACGTTTTAGATGACATTTCAAATTTTATTTTTAAACTTTAATTGTGTGTTTAATGAAATTTGTGAACAGAATAACAAAAATTATTCGTATTTTGCATGATATAAGATTTACAACCAATAATAATAATAATAATAAATATAGAATAGTAATAAAACATTAATATGTAAAAGCAATCAAAAACAATATACTTTTTTTTTGATTTTTTGAATTTGAAATCATTTTGGAATTTGAAATAGAATTTAACATATTTGGCTTTAAATTAAAATCATAAAGTCAAACTAATTTAAAATTAATTTTTTTGGCTTTATGAGCACAAAATATTTTAACTTTAAAATAACTTCTTACTTCATAATTTAATCTACTAAATTTTAATGCAGTTCTTTTAACCAGAATGTGTGATGTCACATTTCTTATTACCCCTTCCCACCCTTTGTCACAAACTGTCACAATTTCATGAACCCCCCTCCCCTTCTTCAAGCGTGACATCATTTATGGACGGCCCCTAAATTAAATTTCTTCTTCTAAAATTTTATTTGATGTAAAAAAGAACACGAATTTAGAGCCATGTATTTTCTTTTTCAAAATTGATTAAATAATCCCGACAGAAGATTGAAATAGGATAAATATTTGTTGGCAAAATAGTTCTTTATAAAATCTCTTGTTTTATATTTTTCAAATACAAATTCTAAAATATTTGCATTTTACAAAAAATGCAAAGATTTTCAAAATATTGGCAAGCATTCTTTTTCAAGAACAAATAATACTTTTTCTTTATGTATGAAGAACTATAGAAATAGCATAAAATCGAATAGATGACCTGCAAAGAGCAGAAATTTTCCCCAGCTTATGCTTTTTCAAAGAATTGTAAAGGAAATTCTCATGCGTACTTTATAAACATTATTTATAAGGGGAGACCAAGAATGCTGGTATTTCGTTCCCCTATCACATTCCAAGCCATTTAGAATGCAAATTACTTAAACATTAAATTACGTAAACAAACAAACTTTTTTTTATATCTGGAAATAAAAGGGAAAAAAATATGTGCATTGTTAGTTTCGAAGAATGTAATCAAGGAATGTTTAGTGTAACGTGATATTACAAAGATTAAAATGCAATTAAGAAGTTTATCAGATAAATTACTGTATACTATATAAAAATGTAGGTTATTAGATAATATCCATAGTTGCAAGTGCTGCTTTAGTGACTGGTACCGCTAAATTTTAAAAGTATTTTTGGTCTTATCAATTGAAAAGATTTCTAAAATTTAATAAAGCAAGGAATACTATTAAACTTTAGTGGATACAATCAGCCAATTCCCTAGTAATACCCATACTTTTAATTAACTATTTTTCTTAAATAGTTATACTTTGTTTTAATGAGATTATTATACAGTTTTAGGGAACATCAAATTTTTACTTTTCGACAACATAGTATTAGAAAATATTGTAAACATGATTTGTGCGTGTGTATACGCGAATGATCATGGTAACTCACAAACGCACAATGTGGTATTTCACTAAAAAAGCTGACCAAAAGTCAAAATTTCGTTTCATATTTATTTGATTATTTTCTGGTTGGTATAAGAGTACTATCCTGTCCATATCAGTGGCCTAGCTAGCGTGTGTGACTCCCGGGGCGGATGCAAATGGTGACACCCTCACTTACCAGGGTGTCATCCTCCGCCCCATCCGTCATATTTTTTCACTCAAAATTCTAAGTTATTGCAACAAATGATCACACCATTCCTTATTCACCTTTTGTCCTCCTGCATACACATATATTATATTTAAATTTCGCTTTCGCGAACCATTCGTTGGATAGGTTGGTTTTTGTTCTCTGGTGCATATCTTATTTAGAAAATTTTCATATTTTCAAAGAAAAGAAAATTTGTTGCTTCGTGCGCTAGAATTTTTATTTTATTTTAGAATTTTTTCCCCAAAATCTTATAAGATTATGTACATGTAGATTTGCAAAGAGAAATTGGGTGTCATCCCTTAGAGGGTGACACCCAGGGCGGACAGCCCCCCGCTTGCTACGCCACTGAACCATATAATAACGGTTTCGTTTCGTTCTACAGCCTCTGCAATTGTCAGTATTTCACTTGAAATTCATGTTTTGTGCAAATATCTTTTTATTCCTCTAGTCTATGTATCTTTTTATAGAGCATCTAAAAACTTTTTGTTAGTCGAATTTTAGAAATATTTTAGAGTTTCTAAAGACGAAGGTTTATACTTTATTTTACAAAAGTATTTTTGAAACTAAAATGTTTTTTAACATTTTCCAACAAAGTTGAAAAATATTTATGCATTCGAATTGTCTGGCCATATGAACGTCTGTCCGCGGTCTAACTCTCGTAAATATAAAATTTTTGCCATAAAATTTTTGGACGTTATTGACATTTACCCTATCACGGGCCCTATTGAAAATAAAGTTTCTTACTACGATTAGTTTATTTACAGAGAAAGTCAAAAGTTTTCTGTTACATTAGGGCCTATGGGGAAAAATCATTTAAAATGAATTTTAAAGATTTACACCCGATCAAACATATTCTTATCTATATGCATCCACGAAATGCACTAACATATGCATTTTTTTAAATATGCGGTGAAAAGAATAAATCATAATTCATAATCAATGCTTAACGCATGATTTTGTTTTACTTGTTCGCCATATTAATGCTTGCAACCATAGTTTTTTTAGGTTAAGTATTTTAGATAAAAATGATAATTTTAATGGTCAGATAAACTGAGTTCAGTAAAAAATCTTGTGTTATCGTAATAAGGTGGCTAATTAATAGATATGGAATAAAATCTACACCCATTCACTCTCCCCCCTTTTTATAAGCAAAGCAAAATTCCAAAAAAAAGTTTTTGAAAAACAAGCTTTTTTAGTTTATTAAACTTTCTTATTTATTAAACAGCTTATATCTAATGTATACTGTGGCTCCATACTCCCTTTTGGAGATCCTTTGGTGTACAGAACATAAATCCATAAACTGAAGTCAAAAGAAAAACTTTTGTTTATTTCTTTAATTTGTTCGATGTGCTTTTTATATAATAAGTTTTTCTATCGTTCAGTGAAAACATACTTTAAATGATTTTTTGTAAATAATGTTAAATGGTTTAAAAAATTATTAAAAACTTTACAGATAGCCCAATTAGGGTAACAAAATATCAAATAATTCTGATTTCTTCGGCTGAGACAACAAATCTAAGTACATTCAAGTTATCTCTGGCCAACTTTGTTGAAGGAGATCTCGCATACAATCAGTATAATTCCATTCAAACTACTGATAAAGGTATATACTATATGATCAAAGTTGACCGGCCACTTGCGATTTTTGATGTTTTCTTAAATACCTAGAAAAATACATTAGGTATTATATTAAAACTCCAGATATATAAACATAATAATGGAGATCATACATTCTCATGAAGATTTTTTCCCGAAACCCCATAGAGGACCATCAACACATAGAAAAGAACAAATATCTTTTGAATAGACCTGTCAAGACTAATGTAACAAAAACGTTCAAACTCAAGATTATGATTAAGAGGCTTATTGTAATAAACTGTTTTTATTTTTATAAGGATACCATGTATACCCGAAGAGAAATTAAAGGTTTTATAAAAACAGTCTTACTTTTTGCTTATAGTTTACAGAATTTTTAATATAAAAAAAGTTCTTTTCAGAAAACATGAAAAACTACATTGTAGGGGGGACTGGGGTACATTGGACTACGGGGAACAGTAGTCCATCCCCTATTTTTGATATTATTTCTATTTTTGAATGTTTCATATTTTGGTACATACATGGCAGCCCTGCAGTAGTGAATAGAAATTTAAAACCATGTGCATAGTAGTCATTTTATTTTTGATAGTTGATTTGAGACAAGCAAAAGCAAATATTTTCAGTTGAACATATGCCATTTTTTACGTTAAAGATTTGTAATTTGGAAGACATTGCTGAACACAATAAAAAGGTAAAACAATATATAACATGTTTATTGTAAGTAAAAAAAAATTGAATATAAAACATCTTTTTTTTAAATTAATTTTTTGTCAAAGCTACATGTGGGGTACAATGGACCACCAGAAACCGGGGTACAATGGACCATGGTCCATTGTAACCCAGTCCTGTATTCTGTGTTTTCTAAAATTAAAAATTATATGTGAAATTAAGAATTAATAAATTATCTTATTTTTTGTATGCAAACTAATGATTCATGTTGTGTAGTGCATATTTGAAACATTATCTAATAATATGTTTTCAAATTTCAAAATCAACTCAAACATAAAAAGCTAGTAAACCAAATATTTTATTTATTTGATTTTTTTCGCTTTATTTGCTTTATATAAACATTCTGTTAATTCTAAATTCTTGCATTTTTACAAACATGCATCCACATCCAAAATTCTGACCCCCTCCCCCCAAATAAAAACATAAATGGGCCATTCCACTGTCACGTGCGGGACAATCAGACACCATAATTCCACCAAAATTGTGTTAAAGGGCTTAAGATTTTTCAGAAATAAGAATAAACATATTTTTGTAAGTTTATATTTGATATAACAATATCTCAGGCAGGGACAGATTTTTCCTAAATGGTTTATTGATTTAGTTATTAATTAATTTGCATACGTCACGTGCAGGACATCTGAAGTCAACCACTTGTAATTTGCTGTATGATCCAGATAACATTTCTGCTCTACTAATTTTGTAATTTCAAAACAAAAAATATGTATTAGAGGCTAAAGGTCTAATGTTCATGAAATAAGCATTCTTATTTCAAAAATAAATTTTTCAATTGCTAAAAAAAATATAACGTATAGTGTCACGTGCGGGACACGGTTGTCACGTGTGGGACATTTGCAAATATCATTCAAGTAACCTTTTCAAAAATCAGAAAATTAAGGAATGCAAAAAAGAAAATGCATGTTATACATTTTACAATACAAAAATATTTATTTTAACTTTTTTCTGTACAAAGTAAATGTTCAAATTGACTTTTTTAAACATAAAATAAAGTAAAAGTATAAACGAAAATTCAAAATTTTTCTAGAAATTTGAAACAATCTCTTTTATTAGCTACAGTGGGGATTGATAACTTTTTTACTACATCTTCAAATGAATATAGAATTTTATCTGGATACTGTGGTCACTTGTAGAATTTACCACTTTTTTATCATGACAGATACTTCAACACTATCATGATGGGTGGTTGTAATTTCACCAGGATAATTAATGCCGTCATATTTTACAACTACCCATTCACCCATCTTAAAAGAAGCTGCTGTTTCTGATCCTTTTATTTTCTTCTTTTTGGAAATTGGGATTTTCTAATGGCATTTTCTCTCTCATCCTTTTCATTCTTTTAGCACTAGTAGACATAGATCTTTCCATTTTAGCTAAATAAATAACAAACTTTAACAATTATAAACGCTTTTGTCTAAATTTAGTTAATTTCATAGAAAAATTGAACTTAAAATAGAATTAAACTTAGAAAAACAGAATATAGATAAGAAGTTTTATTATTTTTTTCTGTAGAATAATAACAAGTTCTTAAACACACGACTCTTCTTATTGTATAGAAAAAATTCCTATAAATTAAGTAGATCAATTCTTGCTGGAAAACAATATGTTCTTCAAATAAAAATAACCATCAAAGTGTTCAAATTTTATTAAAATAAATTTGTAAAAAAATGGAAATAAAAAATATTAGCATCACAAAAAAAAAGAAAAAATGGAACTATCATAAAAAAAAGAAAAAAATCCATCTTAATTTCGTTTTAGTTACATAGAATAAGTTCATAGGACAAAATAATCATTAAACTGCTAAAACTATGCTATAATAAATCTCTATTTAACATTCAGAAAACAAAAATAATCGTCCTGCTCATAAGGTGTCACGTGCGGGACAATTTTGTTTTGATATTTTTCTCCAAATGAAAATTTCACCCAAATTTTCAACTAGCATAGGATAAGTGTACTACACTAAACTGCTTTAGAAATGCCAATTAAACAAAATAAATGCGTTCCTTTTTCCCCCTAAGTGAAAAAGTTCATGTTTTGTGTCACGTGTGGGACACAGAAACAAAGTTCTTTTTGTGCGCTGAAATAATTATTTAAAATTATCTTATATATTTCAGTTTAGTGAAATATAAACAATGAATATTAGACTTACCTAAAATGTTCATTTCAAAAGTTTCACTGGATTTTCTTTATTAAAAAAACTCACTCAAAATGTATTGTAAAACGCAACATACTTGCTTGCATATGGACGCCATCTTTAAACTGTTGTGTTGCCAATCCACAAAAGATAAACTTTACATTCTTACTCAAAACATAAAATTTGACATGTTGCCAATCAGTAAATATCAAAAATATTTATTCAAACAAATTTTTAAAAATGACTATCAATTTACCTGTTTTCATGGAATGGCCCAGATTCATGTGCTGAAAATCAAACCAAAATGTATTTATGTTTTTCATTATTGTTAATGAATCTCTTGTAAATGTTTACGATATTGTAATGATTCTTCCAGATTCTAATTTTTCATTAGAAAACAGCAGGCTTTCAGTGACAGAAATATCCTTTGATGTATCATTTCTATCTTTAATAATCGTTAAACTTACATTATATCTTTAAGACATTAATAAACAAATTATGATATATTCTATGCTTTTTATTATTAAAATATTTACACGCCCCAAACATTGTTTGGGGCGTGTGTTAATTATATTAAACTATTTCATATTTTATGAATATGATACACGTAGCTGAGGTGTAATAAAAGTTTCTTTCTATATATTTACAGGAACGCAATCAAGATTTCGTCCACTATACTTTATCCGAAGTACTGTCTACTATAACAGCAAGATCTGAATATTTTTTAATCTTCGTTATCGTACGAACGCCCCTCATTTGCTACACTTCATGTGCTATTTCCAACATGTTTATTTTGTCTCATATAAAACGTTAAAAATCGCAAGAGACCGGTCACATTTGGTCATGTAATGTATTTCTTTGTTATTCACTTCTCCAGACAGCTAAAGAGCAATGTTGCCCAAAATATATTACAATTACTGAAAACACAGCTGAAGTAAAACTTCAAATCTTTTAGATCTCAATACTCAAATACAGTGTAAATCAGTTTGGTGGCACGCCAGATATCACCAATCTTTTAAAGAAATAGTCAACTTCTTGAAACGATGAGATTCGATTATTAGATAAGATTTTAGACATTTTATTAAATATCTAAAAAAATACATGAGGAAATATCCTGAAACTGTAGGTGTGGAAACATAATTGTAGAGGTCATACATTTCTGTGAAGATTTTTTCCCCTAAATCTCTATAGAGGACGGTCAACAAATTGAAAAAAAAAAAAAAAAAAAAAAAAAAAAAACTAATATCTTTTGGATAACCTTATCAAAACTAACGTAGAAAAATCGTTCAAACTGCAGATTGTGATTAAGTAAATTATGTTAATAAACTGTGTATTTTTTTAAATTCTGGATAGCATGTATACTCGCAGAAAAATTAAGGTTTTCATGCAAAAGTCTCAAATTTTGGTACGTTTTTTTTGCTTATAATTTGCAGATATCTTTAGATAAAAAAATGTTTTTTTCAGGAAATATGACAAACAACAATTTACACAACACCTTGTAATCAGAAATCAGAAAAATATAATATTTGTATGAATAATGAGCAAGTTTACTAAGCAATTTTGCACTGCGCATGTGTAAAAGCAATCAAAATATAATTTATATAATATGTTAGCTAAATGTATAGAGCAACTTATATGAAAGTCTCAAAAACATAGCTTGGAAATTCTGAAAATTATCGTCGTTGAATAAGCTCAAAATCCGTTATTATAAAGTTTTTTTGGAGTACAGTGTGGTACAGTTGGCCAGCCTAGATGTAAATACATATATAATGTTTTCACATCAGCAAGTGAAGAAGAATTGAAAAAAATTAGAATTCCTCTACAAATGGGGCTGTGATGGCTCCCAGCAACAAATGCTATAAAAAAAGTTTGAAAACTCATTTGACTGTAAGTCAAATGAGTGTATTCTTATGGTGTATTTTATGTAATCTCAAGTTTAAAAAGAAAAAAAAGCGTAAAAGTTGGTAGCTTTGAAAAAATGTCGCCAGTTAATGTAGATTAACTATGTGTATTCCATATAGTCCAAATATCATTATTTATGTTAACTTAATACCATTATATGAGAATAAATTATTTTATCAAATTATAGTGTACTGTAATTTGATTTGATTTTCGATATGAAGCTCTCATAAAACCAACGTAGTCTTTTTAAGTATTTGTAACTTACATTTTGATACATATATTAGCATATAAATTAGCATATAACATGATGATGACATGAGCATTTCACATTAAAAAAAAAGTCAAATAGAAATAATTGAAATAGATAATACGTCATATCATATTTTTTACCTTTTTGAAAAGTATACTCTAGCGTAATTGTAAATCTAATCTCAAATTGATACGTTTGGATACGTAAAATTCGAAATTATGCAAATAAATTAAAATATCTTGCCCTGAAGTGAAACTTGAAAAGAAATAAGTAATAGTAAGTACACTTATTACATTAATACTTATTAACTAAATGACTAAAACAGTCGAAAATTCCTAGAAAAAACAACAACAACAAATAACAAAAAAAAAGTACCATATTAACAGGTTGAAAATTATTTTAGCTACCAAACTTATTTTACTTTAAAAAAAAAAAAAAAAAAAAAAAAAAAAAAAAAAAAAAGTTGAATGTAGATTTAGCCATTGCAGAATTCAGTTTCGCCTCTGAAAAAAAAAAAAAAAGTTCGATAGAGGTCTTTTAGAAGGGCGACCCCGTTTAGAATGCAATGAACTAACTTCATTTTTCTTGTGTTTATTAATATAATAGCAAACAGAACGGCGTGAAATACCCAATTGATTAGCAATTTCTCTCTGAGACATTGGAATTGCGGAATAATAAAAAGATACAATTTGACGTGCTACTTCTTCATTGACTAGATTCATCAAAAACGGATTTGTTCTTTAGTTTAAACGCTTTTTTATAGACTCTGAGAAAAAGGAAATGCATTTTAACAATAATGTATGAATAAGTAATTGTATGAATGACTCGTTTTAACGGCCAGATTACGAAACTAGTCGTTGGGGGCCACCATAATAATTACCCATCATGGATATGCATTATATAATATGTGAAAATAAAAGATGTGAAAACTATTTATAAAATGCATTGCAATTCCAAAACAAAATTTAAACGTATATTTAAATATTCTTAATATACATAGTAATGCTCCATTAATGAATTGCTAATGAACCCATTTCGACAAATTATGTAAAATACCAAACTACAGAAGTAGTACCGGATTGCGTAAAAGAAACATCCTTATAACTCCAAAAACAATAATCATATTAACTAACAGTTTACTGCGTCAGATTAAGCGTCTCATTTCCAATTAAAACATATCTTTGAATTGAAATTTGAAGAAAATACAGGGTCATGAAAAATCGAAGAATGTGGAAAACAGGATTACAATCATCTCGGCACTATTAATCCGACCGACTTCGTTCTTGATGCAAAATTTGTGTTATTTTATTGCCTTTTACGTACTTTTGTTAAAATAAAAAAAAATCGAAAAATTTTATATACATTTCATCAGAACGAATTTTTCGAGAGTCCGAAAAAGCAGTTCCGGATAATCGAAGTTACTGATATTAAATAGGCTTTGTCCTATTCTTACTTACTAAGTACATACAAAATTTTAAGTCTCTATCTCCATTTGTTCGTGAGAAAGAGCGTTTACATATAGACAGACAGACGGACGGCAATTTTTTTTCTAAAAAAATGTTTTCGGAATCTCCAGTATCGGAAACGTGTAAAGCCGTCAAAATTTTTTTTTCGATTTTCAAAACGATTGCAAGACTTACCTTATACTACGTATGATAGGTAAGTAAAAGTGGGCCACAATTTTTGACACGACACTTTTTAGCTTGTCTGAAAGAAATAGTATCGGAGGCTAAAATAATAATAATAATAATAATAAAAAGAAAAAAAAAACCCGCACACACACATACAAAAGTTTTTGGATAAGAATTTGTTTTATATTATGGTGTTTGCATTTAAACTATTATGAGATACAAGGCTATTTTATATATTGTATTTCAGGCGTATCTTTTTACCTTTTATTTGTCTTCCAAGAATACGTATGTATTATTTTATTTCTTAAGGTCTGTTTTTTTTCTTTCAGATGGCGAATAGTTCTTGACATGTTGGGTCATGTTTCCATATGATTATTAAATATCATACATGTATCACTTATGGACGTGTTCGAGTTATTTTCTGTTTTTCTGTTTTTCTTTTTAATATCTTTTATCTGTATCCATTGTATTTTATTATTAATATTTTTGCCCTTATGTGATTAAATGCTCTTTTCTATTCGTCATTAATCTAATAATAATTATACATACATGTGAGTGTGAAATTTTATTAAATAAATATATGTACATTTATGTAAGGGTTACTCTTTTAGGAACAAGTAATTCTATTTTTGTAATCTCGATCTCTCCCTTGAATTTAATAAAAAAAATTAGCTCAAAATAAGGAAACGCCATTTCTAATATTTTATCATTAAAGTTACAAAAGTAAAATTTAATTAAATGTTTCTGGTGCAAAACATGATTAAAAGTAGGTGGAATATAACATATCCTACCTCCCCCCCCCCTCCTTATTCTATTAACACTCAAAGATGATATATCTTGATACATTTCAGAGGCGAAATTTATTAATATTTGGTATATAAGGAGTAAATAGTGCAAAATTATTTAAATTTTCTTAATAATGTTCTCTGATGTACAATGATGTACAAGATGTACAAAGGTGATATATCTTGACACATTCCAGAGGCGAAATATTTTAATATTTGGTATAAGAGGAGTAAATTTATTTAAATTTTCTTAACCACTTAATCGTCGTGCCCGAGACATTCACGGGCTACAAGCTTCACGGTTTTTATTCAGAATTGTTGGATTCTCACTAGTTTTATAAAATAGTGTAATTGGTTTTATTCTGGTATCATTTTACTTTTTATTTAAAAAGGTGGTGGCAATAATGAATTTGAATTTTTAAACCGTAATTTAATGTGAACATTATGTGGTTAATTATTACTGGCTTGTTTTGTTTTTGTTAGATTTTTTTGACACGTAATTTTGCCTAACAATGGAAAAATTTGAAAAGAAAGAAATTAAACATATACGAAAAAAAAAAACCCTTAAATTATAAGTGCATGCAATTATACTTTGTTAGAATAGAATAGTCAATTTGTTGCGTATTATTATTTGCCTATTATTGCATAAGCAGTTGTTTATATTTTCTAGCGCAAGTTGGGATTTGTTTGTTTGAAGACTTTAATGATAAAGATCTGAAATTCATTTTTAGGTGCGTTCGTAAATATGTAAATACGTAACACCTATAGTTGTCGTTCAGTCCGTCCGTCCGCATATAACAATGCAAAAACTACCTAATCGAATCGTTTGAAATTTAAAATATATATTACATAATTTTGTCGAGTCATTTCAAATTTTATGAAAATCGTATGCATAGATCAGTTACAGGGACAGTCAAAAGTATTCCGTTACATTACAGTCAATGGGGGAAAAAGTTTCAAATGCATTTTAATCGTTTGAAATTTAAAATATATAATTAGTACATAACTTTGTCGAGTCATTTCAAATTTTATGAAAATCGTATGCATAGATCAATTACAGAGACAGTCAAAAGTGTTCCGTTACATTACGGTCAATGGGAAAAATGTTTCAAATGCATTTTAATGGTGTTACACTCATTCAAACATAATAAAATCGATATGCATCTATGAAATACAAATTATAATATACATTTTGTATAATCTGTGATGCAAAGTATATTTATTATTAAATTACAGGGCACACAAAAGTATTCCACTACATAATGCTATACGGGAAAACATTGCTTGGGGCGTGTGTTAATTATATTACACTATTTCACATTTTATGAATATGACATACGTTGCTGAGGTGTAATAAAAGTTTCTTCCTATATATTTACAGGAACACAAAAAAGATTTCGACCACTATACTATATCCGAAGTACTGTCAAATATAACAGCAATATCTGAATATTTTTAAAAAACTTCGTTATCGTACGAACGCACCTCATTTGCTACACTTCACGAGCAATTTCCAAGTTGTTATTATAAAGACACAACACTCATCACAAGTATTTCGAATATGCTAACTAGTTTATTATTACCTTTTGAAATTTTCAATTAATTAGTGATTAAGTAAATATATATTAGTTGGTAAAGTTTGAACAATAAGTAAAAATATTGCAATGTTTTCTTCCTTCGAAAATTTCAAACACAGCTAATGAAAAGTCTTTTAAAATAAGATACTATCACAATTGCACCTTAATTTATTTTAAATATACAAAACTAGTCAGATCTGGCAATCCCATAATTTTTTCTACCTTATACATGTTAATAACTTCAAAATTCGCAATGCCAAAATTAAAAAGCAATCTACGCCCATCGGGAGGATTCTAATTATGTGAAATTCCGCGCATTAGTTCTTGAAATAGAACTATTGCAAATATCGGTAAAAATGCAGAATAAAACTGCCACCTGTTGTGCGATTCACACCAGAACATAAACAGCAATAATATTTATCAAAGTAAAACCTGAACCTGAAATTTGATCAAAATTTTTGCTTTAGTTCTTGAGATATAACTATTGCGGGAATCGGGAAAAATTCAGCATAGCAGCGCTACCTATTGTGTGATTGATGTTAAAACGTATATACAATAATTTCATATGAAGGATTAACTGAATCCGAAGTTCGTTGATAACCCGTACATTGATTTTTGAAATAGAGCTATTGCAGAAATCGTAAAAAAGACAGCATTATAGTGCACAACTGTTGAGCGATATACACAAAAATTCAAACAACATACATTCAAGTCAAGGACTAATCGAATCTGAAGTTTGGTAAATATCGGTGCATTAGTTCTTAGAGCTGTTGCGGAAGTCGTCAAAAAGGCAGCATAGCACGCTACCTATTGAGCGATTTAGAGCTAACTGTAAATAGCATTCTTTCATGTCATGGACTAACAAAATCCAAAGTTTGGTGAACATATGTATGTTAGTTCTTGATATAGAGCTGTTACGGAAATAGAGAAAAAGGTAGCATAGCAGCGCCATCAATTGAGACATCAAAATGCAAACAGCATCCATTCAAGTCAAGGACTATCCGAATAGGAAGTTTGGTGAAAATTCGTGCGCTAGTTCTTGAGATAGAGCTGTTGGTGAAATCGTGAAAAGAGCAGTATAGCAGCGCCACCTGACGAGCAATTTACACCAAGAACTAATCAGCACCAATTTATGTCAGGGTCTACCTGAATACAATTTTGTATTAAATCCTGTGCATTAATTCTTGAGATTGAGCGCTCAAATAATTTATGTCACATACAGACAGACGGACAGAGTCACAGACTCACAATCAGAGAGTTTTTAAAAACACGTTTTTCGGAATCTCTGTGTCTTAAAACGTGTAAATCCATCAAGCACAGGAATTAGAAAATTTTCACGAATACAATACTTTTTTTTTTGTAAAGATAGAAGAAAGTAAAAATGGCTGTTATAGTATAACTTCCGAAGCCATAATGCACACAGTAAAAGAATATATTTTTTACGATTTCGAATTATAAAATGTATTTTTTGCATCTTTTTAAAAGCACTATTCCTCTTTACATATTTAAAATTTATATTCTAACATAAATTTCTTTCATAGATTTAAAATGAATTTTTATTATACATTCTAACCAATTAAGAAATACAAAGAAAAAAACTACTATCGTAATGGACTACTATTTTTTAAAATTAACATAATGTTTCCTTTTTATCAAAAATAAAAAATTTATATAAATATTTCCTATTGAATAATTGAATAGTTTTAAGTAATTAGTTGCATTCTACTTCAAATGCAATAAAAGAATGTTTTAATAATAATCAAGGTACGTCGAATTAAAGAAAAAAAGAAAGTACCTCTTTATTGTAAGTGATTTGTGTATTATTATTTTGAAAATATAATTTGTCTTCATAATTGTATTGAAAATGCTATTTGTTTATCACTAATAAGTAGCGAAAGAAACAATTCATAAAAATTTATTTAAATATTTTAAATCATTGTATCTGTGTAAAAATATCACAATGAAGATTCTCGATAATATTTTGTTTTACATTGTTACAATATGTTTATGTTTTGTTTATCAGTTGACACTGGTGTATTTATTATCAGCTTATCCTTTCTTTTCAAACATCCCTAATGAAAAGGTTTTCTTTTTGTAAAAAATATCCATGTTGCCTTTTTTTTAAATATTATTTTTTAAAGTCTTACTTTTTTAACAATTTTTATATAACTGTTTCCTTTTCGTTATCTTTTTTAAAAAATGCAGTAATTATATGTATACATATATCTATATATATCTGCGGCTTCCGGTAATGACCAGGTGAGAAACATTTTTGAAAAAATTGAGATAATTTGGGAAAATGTAGCTTTAAAAGAGTACTTTCATCTGCTATAATACTGAAAAATGAAAATGGAATACTTTCCATCATAGTGCGACATAAATTTTCATTTAAAAATTAAAGAAACAGTAATAATCGGGTAAGTGCATAAATTAACGGTAATAACCAGATAAGATTTCTATTTATTTCGCCGTTTCGTCGTTCGTTTAATCGTCTATAATTATAAAAATAACATAAAAATATAATAACATAAGAAAAGTAAAAAAATGACAATGTATTTAATTGTTGTGAAATTAATATTTAAATAGTTAATTATTAAATAAATAAATCAATAAATAAATATTTAATTTTATTTACATTTATTAAAAATAAATGTAAAACGATAATAACCAGATAAGAATTACATTTTTAATTGGTTCTAAATTAATAAAAACTATTTATATATAGCTGTTTTGGCAAAAAAAGAAGTTTTTATATCCTAATGTAATGTAATGAAAATTATTAATTTCTAATATGTTTTATAAAAGTAATGATAAAAAGACATTTTTAAAAGCTTTAAATGTTAATTACTCAGAATATTAAAAATTTGCCTTATCTGGTTATTACTGGAAGCTACAGATATATATACAGTAAAACCTCTAAATAACGGACACCTCGGGAATGCAGAAATTGTCCGCTTTTCGGAGGTGTCCGCTATTGGGAAAACGTCAGAGATTAAAAAATCGCTAGGAAATGCTTAATGTTTCATTAATTGACTTTTATATGTGCTAAAACCTCTATTATATCATTAATCGGAAATGAAAGCTTTTTTTTTAAGCAATGAAATTGAAATAAAATTGTGCACACCTTTATCCACTATTTATTACATTCTTATTTAAAAAAATGTTACAAAACTTCACTTTTGCTTGCGATTGCATGCAATTTGTTTTTCAATGTGACGTTATCTGACACAATAGAGTTCCAGGCGGGGAGCGGGGTTTATACTTTTTGACCATTAAAAGCATAAAATCTCAAAATCTTCCGAGCTGACATTTTGATACATTCGGAGATGTCTCTCCCGAGAAACCTCCTGAATTGAACACTAAACTTACGGGGGGGGGGGGATAGTATTTTTTCAGCCCACCCTCTACATTTATCTATGATCACAAAATTTGCGACTCACTACCTTGATAAATTTAGAGCCTTTTAAACCTTTTTTTCATTTTTTCTCGTTATAAAAATACTTTTTCATCCTTTATCGCCGAAAGCAGTGTCCGCTATTCGGAATGTCCGTTATTCAGAGGTAAAACATAGAAAAATTTAGGTTTTGGGAGTGGGGATTGGAAAACTGTTCGTTAAATAGAGGTGTCCACTATTCGAGAGTGCCCTTTATGGAGATTTTACTGTATATACATACAGTGAAACTTCTTTTTAACAAAATCTCTATTTAACGAAGTTTTCTACTTAACGAAATGTTCTGCTGAAACTTGACTTTGAATACCATTAACATATAAATTAATCTGCATATTACGAAAAATATGTTCTATGTAACGAAGTTTATTCCACTTATCACAACTGAATATCCTATTCACGATGACATAATGCAAAGTATACTAAAACTACAGAGAGCGATGAAGATGGTACGACCATTTTCAAAATAGTGTCAAGTCCGTTACCAAATGTCAAGTCTGCACCCTCACGGTTTTTTAATAATTATAATTTTTTCACCATTCTACTTTTATTTTTTATTCAACTAAGAAAGAAATATACAATTTCCTTAAAATTTAATAATTTATATGAATATATACTGTAATTATTAGAAAAAGTTCTTGTATAAATTGTATGTGATCAGAATCTTGTGGCTAAAACTGTCTCTCATTTCAATTTAATTTAAGTATTATCGATAAATATCATGTTTTGAAATTTAGGGACATAAGTCACTTTAAAGTAAATTCATTTTAGGAAATTTAATAAATTTAAAGCTGAGTATTTTCAGTAATTTTGTATGGTATCGGACTTCAAAATTTGTCTTACAAGCCAACCTTAAATAGCATTATATATATTATATTATAGGGCAAAGTGCACAGCCATTTTTTTTCATGTACCTTAAACATTTACTTTAACACTTGTCTCCATTTTTGAAAGAAATTATTAAGTTTGAAAAATAAAAATAAAATTCAGAAATATAAGCGAATGGTGAAAATGGCCCGATAATGAAGAAGAAATTGAAAGGCATTCGAAAGCAGAAATTGTAAAAGCATTCGATACAATAAGATGATTCTAGTTTTACGAAAATGTTGCAGATAAATTGTTCAAATACTTATGAAACTTTTATGAAAGATCTATTTTTTGTAAGAAATATGTATAAAGTAATATTTCAGACTTTAGTAAAGTTAAGGATTTGGTATACAAAGAAAAAAGAGAAAAGATATAATACTTCGATTCAGTTTTTGTTTATCTTTCTTTATCGTGTTTTCTTTTAGACATTATTATAATTAAAATTTACTCATATGTCTACTTTGTATACATATAAAAAAGTTACTGCCACAATTAAAATTTTCCCAGTATTTCCATTTTATGTGTGTTTTTCATTTTATAGATAATACACATTCTTATTATAGAAACTTCATGAATTTCAATTGATTTCTGTTTAAAAATTTTTCTTCACAACGAAGTGTTTAAGTGTAACGATGAGACTTCATTAAATGGAAGTTTCACTGCATATTTACACATATATAAATATATCTGGCTAGTGAAATGAGTTTCTGTAGTGCAACTCAAAACCACTAAGCGCGCCACTATTGACCACCATTATTTACGAAAAGTTTGCTTGACCTTATTAAATTAAGCCATTTAAATTAATAAGGTCAAACTTAAATATTTATAAATATTTATTCTTAAATTCAATAAAATAAGTCATACTTTTGCGTTTCTAATTGTGACTTATACTACAAGTACTTATGGAATAGCCTTACACCACACATATACAAATAGATAATAAGCATTTTACAACTGGTTTTGTGAAATTATTTATATAAAAAGTAAATAAAACATAGTTAAATTAAAAAAAAAATTATGTTTTTTAAAACTATTTTGAGGGATTTTTTTATCACATACATTTAATTCAAATAATGCTTTAGTTTATTTTATTATAACAAATATAAGTACTTTCTCCCTTTTAATAAAATTACATTCCTCCACATTTCTTTGAAAATATTATTATTTGATTAAAAAATTATATAAACTCTATCCTTTCTTTTTTCTCAGCAAAATGAAATAATTTCATTTAAACACAGTATATAATTGCACTTGGAGAATGCAGTTTTCGTTTCATATAGAATTATAGACTAACACAATTTGGTTTCACCCATAAGCCATTTTTATTTAATTTGCAAAGTTCTTTTTATTTATTTATTAATTTATTTATTGATAAAATACACTTTCATACTTCTTGTAAGAGTTTATTTTTTGAACATTTTAAGTTCAGAATGTGTGATATGGTCTTATGAAAAATGTCATATAATCTAAAATAAAAATACGTATTGTAATAAATATGCATATAATAATAATAACAATAATAATAATAATTTTGTCAAAATCAGTTTAAAATTCTTTTGTAAGAATCAAAATTATAAGAAAACTTTTTTAAAAACTTTTTTGGAAAATCAATGATTGCCATATAATTATCATTCTTAGATAACAGTAAATTTTGACTTAAAAATATTTTTTATTATTTTAATTCTTCATTTTCATTCAAATTATTCCGTATAATATGTTAATCGCAATTTTAGCTAAGCAAAATCAGAACACGACCCGATTCAAAATGAGAGAAAACCTAACCCAGTCCAAGTCTCGTGGACTCACATTGACGTTAGCCGTGCCAGGCCGTGACGGGCTCGAACTTCCATCCCAAGTTATTTCTCGTGAGGATACATAATATCACTTTGTAAACCCTTTATTAGTCCAAGGGGGGTACTTTGCCCCCTACCCCCGCCCCTTAGAACCGCCACAGTATACGGGCTGTGTCGATCCCAGATCGAGCGTTTAGACTTTATACCGGACGGATTCTGGGCTTGAAAATTTTGGCTCGAGTATACCTTTAGTAGGAAAGAAGTCTACGCCAGACCCGACTTGGAAAAAACAGTGTGGATCGATCCTGCTCTGCAAAAAAAAATAAGACCCGACCCGACCCTACCCGGTTCTTAAAGTGTGAAGACCTGACCCAGTCACAGTATAATAAATTAAAGTTGGCGCGACCCGACGTAAATGCAGAATAAGTTCTAAACATCTGTCATATTCTGTCAATTCTGAGCACAAAAATCTATTGGAAATTCTTGCTTCGAGAGACAACTAATAATAATGCATAGGTTTAAACCTAACTTCTCTTTCTTTCAAATAACTTTCAATAAATGTATAACACTTTTTTATGTAAATGAACAGAAAAGGAACTAATGGAAAAATCTCAATAGGTTTGAGATACATTTTAAACTCACATATTTATAAGATTAATGAAAAAATGTAATGTGTTATTTTGATCTGAAAGGAATATTAACATAATGAATTACAGTAGAACCCCGCTAATTCGGACACCGTTTATTTGAATCTCCGGATAATCTGGATCGGTTTGGTCAATTTTTTTTCAAGTTTGAGAAGCGACTGGCTAATTTCCATAACATTAACTTGTTCCATCGTCGTATTCTGAATAAAAAAAAAAAAAAAAAACTTTTTCTAAAATCTTTTCGGAAGAATATCTTAAGTTTTTTACTTAAACTCTTTCATGTTATCTTTCAAAGAAACAACAAGATGCCAAATTTGGCAATTCAAATTTTGTCAACTTTTTTATTGCTTTGTGCACAATTAAAAAAAAAAATGAAAATGAAGTTGAAATAGACGAAAACACCATTATCAATGATGATCAACCAAAGATTTATAGCCATAATGAAGCAACATCTCCTTTAAAACAATTAATGGTTTATTTTGAACGTCAGGTGGAGACTACACCCAGCGAACTACTTATGCTCAAGCGGATGCGTGGCAGTGCGGCTCGCAAAAGGTATAGAAAACTGGCACAGCAGAAAACTACAAACTTTTTTATTACAATGTAAACTTTTTCAAATACATCTGTCTTTAAATATACAATAAGTTTAACATAAAGGTGATTTTCTGTAAATATGTTTTATTTAATTTCATTTTTTTTTCCAAATTTTCGGATAATTTGGATTTTTTCTGGTCCCAATTAATCCGAACTATTGAGGTTTTACTGTAATAGTATATTCTCTTCTATATCATATAAATATTTTCAGCATATGCATTTGTATAAAAAATGTCATTTCATTTTTCCGACGAATAAAGTAAACTTTCCCCTTCATTATAAATTTATATGCATGTAGAAAGAATTTATATATTTATAAACAAAACAGGCATGCATAATATAAATCTTTTTCACAGTTTTCAAAAAATAATGAAAAGTATTTATGCATTCGATTATTCTGTCCGTCTGTCCACGCTCTAAATTCCATAAATGTTCTTTGATCTTCATACTATTGATAAACGTTATTTAGGGCCACGAAGGTATGTTTGGTATTTTATATGAAGTTTATACTAGTTCATTTACAAGGGCAACCAAAAGAATTTCGTTACATTATAGTATAGGGGAAAATATCGTTTGCAGAGTATTTCAATGAGATTACGTTATTTGAAACACATTGAAATCAATATAAATATCACTGAATCGCACTACAAGATGATTACGATAGAATAGAGCATTCATAGCATTTGTCGTTCATTTACAGGGTCACACAAAAGAAATCAGTTACTGTTCTGTCTTTGAGTTATAATTGCTGGAATGTACGCTTTAATATTGGGAATGTGCTTTTAAATTTAACAATTATTTTGCATGTTACTCATTGTATATAAATTAAATAACTCACATGTAGGACTGGTAAAAAAAAAACTCACGCATTACTTCTCCTTATTAACGGAAATTGCTGCATTTGGAATTTTGAAGTGAGGTGTATGTATTTCTTAATTCAACTAAATTTTGAAAAACATGTTTTTAATAGATGAAAATTTATACTAAATATGCAGAGTTCCTCAAAGAATTTTGATAATATTTCCGATTGTAGATAAAAAGAGCTGACACTGAGTTTTCAAATGTGTTATGCGTTTCCATACGTTTGTATAAGACATGACATTTTAATTTTGTAAACGGTGCAGTTTTGTTACATTAATCTGAGTTTATTGAAAAGTGTTTCACAATCCAAGCTTGAAATCTTTTTTTCTATCTTGTTTGAATTTTAACCGTCATTTGAGATTTTTCTGCAAATGTATTAACTTAAAATAATATCCAATTCCGCAATTTGTATAATGAAATTTTGTTCTGTTTCTACTTCATACATGTTGCAGTATGCAGAAAATCACCTTCACTTAATATCCAATAGTACTGTGCATTACTTACTGTCTTTGCAATTGGATGATTATCTTTCCTATTTATTTATGATTAGATTTCCAAAACATACTTTAATAAAACTGTTTCAGCCGTTTGCGTGAACGAAATCAAGTAATTTTCTGCTTCAGTCATCTCTACAATTAATTGTCTGTTTCAGTTATCACTTAATAGCAGAAACATATTTGTGAAGAAACATAATTCTTGTTTGATGGCTTTTCTGCAAATATGAATATTCGTTTTATAACATTTTTTTTTTTCAGCCTAAAAGATTAATTGCATTTTTTATGTAGAAAGCTTATAATTATTCAATATTTCTGTATTAGAAAATAGGTACTTTTTTGACGTTTTTCCGAATATTAAACGATTTTTAAGGGGTTAAAGTATCACAGATAATTTTAAAAAGGCATCAACATTTCCCTATGAATGAATGAATCAAGTTTTTTTTCCGCTTTTGTTTTTTGTCACTTTATTTATTTCATGTATGTTATGTTTTTAAATAAGAATATGCATATATCTATATTATTTTCTCCAATTTTCTGAAATCGCTACCTTCTATTGTACTTAATTATTTAAGGTAAGTTGGGGCAACTGGATCCATGAAATATCTTGGCCATAGGCTATTTTATAAAAAGAAAACCGTAGATGATCACGACGAACATTTCACTTCCTCCAATTGTTAAAACAATCAATCATAGCTCTGCTTTTTCGGTGACAAGTTACCGAAAATTCAGTCTTCTGTTTTTTTTAAATACCGTCGATCTGATTGAATTTCTTCGGCTTTTTATTAAAATACGATAAGTACTTTAATTAAACAATCCTTTTTTTCAAAGATTGGACACATAAACACATTATCATTAATAGGTAACTACAATCTCTGACAATAAAGTTCGGTGAATAGTCCTGTAACATTAATGTAGATGAAATATTAACGAAAGTTACCCTAACATCCTTCGAAATAGTCATCTCCCATAACTATGCACTTCTGAGATCTGCTATACATGTCCTGTGAAATTCGCAAGAAATCTTCTTTTGGGATGGAGTTCAAAAGCTTCGTCACGTTTCGTTGGATGCCAGCAATATGGTCAAATCTCTTTCAAAGAGAGTTTGAGTCGTGAAAATAGGAAGAAGTCTGGAGGATTCAGATCTGGCGAATATGGTGATGTTCAATTTGTACCACCCCTCATGAATTTCTTTAGGTGTCTTGCAAAGCTTAAAACCAAACTTTAAACTGATCTTTTAATCTTTCATTTTCCTTTTCTCAGTTAAGAACCAACACACGAAACAAGCACTTAGTAGAGCACGTTTTACACAGAACATAAACGAATAAAAAATAATTTTGTTTGATACAAAAACATCATTCACCACAGATTTATTGGACTTATATCGAACATTTATTGAGGTAAATAATTATAATTCATTATTATTACTCATTTTTAAATTCAATTTTGCTCTCAAACACATTCAATTGATAGTTTTTTGCTTATGTAAAAACCATATAATGTACCGCTTTGGTAGATTTTTTAATAAAGTCAGAATACATTTTAAAATAAGTTGTCAAAATGGGCCTTTGATTCGGATTTCGCTTAAGATGATTCTAATAAAACCAGTTCTTACTGAAAACAGGGTTTATCTCTAATCATATTTTATTTTTTGTTGTTGAAATGAGCACTCTTCGAAATCTACCTCCGCCTATAGTCCAAGCCGACAGGAATTTTTAGATTTTTGTGCAAATTAAAATGTAAAATTTTTTAAACAGTTTTATTGGAACAGGAATAATTTTCCAAAATGAATGTTTATATCCTTATATTTCTTCTTATAATGCAAAGCAAATGCATGACAAAGAATTTTTTTTATAATTAAAATGCAATCAGGAATACTAAACATAATAAAGTACTTTGACATTTAGGGTCAAATAAGTAATGAAACATGAAAATATAATTATATGATTATTAAAGCAAACACTTCCGTCTTATTATGCAATAAACAGAAAGTATTTGAGGCACAAAATAAACTAGAGCATGATGCATGACATTTTTAATTGAATTATTTGCTGAAGCAAAAATTAATTAATTGAAATTAGAATTAACTTTTAATCAAAGAGTAACGGTAGAGAAAATTTCTTAATTTTATTACTTTATATCCTATTTTTCTACTTTACAAACTACATCTTTGTTTATAATATTGAAAGGTGATATTTTTAAGCATAATGAATAAATGTAATGTACTAAGAAGTCTGTCAACAGTTTTTGTTGAATGTTAAACATGCAGCTCATTTGTTAACATATTAGATATTTGTTTAATTAAATAAAGCTATTGTTATTTTCAACACCAGTAAACACAATTTATATGAGTTTCTTAAAAAGTCAAATTAAGCTTAAAATATCGAAAGGAAATTAGATGGATTCTCATGACTACTAACATTCAAATAATATAAAAGCAATATCAACACTTTAAAATATTTATTTTATTTTATTTTTATATCTTATTTCATGATAAATAAAGAAGCTTTAAATTGCATACTCCCGCCTGTTATAAGTGGGTTTTGTAGAAAGTATAAAATTTAGCTTAAATTACTTATAAGGACTAAGGAATTCTAATTTTATTATTAAAGTCAATAAACAAACATCTATTAAAACTAATGATTGCTGTTTGTCAAAAATAAAAGAAATAAAATATATATTTTTTTTATCTTCGTAAACATTATCCGGACACTTCCCAAACGGAGCTCTTTATTTGAAAATCGCTAAAGTCATTATTGATTAATTGAAATTATTTTGCATTGATTGTCCCATATATTTGGCTGGATAGTTATGCAATGCGACAAATACACTGCAAAAAAAAAAAAAAAAAAAAAAAAAACAGTTTAATACAGGCAGGGGCGAAAGTATTATACTGTAAAATAAGCAGTAATATACCGTCGTATAAATGAATTAAGCAGTATATTACTGCTTATGATACGTTACTTGCTAATTTTACAGTTTGTTGCTGGTTTGTTACTGGTACTTTACGGTTTTAAACAAACGCCCCAGCTGCCAGTATCATACTGTAAAATCAACAATTTATTTTTGCAGTAGGGCAACTGCACGACAAGTGTCAATAATGTTGAGTATATAATGCAAATTGACAGCCCCACGGTGTTTTCATGGTAAAATTACACGGAAAGTTCAAACTCACGACTACTGTATTCTTAGCACTTGGAATCATAGTCTTCTGAATATTAATGCCGCAGTCTGATTCAAAACTGGAAGTTTTCATATTCGAATTTTATTGAGCGTTCGCTTGTTCCTTTGAATTTTTATACCAGAATTTTTTTAAGTATTTTTTGCTTTATTTAATCTCAGAAAAATGAAATATGACGAGCTAAGAAGGTTTGCATGTATAGCCTGTTAATTATTTAAAAAAAATACTATTAGATTCAAACTCTTCGGAGAATAATTGAGAAGAAATTATAATACTATGAAACTTTGCAAAAATTTATATAACTTCGATTGCGATTTATTTTTTCTTTGATTTTCAATTTTATAGCATGCTACATGCATGTGTAAAAGAGTTGTCAAATAACAGCATTCATACGTATGACGGAATTAAGGGATTTTAGTTGTTTTAATACTAGAAATTTCGTAAAGTATTGGTCGGTATATCAGAAGATATAATTTTTTTTCATTAACTTAGGCAAATATTATTTTATGAAAATTCTGGTAAAAGATCTTTGAAAGTCCTCTAAACGAACTAACTCTGCAATAAATTTCTTTAATTTCTTTGATATAAACGCTGCATTCATGTGATATATTTTTCTGTATACTTTTGACAACTTATTCCCGATAAATTTTATACGGAAGTATACACTGTATATCTTTTGAACTTTTTAATATGCTAGATATATCCACTGTGACTGAATTAAAGCTTTAGTTTATACTCTTTTGCATGTCTAGTATTTTTGCCACTATTAACTGTAGCACTTATTATTCCCCCTAACTGTCAGCACTTATATTGCACTCAGATATAATAATCCTGACGCTTTGTGACCACACTAGAATGATCTGAGGTATCTTCTCTGTGCGGAAATTCTTATCCAATTAAAGTAATGTTTTAATTCCAGATTCAAGAGATAAAGAGTTAAACACTGCCCTGCAAATTCTGAAATAAAACATTTAACACATTTGAGAACACCTATTGTCACCAAATTAACAACACATTAATGCGTTTTGAATTAGAAAAATACAAAACAATACAAAAACGATACAGAAATTTTTTTGTGTTGTGATTGTATTCTTAATGCGTTGAAAAAGTGTTGCCATCTAGAAATGTGTTCTTAATATTTTAGTATCTACAAATGTGTTTTAAAAACCGTGTTGTTAATAGTGTTGAAATAGTGTTGTAAATAGTGTTAATGAAATTTGTTCTTACAATAGTGTTGTATCGCAAAACACTTTGTCACCAAATTGTAAGCACCGCACAATTTAGAACACCGTAAAATAACGCATGTAAAACACTTTCGAAATATTTTCCACAATGGACCTTTAAAGTTAAACAATTTTAAACATAAATGGTTTGAAATATGTTTTGAAAACACAATTTCTTCCCTAATAGTTTTTAAGAACACTTTTTGTATAATCTTTTTATTTCGTACAACACAATCGAAACCGATTTTAATTAGAAATGTTGATTTCCATATTCCATTATTGTTGCAAAAAGTGTTTCACGCATTTGCAGTGTTGTTATGAATATCTTAAAAATTAACATAAATTATTATTCAAGCGAAGCAATTTTTTAATTCCAAATTCAAGATATAAAGGGTTAAACACTGCACTGCAAATTCTCAAATACAAAAATATACACATTTTAGAACACTTTTTGTCAGTGATGTAGTCGTAAATAAAACAGAAGGTATTCGTTCGAAATTGAGGATATACGCTCATGTCAAAGAGCAGGGGTTCTCAAACTTTAAGACTGACAAACCACTAACTAGAAATTCACATTTACGCGTACCAGCAAGTGACAATCCGAAAGTTAAAAACAAAAAAATCTGTGTAAACGGAATGTGCCAAAATAATGAAACATTTTTCCAGTCTCTTTTACTTTCTTCTGAGCAGATTTTACTGAATTTAATTGAGTGATTACATTATTAAATTGGTACTTAGATCACCTGCTTTATATTGAGATTCAAATAAGAATAGGATGCATTTTAATAATTACCAAAATACAGTGTTTTGGCAGAAAAAAAGATACAATATTTAATGACGTAATAGTAGCTCGTTGTAATAGAAGTAAAGATATATGTTAGTAAACGAAGTAAGCTTTTTTCCGGCGATAAAAATTTAACGTAATATCTACTCATGAAATGTTAATTATATTTATCAGAAATTTCTAATCAAAATTATATTAAAATAAGAGAAATCTGAATGCAGTCAAAAGAGTAATATCAGAGAGCAGACACTTCAGCGCATGTGACTGACAAATCAATAAGGAGGAAGGGATCTAACCGTTTTTAATTAAAAAAGCTGCATTTTTTAAATTTTTACTTCGCGACCAGTAAAGTGAGCTTCACGTACCAGTACTGGTACGCGTATCATTGTCTGAGAACCCCTGCCCTATAGTGTTTTGAGAAACAGATGTTATCCCTAAAAAATCCCTGGAAATATACGGCGTATACCCCCATATACCCTCCTCTACGTCCCTGCTTTTTTTCACCAAATTAACAACACATTAATGTCTTATGAATTAGAAAACTACAAAACAATACAAAAACGGTACAAAACAATTTTTGTGCTATGATAGTGTTTTTAATACATTGCAAAAGTGGTGCTATCTAGAAATGTGTTCTTATTATGTTGCTATCTACAAATGTGTTTTAAAAATAGTATTGTTAATAGGGTTGGAATTGCGTTGTAAATAGGGTTGATGAAAATTTGTTCTTACAATAGTGATCTGCTTGTACAATACTTTGTCACAAAATTAACTGCCCATTGTAAACACCACACAATTTAGAACACCATAAAACGACACACGTAAAACACCTTCAAAATACTTTCTACATGGCGCCTTTAAAATTACACAGTTTTAAAAAAAGAATGTTTTGAAATATACTTTGAAAACGTATTTTCTCTTCTTGTAATTTTTCACGAAACTTTTTCAAGAACGCTTTTTAACAACATCTTTTTATTTGACAGAACACGTTCCCAACACGTTCCCAACGCAATTGAAAACGATTTTAGTTAGAAGTGTTAATTATTATGTTGAGTTTATATAGCAAGAGTGTTTCACGAATTTGTAGCGTGTTGTCCGCTTAGTAATTTCATTGTCTCATATCTCCCAGATATTTCTCCATCAATTTATTCAATGCTGCAGAGAATTTCATTGCAGCTTTGAGTATGTAAAATAGAATATTGAATAGATTCCTAAAATTAAATTTAATCACGAACGGCTTTCAAATTACACTGTGTGATAGCGAAATTAAATATTTCATGACATTCAGTAGCTTCCACGTGCGTATAATAATTTATATGATTTTGTCTGTTTTCATTACATATGTTATGAGAATTGTTCATACTTAAATGAATGTTATTTACTTCAAAATATAATAACAACTAATATATTGCATGTTTTACGTATCAATGGATCCACTTCCAAACATTAGGATTTTAAAGTGCATTATTCTATATTGAATGTTCTTCGTATCAGACATATTTATTATTTAATATATTTGTCACAAGAATTAAATATATCTATACGTTTATTTTCGAGTATTAACATTATTTTAGTGAAATCGACGCATTTAAAAGTTGTATTAATGTTTATTTTACTTGTAAATTTTAAAGCTAGTAAGCATAAAAATAATTCTTCCATGTATTCGAAATCGTTTCTGATTGTTTTAAAGGAGTCCAGGACTCATTTTAAAATATTTTTTACTTATTGAGTTAAAATTATGAATTTTTTATGAAGGTTAACTACATCACTTGTAACCAAAATTCTTAAGAAAACTTCACATAATTTTTAAAAAATACTTTTTAATTAAAAACTTATTAAAAAGGTGGCGTAATTTCAAATTTTTATAATTCAAAACATTATTTGTAGATTTTCAATTTTTTTACATTTAAATAAACAGAAATATCCAAATTTAAATTTTTACCCAGCATTTTTAGCATGAATTTTTCAAAATTAAAAATATTGAAAGTAAAAATTTGACAAAAAATTATGTAACTTTTATTAAAAAAATCATATTTTCAAATGTAAATATTTTTTTCCATATTTGCTGAATCAAAATTAAAGTAAAACAGTAAAAAAATACATGTTCCAAGTTGAAGCATTTAACTCTAATGATTCCTGAGTCATAACAATTTAAATCCAAGAAATTGTGGAAAATCCCATGATGAAGAAAAACGCATTTTCAAAAGAAGTCATTTCCATGACATCCATTGCTTGAGAGCTTGATTTGGAAAAGAAACCAAAATGGAAAAAAATATTTCCTTTTCTAATTAAGATAGAAAGATGTTAAACGTCATTTTAAACATAAAAAACAGAGAAATTTTTAATGCGTTATTTATTATTATTATTATTATTATTATTATTATTTTTTTTTTTTTTACGATTTTTGTGGCCCGGAACCCATTAAAAGATAACTTGAAACCGCTATCTTCTTTGAGAAGACTTGCAGAGCGCTGTAAAAAAAGACGCGCTTCTTAACCCTTTATCTACCGACGGTACTTATAAGTACCATTAAAATTACTTATTATAAAAGTCTTTTAATACAGCAGTTAGTTGTAATACTGTTAAGAATGAGTTACAGATGCATTACTTTATCTTGTTTCAAAAGCATTATTGGTTACACAAAACAAAAATATTTTTAAAAGAGAAATTTCTTTTGCTTTTGCATTTTTCAGGTTTCTTGGCGCTGAAAGAGAGGGATTGGGATTTTTCAATGTGAAAATTTTTCTATATTTATATTGTAAGAACATCATATTTGTACATTTTATAATTCTACAAAATATTAAGAAAATAATTAAAAATAAAAGATTTGAGAGTGGCTATAAAAATTACACAAAATCCCTGTAAATTCAAATTTAATTAATCCTTCTAAATCCTTCAATCCTTCTAAAATCCTTCAAATATTTATTAAATGATTATGTAAATGTTTTAATTTAGTTTAAAAAATTGATTAAAAGAGTTTAGAATGAACAATTTTCATTAATTCATAGTGTGGAAGGTAAAGGGTTAAGCTAGAAAAATTTACTATAAAATAATGAAAATATTCGATAACCGATTTCAAGTCACCCAATATTCCGAAAAGTGTACCTTTATCTTTAGAAACCTCAGAAAACAATTTATTAAAGAAATTTAAAGAACTTATAAAAATAAACTTTTATTAGCAGCCCGTCAATTTCGGAAATGTTATTGAGTACACTGTAAAAAAATTCTGTAAGCTTACTAAGAATTTTCTTGGAAACTGGGATGCCTAGAACATTTTATGTAACCTCAACCAAAGAAAATCACGTAAAATTACTAAAGTCTCTGTAGTAACTGATACTAAATATTGTTTAGTAAACGTACTAATGATTTGTTAGGGAGGTTTCCAAAGAAACTTCTGTAAGTTTTCTAAATATTGTTTAGTAAACTTACTAACGATCGTTTAGGGAGTTCAGTAAATAATGTTTAGTAAATTTACCAATGATTATGTTGTAAACGTAGAAAAGGTTTTTTATGGAGCTTTCCAAAAAAATCTTTGTAAACTTACTACGGATTGTTTAGTAGATTTACTTTGGATTTTTAAAGGAGTTTCTTAAATTAGTTTTTGTAAAGGTACTAAATATTGTTTAGTATACTTACTAGTGATTTTTTAGCGAGTTTACTAAATACTTTTTTGTAAATTTACTAAGGATTATTTAGTAAATGAGTAACGTTAAACACACGTTGGGTGTCATTTGTAACGGTTGGTTGGTCGTGGTGGGAGTTAAATGCAGACATACTCAGTAATTAAGGTAAAAAAACACAGTTTATTAAAATGATAAGGGCTCAAGAGAAATGGAGCAAGTCTAAATTTTCACAACTGAGAATACTACGAAAAAGCTAAACGCATACTCACAGGCTCCGGACTAGCTCAATCGTGGCACCTTCTATTACTTCTCAACTATCTTTCGGCTAAGCTGCTAGATAAAGCTTAATTAGACAGCCCGTGGCTGTGTGTAATTCTTTATTCACTTTCAAATAATCAAAATGTAATTACTATGAATTTTCTTACCACGGCCAACTCTCAAGTCGAATACCGAAACTTCTTTACAATTCACTGGAGGCTCGCTGCTACTTTCAATCTGCTAGCACTTCGCTGACTAATATCTCCAGAACATTCGGCTGGCTAACGCCAGTGATTCACTTCGCTAGCTAATGCCAGAGATCCTCTCACTCGCTGGCTAATGCCAGAGATCCTCTCACTCGCTAGCTAATGCCAGAGATCCTCTCACTCGCTGGCTAATGCCAGAGATCCTCTCACTCGCTGGCTAATGCCAGAGATCCTCTCACTCGCTGGCTAATGCCAGAGATACTTCGCTGAGTAATATCGCTAGACACGCTCACTCCTGGCTGGCTAATGCCAGAGACATGACCCACACACTCAAACTCCAAGCTTTTACATGCCGCAAACTGAAATACTTCACATTAACATATTACTAATAACCGCGAGCTAACTGCAGAACCCGAAAGAGACACACACACACTAGAAAGTTAAAGTAAAAGAGAGGATAGATGTCGCTTTTACGCTTACACATGTTAAATTATTGACGTCACGATCTCAGAAATACTAGAGTGCCTTTATGACAAAGGTCACTCCCTCACAACCCCCCCTCGGATTCCACAGGAAAAAAGGGCTGGGCCAAATGCATGCCCAGGACTTTTTCTTGTTATAAATTTCAAACCGTAAAAAAAAACACAGTGATGGGTGAAAATTTAACGCCGAAACATAACTTTTAAAATATTAACTTTAACCCATCACAACCAAAAAACCTCAGTTTGCCTCAAATATTCACATATTCAATCCAACCATCCTTTTATCCTAAAAATAGCCTCCGTAAAACTTCCAAAACTCGTAAAACTTTCAAAACTAATTACTTCTTTCAAAACAACCCACTCCACTGGGAGTGCTAAAATTCCTCAAAACACTAAACTTTCGAAATTTTTCTCAATACTGCAATACAACCGTAACTTTACAAAAAATTTCTCCATAAAACTTTCCCAACATTAGAATTTGCACCAAATCCAAAAAACCCAATGCGCAAAAATTTTCCTCACCAAAATTCCGCACTCATCTAGAATTTAAATTTACTTCATACTAAAATAACTCTGCTACTACGTAATATCTACATACCCATTGGCCAATGAACTAACTCCCAAAATTCTTCAGAACTTAACTCCACTTTCACAATATTTGGGGCACATACGTACAGCGTCACATAGCTGTGCTTATGCAACAATCAAAAATATCAAATTTACAAAATGACGTCATCAAGTAACTCTTCATCTGTATTAACTAAAAGAAAAATAGCAGAATCAATACATAACACAGGTATACTTCCCTGCAAGAAAATCACATTAACATTCAATTTTAATACAATACAATTTCAAATTCAAATGCAGCTTAAAACTTCGCAACTTGCGGAAACCATTCCCAGCTAAAGTACAAACGCAACACATAAAACACGAACGATAAGGAGAAAGTTAATTCATTAAATGTTAGGATAAGAGATAGAAACGCGTGTCAAGGACGTCTTGACCGCAAAACACGTGCCCGTCTGAACCGCGGCGCGTGTACAAAATAACCCAAATTACTATCTGTACTTTCTGAAAATTTAAACATACATTAACATACATTTTATAACACATGAACAATATAACAATATAATAACATTTTAACAACTAACATAACAATTTAACAATAGATCCAGAATTTTTAAAAGCAGTTAAGACCAAAATTTCAAACATACATAAAACTAACAATTTTGCAAACAAATTTTGAACACAATTAAGCACTAATCGTGAGTCCGTCAAAAAATTCCAAAAATGGGCAAAAATAGCAAACAGTCTCTCTGCTTTTTATTCCTTCATATTGCTACCACATATATGCACTCTAATAGAAATTTAATAAAGAACATTATCACCCAATCATAGACATGATTCGCTGCTAGCCGGCTTCATACTACAGGATGGCTTTCTCCTCTTGTCCCAGAAACCTTGTACGAAGGATCTTTCGTCATCAGAACTGTACGGTGACGCCACAGTTGACTGTCGTGCCTGCAGCCTGGTACTGAATGGATGCCGTGGGATACTTGTAGGTTCCGCTCGACGACTCCGCTCTGGCCGGTTCGCTGGGGTCACTCCATGGCGAGATTCACACTGTTGATGCCGAATCTGAATGTTGTCTCCTCTTTCTAGACGCACCCGAAGTTACTGAAGATCCTAGGCCACGTTTCTTTCCGGATTTATGCTGTTTCTTATTGGGCAAAAATTCGGAATTTAAAGTTCTTTTAACAGTTTGACGAGTATCCATATGAAATCTTTTCCGGGGATTAAGTATCGAAGATGTTGAACTATTGGATAATTTGTGTTTCTGAGGTTGCTGTCTAATAAGTGGAGGAACGGGACAGTTTATAATCTTTTGTCTTTTATGGCACACAGAGTCTGATGTATTTGACACTGCTCTCTTATTTTTATTATCATACATTGCTCTCGGATTGCTAGGCTTTCTACTTTCAATAACAGTTTTTGGAGCTGTTTGACCAAATTTTCTTTTTGCATACTGATGAAAAGAATTAGATAAAGAAGTGCTGGACTCGGGACACTCATTGGATCGGGAATTTCGCGAAACACCACTCGACACATGAGAACCTTCACTACCATTTTCTCTAAACTTATAAACTCTAACCTGATCCAGATTAATCGTCATTCTTTCACAATTGACCTTAACAATCAAATTATTATTTCGAACTTCCAAAACCTCAAACGGACCTACAAACTTCGGACCAAACTTAGCTACTCTCTTTTGACGACTTGAACCTAACCAATGCTTTTCTACTAACACAAAATCTCCAGCTTTCACTTCTAACTCCCTTCTACGCATATTATAATACTGAGCTTGCTTTTCTTGCACTTTTCCCATCTGAACTTGAGCTTCCTTAACCAACCTCTCAATATCCTGGCACATAAACTGACTTTCCGCATCTGACACCATAACTAGCCTTTGGAATGGAGTAATGACTTTTCTACCCAAAAACAATTCAGCCGGCGTTTTCCCCGTCGACTCATGAACTGCCGTACGAAGTGCATACGCAAAATGCTGAAGAAACTGGTCCCAATTTGCATGATGAGAACCACATAAGAAGAAATCATTTGAATTAATGTACGATTTACACGTTTAGCCATATTAGACTGAGGACGATACGGAACAGTAAAAGAATGATCGATCTCCAGCTTCTCGCACAGAGCCTTAAATATATCAGAAATAAAACAAGGGCCATGATCGCTAACTACCCTAATTGGTGCACCATATTTAGAAATATAATTCTCAAAAAATGCATCGGCAACTGCAGGTGCAGAAGCCTTCCTGAGGGGGACTAACTCTACCCATTTACTAAAATAATCAACTATCACTAGTACAAATCTATATCTTTTAGGATTAGACAATGGATAAGGACCGATTAAATCTACACCTACACATTCATTAGGAAAATTTACTTTAATAGGAATTAATTTGCCAGCTGGACTTACATTTTTATAATTATAACGTTGGCATGTGCTACAGCTGGAGACATAAGCGCGCATTGCTTCCCGCATTTTAGGGAAGTAGCAGGATTCACAAATTCGAGCATAAGTTTTCCTGATTCCTAAGTGACCTGCTAATGGATTATCATGAAATTCTTTCAAGATGGCCTTACGAAGACTAGCCGGAATAAAAACTCTTAATTCCCCACGTGAGTTTACAATTTTAGAATAAAAAAGAAGACCATCGATAAGCTTAAAAGATTGGGACCATTTCTCAAACATAGGCACATCTGCGCTCGGGACATCATCAGGATTTTCCAGGTAACGATATAAACTACCAAACTCTTCATCTTGTTTCTGCTCCCTTATCAACTGCTCACGTGACCTTAACACCAACGAAGACAATGCACAACTCTTAACTTCCTCCGTGACCTCTAAACCACCATGCGGGTTTCGTGACAAAGCGTCCGCTACCGCATTTTCCTTGCCAGCCCTATGTTATAATCACATTATACTCTGCTAACTTCAAACACCATCTGACCATACGAGACGACAAACCCTTTCCATTAGTTAACTTTGTCAAAGCTGAATGATCCGTAATGACTTTAACCGGTATATTAGTGAAAAACAACGAAATTTATTCAAAGCCCAAATCACTGCAAGACACTCCCTTTCCGTAATCGAATAATTCCTTTCCGCTGCATTTAAAATTCTCGACGCAAACGCTATAGGTCGACCTTTCTGTGCTAACATAGCTCCAACTCCCACTGCACTCGCATCGCAATACACTTCAAACTGAGACGAATAATCGGGGTGAGTCAAAACAGGAGGGGAAACTACTGCCTCTTTTAATAATTCAAACGACCTCTGAGCCGCTGACAACCATACAAACTTCACCCTTTTCCTTTTTAAATTATACAACGGTTCACATAACTCAGAAAAATGTGGAATGAACTTGGCGAACCAAGCCACCATCCCTAAAAATGTTGCCACTTCCTTACTATTTTTGGGGGGACTCATTGACGTAATTGCCTCAATTTTCTCATTATCTATATTAATACCATCACGCGTAATTTTAACTCCTAAATACTTTATCTCTTTTCTCAAAAATTTACATTTTTCTAACTTAACTGTTAACCCAGCATCTCTTAACAACATCTCTTAACACTTCCCTCAATAATCTCAAATGCTCTTCAAAAGTAGCTGCCATTATAATTATATCGTCCAGGTAGACCAGGACACCCTTACCAAGCAAAGGTTTAAGGATATTATTCATGGCCTTCTGGAATGTTGCCGGCGCTCCCGATAAACCAAAACTCATTCTCTTAAAAGCAAAACAACCGTCCCGAGTAATAAACGCAGTTTTAGGTATGTCCTCCGGCTTCATTGCAATCTGAAAATAACCTGACGTAAGATCTAACGTTGACATATAATTCGTACTCGTTATATTAGCCAAAATGTCATCAATAACTGGAATAGGATACTGAGGATATTGCGTTATCGCATTTAACTTTCTATAATCTACTGCAAACCTATATGCCTCTGGATTATCTAAACTTTTCCCATTATTTTTACGACATAACACTACTGGCGATGCAAAAGGAGACTCAATTGGCATTATAATATCGTCCATTAGCATTTTTTTAATATGATAATCAATTATCCCTTGTTTAACTTTATCATAACGATATGGTTTACTAGCAACAGGTGCTTTTAAACCAGTATCAATCTCATGCCACGCAACATGCGTTAAACCCGGTTTATCAGAAAAAACCTCTCCAAACTCATTCAAAAACTTATTAAATTCCTCCTTCTCGATTTCACTTAACTCCGACTCCTCCAAATTAACTGACACTGAAACAGGCTCTTTCTTACTCACATTCTCATCATTATTCACGATTAACGACTTTTTAAAGAAATCCAAACTAATTCCTCTATCCTTCATATAATCCACACCAACTATACAATGCACTGTTAATCCATCCAACACACAAAACTCCCAACATGTCTTAACCGAACGAATTTCAACTTCCAACTCTACTGAACCTTTATTATCACAAGCTACTCCCTGTGCCGACTGAACCACCAGACTTAACCTCTTCAACTTCTTATACGAAAAATATTTCCGATAACAATCAAAAGAAATGAACGACTTATCTGTCCCTGTATCGAAGACACTTTTAACGACAATACCATCTAACACAATTAACACCTCAGGTAACTCAACCGGATTAATAGTAATTTTATTCAAACTCACAGAAGGCTTTTCCGATTTAACCTGTGACTGCATACCTTCCGAAATACAGTCACCTACCAGTTTAACTGATCCGACCTCCTAACACATCTCCTTTGCATTGATCTACCTTCAAAATTCTCATCCGAAGTTAATCTCCTTACTTGCGAAGAAACATTCCTGTCCCGTACTCCCCCTCTCCGAACATAACCACTATTTTGTCCATTTCCATACATATGCCTATCACCACTTCTAAAATTATTAGCACCACCACAATTCCTATTACCATTATTCGTATTCGACATATTACGACCAAATCCATCATTTCTATTACGCAAATTATTATCCGGAAATCGTTGCCCCTCTCTGAAAAAATTACGTTCCCCCTCATTTCTCAAATTACTACCCGTGACAGGTCTCTGACGAGGGCTACGCGAATCCCGTTGATCCGAGCTATGCCGAGTCTCATACTTCGATAATATCTGGTGCATTTCTGAAAAATTCTTCGGTGCTCTAACTTCAATAAAGTCCTGTATATTCGGATTAAAAAGAGGAAAAACAATGTCCAAAAATTCCTCAAATGTGATATCTAAATCCAATTTATTTTTTAGTTCAAGCTTAAGTAGATAAAATTTTGACGCTGACTCGTAAATATTCTGCTTATTGCAATAGAATTCATTTCTCAAAATACTTTTATCTTTAACGGGAGGAAATGCCTTCTTTAACTCAATCACAGTCTGTTCAAATCTTTTACTTTCATCATTAATCAGAAATTTTCCTATATTCTCTAACCACAAAAGTGCTTCGCCCTTCAATGAGCATTTAAGCACTACGTATCTACTTTTCTCAGGTATATTATTAAACAAAATATAATCATCTAGTTTGACTAAAAATTCACTAATATCACCTTCACCGGTAAAATAAACACATGGCACAATCTCACAATGTCCGACATTTCGTTGGGCGCCATTTGTAACGTTAAACACACGTTGGGTGTCATTTGTAACGGTTGGTTGGTCGTGGTGGGAGTTAAATGCAGACATACTCAGTAATTAAGGTAAAAAAACACAGTTTATTAAAATGATAAGGGCTCAAGGGAAGTGGAGCAAGTCTAAATTTTCACAACTGAGAATACTACGAAAAAGCTAAACGCATACTCACAGGCTCCGGACTAGCTCAATCGTGGCACCTTCTATTACTTCTCAACTATCTTTCGGCTAAGCTGCTAGATAAAGCTTAATTAGACAGCCCGTGGCTGTGTGTAATTCTTTATTCACTTTCAAATAATCAAAATGTAATTACTATGAATTTTTTTACCACGGCCAACTCTCAAGTCGAATACCGAAACTCCTTTACAACTCACTGGAGGCTCGCTGCTACTTTCAATCTGCTAGCACTTCGCTGACTAATATCTCCAGAACATTCGGCTGGCTAACGCCAGTGATTCACTTCGCTAGCTAATGCCCGAGATCCTCTCACTCGCTGGCTAATGCCAGAGATACTTCGTTGAGTAATATCGCTAGACACGCTCAATCCTGGCTGGCTAATGCCAGAGACATGCTCCACACACTCAAACTCCAAGCTTTTATATGCCACAAACTGAGATACTTCACATTAACATATTACTAATAACCGCGAGCTAACTGCAGAACCCGAAAGAGACACACACACTCTAGAAAGTTAAAGTAAAAGAGAGGATAGATGTCGCTTTTACGCTTAGACATGTTAAATTATTGACGTTACGATCTCAGAAATACTAGAGTGCCTTTATGACAAAGGTCACTCCCTCACAAATGTGCTAACTATTTTGAAGAGTGTTTTCTAAAAAATATTTTGTAGGTTTTCTAATGATTTTTAGTACACTTACAAGGGATTTTTTTTGTACGGTTGCTAAGAAATTTTGTGAGTTTGTGAAGGACTTTAAAGTACATTTACTATTTTTATTTAGTAATGCATCCTAAGTGTTTTATGTACTTTATCAAATATCCTTAATAAAATTTGCATTTTTGGATAAAATAGATAAAATACTTAGTAAGCATTCAAAATAATAATAATGATAATAACAATAAATGCATTATAAAATCCTTTACAAATCCACAAAAAATTCTAAGCAAATATACTAAAAAATTCTTTGTACTGTACTAAAAATCATTAGAAATATAACTTTCTTAAGATACAGAGAAAAAAATTACAAAAAATTATTATATATTGTATCTAAAACATTTTTTGTATTATCGCCAAAAAGGTTTTTACAACAGTTCAAGAATTAATGCAGTAAATTTGCTAATGTTTTCTTAGCATTGTTTCCAAAATATTTACACTTTCCAAAAAGTATTTGTAACTATAAAATTTTTGCAATAGTATTACTAATAGTTTTTCGGCAGTATTCCAAAAAGATTTTAAGTAATTGTTTTTTGTATTCTAATACTTATATTAATTGGAGTTGTTATAGTATTTTTTTCAATATGAAGTGGAATTTTTATAGTTTTAAATACCCACAGTGGAGTGTTCCTCATGTATCAAAATATTTTTTTACAAAATAAGTAATATGGTCTGACATGTGTTTCAGTAGTATTACAGCAATTGCCGTAAGTATTTGTATGTTAGGAATGAGAAAAGTCACAGAAGTTTCACTTGTAGATATTTAAATAGATACAAATTCATTTTTTATATTAAATGAGCATTTTAATAACATTAAATGAGCAGATAATCTGAAGATCTTATGATTTTCAGTTAAACTAAAAAAAGTCAATAAAAACAAGGTAAATAAAATATTAGTAAGTTTATAAAATATGCCTAAATTAAAAAAAATATATATATACTGATGTAGTTGAGATAAATTAAATTTACAATTTACAAATTAAATTACAATATTCTATTTGTATAAGTAAGCACTGTGCATCATCTAATCCAATTCATGAATTGAAAACATGTATATTATGAGAAACAGCAACGTTTTTTAATGTAAATGTGCTTTTAAACTAGAAATGGAAATACAGTAGTCTTGTTCAATTTTGTTAAATTATTTTGTTCAATTCCAAGGTCATGAGAATTTCATTAATGAGTGTCTTATGGTACATATATTTGAAACACTATAAAAAAACAACTGGTTCAATAGCTAAAAAAATGTAAAATCTGTAAAAAAAATGTCTTTACCTGAATGCCATACTTAAGAAATTTTTTTTAAACCTATTATTCTATTTTTTGCTGAATATTCCGTATAGTTGTCACTAATCACTAGGAACTTTATTCCTTTTATTTATTTTATTGTCTTTTTTCTCTATTTTCTCCTTACAAATTTCTTGCACTATCTACATTTAATACACTAGACATTTTCTAATAATTTTTTTGCTTGAGAGTTATGTTTGATATTGAAATAGTGAAAAGGAAAATTTAATTATTCATAGGACTACAATTTTAAAACTCTCAACTGGCTTAAAGATCCGGAAGAATGGATTTAAATGCATGAATTTAGTAGGATTCAACTGTGGTTAATTCAGCTCTGGAATTAGAATTTCTAACTCAAAAAATTGCATATAACAGAGATGATGTACACACATTAACATATGTACGCAAAAATCCATATTAAACATATCAACAGTCATTATGGGCAGTTTCACATTTTATTCACATTTTTTTTAGTTCTTATCAGTATGCTATAAGCACTAGAGATGGCTAAGAAGATTTTCTAAAAGCAGAAAATGTATGGAAATAAGAATTAAAACAAATAGAAATGTATATAATGCTTTGGAAAATATTATGAATGGTCATTTTTATTATAAATGTGATGTGCATACATGTACATCCAATAAATGCAATGTGATTAAATGACATAATACAATGAAATATGAATAAATTTCATTTCCAAATAACGATTTATTACATTCTACACAATAAAAATGATTTACATATACATTTTAAATATGACTCATATTTTACAAATATTACATAACTAGAGTTTATACAAATACCTATGAAAATCATACTTATTGATAGTATTTTTGGAAACATATTTTCTTCAAATATCAATAATCAAACTTACATGCTTGTTAAGATAGTGTTAGAAAATGATTGATAAACTGATATGATTTTTAAATATTTGAAAATTTCAGGGCTGTAGAACATATTAGAAGGTCCGAGTGAGGTATGGATAGGAATGTTTCTCATAGACTATGGTTCCTTTTCCTCATCTGACTTTATCAATTTTTCAGCGTCAGGGAAGCTCGCACTGTTTTTAAATTGAACTTCAGTTTTCTCATTCATCTATAGAAGAAAGTTATATGTTAACATGAAAAGTAAAGAAACATTTAATAAAATTTATAATGAATTTCATATTATAAAAAAATCTACATTCACCTTCGTATTGAATAAATGAATTTTACAGATACTTCAAAATTATAAAAAGGTTCATGCAAATAATGTACTGACACGATGTCAGATCAGGAGGCAAAAAGGATAAGGGAAATTTCAGAAAAAGAGAAGGGAAGTTTGATTTGTCACATTAAACATTAGAAATTTCGCACTTGTAATAAACGCCCACGTATAAAATAGCTATCTGACAATGATATATATGTAATTAACAGAAAATAATAGAAAGATTTACTTGCTAGATCATGCTACATTATAACAAAAAATCAAACAATCTTATCCGAGTTTTCTATTTTTAGTTATTGTGAATCAAGTAGAACGGAAATATCCTCCTCAGCCCTGAGACTAATATTACGAAGGACCCCAAAAACCATTTTAAATTTTTTATAAAAATCTCCAAAGATATATCAGTCAATATATCGATGCTTATAATGTGCACGCATTCATTAAAAGAAGGCTAAAAGTAATCTTAACAATTCTAGAAGCATTTTAAATAATTTAAAGAGTGTTCATTAGTGTCTCCTGGGGGCGAAATCAGGACTGAAGAGGTTAAAACAAAATTTAACACATTAAGAATAAATATTTACTTACTTCCTAACTAGGAATCCTTCTCAATAAGGAATTCAAGATGGAAGTCTTTTACGCTCCTGTGGTCGCGTAAACAATGATCACGTCACTACTGAAGCCCATTCTGACTGGCTGACAGGTAAAACTAAGATATTTCATGTATTTGTACTATGCGCTGGTAAATAAAATTCCCCGGATACAGATAAAATTTTAGTAAATTTGCAGATTTCTGAAGCTTTACAAAAACTAGTTTTGTAGGTTTACAGATTTTTTTTTTACAATGTAGCTTTTACAACGAATCAATCAGTTCTCTTTTAATCGAAAATCAGTTTTTCACACACATTTACTACCAAAGCTCAAATAAACATTCTCAGCTGCATATCAGAAACTGTGCATGCAATTATAACAGAAAAACATTAATTTTAATATTAATGTTAATGCTGTTAATTATGTATGTTTTTCATTTAAACATGTTTGTTCAACATGGAAATATATATTTAAGACCTTATATCATCCAAAAAACCCGGTTTTCGTGGTAAAAAGAGTTGCTTAACCCTTTATCTACCGAATTATTTATCAAGAAATTAACTATTATCCTAATTAACCTCAATTATTATCTTCTTTAATATCTGTAGACATACTGGAGTTTCGAAATAAATATAACATAAAAGTTAGACATTGTTTCATAAAAGTTGATTAAATATACCGGTAGTAATAACTTTTTTTTTTGTAAAATATTTACAAAAATAGTCAGATTAATTAACGAAAGCTACTCTTGAGGAAATATCACAACTGTTAGAAAAGCAATGTATTTAAATGCATTATGCGGCTCTCTGTAAACGGGAAGGATTTTGCAGTTAAATATATTTCATAGAATTTTTTTTAAAGTAAAGCTATATTTATGCATATGATTATGAAAAACACCGCTTTTTGTAAATATTTAGCTTCGACCGTTTCTCTACGTTTTCTAAATTTGATCAAGCTACGTATTTTGTGTGGAACGAAAACTAAACTTTTCAACCTCCTGACTGCCGAGCAAAAGGGCAAAATTGTAATGTTGTTTTCTATGTAATTTATTAAAATTGTTTTATTTGTAGAATTATATTAATTTAAATATCGATAGTAATCGATTAGTAATTATGTTGTAGTGAAACCTGCAGCTTAGTGAACGGAAAAATCGGCAGTCAGGAGATTCATAGATTGAGCAAATAAATTTTACATAAATTTTTCTTCAATGGTACTTTAAACTATCGTCGGTGCATAAAGGGTTAATGTACTGTAAAAGCTTCTCGAAAACATTTTCGAAAATTATGGGTAGTTAGTGAAAATTCATTTTTATAATTCTACTTTAAAATTCAAGGGTAAATTCTTTATGAGGTTTCTAAAGATAAAGGAACGTTTCGGAATCTTGAGCGACTCGGAAAAGATTATTGCATATTTTCGTTCATGATATAGTACATTTTCATAAAATAAGAAACCATTGTATTTTTTTACATTGAGATTAAAATCAGAGAATCTAGAATTATTAAAAGCACTTCTCATGCACATAAAGTATTATAATATTGCATCAAAATGCACATATTCTAATGCAATACATTTTTCAACAAATTGAGATTAAATTGATGTTAATTTTATGATAAGAAAATATGCCAAAGAGTTTAGCGCCAAACTGCGGTATCTTATGACTAATCTGTCTCTATCTATAATTTGCTTTCGATTTAACCTGGGCAAAAAGTAGCCAGTTGTACGAAACTCGCATGTTTTTTTTTTTTTATATTTGTTGTAGAGAAGAGTTCTTATTTTTGCAGAGATTTAAAAAAAAATACGCTTGAAAATTGTGTAAAATGTCACAAAACGTACAAACATCAAAGTATAATTTTCCAACAAACTTTTTTCGAAAGTAATTCCCATCTATTCAAAAATGCAGCAATTGGGAATATGTAATATTTAGACGTAAAAGATCACTTTATATTCAATCAATAAAATATAAAGCGTCGTTTAACATCGTTATGCATTTCGATGGATCCAAAATTCGACTACAATTTTCTGAACAGAAAAATCCGCTAGGTAAAGATGAAGGACTCCTTTTGTTGAAATTCCTCTGCATGATATCCCCTCTTAGATCATAATCAGTACTATTCATTGCATTTGTATTTTTTTTTTTTTTTTTTTTTTTTTCCAGTTTTGTTGAGATAAGTGTTCAAAAAAAGAAGAGATTCACAGACTATTTGAAAGTAATATTTGTTTTTCACCTTTTACACTAACTCTAAATTTAAGAATAAGCAAAATAATAAGAAAGCGAAATTTATTCGTGCAGTAAAAAACTCTCATAAAATTCTTTTATTGATTAATTTATTACCATCACCTAACACATGAATGGAATCAAGGGTGAATCCAGCCCTCCATTTAGAGAAGGGTCATAGCTCTTTTTTTGGAGGGGGGGGGGGGAGTCAAATCACTGAATATTTTTTTTTTTTGGGGGGGGAGGCAATTTTCATATCCAAAACAGCTATTTTTCTGATACTTTTAAGAATTCGTTTTCATTTGTAAACACAAAGAAATTGCATTAATATTTATATAAATATAAAATTTATACATTTTATCAGATACTAAAAAATTGAAGAATTTCCCATTTTCTTACAAAAAACAAAGAATCAAGCAGAAATTGAGCATTTTAACATAATTAAGTACTGGGCAGTTACAAAAATGCCACCAATGAGTGAAAAAGTGGATGTTGCAACCTGAAATCAAGTTTAAACTCCCGCATTTAACGTAGATTTCCCAAAAGATTATTTGCCTTTATCGAAAAATGAAAAGTCTAACTAATCCCATTCGTTCTGAATAAGTGCATTTGCAAATGTCTTGCATCTGAGATTGAAAATGACTTCCTGTATGCTTCAGAAAGTACCAGTTTTGAATTTAAGTACAGCCTTAAGGAATTAGAAAGATTCACCTTGTTGAACAAGGGATAAAATTGAAAGAATTTAATATATATATTTCCTTTTTAAGTATGTTTTTGAAATTCTCTTCGTCCAAGGGTGGAGGGGTGATGACCCCGTGACGTCCCCCCTGGATCCGCCACTGAATGAAATCGTCATCATACATCTTTCGTGTTAATTTTCATATTTCATTGTTTTCGTCTTTTTCTCATTGCATTCCGAAAAGAGTCTTGGAATTTAAAATTATTATTGAACAATAAATACTACGAAGAACTGTCTGTGTTTTTTCAACATATACAGCATAATGCAAAATAATTGGGATAAAAGCGGTGTTTGTTTCTAGACCACTGAACTTTACACTAATGCGAATTCGCGTCGACTGAAACTTTATACGTTTCGGTGTTATTTGAAATTATGCTTCAGTAATTTACATTTTTTCGTAGCAAAATAAAATTTTGGGGAAATTTAAAGTCACAGTTCACTTTCTTATTAAATTTTTTATGAAAATTATGCGTTATCTTTTTATCATCACTATATTGCCAACGAAGTTATTGGTGATTAAAGTTGCAAAATCCAAAGTACCGGGTTTTGAACCGAAAGTTGAATCAACGGGTTAATTACGAGTTGCTGACAGAAATTAATTTCAAATAAATTGATTAAAATTGATCTGTTCACTGTGAAGATCTAAATTTGAATATTAAAATATAGTTTATAAAGAAAACGATTAGTTTTTTGTCAACTAGAAAGTCAAATCTATTTGCAGCCATTGTGAATAGGATTTATATATATTTTTGGGTATTTAAAAAAGTATATGTCTTGAAAACGAATGAAATTTATTGTTTTTTATTATGTTCTCTACGATTATAATAAGTCAACATTTTATGATTGTAATAGACGCAGTATTATCACAAGCTATTTCTGACTTCTCAACTTCTGTATATTCACAAAATTGAAGTCATAATTTTCTTTTAAACTATGGCTATAAGTTACATTCCTTAATCACAAACAAAAATCACCTTCTCACGACTATTTTATAAATTGAAGAAAAATGTTTAAATTTCACACTTAACTACGACTGTGAAACATATTGTATGTCACAAATTACTGTTGATTTCTAATACACTGAAATTTCCTGAAATTGAAGGATTGATTTTTTCTCTTTAAACTATGACGATATAACACAGTCATTGGCCACAAACTATAATTACCTTCTCACATGGTTAATATTCACTAAATTCAAGAAAACAATATTTTTTCTTTAAACTATGTCAGTAATAAAAATATGTGATCACACACTTCTATTGCTTTCTCCTACACAGAAAATACATAAGATTCATGAAAAATGACCATTTTGTCTTTAAACTATGACTGAAAAATATTTTCTATGTTCAAAAACTACTATTGCTTTCTACCTTACAAAAATTATTATTCATTTTCTAATTATGACTCAAGAATACATTCTATGATCGCAAATTAGTACTGCTTTCTCAAACACCAAACACTAAATAATTACAAAATTAAAGAAAACATAGTTATTCATTTTCTAATTATGACTGTAAAATACATTCTATGATTTCAAATTAGTATTGCTTTCTCAAATACTAAATAATTACAAAATTAAAGAAAACGTAGTTATTCATTTTCTAATTATGAGTGTAAAATATATTCTATGATCGCAAATTAGTATTGCTTTCTCAAACACTAAATAATTACAAAATTTAAGAAATCATAGTTATTTTCTTGTTTAGGTTTTTTATCACTGACTGGTTTATAATATTCATCATCACTCTTCACAATAAATCAAATTAAACAGAATTAGTTTGAGACATTAGTTTAAAACTGTTAGTTAATTTTGGTTTTAGAAATGTAATATTTTAATTAATTTGTACACTGCTGCATCTGATTCATTTTTGTTGTCATTTATAAATAAAGCAGTTGCCTTTTCATGAACAATTTTTAATGAAATCATAATAATATGGATTTCAACGTCTTATTTTTACAAATGATTAATTCTTTTATTTCTAATTTAAATAACAAAACTGTTCGTAAAATTGCTTTACTGAAGACGTCCAACATAACACATTTTAAAAAGCTAAATTATATATACTTTCTTGAATATAATATTCACAATATATAATTTCCATTTGATTGCTACTTGTTTATCATCACTCTGATTCATGTTGTATTATATTACTGTCTTAATTTGGCATTAACAAGTTTTTACAGTAATTGATGTTGATTTGTAGTATTATCTAATGGTTCTATATACATATATATGCATATTAAATATCATCCGTTTTGTTATTTATAGGACTACTCCATTAGTTCAATATATCATGTGAAAATAAATATTCCTTTTAAATCATGTTTAGTGAAACATTTAAGTCTTGAAATATGTTTTATATGATTTTAAATGTTAATTTTAAAACATGAAAATATCTATGAAACAACAATCAGTGAATATCAATGCAATAGATATTAGGAAAACAAGCGTATTCAAGCGTTACAATTATGTAAACATTCAAACTCAAAATTTCACTGAAATGTTCCGCTTGTTACAGTTTACTTTCTGAATGATTTACTTTCTTATTTAAGTGCTCTCTAATAAAATTTCAAATGGAAATCGATTAAATGCTTTCGCCTGCACTTAATGCAAAAAGCGATTAAACTTGAAGTATTTTATATGTTTTGATGTCAAAGGGGCAGATGCATGATTGATTAATTATGAGATTTTTAAAATATAACATATTTATCATATGGAAGGATCAATCATTTTTAAAAGATACAAAATAAATATTATCAGGGGAAATACAAAAAGAAATAAACTAGAAGCGCTCACAATTATACCATTGTCTGTCACATATTGTAAAAATTTTATAATAATTAAAAATAATTTCGAGCAAAGTAGGTTATACAATTATTTTCCATGTTTTCACGGGTATGTCCACTTACAATATTTGGGCGGAAGATTATTTTGATAAATTTTCCTCTTTTCAAAAAGGCTCTTTTGCGTGGTGGTCTCATTATTATATTCACCAATAATAAAAAAGAAGAAGACATTGACCACGAATTTTAATTAGGTTGTTAGGAAACATCCCACTACTAAGAATTATTTATCGTAGGGCGACACTTTTAGAAGCATACAATAGTTAACTATTTTTTTCTCAATCATCCTAACTCGTAAAGATGTCACACGAATTGAATTTTTCCAAATGAGCAAAAGAATGCCCAATCCAGGATTTGAATCCAGAACCTTCGACTTAATTTGCAAAGCTCTATATATTGAGTCATCTGGGTTGATATACATTTTACTCAGATAACATTATCGGCGTTTGCTCTGTCATTCAGATAGCTCAGCTAAATATATTGCATGTAAAAAAGATGGATGTATATGTAGATCCTACATATCTATCTACATCAAACTTTTACTTGAGTTCCATTTAAGCGGTACATTCTGCTGAGCAATCTGAATGGCAGACCAGGTGCTATTATCCCTAAGGTTATCTGAGTGAAATATGCCAACCGGTTGCTCACTGTAATCACAAAGATAGGATTCCTATTATCTAACATGCACATATTTCCGAAAAGCGTTCTTTACCTTTAGAAATCAGTATACTTTTTAAACTTATAGAAACATTTTTAAAAACATAGTTTTTTTTTTGCTGTCAGAAACGTTTCTGATTAGTTTTTATCCTAGCTGTGAAGTCGGGGAGGGGGATAGACTATCTAAATAGACTCCTATTCAAACCCCGGACTGGTTTAGCATGCTGGTTAAAATAATGATGGAATATAAAATAAGTATAGCTAAAATATGACTATTTTAGAATGGACTATCTTTTTAGGGCTTCAAAAATATAAAACACAAGAATTATATTTTCTGCTTTATTAATTTTTAACTTTGCGCTCACAACCCCCAAAAATCTAACTATCGAAGTCTAAAGAAAAAAAAAACTAGTCGGATGTGGTAATCCCAAAACTTTCTTCTATCATTTTTTTGAATTAATTTTACAATTTTGGCTTTTTTTCGGGTTTTTTGACCAGAAAAATCCGAAATTCATTAGGTTACAGATAACAAAATTTCACTATTTTTTCATTATTTTGTGTACCACCATAAAAAAAGAATTACAATTTCATCTTATTTTGACTCCTGTGCAGAAAAATAAACAAATAAAGGAAAGATATTTTAGAATTTTGGTTATACAGTATATAATAATTTTAAGGGAAAGAAAGAGAAAAAGCCTTCTATTTCAATGGTATATCGAGTTTTTAGTTCTTTTATCTAAAAAAAGTAGCACAAATTTATAATTTCCGCATTGCCTGCGGTAAGAGATCTGTTTGAGCCGAACTTTTAAGCCCTGTTCCCTAAAAAGTTCGGCCGTGCTTTTGTATTTATTCTCACTCCAATCAAGCTCATTCTGATTAGTTCCCATTTTATCACGTAATTTGAGTCTTTCAAATTATTTTTGGCTTAATGAATAACTGTGCTTAATGGCTTCAAAATACAGCGTGGTCATGAAAAAACTTCCTCGATATATTCTTTCCCGGACTCCCACCAGATTTTGTTATTTGAAGGTATGCGCTCGAAAGTGTGATTATTGAAAATAATGGAGCTTTCACGGTTGCGGTTACAGTGAAAAGATAATGTGAAAAAAATTTTCGAATAGCAATACATCTTTTTTTTTTTTTCGGCGCAAATCTAGTACTCTGTATTTACTCTGTATCAACCACTTTATCTACTTTCTACACCACTATAAATTGGCCATCTTTAGCTTGAATAGCCTGATATAGGCCAAAAATAGCAATAAAAATTCATTTAAAATAATTGACGATCGCAGAAGCAAGGGGGTACAAGGGAAAAAAATTCGATTTCGAGTAAATTGAGTTAAAAGATAATAGACTTTAAATTTGAACATTAATAATAATTGATTGAATTGAAATAAAAAGCTGCCGCTGATTTCATTGTAGTCTTTGAACTCTTATTTCAATAACTATAAAAAATGTAAAGTATAATTTTCTTTAAAATTATAATTTATCAACATTGATTATTATTCGGAAAAAGTGGTTTATTTCTAGAACGCAGCGCATAGTTAGAAAATCACTTACATTTTAATACCTGAAAAAAAAGCATATTTCCATGTCGTGTGTGTATTTAATTTATTTTTTTTTCATTTTTGTCGCTTATACCTCTTGGCTTTAGAATCCTAAATTAGTTTAATTTCACTTTAAATTGTTGAAAAAAAATTGGAGTCGGATTCGCCTTGTTTTTTAGTGACTGTGGCTCCAACTCTTTTAAAAGGGTCAAACTCCAGGCCCTTCATCCCTGGTTTTTATAGTGTATTAAATTTTTTCTTAAACAGAATCCATTGTTTGCAGATACTACCGATTCTTAAGTAAGAATTCTTATATGCAAATCTTGTGTTTACAGAAAAGCATGTCAATTAACAGCATTAATATTAACAGTAAAATTAATACTAATATTTATTACTGTTGCATGTTAAATTCAATTACGGCACTGAAAATGTTTAATTAGAAATGTATAACAAGGGAAAAACAATATTCATATTTTTGAAAACTTATTAATAAGCAAAAAACTACTTGGAAACGCTTCTGGATATAAGTATCACTAAAGAAGAAGTCGAAAATTGCATGTCAGGCGTAGCAAATGAGATGCATTCGATTTTATACTATAACGAAGTTTTAAAAATATTTAGATCTTAGTGTAGTACTGTCAGGGTTCGCATAGTTCTACCTTTAAATTTTAAGAATATTTTCAAAGTGTTTCACTGCAGAAAAATGTTCTAAAATCTGTGAATAAATGTGGGGATTACGGATGTTGTGGTTTAAAAATTAAATGTAAATTTTCTTATTTTTAATAGTTGTGCCAGAGTCTTTGGAAATTCCAAGGAGTGTGCAAACCTTGAGTATACAGTACTTCGGATACAGTATAGTATCCGAAATATTTTGTGTGTCCCTGTAAATACTATCTGCTTTCTATTATATAGAGAGTAACTTGTAGTAAACCTCAGCAACTTATATATATATTTCATAAAATGTGAAATAATTTAATACAATTGAAACGCGTCCCAAACAGTGTTTCCCCTTACATCATTATATAATGGAATACTTTTGTGTGGTATTGCAAATGAATAACAAATACTCTTTGCACCATTTATTGTACAGAATGTACCGGGTGTCCCAAAAATCACTAATAGATTTTAAAATTCAATAACTTGCAAACGGTGACAGCTATTTAAAAAAAACTTGCAGGAGGGTTATGTATAATGTCAGGAGTTTTTTTTACCGTAATTTTTTATTTTAGTTCTCATCTCAAACAATAGGTGGCGCTGACGGCGATTGAAGGCCAGGTCGACGCTTCACTCAGTACTGATCACCTGGCCTTTAATCGCCGCCAGCGCCACCTATTGTTTGAGATGCGAACTAAAATAAAAAATTCCGGTTAAAAAACTCCTGACATTATACTTAACCCTCCTGCAAAATTTTTTTAAATAGCTGTCACCGTTTGCAGGTTATTGAATTTTAAAATCCATCAGTCATTTTTGGGATACCCGGTATATTTTAATATATACTTCATAGATACATATCAATTTCATTATGTTCGGAAGAGTATAACTCCATTAAAATGCATTTGAAACTATATATTTCTCTTTGGCCGTAATGTAACGAAACACTTTTGATTCTCCCTGTTTTAAACTATACATCCGGTTTTCATAAAAATTGTAATGATTTGACAAAATTATGCAGAAATTATATATTTTAATAAATCCCAAACGATTCAGTTGGATAGTTTTTGCTGTATTATATGCAGACAGACGGACTGAACGACGACTATAGGTGCTACGTATTTACATAATTACGAATGCACATAAAAATCAGTGGTGTTTTATAAATGCCCCTTTAAATATTGAAATCACATTGGTTCATTGGTGTTTCTAAAGTAAAAACTACCCAACCAAATCGTTTGAGATTTAAAATATATAATTGCTTCATAATTTTGTCGAGTCATTTCAAATTTTATGAAAATTGAATGTATAGTTTAATTTCCGGAATAACCAAAAATATTTCATTACAGTATCGTCAGTAGGAACATTTTAATGATGTTACACTTTTTTTAATATAATAGAATTGACATGAATCTACGAAGTATGTATTAAAATAGACATCCTGTACAACTTATTAATTTATTATTCATTTACATGGCCACACAAAAGTATTTCACTATACATTATGGTAAACGGGGAAACATTGTTTGGGACGTGTTTTAATTAAACTATTCCACATTTTATGAATTGATATACTTTACTGAGGTTTACTACATGTTACTTCCTATATAATAGAAAACTGATTTATTTACAGGAACCCACAAAAGATTTCGATCATCATACTGTATCCGATGTGTTTTATACAAAAATTGCAAGAACGGAATAATTTTAAAACTTCGTTACAGTCCGAATGCACTTCATTTGCTACGCCTCATGTGCAATTTCCAACTTGTTTTATACCATGTCGATGCAGATGGTTCAATAGTTAGAGGATTGGCTATTGAAGTTAAATGTTCTGGGTTCAAATCCCGGCTTGTGCATTTTTTTGCTCTTTTGGAAAATTTCAATTCGTTTCAAATAGTATGACAGAGAAATCAATAGTGTAACATTTTGTTAAAGGTTGGTAAGGCTGTTACCAACATATGGGAGTGAGAAATGCCAAGCTGGGCAATCTACTTGTAGCTAAAGTGGTAGGGCACTTGGAATGCTATTTTAGGGGTTCTGGGTTCGATCCCCTGTTTGGACGTTTTTCACCCTGTTGGTTCTACGCTAAGTTAGCAATTTATGAATTACGCATTAACATGTTCAATAAAGTCAAGCATAATTTCACTGATGAAAATTAATTGAAAAAATTATTGAATAAAAATTGTATATGTCTTCAGCGTTTCTGTATTTGTTTGTGTCTCATATTATGTCTCAGTATTGTGTGACAACTATGATGAAGACTATTCCATATTTTGCTGTTGTTGCAGCCTTACCAACATATGGGAGTGAGAAATACCAAGCTAGGCATCGTTCTGGTAGTTTAAACGGTAGCTAACTTGGAACGCTATTCCGGGGTTCCGGGTTTAATCCCGGCCTGGACGTTTTTCGCCCTGTTGGTTTTACGATTAGTTGGGCGGCTTTGTACCAGTTGCAGAAGACGGTGCTCTCGCAGAGCATCGACGTGACCTCCTTGAATGAGCAGCGTGTGAAGGAGGGAAAGACCGTCGGATTACCCGAGGGTTTTTCCGAAGTCATTTCTTCGGAGCGTAGCCGAGCAGCCTTTTGGATAAGTTCGCGACTGAAATACTGCGTGGTCCTGAATACTGACGACATAGTGGCGATTCGTAGCACTATCTCGGGAGAGAATGTGTTGATAGTGTCATGCTATTGCTCTCCGTCTGAGGACATTGTCCCGATCCTTACTCGGATGGGCGACTTGCTACTAGAGTTCCCTCAGGACAACGTTCAGATTGTCGGGGACTTCAACGCAAAGTCGTACATTTGGGAGGATAGGCCAACGGACGACAGGGGCGAGGAAGTTATCTCCTTCGCCCTTGGTTACGATCTGGAAATCGTCAACAGTCCAGACAGTGCGGCGACCTTTGATAGCCATCAAGGTCAAAGCTGGATTGATTTACTTCTGGTCAGGAAGTGCGCAGATCGCATAACTGACTGGACTGTTCTGGACGGGGTGACAACCAGCGATCACAACGCCATGACCTGGACCTACCAAGGCAGGCTAAGGGCTCGAAATCCTGAGGGAGTCCGCCGTCGGTGGAAACCCAAGGACCTTGCCTGGGACGATTTCCTCCAGGATCTGCAGAATGCAGATTTGGACGTCTATGATTCGAACGCACCAGACTCGGGAGTTGAACATCTTGATTCAGTCCTGGTTGATCTGTGCTTGAAACACCGAAAGCGTCGTCCTGCCGCAGGCAAGGAGACGTGTTGGTGGACTCCACAGTTGGAGGCTCAGAGGTCTAGAGTGCGTGCACTGAGGAGGTTGTACAAGCGGACGCTTGACCCGACTCAGAGAGAAAGACGTGAGGCTCTCTTTAAGCGCTCGCGGGCGGAGTACAAGCGAGCGATTCTGCAAGCTAAGCGTCGCTCGTTCCGAAAGTTCCTTTCGGACAAGCTTTCTACCGACAAAATCGGTCAGGTCTGTGCAGTGGTGCGAGGCAGGTGGCGTCCTGAAGCTCCAGGTATTCTGGAGCTTCCCGACGGGGTGGTGGCATCCACATGGGATGACATCCAGGCAGCCCTTGCGAGACACCACTTCAGACAGGTCGATGAGGTAGTGCAGACAGCGATCGAGAGGCCTGATGACCCGGACTTGTTTGACATCGGGGAGCTAGAGTTGGCTATCGACTCGATGGCGCTCGATAAGGCGCCAGGCCACGATGGATTCAGTCTGGGAATCATCCGTGAGGTCTTTCGCTGGCACCCTCAGTGGTTGCTCGGCTTGTTTAATCACTGCCTTAGAGAGTCCGTGTTTCCGAGAAGCTGGAAGCGGGCGGTCGCCATCTACTTCCCCAAGGAAGGTAGAAGTAAGAGCGATCCGGCTTCCTACCGTCCTATCTGTTTACTTCCCGTCGTCGGGAAGATCTTGGACAAGCTGTGCGCTACTCGACTGATGGCCTTCCTCGAGTCTAACGGCGTACTTGATGGTCGTCAATATGGTTTCAGACGAAATCGGTCGACTGTTGACGCGCTCCATGAGGTGGTCAAGTACATCTCGCAGAGTAAGCGGACGGGTCACTACACCTGTCTTGTCAGCCTCGACATCAAGAATGCCTTCAACAGCGCTCGGCGGGATGACTTGCTTCGCCTTTTGGTGGAGTACGGAGTCCCTCCGGAGCTCCTGGGCTTGATCGATTCTTTTCTTTGGAATAGATCGATCATTTCGAACGCAGAAGAGCATTACTTCAATGTTGGGGTCCCGCAGGGCTCGTGTCTCGGGCCGGTCCTGTGGCTGGTGTTAATCAATAGCTTGTTGAAGCGGCTTGGGATTGAGGAGGCTTGGACCGTACTTGTCTTCGCCGACGACATACTCATCCTTGCACGCTCCGTGGCTGTCTACAGGTTCGCTGACATAGTCCGGCGAGTTCTCGCAAAGATTCTCGAATGGGCTGTAGGATGCAGCCTGGAGTTCAGCTACGACAAGTGTTTGTACACTATCATACCGCCTAAGGGAAAGATGGATTACGAACCCTCATTGCGCATCCGGATGGGTGAGCATCGGCTGAAGTTCTCTAACCAAATCAAGTACCTAGGAGTGGTCATAGATAGGGACTACAGCTGGATGCCTCACTTGGACCTCGTCCGAGAGAAGGCGACCAGAGTCCAGTACAAGCTTACGAGATTGGCGACAGCCACGTGGGGGCTCAGGCCCGATGTTCGAAAGGCAGTGTACTCGGTGGTAGCCGAGCGCATAGTCTTGTACGCGGCCCCTATCTGGTACTCCGGCAAAGTGGCTCTTCGTCAGAGACTGCTGAGTATTCAGCGAGGTCTCTTGCTGTGCGTCACCAAGTGTTACAGTACGGTGTCGACCGCTGCGTTGAATGTCTTGTCCGGGGTGATTCCCCTGGACCTCCGTGCTCGTATCGAACGCGACTTCGAGGCCCTCACCAGATGGGGCGAAAGCGTTGACAGACCAAACCTCTTACCAGAAATGGTAGAGGTCTGGAAGTACCGACCCCAACGACGCTATCCGGCACGAATACCTTGGACGCCGGATCTCAGCCGGAAGTCTCCGTATACTTACTATACGGACGGTTCCAAGCTGGAGGGTGAGAGGGTGGGCTGTGCCTACCACCTCGCCACCAGGGATGGCGTTGTTGCGGAGGGAAAGTTCCGTCTCTCTGATGGGTCGACTGTTTTCGCGGCCGAGGTCCATGCGATCAAGGAAGCGATTGCGGACGCCCTTCGGAGGGGTCTCAGTGAACTCGATATCTTCTCTGATTCGAGATCGGCGCTTCAGGCTCTTTACGCTTTGGTGCCTCGGCACAAAGCTGTAGCTGAGATCAGGAACTTGGTTGAGAATACAGGAGTCAGGGTCCATATGCACTGGATTAAGGCTCATGTCGGGTACGCCTTTAACGAGCTGGCCGATTCCCTTGCGAAGGAAGCTGCGTGTCGACCGTCGGTCGATATACTTGTTCCTCTTTCAGGACGTCAAGTCAAGAGGAAGCTCCTTGGTGAGGTTCTTTTGGATTGGCAGCAATGGTGGGACCGATCTGAGGACGGCCGGATGACGTATGCGATCTTCCCGAAGGTCTCCACTCGGAGAATACAGGGTGATTTCTTTCTCAACCAGGTCCTAACGGGACATGGTGCCTTTGGCGACCATCAAGCCCGCTTCTTTAAAGGCAACCCTGCGTGCTTTTGCGGGACCGGGGAGAGTACGATTAGACACTGCGTCTATGAGTGCCCCCTGTGGAGGTCCATCAGGGAAAAGTGTTTCCCGCCTGACTTCCACACTCGAACGCTGACCGATCTCGTCCTTGACAATTACAGCAGGAAAGGTATCGTCGACATCGTTGGCGACCTCTTGACAAGGACATTGGATCGGGTTGGTCGTCGGGCCAATTGAGCTTTCGACCGTCTCGACCGAAGTCTTTGAACGCTTGATAATCTTCCAGTTCATTCGAACGCAACACTCGATCTAGAGGAGTCCGAGGCCTCTAGCAGGCGCGATTCGGACGAAGCGACTATACAAGGTTTTCCGGGTTTTCCTTGTACGTAACGAGAATTCGGGTCGCTTTCCTATAAGTCCTCCCGGAAGGCTGGGTCTCTGGATCAGTGGTTGTTCAGGCGGCTTGTGCTACGATGCCTGCTTGGCTGCTCCAATTGGCGTGTTGGGCGCGGGCGGTATCGGGTGGTGGCTGCGGATGGTAAGCGGCCGAGGCCGCGACGCTAAGTCCATGTCCGTGGGCTGGGTGTCCTCGCTTGTCTTCCTGGCCGGCAGCGGGCGCTGTCGTGAGGCCGGACGTCACTTGGTTCCTCCTCTTTCGGGGGTCTCGTGACCTCCCTGTGTGGACCGCATGGAGCCACTCGGCTCTGGATCGGGAAACTCACTGTTTTACGATTAGTTGGTAAGTGATAAATCACATATTAATATGTACAATAGAGTAATTACGTGGGTTTATACGGGTTATATAAGCTATAGGCTTTTAAGGGTATCGCCCTAGCTTATATAGTTTTTTTTTGTCAGTCCAAAGCATGTCCAAAATCACAATATATAATCTCGTATAGAGTGTAGAGTCTTGCATAGGGTTGGCTAACCCAATTTTATACTTACCCGCTTCAACAAGGGATTCGGGTCTGTTGACAAACTATATATTTTAATATAAATTAAACATTACATGAAGTAATTTTGTTTACTTTGCAATAGTGTAAACTTATAAAAATCGATATAAAAAATTTGTTTAAGCTTATTTAGAATTATTTAATAACATATATACAAATATAAAAAATATAAACATATTGAAATTAATTTTCGGAAAAAATATGTTGAAATTGGTGAAGATTCTAGCAAAAATCGTTTCTAGAAATTTGAAAGACCCGAATTTAAGATGACAACTCCTTTTGGAGTATCATTTCTGAGTAACACATAAAAACTAACAGCATTGCAATCTGTTTTGAAAAGAATAAAAATCAACACATCTTTTGGCGTTCCAAATTTTAAATCTGCATAACCTCTAATTTACTTCTCAAAACGAGTTCCTCCCTCCAGAGGAAACGAGACTCCCAGTTCCTCTTTCGTATTCAAAGGTGAAATTTTCCGAAGAACCCAAATATGATGTGAAAAGTAGGTGTTAGTATTGAAAAATTCAAAGTTAACAACAATTTAAATATGTAGATGACCATTTAAGCAAAATGTAAACAGCAGATTTGTTTCGTTTGGGTGACGGCGCTCGATCTCAGTACATGAATAGAAATGATATTGGTCTTCCCAATTTGGATCCAACTATGACCAGCAGTATTAAATGGCAATGACAATGATTACGTTTGAAACAATATTTGACAATTTAGCAAGTCCACTCGGCTAACGGAAAAATATTTATAATCTCTTTTTCTATAATATAGTTTTTATAATGGATACATGTTGTTTTCTTGAAAAGCGTAAAAAAAAGAACTGTTCAAAAAGAAACATTTTTCTATCGCAAAGCACAATTAAGTAAGAACGAAACAAAACAGAAAAGAAAAAACAAAAGTTAAATGATGCGAAATGCTTCCTTTTTAGAAAAAGTATAATCAAAAGAATTCGGTAATGAATAAAATTTAATTTGTTTCTGAGATATAATTAGCGCTAATGCTTTTTAGCATTAGTTTCTTTTAAAAGACATTAGAACTTTACTAACGTAATTTTCGTAAAACATTATCTACTAATTTTATGAAGTAGAGAAATACTTAAAGAGTTTTTTTATTCGGTTTGAACTTTTGTTTAAATGGCTTCATATATTTTTTGTATAACTAAACAAAACACGTATGGGTCATATAGAAGGGCTGGTATTTAAGTTATCGATTTTTTTTAACTGTTGAATTTATAAACTGCAATTTTTGAAAAGAAATTGGATATCATGATTCTATTACTTTTCAAATTTCTTGTCGTGTTTGAGACATCTTTCTACTGTACAAATAATTTAAGGATTCTTGTACCTTTTAAACGCGATGAAATGTACCGAAAAAATTCAACGTATGTCTATCTTCAAAACTTTATTATATATAAACATGAAAATTTGAATACACAGATTTTGCTTTATATTATTCTATTATTCGAATTTTATTAATCCATTACATAATTTGTGTATTGTTGAAATTAAGACATTTTTTTCTTACTCTGTAAGTCATTGCGCGCAAGATATCTTGCAAACGTATGTTACGAAATTTGGCGTACATAATGAGCAAATATGTGTTTTTAAAATGATTTACTTTTAAGTATTTACGATGATAAAATTTTTAGTTATGACTATTTTTATTCATTAAAAATGTAAAGTTTTCACTTTTTTTTTTTTACAAAAATATTTTATTTACATAGTTAATGAAATGATATTTACCTAAGAATAGGTCATTTTGAAAATACATATATTCTTATTATTATATAAAATTTCCTAACAATCCATACATACATTCCTAAGGGTGTATTCGAAAAAACGCCTTCAACAGCTCGAAATTTTCTGAAACAATTTCAGACATATTTTTGAAAGTAGAAACATGAACTTGCTGAGGGGATTTTTTAAGAGATCTGTAAGGTGCCGTGTGATGTATTTTTACGCTCAATTCATTATAATTTGATTTATAAAAAATTACTTTCTCAGTATGACCCTTTTTTTCATTCCCAGATTTGTCGCTTCGGAAAAATCGTTTCAAAAGTCCTTTTTTGATTGCTTTTTTTGCCATATTTTTTGCATTTATCAAAGAATTGACAATGACGGCATCTTGTGTACTTTCTAAATAAGACAATTTGCCAGTTTGATGCATTTGAGAGCAAAAGCAAAATTTAAAAAAATCGGAAAATAAGCAGTTTGAATCGAAATACACCTTTAAGATATGCGCGCAATGACTTACGAAGTTACTTAAAAAAGAACTATATTAATTTCACCAATGCACAAATTCTGTAAAAGATGAGTCAGATTATAATTGTTATGTGTTAAAAAGCACAATTTACATATACAACAATCCAAATTTCATGTTTACACATAAAGAATTAATGAAGATACACTAATTCAAACTTTCAATGTTTCAATTGATTTTCGACCTAAATGACTGAAAAATTAAGCGAAAACTGTTTTAATAGATATTTTAATAGAAAGAAATTCCATAAAGTCAAAAAATGAATTTTGCATTTTATTTTGGTTTTGAAAATGATAAGTTGATTCACCTTTTTAAAAAAAAATAAATGCAATGTTGACAATGTCTAAAATTTGTTCGGCAATTGTAAATTAACTTTTTAGCATCTTATTTATAATGATCACGCAATATAAATAGAGAAATTTTCCAAACTGAAAATGGAAATAACAAAATGGAAAATTTTCAATAATTGCACAAAAATTTATATCTAATTGAAAAAAAATGGCATTTTCTCTTACAAATTTCTTAATAGTGATTTGTCACTAATACTATCCTCTATGGTACTTATTTAGGTGCATTCCTAATTACATAAATAAGTAGCACTTAAATACATCGTTTGCTCTGTACGTCTGTCAGCATAAACACCTCAACAATTCCCCTCCGAATGACATGAATACCATAAGTAATCTGTCAGGATCCTGAAGCTAACGGATAGGCAGCTATTTAAGATTACGGTCATCTGATATTATCTTTTCACTTATGTATTGTATTTAACATGTATAGCTTTCTGCGTACTTAAGGTGTAAAATAATACCTTTTCTTATCTTGAATTTAATTTGAGATATTATAGCTTAATAGCTTTATATGAAAAATCCTTTTGTATCAATGAATGACAATTTCCCTGCCTATTCAAAATGCATATTTGAGATAAGGCAAATAAAACAATTTCACTCACTATCTAGAGAGATAGTGAATGCAATGGACAAGAGGGAATTTTTTAGATGACATGTACCCCAGTAGACTGCTTTTTTGGGGAAAGGAGTGGAGGAGAGTATTGATTTGTTCTGACCGCGTGAACCTTAAGATGTGTGGTTGATGTTTTCCATCGGCAAAGTTTTGGAGAGTTTGAAGCTCTGGGCGTATATAATCCGCGTAACAGAGTGCGCAAAAGTGACCCTCCGATAAATCTATTTAGGTATCCTACTGTGACAGGGATATTGCGTATTCTAATAAGTGGACCAAATGCGCAGAAAGTACTTGCCGTATGTAACTTAATATCGGATTGGATCGTCTATATACAAGTTTTTAATTTTATATATTGCTTTGTTATATGTAAAAAATGTGTAATTAAATAATTGTTCGTTACTTTTAATTAAATCATTTTTACATTCTTTTTGATAATTCTTCTCACAATGTGCCCGATATCAAGTAGTTATATCAGAGGTGATAGCATACCAAAGAAAAATTTTTCGAAGTTGCGTGGATTAAGAAAAAATGGAACATAATCGTTGCAGATTTTTGTCCAGGAACATCAAATTTCAATAAAATCAATTCGAAACTTAAAAGGTATTAATAAAATCTTTCTTCTTTCTATTAAATCGTATCATACATCATTAATTTAGTGACATACCGCGATAAGTAATGATTACAAGTTGCTACGTGATTATTCTGATAAATTCTACCATACGTAATTAATTCAATGATATCCTATAATAAGTAATAATTCTAAGTTGCATGGTGATGCCGTCCTATTTAAGGAGGAGTCCTATCATTTCAGTATTACCATATCAGGGATACAAGCGCTGCGCCAAAAATTACCGATTGGTACCACTAAATTAAAAAAAAAATACTTCGCATCTTATTTCACTAACGAGATTCCTGAGAACTGATAAACCAAAGAATATTTTTAAAATTTAGGAGTTTAAACCAGTCTTTTTTGGCGCAGCGCTTGCATCCTAAATATATTTAATATATACACTCTTAAAACGAAAGAGTGGATTTGGCTTCTTAGGAAAGAGTTTTAATTTATTGGATCGTGAATGAGTTGTTTTTTAAGTGTTTGACTCATCATGATTTAAATTGCTTAAAAACAATTCATTTACTCAAGTTGTTTCAACTCTTTTACGAGAAGCTGTCTTTCAAATTATGAGAAGAGTGGATTTCGGCTCAGCTTTAATTATTTTGTGGGGGGGTTTTAAAAGAGTATGTATAATTGTAATAAATTTTGTACTTACGCTTCTTCGTATAAGAGTCCAAAGGCTATTATTCGAAGATCTGAATATTTATAAAACTAGTTATAGTACGAACCCATCTCATTTGGCACATTTGACATACAATTCACAAATTGTTTTTATTAAATGTACTGTTAAAAATGTCTAAAACTTGTATGGCAATTAAAAATTAGTTTTTTACTGTCTTATTTACGATGAATAAGGAGTATTCAAAGAGAAAATTGGCAAACTACAAATGGAACTAATAAATTGGAAAATATTCAACAAATGCGCAGAGTTAACAACAACAAATCACTATATCTAAGAAGCATATGGGCTTTCTTTCTATCTTGCATGTTTAGGATAATTTATTTTTCAGTTTTTATACCAAAGAAGCTCGAGATTCGAATGAGGTGGGTATATAAAGTTAAGCATAAGTATATATGTATTTTATATCTCTGAACCTGGAATCATGTAGATATTCCGTCGATGAGAAATATTTACTATTACAGACTTCTGCTTTAACAAAACTATTTCGATATAGAGCAATGGACTTGCTCATCTAAGGCCGTCAGTTCGAATAACTCAGACGCTATTCATTTTTTACTCCGTCATTAAATACAGTCGCTTCTAAACTGTTCGATAGATTCCACTACCAGCCAATTGTTGTACAAATTTTATAATAGAAAGTTACCGCTTCTTCAAGTGGATTTTTTCCTTTTTTTATTTCCCAAAACGGAAAATTTACTAACGGAACGAAAAAAGTCTGACAATTTTTCTGCCAGTAGTTTTACTGTGAATTCACGAATTTATTTTTAACAGAGTTTATTTCTTTTTCGCATTACATATTTATATCATTACAAATGGGCACTCACATGTACTGTACACCCATGTTTTTCCAGAGGATTTAAACTCGAACCCTTGCCATGGCAGATGCTGTTGCTATTGATTACGCCACTGCTCTCTCAAAAAACTTTCCTTTTTTCACGAAAAATTTACTGGCAGCTGTGCTGCCAGTAATTTTCTGTCAATTGACGGATATCCATGTATTTTTGTCTCCGTTTCAAGAGGTAAAATATCCGTCAATTCAAGAAAGTTTGGAAAAGGAAAAAGCGGCAGACGCGGGGATCGAACCACTAACCAAAGCGTTGGAAGGCGAACAAGCTAGCACGGGGCTGCGGTTGTACAAGAGAAAAAGCTTTGAAGTAAATGTGTTTATTTCATATGGGTGTAGTTTGATTTATTTCGTTCACAAGATTTTATTTTTGTAGTTAATTTCAGTAGGGTTTTATCTTTAATGAGATAGTGGCTGGAGTTTTTATACGATAGTTTTAATGAAACATAAAAATGTGAATTTTAAATATATTTACGTAGGTTGCTAGAGGTAAAATATGGGCGTAAAATTTTTATTTTATTAGATTATTTTGGAGTAATATCGATTTTTTGCATTTAATTTTTTAATTAAAATATCTTTCGAATGTGTTCATATTGTAAATGTGAATATTTATTTATAAATATTATATGTATATATATATATATATATATAAATTCAACTTTATTCAACTTATGCAACTTTAAATAATAAATTGTGAATATTTTCGAATGAATGAAGAAATTAATTGTTATTTATTATTAAATTCGAAAACATTTTTCTCTTTTTAAGCTAAATTAGACATCTTAATCTATGGATTTTTTTGTTTTATATTTTTTTAAAAATTGAATTTATTACTAATAGACCCCATACACATGCGTGCTAGGAATAAACGGAATCCCTTCCTCTTTTTTAGACGTTCTAAATGAATTCACGGATCAAATATGTTTTCTGGAAGTACAGGAATTATTTGTGAAAAAATAAGGATACTTTAGTGTATATTGACGAATTTTTCTGACAGTGTGGGCAACATATACTTCTTGAAACTGTCTTATTTTTCGTTAAATGAATGCATATGATATAAATAAGTGCGATGGTTAACTGAATTGTATATTGTTTTCATGGAACAAATTTTTATCCAGACAATATGATATGAATAATAGAAATATTTCAATATGTTTAAATAAATTAGAGAAGCAACTAATATTTATAAACTCATTATCTTTAATCCTCGCTCCTTAATTTTCCACTTATTTTCCAAACCCCCTTTAGAAAAACAAATATACTTTTATGATATCTCTCAACATAAAATTAAAAATATTCATGAACCTTGAATATAGTTTCAGTAGCTGCGTCATCAAAAGAATAGTTTTATGAAATCTCATTAAGGGAAATCCATTTTTAAAATGTTATTTGAGGAAAAGCATGAAATATTTATTCAATAATGATCACTTAAGAAGTTGGGGGAATTCATTATTTCTTACAACGGAGGAAAATACATTAACCAAATGAAAGACATTTTAATGATTCATACACGCAATACTAATTGTAATTATTTAATTCATTGACTCTGGCAAATGGAGCTCGATAGACAAAAGGTTTTATTACATCAAAGTTATCCAAGAATTATACTTTAAATTTAAAAGACCGCATTTATTTTGTTGAAGTTCTAATTTATTAATTGAAATAAGCTTTATAAATTTTAATATTCATACTATTTGTGGTTATTAACAAGACTGTAGCAGATGGTGTACGTAATTTAATAAATTTTCCTCCGTCCGTTAACGGAAAAATTCTGGCAACTTTTCTGCCAGTAATTTTACCGTGAATTCATGTGTTTATTTTTAACAGCGTTTATTTTCCTTTTCCATTACATATTTATATTACTATAAATGGGCACTCACATGTACACTGTACACCGATGTTTTTTTCAGAGGATTTAACCCCGGCCCTAGTCATGGCAGACGCTATTGCTATTGTTTACACCACTGGGCAACATATAATTCTTGAAACTATCTTATTTTTCGTTAAATAAATACATATAATTAAATAAGCATGGTAATAAACTAAATTGTATCTTGTTTTCAAGAAGCAAATTTTTATCCAGACACTACAATATGAGTAGTAAAAATATTTAGTATGTATAAATAAATTAGTGAAGCAATTAATATTTATTAACTCATTATCTTTAATCCTCGACCGTTAGTTTTTCACTGTTTTCCCAACCCCCTTTTGGAAAAACAAATATACTTTTATGATTTCTCTCATTTAAAAATATCTATGAGCCTTGAAAATAATTTCAGTAGATGCATCACCTAAAGAATAGTTTTATGAAATCTCATTAGGAGAATCCATTTTTATAGTGTAATTTGAGGAAAATCTTGAAATATTTAGTAAAAAATGATCACTTAAGAAGTTGGGGGAAATTCATTATTTCCTACAACGGAGAAAAATACATTAACTAAATGAAAGACATTTTAATTATTCATACATGCAGTACTAATTGTACTTATTTAATTCGTTGACTCTGGAAAATGGTGCTCGATATCCAAAAGGTTTTATTACATCAAAGCTAACATTTTAACCACTTAACGGATCAATATTTTTGAAAAAACTTGGAAATAGTGTCTGTTTTTTTTCATGTTTTTTACAGAATTTTTAATCTTTTATCATCGATTTTTCAAAACAGATATTTTCGCCCGACTGAATCAGAAAAATGCTCGGATTAAATAATACAAGATGTACAATAAATTTTTATCAGTGAGAATAATAAATTACGGTTGAAGTAGGGATGCTCGTACGCGGTACGGGCAAATCATGATTGACAAACACATGTTGCCCGTACGATGTACGGGAAAAACAGAGAAGTGGTTAACTAGCTGAATTTCAGCTTTATTTATTGAAAAAAACTTTATAAATGTCAATATACACACTTTTTGTGGTTATTCTGAAGACTGTAGCAGACGATGCACATAATTTAATGAATTTCCTATATTCAGGTTATTTTATATTCTGATTAAGTTTACTTTGTTTAATTGAAATATATTCTCATAATTTTTCTTTAGTGCTTTTTTATAATTATCCATTTGGTAGTAAGAAATAAAGCACGGAATCCACACATTTCCGGGCGTATCGATTAAGTCTTCTGCTGTCAGAAATACATTTTTAATCCTCTCACTCACAAGCCCATGTTAATATGTTCACTAAGCTCTAGGTTTCATTGCAATACAAACAATATTTAAAATAATATAATTCAGCTGATTTAATGGATTTTTAATACTTTTAACAATTATTAATACTCTCAAGGATAACATTCATATTCGTAAATAAGATTTTTATACAATGTCGAAAGAATTATATTTTTTAACCTTTAATTCAAAATCCAGAGAAAACAACATTACAATTTTACTCATTTGCAAGACTGTCAGAGGGTTGATAAATGATGAAGCTTCAATATTCTTTATGCAGGGTGTCTATAAAAGAACTACGGGGTTTTGAGGTAAAACATTTTAATGAAATAAAAAAACATACATACATGTTTTATACATGACTGAAAAGTTTACATTTTCAAGTTTTTTTTAACACTTAGTAAAGTTCTATATGAGCCCCGTTAGTGGCACGGCAGACGTCTAAACGGTATTCTACCTCTTCCCATGTCTTGGCGAGCATGTCTGGGGGGACGGTTGCCACACAATTGACTATTCGTTTCCTGAGATGTTGAACATCACGAATTTTCTCTGCATATACAAGATTCTTGATATGTCCCCAGAAGAAATTTCTATCGTTTCTATGAGCCAAATAACACCATTGAGCCTTTTGTTGCGGAGTCGCCATCATTTCAAGATCAACGCCCTGCAGCGCCACCAACAGTTGATGCAAACATTCCCAATTCATATGAGTAAAACTTTTTGAGCTACTCTTTTCAGAGAAATCGACTAAATTTTGCTATCTTTTATAGTTAGTGAGATATGAATTTTTAAAACCCGGGAGTTCTTTTATAGACACCCTGTATTTAATGTTAAAATTTTTTTTAGCACAGTCTTTCTCTTACGATCTGAAGCATATACGGTTGAGTCTCACTTGAATCATTTTAGCACTTTAATTAGGACTGTTTTAGAGAGAGATTAGAACAAGCAGCAATGTAAGCAATACTTGAAATAATTGTAGAGTAAGCGGTGCTAAGTGTTTAAAAAGTTCTGTGAAGATTGAGAATTGAAAACAAAACTACTTTTAAAGCAGTCTGATTGGTTGAATTTAAACTGATATCTATGGTATGTTATACAAACAGTGATTAGTTTGTCATTGATGAATGTAAACTATTACACGGCGTGCCTTCAAAAGTTGTCGTTTTTGAAAACCTAAGAAGAAACATCTGATACTACACTTAACACGGCAGAACGTGTAATAGTGGTATCACACGGACGTCTTTCGCCAAACTTTTTCCCCTGCACAACATTACAGCCAGCAAAATGTTCCGTGACCTTTATATAAGGAGAATCTGTTCGGTATTTTCGTTTACCGAGCATTTCCCGCATTGCACGGAAAATGTTGGCTATTCATTCAGCACTGATCAACTGACCAATAGGAGCGGAGCCAGAAATTAAATAACCCCGCGAGATGTTTGAAAAAACCTGTTTACCGAACCCGCTGCAAAATGAACCATTCTGTTTTGTAAAATGTTTGCCGAAACACCTTTCTCCGTGTGATACAGCTCTAAAGGTATCTTAATGAATAGCAACTAGACTATTGGACATACATCCATAATTCCAGTGTAATCATTAAGTACAGAAATATTTCTCAGCTGTAGAAAATCCAATTTTATTAATTAAAGAAGCTTGCGTAATTTTTATTATTGATTATGCAATTTATGATAATTTGAATGAATTCACGAGGAAGGTCTCCATACTGGGCATACTCAGAATTTTTTGCAAAAAAAAATACTAATTAAACTACTCACGTATGTAATAAAGGATCAGTCAAAATTAGCGGCGAAAATACAGTAGAAAACCTGTAAAAAATTAAATACGTTCGAATATTTGGCGTGAAAATACGAAAGTGTCACGCCATTTGGCGACCAGCCCTTTTCTCCGCCAAAAGCAAACGATTTTGATGCAAATGAAAACTTTTGGATTTTTAGAATGCGTGTAAATGGTATTTAATGAATTTAAACATAAACAATGAGAGAATTTAATATGTTATATGATAGACAATTTCATCATTCGGAACTAATTTCCTGTGTTGCGAAATATATGACAGTTTAAATTGCTTCGTAAATCAACTTGAGTGCTTGTTAGCGGGACCTTGAAAAATGATTACAGGAGAAAGAATCATTATGTATTGTTCGAGCTGTCAAAACTCTAAAAAAACATTTTTTATTTTCTTTATTTGCTTTTTCATGTGATTGTGTGTGCGTTTTGATTTTCATCATAGTTATGTAGCTCCTAAAGTAGAGCAGTAATGCTCTGTTTTCTTTCTCGCGGTATTAAAATAAAATAGATGTTTTTTGTCGTGTGAATCAACGGTTATTAATGTGTTGTGTGTCAAAGAATTAATAATGAAATGTGCATTTTAAAGGGATAAGCATCCTACACAACGATTAAATAAAATCAAGTGCTCGGAGCCGAAAATATCAAACGGAATAATATTCTGCAAGGATCGAATGGATACGTCAAAAGGAAGAATTCATGAATCGGGTGAGTAGAATTTTACTTACCTTTCATTTTGAAGTTTTGTAAGATAAATTTGATTAAAGATAGGTAGAGGTTAATATCCTTACTCACGCCTAAACAAGAATAGGAATAAATATTCTATTATTATATACATATATATTTATTGTATTGCATTTATATATATATTATTTGTTGCTGTAGTTATTTAATTTAGCTTTGGAAAAAAATATTTTCGTACATAAAAGTTTTTATTCAGAAAAATTATTTTCTTACATCTAAGCGTATTCAAAAATCGAACCCAGATGTTTCCATAGAAACAAAATCGAATTGACAATGCTCAATTGGACTTTGAACTTGAAAAAATTTTAATTAATTTAAATTTGAATTACGTTTTAAATCTCAAAATTTGATGGTTAAATTTGAATATAAATACACATAAATGTCGATATATCACGATTTATCTAAACAAGTTGAACATAAACCTTTTTTCCTTTAAAATGTACTTCATATAAAAAAAGTGTTTTGTGAAATAGCTTTTCATCGCCAACCGATGATAAATCGCCAAATAACAAAAATTTCATTATTTTTTTACGGACAGGGTACGGAGATTCCGCACCTGAAATTTTTTTTTCAGACGTATGTATCTCATGAGAAGAACATTGTGTAATTTTTGCAGATTTTTTGGAGTATGCCCGTATAGAGACCTTCCTTGTCAGTATCCAATTAAAAATTATATTTACAGGTTAATTCTTTAATAATGGAAATCATTGTTGTAGAAGAGAAAACCTAATTAATAGGTCTAAATATGCTCTTAGAGTTAAATAAGATGCTAGATGCTTCAATGATCTGGTAGCAAAAGCATGAAACTCTTGCATTTTGGTGAGGATGAAAATAGATTTGCCGTTTGCTGTAGTTATTTTTTATTCACGTATTTACAAAACTCGAAATTTTATTAGTTGAATGACTTCAAATTTCTGTTCATTTTAATCAATAACTACTGCATGTTCTGTTGTTATCACATCATTTATAAGATAATAAGTTCTTTTATGATAACCATGATTAATGAATTATTTTAAAAACTGATAATGGCTGCCTATCATTAATGTTGAAGGTAGAATTAGTCAAAAGATGAGCTAGTCTCTAATGGACTAGTCTTAAATTTCAGCTACCTGGTGGGTTATCTTAACAATTGAGCATATACGACATCTCTCCAGTACTAATTATTTCGAAGAAAAAGATCAAACGAGCTCGTAAGTTCTCAGTTAAATATCTTGTGGGTTCACCCTACCAGAACGAGTTACCTAGGTTCTTCTGCAATTCAACACTAATGTAAATCAAGAAGGAGATTATTATAAAGTCTGTGTTTAGGCGTAATGCCTTGAAAAAAGAAATCAAATATATAGAAAGGTTAATTGATTTGACTTTGACAAAATGTAATTTGTGTCAATTGGAAGTTCTTGATTAATATTTATGTATAAAATAATGATTTAAAGTTACTTAAAACTGATTTATTTCTTTTTATAATTAAATGTTTGATTTCTTGATTGATTTAGTATTAATTTACTGTTTGATTTCTTGATAGGTTGACAATTATAGTGATTTTGAAATTATTAAGCGATATTTATTGGTTTTAAAATTGTTTGATGTCAATTTAATGAAATATTTTTTTTTATTTCTAATAATTAATATATAATTTACATGACTTATGATTAAAATAATTACAATTTTGTATTATGATGATGTAAATGTATTTTGGTGTTTTTTTCTTGTCATTATATTTTTCCTTGAAAAGTATTGAGTCTTGATTAAGCAACCAGGCAGATAAAATGTATATTTTGGCTCTGTAACTCATGGCTCTGTATGAGAAAATAACAATTGATCTTGTACCAATGAGAGTACAATGTAGTATCTTGGCTAATATTGCTCATATTCTAATGTGGACTTTATTCTATCTAATAAACTATTTTAAACTTATTTGCTCTTCCAACTGCGAAAGATTGTGATTATTTGAACATTTTAGGAATGACACTATCAGTCTGCATCTAATGTAAAGCCTCAAAATCAAAGCATAAAAATGGCTAAACTGATAGATTCATAACTGTAGCAGACCAAATGCATTTCGAAAAAAAAAAAAAAGGATAATCCATTTAGATGATGCGTAAATTCTGTTTTATCTACTTCCACAATCTGTTTTCACATACTTTCTGATATGCGGAATACCTTTACAGACTTGACTCACTGTGGGAATTAATAAAACATATTTCACGTACCTTTAAAAGGGACTGCATATTTTTTTTTTCAAAACGAACTTGTTCTACTGGGCGTTGAGTCTCTCAATTAAAAGTGGCCCAAAAAGGGTTATAAAGAAACAATTTTCTGACTCAGATGAAAGATGTTGCAAGCCTAACTTTGATGATAGATTCGCCGATGAGTGGCTGATTTCCCTGATGACGGCTATAAATTTTTATCTTCTGTGAATGAAATTTCTTTGCTGACACATGTGGAAACCTGAGTTCTATGTTTTCTTTTCCAACGGTGTACACATATAGATTATGTGGACACAGAAAAGGATCTATATATGCTTGGCTACTGGAATTAAAATTAAAAGATCGCATTTTTTTCATTTGATAAGTTTTCATTATTTTTTTTATGTTGCTACACAAACGTTATAGGTGGCTATATTCAAATACCCTTAGAAAAAAAAATCAATTTCTAACTTTTGCAATTAAATTTAATGTAACATATACAAACTGATGTAACTTTTAGCATACTATATAATATATATATAAATCTACAGATGATACTCAGCGCTGCGAAAAATCAGATATTTTTTCGACATTTTATGGTAATAGCAGAATTTGGATTCTTTAAATGCGTTATTCTTTTTCAAATTATTGATTTAAACATCAATTTTTAACTTTAACCTGCTAATTTTTGTTACAGTATTCCAAATGTATTAGTAAGTGTTACATGTTGTGCGGAGCGCAATCATCTATGATAAACGCATGATTTTCCATTCATGCTTTAACATATTTTTGAAAGAAATTTAAGTTTAATTAATAGCTAAACATATGTGATAAAATATGATGAACGTTTTGATGTAAATATACGGGATTCAAATTTAAGGCTTTTATAACGCTAAACAGACCGCATACTTTAGGAAAGGGAATAACTTAAACAAATTAGATAAAAAGCAATATACCGTGTGATCTAGAAGTCAGGACGAACTTTAAAAACGAATAATTCGAAAATGAATCAAAATACAAAGATACGGTTTGCCCTAAACGGATGGAAAAGAAACCGGGTTTTCTGAGGCTACGAAAAAATTGTTCTGTTGGCGACCAACAGGTGGCGCTGTCGAATTTATGAATTGCAAGTGCGACAGGCACTCCAAACAGTCACCTTTATGCAAGATGGAGCACCACCTCATATTGCTCTGCCTGTGCAACTCCTGCTACGCGCAATATATGGGGGAGGATCGCATTATCAGTCGCTACTTTAATCACGCATGGCCTCCAAGATCTCCAGATCTGATACCCTGGAACTTTAAGCTGTGGGGATTATTGAAGTCAAAAGTGTACCGCGACCAACCGGCAACACTAGCAGCACTGAAAGATGCCATCCGCTAAAATGTGCTTGCCATAATGCAAGAAATGCTACTGTATGCTGTGAATGGTGAGGTGCCTCGTCTCACAGCTGTATTTCGGAATGATAGACAGCACACTGAACATTTACTGTAGCACTAATTAACTGTAATTAAGAGCACACACTAGTCACGCGGTAAAAGCCGAGTCCTAATGGTAAGTCTATGGGCGCAATCTTTTCAAATATCTCGCTTTATTTTAAATATTTTTAAATGATTTTTTTACAGGATAGCTGAGGACATTCTGTTACCGGCCTAGTTTGTACTTTTTGATTTTCGTTGTAGTTTAATTCTCAGGACCCTCTCAATTTTTTAATCGGTGAAATTCGAGGTGTTGTGCCCTTTTTTGTCTTATAAAATCTATTTCAGCAAAATTCAGAAAAAATTAAAAACGCTTCACGGAAGATTAATGTTTAACCTTTCCAATAATATGCATTTCATATTTCTACTGCAATTAAGCTGAGCAAAATTTCGAAAGATTTTGATGAAAAATGGTGCAAAAAGTGTCTTTTAATCCTATAATCTCCGCCTTTCCTGGTTTTCTGAAATACTGCCCTTTTGAAAATGTGATTGGTTAACACTTATTCATTTTAGCAAATCTGAACAACTGCTTTGATTTCGTTGACTTTACTTTCTGTGATTGGATTATAGTAATGTGTTAAAATAAACTCCTCTTTTTCAAACTTCAGATTTATTTCTTTGTACGATTTTTGTTAAATTATAACAAAATTGGTCTAACGATTTCAAATTCTTCACTTTTATAAATTTAAAACTATTTTTAGGTTTTATCTAACTTTCAAAGAAGGAAATTATGCATTTCGTTTGCATATATATATACTCAAGTTCATACAAAATAAAATAGAGCTAATCTAATTATAGTACCGACAGTAAGCTCCCTTTTAGCAGAAAATTCTGATAATTTTAAGGGATGCTTATAATTCGAACTTATGTGAAATATTTAAGTAACATTAGAAGGACAAGGAAATATATTTGGAAGTTATAAATTTCCAAGGATTTATACAGCTTGCAAAATATATGAGTGTGGGGGGGAGAGCTTATATTTGGAGGGGAATTATTTTTGGTTCTGTACGGCACCAGGCGGCCTGACTTCAGTCCTGTTTTATTAAGTAAAACAGTAAAAAAAAGTAAATGCGCTGTTTTTTACGTGTGTTTTCAGTTAAAATAGGGAACAAATAATAAAATTACAAAATCAAAATTTACTAGTATATGTTTATGGCCTAGTGTAGTGGCCTGTGTAGGATCTCCTATTGTTATACATTTGTAAAATGTCTGACAATTTAGCGTTTTAAATTTAAAAAAAAAACAGTTTTTATCAAAAATAAGCAGAATTTAAAGTTAGAAAGTTGTAAAGATTGGTATTTTAAAATTGTTGATCAACTTGTTGAAACTTTAAATTAATATTTTTTTATATATTTATTACTTTTAAAGGAAATACATTTTTAACAGTCGCTAAAAATGAGAAATTTATTCTGTGTAACACATTTTATTTTAATCAAGGGCGGATCTGCAGAACCCTCGAGGAGTGTGGGGGTTATCTCTGAAATTTGGAGGTTCCAACCGGAACCGCGGCTCGGATCAGGCCTTTTTTTTTCATTGTGAGTTGGGTCGGGGATAATTTTTTCGTTGCGAGTCGGGTTTGGGTCTGGTTCACTTCTACTCTGTTACTGCTGGTTGGGTTTGGGTTTTCTTGATTACTATTGTTGATTTTGTTGATTATGGGTCGAGTTGACTACTATTTTATTACTGCTGATTGAGTTTAGGTCTGAATGACTTCTCGATGTTTGCTACTGGTTGGGTTAATTTTTACAAATTTGTTGCGGGTGGAGAGAGTTCTAATTTTTAGCTGTGCTGTGGTTTCGAGTCAAATTTATTTACATTATTTCCGATTCGGATCGGTTTCAGATTGGGATTTTAATCTTTGTACAAGGAGTCGAGTTGAGCCGAACTTCCAAATGAAAGTCTAAATATTTTGCTAGAGAAAAACTATAAACAGTAACAGATCCATAACAGACAGTTCCAAATAACTAATCATGAATATTTTTAAAAGCCTTTCCATTAAAAACAGCTGTTTGTAAGAGATTGCATGTACATTAAAATCTTCATGCAAATTCTCCCGAATCATAGACATTTCTATTTAGCGAACCATTTTCAACAATTTAGGCACCCCGTTCATCTGCTTCGATTGTTTAGAGGATCTGCAATTACTTGAATATTAGAGTTTATAATAGATGTTTGACTTTTTCTATATAAAAGATTAAATTTATATTAAAGATATAAATATCGACAATATTTTGTATAGTTCCATTAAAGTGTGGATTAATTTTTCTTCATTTTAGTTTTGACGACGAGGTCAAAGAAAAACTTTTGGACAGGTTTTGGCTTAATTTCCAATGAAATTTTTGGGTTCGGGTCGGAACAATACTATACGCTCAGGGGAACACTTTTCAATCTGCATCCTTTTTCTTATGAATACCGAACATTTCCAAAGAAGAGACAAATTTAGATATCCCAAATTATCCATTATTTACAAGTTCTGTACTAAGTTTATTTTTCTATATAAAAGGCAACATTGATTTAAAGATATATTTACAAACCGCACTTTATAATTCCATTAAAGTATATGAATTCATTTTCTTTCATTTCAGTATCTGGTTGACAAAAAAATGTGCCGAGGTGTGGTAAGGTCTGACCTCAAATGTAATTTTTGGATTCGAATTGATTTTATTGGTTGTGGGTCATGTTGACTTTAAATGTTTCGGATTCGGGGCTTTTTAGGTGCGTTCGTAATTATGTAAATACGTAGCACCTATTGTTGTCGCTCAGTCCGTCCGTTTGTCTGTCTGTCCGTCTGTCTGTCTGTCCGTCCGCATATAACAACGCAAAAACTACCCAACCGAATCGTTTGAAATTTAAAATACATAATTATTACATAATTTTGTCGAGTCATTTCAAATTTTATGAAAATCGGATGGATAGATCAATTACAGGGACAATCAAAGGGATTCCGTTACATTACGGTCAATGGGGAAAAAAGTTTCAAATGCATTTTAATCGTTTAAAATTTAAGACTTATATTTATTACATAATTTTGACGAGCCATTTCAAATGTTATGAAAATCGGATGCATTGATCAAATACAGGGACAATCAAAAGTATTACGGTCAATGGGAAAAAAAGTTTCAAATGCATTTTAATGGTGTTACGCTCATTTGAATATAACAGAATTGACATGAATCTATGAAATATGTACTAAAAAATACATTTTGTACAATCTGTGATGTAAAGAATATTTATTATTAAATTACAGGGCCACACAAATGTATTCCACTAAATAATGTTATACGGGGAAACATTGTTTAGGGGGTGATTTAACTATATTAAACTACTTCACATTTTATGAATAAGATATACGTTAATGAAGTATAATAAAAATTACTCCCTGCATATTTACAGGAACACAAAGATTTCGACCACTATACTGTATCCAAAGTACACTCTACTATATCAGCAAGATCAGAATATTTTAAAACTTCGTTATCAACGAACGCATCTCATTTGCTACGCTTTACGTGCAATTTCCAACTTGTTTCTTTTGGATTTTGACTCGTTCGGTTTGGATATGGATTGGTTGCCGACTAGATTTTTCAAAAGATCAGACTTTTTTTTCATTTTAAATAAGGTACATGTGCCTAATATGGACACCCTAACGAAAAATTATTTTTTTCACCCTTATGTACACGTGATAGGACTCCAAGAATATATGACCATGATCCATGGACTGTTGTCAAACATTATTAAAATTAGCGACCTTGTAACAATTCCGGTTTTATTTAAATAATAAAAACTAAAAATGTTAACAAATGTCCATATAAGGAACAACCAGTCCCTATTATGGACAGGGGCCTCCTTATTGACCTACTACACAGGGTGTAGAAAAGAGCCACTCTTCTATGGAATTTTAGAGGAGAGGGCATAAAAAATATATATCTTAAAATATTTCGGGGGAGAGCACAGTAAATATTTTCAGAGCATGCACTTTAGAGCGGGGGGTCATTTTCAGTTGTGGCTCTTCGAAGACCGATGCAAAGCACCTCAGTTACTACAAAATATTATAAAATAATGAAGTTGCCCAGCTAAAAAAAGTTTACACTTTGTTTGCAAAAAAGTTTAGATTGTACACAATTTGTGCACAAAAAGTGACTATTTTTGAATACTCCGAAAAGTATGTACTTTTTGTGAAAAATATTTTCATGTTTTATGCATACAAAAAGTACACAAAAGTTACATTATAAGTTATCAAAAACAGTGCACTTTTTTTGCATAAAATAAATAAATATTCCATGTGTGCAAAAATTGTGCAATTTTTTTTTTTTTTTTTTTTGAAAAAAAAAAATTAAATATTCCAATTTTGCAAATATTATGTACTATTTTTTTATAGATGTAAAAATTAGATTTTTTCATTACAGGGATTATTATTTTCATGCCTGGTGCCTTTTCTAAATTTGTGAAAATTTTCAAAAGTAAACTAATGTTGTATTTAACTTGCATTTAATCGGAAGGAATAAATTGGATTATGTCTTAATAAGCCAAAATAAAATGAGTTAATTAAATTTCAAAATCGTGAGCTTGTGGTCCCTTTCTCAATAAAAGAAAATTCTCAGTTCGATTTTAATTTTAAGGTAAACAAATTAAATACATTTTAGTATGCTTATCTAATTTGAAGAAAAACAAATTTAACTATTTAAATTTCAAAATCCAGAAATACGGGTAATGAACCTCCCCCCCCCCCCTCGCTTCATTACCGGAAACTTCCTTGAGATTATCTTATATTTTAAGTTGCTTAAAAATAATAAATTCTACTATCTTTTAACACATTCGCTGCCGCTTACTTGAAGATGTGATGATAGTTAATGCCGCACTGTAGAAGTGGGTTTTTCCCAGAAGCAGATTTATTTTTTATAACAAATAATCAGTGAAAGATTTTCCCGTACCAGCGCGTGACTGCCTATTTGACACCACCTCACATCACGCGCTGGCGCGTGATCGGCAGCGAATGTGTTAAAAATAAGGAAAATAGAAATTTTGATTAATTATAAATTTTTAAACTTAGGGGAGGGGTAATGTTTTTAGTAAAACCCTCTAACTTAACGGAAATATTTAATTTCTCTTTTATTTTAAATTTCTCGAAAAGACATAATTTTACTATGTTTTTCAAAATCATTCAAAAATAAAATTCAATTGTATTTTAGACTAAATAATATTTAAATCAAACTTAAGGGAGAGGAAATGACTCTCATATGACTTCTTCCCATAAAAATCGTTTAATTTTAAATTACTTGAAATAAACATATTTTATTGGGCATTTCAAAACGAAAAAAAAAAAAAAGTTAATGAAATTTCAAAATCCTGTTAAGGGCAAAATGTGCCTACTCCTAGAAAGAATTAATTTTGCTGTGTTTTTCAAAATCGTAGAAAAACAAAACTTAGTTAAATTTCAAAATCGAGAGAGGGGCAAAAGCCGTTCTATGCCCTTCCCCCATTGCAAAATGTTTACTTTTTTTTTTTAAGTTACTCGAAAATAATAAATTTGACTACGAATTTCAAAAAAAGAGAAAAATAAATTTTAATTAATCAAATTTTAAAAAGAAGGGGGGGGGGGCAATTGCTCTCACATGCTTTCATCCCCCTATCAGAAAATGTGTTACTTCCTTTTTTATTTTAAATTTCACGAAAAGAATAAATTTTATGAAGTTTTTCAAAAAAAAAAAATTAAATAATTAAGTTTCAAAATCGAGGGAAGTGAAGTGGACCCCCCTCCCCACACACACACACATGCTCACAACACGCGCGCAAACACTCCACTTTTTCAGCGAGCTTACAATTTGCCCTTTTCCCTTATCAGTTATAGCTTCCAATTATTATGAAAATCACTTGCGCTTTCAAAAATCAGACGAATCCTTTTTAATAATTATTAATTTATTTATTTTTCTCTCATGTACCGCTGTAGCGATCTTTCCGACTCTAGGAATCAGAATGATTAATACTTCTCAACACAGAGACTTGGAGCTGGTGTGTTTACATGTGACGTCACTCGATTGCCGAGCCAGCGGCTTGGTTGGTAGCGTCAGCTCCTCCCACACCGCTGGACCCTGGTTCGAGTCCAGCTAGCGGCATAGGTGTCTTGTGTTGTCCCTGTGATTATGGATGTACCGGATATTCTGTAATAAAAAGTGTTCTATGTGGTTTCTTGTGATCATTGGAGGTTATGCCGGCGAATAGCTGTAGCGTCTACCTCAAAGCATGTAAAATGTAAAATGTAAAATGTCACTCGACCGCGAAGCGAGAGAATCGAATGGATACTACCGCGTGTTCCGTCGTTTTTTATTTTTATTATTTCTAATTTAAATTATAGCGTTTATACCAAAGTTATTTTTTTACAAGTATCTCTGTGAAAATTTCAGATGACTCAGTCATTTGTAAGCACAGGCAAACCCTGTGGAATCGATCGGGATCGAAAAAAAATTTCGCCTTTTGCTCCAAGTTTATGAATTTGCAGGGACTTGAAAATCTTTCCGAATTAGCTAGCTCTACAAATATAGCGTTATAGTTTTATGGGAGGTGGGGGAGCTCTGACGAATGATATCGTAAGGTATCTCTAGAGGGAGGAGGTGGTTTGGCTTTTGGAATTAATATCATTTTTTATTCTGAAATTTGATAACAGTACTAAACAAAATATAAAATTACAGAATCTTGCTTTGATTAAAAAATTGAAAATAGTTGGGGGTGAAATGAAAATTTTACATTACTCATTAATGCATGGTTATTATTTGTAATAACAACCACACATTATTAATTTAATTGTTGATGTTAATTTATTCATTGATATTGATTTAATCACTGATATTAATTTAATTTGCTGATTATTTGACATTTACTAGATGCTTAGATTGCTTTTCAAAACTAATGGAAATTCTTATGAAAAATAAAAATTAATTCCCCCTTAAATTATAAGTGTTTCGTGAGGTGAAAAAAGACATGAGATGGGCATTACAATTTTATTTTCTTTTTTGCAGATTCTTTTTCATTAAACCTTTATTTTGCTTCATGTCATGTTTAGTTTTTATTACTTACTATTTGAAAAATTTAGGTTGTTAATAAACATTTAAAAAATAAGACAATACACCACAGGTAAGTGACTGTTTGATTAATTAATGCTTCAATTGTAAAAATATTTTACCTACAGATTATTTTCTGAAGAAATGTGGATTTCTGCTTTTTCGACGATGAATTTCATTATCTCTGGGATTGATGGGAGTATGCATTAAAATTTGTTGTCATTTTTATATGGGGGAGGTAACAGATGAAATACAACAAAAATGCCAGTACAAACCTCACTGTGTTGGGTAAATTTCTTAGGATTGCTGGAAAAGTGTAAATTTCTCCTAATGATCGGGGAAAAAAATTTAATTCGTCAAAAATTACTAATAGAAAGTATCAATCTTTTCTTGTTTGACAACAAAAATAAGATTTTTACAAAATGAATTGATAAAATGTGCGATTTTTATGGAGCTGGTCAACAAAATTATCTATTTTTACAAAGCCGTTTAAGAAAATTCACAATTTTTCTGCACCAATCAACAAAATTCATGATTTTTACAAAGATAGTTGCCAAAATTCACAATTTTTTCTGCGTCTGATCAATAAAATTTCTGATTTTCATGAAACCGATTGACGAAAATCGTGATTTTTACAAAGCAATCGACAGAATTCGTGATTTTTACAGAGCCAATCAATGGAATTTGCAATTGTTTTCACATGATTGGTAAAATTCACAATTTTTCTAAAGCTGATCACCAAAATTATCGATTTTTTCTTGTTAGACAACAAAAATAAAATTTTTACAAAATGAATCGACAAAATGTGCGACTTTTATGAAGCTGATCAATGGAATTTGTGATTTTTCAAGTCTGGTCAACAAAATTATTGATTTTTACATGACCGATCGAGAAAATTCACAATTTTTCTAAGCCTGATCAAAAAAATTTATGATTTTTTCGAAACCGATCTACGGAAATTAAAATTTTTAAAAGCAATTCACAAAATTCATGACTTTTACAAAGCCAATTGAAGAAATTTGCAATCTTTCTTCACATGATTGGTAAAATACACAATTTTTCCACAGCTGATTGATGAAGTAAACAAAAATTATGATTTTTAAGAAATGGGTTGACAAAATATGCGATTTTTATGAAGCCGATCAATGTAGTTTACGATTTTTCGAGTCTGGTCGACGAAATTATCAATTTTTAAGTAAACGATTGAGAAAATTCACAATTTTTCTTCATTTGATCAATAAAATTTGATTTTTACGAAGCTGATTGACAAAAATCGCAATTGTTTTTCACATGATCGGTAAAATTCACAATTTTTCCACAGCTAATCAACAAAATTATCGATTTTTTCTTGTTTGATAACAAAAATAAGATTTTTACAAAATAAATCGACAAAATGTGTGATTTTTATGAAGCTGATCGATGGAATTTACGATTTTTTGAGTCTGGTCAACAAAATTATTGATTTTTACATAGCCGATTAAGAAAATTCCCAATTTTTCTGCACCAATCAACAAAATTCGTGGTTCTTACAAAGACAGTTGCCAAAATTCACAATTTTTTCTGCGTCTAATCAATAAAATTTCTGATTTTTATGAAACCGATTGACGAAAATCGCCATTTTTACAAAGCAATCGACAGAATTCGTGATTTTTACAGAGCCAATCAATGGAATTTGCAATTATTTTCACATGATTGGTAAAATTCACAATTTTTCTAAAGCTGATCACCAAAATTATCGATTTTTTCTTGTTTGACAACAAAAATAAAATTTTTACAAAATGAATCGACAAAATGTGCGACTTTTATGAAGCTGATCAATGGAATTTATGATTTTTCAAGTCTGGTCAACAAAATTATTGATTTTTACATGACCGATCGAGAAAATTCACAATTTTTCTATGCCTGATGAAAAAAATTTATGATTTTTTCGAAACCGATCTACGGAAATTAAAATTTTTAAAAGCAATTCACAAAATTCATGACTTTTACAAAGCCAATTGAAGAAATTTGCAATCTTTCTTCACATGATTGGTAAAATACACAATTTTTCCACAGCTGATTGATGAAGTAAACAAAAATTATGATTTTTAAGAAATGGATTGACAAAATATGCGATTTTTATGAAGCCGATCAATGTAGTTTACGATTTTTCGAGTCTGGTCGACGAAATTATCAATTTTTAAGTAAACGATTGAGAAAATTCACAATTTTTCTTCATTTGATCAATAAAATTTGATTTTTAAGAAGCTGATTGACAAAAATTGCAATTGTTTTTCACATGATCGGTAAAATTCACAATTTTTCCACAGCTAATCAATAAAATTATCGATTTTTTCTTGTTTGATAACAAAAATAAGATTTTTACAAAATAAATCGACAAAATGTGTGATTTTTATGAAGCTGATCGATGGAATTTACGATTTTTTGAGTCTGGTCAACAAAATTATTGATTTTTACATAGCCGATTAAGAAAATTCCCAATTTTTCTGCACCAATCAACAAAATTCGTGGTTCTTACAAAGACAGTTGCCAAAATTCACAATTTTTTCTGCGTCTAATCAATAAAATTTCTGATTTTTATGAAACCGATTGACGAAAATCGCCATTTTTACAAAGCAATCGACATAATTTGTGATTTTTACAGAGCCTGTCGACAGAATTTGCAATTTTTTTTCCACATGATCAGTAAAATTCGCAATTTTTCCACAGCTGATCAACAAAATTATCGATTTTTTCTTGTTTGACAACAAAAATAAGATTTTTACAAAATAAATTGACAAAATGTGCGATTTTTATGAAGCTGATCGATGGAATTTATGATTTTTTGAGTCTTGTGAACAAAATTATTGATTTTTACAAAGCCGATTAAGAAAATTTGCAATTTTTCTGCACCAATCAACAAAATTTGTGATTTTTACAAAGACAGTTGCCAAAATTCACAATTTTTTCTGCATCTGATCAATAAAATTTCTGATTTTTATGAAACCGATTGACGAAAATCGCCATTTTTACAAAGCAATCCACAGAATTTGTGATTTTTACAGAGCCAATCGGCAGAATTTGCAATTGTTTTTCACATGATCAGTAAAATTCACAATTTTTCCACAGCTGATCAACAAAATTATCAATTTTTTCTTGTTTCACAACAAAAATAAGATCTTTACAAAATGAATCGACAAAATCTGCGATTTTTATGAAGCTGATCGATGGAATTTACCATTTTTCGAGTCTGGTCAACAAAAGTATTGATTTTTACAAAGCCGATTAAGAAAATTTGCAATTTTACTGCATAAATCAACAAAATTCATGATTTTTACAAAGACAGTTGCCAAAATTCACAATTTTTCTTCATCTGATCAATAAAATTTCTGATTTTTATGAAACCGATTGTCGAAAATCAAGATTTTTACAAAGCAATCGACAGAATTCGTGATTTTTACAGAGCCAATCGGCAGAATTTGCAATTGTTTATCACATGATCGGTAAAATTCACAATTTTTCCACAGCTGATCAACAAAATTATCGATTTTTGATTGTTTGACAACAAAAATAAGATTTTTACAAAATGAATCGACAAAATGTGCGATCTTTCGAGTTTGGTCGACAAAACGGTTTCAAACAAAAATATCGCTTTTATAAAGCCAATTCAGAAAATTCGCAATTTTTCTGCACTTATCAACAAAATTCGTGATTTTTACAAAGACAGTTGCCAAATTAAAAAATTTTCTGCATCTAATCAATAAAATTTATGATTTTTATGAAACCGATTGACGGAAATCTCGATTTTTACAAAGCAATCTACAAAATTCGTGATTTTTAAAAAGCCAATGAACGAAATTTGCGTTTTTTTTTCACATGATCAGTAAAATTCGCAATTTTTCCACAGCTGATCCACAAAATTATCGATTTTTTTCTTGTTTGACAACAAAAATAAGATTTTTACAAAATGAACCGACAAAATGTGCGATCTTTCGAGTTTGGTCGACAAAACGGTTTCAAACAAAAATATCGCTTTTTTAAAGCCGATTGAGAAAATTCACAATTTTTCTGCACTTATCAACAAAATTTGTGATTTTTACAAAGACAGTTGTCAAAATTTAAAATTTTTCTGCATCTAATCAATAAAATTTATGATTTTTATGAAACCGATTGACGGAAATCGCAAGTTTTACAAAGCTATCGACATAATTCGTGACTTTTACAAAGCCAATCGATGAAATTTACAATTTTTTTTCACACGATAGGTAAAATTCGCAACTTTTCCACAGCCGATCAACAAAATGATTGATTTTTTTTCTTGTTTGACAACAAAAATAAGATTTTTACGAATTGGATCGACAAAATACGTGATTTTTACGAAGCCAATCGATGAAATTTGATTTTTCGAGTCTGGTTGACAAAATTATCGATTTTTACAAAGGCAATCAAGAAAATTCGCAATTTTTACAAAGGCAATCAAGAAAATTCTCAAATTTTTTATACCTCTAAACCAATGCAACTGTGCAAAAAACCTATAAATTTTTCAAAAGATCCTGGAAAAAACTATTTTCTCCAAAAAAAGTGGGAGGTAACTCTTTCCATCATAGGATTTCGGAAAAAGCGCGACTTCGGTCAAAGGATCATGTAAAAAGTTGCGGCTTTTGTTAAAGGATTACGAAAATATTCTAATTTTCTAAGATAATCGTGAAAAATACTCTATTTTTTGTCGAAGATCGTGGTAAATACTCTACTTTTTGTGGAAAGATCGTGGAAAATACTCTAATTTTCTTGAAAGATCGAAGAAGTGTTCTAATTTTGTCAAAAAATTGAGGAAAATATGTAGAGTTTGTCGAAAGATCAAGAGAAATATGCGAATTTTGCCGAAAAATTGCAGAAAATATGTGAATTTTTCCAAAAGATCGCAGAAAATATCCAAATTTTTCCTCAAGATCACGAACAATACCCGAATTTTTCCGAAAGATCACAGAAAATAAGTAAATTTTGCCGAAAAATATGAGTAATTTGTTGTAAGATTGAGGTAAATAGAAGTATTTTGTAGAAAGGAGCAGAAAATCTCTAATTTTGACGAAAGATCGGAGGAAAATCGCGAATTTTATCGAAAGATCGAAGAAAAATCACAATTTTGTTGAAAGATCACAGAAAATGAGAATTTTCTAGAAGGATCGTAGAAAATACGAGAGTTTTTTCAAAAGATCACAGTAAAAAGTGTATTTTGACAAAAGGTAGCAGAAAATATGAAAATTTTGACGAAAGATCATGGAAAATACACGAGTTTTGACGAAGGATTGCAGTAAATATGCAAATTTTCTCAAAAGATTGTGGAAAATATCTGAATTTTGTCAAAAAAGGGTGAGAAAAATTACGAATATCTCTAAAGGATCATTGATAAATGCAAATGTCATTGAAAAAACAGTGGAAAAAAGTGTGATTTTTGTAAGAAGTTCGCAAAAAAGGCTAATTTTGTTAAAAAATTACAGAAAAGTTCTAATTTTGTCAAATGTCCTTGAAAGTTCAGCTTTTTTTTTTCCTGAGGCTGTACAAAGTCTGATTTTTGTCAAAAGTAGCAAATTTTGGCAAAAGATTGCACAAAAATGCCAAATTTTGGCTAAAGATCGGGGGGAGGGGGGGACTTCATCATAGGGTAGTGGGTAAAAATGCAAGCTACGTGTGTGTGTAGATGTTCACTCAGACCCAGTTAGTAGAAGGGGAATTCAAAATATTTTCAGTCTTGACAAAATTTCAAACTTGCACCCATGGTTCTTATCTTAAAAGTATGGGACCAAAGCATTTTCGATTAACCGGGGTTCCATAGGATTTTTTTAATAACTGAGAAGCTTATGGTGAAAAGCTTGATAGTTAGTACAGTGCTGTAATAAAAATGTTGTAACGTGTTACAGATTATGTCGTAGATGTGGAACAGGATTACACACAGTGAAGCTACTGAGATAAAAAATGTGTCACTTTGAGATATTGAAGTACAAGAAGATGCAAGAACAAATGTGTTGTTATTTAAAAGATGGCGTGATAAATCAGCATTGATACCATGCAAAGTTGAAAATCAAAAGAAAATCGCAACATATTATGTAAAATAATGAAGTATTTTACATATATATATAATAAAGAGCTCAAAATTATGCAGTGGACCAAATAAGTAAGTTAACTCTGTTTTTTTAATAAAAAACATGTTTTTGTTTTTTTTAACACTATTTCTACTAGTGTCCAAAAGCACCTTTCAAAGTTCTGATTTTTGCTTCTAATTTTTAAAGCTAATTAAAACAAATTTCAATGTATTAAAAATGATTTGGAATTGTTTTGGTGTAAAACTTATAAATAAAACAGTAATCATAAAACAAAATATGTTGAAAGGTGTCAATTGACATCGGTAAAAATAGTGTTGACAGTAAAATTTTTTACATTTAAAAAGGACTTGGAATTTTAAGATCTTTTGGTTAAGTCAATTTTTGGATCACCGGAGTACTACTGTAAATATATGCATATGGATCATTCTTAAAAAAAGGTCCCTTTGGGGATTTTTTTTTTCATTAAAAGAAAAGTTTAATATTTGAGAGGATTGTATGCATCTCCAAGAACAGAAATTGAATATCAGCAACATGCATTAAAAATAATATTTATTACACTTCAGTGCTGTATTCAGTATATACCGTTGTTTTTCATTTTTACACAGGGTTTTCATTCCTTTAACAGTATAAGCAAAATTCAGAAATAGGAGTACTAGAAAATGAGCACTTTTATGCACCCTGTGTATGAACTAGCTCAAGTTCTCATTAAGTCACTGAATGTAGATTAAATATTTTGATAAGTTTCTATGAATATACATGTAATAGGTAAAATAAATGAAATAATTGTATGTTTACATTCAACGGTTTTTATTATGGCCTATGAGCAAATATGATATTACTATCTGGTAGCAATAAATAATTTTAAAAAGTTTCCAGTGAGTACTTGTTATGAAAGTGTTATACTAAGTGTTAAACGCACAGTTTAACACTTAGATTTTTAAATATTTTTTTACCACAAAAGAGGTGTGTGTGTGGTAGGAGGGGGGCTTATATGTGAGTGTGGAAAATAAAAATTGCTTGAAAGCAGTGTTCTCGCTGACATTTGACCAACATTAGTAATTTGGCGAATTAAAAATAAAATACATTCGCCAAATGAAAAAAGTATTAGCAAAATGGATTCGCCGTGTAGTTCAAACTGTGACAGCGATTGTTATTAATCTAATTTCAACTATGCGCTACAAATATAAAAAATATGTATATATTAAATATATATATATATATATATATACAGTAGACTTCCTGAAATCCACAAACCAGAAATCTGCAACTCTCTAAAATTCGCACATATTTTATGGATGTAAACAATGAAAATTTCAGTTTAGATATTGGGACAAAATTTGATTTTTTCTTAGTTTTGTATCAATTTCATATATTTTTTAATTTATAATTTTCTTAATACTCTATTTTCATGTTTTTTTCATAAAGAAATTTTTTATTTTTTTGAAAAAATTTAAGATATTGCTGATATTACTGGTAATTACAATGTTCTTACCAAATATATTATGCATTATCAAGATATTTTGGTTATTAAGCTTGGCTAAACTTGAAAAAAAAATCCTTATTTTATGATTTTTATGTGAATTAGTAATGTACTTTTATGAGACAAGTTTTCTTGAATAATTTTGGAAGAATATTAATCTTTATAATGAATATTTAATCATACACTATTGATTATTAACTTGACCTTTGCTATTAGAACTTTAATCATTTCAAAAATTATCTAAACTTTTATTATTTTTAGTTCATTACTATATTAATATTTTATTATATTGTAAGCATTCATTATAGTTGCGAATGCACTATTAATTACATTCAAATTACTGTTTAAAAAATGTAAACAAAGCAATGACCAGAAATCTGCAAAATTCTAAAATTCGCACAACCCCTGGTCCCAAGCTGTGCGGATTTGAGGGAGTCTACTGTATATGCATATGTATGAAAAACAAAAAAGAAAAAGCAAAAATTGAGCACTAGCAATTTGGCGAACCTAATCGCTTGTTTACTCGCCAAATTAAGAATTTAATCGCAATTCGACACATTGGCGAGCAACAGCGAGAACACTGCTTCAAAGTATTAAGGGATTACAATCAGGATTTTACAGTAATAATAGAGTTGGGGGGGGACTAACATGATTTCAATAAAACGAACTTTTATTGTAAAAAAAAAAAAAAAAAAAAAAAAAAAAAAAAAAAAAAAGGAAAATGACCAGATAAAATTGTTAAACTAGGATTATGCCTAATCTTGATTTAGTTTTTGTTGATAAAATTAGTAGTTAGTATCTTCGAAATCTAGATCTACCTGCAGCTGTTAGATGATTCTGGCGGGGATTTTTTGGAATTATCCTGATGAGCTTACAACTAGTTATGTGACAACTTTTAAAATCTAATGTTAAACAAATAGAATCATCCTTTACAAATTTTTTACTTGCATTTTTTTTTTTTTTTTTTTTTTTTTTTTTTGCTATGTTTTGCATTTTAACAAGCACACACAGAATTATCATTCGATAACTAAAGAAAAATCAATTGTCACGTCATTTTCAAAATTTTCTGCCAAACGATTTTTTTTCCCCTGTAGATTTGAAATAATTTTTTGACTGAGCATTTTTTATGATATTTCAATTTTCATTGCAGGTTTATTTACTTAATGTATGCTTTTGTTCACAATCTAAAATTTATATGCATTTTTATAGATATAAGTTTAATCTCCGCAGATTTTAATTAATTAGCAGAAAAAAAAAACCTGTTTATATTTTTTCTCTTCACCTCTGATTATGTATAAAAAGTGTACAGTGTAAGACTATTTGGTATGTAAAAGGAAGAGTGCACAAAATCAGTGTATTTGGCATTTCCGATTATTCACATAATGTATACAATTTAGGGCTATTCAGTATGCAAAGAAGTGTACAAAAAAATGCGCACAAAATCTGAGCGTTTTTCGCACCTCTGTGCATAAAAAGTGTACAATTTAGGTATACAAAAAAAAATATAAAAAAATAAGTGCACAAAAAGTGAGCGTACTTGGCGCCTCTGATTGTGCTTAAAAAGTAAAAAATTTAGGTATACAAAAAAAGTATAAAAAATAAGTGCACAAAAAGTGAGCGTATTCACCTCTGGTTGTGCACAAAAAGTGAACAATTTACGTATACACTTTTTGTCAACAATTCGGTTTGTACTTTTTGTGTATAAGCAGAGGTGCCAAATACGCTCACTTTTTATGCACTTTTTTTTTACACTTTTTTTAAACTTTTTCTAGCTGGGTGGTTTTGCTTAGATTTCTATTTTTGTTAATCTAAAGATTCACCTGCTGTACTTCCAATGTGGACATAAGGTGTCCATATTGGGAATCGGGAGTAGTTTTATTAGATCTTGTAATAAATAAATAAAGAAAACATTTTAAAGAATATATGCAATAGCAATCGAAAATATGTTTTAAAAGCTTTTTAAAACACCCCACATTTCAATATTTAAAGCAATTTTACAATATTTAATAAGAATTTAAACTTTCCTGTAATTACGATCAGCACACACGAAACAATAAGTTTCCTTCTAAATAGTGAACAGCGAGCTTTTTTGTAATTTCCAGGCTTAATTATCTTTTCAACTGCTTTTCTTCACGGATATGTAGCATGATCTCTCTATGAAAATTGTTATTTTTAAAAATATTAGGGGTGTCCATATTGAGAGCACTGTCCATATAGGGTACAAGTACCTTATTATATGATTGAATATTCACAAGTATATTATATATGTACTCATTTTTCTATTTAAACAAAAATTTAAAATATTTATATAATTACATGAGATTTTTTTCGTAATTATTTTCAGATATGGATGTTTTTTCTTTTAGCGAGCGTGGGTAGGTTTAAAATTTAATGGATTTTGGAGCATGGAACTGGAAGTTTTGGTCCGCACAAACCTTTAGAAGATTTAAGTCTACTCCAGGCAAGATCCGGAATTTAAAAAAAGGGTGTTTTGGTGCAGTTCTGCAGAAAAAAGTAAGACCCAGACCGAGTTTTCAAAGTTTGAAGACCTGACCCAGTCCTAGCCTAATTTAAATTTGACTAATTTCTGTAATAAACCTGGTAAGTCGGAAAACTAAACAATAGTTGTAAAATACTGTTTTAGATGGGGGATTTCCCTCTTTGCAGATACAATTGCATGGTATTTTTAGAGGAATCAAGAAAATTTTCCGCTTAAACCGGGATTCCGTTATAGCAACGTATAAGAAAATAAATTTGCTTAATAGCTTATTTTTAAAAAATGCTATAATTTTTGCCTTACAGTTTCATTATTTTTACTTTTACATAATGATAAATAATGATAAATTTTCGCGATTCCTTATTTTTTCAAATACATCATTATGTTACATTAAAATCAATAGCGGGTCCAGGGGAGGGGAGGGGTGGAAGATCGCCTCCTACTAGAGCAGACGATATTAGATGCAAAACGATGTTAGACGTGATTATACATATATTACGATATTATATAAATAACTTTTGCAAAACGATATTAGATGTCTATATGGAAAACGGGTTGTACATTATTTATCATTATGTAAAAGTAAAAATAATGAAACTGTAAGGCAAAAATTATAGCATTTTTTAAAAATAAGCTATTAAACAAATTTATTTTCTTATACGTTGCTATAACGGAATCTCAGTTTAAGCGGAAAATTTTCTTGATTCCTCTAAAAATACCATGCAATTGTATCTGCAAAGAGGGAAATCCCCCATCTAAAACAGTATTTTACAACTATTGTTTAGTTTTCCGACTTACCAGGTTTATTACAGAAATTAGTCAAATTTAAATTACTACCAGAAGCCACTGTTTAATTTTCCCTTACGGCCATTATGTCCCTTGTATGTTTCCTATTTGTATGTCCCAAACAAAACTTTTGGACGGGTGTTCCGATATTTAATACTTTCCAACATAGGTGAAAAGTGTTTATAAATCGGGTTTTACTATCTATATCTCCGTTCTCTAACAAGCGTAAATATACTCGGAATGTCATGTAACTGAAATATGCTGTTGAACTTATAATGAGATGTTTGACAATGAAGATGATGTGTATAATGATTTATACGTCACTTACATGGGAATTAAAAAATATTTTGCTATATTATTGCTAATGTGGGAAAAATCATTTGTAGTACATTTTAATGATGTCAAACAATTTTAAGCATAATGAACTTTAGGCTCCTTATTAAGGCGCATTGGATGATGAACTCTACAGAGTGTTTTATATCTAACACTTATAGTACATATAAAGAGAAATTAAAATATTCCGTTATATTAATGACAACGAAAAAAAAATCACTTGCAGCATATTTTGAATGATTTTTTTCAATTACAAACATAATGAAATTTGGATATAAAAACACAAATAAGATGCTTGTGTACCTGTCCATAAATTCAGAATCCGATACATACAGAGGAAGAAGATTTCACAGGAAGGTAACTGTTTGACCGGTGACGGTTTCACAGACCATTGCTTTATCGAGTTGAAAGCTAAAGTTCCAGAATTAAAAAAAGATTAGCATATTAAAATGCAAGTACTCTACCAAGTCATATCTTTATGGAAAATACCTGCATACATGAGTTCAGTACATGATCCATATGTTTACCATTGCATTTTTCTACATCCTAAAGTACGAAAACATAAAAGATTTTGTGTAGAAAAACACAACGTTAAACCTTCCGAGCAACCACTAAAATCCACTTAATAACCATCAATTCATGTAATGTATCTGCCGCAACCATACCTTACATTGTCATTCCAATGAGCGATACTTTTCTAAATTTTGCCCACATCCCTCATGAATCATATCGCTGATGAGGCCTGAAACCACTTATTGATATTATGCACTTCTGGCAACCCTCCCTCCATTTTGTCCTATTTATTGGAGGCAGTTTTAAGTTTAAACGACAACTTCATGTGTTTACTATTCATACGCGCGCTGCAAAATAAGTAACTAATCTAAATGTAATTTAACCGTAACCTAACTGTTTTATAAACATAACCTAACTATAACATCACCACATCCTAGCCTTTATCTATTATCTATTCAAAACTTAAAGGTAACATAACCGCAACATAATTGTAACCTAATTGTAACCAAATTATCACCAAACCGTAGCCGTACATAAATGTAATTTATTGCTTATATGCAGCCTAACTATAACCTAATCTTAAGCGCAGTTAGTATGCACTCACTGCTTCAAGTCATTACAGGGCGAAACAAGAGAGGACCGACATTGCCCCACTATATCGTGTCACAAAAAATATTTGTTGACATCCGGAAGCTGTCACAGGGCACTCAACCAATATTAAAATAGGGGTCTGAATAGATCCAGTTGAAAGCAGAAGAACTCTCGCATCATCGACTTCTAATCGCAGAAACTTCATATGGAGGAGACCGTGCTCGGAGATTAGTGAGACTATTACGACCCAGGTTGCTTTACTGTGAATCCCGTATAATCAGGCTACCTCTGCTATTCAAGCCAGCCGATATCTAACTGTAAACTAGCGTAATGTAACTGCAAACTAATCGTAATTTAACAAAAACCTATTATAACCTGACGGTATCTTAACCGTAACGTAACCATAACTGAATGATAGCTTAACTGTTACCCAAAAATAACGTAACTGTAACATTCCGTAATCCAACCGTAACATAACGATAATCAAACTGCAATATAACTGTAATTTAATCGTAAACTAATTATAACATAATCGTAGCATAACTGTAACCTAGTCGTGATCTAATTATAACATAACCTAATGTAAGCCGCACACAGAGACAATTGAGCAACGTACAGTGTGATTTAGGAGAAGACAAAAGTCGAAACATAGAAGAAAGCTGTTTCAACATGCTTTAAACCTGCTTTTTCTCTGATGTCGAGCAATATTTTCGATGACTCGCATAAATGTGCGACCTGCTTAAATGTAACCTAATAGTAACCAAAAAGGTGATATAACCATAATTTACCTGTAACCTAACCATGATCTACCTGTAACCTTAATGTAACATAAACTAACCGTAACCTAACAGTAACGTAGTAACATAACCGTAAACCTTGTCATGACCTAACTGCAATGTAACTTTAACTTAAATACAACCTAACCGTTACCTAACTGTAATATAACTGTAATCTGATTGTAAGCTAAGTATATAACTGCCATCTATCATGTCATATATCATGTCATAGTCATATCATAGTCATATCACCTAACCGTGATATAACTATAATTTATCGGTAAATTAACCGAAACGTAATCTTAACCTTAACGTAACATTAACCTTGACGTAACATTAACTGTTACGTAACCTAACATACTGTAATATAACTGTAACATATCCGTAACTAATTTAAATCTAACTCTAACGCAACTGTAAGCTACCCGTAACCTTATCAAGACCTATCTGTGACCTAAATATAGCCTAACCTAAATTTAACTGTAACCTAACCATAACGTAAACATACCCTAACAACAAGCTAACCTAACCTAACTGTGACGTAACCGTAATCTAACTATAACCTAATCGAGACCTAACTGTAACTAACTTTAACCTAATTATAACAAAATCTTAAGCTAACTGTAACGCAACCGTAACTTTACCATGACCTAATTGTAACATAACCATTACCTAATTATCACCTAACATTAATCTAAATGTAACCTAACAGTTTCCTAATCGTAACATAAGAGTCACTAATTGCAGTTGTAACCTACTGTATTATCTGTAAGTTAATCGCAGCTTAACAGTAACCTAACGTGAGGTGCATAATATAAAAATGGGATGAAAGGGCCCTAAAAGGATATGCCACATGACTGGTGGCGAAAAAAGTTGGAAAAGTTTCCCATAGAGCCAAGGGGACGGGAGGATCATAATGTCAAAGAATTGTCAAAGGGCTTTCCAATGATATAGCTAATGAGAGTTGACGGAAAAAGTTAGAAAAAGGTCGGCTAATCGTCCTATTGTGTAATCATCTTTTCGACTAAATGCACTGTATGTTAATCATCATGTCACCTAATCGTTCTTTCGTCTAATGTCATTTTCGGGCAATTATCGATAAGCTAAATGGCCTGTATGTAAATTTCAGCTAGTTTGTTATCGGCTATATGTAAATGTCTGATGCATATCCTGTATCCATTTTCATGTTCACATACTTTGAAGTAAAAGCACTTTTGAATACTGCTCTGCACTATTTTTCTCTGTATTGTAACAATAAACAATCTGTCAGAAACATCTGCCTTTCTAAATGAAATTGGGATTTCCCTCTCTCTCACTCTTAATTTCGTATTCAACATCTACCTCAACCTAGAAAAACCTGGGTTTTGCACTCGAATGATGTTTATGATAACCTGGTTGGACTTTATAGCGGAAAAAGTCCGATCAGACTAAGGATTAATACAATTTTAGCGTTCGATCTAGGTTTTTCTAGATTTAGTTAAATGGTGAATACCAGGATTATTAAGCATTTAAACTTTAAAGTCATTAAAACTTTTCCGTTTATTAATTTTTAACCCATTTGTAAATATTTTGTAAGATAAATTAATAATAAGTCACCTAACGATTCCCCCCCCCCCCAAGAAAATAAATTTACAAATAAAAATAAAGATGAATAAATAAATAATAAATCTGCTTATTTCTTTTTTCTCCTCAGATCGCAAAATTTAATCCGTAAATGTCATCGTTTTTATAAAAATGTTTCTATTCTTCCTGTTACTTTATTGCAATAATAAATAATCAATCATATCATTTTACACTACCTCCACAAAAATTTATTTTTCCCTCTCCCTTTCCTTACTAAGCGTATAAGCGTTTCTTAATTCACTTTCTATTTTTTTCCATTTGTTATTTTTAGTAAGGTAAATAAGGTAAGTCATCTAATAAATTCCTTGCACCCCTCCAAAATGTTTGCTTCTCCCCCCTCTCTTACCTCATATCTCAGTAAGTTTAGAATCTTAGAAAGTCTTTTCAAAAGACATTTTCAGCTTTATCTGTATTTTATTGTAATAATAAATAATCGATCATAGAATTTTCCCACCGCCACATAAAATCGCCCCGTCGTCCATTCATTCTGTTTAAAATCTCTAAAATTCCTTTAATTTAAATTTTCTGTCCTAACTGTAAATTTTTAATAAAGTAAATAATCGGTCATGTATTAAATTACCCCAACCCCCCCCTAAAAATAAATAAATAAATAAATAAATAAATCTGCTTCTTCACTTTGCCCAACCTCGACTCACAAAATAAAATATCTGTGTTATTTTCTCCTCTATGTTTTATTTTTTCATAGCAATAACTAGCTTCTGAAATCCTCCTTCTGCACTCATAAAGTCTTTAAAATTTTTAATTTGCATTGGTTTTTGTCATAGTTATGAATCTTCAATACTAATATTACCTAATATTACCTAAAAATTTTCAACGGTTCGCATTTAACTGTGAACAGACACATTTTAACTGTATTTCTAAAAGTGAAATCCTTTTAGAGGAATGATATATATATATATATATATATATATATATATATATATATATATATATATATATATATGTGACGATTTAAGGAGAACTCGAATTATTTCCACTGGTTAAAAAGAAACACACAGTCATGGCAAGCGAGGGAAAAAACAAAATAAATAAATAAATGTAGAAGATCCAATAATTAGTCATGGGCTGCTGTAAATTCATTTATTAAATTCGTAATAATGAGGAAGGAAAAACTCCTTTTGCAAAAATTCCATCATTATTTCAGCGAGCTGTCCTCATCGAAGAAGCAACCCAAGAACTCTTCTTCTTCATCTCGAGACTTCCACCTTTTTAAACTAAAAAGAAAGTTCTGGAACATTCTGTAACCTCAAACCATCATTCTTTTATGTAAACAGAATTCTTGTCCAGCTACGAGATTATTTTCCACAAACGATAAATTTATTTAAAAAAAAATATTATTTAACCAATTTATAATTGACTCAGAATTTTAAATATCTTAGGCAGACGATTTTTATAAATGATTAATTTTAAGAGAAAAAGAAAAGAAATGAATTTATTAATATGCACACATCAAAGGTTGACGTAGGAAAAATAAATAAATAGATAAAATAAAATAATGATATTTTTAATTTAGAGCCATCTTTTTAAATTTACGCATACTGGAATAATGTTTTTTAAGGCAAATTAAGAATTTATATCGTCTGCATAAGGATCAACAGATTAGATTTAGAAACAAGATTTTAATTTAATAATTTGAAGTAAGTACGGAATATTATTATAAGAAAATTAAGATAGTATAAAGGTTAGTTTTGGCGAAAAAATTTTAAATTTGTAATATTATCCCCCCTCTCCGAAAATTTGTATGAAATTGATAGTTAAATAAAACTACAAGTTCAGACAACAGAAATATAATAATTTAGAAAAGTTAAATTTTGGAATAAAACTGTCAAACTCAGGAAGCCAAGAGATGGAAGAAAAGAAAATTAACGCAATATAAAAAATATTAGCGATTAAAATAAAATAGTTAAGAGAAAATAATTCTGAATTAAATTTAGGTTTCCCTGAAAGAAATACAATAATGTTACAATATCACTTACCATTTGTAAGTGCATAGGAGATAATACATATAATAACAGTAAATAAGTTATGAGTATTAATAAGCAAGAGATAAAAATATAATAAAAACAATAAAAATTCGTTCTCATGGAAGTTTAAATAATTACAATGACTTAATGCATAGTTTATTTTAAATAAGTCCTTTAAATGAAACAAGTCTTTCAATAGTATATATAAAAGAGTCTTTTCCAATGTTCTCTGAATACAGTCTCTTTAATTAAAAATCTTCAAACCTAGTTTAATCTTTGGTTTTAATGTTATGTTGGATCCAACATCTTTCAGTAATATATCAATTTTTCAATAATAAATAGCATCACTCTCAATATCAATAATAAATAATATAGAAAAATTTAAATAATAACAATAACAACAATAATAAGTAATAATATAATAAGACTCCATATCCTAATATTTTTCAATAAGAGTATAATTAATACTAAACTTCATTATAGAAATCATAATAATAATAATAATAGTAAAACAAGAGTATAATCAAAAGAAAATATCACTATTTGTTTATTATTGATAGGGAAAATATTGGTTGAGGATAAAAATAATTACATAGCAACTAAATAATTTTCTTATCTTCTAATAGCATAAGAAAGTATTTTTTGCTAGCCGAAAGTATAAATAAAAAAAATCATAATAATTCCAAAATCCAAATAAAATTAAATCTAACTATTTAGAAAATGGACTCTCAACCAGTATTTCCTTACAATAATTCCTCTCTGATACTCTTTTACAAAATTGTCAAATTTGGTTATAAGTTTTTCAAATGCCAAATGTAGAATAATGTTTTATCTACACATGGTTTATAAACTTTAATAATAAAATACAATAGGAATAAAAGGTGTCATTCTTAATTGAGAAATAAAAATAAAAATAGTGTGCTTTTCTGAAAAACTCTTAATATCTGTAGTTTTCACAATCACTGAAAATCACATATTATGTTATAGGTTTGAGTAGAATCATTAGATTTTATAACTGTTATAACATAAATATCTGCTGAATAAATAGAATAATACTAATGTCAAATACATGAGTAAATATAGTTAGACTTAAACACCCTTAAAATTAATTTATCAACATCAATTTGAAAGCTTTTACAATCAAAGTGTACACCTTATGCCTGCATAAGGAGCCCAATTTAACTCCAAAAACTCCCAAAAACAAGTAATATTCTTGTAGGCCTCCAAGAACATACCTGCTAATGTTGAAAATTATGGTGATAAACTATTTAAAGAATAAGAATTAAAACTTAATCTACTGTCTTGACTTTAGTTTGATCTAGTGATTGTGATTGTATCTGAGGGGGCGCTGATTAAGGTCCCACTGATTAAGGTCCCGGTACGTCATTTTGACGTCACAAGAAACCGGGATATAAATCCAGTGCTTGAGCATTTCACTTTTCACGAAACCCTGATTAATGTCCCACTGATATACATCCCGCTATCAGACCGGGACCTAAATCCAGTCACAGAGAATTTTACTTTCGTCGAGACCCTGATTAAGGTCCCACTGATTAAGATCCCGCTATACGTCATTTTGACGTCACAAGAAACCGGGATATAAATCCAGTGCTTGAGCATTTCACTTTTCACGAAACCCTGATTAATGTCCCACTGATATACATCCCGCTATCAGACCGGGACCTAAATCCAGTCACAGAGAATTTTACTTTCGTCGAGACCCTGATTAAGGTCCCACTGATTAAGATCCCGCTATACGTCATTTTGCTGACGTCATAGTAGATGGGACTTAAATCAGGGGGACTTAAATCCAGTGCTAAAGCATTTTACTTTCGACGAAATTCTGATTAACATCCCTATGATATATATCCCGGTACGCCATTTTGATGACGTCACAGTAGATTGAAACTTAAATCAGTGCTAGGAACACATTTGTTTTTTCGCAAGAATTCCTAATTTACGACCTCATGATATATGCTCCCACATGCCATTTTTATTTCAAAACAAATGGGATTAATGTAGGATAGGTCACTAAATGTCTGTACATATTATCATTATTATTATTAATATAAAGTATTACTATTATTATTATTATTATTTTATTTTCTCTACCTCGTGATGTTGCATTATTTAGAATTTTATTCCAAACATGTAATTTATTTTATAAATGGACAATTTTTTCCAAATCATTTCTTTAAGGCAGAGAAGTCAAAGGATACGCAGTAATCTGAAAAGTTGTGATTTCGATTTAAAGCTATTGTGCTGAACTATATTACTGAGCTATTAATATTGCTCAAAATCAATTTGAATATACTCATATGATTTCATTAAATATTTTAGACACATATTTTAATGATTAAAAAAAAGACGAAAACAGATTTTGCATTTGCTAAATTATGAAAAATATTTATATATAAGATAGGATACTATAAGATTTTTGGTAAAGTTAAAATTTAATAATAATTAAAAGTAAAACTTTGAAATCTTTAAACTGTTTAAAGATTTCCTATCCCGTTGTGAAAGTTTAAGCTAAAAAAATTCATATTGTATTATGAAAATTGATTAATAATAATTATTGTAAATTGCAATGTATTTGGGATGTTCAATATTGCTTTGGAAACATCACTAAAAGAACTGTTTACACTCTGATTAGTAATAAAAAGTTATTTGGCATTTATTTGTCAGATTGAATCTTCATTCGCATTCTGAATGCCTGGATTTTAATAAAAAATACTTCTGTAATAACGAATTTTAGCCAGATAAGCTACAAGTAAAACTATTTTTTATTACGGTTGTTCGAAATCGAAAAGTGCCGATTTCTTAGAATTTATTTTTGAATTTATATTTAGTCTCAAATGCATGAGATTCGTCGTTATGATGCAACAATTACTTATGATTCAAGATTAGAAAAAAGAAAAATATATTCGATCCCAAATCACTTGAATATCCTTCAGTTCTGTATTACTGCGGTTTTTTTTTTTTACCAGGGCAAGTGATATGAATTTGATTTGAAGGCTCAATGAAGAGCTAACATTTTTATAAACTGTTATATTTTACGTGCATTTTGAGGAGGTACTTTACAATTAAATTATTATGTAATATAAAATACTAAAATAAGTTAAAGAAGGATGTGTGCATAGTGAAAAACTGTATAAGCTGAAAATTTCATGGTTTGGGTGAAAAGAATAGTATACAGTCATGGGAAATGAAAACAAAAAGTAAACACACCAACTTACGCTTAAATAAATTATCGTAGAAGAAAGTTATTGGTACCAAAGGATTGGAAATAAAGTCTACTTTTAAATCATGCATATAAAATTTGCTTAGGTGGGTGGGCATCTACATATTAAAATGAACAGAAACTTTATTTTTTTTTCAATGGCAATAACCAAATTTAACAACATATTTTAAATCTTTGGCTCAATTTATGCCTAGAAAAAAATTTATATTTTACTCAATTTAACGAAACATTTGGGATGGTAATAGTCGAATCCTATTAAGCCACTGAAAGGGTCTTATTGGTAAAAAAAATAATATGCATTAATAGAAGAGATATATTTATTCTGTAGCATTTAATAATCGAGTACAGAACTTTAATTTAAATACAATCTACAAATTACGCTCGTTTTAAAATAATTAATTTCTCGGAAAATAATTGTACGTTATTTATAAAAATTTGAATTTAGGATAATCGAAGGGAGTAAAATCTATTTATGGCGGCAAACTTGTGCATTGGTATTGAATTAAAGAATTTTATGTGAAAATGACTTCCTAAGCGATTTTTACATACATCATTCAAAAGTAGATTTTATTTATAATATTTTGGTAACAGCAACTTTCTTCTAAAATAATTCATTGCACGGTTGATAGGGGATGTTTATTTTTTTTTCCCCATGATTGTGCGTCGAAGGTTGAAAATATCTCAAACTTTATGAGAAGTATTTTTACCGATTTTTGGAGCGAAATATTATTATTGTTATTTGCATCTGCATGTGTTTGTGAAGATTTCTATAGTATACATTTACTTTTGGATTTTCCCTGTTTCGCAAATTCGCATTTACATGTATAACTCTTTCAACCATAAACAAAATGGAGTGATAACTGAATGTTTTGTATAATAGTTCTATATTTCTAAATTTACTATTACGCTAAAATATATTAACAGGTTATGCATCTTCACAAATCTTCTATGCAAAAAGAAAAAAAAAATCTGCAATTAAAATTGAAAAATTAAACTCTATCCCGGTTATAATTCAATCTCAGCTATTCTAAGCAAGATTAAAAAAGTCATTTAAAAACTATTAATATGCATGTGAGAAAAAAAAAAGTAAAACCCGTTCCCATACATTTAACATTAGCGTTCCAATTTCTTCAGGTGACTGCTCAAGCTAATGTTAATCATATGGATTGTTGTTAACGTATTTCTTACTAGGATTTTAATTATCATTTTTCATAGATATTTTTTCCCTTTTTTGTATAAAATACTTGCGGTCGGTAAAATTTATTGTGTGTGAGGAGCGGGGGGAGGGGGGAGCCTTGATCCATGTTTACTCCTGGCATAAAAAAGATTTCGAACAAAAGATTTCAACAATTTATCGCTTTAACATTTAACATACCTACAGTTTTTAATGATTATTTTCTGTTAACATTCATTTTTCTCAATGTGGCCTAGCAAGTGCCACCAGAGCCGTAACCCGCGAGTCAAGCCAGGGGGGGGGGGGCTCTGAAATTTTTCTGGGGACTAACATATTTTAACAATCCATATCTTAAGAAAACTAAATATAGCAAAAACTGATAAAATGGAACTGTCTATAGCGGAACCTGTCTAAAGTGAAACCTCTGTATAACGGAACTTTTCTACAAGGAAACAATTAGATACAAAATACTTCATGATCATCGGGAAATAAATGTATATATATATGTAATGATTCGACGAGATCGATGTTCCATAACAATGTACAAGTTCCAGTGGCACACCATCTATGAGGCAGAACAGATTACTACTACCAAGAATCAACAGTGGGACGAGCTGAGCAGTCGCTCCGGCAATTTGACCAGCAGTGGATGAGTTTATTGGGCTATTTCCCCATAAGAAAGTTCAATCAAGCAGTCTTTAAATTAATTTTATTAGAACTCATAAATAAGTTAAGTTCTTTCACGCAATCACCTTGGCACTCTCATCGAATAACTTCCACTTCACCAACTCCGTGATTAAGCTACATTCCACAATATTAGAATTTTGGGGAGAAAGAAGAAACAGCATCCTAATAATTTTTGAAAGTCAATCGCATTCTCGGGAAACATGACATGGCTTCCGAGTAGTTTTTTAAGAAAAAATGCATTCTAATTCAGCGGAGCAATAAAACGCGCGTCTTGATAGTTTTAAAGAAAAGGTGCATTCTACTCTCCTGAAAAGCCAAATGAAAAAATCATTTTCACGACAAAACTAGCGCCCTCCTACTCCGCGTCAATCATTTTAAAAATCCAATCAGGATGGACTCGAGCCTCTAACGGACAAAATGATCAATTCTAATTGGCCGTAATAGGCGGTCTATTGGCAAGAACTATATTTTTTCCTCGGAACACTAAGCTCTTTAGCAACGCGTAGTAACACTTGTCACGCGATGTTAAAAAATAAAAATAAAATTAAAATCGCAGGAATATGCCAGAAAGTAAAAAGCTTACGAAATACTTCCCGCCTTTTTGAGAAGCAAGAAATAATTTATTAATAACTAAAGTAAGAAAAAGAATTTTAGCTGTTACAAGCTACGAAACTAAGATTGAAATATGTTCCACAAATTTAGAATTGAAGCTAAGAGAGAATAAAAAAAAATGGCGCAATTTTTTTTTTTTTATTTTATTACAAATCCCCCCTCCCAGAAAGACGGGTGAAAAAGTAGGTCTGAGACCTGCAATTTCACAGAAAGGGAGATGATGCAGACTTAGCTCACGAAGTTGTTGATATAAGTAATAATAAATATCACAAAAGACATTCTTTAAATACTTAATCTCGTTTATCTCATCTCATATTTTTGGGATGAAATATAGAGAGAAGTGGAATAAAATAAAAAATGCAATCAACTATGAAATCATTTACTTAATCTGGTAATCCGAGTACAGGATTAAGTAGGAATATGTACAAAAAAAAATTAAAATATAATATGATAAATTAAAATAAAATAAAGATAAATAAAAATTTTGTTCATGTTTGAGAATGCACGTGACCTTTAAACTAAGATTCTTAAAAAGAAATATTAATAAATGATAAAAATAAAAAACAAGATCTATTCATGTCAAATAATTACGCAATAAATATTCTCTCGGTGTGATAAAACATTGCAAGATGCAAGTAGGAAAGAGAAAAAGAAACAAAATTATATTATAATTGACATGTACTTGGACTGGAATGCAGAAGCAAAGAAAGAGAGAAAGAAAAAAAATATATTAAAATAAAGTGATAAAAATTTTGTTACTTGGCAAATAATTAATTTAATAATTGATAGATTAAATTTAATATTACAAATAGGTTCAGTTGAAAGAAAAAAAAAATATTCTAAGTAGAGTAATTCAGTACAGAATAAGAAATTTCCACTTTGTTCGTCTACGCCGGCATAAATAAACAAATATAAAAATTTCCAGACAAGTGACACTCTCGCTGCAGTCAAGAGATATCATTGCCATTCTGTGAGAATTACAGGATATTATCTGAATTAAAATATGAAAAGAAATTTACTGTTTAAGAGAAAAAATTATAAAATGATAAACTAGAGATATAGTTTAAGCTACAGTTTTTACCTGAGTTTGTTGTTGTTGATTAGGGGGTTGTTGCTCATGACTTAATTTAAATTTATCAGGGGAATAATAAGGCCTTAATTTAGATACATGTACTATTTCTGAACTTTTGAACAGGTTTTGCCTATCAATTTCAAAATTTACTTCGGATAATTTGTTAAGAATTTTATAAGGGCCACTAAATACTTGTGACAACTTTCTAGTATTAGGGTACTGAAATTCTTCATAGATAACTAGATCTCCTATTTTAAATTTTGGTTCGATATAATCTTTATCATAATATCTTTTATTTTTTAAATGAAATTCATCAGTTCTTGTTTTAGCAATTTTAAGTGCTTCATGAACAGGGGGATAATAATTTTGTTGTAAGGGGGAGTCATAGGGTAATTGGCCAAAAAGCAAGTACGCAGGTGGAAATTTGGTAATAGAATGGGGTGTATTATTATATTCATTAAATACCTCAGTTAAAAGCTTAGTCCAGGGAATTTTAGAGGTAGTGGAGTTTACTTTACATTTTAATCTAGTTACTATTGTCTGATTTACTCTTTCACATTTCCCATTCGTTTGTGGATGATGGGCAGTGGTCAAACGTTGTTTAATATTATGATTTCGCAGGAATTTTTTGAATCTTGAAGAAGTAAAAGCAGCATTCCTGTCACTAAGTATTTTTTGAGGGGACTGTACACTTGAAATCTTACTAAAACAGAATAATTGTTGAGGGATTTTGATATTGAAAATTTGTTTCAGACAATTTGTATAAGTTTCTGTAGTGACACTTTTGGAAGGAAATGCCCAAACATATCTTGTGGCATGGTCTATTATAATATGGAGATATTTTTTTGTAGAATTATAATAATTGAACCCTCCTACAGTATCAACAGACAGACAGTCAAAAGGTTGATCTGTAGTGGGCATAGCTTGTAATAAGCCAAATTTTTTCTGTCTAGGTTTTTTATTTTTCTGGCAAATATCACAGTATTTAACAAAGTTAGTAATGTCTTGGGTCATATCTGGCCAATAATAGTTAGGAGAAATTAAATTTTGCATTTTTTGAACACCAGGGTGACCAAACTGTTCATGAGCAACATTAAGCAATTTTTTTCTTAGGGACATGGGAACTACCACTTTACGAAAACCTTTTCTTTTAACTATAATCAGTCCATTGTCATTAATATAATTTGATCCACACACATTTTCTTTTTCTTGCATCTCAATAATCTCTTTAACGTCAAGAAGAAAAGTAAGGGGCTTACAAAAATGAGAAATAGGGTTTCGGGACAACATGTCGGCTTCGACATTTGTAGATCCCTTTAAGTACTCTATTTTGTAATCGAACATACTTAACTTCAATGACCACCTAAATAATCGACCTCTTAAATGTTTGACATTTTTTAACCAAACAAGAGATGCATGATCAGTATGGATGGTAAATTGTACACCGTGAAAGTAATGATAAAATTTATCTAAAGTATCAATGATAGCAAGACACTCTAGTTCGGTAATGAAATAATTTTTCTCATAACTTCTCAATCCTCTAGAAAAATAAGCAATTGGATGTAAAAAGTTATTATGGTCGGGTTGTTTAAGAACTGCACCTACCGCTACCTGAGAAGCGTCAACAAACATGTGTAGGGGTAATTTTGGGTCATAAATCTTTAAAATTGGTTTAGCAATGAGGGCATCTTTTAATTTTTGAAAAGAGTTTTGACATTCAGTATTCCATTCCCAAATAGTATCTTTCTTAAGTAATTTATTTAGGGGGTGTCTAATTTCAGCATATTTGTCAATAAATTTATGATACACATTTATAGAACCAAGAAATCTTTGTAATTCTTTAGTGTTAGTAGGAGGTTTTAATTTTTTAATCGTTTCTATATTAGTATTAGCTGGAGTTAAAGTTCCATTTTGGATTTCATACCCAAGAAAATTGATTTGTTTTTGAGCAAAAGTACATTTAGATAATTTTAATTTAATATTTTCTATTCGGCATAAATCAAAAATTTGGATGAGATGCTGTATATGTTCATCTATTGATTTAGAAAAAATAATTATATCATCAAAATAATAACAAGCAAAGTCTATTTTATATTTTGTAAGAATTCTTCTAATTGTCCTGTTGAAAATTGGGGGGCCTACCTTTACACCAAAGGGGAGAACATTCCATTCCCAGAGCCCACAATTAGTAGTAAAGGCTAACTTTTCGGAATCGGCTGGGTGAATAGGTATGTGCCAATAGCCTGAGGCTAAATCTAGTGTAGAGAAATATTGGGCACCACTTAATTTGTCTAAAATTTCATCTATTCGGGGTAAAGGTTCAGCGTCATTTTTCATGATAGAATTTAATTTTCGGTAGTCAACACACATTCGGGTTTTTTTACCTTCATCTCGTTTATTTACTAACGTAACTGGAGAAGAGTATGGGCTATAACTTTCTTTAATTAACCCAGCAGCTAATAATGATTGGATTTGCTGAGATATTTCTTTTTCATCAGCAGTGGATGTACGATAAGGCCTCAAAGATATTGGTAGGTCAGATTTAAGATAAATACGCTGAGGTTCAATATTAATTCTCCCTACATCATATTTATTTTTTGCAAAAATATCTAAATAATCCCTTAAAAGTTCCCTTACATTTTTATTTTGAATAGCATTCAGATCCCCCAATAGATTATAATCATCATTATTAGTTCGCGACAAGGATTGAGGAGTTATGGTATTTCCATAATCGGGTTGCACAGTAGTATCATTTTTTATAATATCAAAATGAAGCAATTCTAAGTTATCACTGGATATGTTGACATATGGGTTTAACGAAATATTGTCTTGTAACACCTGGCTTTTTGCACAATCAATTTTCAATTTAAATTTGGCACAATCAGGTAAACCTAAAATAGCATAGTCCAAATCAAGTTGACTTACTAAAAAATTAACATATCTCTTTATATTACCAAATTTAATACATAATCGACAAGATTTATTAATTGTAAGAGTTCCTTGTGCCTGTCTGATAGTAATAGGGGTAACATTATGTAAATTACCATTTAAATATCGAACAAATTTGAGGGGTAAAATTGAGACAGTTGATCCACTATCCACCACACAATACACTTTGTTATTGCCCACATATCCAGGGATAAATAATTGTCAGACATTATTAGTAGGGGGTGGTTGAATATGAGCAGGAGTTTGAGCTTGACAGGAATTTGTGTTAAATATACAACTCCTCTCCCAATGATATGCATTTTCTATGCCTCTGTTTAAACATACTCTGCACGGACGACTAGGGTAATTGTTTTGATAATGAGTCGTAGGCATTCTAGGAGTGAAAAACCTAGGATTAAAATTTTGGAATGGATTGTTTAGAGTAGGTCGAGTCCAATGTCTGGGCTGAGGATTGGGATTGTGCATTGGTCTAGTTTGTTGAAAATTTCTATTGCCGTTATTAGAGGTATGATTTGGAATCGCTGCTAATAGTTTAGCAATGCGAAACCATTCACGAGTATTGGAAGGAGGGTTAACCATCAAACAATTTTGATACTCCGGCTGAAGGCCATCAATTAATCCCTGTATAATTTAATTTTCCCCAAGCTGAAGTTGCCTTCCAATCTCAACTTTCTTTCTAAAATAAGAATCCAAATCACTTAGATCATTTAACTTTAAGGAAGTAAATTCAGAAAATTTTGGAACTCTAACTTGAATGAATTTTTCACTTAAAATCTCGACAATTTCTTCATAAGTAGTACAATCCAAACAATCATTTATATAAGTTTTTAGCGCTTCCCCCTTTAAATATTTTGAAATATTTTGGTGTTTCCACTCATTATCTTTCTTTTCTACCGAACATTCTCGATCAAAATGTTTAAACCATTTAAATATATCCATGCCCGACCCAAATACAAAAGGGACAATATCAAGTTTATTTTCTGACATTTTTTCTTCTTTTACTAATCCTGACCTTAATACATGAAAGAAGGATAATTCATATGGAAAAAATTTAAATGCTATACTTCAATTATTAAACTTCAATTACTATACTTCAAATACTTCGAATACCTCAATAAATAACAATAAAAATAATAAATAATAAATAAATCAATTCTGTTTGACTTCATGTGAAATAAATAAATAATAAATAAATAAGTAATAAAATAATAAAATAATAAATATCGGGTTTCCATACATGGGAAATAACAAATAATTTTAAAAACAAAAATACTTTTCTTTACGTATGGAAAATAAATTTTGCAACATAGTATTTTTTTTAACAACAAATTAATCCATCTTTCGATTTAAAAAAAAAAATAACACCTTTAAAACTAAATAAAATTTCTATGAGCAGAAAATTTTAATTAATTATAAATTAAGAACAAATTTATTTTTTAATATCTGTAATAAAAGAGAGAAAAAAAAATCAAGAATTTAAACAAAGAAATTATCATTAAATTTCTTAATCAATAAAACAATAAAATAATAAATAATAACTTACAGACATGTTCGATGTGGCCTTGTTCAAATACCTAATTTTTTATTAAACTAAACAAAAATAAAGAACTTCGTAGATACGACTCACAGGTGTAAATTTCAATTATCTTGTATTACTGATGGAATATACCGTAGTTTCGCAACCACACAGCAGGTGTTCATTTATTATGAAATGAAAATTTATCAAAATATTTATGCACTTTTACCTAGAAAATACAGTAAATAAATAAATAAAAGAAAATGATGTTGAATTGATTTCATGCAGGTGATCTTTTGTAATTTTTATTTTGCATATCTCACAGTTTGGTTGCATATCTCACAGTTGAAAAGTTTCTCACTAGAATGCGAGGTATATTTCACAATTAAAATATTTGTAGATGTAGATACCACACATAATTACAAACAAAACTTTATAAGACGATCTTTTTTCACAGATTGATTCATGTCGGTTCAAGATGAGTAATAAACAAAGGCCGAAGTTCCAGCAATTAGTTTCAAGCTCGGCGAAAATGGCACGTGCACACACAGCGTTGCGAAGAATTCTCTAGAGACGTATGCAGGTTCATTTAAGAAATCCTGCCGGCTAATATGTAATGATTCGACGAGATCGATGTTCCATAACAATGTACAAGTTCCAGTGGCACACCATCTATGAGGCAGAACAGATTACTACTACCAAGAATCAACAGTGGGACGAGCTGAGCAGTCGCTCCGGCAATTTGACCAGCAGTGGATGAGTTTATTGGGCTATTTCCCCATAAGAAAGTTCAATCAAGCAGTCTTTAAATTAATTTTATTAGAACTCATAAATAAGTTAAGTTCTTTCACGCAATCACCTTGGCACTCTCATCGAATAACTTCCACTTCACCAACTCCGTGATTAAGCTACATTCCACAATATTAGAATTTTGGGGAGAAAGAAGAAACAGCATCCTAATAATTTTTGAAAGTCAATCGCATTCTCGGGAAACATGACATGGCTTCCGAGTAGTTTTTTAAGAAAAAATGCATTCTAATTCAGCGGAGCAATAAAACGCGCGTCTTGATAGTTTTAAAGAAAAGGTGCATTCTACTCTCCTGAAAAGCCAAATGAAAAAATCATTTTCACGACAAAACTAGCGCCCTCCTACTCCGCGTCAATCATTTTAAAAATCCAATCAGGATGGACTCGAGCCTCTAACGGACAAAATGATCAATTCTAATTGGCCGTAATAGGCGGTCTATTGGCAAGAACTATATTTTTTCCTCGGAACACTAAGCTCTTTAGCAACGCGTAGTAACACTTGTCACGCGATGTTAAAAAATAAAAATAAAATTAAAATCGCAGGAATATGCCAGAAAGTAAAAAGCTTACGAAATACTTCCCGCCTTTTTGAGAAGCAAGAAATAATTTATTAATAACTAAAGTAAGAAAAAGAATTTTAGCTGTTACAAGCTACGAAACTAAGATTGAAATGTGTTCCACAAATTTAGAATTGAAGCTAAGAGAGAATAAAAAAAAATGGCGCAATTTTTTTTTTTTTTTTTTTTTTTTTTTTTTTTATTACATATATATGTATATATATTATTTTTTATTAAAAATAAAAACTTTTTCAAAAACTATTGCAAATTAAAAAAATATTTTTACATAATAATTAATAAGAAATTAAGAGCATGCCTATTTACCATGCGTATTATATTTATGTACGTTAATTTGACTTTTTGGTGTCTATGCAAGTGAAGCTAAGTTCAATATAAGTATCCAACATATACCCATCCAATTATCTATGAGATTTTTTACGATTTAATATTTAGTTTAAAAATTTTAATTTTACCATTTTTGTAGCATTTTTTCTCATGTTATAAATGTTTATTTTCAAGTAAGATTAGCAACTATAGCTATGGTTAATATCAAATAGTGTGTTTACATTGGCCATTATGGAAAAAAAAAAAAAAAAAAAAAAAAAAAAAAAAAAAAAAAACATAGATTTTAAAATATGAGATTCTATGTCAGAGTTGATAATATATAATATAAATATTGCAATAGTTTTTGCAGTCGGTTTTATTTTTTAGTAAAAGAATATACATACATATATATTTCATTTTTAGTTTTAAAAGTTAACAGTTTTTGGATGATTGTTTTGGTTTAAATTACAGACTTAATGAAACTGAATTTATTATTCTTATTTTAATTTCATATGTTAAATATTTTTAACTAACAGTAAGTCGTGGTTTATTTAATTTTATTAATATTTAGTTTTCTGCTGAATTATTAGATCATTTTAAAGTCACGGCTGTTCTAAATACGATTTAATTTAGTGATGATATAAGTTTCTCTTTAAAACTAATCTTGCCTGACCTTATTTTATTAAAAATAGGATTTATAAAACCAACTACTTAACAATTCACAATAATTAAATTTACAATTCTGTGTATAATTATATAGTTTCAAACATGAATAATTATTTCAAATATATATTAATTTAATATTTTTGAAACATAACTTGACTTTGCCCCTTAGAGACAGGAGCCTTTAAAAAAATTTTTAATGTTTTGTCACCGGTTTTTAAAAAACAAATTTATGCCTTATGAAATAGTGAAAGTGCTCGGATTTAATAAGGCAAATTTTACTGGTGGATATAAACAAAGATTCTGAGCACTTTTTGGCGTCATATACATGGGTCGCTCGTCCCCAAGGGATTAATAACAGTTTTGTTAAAAAAAAAAAAAAAAAAAAAAAAAAGATTGTGATTGTGATTTTAATTTTATATTATTCAATGCTGTTTTTTGCCGCATACGTTTTACTTGTTTTTCCTAAAATTTGTCCAACGTCATGTAAAAACAAATCAAAGTAAAGCACACTGACATAAACACCTATTTTCGAAATATGTGAACTAGAGGTCTGCACGGCCCGAACGAAAAAAATATTGGCCCGATCCGGCCCGGCCAGAAAGTTAAAATTTCGGCCCGAGCTCGGCCCGGTCCGGAAAAAAAGTTAAAAAATCGGCCTGAACCCAACCCGGCTCGGGTGATTTTCTATAGAACATTGATCTTTACTCTAACGGAAGAGTTCAGACCACAAAAATTTATCTTAGTCTTTTTTTTTTCTTTCACATTTATAATCTCTATTTATGCTGAAGTGTCATAGGCTGCGATATTTACGTTTTTAATGAACCTTTGTTTGTTGTATGTAAATGTTTCAGTTATCATTAGTATTATTAATACATTTAAAAAATTTCTAAAAATGTAAAATCTTCTAAGACATTGAAAAGAAAAAAATATGTTTCCTTCTTAACAGATGTAAATCTTTAATGTATTTTTTTTCTCGCGGATTGTTGTATTCATTTTGCATGAATGAACATTTTAAAAGAAATTTGCATTTTTCAGTTTAAAATAGAATTCCGTTATAATAATGTTTTTTTTTTTTTTTTCTTATGAGTTTAATCCGGTTAATTCTATTTTAAGATGCCTAGTGATCTACGATTCTTTAAAAAGAAAAAATTCAAATGTTTAATTGTAGAACAATGACGACTTAAAAGTATATGCCTATTTTGCAAAAATTTTTGGACCAAGCCAAACTTTACTAATTTATGAACAAATTTTTCCACGTCAAAAAAGTATTTTCATACGGGAAAATTCAACAGGAACTGATTATTTTGGTCCGTGAAGACTAGGAAGAACGAAATCAGTCTCGGCTTCGTACGGAAAAAATAAGTTAGGCTCGGCCCGGCCCGATACTCCAGGAAAAAAAATAAAGGCCCGAGTCCGGCCCGAAAAGATTAGTGACCAGGCCCGGCCGGCCCGGCCCGAATCTTCAGAAGCAAGGCCCGAGCCCGGCCCGAATGCTGTTAATGGAAATCGGCCCGAACCCGGCCCGTGCAGATCTCTAAAGTGAACAACTTTCATTAAATGTAAAATGACTGTTTATTATTAAGTGTTTTACCATTTCAATTGATCTTAAAAAATATTTTTCTTTCACCCAATAACGAGAATATTCATGATGCATCCAAGAAATCATTTTCTTACCATTTGTTTAAAAATTTCATCTTCTCACATTCAGACGCCTAAGAATTGAATACTGTTTCCCGTTTTCTTATAAATGCCATATACATAGCTGCCAACTTTTACGCATTTTTCCTACCAAAAAAATTTCATAATAAATATTTTCTTATTTAATCTTTGAAATCTTATGATTGAACAAATAGAAAATTTCTGTACAATTTTAGTGGTCGCAAAAATGCGTAAACGTTGGCAGCTATGGCCATATATCACGAGTTATAATCATTTACTACACGACGTCGAGCATTTTGTCATTAAATGCCATAAAAATCAACCGATGTCAAATCTGCCATCATTTTTTGACAGATAATTTTTCTGCTACAGAAAAATGTAAAATGCTGTTTGATTTCTTATAGTCTAAATACCTGCAAATATCTTTATAAATAAAATTATTTCACGATTATGCCGAAAACTGACTTTTTTAGATTGGAAAAAAAGCTTATAAAACACAATCACAGCTTTATTTTTTGAGACTGAATAACCAAAATCCAAAATATCTGCTAATTTTATGCCTTTATAAATAAAACTTATGCTGCAAATGTGTTAAAATGTAGCGGATTTACACTACAAAATAAATTTAATGTACCATACACCAAATAATTGAAGATATTTTTGTTGTAATCTTATAATAAACTTAACCTTAATCATGCCTTTTTGCTTAATATGTTTAAAGTTATATGACAAATTGGAAAAAAGAAGTTTTCATTGAACACACACACACACACACACACAAAAAAAAAATAAATAAATAAATAAAAAAGATGAAAATTCAAAAGCAAAACAAATGAAAATACCCTTTTCCTACTTTCTTAATATATCCTTTCCAACCCCCATAACATGAAACAATTACGGGCTTTCAATTATTTTTTTTTATCCCACGTGTATAAATTGACATTTTTTATTTTTCTAATGTCAAACATTCTAGTTTCCAAGTGATATTTCATCGTTAACTAAATCTACTAAAAATTACGTATTGTCAACAAGCAAACCATTAAAATTTAGAAACAGGTTTTTAATGTTTAAGTCAAGACATTGACCATTGCTTTACTAAGTATCGATCAACTTGAACAACATGTGTCCACTTCCATTCATCCTTTATAAGACCGTTGCTTTGTAAATATAACGATGTACTAACACATGTGGTGACCAGTTAGTGCATCTGGACTTAATTTTTTTCAGGAGAAAGAAATGTTCCTTTAAAATATGTTTCGAGAATTGCAATTTACCGCTAGCAAGATAACAGGAAACAACTAATCAATTAGGGTTCCGGATACAAATTTTTTGGCGTATTCCCATTTTATTCAAAACAGTAAACACTCTAAAAAATTTCTTGCATTTTTTTTAAGGAAAGCTAAAATATGTATTTTGTTTAAAAAAAAAAAAATAGAAAGTAAAGAAATTGTTAGAGGAGGCTCTAGAGGACGATAGGAGGGGCTCGCCCCCTTCCTGCCCCCCGCCTGGTTACGGGCCTGAGTGCCACTTGTTAAAGATAGAAAAAACATTTTCGAATGTCATACTTAGCGTGTCATACACTTTAGCTTGTACTAAGTAATACAATCTTTCCTGGAATTTTAGCTTTGTCACATGTGCAAAAAGCATGTGCTCGGAAATATGTTGCTAATTTAATGTCGGTGTAATCTTTTATTTCGGTTTTCAAAGGATTTAAGCATTAGAAATAAATCAATTTTGTTGCTTTATTAGAAGCAGAAGTTTAGTATAGCCTCAAAATTAACAAAGAAATAAAAGCTGTAGCTTATTTTTCTCTATTCTAAAAAAAGTAATTATTAATGCTTCCGTTCGTATTTTTTTCCCCGCTTATTTTTAAAAAACTATTAGATAGAAAATTGTGAAAATCGGTATAAGATTGGTAGAGAAAAATTCAATAAATTCGCTGAAGCTGATTTATTAGCTGATATTAAGCTGAGAATTATTTTAAGCGCTTCTTAAATTTGAAATTAGTCAAGGTAGTTGCATTAAAAAAAGGTTTCTAGGATCAAAAATTACGTATAACAATTTAATAATCTTTCACAGACCTGACAAGTTTGCGGTGTGGAAATATTTTTTTAATTTGACTAATTTTATTTTACTTTTTACTTTTTAAAAATTTTTATTTAAATATTCATTAATGGATTAGAAAATTATTCTATATAGTTAAAAAGTCTTTTTTTTACTATTGTTGCCAAATGTAACAAATCGGAATTTGTATGTCAAACGTAGCAAATTTGTTGATGCACTAGTTCGTGCTATAACTAGTTTTATAAATATTCAGATCTTGATGCAATAAGCTGTTGAATTCTTATGAAAAAATCCACGAACACGAAATGTATTACGATTATATATGTATTGAATTCAGCAATACAAAAATAATAGGACTCCATTTAAAAAAACGTTATCACCATGGAAACTTAGAATCATTACCTATCATGGGGAATCTTTCAATTAATTACGTATGATAGGATTTAACAGAAGGAAGAAACTTTATTAAGATCTTTTCAAGTTTTCATTCGATTTTCACAAACTTTTACACGAATCAACAAATTGCTGCTGCTCTAAATTACATTTTAAACATATTGTTTGGGTTTTTAAAAACTATTATATGTGAACAGGCGAGCAAACAGACTGTGGATCATATGACGCCTTTAGCGACTATAGGTGCTACATAATTATATAATTACGAACGCACTTAAGGGTGTATTCTAATCTAAACTGCTTATTTTCTGATTTAGTTTTAAATTCAGTTTTGCTCTCAAACGCATCCAACTGCAAATTTCCTTATTTAGAGACTACACAATGTGACATGCTCTCAATTTATTGATAAATGTGGAAAGTATTGCAAAAAATGCTGCCAAAATTGGCGTTTTGAACCCAATTTTCGGAAGCTGGAGAAAAAAAAATGGTCATACTGAGAAAATAATTGTTTATAAATCAAATTCTAATGAATTGAGCTAAAAATGAAAGCACATTGCCTTTTATACACCTCTTCTATAATTAATTCAAGAAATTTTATGATTTTACTTTTAAAAATGAGTCTGAAAATGTCCCAGTAAATTTCGATCTGTTGAGATTGGAAAACTATTTTTTCGAATATACCATTAAATTTTACAATTCCAATACCACTTGACAAGTTACTTATTTTTTGTTTAAGAATAATAGCACAAATGATAGTGTTGCTCTTCAATTATATATATATTAAAAAAAATTACGAGTGAATATTAAAATAAAAAAAAGCTATAAAGCTATAGTTGAATTATTGTGTGCTATAAGACTTATAGTATAGAGAAATTTAATCAAATTTAAAATGATAGTTTAAAACGCATTGTTTTAAACAATTTTTTTTCTGTTGTCTTTATGAAATTCCGAGAAGCCGCAGCATTGTTTATATATCCATTTTAGGCGAGCTGAATTTTAAATATTTAATTGATCTTATTTAATCCTCCACGAAAACAGCCGTTCTCTGTCGTGTCCATTTCTCTTACAAATGAAATGACGTGTTAAAGCTATTTATTTTAGATTTTTTTCAATATGTGTTTTTTAGACGGGTGTATTTTAAATGAAATGAGTGAAATGTTTACGTTTTAAATAAAATGAATGTGATAAGAATCATGGCTATCAGAACAATATTTATCGATTCATCACATGCGCACGAATAACATAAAAATACTGCTTTACCTTGCAATTGTTACAGCAGACTATCACTAAAATAGTTTATAAAATACATTGGTGTCCCCTCTCCAGAGAAAGACCGTTCCCAGGACTGAAAATAATGACAGAAATTTAAAATATGATGATAATATTTAGTATATATTTAAACTAAAATATTGTGATAATGAGAGATGTATTTACTGCTAGCTGTAACCACTGATCATGATTGGAAAGTAGGTGTTTTTTTTTTATAATATGCATTGTATAATAGGTTTATGTTACCAAGCGTGGTTTAACAAATACTTAACTTTAAAAGGTTTTTTATATTGGTTTTATCTCTTTAAAGAAGTCCCATTCCATACGCGAGTCTACAGCAAATGGGGTAAATTTGAACAAAGTTTTTTCGATTATCTTACGGCATTTTCTGGTTATACCAGCATTCTGCCAAAATGCATGCTAACGTTCTATTCATTACAATCCTGAATGTACAAAGTACTTTTTTCTCTTTCTCTTGTAATTACGTCAATGATTCTCTATTTATTCAAAGCTAATCTATTTTTTTTTCTTTTTTTAAGAAATATTATTTAATCGTAACCTTGCAAAACTTAGCGAATATTTTAGCAATCTGTATGATTTGGTGAAATTGGTCGACAGAATAATTAAATAGTACTGGAAAAGCTCATATACTATATGAGCGAAGGCATGGGTTAAAGCTAGTGTATTATATAAATAAAAATATATAAATATAATACAAAATATAATAAAACTTTAATATGTAATTTTATAATAATAATAATTTTTATTATATAATGTATAAATTATTCTATGTAGTTAAAATTATTATTAATCAAATTATATATAATCTAAAAAAAATAAACACTATAAGAGATAGATTCGGAGTTTGTTGACACTCCCTCCATCCTCCAGAAGAAGAAGAACAAGAGAAACTGAATTAAAAAAAATGCATTTAAATACCTAGTGTTTATATTTTAATTCTCCATATCTTCTAAATTTTTTTTCATTGAGGCAATGACACATTTTGAAATAATTTTTAAAGCTCCCCCCCCCCCCCACACACACACTCAATCTCAGTCACGAGAGAGCAAAGGAGGTTCAATTTTCAAAAAATCAGCTCAATCTAGAATTTATTTTCTAAGATTAACAATGTACGAGGGTGGTTCAATAAGTATAAGTAATCCCTAGTATCCCTAGTATAATATGAAGTGTTTTATTTCGATGGTTGATGTGAAATATTCAAACCCATTTTTTTAAATGTCTATATGCTAGATTTCAGAACCGTAGCTGCTATATTCACATAGTTTTGGATTGAGCGGTAAAAAGAAGGGGGGGGGGGTGAAAGGCTGGTTTGGAGCTTATAGGAATAGCTTTCTGACAGTGGATCAGACGTGGCTACTGTTGTTCGAATGCGAGTATAAATACATAAAATGCGAGATATAAGTATATAAACAACTTGCCCATGAAAAATTTGAAATGTTAATGTTAAACTTATTAGAACATCCTTCTTAAATACTAACTTTTATTTTAATAGCTTTTTTTTTCTCATTTCTTTGCTTAGAATAATTGAAGTTGAATTCTAACTGGGTATTTCAGCTTACATTTTCGATTTTGATTGCTGATATTTATATAAATTTAATTTCACTTTTAGTACTGGTTTCAAAAGAAAATACATTGCAACGAAAAAAATCGAGCTCAGCTTTGCTCAGAAAAAAAGTAAAACATATTAAAATGAAAACAAAAATTAAAAAAAAAAAAGAAAAGAAAAAACTTCTCTAGGTTTAACATTAGTTTGCTATTTTTATTTTTATTTTTTGGTATTTCATTTACATGTGTACTTTTGTATTAAACGAAAAAAAAGTCATCATTTTGCCCTTCGCCTTTCATTGACCAGAACCCCCCCCCCCCCATATGTTTCTACTCTGCATGCACAAAAAGAAAAACATATCTATATATAATCCGAGCCGAATTCGTTATTTAAAATTTATACTATATTTGAATATTAAAGAATAAAGATATGTTCTTATTTTTATATAAAACATTAAAATTGGTATAGGAGATGTAACTGAAGATCGCTTTTCATAATTGAAGATTTTTTGTTATTTCAGGTTGTGGTTCAAATCATTTTCTCGAGTTAGGATCAAGTTGTGGTTCCATCTTTCTATCTATCTATATCTATCTACCTATCTATATATATGTATACAGATATTATCCGATTCTGGTCAGGGGGATATAAATAGAATTTTCGGGCTCGAGTCGTATACATTTTGACCAATGCAAGACTTTAGTTGTATCCCCTCCTCTTAAAATTTGACTTTCAATATAAATTTTAAGTAAAAACAAAAAGTACAATAAAAATTCCACGGAAAATTATTTTATATTGTGGATAAATTTAAATTGTTACTGCCTAAAAATAAATAAATTACGCTCTTGCATATCAAAAATAATTATTTACAAAATTAATTTATTAATCTTTATATTTTTAAAATTATCCTCAATATCTGTTTGCTTTTAAAATTTTGGTTTATGTTTCTGCATAGCATTTTTCAGTATTTTATAAGTATCCTAACAAATAAAAAAATATATTGTTTTTATAAAAAATCTTTTTTTTTTTTATTATTTAAATCTGTTTTTTATTTATTTATTTACTTATTTATTTAAATGCGTTTAAACGCTGAAAATCTATCAAGAACTGCAGGTTTTTAAACGATTAATTTTTTAATTTTTAATATAAGCTAGTAATAAAAAATATCATTATTATTACAAATTAATGAAGACACGCAACATAGTTAGTACATTAAAATTTTCTAACATATATTTTTTAAATGTTTTGTACTATATTTTTTGAAATGTAATATTGTGGAGATGAATGAATAAAAATCCTGTTTTAAATGATAAACATTTGGCCTAAATTAAAGTGACAATTACAGCAAATGATTAAGCATATTACTTTTTTCACAAATAAATAAAAATAAATAAATAAAACAGTTTTAAATGGATCCAATCAAAATTAATTGTAATTAATAATTATAAGAAAAACGTAAGATGTGTCATAATGTTTTCTGACATAATTGGTTTCAATCATTAAATTAAAAAATAAAGAAAATTTGTTTTTATTTATTATTTGCGTTCAGTTGCATTCAACTAACATTTTTATTTTATAACATATCCAACATACAGTACATAATTATCAACATATTTCCCAGAAACTACCCCTCTACCGGACAGATTCTGCACCGGTGGGCACGGGTTTTGTTCTTAAACAATAAGAAAACCATTCATCAGATTTTCCCCACCACGCAGGAAGAGGATTAGAGGAAGAAAGATTAATCGTTCTTTTAAATAGTAGGTTTGCCTAGAGAGGACCTATTTCAACAGCCATTTTGATGCCTGGAAGAAGAAAAAGTAGGTTTTTAAAACTTTCCTGCAAAGTTTAACGTGTTTATGCTTTCGGTTTGTCTGGCCGAAAGTCCGCACTCTAACTCCAGTAAATATACTCGGATTGCCATGAAATTTTAGGAAATTACTTATGTATAACCTAGAACGATTCCTTTTGAAAATGAAGTTTCTAGCATGATTACTTTATTTACAGGGACAGTCAAAAAGTTAAAACACACTATTAAAAAAAATAATAATAATAACTTATAAGGCAGCTAAGCTTTTTCAGTAATTGCCACAATTTTCCATAGAAACTTATTATATCTTATTCCTGTAACATCTCATAGATTTTTGAGATAATAGTTTTTCACCATGAGTTCATTTTTCACTATTATTTTCGTAAGGGTTTACGCATGATGTTGATTCTAAAAGATAGTGACATTCATTCAGTAGGAGAAAAAAGGGGCATTTTTCTGTAATCAAAGTGAAAGATATTATAGTATTGGAAGCATTGCAACTTAAGCTGTCAAGAATTTTTTCGATATTAAGAATTTTTTGCGATAAAATATGAAAATAGCCAATTCTTGGATATTTATTTAATTTAGTCTTTTGCAAATACTCAGCTATATATTCCAAAAATAAATACCTACCCGGTGGGTAATAATCCTTTTTCACTATCACTGTATCCAATCCAACAGGCCAAAAAGGTTAATTTTTTCTTCTTTTGAAAAATTTCCTTGAAATCAATAATTTATAGTGTTTGTTTAAAAAGTTCTTGAGGAAAAAAAAATCCAATCAAAAAAAAAAAAAAAAAATGCGTATGTAATGTTTTTTTATTTTTTATTTTATTTTGTTATTATTATTTTTTAAATATTTTTAACTTTTTTTTTTTTTTTTTTTTTTTTTGGCTACAATCAAACATTTTTGCAAAGTTTTTACGGAAATTACTATACGCGAAATTTTTCTAAGTCTCTTTTAAGATGAGAAAGTTATCAAATACGTTTAATTAAATTATTAAGTATTATAATATGTAATAATTATAATAATTATATTATTATATAATAATTATTAATATATTGCTTTAATTAAAATATTGTTAATATATTTCTTTTCTTCATTGTAATGGACTTGTCCTTGTGACAGTAAAACAAATAGCTCCGTCCTGAATCATATTTCCCTTCTAAATTTACTACAGGAAAGAAAAATTTTTAGACACAAATTGAAAAGTGAGTTATTCAAGATATAATGTTACTTTAAACAGTTCCAGGAAATCTTTAAAAAATATATTTATTGAGTTAGAATTTTATTTCTTTCCCTCGTCTGTGGTGGTTAAAAATATAATTTGCAATCAAAATCACATCCCAAAATTTTTCATAAAATTTTTATAAAAATTTAAATGATTATTATTTTTATTATTATTATTTTAAGTGGGGTAGTTTAAAATTGAACTCTAAACAATATTTTTCGAATTTCAAAACTTTTTCATTTATTTAATGAAAAATATAGTTTACAGGACTTTTTTAATATTAATTTTTAAAATATAAATTTTAAAAGGAAGTAACTTATTTTAAAAAAATCATATATTCAAAATATTTTTTTTTATTTCCCGAAACATAACTATTGTATTTTAGTCAAAAATACATGTTCTAAGATTGTGCTCTTTTATTATTATTATTATTATTATTATTATTATTATTATTATTATTATTATTATTTCTAACTTATACTAATTTGATGCTGATAAATACTTATGAATACAAATCCCATTTGTATTCATATTCATATTTTACTTCCATGTTTAATGTACTATAATTTATTAAATTCAATGGTTCATGTTCATATATTGTAATAATATTAATGGTTATATATATATATATATATATATATATATATACATCTATTTGAAGTTATAATTATAAAATACATTGCTTTTTGATGGCATAATTTATCTTTTAGAAGGTTTGCTTCGTAAAAATCAATGACAGAGAAAAAAGAATTAAAAGCCAAGAAAACTAATCCACATCATATAATCTTGAATGATGTCTATTATGTATACACACAATAATATTTTTTAAAGGAATCTCAACTGTATTTTAATTAAAGCCTGAATTTTTTGTCGAAATTGAGTCGGTCCACATTGGGCCTCACCCGCACTGTTTTCCTTGATATTTGTACAGGCCGTGAACTGAGAAACTATGAAGAGACCGAGCCAGGCTCGGGCTGAACTTTTAATTTTGACACCGGGTCGAGTCGAAATAAATTTCTTTCGGGAATTTGAAATCGAATAGTGTTTTTCATTTTTGGTAAATAAAATATAACCTTTTTGAGATATAAGAGATTCTTGTCAAATGGTTGCATATATTTCTTCCTTGCGGTCACTTGCGGAAATCTATTCAAAACGCTAACTTTCACAGTATTTTCATAAATTGATTGTATCAAAAAATGGATGTTGTTGTCGCCATTTGATTACATAGTTTATAAATAAAAATATCTGATGCATTTTCTAAAAAAAAAATAAAAAAGAAATGAATTCAGAAATGTATTCGGAAACTAGATCCTTTAGATTCGAGAATGAATTTGGATTTGAAATCTATACTAATAAAAGAACAAAACGCTCTGTCTGTCTGTGTGTCTGCGATGGCTAGCAAAATCTACAGCACGTACGAAACTCAAAATTTTTTTGAGAGTAGCTCAATATCTCTCCTGATGCACCTGAAGCTCAGAATTTCAAAATTCTATTTGTTAACTGAGTAATTAATTAAATTCCAAAGCTCACTCTCATAAAAAATCGCTTTTTTTCGCTTTTTTTCCCTTTCATTTTCTTATGGTTGATTGGTTGCATAAAATTTTCGCAGAAATAATTAAAAAAGCTGGGGCAGACCTTTAAAATTCATAGACTGGCAAACTGTCAGTTTAAATGAGGATTTTTTTTAATCACAGCTGCTGTACACCATGGAGAAAAAGATAGGTGGAGGCGAAGTAAACCGAAAAAAAGGTTTGCAATATTAAACCATTTATCGCTGAAATTTTAATGTCTCAAACAAAAGCACGAGGAAGGAATTTTGTATTAATAAAACGAATTGAAAGAAATGGATTAGAGCTGAAGCATATTTTACGAAGAAATAGTAATTTTTTAAAATGGTTTTTTTCTATTATATTATTTAGTTTAAATTTAGGTTAAAGTTAAATTGCATTTATGTTATGGTTAGAATAAGGATATCTATATTAATAAAAGAACAAAACGCTCTGTCTGCGTGTGTGTCTGCGATGGCTAGCAAAATCTACAGCATGTACGAGGCTCAAAATTTTTTTGAGAGTAGCCCCAAATCTCTCCTGATGCACCTGAGCTTCAGAATTTCGAAATTCTATTTATTAACTGAGTAATTAATTAAATTCCAAAGATCACTCTCATAAAAAATCGCCTTTTTTCTTCTTTTTTTTCCCTTCATTTAGTTATGGTTGGTTGGTTGCATAAAATTTTCGCATAAATAATTAAAAAAGCTGGAACAGACCTTTAAAATCCATAGACTGGCAAACTGTCAGTTTAAATGGTGATTTTTTATCACAGCGGTTGTAAACAATGGAGGAAAAAGATAGGTGGTGGTGAAGTAAACCGAAAAAGGGTTGCAATATTAAACCATTTATCGCTCAAATTTTAATATCCCAAACAAAAGCATGTGGAAGGGATTTTGTATTAATAAGACGAATTGAAAGAAATGAATTACAGCTGAAGCATATTTTACGAAGAAATAGTAATTTTTTAAAATGGTCTTATTTCTATTATATTATTTATTCTAATAAAATGTTTGCTTTTAAAATAATTGAAATTGATAAATTCGAAATAATTAAATGTCAAAATAAAATTAAATAAAATATTGAAAACATTTGATTTGAACTAAAAATTGTTTTACTAAAAGTTTTCTTTTTTTTTCAGAACTTTTTAATACTTTATAACGTAGATGAAAAATGTTTATGATTTAACAACATATTAGTAATTCTATGTCAATATATAAAATATATTTATGAAAACATTCTTTTAAAATCATGCGCGAAAACTTAAATAACAAATATTATTCTAAAATCTAGATTTCAGAGTGCAGACGATTTTAAGACATTAACGAAAGAGTGTTAACTTTTCAAGCAAAATCTTAAATGATGCTTCTATATTGATATTTCAAAGTCATATGATAAAAATAATCACATAATTCTTGCCTATGATTGATATATTTGTATCTTTTATGCATTCCGATCGTGTATTACAGTCAATAATGGCTCAAAACATTATTTTACGGGTAAATAACAACACTTTAACACGAAACTAACGCAATCGTTGGATACATGTTCCCTCCCGTGTTTCTCATTGCTCATTTTAAGTATTTTTAGAGCTTAATATTAGTTGTTGCTTTTAAAACCGATTTTTCACAAAGTCAGCTACGACATATTTCAGGCAATTCATTTCTGCATGCTTCCGGTTAATGATAAAATCATACAAATTTCAAGTTCGTTTAATATTATTAATACGGACCCGTGCAACGCCGGGCGGGTCAGCTAGTCTTTAATAAAATGATATAGAAATATTTTTTTTAAATCTACTTTTATTATACAGCTTCAAAAGTTACGATGCTTTTAATTTTCTTTTATTCTAAACCTAATTAATTTTTTATTTGAATGTTAAAATTTTAAAAATTATGTAAAGAAAGAGAAGAGGATTTAAGGTTCTTTAAAAAAATCTTAATTATACGATAAAAAACTGAATGTTTTAGAAATAGTAGAAATTGTGAAGGGGCCAGAACTTTCCGGGCCGGTTTTCACTGATTTGTGTGCGGGTCAGACCGAGCTTTTGAGTTTTATAATGAGCTGGTCTGGGCCCGGTCCTGGAAATTCCAGCCCGTGCAGGCCTCTGATTGTTTAATATAGCCTTAATTTTTTGAAAGTATAATTCCCCTCGATAAACAATGTGAAGGGATTAACTTCCCCATTTCCCACCTTTATACTTTATCATTGAACCCCCAAAACTAATCAGAGATACGCCTTATCAAAAGCAAAAATTATCTGAAATTCGAAGCAAATCCGATAATTCTGCATAAAAACTCATTTATGTAATTTGAAGGGGCAATCCCTGATTTCTTCCTTAATGCTTAATCGTTAAACTTCCAAAACTATTCAGGGATTTGCCTTATCAGAAAGAACCCGTATCCAAAATTTGAAGAAAATCGGATAAATCTGCATTAAAACACATTTATGTAATTTAAGGACGAATATGAATCGTCTGTTCACCTTTATACTTAACCAAAGAACCTCCAAAATTATCAACGTACTGCCGTAACTCATATCCAAAATTTCAAGCTAATCGGTTATTTCTGCATGAAAAATGCATTTGCCTAAATTAGGAGCGAACCCCTTTGTTCTTACCCTTTATACTCAACCAATGAACCCCGAAATTTACGGAGGTGCCTTATCAGAATGACCGTATATCCAACAATTTATGTCACAGTACAAGATATCCGACTATTTATACAGTTTCCAGCATTAGTTATGTGGCACAAATTGTCGGATATCTCGAAAACGTCTCATTTCCAATGGGTGATTACATTGAGTTTTTTAATCCTCACAATTATATCTTTTCAGCAATACCACTGTCGTTAAAATCGAGACTAAATTTTTTTGCGGCTCCCCTTTAAGGGGGCTCAGGGGTTGAAAACTTTTCAAAAAATCGATTTTTTTTAATGATCTAATTTGATTATTCATTTAATTCTTAACTCAATGCAAAAAAACGCATAAAAATATTTGCATTTTTAACGGAGTTATAAGCATTTATGTATCAACACTTTCATAGCCGCATCCACATAATTTCAACTTTAACTCGCTTTTTCTCAAAACTTGATTTTTGATGACTAACGCCAAGATTAAAAAAAAACTATTTGATAGAATGGCTTATTTTTTTTTCATGCATATAACATTATTATGTAGATTTTGAATTAATATATTTTAGATAGTTTAATATTTTGAGTATTTTTAATGGAAAAAAAGTTGTATTTTTTAGGGTTTTTTTAAATTTTTAACTTTGAGAGATTTTTTAATACTGTTTTTATTAAGTGATAGTTATATCCTTAATTTATAATCTAGATTATGATGTTATATGCATGCAAAAAAAAAAAAAAGCCATTTTATCAAATAGTTTTTTTTTTTTTTTTTTTTTTTTTTTTTTTTTTTTTTTTTTTTTTTTTTAATCTTGGTGTTATTCGTCAAAAATCAAGTTTTGAGAAAACACGACTTAAAGTTGAAATTATATGGATGCGGCTATGTATAAGTATTGATACATAAATGCTTATAACTCCGTTAAAAATGCTAATATTTTTATGCGGTTTTTTGCATTGAATTAAGAATTAATTGAATAATCAAACTATATCATAAAAAAAATAATCGATTTTTTGAAAATTTTTCAACTCCTGAGCCCTTTTAAGTAGGCACTAGAGCTACGTGACATAAATTGTCGGATATCTCGAAAACGACTCATTTTCGACGGGTGGTTCTATTAAGTTTTTTACTGTTCGCGATCAGATCTTTCCAACGATACCTCTTTCGTCAAAATCGGTGGCTTACACTTCTTGCAGTTCCCTAGTTAGTAGAAGCAGTTTGCTACTTCATTTAAAATAAGCTTAGTTTCTAATTTCTAGCTTCCCAAGTCCTAAATAATTTTATATACATTCAGAATTGAATCTTGAAAATCTAACTTGTGTAATTTTGATAGTTATAAATGTAATAAATTAACAAATACGAATGAAAATGTATAACAGATAATAGGTAAGTATGTTAATAAAATTTAAAACACAAAACTATTTGTTATTTATATGCAATTGAAGTTTTAAGAAATAATACATTTTTAAAATATATTTCGATGCAAGTCATAAAATAGCATATTTATTTACATAAGAGCCTCCTTAATTTTGAGATTAATCTTCAGCTATTGAGAAAGAAAGTGAATTTGAGAAAACATATGCAAATATTCTTAGATATCAATAATTACAGTGTAAAAAAAGATGATTTAGAGCAAAAACAAGTACAGCATTACTGAAGTAACATCACGGTAACTAAATTAGATAATATCTAAATAATTGAAATCTTGAGCAAAATTCTAGTTCTACATTTAGTAAATTAGATTTAATTTATTACAATCGTACCAATAGAATGTTTTTTTTTTCATTGCAATGGCAAATATAATATGTTTGTTTGAGCTTATAAATAAATAATTCCACACTAATTTAAAATTTCAAACAAATTTATTATAAATGTATTAGTTTGCTGACCGCGTCCATATAATTTAATAAGGAAATTTCTTCAGTTATTAGCCTCCGATGCTATTTGTTTCAGACAAGCTAAAAAATGTCGTGTCATCAGCCCTGAATTTTCTACTGAACGGATTTTGATAATTATTTTTTTAAATGAAAGCTATTTATTTGTAGTTGTGCCTATTTTAGTTATTTTTTAATTTATTTCCATTTTTATATTTTATTTTTAATTTTAAATGTTTTTTACATTATTTGTTCAAAATGGTGGCAACTCAGTTTAGCTTTTCTCTCGATAATAAAAATTTATTTTCCAAAATGATTGCGTATAGTTATGAACTAATTGAGGTAAAAAAATATATATTTACTGAGAAATAATATTAATAATGTAATTAAAATAACAGAAAATAATTTATGATAAAAATTAATGTCTAAAGCAAAATAAGAAAAATTTCAAATGAGGAAAATGATTCATTCATCAACCAGATAAATGAGAATTACAATATTATTACGGGTGCCTTTTTCATATTACTAATAACAGTAACTTTTAAAAAACATTTGAAGAAAAAGTGACGTCACTATTTAAAACATCGCATTTTTACTCATAACGATATTAGGTACTACTCTGTTATCCCGTCGACAAATTTCGCCAAATTATACAAATCGCCAAACTAATAGCCAAATTATACATATTGACATAATTTTTATTTTAAATAACGAAAAAACAAATATTAGTAGAATATTAATTAAAATATAATAAAAAGTCGAAATAAAAATCACTTAATGACATTTTTAACACATGAATCGTATTTAATGTCATTGAATGTGACATTCACGATCATCCATTATTGGCATTTAATCTTATAGTTTGGCGATAATTTTTTGGCCGACGGGATAACCTAGTAGTACCCGATATTACATTTCAATATTTCTTTTTCATTATGGACACTGAGATTGAGATTTTACTTTCAGATGACTTCAGTTAGTGAAAATAATGTTATAGTAAATATGATTTTTTTTTTCTTTTTAATAAAACTATTTTTCTGTGAGTGCATATAAAATAAAATTTCTTGATTTCGCCGGCAATCAGATTACAATTTTAACTGAAGATGTGCGAATATTTGCATGCAAAATTGTAACTGGCAAATTTGACATTTAGTTTGTAAATATATTTATTATAGTATATTGATTCAATAATGTAATTACTTTTGCTTTTTTTAAAACCAAATCGATCGGGTCTTTTAAACATTTCACTCGTCGAATTCGACGGGATTCCACGCGTTTTATTGTTAAATTGCATTTCCTTTTACTCAGAGTCTATAAAAAAAGCGATTAAACTAAAGAAAAAATCCGTTTTTGATGAATCTAGTCAATGAAGAAGTAGCACGTCAAATTGTATCTCTTTATTATTCCGCAATTCCAATGTCTCAGAGAGAAGTTGCTATTCAATTGGGTATTTCACGCCGTTCTGTTTGCTATTATATTGATAAACACAAGAAAATGAAGTTAGTTCATTGCAATCTAAACGGGGTCGCCCTTCTAAAAAACCTCTATCGATTTTTTTTTTTTTTCTAATCGGAGGCGAAACTTAATTCTGCAATGGCAGAATCTACATTCAACTTGTTATTTTCTCTTTTAAACTCGCTAAATGGGCATCAAGTAATCTGTACTTTGGTTTCCCAGCTGGAAATTGATGCCCGGCATCCATCATTCGCATTACAGCTTCATTTTCTCTCTGCTCCTGTTTAAGGAGCAGAACAAAGTTATAAATGTTTAAATGATGGCTGTGAGCTCTCATTGTTTATTTTGCTGTGCCAGCCTTCAGCGTTGTTTGTCGTTCTTTCTCCTGTATTTTCGAAGTGATTCCACAAAGAACTGAAAATACATCAAGATTTATAATTCTTATAATTAAATTGGGAAAAAAATATCTGATTAATATATATATATATATATATATATATATATTTGTACCAAGAGTTGTTTTTGACTATACTATTACATTCAAAGCTGAATGAAAGAATGATATGAGGTAGTTTATTAAATAATTAATTTACATCAATTAAAAACAAGTGATCTAATTCAGATTTCTCGGTGTACAGAATGTAAATGCATTGCATTTTTTATTGAAAATCTAATATATGTGTTACATTTAATATATTTTACTATACTTCCAACTAACAGCAAAAAGCATTTATGATATACGATTTTCAGACAAATTGCATTTTTAAATATATTTCTTGCTATTTCAAGATGCAAAGCAGGCATAAAATTGCATAAAAATAAAGAAAAGCGCGTGAAATGGGAAAATGAGAAATAATTTAATAAGTATTTTAATGCCTGCCTTTTAGATAAGATTATTTTTTCCACAAAAAAAAAAAAAAAAAAAAAATATACTTTTGTTGAATTGCTGCTTTATTTTTAGGAGAAATGGGTGGGGGGGGGGGGGGAGAGAATCAACAGTAATACACTATATGGCCAAAGGTGACTGGCCACTTGCAATTTTAGACATTTTGTGTGTGTGTGAAAATAACTTTTCCTGCCATAATTTAAATAACTGTATTTTAAATTCTCTTCAAAAATCGAAACCCAATATCTGCAATCGAAATCGTAAAAGTAAAAATACACATCGATCTCAGCTATCCAGTGCAAAAAAAATCGTATAAAAATATTGCAATGCAAGCGAGATATCATCCATTATTGTCATTTAATCTTATAATGTGGCGATAGTTTTTGGGTTGACGGGATAACCTAGTAGTACCGCTTTATCTCCCGAACGAATTGATCTAGAGACTTGAAATTTTGTATGTACTTAGTATGCAACAAGACAAAGAAGCCTATTTAATATCAATAACCTCGGTTATCCGGAACTATTTTTTTCGTACTCTCGAAAAAATCGCTCTGATGGAAATTATATAAAAATTTCCGATTTTTTTAATTTCAAGGTATGGTCGTAAAAGGTGACAAAATAGCAAAACTTTTGCACCAAGAACGTTATCGATCGGATCATTAGTTGTCGAGATATTTAGAATCGAAAAATGAATCACGCAGATATTACGTCGAATTTTTACGTCCCTGTATTTCATTCAAATTTCGATTCAAAGATATATTTGAATGTGAAATGAGACCCTTAAGCCGACGCAGCAAATTGTTAGTTGATAGGATTGTTACTTTTTAAGAAAAAGCGTGGCAAATGTGGTGCGTGTTCTTTATTTTCTTTTTAAAATAATTTCATTTTTTTTTTTAACACAATAGATCTTTCATACCAAGCCTACAAAGTGGATGTTTTTGAGCACATTTCTCGACGAAAGCAGAAAAACCGGTCGGAAAGCAGGAGAAAAACGGGTGATGACGTGATCGAAACCGCTCATAATGTCTCTTATAATTCTAATCGCTTAAGAATGTATAAATACATAAACCGAATAAAAGATTAGACACAAGTTCGATGGAAGAAAAATATAAAGCGTCACTGACGGACAGACGGCATTCAATCTTATAATTTGGCGATAGTTTTTGGGTCGACGGGATAACCTACTGTATCTCCCGAACAAATTGAGATAGAGACTTGAAATTTTGTATGGACTTACTATGTGCGAGTACAAACAAGCCCCAATTATCTGGATAATATTCAGTGACCTCGATTATCCGGAATTATTTTTTTCGTACCCTCGAAAAACCCGTTCTCATAAAAAATACATAAATTTTTTTTGATTTTTTTAATTTCAAGGGATGGACGTTAAAGACCATAAAATGGCAAAAATTTGAAAACAAGAACCGAGTCCATCGGATTATTAGTTGTCGAGATATTTGCAATCGAAAAACAGGTTACGTCAGTATTACGGAGATTTTTCCTGGCTCTGTATATAATTCAATTTTCGATTCAAAGATATATGTTTGAATGCGAAATGAGACGCTTAATCCGACGCCGCAAATTGTTATTTCATAGGATTGTTAATTTTGGAGTTATAAGGATGCTTCGTTTAAACAATTCGTCCCTCTCGGAATAAATGTGACTGATTATATTAAATCGCTAATTATAGTGCCAATTAATGTGATATAAATTTATTATAGTGTTACAATGCCGTACAGTGCGGGGCATGAGGGGGGAGGGGCAATCGCCCCGAGGCGCAGACATTTAAAGGCTGCCAGATATTTTGGCAGTCATCCCGTCGACCAAAATTATATTGAGTGACATTTTAATTTATTTTAAATAACGGAAATGAAAAAATAATCAATAGCATTGCCCAGCACGAGTAATCTTAAAAAATATTCAGCTCGAGTCATACAAAGTAACTGACTTATGCCGATCTCTACAATGTACAAGTTATATTTCTGTATTGATGTTGTCAAACTAATATCGGCTCATGACGTACATTTATATTTATTCTCGTTAAAGCCATATTCAATGAAAATAGCTGATATTTTATCGTTTTGTTTAAGTCCTTATAACGGGCCGGTAGGCCCGTTAAATCTTTTTATCTTAATCTTAATTTATATATTTTAAAGCCAAATATATGTTCAGTGAAAGTGATATACCTCACAGTGTATTGGAAAATTATAGGTATAGTTTGAGTGTGTTTTTAAAAAATAATTTAAATTGAATCTTAAAACAAACATGTTAAAAGTCACTCGAATTTTTATACAATTTCTTTTACATTCCATATACGAAAACATACATCAATATCCACAATTTCAAGGCTAAATATTATTAACCCATTAATGCCCAAATTATTTTTTTCATTAAAAATGAAATTTTGGGTTTCCCACCACTTTTAAAAGACAAATAAATTTTTTCTTAATTTATTGAGGAATTTGTCTCGTGAAAAATAATGCTTATTTATCTCTGTATTTACTGGTGTGAAATATGCTTTATTGCCATTTTTATAAGCGTCCCTAAAAAGAGACGCTAGGCACTAATGGGTTAATTAAAAAAGGCAAATGTTTTATACTGATTATCACTTTGTGGTGCAGAGCAAATTCATTGCTTAAGTGTTGGAATTTATGATTGACAACGGAATTTGAAAACAACTTTATTTGAAATTAAGAAAAAGATATTTTGCTGGAATTCAATAAACCGAATTATCTTTTACTAGACATGGTGACAATGTGGCGTTCGGAAATTGAAATTGAGTGGTTTCATAGTTATACCGCCGCGCCGCCAGGTGTTCAAAGAAACAGCGCAAATAATTACACTTTGTTCTCAAATAAAAATCCATTAACACGAGGCTATTAAAAACTGAAATGAAATTAATAACTAAATGATCACATGTAGAAAATATTGAATATAAAAAATTGCGTAAAATTTTTTATTTAGACGTGAATTATGAAAAACTAAGAAACTTTGAAAATATTTTAATTATTTAGAGAGAAAAAAACACTTAAGGGGGCACAGGGGTTGAAAACTTTTCAAAAAAATCCTTTTTTTTAATGATCTAGTTTGATTATTCAATTAATTCTTAACTCGATGCAAATAACCGCATAAAAATATTAGCATTTTTAACGGAGTTATAAACATTTATGTATCAATATTTACATAGCCGCATCCATATAATTTCAACTTTAAGTCGTGTTTTCTCAAAACTTGATTTTTGACGACTAACACCAAGATTTAAAAAAAAAAACTATTTGATGGAATGGCTTTTTTTTTTTTTTTTTTTTTTTTTTTTGCATACATGTAACATCATAATCTAGATTATGAATTAAGGATATAACTATCACTTAATAAAAACAGTATTAAAAAATCTCTCAAAGTTGAAAATTTAAAAAAACACTAAAAAGTACAACTTTTTTCCATTAAAATACTCAAAATATTAAACTATCTAAAATATATTAATTCATAATCTAGATAATAATCTAATACGCATAAATAGTTTTTTTTTTAAATCTTGGTGTTAGTCATCAAAAATCAAGTTTTGAGAAAACGCGACTTAAAGTTGAAATTATATGGATTCGGCAATGAAATTGTTGATACATAAATGCTTATAACTCCGTTAAAAATGCAAATATTTTAATGCGGTTTCTTGCATTGAGTTAAGAATTAAATGAATAATCAAATTGTATCATAAAAAAAAAACGATTTTTTGAAAAGTTTTCAACCCCTGAACCCCCTTAACCCTTTAACGATCAAAGCATTTTCATTGCTAAGATGTCGAAATAAATGAATGACACCGGTAATTAAGAACAAATATATTTCTAAATAAGAAAACGTGATTTTTCACATGCATAATAAAAGTGGTATTTTTAGATAAAAATACCGGTGTTAGTGTTGCATATCGGAATTAAAATTTTGTGGTTTCGTGGCGAAACCAATGAACGTTAAAGGGTTAAAGGGAAAAATTGAACGCCGAAAGAATAAATATAATTAATTAATTTTCAACAGTGAAATTACGTTTGAAATTATTGAATAGCGTGAATTATCACATTGCTAACAAAGCGTACACCATGAGAGTGAAAAATATGTAAGCCGGGAATCGAACCTGGAACTCTTGATATAGCGCTCCAAGCGCTCTACCATGGCCGGACTGATTTAATAGTCAGCGCATGAAGTCTGGCCGTGGCTCTACCATTTAAGCTACGAGGATGATACACGGTCTAGCCATCTCTCACTCGCATATGTTGGTAAGGCTGCAACTATAATACAAGATTGAATAGTCTTCAGGAGCGCACAATTCTGAGGCGTGACCTGAGACACAAACAAACCAAGCATCGGTAACCACATATATATTTGTAATTAATTTTCAACAATGAAATGGCACTTGAAATTATTGAATATTTATTATGTGAATCATCACATTGCTTACAAAGTGTAGACCAACAGAGTGAAAAGTGTGCAATACGTAAAATCGAGCCCGGAACCCGTGAAATAGCGCTTTAAGAGTTCTTCTATATAAACTGTAAGGACAATACACAACCCAGCTGTCTCTCAGAAAAAAATAGGCACACATACAAATGCAATACCGTTGCAAAGGAAATAAGGTCCCTAGAGTTTCGAGTAAAAAAGAGAAAAATCAAATAACTATAAGTCAAAGTAAGTTCGAAATACATTTTTCACTGAGATGTTATCTCAAAGATTTCTGAAGTGGAAGGAGTTAATGACTTTAATCTAATTTTTAATTGAAATAAAATGGTAATCAGAGACATTGTTAAAAGTTGTTTTTTGTGATGAGTAGATACTCCTTAATTTATTTTGGAGGTGAAAATATGACATTATACAAAGCACAAAAACAGAAAGGATGTCAGTGACCAATCCATGGATGGTTTCGAAGAAACGTCTTGAAAGAACTTTTATTGATGGAAGTCATTTTGTACAATTTTATTGATTTTTTAAAACAATTTCAGAAAAATGCCTAAAATTTTAATAAAAGTCTGAGTGATAAAATGACAGTATATAGTGTAGTAACAAAAAAAAAAAAAAAAAAAAAAAAAAAAAAAAAAAAAAAAAAAAAAAAGTTTAACATTCCTGCATGAAGGAGGGGAAAGGGATGCGCTTTTTTTCTACTTTTCACATCTTAGCCATATTAATTTATTTCAACTTTTACCAATTTCCTTTGCCATACTTTCCATAGCATTTTGCATAAAGAATAATTGTAAATTAGTGAAGATACGCAATAACACATGATTAAATTAATAAAACACATTTTCATTTTTGATGATTGTAATTTACTTTCATAGTTTTCAAAAATATATCTCAAGCAAATATCAAGGATTTAAAATAAAGCATTTTTAAATGGAATTTTATTTTTAAAAAAATATTAGCAATAGGAAACATTCAAAAGGGTGCCAAAAATCTGGTACAGCGCTGATCTATTCGAATTGAAATTATATTCTTTTTAATTTTAAAGAAAACTAGTCGTTAGGGTCCACCATAATACTTACCCATCATGGATATGCGATAAATATATGAAAATAAAGTATGTTTAAACTATTTACAAAATGCGTTGCAATTGCAAAACAAAGTTTAAGAGTATCTTTACATATTTTTAATACACATAGTAATGCTGTCGTCATGAATTGCTGATGAACCCATTTCGATAAATTAAATGAAACGCCAAACTACTCAAGTAGTACCGAACTGCATAAAAGAAACATCCTTATAATTCCAAAAATAAAAGCCATATTAACTAACAGTTTCTTTTACATCCATTCCTTAAAATAAAAAAAATTGAAAATTTTTATATACCTTCCATCAGAACGAATTTTTCGAGAGTCCGAAAAAAATAGATCCGGATAATCGAGGTTACTAATATTCAATAGGCTTCGTCCCATTCTTACATACTAAGTACATACACAATTTCAAGTCTCTATCTCAATTTGTTCGGGAGATAGAGCGTTTACTGACACACAGGCAGACGGACGGACGGCAAATTTTTTTGTAAAAATATGTTTTTAAGAATCTCTAGTGTCTGAAACGTGTAAATCCGCTAAAAAAATTACTTCGATTTTCAAAACGATTGCAAAACTTACCCTATACTACGTATGATGGGTAAGTAAATTAATCAGTTTTATTCCCCTTTTCCACACAAAAAATGTGTTCCACTAATAATTATGAATTTTGAAAGAAAATCTTCATTAGTATATAATTTATAACTTATTAATAAGCATAAGTACAAAATATTTCTCATTCATTTTAAATGTGACATTATTATTTATCGAGCTCCAATAGTTCCTGATATCCATGTCCCTTGTATTTTTAACTACTATAAAGTAGAGCCACTAGAATTATAAAGTACCTGTTTTATTTCAACAATGACGTCATATTTTTCCAAGTGAAATATTTCATTGAAAATATCATTTCCTATTGTCCTTTTCACTGCATACTTTACAAAATGAATATTTTAGTGCACTTTGTTGATGCATATAAATTTGAACAGGGTGTAATATCGTTGACAGGTGAATGAATATTTTAGTGCACTTTGTTGATGCATATAAATTTCAACAGGGTGTAATATTGTTCACAGGGTATAATATCGTTAAAATTCAATTGAAACGATTTTCCCACATAATGCCGTAATGTAAAGAAATTTTTGACAATCTCTAAAAACAAACTAATCATGGTAGAAACATCATTTTCAGTAGGTATCCGTGTTAAGGTAAATGTTATTAAAATACAAAAATTTCATGGCTACTCGGATTGCTATGAAATTTACTAAAGTTAGAAAGCGGCAAGATGGACAGACAAACCGAAGGCATAATAACTTTTCAACTTTCTTGGAAAGTGTTAAAAAATAGAGTGAAAAATATATTGATTAGTATTTATATTTTCCGCCTTTTTCCAAAAAAAAAAAAAAAAAAAATTCTTTTAATAATTATGAGTTTTGAATAAAAATTTTCATTTGTTTGTAACTTATAACTTATCAATTAGTATAAGTAAAAAATTTGCTCATTCATTTTAAATCTGGCATCATTATTTATCTAGCTCCATTAGCTACTGATATTCATGCCTCTTGTATTTTTAACGACTACTATAAGGTACCTCTTTTATTTCAATAATGACGTCACATTTTGCCATGTGAAATATTTCATTAATAATATTATTCCTTTTCATTCAATATTTTTTTTTCCTAATTATGCCGCCATTTTTGACAGAAAAATTCTTGTTAATGAAACAAATATACATGTTTAATATATAACAAAAAATACTCTCTTTATTTCTTTTTAAAATATGACGTCATACTTATTTTCTTTTAATTTTTTTTATTTTCATTTTTTTGCACGGAAATTGCTCAGTTGAAAATTTACTGACGCTGAGAAATTATCATTCCAAATTTCTATTTGGTTGACAACAAGAAAGGAAAATGGTTAAGTTTTACCTAAAAAATGCCTATTGATTCTCTATGAAAAACAATGAAATTTTGAATTATTAAGGAAAATATTTGAATAAAATTAATAAAACATAGCCTATGTTCATTTCCGACCTATAATTTATCTATAAGCAAAGCTTCAAAGTCATTAATCCATCCGTTTTGAAGCCAATTTCATTCCAACTTTCGGACACACTATCACATTTATAATATACTAGCAGCCCGCCCTCGCTTTGCTACGGGTAGAGCAAGTCGCGCAGTCCCGTGCCACTACTGACACCGGAAATTGTTACTGACACTTCATCCCAGTAAATTCAACTACTAAAACATTACCCTTTTTTTAGGTACTCGGGTAAAAAGTAGCCTATATGTTGATCTAAGGTCTCAGATACCTTCATACAAAATATCATAAAAATCGATACATCCGTTCTTGAGTTATAAATGGTGTAAGGAACCCGACTTTGTTTTATGTATATACATTATAATCAATAGTATTCGCAGAGCACGCGGTGTAAGGATTTTTTAAGGTCATTTTTATACATTTTGGGTTACATTATTGGCATTTTAGTAAGAATCCTTTTTTTTTTTTAATATAATATAGCCTATGTTCACCGGAAATAGTGTAGCTTTCAGACGGTGAAAGAATTTTTCAAATCCGTCAAGTAGTTTCGGAGCCTATTCAAGTCAAACAAACAAACAATCAAATCTTTACTCTTTATACTATCATAGCAAACGCGGTAGCGTTTGGTATAATATGTTTAAGAAATAGGAAGTGCGAACGTCTTTTTGAAATTTCTGGCAAACCAGTTGGCGTACGACAGTGATTTTTTTTTAAACAATAGAACTCGACGAGACGAATAAAATGATAGCATTCAAAAAATTATTGAAGTTTACTGTAGTTTTTTATTTAACTTTTAACGAAAAAATTAAGACGAAAAGTTCAACAAGCGATAGCTAGCGATCTTATGGATGGATTAACTTCGTTTTTGGTTTATTTTTATCGTCTTGATAAAACTTAGAACAGTTTTTTTTTCATCTTTGTATGTTTGACGGTTTCTGAGAAAATCGAATTTATGTCTTAAACCTCCAGTTGAATATTGTCTTTTGCTGTTGCGATTGTAGTTTTTTTTTTATTCATTGCCACCAAGTTTAATATAAAAATTGTCATGTATGTATCATAATTCATTCAAATTAAACAAATCACGTGAAAAACATAGTTATTTGTTTTTATTGCGAAGCTTTTAGTTTCAGTTCTTTAAATGATAAAGTTGTAAACGCAATTTTATTATTTTTTTGGTCGAATCCACAATTATTTTTTCAAATAACATGCATTTATATGACCATGGGATGATTTTCTCGAGTGTCCTAACATTTTGAATTTTAGGGTACTTCTAGGTTATCCCGTCGACGAAAAAATGATCGCCAAATTTTAAGACTAAATGCCAATAATGGATGATCGTGAATGTCACATTCAATGACATTAAATACGATTCACGTGTTTAGAATGTCATTACGCGATTTTTATTTCGGCTTTTTGTTTGTATTTTTATTAATATTTTACTAATTATTTCTTTTTTCGTTATTTAAAATAAAAAATTATGTCAATGTGTATAATTTGGCTATTAGTTTGGCGATTTGTATAATTTGGCGAAATTGGTCGACGGGATAACAGAGAAGTACATATTTTAGTAGTAGAAAAAAATGGGAAAAAAACAAGTACATCGGAAAAATGTATCCTGGAAAACCAAAATTTCTCTTCAGGAACTAAATGTAAGATTTTTTAATTATGATCATATAACGTCCTAATTTACACAAGGAAAAGATATAGAGTAAAACAAAAACTTCACATTCTGTCCATATCTTAAATAGCATTCAATTGATTTTAAATAGGGATGTAATGTCAAATATGCGTTAGGGTACTTAGTTGGCACGAAAATTTTGTTATTTTGTCTGATAAGATAACCGGGCTAATGTTTATTAAAAATATATATATATTTACCTTTATTTAATTTTGTTAAATTTTATAAATCGTTTCATTCTGTAGTTATTAATTAAACTTTTCAATACTACTTGATTATCCGTCGACCAATTTCACCAAATTTTACAAATCATCAATTTATTCACCATGTAATTCATATTGACATAATTTTTATTTTAAATAACGAAAGAAGAAATAAATTAGTAAAACATCAATAAAAGTACAAATAAAAAGTTGAATTCAAAATCACATTATGGCATAACAAACATGGGTAACCTATTTAATGTAAACTGAATGTAACATTTATGATAATCCGTTATTGACATTTAATTTTATAATTTGACGATAATTTTTTGATTGAAGAGATAATCAATTATCACCGGTTTTTATTCATTATTATTTTCTTTTGAAAATAATAGAAAATAGTTAATAGAAGTACTACTTGGTTATCCCGTCGACCAAAAAACCATCGCCAAACTATAATATTATATGCCAATAATGGTTGATCGTGAATGTCGAATCCTATGACATTAAATAGGATGCACGTGTTTAAAACGCCATTAAGGGATTTTTATCTGGACTTTTTATTTGTATTTTTTATTAAGATTCTACAAATTATTTTTTTGTGTTACTTAAAATGAAAATTATGTCATATGTATAATTTCGCTATGAGTTTGGCAATTTGTATAGTTTGGCGAAATTGATCGACGGTATAACTAAGTAGTACCTTAATATATATGTATGAAATTGAAGTTTGAAAACTAAGCTTTTGCGAAATTGGCGTCAGAAGAATATCGCACAATGTCGTGCATATATGGCATCTCTGCCAGGAAAGCATCAAATGAAAAAAACACATGGTGATGTAAAAAACTTTTGTGATGGTGTGAAGTGAATGTAACATTTACGATCAGCAATTATTGGCATTTAAAAATATTTTTGTTTGAGATATTCTAGAAAAAGCCTTGCAATGATATACTTTCCCTCTCCCTTCCATTTCCAAATGTACTAAATTTTAAATTATGAAAAAAATTCAGAGTTTACTTAAAACTGTGCATAAAAATTATAGTAATTATCCTAATTTTTCTAATAGAAATTCTCAATTTTCCGTTATAAACAAACGCTACTTTAAAATCGCAAATTTAATCGGCTAAATCGCCAAGTTGCATAAAGATCATCGCCACTGAATATATAAATAATGCCATATTTGCAAACTTATCGGTCAAAAAACAGTGGAACCTTGGTTTACGGCCGCCTCTGTTTTTGACAAGTTCGGTTTATGACCAACTTCAGTGATCAAAATTTTACTCTTTCGGCGTAGGATAACTCGATTCGCGACCAAAGCTGTCGAATAGTTCAGTTGGCAACCCTCACATAACTCTTGTTATAGGTCAAGTTTGGAGTAAAGTGCGCGTATCAGAGTGCTTTGTGACCTTCAGTACAGTAAAAAATTTAACTTATTGTTTTAATTTTAATCAGTTTCGCGAAAATTTTAGCTTTTATTATGACTTCTAAGAATGAAAAACCGTTTAGTGATAGCAGTAGTAAGAAGCTTAATCGAATTACTGATCAATTATGAAAAGAAGTAGTGACAAAACTTAAGAACGATGTTAGTGTAATCAAAATAGCTAAACAATACGGTGTAGATGAACCGTCGATTACTCTGATGATAAAGAACTAGTCGGATATGGTAACCCCAAAACTATTTTCTATCTCATGCATTTAATGCGTCAAAATTCATTATTACAGTGCAATAATCAAAAGACAGTCATATGCTCACCGTGAGGATTCTAAAGACATGAAATTCCGAACATTAGTTTTTGAAATAGGACTGTTGCGGATATCGGGAAAAATACAGCATATATGCGACACTTGTTGGGAGATTTACCCAAAACACGCAATGAGCAATAATATAAATCAAAGTGTGCCTAAATCTCAAGTTTGATGAAAATTTGTGCATTAATTCCTGCGATAGAGATATTCTGGTAATCGGAACAATTCAGCATAGCAGTGCCATGTGTTTGGTTATTGAAACCAAAACGTGAACAAAGCCAATTCATATAAAGATTAACTGAATTTGATGTTTGATGAAAATTCGTGCGTTAATTCTCGAGATAGAACTACTGCGAAAATAATGAAAAATGCAACACGATTAAGCCATCTGTTGAACGATTTAAATCAAAATGTAAACAGTATCAATTTATATCAGGGATTACCTGAATATAATTTTTTTTTAATCCCATGCATTAGTTCTTGAGATAGTGGGCGAAAAAATTTATATCACATACAGAAAGTCAGATACAAGAATGGATTATGATCTTGAACTGAGGTTCCACTGTATATTATATAAAAATTTAATTGCAGTTGGTGATTTCAATGTCAATTTTACAAATAATACTAGAAATGAATTTTCAGTATATTTTCATCCTTAGTTTGACGTAAATCTATTAATGCTGTATTTCGAGCGACTTTCTCCAAGGAAGATAATTTAGCCTATAATTTCCCTGAAAATGTCCTAGAATATTATTCAATAATTGGAATAAGCTATTCCAATAGATATCAGGAAGGAGAAATAAAAATATTTTACTTAATTTTTTTTTTTTTAAATTTAAATGGGAAAATTCGTTTTTATGTGCATTGACTGTAAAATTATGTTTAGCGACTTTTGGGTGCCATGATCACAAAAATCTCGCTAATGGCTGAAATATTTCTTATTTATAACATCTGATTTTTAAAACAAGTAGATAATAATGCCACGAATCCTATGCGAAAAGAATAAAAATTTCTATTCACATTATTTTTCTACAAAATATGTATTATCTAAAATTAATTGAATCTGTCAATTTCTGTACGAACAAATTAAAATTTCGTTTTTTCACCTTTTTTGTCCATTGATTAAATAGTTCAATATTGAGCGAAATAAGAAAAAGTACTGGGAATGTTTAAAAGCAACTGAGGTTTTCTTATATTCAATATATAATTATCAAAAAATTTAAATGACTAGTATTAAAAAATGCTCTGACGAGCACCAAAAAAGGTTAATATGTTTTAAAGTATGAAAAAGTGTTTGACAAGAGCTTCTAATTGAGAATGAGAAAGGACAAGGGGTCCCTTCTTGGCTGCAATTCACTGTCAATGCCAAATTTGAAAAAATCATATTTGCGCTTTTTCCATATAAAAGAAATCAGTCACTGTCACGACAAAATTGTATAGTGTAAAGGCATAATTAGAAAAGACACAGCGTGATTAAACATGAATGTAAAGCAAAATAGGGCCAGAAACCATAGTTCCCGCAGCCGGTGTTGAATTCAGACACTTTTCTCCGGGAGGGTCTTCTGTGGCTTCGGGGGGGGGGGGGACACAATAGAGTTCTAAGGGGATTATACTTTTTTACCATTAAAAACACAAAATCTCAAATTTTATTGGGGGGGGGAGCATTTGATACCTTTGGCAGGGAATGTCTCCCCGGCCCACCTCCTGCATTCAACACTTTCTGCAGCGTATCACATTCACGCAGTCCCACCATAAACTGTCGCAGTGTAAAACAACACAGAAAACTGATTTGTAGTGCAGTTGCAGTGCAGAGTCAAAAATGCAGTTAACATGTAAAGCACGATTGGAAGTTTTACTAGAAAGTAAAGATAGAAAGTTTTACGCAAATTTCTTTTACATGGAAAAAGCGCAAATGTGATTTTTTCAAATTTGGCATTGACAGTGAATTGCAGCCAAGAAGGGACCCCTTGTCCTTTCTCATTCTCAATTAGAAGCTCTTGTCAAATACTTTTTCATACTTTAAAACATATTAACCTTTTTTGGTGCTCGTTAGAGCATTTTTTAATACTAGTTAGTATAGATAATCAATAGTATTCGCAGCGGACGCGATGTAAGTTAATTTTAAGGTCATTTTTCTACACCTTGGGTTGCATTATTGGTATTTTAGTAAAGATCCCTTTTTTTTTTTTTTTTTTTTTTTTTTTTTTTTAATATAATATAGCCTATGTTCCCCGGATATAGTGTAGCTTTCAGACGGTGAAAGAATTTTTCAAATCCGTCAAATAGTTTTGGAGCCTATTCAATTCAAACAAACAAACAATCAAATAAATCTTTCCTCTTTATAATATTAATATAGACAAGGCAGAACCCGTCAAATTTTGACGAAAGAAAATGTTTAAGAAGGAACTGTTTCATTAAATTATAATAAACCTACAAAATTAATTATAGTAAAAAATGCATTTTATATTGGTACGTCTAAGTCTTAAACAAACGATATTTATCGTCAAACTAACAAAACACTATTTATATAAAACGCAGTTGTAGAAATTGTTAAAATTAAACTTTAATCGCATATGTAAGCAGTAAAAAATAATAAAGATATGTTATTATGATAAAGTTATTAATTAAAGTTCTAATGCTAGTATTCCAAAATGATAAAAAGCAAAATTTATTCAACTTTGACTCAATCACATATTTTTTTTTATTTTTTATTTTTATTTATTTTTTTTTATTATTATTTTTTTTTTTTTGTGAAATCTAAGCCCGGCATCATTTTCACCATATCAAAATTTACAAATGTACATTTCACATCTGTATTCACGTTTAAAAAAAAATTGGCATTTTAATTTGATAATTTTGATTCAAAACTTGAAGTCTCGGTGCTATTAGCTGAAATAGATATTAAACTGTTGATATTATTTTACGTGTAAATCAAATTGTGTAAAGAAGTCAAAATTCACCGGGATTTATAACAGAAGATATTTAAATTTCTATTTTTTCCCTTTTAATGAGAAAATGGCAACATAAAGATACAGCACTCAATTTTTTCCCTTTTTTCCTTTGCTTCAAATAGAAATGGAGTATTCCTGTTGCCACAATTAGAAAGGAGTTATTAAAAGATACAAAAAAATTGATATTTCAAAAACAAATTAAGATACAGCTTAACAAATTTCATTTAAAAGTACATCTTTTTTCCTACACGATGGTGTAAAAATTGAAAATATGCAACATTAAGAAATTAAAAAAATTTTAGTAGCAAAAATTTCAATACCGAAATTCATTTAAAATTTGAAAGTGTTGCTATGCGCAAAATGACGTATGCGTTACGCACAGATACGTTTGGCCTTTATAATATAGATATAAGGATATAAGGATGTGATTTTTTTAAAAATAAAACAAATTTCTAATAAAAGAGAACAAGATTCAAGAAAAATATGATGCCAAATTTCGTTTTTTCTTTCTTTTTTTTTTTTTTTTTTTTTTTTTTGACAAGTCTATTTTTTTTTTATTTCGTCAAGACCTCTACACTAAAAAAGTACTAAAGAAACAATTTAAAAATTAAAAAATAATAATAACATGAAAATATGCACGATAATTCAGAAAAAAAACATACAGTCGGCTCTCGTTAATTCGAACTCGTCGGGACCACAAGAAATATTCGAATTATCGGGGGTTCGAATTATGGAAAGTATGAAATGAAAACATGCTTAATGTAGTCCTCTTATAAAGGAATTAATGTTATAGTGTTTTTTTTTTAAACTTATTTCGTCTGTTATCATCAGAATATGACTTAATATTAAATTAGAATGTATAAATACGTAAACCAATTAAGTGATTAGAAACAAGCACAATGGAAGAAAATTTTTAAGCGTCACTGATGGACAGACGAGGCACTAAGAAAGTGGATGTCAAATGTATGGGAAAGAAAGTTATTCAAATGGTCTGAAATTCGTGAGAGAGAAAGGAAGAATGAAAAATCGGAATTCTCGTTAGTTCGAATTAAACGAAGTCAAGTTAAAATGAATTCGAATTAATGAAAATGTTTAACGTTATTTTGCCATTGAAAATTTCGGGACTTCATGTTTAGTTCGAATTAAGCGAAGATTCGAATTATCTGATTTCGAATTAACGAGAGTCGACTGTATTTTATGCAAAAGTTATATATTTTCTTGAAAATATCTAAAAATTAATCATAACATAAAATATAAGGCTGCGGGCAAACAGCATTATTTTTTATTACACTAAAAGAGCAATAAATCATTCTTTGTTTCCGAACGGAACAAAAGCTTGGTAGTTTTGAAACATCTTTAAATGATTTTTGAGGGACTGACTCTACCGAATTGACAAAGGAAGGGAAAGTTTATCTCCCCCATCTTCAGTCGTAAAGCTGTCAACTGATTTCGAGTTCGATTTCTGTCTTGAAGTTCAGATTCAGTGCACTGAAATAGCAATTTATAGGGGAGACTGGGGTACAATGGTCCACTTTTGTAAATTTTGACTGTTTATTCTTAAAGTATTGATTTTTTTCTTTTGATAAAGTACATGCATGTTACCTATACATTAAAGTTTATATTGCATCCACTCAAAAATAATAATTATGCATACTTTTTTTATATATTTTTTTAAATAGCAAGTAACAAAGTGGACCATTGTACCCCAATGCCGGGGTACAATGGTCCACAGCATGGGGCTCTATGGACCACTTGTAATCCTTCTATAGTAAAAAAAAACTAGCCTTAAAAGGAATGACTCCTGGAATGATGCTGATGTGGAAGATTTCCGGAAGTAACGAATCCGGGTTGTCCACTCCTTCCATGAGTCGAATAGACCAATCAGGAAAGGGCTCCGTCTGTGCATCGCCATATGGGTTACCATAAAGAGAGGAAAGGTTACCATCGCCAACAATCGCCAAGTTTGTCGCCAACTTGGCGATATATCGCCAAATTTGGCGACCAAAATTAGTTGTCAAAAGTGACGCCAATTTGGCGATAACTGTAATATTTCGCCAAATTTTTAATTTATTTACAACATCAGTCGTTTGATACATCATTTGAGAGGTTTGCAACTGCTTATTCATTTAAAGGATGTCTTGTGTGTTATCCCCCATTCTGCTCCCCAGGGGGGACACATTTTTAATTTCTTTACAACACCAGTCGTGTTACACAAGATTTGAAAGGTCTGCAACTGCTTATTCATATTATGGATGTCTTGTGTGTCACCCCCACACTCTGCTCTCCCCAGGGGGTCACATTTTTAATTTCTTTACAACACCAGTTGTGTGACACATCATTTGAAAGGTCTGCAACTGCTTATTCATATTATGGATGTGTTGTGTGTCATCCAAAACTCTGCCCCCCAGGGGGGCACATTTTTAATTTCTTTACAACACCAATTGTGTGACACATCATTTGAAAGGTCTGCAACTGTTTATTCATTTTATGTATGTCTTGTGTGTCACCTCCCCTCTGCCCCCCAGGGGGTCACATTTTTAATTTCTTTACAACACCAGTTGTGTGACACATCATTTGAAAGGTCTGCAACATCTTATTCATATTATGGATGTGTTGTGTGTCATCCCCCACTCTGACCCCCAGGGGGGCACATTTTTAATTTCTTTACAACACCAGTCGTGTGACACATCATTTGAAAGGTCTGCAAATGCTTCTTCATATTATGGGTGTCTTGCGTGTCACCCTCCACTCTACCCCCCAGAGGGGTGCACATTTTAAATTTCTTTACAACACCAGTCGTGTGACACATCATTTGAAAGGTCTGCAACTGCTTATTCATGTTTTGGATGTCTTGTGTTTCCCCCCCTACTGTGTCCCCCCAGGGGGCACATTTTTAATTTTTTTACATCACCAGTCGTGTGACACATCATTTGAAAGGTCTGCAACTGCTTATTCATATTATGGATGTCTTGTGTGTCACACCCCCGCGCTCTTCCCCGCCAGGGGGGGGCATTTTTAATTTCTTTACAACACCAATCGTGTGACACATCATTTGAGAGGTCTGCAACTGCTTATTAATATTATGGATATCTTGTGTGTCACCTCCCACTCTACCCCCCCAGGGGAAGACATTTTTAATTTCTTTACAACACCAGTCGTGTGACGCATCATTTGAAAGGTCTGCAACTGCTTAATCATATTATGGATGTCTTGTGTTTCACACCCCCTGCCCCCCTGGGGGGGGCACATTTTACTATTTCACATTTTACTGTTACACATTTTACATTAATTTCTTTACAACACCAGTCGTATGACACATCATTTGAAAGGTATGCAACTGCTTATTCATGTTTTGGATGTCTTGTGTTTCCCCTCCTACTGTGTCCCCCCAGGGGGCACATTTTTAATTTCTTTACAACACCAGTCGTGTGACGCATCATTTGAAAGGTCTGCAACTGCTTAATCATATTATGGATGTCTTGTGTTTCACACCCCCTGCCCCCCTGGGGGGGGCACATTTTACTATTTCACATTTTACTGTTACACATTTTACATTAATTTCTTTACAACACCAGTCGTATGACACATCATTTGAAAGGTCTGCAACTGCTTATTCATATTATGGATGTCTTGTGTGTCATCCCCCAGTCTGCACCCCCAGGGGGGGCACATTTTTAATTTCTTTACAACACCAGTCGTGTGACACATCATTTCAAAGGTCTGCAACTGCTTATTCATAATATGGATGTCTTGTGTGTCACCCCCACTCTGCCCCCCTAGGGGGGGGCACATTTTTAATTTCTTTACAACACCAGTCGTGAGACACTTCATTTGAAAGGTCTGCAACTGCTTATTCATATTATGGATGTGTTGTGTGTCATCCTCCCCTCTGCCCCCCAGGGGTGGCACATTTTTAGTTTCTTTAAAACATCAGTCGTGTGACACATAATTTGTAAGGTTTGCAAATGCTTATTCATATTATGGATGTATTTTGTGTCTCCCCATTCTGTCCCCCCCAGGGAGGCACATTTTAAATTTCTTTACAACATCAATTGTGTGACACATCATTTGAAAGGTCTGCAACTGCTTATTCATATTATGGAAGTCTTGTGTGTCACCACCCCACTCTGCCCCCCGGGGGGCACTTTTTAATTTCTTTGCAACACCAATTATGTGACATATCATTTTAAAGGTCAGCAACTGTTTATTCATATTATGGATGTCTTGTGTGTCACCACCCCACTCTGCCCCCGAGGGGGGTGAACATTTTTTATTTCTTTACAAAACCAGTCATGTGACATATCATTTGAAAGGTCTGCAACTGCTTATTCATTGTATGGATGTCTTGTGTGTTCACGTTTTTCATAGGTGCACCAGATTTGCCGCAATATTTTCTAAAGCCCATTTGGCGAAAATGTCTTTGTGGTATAACGCTTGCATATACATTTTTAATTATTTTCTATTATTTTCAAAAGGAACTTACAGTAAATAAAAAAATATATAATTAATAACTTTAGAAAAATAATAACTTATCCTTCTATAGTAAAAAAAAACTAGCCTTAAAAGGAATGACTCCTGGAATGATGCTGATGTGGAAGATTTCCGGAACTAACGAATCCGGGTTGTCCACTCCTTCCATGAGTCGAATAGACCAATCAGGAAAGGGCTCCGTCTATGCATCGCCATATGGGTTACCATAAAGAGAGGAAAGGTTACCATCGCCAACAATCGCCAAGTTTGTCGCCAACTTGGCGATATATCGCCAAATTTGGCGACCAAAATTAATTGTCAAAAGTGACGCCAACTTGGCGATAACTGTAATATTTCGCCAAATTTTTAATTTCTTTACAACATCAGTCGTTTGATACATCATTTGAGAGGTTTGCAACTGCTTATTCATTTAAAGGATGTCTTGTGTGTTATCCCCCATTCTGCTCCCCAGGGGGGACACATTTTTAATTTCTTTACAACACCAATCGTGTGACACATCATTTGAGAGGTCTACAACTGCTTATTAATATTATGGATATCTTGTGTGTCACCTCCCACTCTACCCCCCCAGGGGAAGACATTTTTAATTTCTTTACAACACCAATTGTGTGACACATCATTTGAGAGGTCTGCAACTGCTTATTCATATTATGGATATCTTGTGTGTAACCCCCCCCCCTCTGCCCTCAGAGGGGCGCATTTTGTAATTTCTTTACAACACCAATTGTGTAACACATCATCTGAAAGGTCTGCAACTGTTTATTCATTTCATGGATGTCTTGTGTGTCACCCCCACTCTGCCCCCCAGGGGGGCATATTTTTAATTTCTTTACAACACCAGTCGTGTGACGCATCATTTGAAAGGTCTGCAACTGCTTATTCATACCATGGGATATTGGCGAGCGCAGCAAGCAGGGGTAGCCAATAATTTGGAATCGCGAAGCGATTACGCGGGGGGTTGGCGAGCATAGCGAGCAGGGGGGCGGGGCCCCCCTAGTTTGAATAAAAATATATCAGTGTAGTTCATTTTTTAACAATAAGAAAGATAAACCATAACAAATTTGTTTATTCACATTTTATTATTCATTTTTATTTGTTTATTCACATTTTATTATTAATTTTTATTAGTTTATTCACTCTTTTAGCTCTAACTAAAGTAACATTTTTTTTCGTCATTTTTTTTATCATTAAGTCATTATACCGGTCGCAGATTGAACAATTAGGTTTATTATCTTCTACAATGCATTTTAAAGCCTGTTCCACAACTTTATGTGGCACAGAACCTCTATTGGTTTTCCTAGGCTTGTTTCTTGGCATTGCTAAAAGAAATATGAAAAATGATATATAATCTTTTTGTCCAATAATGCCACTTAAAGTTAAATATAAACCTTTATAATAAGAAAAATCTAAATATATGACTAAGGAAAGTCATATCTAAATATATGACTAAGGAAAAAATATAATAAATTTTTCCTGTCTACTTTACATCATCTGTATTTTTTTAATGAATTTTACCTTATTTAATTATTACATACAGACACAAACTAATAGGTAGATATATTTTTGTTTTTCTCATTTTATTATTTTATTTAAATATAACTCATTATGGATGCATGTATACATAAGTGCAGGAATATTAAATTAACAAATCATGTGAAAAAAAAAACCCCTCAAATGCACAAAATGTTTTGTTTACTAATTTTGGTGTTCAATTTGGGTTAATTTTTAAATTTGAAAGCTTTTATTATGTAGATAAATATTTCAAAAATGCATTTCACAACATGAATCATTAATTAATTCACACACAGAAATAAAATAATTTATTAATTCTTAATTTGGGCTAATTTTTATGTTTGAAAGCATATATTACACAGATAAATATTTCAAAAATGCATTACACATCATGAATCATTAATTAATCTACACACAGAAGTAAAATAATTTATTAATTCTGAATTTCACATATAATATTTAACTTTTAAAAACATAAGATACAAAACTAGGGTACAATGGATCACGGTCCATTGTACCCCAGTTTCTGATGGTCCATTGTACCCCATATGGAAGTTTGACAAAAACTTGATGATAAAAAAAGAAATTTAGAATTCTATTATTTTAGCAATAATAAATATAATAATGTATTGTCTTACCTTTTTATTTTGTCACACAATATCTTTCAAATTACAAATCTGTAATAAATAAATGAAGATATGTTTCACTGAAAATATTTACTTTTGCCTTACTCCTCCTGTGTCAAATCAATTATCAAGCATAAAATGGCTAAAATGTCAGCTATGCACATGGTTTCAAACTTCTTTTTACTACTTCATGACTGTCATCTATATACTAAAATATGAAGCTTTCAAAAACAGAATTAATATCAAAAATAGGGCGTGGACCATTGTACCCCGTGGTCCATTGTACCCCAGTCTCCCCTACATCAAAGCGCCGATAAGAAAGATCAAAAATAGCGGCGCCTGACCGAAAGAAGTTAGTGCTATATGTGCCTGGCCCTTAAGCGTAAAATTTTAAAGTACAGTGTTTTCAGTATCGTAATTCTGAATGTTTCTGGTAAACAGACGGAAATTTTTTTTAACTAATGAAATAAAATGATAAATATGAATGATAAATAAAAAATGATAAATATTGTGTATATTCTATAACATCGTTATAAAAGCGCGAGAAGCTGGTGTATTTTAAAAATTATACATTTTCCAAGCTGATTTTAAAGTATGTAATTAATAGAAAGAAAGTTTTTTCATTATTATCCTAATAAATCATCAATGATGACATGAGAAATATATTCCAGATTAAAAGCACGAGGTAGAGAAAATAAAATAATAATAATAGTAATGGTAAACAATAATAATAGTAATACTTAATAATATTATTAATAATAATAATATGTTATAATACAGACATTTAGTGACCTTTCCTACATGAATCCCATTTGTTTTGAATAAAAATGGCATGTGGGAGCCTATATCACGAGGTCGTAAATTAGGAATTCTTGCGAAAAAACAAATGTGTTCTAGCACTGATTTAAGTTTCAATCTACTGTGACGTCATCAAAATGGCGTACCGGGATATATATCAGGGAGATGTTAATCAGGATTTCGTCGAAAGTAAAATGCTTTAGCACCGGATTTAAGTCCCCCTGATTTAAATCCTCATCTACTCTGACGTCAGCAAAATGACGTATAGCGGGATCTTAATCAGTGGGACCTTAATCAGGGTCTCAACCAAAGTAAAATTCTCTGTGACTGGATTTAGGTCCCGATCTGATAGCGGGATGTATATCAGTGGGACGTTAATCAGGATTTCGTGAAAAGTGAAATGCTCAAGTACTGGATTTATATCCCGGTTTCTTGTGACGTCAAAATGACGTATAGGGGATCTTAATCAGTGGGACCTTAATCAGGGTCTCGACGAAAGTAAAATTCTCTGTGACTGGATTTAGGTCCCGATCTGATAGCGGGATGTATATCAGTGGGACGTTAATCAGGATTTCGTGAAAAGTGAAATGCTCAAGTACTGGATTTATATCCCGGTTTCTTGTGACGTCAAAATGACGTACCGGGACCTTAATCAGTGGGACATTAATCAGGCGCCTCGTATCTGAGGTTTTGTTTGTTTTTTGGGTTGCTCATGAAACAGTTTAAAATCTTCTGGTGAAAAATAGGGTCTTAATTTAGAAACATGCACAATAAAGGAATTCTCTCCTGTCTCATAATTAAATTTATCTATTACATAAGTTACATCAGAAAGTTTATTTATAATTTTGTATGGTCCAGAGAAAGTAGGTTCTAATTTTCGAGTGTTAGGGTATTTAAATTCTTCATAAATTACAGAGTCTTGTATTTTTAATGGGCATTCGACAAAATTTCGATCATAGAGCCTTTTACTTTTAAGGTGAAATTCATGAGTTCGCGCTTTCGCAATTTTGAGGGCTTTGTCTACTGGTGTTGTACACATTTTAACTGCCTCACACAGAACCATTATCCACCTTTTTAAAAATCTGAATCAAAATTATCGCGAAAATTATAACTATATTTAGCTGCTAACTTTAACCAGAAATTTTATCTAATAAAACAGAAATTGTAAATATCATAGATATACCTTAAATTGGGATCAACTTTTAATTCTATTATTTTATAGATCATAAACAGATTCAAAAATTTTAACTATAGGTAATTTCTTACTTAAAATCACAAAATTTACTGACAAAATTAATCATATTTATCAGTCAAAATTCTAGCAACAGCCTTGCACAGTTCCATCTTTCTTACTGAATTTAAATAAATTATAAGAATCCGGGAACCAAAGCTCACTGTAACCAGAAATTCTAACAAATAAAATGAAAAACATAAATGTTAACTTAATTTTCAGCTCAAATGTCTAGTTGTAGGAACATTATCATGAAAATACTGCATTCTGAGAATAGTTCTTGATAACAAACAAATATCAATAAATTAGAAAATGTACCTTTTTAAAAAATAACTTGAGCTTCTAAGTTCTTTTATGCTTCATTATTATTACGAACTTATCTTTAAACGTGCATAAAAATATCATAATAATCGTAATAAGTAACAGTAAATATCTTAAGAACATCATACTCCTCAATTAAATCCTTACGAATAAAAATATTTCAATCTTCAACAAATAATAATGATAATAATAATACTCATAAATAGATTAATAAATAAGACTCAAAGAAAAACAAAACAATAAATAAATAAACCTCACAAATAGAGAATAAACAATCTACACAAGTGCTTAAAAAGGATACAAATAATATTCAATTAATTTGAAATAACTCACTCTTAAGAAGAATTTCTCAAGCTTATCCTAGGAGAGACAATAATAACGAAAATTATGAAAGTAAGTAGCAATCGGCGTTCAGTTGTCTCTAAACTTTTTTTTTTCTTGTCATTACTACCAGTAATATTTAAAGTCAATGATCGCATATTTGGGCCGCAACAAGATGAATGGCGCTTCTATTCCTTATTAAATCCAATTCGAAATCACCAGGTCTCAAAAATTTATCATTATGACCAAAAATATCAAGCTTCAGGAATTCACGAGAAGTCAATTATCGGTGATTCACAAACCTATCATCATTTCGTTCCACAGCCCATTCCATTAGCAAGCTGAAAATACCATATAGACTGTCCTTCAATCGAACTTCGGCGATAGCATGCTTTTCTTCGTTCCATCCCAATTTTCTTTAAATATCATTCATTAAAAAGGCAGCACAGATAAAAAATCCTGTCCGACTTTTCGATTAGTTGTGACGATTTAAGGGGAACTCGAATTATTTCCACTGGTTAAAAAGAAACACACAGTCATGGCAAGCGAGGGAAAAAACAAAATAAATAAATAAATGTAGAAGATCCAATAATTAGTCATGGGCTGCTGTAAATTCATTTATTAAATTCGTAATAATGAGGAAGGAAAAACTCCTTTTGCAAAAATTCCATCATTATTTCAGCGAGCTGTCCTCATCGAAGAAGCAACCCAAGAACTCTTCTTCTTCATCTCGAGACTTCCACCTTTTTAAACTAAAAAGAAAGTTCTGGAACATTCTGTAACCTCAAACCATCATTCTTTTATGTAAACAGAATTCTTGTCCAGCTACGAGATTATTTTCCACAAACGATAAATTTATTTAAAAAAAATTATTTAACCAATTTATAATTGACTCAGAATTTTAAATATCTTAGGCAGACGATTTTTATAAATGATTAATTTTAAGAGAAAAAGAAAAGAAATGAATTTATTAATATGCACACATCAAAGGTTGACGTAGGAAAAATAAATAAATAGATAAAATAAAATAATGATATTTTTAATTTAGAGCCATCTTTTTAAATTTACGCATACTGGAATAATGTTTTTTAAGGCAAATTACGAATTTATATCGTCTGCATAAGGATTAACAGATTAGATTTAGAAACAAGATTTTAATTTAATAATTTGAAGTAAGTACGGAATATTATTATAAGAAAATTAAGATAGTATAAAGGTTAGTTTTGGCGAAAAAATTTTAAATTTGTAATATATATATATCAGGGTTTCTCATTAATGTGCAAGTAAATTTTCCTTCCGCATTCATTTCACTCCGATTACCCCAGATTTGAATCGCTGAACTTAGATATGAAAAAACCCAAGTTTTCGACTCAACTGAATAAATTCATAAAAATATGAATGAAAACACAATAAAAGTATTTTACTGTCTTTTCTATTACGGATTAATACAAAAAATATTCATAACTAACTGTTTCAGTAAAAAGACAGAGTTCAGAAAGCCCCCTCCCCCCACTTCCGCTCGTCTTTATTCATACGTAATCACTCAAAATTTAACATTAATATTAATGAGTTTTTAACATTGCTAAAAACTCATTTATGTTTTAGAACATACATGTTAATATAATCTATAATCTAAATGCCTTTCCACCTGAAATTTTCATTAATTTTAACTAAATCTACTCAATCGACTTCCTAACACCACACAAAGTTTTCAAAACTTGCAACACTATTTTTTTCTGTCACATTTGCTACTGATAACAATAAATTTTTACTATATCTATAAATGACTACGGTGGAATTAAGATCAATATACCCTCCGCCCCCCTGCAGCACAAAATAAACAGTGATTAAAATCTTTAACCTCTTCGCTACTGGCGATTATTACAGTATTTTTAATTATTACTGAATTATTTCTTGTCTCGTTTGACTTCAGAGCGAGATTTTTGTTTTAGTTTCATTAGCTCGAATCTTAGAATTCGAAACATATTATTCTTATATCGAACTTTCATTTATATTTGAGTATCATTAATAAAATGGGACAAAACTGATGTACCCATTTGGGTACTCGTGGACTGAAGAGGTTAAATTTGTTTACCTTTCCCCCCCTAATTTTGTCAAGATCTTATTTTTAACTTTTAATTTAATTTAGCTTATATAAGTCTATATAAGTAGAGTTGCAAAAAGTCGGTTTATTCCCGGGTTTATTTCCAATAGACCTGGTTTATTCCCAGGTTTATTCCCAAAACACCGAATTATTCCAAAAAATCCCGGGTTTTTTCCAGGTTTATTGCTAAAAACCCGGTTTATTCCCGGGTTTAAACCGGGTTTTTTCTAACCTTTGCAACGCTATATATAAGTAAAAAATTTCTTCATCCCATTCCCTCCTTTTTTTAAGTGCGCTTTTGAAACAAAATATTTTTTATACTCCATTAATCTCAATTTTCTGTCTATAAAATGTGAAAAATAAACCAGAATATTAACCTGAAATTAGAAAAAAATCACATCTAAATGAAATATTTATTTTCTGCAAGTCAAATCGCTTTAATTTTGTGACACTAATCATAAACAAATTAATTTTTTTACGTCTTTTAAAAACATATCGTCGTAAGTCTACGCTGTACTGCAAAAACAGAAAAATTCAAAAATATCCTTCAGACATGAGCTCACTGAAAAAGATCAAATGTAACACTAAGCCGAAGGCGGAGATAAATGGTCGCAGGTAACACTGATAAACAAATTTTAACGAATTTTCTATTACTTTATATATGTTGGGTGTTTCTTATAGATTTCAAGCGGCTGAAAAAGAATACGTTTGTAAAAATTTTCCATCACCCTCCAATTTTGAGAAATTTCATTTATACATTTTGGAGTACGTAGGCATCGGATAGGCATTATACTTATATTCTCTTTCATGTATTTGATTCACACAAACATTCCTGTTTCTTATTACAACGATAAAAGATACAGCAAGAGAGTAGAAACAGATGTCCCCCTAATAAATTTTATGTTAGCGACCTTGAACAGACAGCTCTAGCCACTCTCACAGTATTTGACTTTAACGCAAATCCATGACAGTTGAAACTTTCGGGGCGAGTGTACTACTAATTCTTTGTTCTGTAAAACTTTTTAATTAAATTTTGATTATAATTATCCTATTTTCCTCTACAGTATGTAAAATATGTCTAGAGGATGCGTTAATGAACCCGATTCTTTTCGCTATGTGTGCGGGGAGCTAACTTTCAAAAAGCATCGATACGCTTTCACGCCGTTAATAAAGACTGCCTATCATATGTACTTTGGATATAAAGTAGGTGAACAAGATAAAAAAAAAAATGGACACCTCATTTTTGCTGTACACGATGTGCTATAAACTTCTGGGCGTGGATGAAAGGTACAAAAAAGTGTATGTTCTTTGCTATACCCATGATATGGGGCATGCCGAAGGATCATATAACTGACTGCTACTAATGTATTACAAAAATTAAAGGATTCTATGCATGAAGTAAACATAAAATTAATTACCCGAACTTAGATTCCAGCAATGTGGCTAGCATTACATAATGATGATTTAGAAATACCGAAACCTCCAGAGAACTTCCCATATGACAATGTAGCAGTAGAAATGGAAATTGATGAAACTGAAACTTCCTTTATAGGATGTGAACTATTCTCCTCGCATAAATGAAGAACCACAACTAATTACTCAAAAATAATTAAATGATTTTGAGAGAGTGTTAAATTTATCAAGGAAAAACTCAGAATTACTTGGATCAAATTTGTAAGGTTGGAATCTCCTGAAAAACAATACAAAGATATCTATTTATCGGGATTGACATAAGAAATATTTGACATTTTTTTTCAAGAAAAGATGATTTATGCTATTATAATGATGTAAGTGGCTTAATGTCTGCTTTAAATTGTCAATATAACTCGGAACAAAGGCCTATAAGTGAGCAGCCACATATAAGACATTTACCACTACATAAAGTATTAAATTTCTTATTAATATCATTTCTTCTTCATAATTCTTCTATATATATTTTTTTAACTTTAGAAACAATGCATACTTTCAGTGTTTTAAATATTAATTTTAAGCTTTATAAATGTTTATTTAAAAGTTTGTCATTACTAAAATACCAAATGATAAATTTCATAAGGTATATGTGTTGAATAAATACTACAAAATTCAGATTTTCAAGATTCTGAATTTTTTTAAAATCTGTGGGTGATAGAAACTTTTTAATGGCATATTCTTTCACAGCACCACCTACAATATAAAAGTCACAACATACTTAGTTAGAAACAGAGACCTTGTTTATCAGTGTAATTGATTAAGTATATTGCATTTGCTGATTGGAAGAGTTCACTTATCAATCAGTTGAATTTAAACCCATGCGCCGCGCAGATCCAATATTGATTATTTTAAAAAATCAAAATTTATAAAAGAAAAAGAAGAAAAATGTAAGCAAAGTTAGTTCAATTAGTTAATCAAAACTAACAGTCTATGTTTTGAAATATGATAAAAGAAGAGACCTTGATTCTTTCTTTTTTTTTTTCCTTTTAAGAAAATTATTTTATTCATCTTTTTTTAAAATTAGAATATTTACTAGAATCAAAAAAATTGGTTTTATAATCCTAATTTGATGTCGTTTCTTTATGGAATTTTTTTTAACACCTTTCTATTGCATGCATATTGCCATAAAAAAATAGAGTACATTCTCGACAAGGATAGAAACTACTATTTATATATTTGCTTTTGTTATCTAAAGTCTAGATAGAAGCAAAAAAAAAAAAAAAAAAAAAAAAGAAAAAAAATGAAAGGAAATACAGACGTGAAACGATAATTCCACCATGTGATTAGCCCGGAGAACGGAGGGGGTGGAAGGTTGTACAAATTAGAGATGAGACAGGCTCAGCCCCAGCACGAAAGCCCGAGCCCAAACCCGGGTCCGAAGCGGGCACGGTCTCTATTTTTATTTTAGTTTTCGGGCCCGGGCTCTATTTTCATTTTAGTGTTCGGGCCCGGGGGGGTGGCTCGGGCTCTATTTTCATTTTAGTGTTCGGACCTGGGGGGGGAGGGCTCGGGCTCATTCTTTCTGTGAATTAAAAAACATTTATGTGTAGAAGAGATTGAAAGAACTACTATTTTCCCTTTAAAATTATTTATTCTTTTTCAAGTCATTTCAGTGTTATTTTCATCAAAACGAAAGAAAAATAAAAATAATTTTTTTTATATATTTCAATAGTTGATTGTTGCTTCAAAAGAAAATTTGTGATGTATGGAGATTTATGTCTACTGCATTTCCGTCGACGATTAATTGATAAGGCGCTTATTAAAATAATCATAAATAATAAATTAGCTTATGGTTGGATTTTCGTTTGACGCAGAGGATATTTTTTAATTTGATCATTTATTTATTTATTTTGTTAGAGAATGATTTCTTCGTTTTTGATGCAGACTAGATGCTTGAGGTTTGCAAATTATTTGATTGTGCACGAATTATAATCGTTCTTCACATTACAAGAGCATTGTGATTTTTTTTTTTCTGTTTGTCATCATGAATTTTGCTTATGTTGAGGATTTCCCTTCGTAAGTAAACATATTTTACATGTTATTCCGATTGAAAACGTTCGATTAATGTGTCTTCTTTTCCCATAAAAACAACGGAACTTTAAGATAACTGTATCAATGTTTTAATTTTCGTTGATTTTAAGGTTCTCGTCAGTCATGGGAAATTGTTAAGAGAAATGAATTGATTATAGATTAATGTACAGGGATGTAGTGGAGGGTATACTGGGGTATACACCGTATACCTTCTGGATTTTTTTAAAGGAACACCGTATAACCTTCTGTTTCTCATGAAACCCATAGGATGTACTCTCTAGAGTATACTCTGTGCCTTGAGCATATACCCTCTGCGTCGATCGTGTAACCTGTGGTTTTTTTTACGACTACACCCCTGAAGATGTACTGTTTTTATAAGGAATTGAAAACGTTTTTTGATTCTTCAGCATACAAATAGTAATTTCTATAAACACTATCCATTTATTCATTACACTTCTTTAATATGTCCATCAAATTTTCTTCTTAAAGGACAAGAAATATGGAAATCATTTTAGGTATGAAGGATATTTTTATTTGATACCAAATTGCTCTTTTCATAAGCTTGAATTTAAATTTTTATTTAATAGTAAATTTTATAAGAAAATTTTTAAAATGAGATATCACATTTGAAACAATTTTTAAATATCATTAAATCTTTTATTTATTTATTTTTGTATACTTTTTGTATCGCGCTCGGATGGGCTCGGGCTCCAATGTACTAAAAATCTTTCGGGCGCGGGTTTCAAAAATCGAGCCCGAACTCATCTCTAGTACAAATCTGTGCTTCCTCTGAAAATAAGAAATGATGCTACGCAAAATTCAAAATAATATGGAGGTTGGTTTGTTGGTTTGCTAAATTTCGTTTTTGGGGATCATATTTTGACATTCGTACGGGTTCATTTTTTTTTAACGGGGAAATTTTATTTATTCATGAGTAGAAAATATAAGAGCTATTTTTCACTTAAAATTGCATACTACAAGTTATTTTAATGCTACTTTGATCGAAATGACGGGGGAAACTAAAGTCTTGCTTACTTATTTTAGTATTTCATTGCTGTTTGAAATGAAAACTTGTGATAATTACAGATTTATGTTTATGGATATCTTTATTTTATATCTGTCATGTTTTATCTATGTTTATATAACTTTTTCTTTATCCATTAGCAGCGTCGTGCGAAAGGGGGAGCGTAGGGGGCAGCTGCCCCGGCGTGGAACTTTAGGGGGCGCCAAATTTAACTACCAACGTCATTTTTGGCCTGTTACAAGGAAAAGTTGGGTGGAGGTGGCGCCAAATTGTAATTTTGCCACGGGCGCAGCTTTCTCTTCGCACGCCCCTGTCCATTAGATTTAGTTTTAAGCAATTTCTCATCCTTCTTCACGCAATGAAAAATTGCGTTTGTGTCTTTTTTAAAAGAAGTTCCATACAATTATACCTTCCGCAAAAAACATGTCTAAAACGGAAACTTGATAGGTTTTATGGGGTTCCGTTTTATTAGGTTTTACTACATAAGATGTTGTTTGTACCCAACATGTTCAGGGTAAAAAATTTGGGCACCCCCCACCCCCCCCGTTCAAAAGGCTGGCTATGCCTATGAAACCCTCCTTCCAATCTAGCTGAAATTCAAGACGCCATATTGTTTTTTTTTCTCAGTGACTAGCGTGGGCTCTTAAGCTGACTTGTAAGTTGTCAACATCTTTTTTCTTTGTAAATCTATCAATGCCATCCGTTCATTTTTGGAATTTGAATTTCAAAAGAGAACCTTAATTTCACCGTTTTGCTTGTAGACATCGTACCTTGGATGAAAACAATCTCGCTAAGTAAACAGAAAATTGTTAGTTCAATCCCTGGTATTAGAACATGAAATTTTCAGATTAAGATGGTCTTAATAAAAAGCAATTGCATATTTTTTGCCAATTTAAAGGTTTATATTATTTTTTAACACTGATATTTATAATATATTTTGGAATACAATTTTCTTTCTATTTAAAAATAATATTGTAATTATTAATAATTTAGCGTTTTGAACTTCGTTTTAATTTTTTTTTAGTTTTAGAAATTTAAAATTTTGTTTATATCTCTGCTAAATTGTTTAGTTTCGGATTTTCAAAAAATTGGAATTTTAGATTTTCCAAAATCCATTGAGTTCATAGGCTACGCATACTAACTGTATATTACAGCCTTATATTTTCAAGGAATAATGACGTTCGAAAAACAAATTAAGGCGGAAATAGTCATCCCATTTCCTCTCTTTAAAATTAATCATTGAACCTCCAAAATTAATCAGGAAGGCGTTCTATCATATAAAAAACATATATCCAAAATTCAAAGCAAATCGGATAATTCAGCGAAAAACCCATTTATATAACTTAAGTGGAGTTATCCCCTTCCGTCATACGTAACCATTAAGCTTCCAAAACTATTCAGAGATTCTTCTTATCAGAAAGAACCTAAATCTAAAACTAAAAGCAAATCGGATAATTCTGCCGAAAAACCCATTTATCAAAATTAAGGGGAGAGGGAAGTAATCGCAAGTACCCCCTTTATACTTAACAAAACATCCCCACAGCGAATTAGGGAAGCATCTTATTATGAACCTGTATTCAAAAATTGAGGCAAATTGGTTAATTTTGCAAGAAAAAACACTTACCTAATTTAAGAGGGGTATTCCCACCAATAACCCATTTATATTTATCCAATGAATTCCCAAAACCAATCAGGGAAGCGCTTTATCAGAATGAACTTGTATCCAAAATTTGAAGTAAATCGGTAAATTTGGGATGAAAAATCCATTAACCTAAATTAAGGGGGGGGGTTATCTCCCATTTCCCCCCTGTTAAACTTATACAATGAACTCGCAAAACAAATCATGGAGGTGCCCATATCAGAATGATCCCATGTCTAAAATTTCAATGAAATCTGATAAATCTGAATGAAAAACCCATTTATCGAAATAAAGGGTGGGGGATTTACACCCGTCCCCCCTTTTTATACTTAGCCAATAGACTCTCGAAACTAATTACGGCAGTGCCCTCATCAGAATAATTCTGTCTAAAATTTGAATGAAATCTGATAAATTCTGCATGAAAAATCCAATTATATAAATTAAGGGAAGGGACTAATCAGGGAAGCGCATTATCAAAATGTATCCAAAATTTCAATTGAATTGGATATTTTTATCATGAGTTATCGCGTTACGCACGTACGTTCTCATGCTTTGACATCCTGTGAGCTAAAACTAATGTTTGTTACGGAAATGATTCGCATAAAAAAAACTTTTCTTTTAATATTTTCAAACACAAATTTTGAAAATAGTAGCATTTTTCAAAACCTGCAAATGTTTTGAAAATATTTCTAGTTTCATTTTCAAACAAATTCTACTTTTTCCTTATATATGCAGAAAAAAAAGTAGCATGAAAAGGAATACATGATCTATGAGGAAACTGAGAACTTTTTCCCTGACTATGTTTTTTTAAAGAATTGCGAAGAAAAGTCTGATATGAGAAAAATAACATTTTTTATAGGGAAAAAAACTAAGAGTATGGGTATTCGGTTCCTATATCACATTCCAAGCCATTTACTACGCACGAGTCATTTTTATTCAAACATAAAACTATGTAAACAAATTTTTTGCTTAACGGAACAAATAAAAATGTATTGTGTTATTTTCAAGGTATGCGATCCTTTATATATGTTTGGTTTAACACTCCAATGTCAATGATAGCATTTCTGCTACCATGTATTAGCTTTATGTAAAAAAATTAATGTGAAGAAATATTTTTTAAAAAATAATGTGGGAGAATGGGGCACACATGAACATGAGACCGATATGAACGTCGCAATTTTTCACCAGTTATCGTATGTTTTTTTTATTAAAAAAATTACCAACGATGACAGCATCTGTGAACATATGGTATATTTTTTTGAAATTCTTTGTCATTTTGTTTGTGCTCAGTAGCTAAAACATTGTTTACAGATTTCAAATGTAAAATCTTGTCAGTTCCAACTTGCTAAGCGAATAACTTTATTCATTTATTCTTTTGTTTGCATTTTGATGTTTTAATATATACTATGAATAGTAATAAATATTTTTATAATAAAATTGTTATTCTGAAACTGAGAAAAATGTTAAAAATTTGTCATTTCATATCTATTTGCATTATAGACACTTGTGAACAGACAACTTGCGGCAGATCTGAACAGTACATTAGTGCCCCAATAATCATTCTGTGATTTTATTCCTTTCAGTTAACTTTATGAGAAATGATGTCATCTTCAATGCATACAATTTTATCGAAATAGAAGACTTTTCTACCTACAACATTAGATTTTGAATTGAAACTTCCATAAAAACTATCAACAAGTACATAAAGACCAATAAGCTCGCTTACATTCAATTTAATTTAAATAAATTCAATGTATTCTAAAATTCAATAATGTTATGCAATATTAAATAGTTTAAAACAACATTTTATACATTGTTAATGCAAAACGTATTAATTTCTTTGCATGGAGATAGATATCAGTGATATCTTAAGAAATTAAAATTTTCAAACTGACACCTACCATAAATTCAGATTGTAACTATAAAGACTCTCTTTCTCAAATAAAATAAGTTTTTTTTTTTTTGGGGGGGGGGATTGGGGAGAGAGAGATATAAACGAGATTATTTAAAAAATCATTAAAAGGTCCCTTCTTCATCATTAATTTAGAAGTAAATAAGGCAAATACAGGGGTAAGAATCTGTCGTATTTCGGCAGATTTCCGATAAATATTATCTAAATACCCCCGCCCTAAAATCATCCCGAAATAAAAAGCCTGAACAAAATTTAAAAACTTTTTTTTTTTCTTCTTCTTGATTCTTTTTAATTGCAACAATAGTTAATCAATCATCTAATCCTTCCTACACCCCCATCCCAAATCTACTTATTTCCCTTTTATAATCTCGAAATTAAACACATCACCCAGAAACTAAGGAAATATATATTTTTTTCCTTTATATTGAATTTAACACATAATATAACTAATGATCGTGAGGACAAAAGAATAAAAGAATTAAAAACATGTGAAAGGATATTTTTTGCTTGTGTTTACATGTGTCCCCAACTATTCCGCTGGTGGGCACATGTCAAAAATTTTTTAATTCATAAAACTATTTAAAAGAGTTAGAACTATGAAGATGATTTAAAAAAATACCATGTATAGAAAAAAGTTCTGTTTACTATATTCAAGGGATTTTGTTTATAAAAACTAATCCAGTCATGAGAAAAAGGTATATTTATGTGAACTGTTCACATGCGCCTCAGTCTTCCTTATTCATTTTATTGAAACTTTGATTTGATAATAGTCGAAACATATTAAGGAATAATCATATTGGTAACCAATAATACACTAATAGAAGTGTCATAATCATTCTCTAACATTTCAACAATCGAGTATCATATTTCAATTTTAATATAGTACCTAAAATAGGCTCATTTTAAAATAATTTTTACAAAGTAATCCTACTCATTTCATAGAAAATTCAATTTAAACTAATCGAAGGGTGTAGAATCTATTATGGTGTTAAACTTTGACATTGCTATCGAAGAAAACAAGGTTTGGGTTCATTTTGATATGTAGATGCCCCACCACCTTAAGAAAATTTTAAATGCATCATTTAAAAGTAGACTATTTTCAATCGTTTGGCACTATAAACTTTGTCTACAATATTTTTTCGAAGAGTTAGTAGGGAATGTTTAATTTTCCTGTACACCGCAGTTCGGAAACTCAAACCGAGTTACTCTCCCTATTTTTAGGTAGATTTCGTAAGAAATACTACCTATTGCAATCGCACCAGTTTATATATATACAGGGTGTTTCGCTACCAGACCGACAAACTTTGAGGGATGATAGTAGACATGAAAACATACATTATTAAATAGGGAATCATGGGGCGCAAACGTCTTCTATAGGAGCTAGCGGCCATTAAAGTTTGAGGTCCAAAATTTCAAACAATGGGGTTCAAATTTCAAAAAAGGGTCGATTCGTTTGCGGTTTTCACTAAAACATTTTTTTATATCACGTTTTTCTTAGAAAAAAGTTTCAAAGGTTATGTTCAAAAATTGTCGATAGAGGGCGCTTTAGACTTTAGAGTAACGAACAGTTACTTTTTACCGCTATTTTGTGTATGGGGTTGAAATTATTCTAAAGTTTAGACTTTAACTTAAATTTTAAGCCCAAAATCGGAAACATTGGGATTAGGTAACTAGCGAAAATTAAACTGTGAACAGAGGGGGGAAATTTTAAACGCTCATAAATATTGGACAAACAAATCGATTTTGTTGCAGTTTGCGTGTAAGTCATTCCCTTGGTAATTAGTTTATTCAAAATGATGTACAGTTTGGTGCCCTCATATTTTGATAGAGAGCGCTTCCGACACATCTCTGACATTCCAGTGGCATTACTCCTGCGTGTTTTACTACCAGACTATCATACTTCCAGGAAGTGTTAGGGATACAAAGACGACTTGGAATCACATAGGAATGTAACGTTGGAAATGCATTTTTTGCAAGTTACGATTAAAGGAAGCAGAGAAAAAAGTAACAGAAACAGCAGAGAAAGAACGACACGTTAATGTGACAGAAAATAGTTTATTTAAAGGTTTTACGAGAAAAGGTGTTCAAAATTACAACCAGAAGTAGTCCGGTATGATTGACAGCGGCGTCACGTGGAATTCCTCACGCTTTGAAAGTTTCCTGGCATCTCTGATAGTTTTCTGGCAGCTACAGAAATACCAGCTGCGAGGTCGTCAACTGATGGTACGGGAGTCTCATAGACCCAATTTTCTATTTGACCCCAGCAAAAGAAGTCCATACATGATAGATCCGGCGATCTGGCAGGTCAATGAACCGGGCTACCACGACCTATTCACCACTGTCCATATGTTACTTTAAACTGTCGGTAAACGTCATTGGTAAAATGTGGAGGAGTCCTATCGTGCTGTTCATCGCTCAAATACTTCATTCTGCTACCTTTGGAACCGGTTCGCGAATGATCAGTTCAAAGTGATCTTTGCGCCGGCGCATTACCGTTTAGCGCCATCTACCGCCGCTGTCAAACTTGCCGAACTACTTCTGGTCGTAATTTCAAACACCTTTTCTAGTAAAACCTTTAAATAAACTGGTTTCTGTGACATTAACGTGTCGCTCTTCTCGCACTAACGTGTCTCTCTGTTTCTGTTACTTTTTTCTCTGCTTCCTTTAACCGTAACTTGCAAAAAATGCATTTCCAACGTTACATTTCTATGCGATTCCAAGTCATCTTTGTAACCCTAACACTTCCTGAAAGTATGATGGTCTGGTAGTGAAACACCCAGGAATAATGCCTTTGAAATGTCAGAGATGTGTCGGAAGCGCCCTCTATCAAAAAATGAGGGCACTAAAGCTGTACATCATTTTGAATAAAATAATTACCAAGTTAATGACTTACACGCAAACTGCAAAAAAATCGATTTGTTTGTCCAATATTTATGAGCGTTTAAAATTTCCCCCTCGGTTCACAGTTTAATTTTTGCTAGTTACCCGATCCCAATGTTTCCGATTTTGGGCTTAAAATTTAAGTTAAAGTCTAAACTTTAGAGTAATTTCAACCCCATACACAAAATAGCGGTAAAAAGTCATTGTTCGTTACTCTAAAGTCTAAAGCGCCCTCTATCGACACTTTTTGAACGTAACTTTTGAAATTTTTTTCTAAGAAAAACGTGATGTAAAGAATGTTTTAGTGAAAACCGCAAACGAATCGACCCTTTTTTCCGTTTTTTATCATCGTTTGAAATTTTGGACCTCAATTTTTAATGGCCGCTAGCTCCTATAGAAGACGTTTGCGCCCCATGGTTCCCTATTTAATAATGTTTGTTTTCATGTCTACTATCATCCCTCAAAGTTTGTCGGTCTGGTAGCGAAACACCCTGTATCTATCTATCTATACAGGGTGATTCATAAAAGATGGGCCGAACTTTAAGGGGTTATAGTACACTTAAAGACAAATAATATTAAATAGGAGACTAAGGGTCCCAGACGTATTCCCAAGGAGATAGGGGGCATTAAAGTTTAGGGTCCGAAATTTCAAATGATTATAAAAAATGGAAAAATTGGTCGATTCGTTTGCGGTTTTTGCAAAAAATTTTCTTTATGCCAGTATTTTCTTGAAATAAAATTTTAAAGTTCAATTTCAAAAAATGCCGATAGGGGGCGCTTTAGACTTTGGAGTAACAAACAACTATTTTTTAACGTTATTTTTTGTATTTCTTTAAATGATTTCGAAAGCTTAGACTTAAACTTAAATTTTGATCTAAAAATCTGAGTCCTAACGAGTAGTTAAGTAGCGTAAACTGAAATTTGAAATTTGAAACCCTTCTCCCCCCAGAACAAAAATCAGTTATTCCCGATCTTTGTGTCGTAGATTAGGCTCTAACTACTGACGCGTTTTGCTAAAATTATTCTTTATGTCAGTATTTTCTTGAAAATAAATTTTAAAGAAAAGTTTCAAAAAATTCCGATAGAGGGTGCTTTAGACTTTGGAGTAACGAACAACTATTTTATACCGTTATTTTTTGTGTCTCATTAAATGCTTTCTAAAGCTTAGACTTAAATTTTCAGCTCAAAATCTGAATCGCTGAGCGTGGTTCAGTAGCGAGGGGAGGGGGTTCAAATTTCAACTTCTGAACATAGTTCAGTTTGCACTACTTAACCATGCCCAACGATTCTGTGCTGTGATACGAGGCAAAAATACAACTTTCGTCAAGGACTGCATAGTCGGAATTCACTCATAAAGGCACTGGCACAGTTGGAAACGTCGCTCATGCAAACGTTAAAGCTCCATTCCTGACGCTAGTCACCGGGTGAAGAAGGAGACAGAAAGTATGCAAATGTCAAATGGGGAAGAAGAAGAACACGTATGCAAAATTTCGACACGATTCAGGATAAAAACCACTGAACGGTGAGTCAAGTGTAAGTCGCTGTAGTAATAAATCGGAAGATGGTGCCCTTCACGAATAAGGAAAAGGCTGAGATGCATTTAATTTACGGAGCGGCAGATGGAAATGCTGCAGAGGCACAACGAATGTACGGAGAGCGATTTCCCAACAGGCGGTTGCCTAACCGCAAAACTTTCGAGCGCTTGCACAGACAGTTGTGTGAGACGGGATCATTTCTCGCTTCCCGGTCGAATGCAGGTCGTGCAAAAAAGGACGAATCAGTAGTTGTTTCAGAAGCCATTCTGGATGTAGTAGCGGCGCAGCCAAGTACAAGTACACGAACAGTGGCTAGGCAGGTGGATACCTCACAGTCCATGACTTGGAGGGTACTGAAGGATGAACATTTGCTCCCGTTTCATGTGCAACGAGTCCAGAAACTGTCTCCAGGGGATTATCCAAATCCTATTGAATTCGCCCGCTGGTTTCTGCAGCAGAACGCGCTAAATCCACATTTTGGACGAACTGTGCTTTTCACCGATGAATGTACCTTCACACGTGAAGGTACATTTAACACACACAATGCACATGTATGGGCGGATGTCAATCCACATGCTACGTATCCACATGCTCATCAGAGACGCTTTTCCATCAATGTTTGGGCAGGAATCCTCGGAGATCACCTAATCGGACCGTACCTTCTTCCTGAACGCCTCAACGGTAAAACATACCTCACATTTCTGCAACATGTGCTGCCAGACCTGTTAAACGTTGTTCCTCCACGCATCCGGCGGGTCATGTGGTTCCAGCACGATGGAGCGCCAGCCCATTACGTACGAGACGTCCGCAACTATCTGGACATCATATTTCCGAACAGATGGATTGGTCGAGGTGGTCCTGTTGCTTGGCCTGCTCGCTCGCCAGATCTTTCACCCCTCGATTTTTTTTTTTTTGGGGACAATTGAAGGCTCTTATGTATGAGACACCCATTTAATCCCCCGAGGAACTGGTCGCCAGACTTTCCGCCGCTGTAGGGGAAGTGCTCGAAAAGCCTGATGTTTTCGCGAATGTTCGCCGTTCCATTCATCGCCGTTGTTCTGCGTGCATAACCTCTGCTGGTCACAATTTTGAACATTTATTGTAATTACATGTTAATAAATATGCTTTGGTAATATAATCCTAATTTGTGTCTTTTTACCTCGTATCACAGCACATAATGTGTGGACATGGTAAACTGAACTGTGCTCAGGAGTAGAAATTTCAAACCCCTCTCCCCAGAAAATTAACCACGTCTAACGATTCAGATTTTGGGCTGAAAATTTAAGTCTAAGCTTTAGAAAGCATTTAATGAGACACTAAAAATAACGGTATAAAATAGTTGTTCGTTACTCCAAAGTCTAAAGCGCTTGAAAATTTTCTTTAAAATTTATTTTCAAGAAAATACTGACATAAAGAATAATTTTAGCAAAACGCGGCAGTAGTTAGAGCCTAATCTACGACACAAAGATCGGGAATAACTGATTTTTGTTCTGGGGGGGAGAAGGGTTTCAAATTTCAAATTTCAGTTTACGCTACTTAACTACTCGTTAGGACTCAGATTTTTAGATCAAAATTTAAGTTTAAGTCTAAGCTTTCGAAATCATTTAAAGAAATACAAAAAATAACGTTAAAAAATAGTTGTTTGTTACTCCAAAGTCTAAAGCGCCCCCTATCGGCATTTTTTGAAATTGAACTTTAAAATTTTATTTCAAGAAAATACTGGCATAAAGAAAATTTTTTGCAAAAACCGCAAACGAATCGACCAATTTTTCCATTTTTTATAATCATTTGAAATTTCGGACCCTAAACTTTAATGCCCCCTATCTCCTTGGGAATACGTCTGGGACCCTTAGTCTCCTATTTAATATTATTTGTCTTTAAGTGTACTATAACCCCTTAAAGTTCTGCCCATCTTTTATGAATCACCCTGTATATCTATATATATATATATATCTCACTTTTTTATGGACACGATAACTTCTATAATTCTTCACCAATCTCCACCAAACTTGTACATAAAATCAAAGAGGTTAAAATCTTGGCTAAGTTCGTTAATGGGCAAAATCAGACCGAGGGGTTCGGAATAGGGGGTGTTTTTGTGAAAACCGAAAAAACACTATAACTTCTTAATTAAAGTAGTAATTTAATAAAATTAATTAAAGTAGATATCGAATCGGTTTAAAGTTTATATTACTTCTTAAAAATGGGCCAAAAGTATATGCATGACAGATTTTTGATAAATTTAGAAGTGGGCTCAAGGGGCGAAAAAAACAGGGATTTTGAGAGAAAAAAATTCATAACTTCGTCAATTTTCAAGATATCAAGTCCAAATAAATTTTTTGTAAATGTTCTTAAAATTATCTAAAACTTTTGTATTTACAAGTTTTTGATAGGACCAACTTTTACCGATGAAAAAAATTAAAAACGAAAAGAAAAAGGGCGCTAAAAAAAGAGAAAAATCCATAACTCCGTCAATTTTTAAGATATCAAATCCGATTAAATTTATTTTACATCTTCTCAAAAATATCTACAACTTTTATATTGACAAGTTTTTCATAGGACCAATTCGTATAGCAAAAAGAAATTAAACAAAAATAGGAGTTGGAGAAAAAACCTCAAATCCAAACTGCTTATATTCTGACTCATTTTTAAATTCATTTTTGATTTTAAACGCATCCAAATGGTAGATCCTCTTATTTGGAAACTGTATAAAGTGACGCATTGGTCAATTTTCTGATAAAGACAGAATATATTTCAAAAAAGGCTACCAAAAAGGGTATTTTGAACAGAATTTCCGAAAGTCATCGGGACTGAAAATTGAAGGAAGTGTTCAAATAAGAAATTGCGTTTTTTTCTGACTCGTTTTAAAATCAATTTTTGTTCTCAAACGCATCCAATTTACAGATCCTCTTATTTAGGAACTATATAATGTGATGCATTGGTCAGTTTTTTGATAAAGCCGGAATATATTTCAAAAAAGGCTACCAAAAAGGGTATTTTAAACAGAATTTTCCGAAATCATCGTGACTGAAGATTTAAGGAAGTATTCAAATAAGAAATTGCGTTTTTTTCTGACTCGTTTTTAAATCTATTTTTGCTCTCAAATGCATCCAATTTACAGACCCTCTTATTTAGGAACTATATAATGTGATGCATCGATCGGTTTTTTGATAAAGACAGAATATATTTTGAAAAAGGCTACCAAAAAGGGTATTTTGAACAGAATTTCCCGAAGTCTTCGTGATTTGAAAATTTAAGGAAGTTTTCACATAGCAAATTGCGTTTTTTATGACTCATTTTAAAATCCATTTTCGCTCTCAAACGCATCCAATTTACAGATCCTCTTATTTAGGAACTATATATTCTGACAAATTGGCCAGTTTTTTGATAAAGATAGAATATATTTTTAAAAATGCTGTCAAAGTGAGTATTTCGCACAAAATTTCCCTAAGCAATCATGATTAAAGAATTAAGGATGTATTCAAACAACAAATCGGTTATTTTATGACTCATTTTTAAATTCATTTTTTTTCTCAAATGCATTCAACTGACAGTTTTCTGTTATTTAGGAACTGTATAATGTACTGTTTTGGTCGATTTTCTAAAAAATTCAGAATCTATTTCAAAATATGTTGTCAAAATGGGCATTTGAGCTGAATTTTTCTTAAGATGATTCTGATAAAACCAGTTTTTGCAGAAAAATGAAATTAAAAATTTTTCATAAACGGCCAAATGAAGTTATTAAACTGGGTGTATCTCTAATCATATATTTTATTGTTGAAATGAGCACTCTTCGAAATCTACCTCCGCCTATAGGCCCAGCCGACAGGGATTTTTTTTAAATCCGTATTCTATGGATTTTATTCTATATTATGTGTTTTTCTTCATAGCAGCATCTTTTAAAATATGCTATTTAATTGAATTACAGTGCCAAAAACAAAATGATACTTGCGTTTTTAGACGTTTTCTTAAATATCTAGAAATATACATGTGGAGTTATTCTGAAATTCCAGGCGTGTCAACAAAGTAGTACAAGTCATATTTTTTCGTGAGGTTTTTTTTCCTTGGAACTCCATAGGGGACCGTCCAGAAATTAAAAAAGAGCATATATCCTTTGGATAACCCTGTAAAAATTAATGTAGCAAAAGCATCCAAACTCTAAATTATGATTAAATGGCTAATTGTAATAAAATGTGTTAATTTTTATGAGTAAAGCATGCATAATCGTAGAGAAATTAAGATTGTTATAAAAAGGTCGCAAATTTTTGTAGGTTTTTTTACTTATAATTCTGAGTTCTCAATAAAAAACAATGTTATTTTCAGAAAATATGGCGAACAACACTGTACATAATAAACTGTAACCATGATTCAAAAATGATAAAAATTGTAGGAATAATGAGTAGGTTAACTAAATTTTTCACTGCGCATGCGAGAAAGTAATTAAAATATAATTTGCATAAAGTGTTAGCTAAATGTATAGAGAAACTTATGTGGAAGTCTCAAAAAACATAGCTTCAAGATTTTGAAAAGTATTATCGATAGAATAAATGCAAAATCCCTTGTTCCAAAAGGAAGCAAAAAGAAAAAAAACTGAGGGGTTGCGTCCAAATACAGTAGTGCGTGCAAAACTGTGTATTCTGTATTGACACTAATCAATGGATAAATGGATTGAACCCCTCACCTTTTTTGCTTCATTTAGGGAATAAAGGATTTTGAACTTAATCTATCGACGATTACTTTCAGAATTTTCAAGCTGTGTTTTCGACAAAAGTGTATAAAGCTAGATGTATAGAGCAAATTTTGTTCACAAAAGTTGCTCGATATATCTAGCTAACACAATGTGCAAATGAATTTTTTATAGCGTTCACGCACGCGCAATGAAAAAGCATTTAGTAAACCTGCTTATTTTTCATACAATTTTTGTTATTTTAAAATTTTGATTGCAGAATATTTTGTACAATGTTGTCTGTCATATTTTCTATAAAGAACATTGTTATATATTAAGAACTCTGCAAATTATAAGCAAAAAAACTCGGCAAAATTTTATCGCTTTTATAAAAACCTTAACTTCTCTACGAGTATGTATACTATCCACATAAAAAATAACACAGTTTATTACAATAAATCACTTAATCATGATCTTCAGTTTGGATGCTTTTGTTACGTTAGTTTTGATAAGGGTACCCAAAAGATCTTTGTTCTTTTTTAATTCACAGACGGTCTTATGACATTTCGGGGAAAACATCTTCATGAAAATATATGACCTGTACTATTTTTTTTTACACACCTGGTGTTTCAGAATAATCCCTCATGTATACTTCTAGAAATTTAAAAAAATGTTTAAAATCGCAAGTGTCAAGATTTTGTTTTGCTGGCATTATATTGCTTAAATTTACATTAATAGCAGTATGATCTTCATATAAGAAAAAATACATACATTAAGTCTTTTTTTTAAGATACCTGTGTAATTCTAAAGATCTGTAAAAACTGAAAAGCAAAGCTCGCATTATATATGTTATAAAGATATATTTTTTTTCGCTTAAAAACTGGACATGATATACTGTGTTGCCTTGTACAAAAAAGAAGAGATTAAGACAAAAATATCTTTAATATATTATGACACTGTATGTGAAAATGAAACGTCAGACATCACTCATGTCCAAATTTTAGATACACAACTGAATTATTAGGATCTTGGTATGAAACCGGAAATGTCTGAATAATCATGATGAGTCTGAAATTAAGACCGTCCTTGAAATTCCGACACTTAAGTGTTTGAATAGGATACAAAAAATCTTGGCTACAATACAATTATGCAACTGTATATGGACTATCAGAGCAAATTCTCTAGCTTCTTTTGTACAAGAATTTTCTTATAAAAAATGGTGTTCTTGTATATAAAAGATTTCTCCTTTATAAAAAATAAATTTTTCTATGCTAAAATACAGGTATTCAAAATGTCGAAGATTCAGCAGTTCTGGAGAATAGTTTTCAAATAGGTGAAAATCGTTTAAAATACTTTTTCATACACTAAGTTTGCACTTTATATACATTATTAATGGTACATTACATTATATATATTTTAAAACAAAATTTTTGTTGATAATTATAAATTGTTCTTAAAACTGCTTTTTTTTCTTGAAAAGCTTATGATTATTAATAAGATTTAATGAATAGAGAAAACTTCAAGTTAAATAAATCTATAAAAATATATTTCGTATAAAACTTTGTTTTATGAGATAGCATATGGCACTGCAAACTTTTTTGACACTTAGGAAATGCTTCCATTAGGTTGTTTCAGACACAAGTTCTAGAGAATATTTACAATGTTTATAAATAATCATTTTTAAATAACTTTATTTTCGTTTATTAGCTTCTGGATATTCCGGCATATAACATACACTTTCGAAAAATAAATCCTTACTATTATTATAAATCGGAAAGTGAGTTTGTTTGTTTGTTTGTTTGTTTGTTTGTTCCGCTTTCACGCCGTAACTACTGAACCGATTGCTTTGAAATTTTGCAGACGTAAAGTTAGAAGTCCGGATTAAATAATAGGGTAATTTTTATTTATTTTATTCAAATATTTTCCTTAATAATTCAAAATTTAATTATTTTTTATACAAAATCAATAGGCATTTTTCAGATAAAATTTAACCATTTTCCTTTCCTGTTGCCAAGAAAATAAAAAATTGGAATAATAATTTTTCAGCGGCAATGAATTTTTAATAGAAAACTTCCACGCGAAAAACTATAATAAAATAATTTAAAAGAAAATAAATATGACGTCATGTTTGAAATAAAAATAAAAGGTGTATTTTTTATAATACATTTAACAAGGATATTTGTTTAGTTAATAGGAATTTTTGTGTAAAATATGGTGACATAAATTAAAAGTAAAAAGAATGAAAAAAGAATTATATTTTTAATAAAATGGTTCACTCATGAAAATGTGACGTCATAGTTGAAATAAAACCGGTACTTTATAGCAGTCGTTAAAAATATAAGGGGTATGAATATCAGTAGCTAATAGAGCGAGATAAATAATGACTTCATATTTAAAATGAATCAGAAATATTTTATACTTATACTAATTAATCCTTACTAATATTATAAATCGAAAAGTGAGTTTGTTGTTTGTTTGTTTGTTTGTTCCGCTTTCACGCCGTAACTATTGAACCGATAAGCTTTGAAATTTTGCAGACGTAAAGTTAGAAGTCCGGATTAAATAATAGGGTACTTTTTATCCCGGAAAAAATTGATATTCCCGAGGGAAAACAAAAATATAGTTTGCTTGATGGATGGATTGTAGATGGCGCTGTGTGTCGTTTAAAACAAGATAAAATAATGCGATAGATGGCGCTGGGTGTTTTTAAAACGTGGTAACGATGTGTAGTAGCTGTATAATAGTTAGGTTAGTTTAGTGCTTTTTTTCTAGGTAGATATCTAAAGTAGTTATTGTTTTTTCGATAGGTAATTACGTCGCTTTGTTCGTCATTTAGATTGTTATAGTTTATCAATTTAATTTAAATGCTTTAAGTGATAAATTAAAATAACATAAAAAGATTATGGCTTGACATGTTTCATTGCTCTTACGGCAACATTTTCAAAAGCAAATAAATGATAAAAAGAAATTTCTCCAAATAAACAGAAAAACACAAATCACGTGAACATTTGCAACAAAATTGAACAAATCACGTTGCAATGAATTTGCCTACATTGAGTTACCTAAAATATGGAAGGAAATGCTTCAAAGGTTTTTAAGACAATAATTTGTAATATTTCACGCTCACAATTATTTTTATTCATTTTTATTTCCAGTTTTATTTTTATATGATCATGTTCACGTGATTTGTGTTTTTCTGTTTATTTAAACAGAATTGTATTTAAACAGAATTGTTTATTTAAACAGATTGTTATAGTTTAGTTTGGGATTTTAGTTTAGTTTAGGTTTATACTTTACTCATATTTTCACAATGCCTTTCAAACGTAAATCTAATTTGTCGAGCACCTCATTTAAAGCTCGGGCAATGAAAATTGCCCGATCTCAAGAATCGTCTCTCCATGATGAATTAAGAAGGCGCGAACAAGCAGAGCGTCAGGGTGCTTCGAGAGATGCTGAGCTACCATCTCAGCGCCAGCAAAGACTTGAGGAGCAAGCCGCTCGCCAAGCTTCTTTGAGGGCTTCTGAGAATGATATTTGTACTCAAGTCCGTTTATCGCAACAGGCTCAATGTCAGACAGCCCTAAGGGCGTTAGAGTCACCTCTTCAAACGCAGCTACGTTTGGAAGAGCAAGCAGAAAGACAAGCTGTTTTGAGAGCTAACGAGACGCCTCTTGAAACATAGCTTCATTTAGAGGAGCAAGCAGAAAGACAAGCTATTTTGAGAGCTAATGAGACGCCTCTTCAAACGCAACAACGTTTAGAGGAGCAAGCTAAAAGACAGGCAGCTTCTAGAATGGCGGAGACTCCAGAAGAGTCTCTGGCGAGAAGAACCGCGCATGCAGAAATGCAAGTTGAACGGCGTCGAGCTTTTATGAGAAATACTTGGTCTGTGTTTAATAATACTGCATTTGAATACGATCCTTTGATCGATTACAAAAACCATTCCTTGGTAGTCATCGGGTTAATGAATAAAAAATGTAGGTTTTGTGATGCCCTTAAATGGAAGGACGAAACGGCAGGTCTTTGTTGCGTCAATGGGAAAGTACGTATTCCTACATTGGATGCACCAGAAGAACCCCTCAAAACTCTTCTTTTGTATGACTCCGATGAGTCACGGCGCTTTTTAAATAGGATTCGAAAATATAATTCCTGTTTCCAGATGACATCTTTCGGGGTAGACCGGGAAATAGTCATGCCCTGATTTTCACCAACTTTTACTATCCAGGGCCAAGTTTACCACAGGATCGGTTATATGCTTCCCGCGGCCAATGAACAACATAAATTTCTTCAGATATATTTCATGGGAGATGAAGATAATGAAGCAGATCGGCGATGTCAGTACATTCAAGGAGTTACAAGAAGAGGGAAATCGTACTAAAAATCCAAAGAATGTTGCATGAGCACAATCGACTTATTAATACTTTTAAAATGGCGTGAGACCGCATGCCTCACGAAGAATACAAATTGGTTATTCACGCAGATCGCACTCCGCACGGAGAACACGAGAGACGATTCAATGCGCCTCTCATCAGTGATGTTGCTGCAGTGGTTTGTGGTGACTTTTCTTCATCACGCGACATCGTTCTCCGAGCGCATGATAATACTTTGACACGCGTACCCGATACTCACAAGTTATATGACGCCCTTCAGTATCCCTTGATTTTCAGCAAAGGCCAAAAAAGTTATCATTTTGAGCTGCCATTAATCAACCCAACTACAGGTCAACCCATGCCTAATAAAAAAGTATCCTGTATGAAGTTTTATGCTTATCACATGATGTTACGTGAGAATGATTTTTACTTGCTGCCCCGTTTCAGGCAAATTTTCCATCAGTTTTTAGTGGACATGTGGGTTAAAACCGAGAGCGAGCGCCTCCGTTATATAACTCTTAACCAAAAAAAATTACGAGCTGAACAATACATTCACCTGCAAGATGCAGTAAGTAACGATGCCAATGTAAATCCCAGTGATTTAGGAAAGATGGTTATTCTCCCATCAACTTTTATCAATAGCCCGCGCTACTTTCACGAATATACGCAAGATGCTTTTGCATAAGTACGTGCTCACGGCCGTCCCGATCTCTTTGTTACATTCACCTGTAACCCATCTTGGAAGGAGATAACCGATGAGTTAATGCCAGGTCAGAAACCAATTGACAGACACGACTTGATAGCGAGGGTACACGACATTTCGGTCCCGCCGTTTCGGTCCCGCCGTTTCGGTCCCGAGACATTTCGGTCCCTGGCCATTTCGGTCCCGAGACATTTCGGTCCCGAGACATTTCGGTCCCGAGACATTTCGGTCCCGAGACATTTCGGTCCCTGGCCATTTCGGTCCCTGGCCATTTCGGTCCCTAGTCATTTCGGTCCCTTGCTATTTCTTTACCGGCTTTCTTATAACTTGATTTCTGATTGATGAAGGCCTACTAACGCTGTAAGCTCAACATTGTTGGGGTTTTGTTTTATTTTTTTATTCTCCTGCCCCCCCCCCCTTTCCACAAATTTTATACAAAGCTGAATATAATAGTCCAATAAGTTTAATCTATTGTAACTCGTGATAATAAAATCACAGCGAGTTGAAAATTTGATTAAATAATGTTACATAATTTTACACTGTCTTTATTATTATTATTTAACAGAATGAATATTTTAAGTTTTATCACATATTCTTTGTATTTGGTATTTTATCTATACAAAAACTAAAATACATATTTGATTGATTGTTTTAGCACACTTTCTTAGAATCTTTAAATTAGGGATTTCGTAACTAGGCGTGCTACGAAAATTTTTTGTTTAAAAAATAAAAATGCTCCAACGACCTTTTTTATGTAATAATTATTGGTTGCTTTTTTTTTTTTTTTTTTTTTTTTTTTTTTTTTTTTTACAGTTTTCTTACTTTATGAGGACAATTTTTTTGAATAAATTTTATTGAAAGTGGGCCTATTTCTTTGTAATAAAATGATTATTTTTTAATTTTATATAATAATGTAACTATTATTTTAAATAATTTTATTTTCAATTTTTAACTGACAAAACTAAGCTTTATTTAATTTATCGCTTATTTATTTATTTGCATTACCTTTTCGCTCCCACTTTCACAGAAAAAAATTGACAATTCTTATTTTAATTTTATTATTAATTGAAATTATAGTTTTAAATTTCAGTAACTTTAAATATAAAATAAATAAACAGGTAAACAATAAGTTTCATTTTATAACTACTACAAAACATAATGATAAATTGAATATAAAACAGATTATGTATTGAGTTTATTTAAAGTAAAATTCGAAATGCGTATTAATAATTTTATCAACTTAATTAAATAAAGATTCATTAAATTAAAAATACATATATTTAATAAAATATTAATTTGATTTTAATTTTAAAATCACTAACTGTTTTGAGATTTAATTTATAGCAATTATTCATCACCATAAGTTTTTATTGAAAAATTATTATTTATTTCAAAAAAGAAAATTATTATTATTATTATTTTTTTTTTTTGAAAAATCAGTTAGTAATGTAACGTAATAATTAATTAAACATAATAATGCAACACTGTAACAATGCGTAAAAATATTTCTTAACAGTGTTAGGTAACATTATTATCCAGATGCAGATTTAAATTTTCAGAAACAAAGTTATAGTTTACAGTTCGCAAAAAGCAATCATATATTAATTAATTATTTTTAAAGAGATCTAAGATTTCTAAAACTTTTAAACAGATAAAGATTTCTAAAACTATTTGCAGATTTTTTTTTATTATTATTAAACACATATTGTACAAATTATATGCAACTGAAAATCTGTAGGCCATAGACATTTGCTTAAGCAAATTAAATTCGACTTATGTGTGTTTTTAAATTACGAGATCTTCATGATTGAGGAACTTCCATATAAATCCACAGAACAATCCTCCCCCCACTCCTGAAAACAATTACTTCTGTCATATGAAATTTGAGTGGCGTTTGGATCCCCTGCAATATGTTTGAGTTTGGATCCGAGTTATACGTGTAAGCGGTTTTTGGATACTTGTTACTTCTAATTAATCGCATTACACTAAAACTTTATGTGGCTTTCAGTTAAAAAACCAGTGTTGAATTCAGACAGTTTTCTCCGGGAGAGACTTCTGTGGCTCAGGGGGGGATTCAATAGAGTCCTGGGGGAGGGGGATTCACTTTTTTTACCACTGAAAACACAAAATCTCAAAATTTCCGGGGGGGTTGATAGCGGGGAATGACCCGCCCCTGAATTCAACACTCCAAAACGTTCCCTTAAAATTATGTCAGATATTTCCCGTGCACAAAATTTCAGCTTGCTGGAGAAGGGGCCGAAATGTCTGAGGACCGAAACGTCCAGGGACCGAAATGTCTCGGGACCGAAATGACCATGGACCGAAATGTCTCGGGACCGAAATGTCTCGGGACCGAAACGTCTCGGGACCGAAATGGCCAGGGACCGAAATGTCTTGGGACCGAAACGTCTCGGGACCGAAATGTCTAGGGACCGAAACGGCGGGACCGAAACGGCGGGACCGAAATGGCGGGACCGAAACGTCCTGCTTCCTGATAGCGAGAGTATTCAGATTAAAAGTACAGAAACTTATGGGTGTCATTACCAAAGGTAAAGTATTTGGCGACGTGCAATGTTATATGTACTCCATCGAATGGCAGAAAAGGGGGCTGCCACATGTTCATATTTTGATTTGGCTCAAGGAGAAATTGCGACCTACCCACATTGACAATCTAATTAGCGCTGAAATTCCTGATCCTACAGAAGATAAGGAGTTGCACGACACTGTGGTTAAAAACATGATGCATGGTCCCTGTGGAATTCGTAACTCTACATCACCGTGTATGAAGGAGGGGAAATGCACAAAAAAGTACCCGCGATCACTTATAAAAGATACTATCCACAATGAACAGGGCTATCCGTTATACAGAAGAAGATCACCTGAAGACGGGGGCCAAACGGTTACTATCAAAACCCGCAGCGGAGCTTTTGAAACTATGGACAATAGTTGCATTGTACCGTACTCGCCAATTTTATGTAAAATATTTAATGCCCATATAAATGTGGAGGCCTGCGGTTCCGTGCGCGCTATCAAATATATTTGCAAATATATTAACAAAGGAACCGATCAAGCCGTGTTCAATTTTATACAGGAAGCTGGATCGTCTGTCATAAACGATGTGCAAGCTTTCCAACAGGGGCGTTATGTGAGCAGCAATGAGGCAGCATGGCGACTTTTAGGATTCCCATTACATGAAAGGCACCCCACTGTCACTCATTTGGCCGTGCATTTAGAAAACGGACAGCGTGTGTATTTTAATGAAAGCAATTTCCATGATAGGATGGCGTCTCCGCCAAAGACAACACTGACCGCATTTTTCCATCTTTGCCAAATCGACCCATTTGCAAAAACCCTTTTGTATTCAGAGGTTCCCCGATACTATACATGGAATGCCTCTAGAAAAGAGTGGAAACGTCGCATTCAAGGCACCCCAGTAGAAAACTGGCCCGGGGTAAAATCAGGGGATGCTCTTGGTCGTGTATATACTGTTCACGTGTGCAATTTTGAGTGTTTTTGTTTAAGAATGCTTCTGCACCATGTTCGTGGACCAACTAGCCACAGGGACCTTAAAATTGTGAACGGTCAAGAGTGCGCAACATACAGAGAGGCATGTGAAGTTCTTGATCTGTTGGAGAATGAGAATCATTGGGAGGAAACCATGATAGAAGCAGTTCAATGCAGATCACCTACAAAAATAAGAGAGTTGTTTGCAACCTTGATCTCAACCTGCGGTGTTTCTAATCCTCAACAGCTATGGGAAAAATATAAAAATGATATGGCAGAAGATATTTTAAAAAGATTGCAGATGACACATCCGGACATTCCGTACAATGATTTTATTTACAACGAGGCTCTCACTAAAATAGAAAATAAAACTATGGAAATAATCGGTAAAAAATTGAGTGAATTTGGAATGACTAGCCCACAACGATCAGAAGAAAGCGTAACTGACATCGCCAGAGAGCTAGATTATAATGCTACTATACTGCAACAGCAAGTAAATGACATGGTCCCACAATTATTACCCGAGCAAAAACTGTATTCGACGAAGTAACACGCTACGTAGAGTCAAGGAATGGCGCACTTTTCTTTCTTGATGCTCCGGGGGGCACTGGAAAAACTTTTTTGCTGAATCTTCTTCTGGCTCATGTCAGAAAGGATAAAAACATTGCAGTAGCCGTTGCTTCCTCTGGAATTGCTGCCACGCTGCTCACTGGAGGACGAACTGCGCACTGCCTCTAAATCTTGCTCAAGAGGAATCCCCAATCTGCAATTTTAGTAAAAATAGTGGTCGGGCCGCGATGCTGCGCCATTGTAAGCTGTTAGTTTGGGATGAGTGTACCATGTCGCACAAAGGAGCTATTGAAGCTCTCAATAGGACTTTGCAGGATATAAGGGATTGCAAAAGCATAATGGGAAGATTGGTAGTTTTATTAGCAGGTGACTTCCGGCAAACACTGCCAGTCATACAAAGAGGGACTCCAGCAGATGAAATAAAAGCTTGCCTAAAATCGTCCAAGTTGTGGCACCATGTCATAAAGTTTCAATTAACCACAAACATGCGAGTGCGATTATTCAACGACATTCAATCGGGTCATTACGCGGAAACATTGTTAAAAATCGGTGATGGGAAAATGACAGTAGATGCAGAGGGAATGATAACTTTAACGGAAGAGTTTTGTAATGTTGTGGGCAGCGAATTGGAGTTGGTAGTAAAAGTTTATACTGACTTACACGATCATATAAATGATGACCAATGGCTCTGCGAACGCGCAATATTAGCACCAAAAAATGAAACGGTCATTAAAATAAATGAAAATATTTTGAATGAAGTTATGGGAGAAAATACTGAATATTTATCTGTAGACACAGTGATAGAAACAGAACATAGTACCTCATATCCTGTGGAGTTCTTAAAGTCTTTGGAATTATCTGGGGTGCCTTCTCATAAATTAAAACTAAAAGTAGGTGTTCCGGTGATGCTCATGCGTAATCTCGATGCCCCTAGACTGTGTAATGGTACCAGGCTGCGTGTCACTCAGCTTGGGCGGAACATTATTACAGCCACTATTTTAACTGGCGCAGCAAAGGGTGAAAGTGTACTCATTCCTCGGATTCCGATTATTCCAACAGACCTCCCATTTCAATTTAAAAGACTACAATTTCCTATAAGGGTTTCATTTGCAATGACCATTAATAAAGCACAAGGCCAAACTCTAAGGGTTGCTGGAGTACACTCGGAAAAACATTGTTTTTCGCATGGTCAGCTCTATGTAGCGTGTTCCCGGGTTTCCAGTACCCAAAATCTGCATGTTTTTGCTCCACAAGGGAAAACATATAATATAGTGTACCACCCAGTTTTATCATAAAGTCATAATTTCATTTGTCATAATCGAATTCCACGCGGGCGAAGCCGCGGGCGGAAAGCTAGATAGATTTTAATGTAACTTACATTGTGTTGTATAATTTTTCAGAAATTTTGTAATAAATAAAATATAGCAATCTATGTTTTTTAATTGACTACTTATGGAGATGTTTTAAATCAGATGAACCCAATTACAAAAGGTTGGCTTTATTTGAAAGGTTCCGCTGAATGAATTTTTATTTGATTAAAACTGTTAACATGTTGGCCGTTACGTCATTCATTGGTGACTAACATTGAACTTTCCGTTTAGATGACACTTTTCACCGATGACAAACAGACTAAAATATGATATAAAACTAAAAATTACTATGATATAAAAATTTCTTTCGATTCAAAGTTTCTTTAAAAAAAAACTGACCAGCGTAGCGGGCGAAGGCTGCTAGTAAATAAATAAAATAATAACAATAATTTAAATTAAAAAAAGTAAATAAATAAAAATTGTTGAAATTTACAAGCACGTGCTATACGTCGATTTTAAAACAAGGTTCGCACTCTTCAAGGATTTTCAAGCACTTTTTACCAGAATTTTTGTAAGGTAATATTTGTCGAATCAATGAAAAAAAAAGTTTTATTTTCAGATGTTCTGATTACTATTTTTCGTAATTTCTGGTACTGAAATAATTAAAATTCCCCGAATCTCTTGATGAGTAAGAGCCTGTAGAAATAAAGTATTAAAAAAAAGAAAAAAAGGAAATATGAAAAAAAATATATTGCCCAACTAAACTGATGGCATTGCTAACTGATGGCACAGGCTACGCATACTAACTGTATATTACAGCCTTTTATTTTAAAGGAGTAATATGCCGTTCGAAAAACAAATTAAGCGGGAAATAGCAATCTCATTTCCTCTCTTTATACTTAATCATTGAACACCCCAAATTAATCAGAAAAGCCTTCTATCATATAAAAAACATATATCCAAAATTCGAAGCAAATCGGATAAGTCATTAAAAAACCCATTTATAAAACTTAACAGGAATTAACCCCCTCCTTCATACATAACCAAAACACCCCAAATTAATCAGAAAAGCCTTCTATCATATAAAAAACATATATCCAAAATTCGAAGCAAATCGGATAAGTCATTAAAAAACCCATTTATAAAACTTAACAGGAATTAACCTCCTCCTTCATACATAACCAATAAACTTCCAAAACTATTCAGAGATTAGCTTTATCAGAAAGAAACTACATCCAAAATTTAAAGCAAATCGAATAATTCTGCACAAATCCAATTTATCAAATTTAAGAGAGGGAGAATCGCTCGTACTCCCCTTTATAATTAAGAAATGAACCCCACAACTAATCAGGGAAGCATCTTAGCATTATGAATCTGTATGAAAAATTGAAGCAAATCGGTTAATACTGCATAAAAAACCCATTAAGCTAAATTAAAAGGGGGGCGTTATCCACCATTTCCTCCCTTTATACTTATCCAACGAACACTTAATACTAATCACGGAGGCATTTCATCAGAAAGATTCTGTATCTAAAATTAGAATGAAATTTGATAATTCTGAATGTAAAACACATTTATCTAAATTAAAGGCCGGGGGGAAGAGCACCCGTCCCCCTCTAAGACTTGCCCAATGGACTCCTAAAACTAATCATGGAGGTGTTCTCATCAGAATGATCCTACGTCTAAAATTTGAAAGAAATCTGATAAATCTGCATGTAAAACCCATTTATCTAAATTAAGGGTGGGATATTAGTCCCCCGTTCCTCCTCTTGATACTTATCCAATGAACTTTCAAAACTAATCATGGATACGCTTTATTAGAATGATCCTATATCTAAAATTTGAATGAAATCTGATAATTCTGCATGAAAAACCCATTCATATAAATTAATGGGAGGGGCATTAGCCCCCGTCCCCCTCTTATACTTATCGAATGAATTCCCAAAACTAATCAGGTAAGCGCTTTATCAAAGTAAACCCATTTCTATATTTTCAAGTCAATCGGATATTTTTATCATGAGTTCTTTCGTTACATACATGCGCACATACAGAATGGGCGGGCACATAAGCTCTTAGGCTTTGATAGCCTGTGAGCTGAAAAGTTGATCATAAGATGCAAATTATATAATTTAATAAATATACTATTTAATTACAAAAATATTTTTTACTCTCAGATTATATGGAAAGCAAAATTTATTATTCTTTACAAAAATCTTTGTGTTCATTTTTGCTATCTGTCTCATGAAATTCTTTGCAAAAATTTAAATGCGTGTTATGTGAGGAATATGTTTTGAAATAGAATAATTAAGATTGATAACTTATGTGCGAGTTATACACCGTAATATATGGTATATTTTATGTATTCTTTCTTATGACTGATGAGTTCAACCTTTTTTTTAAATTGAAGCCAGTATTTTTAGGTAGATTTCGTATGAAATATTACCTATTGCGATCGCACCAATGTTGGAATTTCTGAAAATTTTTTGCAGATCTACGCCGACCATGACCCTAGACCCAAAAACTACCTTCAGTAAAAGAGTTTATCTATCTATCTATCTATCTATCTATATCTATATATATATATATCCCACTTTCTTATGGACACGATAACTTCTATAGTTTTGCTCCAATCTCTTCCAAACTGATACATAAAATCAAGGGGTATAAAATCTTGGCTAAGTTCGTTAATGGACAAAATCCGTCCAAGGGGTGGAAATAGGGAGGGGTTTTGTGTAAATCGAAAAAACGCCATAACTTCTTAATTAAAGTTCTTAATAAGTTTATATGTGACAGATTATTAGTAAATTTAGAAATGGGCTCAAGCGGTGAAAAAAACAGGGTTTTTGGGAGAAAAAAATTCATAACTTCGTCAATTCTCAAGATATTAAGTCCAACTAAATTTTTTATAAATGTTCTCAAAATTATCTAAAACTTTTGCATTTACAAGTTTTTGATATGACCAACTTTTACCGATGAAAAAAATTAAAAAGGAAAAGAAAAAGGGGGTGAAAAAAGAAAAAAATCCATAACTCCGTCAATTTTTAAGCTATCAAATCTAATTAAATTTATTTTACATCATCTCAATAATATCTATAACTTTTATACTGACATATTTTTCATAGGACCAATTCGTATAGCAAAAATAAATTAAACAAAAATAGGAGTTGGAGAAAAAACCTCAAATCCAAACTGCTTATATTCTGACTCATTTTTAAATTCACTTTTGATTTTAAACGTATCCAAATAGTAGGTCCTCTTATCTAGAAACTGCAAAAAAGGACGCATTGGTCAGTTTTTTGATAAAGACAGAATATATTTCAAAAAAGTTTGCCAAAAAGGGTATTTTGAACAAAATTTCCCGAAGTCATCGTGACTAAAAATTATAGAAGTATTCAAATAAGAAGTTGCGTTTCTTTCTGACTCGTTTTTAAATCAATTTTTGCTCGAAAATGCATCCAATTTACAGATCGTCTTATTTAGGAACTGTATAATTTGATGCATTAGCCAGTTTTTTGATAAAGACAGAATATATTTCAAAAAAAGGTTGCCAAAAAGGGTATTTTGAACAGAATTTCCCGAAGTCATCCTGACTGAAAATTTGAGGAAGTATTCAAATAACAGATTGCTTTTTTTCTGACTCGTTTTTAAATCCATTTTCACTCTCAAACGCATCCAATTTACAGATCCTCTTAAATAGGAACTACATAATGTGACGCATTGGGCAGTTTTTTGATAAAGATAGAATATTTTTTTAAAAATGCTGTCAAAGTGGGCATTTCACAAAAAATTTTCCGATGCTATCAGAATTAAAGAATTAAGGATGAATTCAAATAACAAATCGATTATTTTATGACTCATTTTAAAATTCAATTTTGCTCCCAAACGCATTCAATTGACAGTTTTTTGTTATTTAGGAACTATATAATGTACTGTTTTGGTTGATTTTTTTTAATAAATTCAGAATATATTTCAAAATATCTTGTCAAAATGGGCATTTGAGCTGAATTTCGCTTAAGATGATTCTGATAAAACCTGTTCTTGCAGGAAAAAGAAATTAAGAATTTTTCATAAGCGGCCAATGAAGTTATTAAACTGGGTATATCTAATCATACTTTACTTTTTGTTGTTTAAACGAGCACTCTTCGAAATCTACCTCCGCCTATTGGCCAAGCCGACAGGGATTTTTAAATATATCGAACCTGCTTTTCCTTCAGCATATAAAAGTGAAGTGATATAGTCTCCATCTATAATATTCCTTGAATTATGAAAACTAGAGTTGATTTTTTTAGGTGTGTGCGTGTGTATGTTTAAAGACTGTTTTTATGGATGTCACGTTATCTGTGTTCTGTTTTAAGATCATAAACGTTCGGCGATTCAATGTATTCAGACACAAGAAAATACTCCCACATATCCATTATATTTCCCACTTTCTTTTTGTACTTTCTATGAATAGGATATCGTTTGATATAAGACTTTTCTTGTCACGATCTGAATAGTAATATTTCTATCGCAAATGACTTTGACGTGATAGTTCATGTTTCTAAACGTGCAGATGAAGTATCATATGCGTGTGTCAAAAATTCTGTTTTTGAGGTTGTTCTCAACTGCTTTGATCCAAAAGCGCAAAATGTTTTGACATATTTAAAAATATTTTTTTTTTCAAATGGAAAGATATAAAATTGGAAGGCCTGAATATAAAACGATTTGGAATCAAGCTGCATTTTCCATTTTTTATAAATTATCTTTTGAGTTCTAAGGTGAATCGAACACATGGCAAAGACGTTTTTCTCCCTTCCTTGTGATTATTCTTCTTTTGTAAAAAACGGAAAACGCAGTTTGATTGCATATAGTTTCTGAACAAAAACTCCTGCTAGTTTCATGCATTTCCGAACAAAAATAAATTTAAACTTATGCCATAAAGTTACCCTTTTAGATTTGAGAACAGCCTTAAGCTAGTAATATTTTCACATTTAGGAGTATTTGACTTTATAAGATTATAGGTAAAGTCTGGAATTTTCAGTGTGAAATACGTACAAAATGTTGCTTCTTGATAAAACATTTTCTAATATTAAATAAAGCAGTCACTCATAATATTACTTCTGGATGTTTCGTTCAATTGGAGATATCTCTCTATTTGTGTTACTTCCAGCGAGAAGAAAAGTAAAATAAAACTCCATATTAAACGTACTTTTTGAAAGATAGTAGACTTTAATAACAATAAATAAATGCGAAACTATGTTGTTATTTGATTAAGAAAACACTAAAATATTAAATCCATCTATAGATTAACACTGTTTCTTTTATGTTTTAAATGCCCTTGTATATATTGCGGATTTCTTTAAATTACGTTTTTAATGATTTTCCAAATAAGATAACTAAATGGAAGCTCTATTCCCGATACACGATTTATAATAAAAACTGAATTTTACTATAAACGTTATAGGGCATGTTTAGAAGAGCTTGATTAATTGTCACTGATATGTACTGCGCAAAAAAGCATTCAATTAATTACTTTATTCAATTAAATATTCAAATCGTTAATGCATTCATTATAAAGTTAATTTCACACTTAATTCTCTACGGTTATATCTCCAATCCTCTTTTTCGCACATTCAATGCATAGCTAACTATTTAGTAGGAATTGCACATTACCAACTGTTCTAGCGTATTTAGCTCAAATAACTTATTGATATTATTTCGCTCAATTAGAAATATTCAATTTGTATGACAATTTTACCAATCAGTTTGTGTTAAATAATAGTTTATTCAGTAATAATCTTTTGATATCACGATTTGCTCACACACATTTTCCGAACGGCATATTTGCATGAAAACGACTAGGTTGTTTATAAATGCTCAAATAAAACAACATATGAGTAATTAAACTTAGTGCATAAAATTATTTTTTAACAGCATATTATTTTATCATAAATATTTATTCGCATTGAATTATTGAAAGTCCAATTCGATATTTTCATACAATTATAAAGCATAGCTACCAAACGATTTCGCACTCATTTATATATATATACATTATGTATATTATACAATATAAAAAATATATATAAGTTATTTTAAATCTTTATTAAAGTATTTTCCAGCATATTCACCATTTCCCTGCCTCTTAATAACGTTTTATTAATTATTTATATTTAAACTTTTATTTTAAAATGCGTGTTACATTATTATCATTACGTATTCCAATTTCTAATCTTAAAACATTTTCTCATCATAAAAAGATTTCTTAAAACTTTCATGTTTCTCAATGCTAAAACTGAGATGACAAAGCATTTCGAATGTTTTTATTTTGCTCTTTTCTTTTTATTTCTTATTTTGTTTTAATTTTCTCCTTTCGAGCGCTTTTCAGCAGAGTAACATATCACTAGGAAATTGATGCGCTCTTCATATGAAATTCGCACTCTCCAATTGGACTCTTAGCTAGCGCCGAGCTCTGATTTGTTCTAATCTACACCGAGGCGACGCGGTAACTTTGTGCTCAGAGTTCCCTTAAGTGTTTTTTTAAATCAAAAAGGGCAACTTAGAGACATAAATTTTAATTTATTTTTGTTCGGAAATACATGAAACTAGCAGGTGCTGTTGTTCAGAAACTATCGAATCGCACTTTTTTTTTTTTTTTTTTTTCCAAACATAATAGATTTTTCAGAAAATAGTGCCAAAATGTGTGTTTTGAATAGACTTTTTCGGGCGAGAGAAGAAAAAAACAGTCAAACTGCTGTGCAAAAGGCGTTGTCACGTGATCAAAAAAGCTTATAACTCAATAGGTAATTGATTGATCGATTAAAAAATGGTAAAGTGGAATAGATTCCGAATAGCTACCACGGTCAGGTTTTGCAATTTTATATATCTCTTAAAAGATTTATTTGTAAATATGTCAGAACGTTTTTTGTTTGTTGAGCAAAGCAGTTGAGAACCTTAAATTGACTTGCAAGAAATTAGGAACCTACTTTTGTCGAGTTCTTGATTGTTAAAATAAGTTACAGCTACTTGGTTTACACACAAGTCAGTGTACTGAATCGAATGGATCTCCTTTATTTTATTAGAACTGTTCATTATTTTCAGAAAATGAGTATTCTGGAAGGTAGTTTCAAGGCATAAAATATAGAGTATAAATATTCTTCTTTTCTAAAGGAATGATTTCTAATACCGTGTGTTCTACTGAAGTAAAGATTTAACCGCTTCCCTGTTTTCCGAGAACGTCGTACGGCCAAGGTGTTCTTGTCAATCATGATTTGCCCGTACATAGTACGGGCATCCATACCCTAATCATAATTTTTTCTAACAAGTAAAATTTTATTGTAAATTTTGCATTATTTAATCTGAGCATTTTTCCGATTCTGGCAGCAAAACTTTCTGTTTTGAAAAACCGGTGCTAAAAGATTAAAAATTCTGTAAAATACATGAACAAATAAAGAATACTGCCCAGTTCAACTGATGGCATTGAGCTCACAGGCTACAAATACTAATTGTATATTAAAGCCTTATATTTTCAAGGGTTAATTCCGTTCGAAAAAAATTAAGAAGGGGAAACAGCTCTCCCCTTTCCTCTTTTTTAATACTTAATCATTGAATCTCCTATACTATCAAAGACATGCTTTATCATATAAAAAATCTGTATCCAAGATTCAGAGCAAATGAGATAATTCTTAATAAAAACCCATTTAGCATTCATATAATTTAAAAGGAGTTATCCCCCTCTTTTATACTTAACCATTAAACTTCAAAACTATTCAGATTTGAACGAAATCTGAAAATTCTGCATGAAAAACCCATTTATATAAATTAAGGGGGGGGGGCATTAGAACCCCTCTTCCCCCTATTTATATTTATTCAATGAACTCCTAATAACAGTCACGGAACCGCCTCATCAGAATGATCCTATATCTAAATTTTGAACGAAAACTTAATTCTGCATGAGAATCCCATTTATATCAACTAAAGGGAGGGGCATAAGCCCCCGTTCCCCCTTTTATACATATCGAATGAACTCCAAAAACTAATCAGGGAAGCGCCTTGTCAGGATATACCTACATACAAAATTTCAAGTGGGTCGGATATTTTTATCACGAGTTATCGCGTTACGCACGAACGCACGTACATACAGAACGGACGGGCACATAAGCTCTCAGGCTATGATAGCCTGTGAGCTAAAAAGCATTATTTAAAGGTTTTTCGAAAATATTGATCAGTTAAGTGGTTAATTATCAGATAAAATCGTAAAATTAGGTTTTAAATAATCTTTAATAGATATGATATATAGATTTTTTAAATATTTATTTGCCCCCCCCCCTCAAAAAAAATCCTTTCTTAAACAATTTCTTAAAATAAATAATTAAAAAAAAATGATAAACATTATAAAAACAATGGTATTTAAACACCATTTTTTTAAAATAACTATCAATAAAGTATTTTGATGAATACTTTTAGAATTAAATATTATCTAATATCAATATATTATCAAATGTTTATCAGATATTATCTAAAATGTCCGTTATCTGATGAATACTTTTAGAATCAAATATTTATCTAATATCAATATATTATCAAATATTATCTAAAATGTCCGTTATCTGACAAATCAATATCGAAAAATCGAATACAGTAGACTCCCTCAAATCCGCAAAGCTCGGGGCAAGGGGTTGTGCGGATTTTAGAATTTTGCGGATTTCTGGTTATTGATTTGTTTACATTTTTGAAACGCTTATTTGATTGGTAGTTAAGCATTGTAATCAAATCATATAATAAATTGAAACATTAAAATATTTAAGTAAAATATTTAAATAAATAAACAGTTAAAAAGCAAGTTATTACAAAAAAAAATTAAGTAAAATAAAATTTCAGAAAAATATCAAAGTAAATAATTAAGATGCAATACTAAATATAAATAATGACGAGGAAAAATCAATATTTTTTTATAAAGAAAAATATTTGCCTTTGTTAATAAACAAAAAAGCTTGATTAATTAAAAAATATTTATTTTATACAGCAAAAAATATCCTGCCCCTCGAATTATAAACACTACCAAATGGTCATTGAAAGTTATATTACGCTGCAACTACGATACGATAGTGATTATTTCGATTAAATATCGATCATCGTAATTAGTAAACCGGATGTATCCAAAATTCGTTTTGTAACTAGCAGGGATATGAAAATAGTAATAGAATTATTAAAATAATAATTTTATGTAACAAAGTTTATCTTGCCACACGAATTGCAAACACTACCAAACTGCCATTGAAAATTATATTACGCTGTAACTACGATACGGTAATGATTAATTCGATTAATTATCAATCAGCGTACGTCTAAGAAATACATTATTTTACACTGCAGAAGTTAAATTGAAGACATAAAAAAAGGAAGAAGATGAAAAGGAATTAAATATATATATATATTTAAAGAATTATTTGTATTGCATTAGCCACTGACTTCAGCGCCCTCTTTATCTTTCTATGTTTACATCTGAAAAAATGCGCGGATTTCTGGCGATCTCGGATTTTAGGGAAGCGGATTTAAGGGAGTCTACTGTATATCCACGATTTATTTGCGAATGATCGTAAATGAAAGATATCATTTGTTTTGTCGATATTTTGATATTCCTTTATTTATAGCATTCTTTAATGTTTCAAGTTAAACATAATATCTTCAAACATATTATGTTTTGAACATTTTCTTTAAACCCATTTACAAGATTTATGATGCTGCTTTTCTTACATAAATATATTATGACTTAATAAAAGATACATCTTCAGATAATATAAAAGGATTTTGAGGTTTTGAATAGAGAGCATAAATGCTGCTTTAAACGTAAATAGCGTGGTAGTTTTTCAGATAAATCTATTATTACATAAAATTTAACAAAGTGTTTCTTTTATAATATCTCATAATGGAAAATAATGAAAATTTGAAGTTATTTTTGTTTTGTTATTATTTCATTCCCCTTATAATATCGATATTATTGTAAACAAATTATTAAAGACATCTCTTTGAAAGAATATTGCAATTAAAAAACCATTATTTAACCTAGAGAAATGTTATCATTCTTTAAAAATATTCGCCATTTATTTTTGTTTTAATAAAACAACTAAGAAAAATCATTCGAAAAGACTAGATTATGAAACACTTTCCAATACTCCTGAAAATTTTAACAAAACTTCGTCATTTAGGGAAACTGCCAACACTGTTTAAAAAAAACTTAAATTCTCGGATATACTTTTCCTGAATTTAACAGAAAATGTCCCTTTTCACAAATAAAGGACATTTTCCGTTAAAAATCTAAAAATTTCATCATAGTTCTTGAAAATAATAAAGCGGATGGAGATAGAAAGAAAGAACGGAGATATTCCGTTATCTAAGGGCAAATTTATTTGGAATGTTTACAAAACCGACATCTTGCTTCACAGAAATGGAAAAAAGTTTACGAAAGAATCCTGGCTATTTTGTGAGACTTTTATCGTTCTCTTGAATTGCAACTGTAATGTTTAATTATCATCGAGATTAAAAATTATTATATTTCTTACGAACTTTCTAGCAACTTTATATTACGAACTATATACAGTGATACCTTGGAGGTTCCTCCTAGGTACACCTACCTACTAAATTTATTAAAAATATTGAGTAAAAATTATTAGAACGCATTTCTTTACTTTAATAACGAAAGTGCTATGCCAATAGGCATAAGTCGTTAGGCTATTAAATTTCTGAAGTTGTATGCCTAAATAAAAATTCAAAATAAAAGCTATTTGAGCCTAGTATAAAAAATTAATAAATGTTTCAATAAATTTATAAATAAATATTTATATAGTATTAATATTTATATAGTATTAATATTTTATAAATAATATTGTTTTTTACTTTTTTTTAAATGTCTGGCATTTATTTTCAGCGAAGTAAAAAGTTCTAAAATGCCTAGAAGTAAAACTGGCGTCTAGAGAAGACCTATAAGAAAAGAAGACATAGAAACAGCTGTACAGCTTATAATGAATGAAGTGTCTATTTACAAACTTCGAAATACTTTGATATTCCTGAAACAACATTAAGAAGACATAAATTTCTCCAATCAGGTTTGGATAAATATTGTGACAAGAAAAATAATGATGTGAAGAAATTATTCACGAAGGAAGAAAAAAATCTTGTTGAATATATTTTGAAAGCTTATGATCTTCAGTATGGATTAACTTTGAGAGATAGTCGATTACTGACTTACCAGTTTATAAAAGTAAACAACAAAAAGTATCATGAATTTTGGGATAGAAGCAAAATGTACAGGGAAAGATTGGCTAAAATTGTTTCGAAAAAAATCTGTTAAAGAGTTAGCACCAAGAAAACCTGAAGCAACACGCCTGACTCGATCGACTGCTTTTAATAAGACAGGTGTAGCAATTACCTTTCAGAACTATAAAAAGGTTTTTGAAGAGAGTCAAGATATTACAGCATTTAACATATGAAATGTAGATTAAACAAGTATTAGTACTGTTCATGTACCTCCCAAAATTTTAGCAAAAAGAGGAAAGAGGTCAAAAACAAGTTGGTCAAATGGAGGAAGTAATATAACGATGATAAATGCAGTAAATGCAGGAGGTGGTTATATACCTCCAATGTTGATTTTCCCATGTAAAAATTTTAAGCACCATATGTTGAAAGGGGCTCCGGAAGAAGCACTGGCTCGGAGGAGCAAACCCATCAGGATGGTCAAATGGAGATTTGTTTTTTGAATTTATGAAACATTTTGTTAAGCATAGTTGTTTAAGTAAGGAAAACCCAACTATTTTTTTACTTGACAATCATGAGAACCATACATCGATAACAACAATTCAGCAGGCAAAAGATAAAGGGGTTACAATGTTAACATTTCACCGTCACACTAGTCAGAAAATGCAGAGTTTTAGATAGAGGCGCATTTGGTTCATTTAAGACGTACTACAATACTAAAATGAAAGAATGGATGTTTGAAGTAGAAAATTTTGGAAAACCAGCAACAATCTTTGATGTAGCAGAAGTTGTTGGGAAGGCTTTTTCCCCTTAGCTTTTATTTCCAGCAATAAACCCCATGGTTTTCAAGTGAGTAGTCTTCATCCACTGAATGAAGACATCTTTCAAGACAACGAGTTCTTTCTATCCATTACAACAGATCGACTCATGCGTACGCCAACACCTGAAGACATACCTAAAAACCAAATTATGCCCGGGGAAGACAATTCAAACAATACTGGACCCTCAGTTCATACTTGGGTAAGAAATCTCAGTCTTCCTTCTTTTGCAAAGCAGATGAACATTAACATTGTGTATCCTGAAGATATTCGTCCATTTCCGAAAGCTTGTCCACAAACGCCAACATGAAAGGGTCGTCCGAAGAAAAAATTATGTATTTTAACTTCCATACCCACGAAACTTCAAGCCGAAAACGTAAAATCTAAGAAAAAATATAACAAACCACGAAAACAAACTAGAAAAGGTCGTTCAAAGAGAAAATCATGTATTCCAACTTCTACACTCACGAAACTTCAAACTGAAAAAGAAAAACCTGAGACGAAGAATAACAAACCACAAAAACAAACTAGAAAGGATCGCTCAAAAAAAAAAAATCATGTATTCCAATTTCCAAATTCACGAATCTTCAAATCGAAAAAGCTGAAACGAAAAATAAGAATCCTGGGAAAGAAAACTTAGAAGAAACAACGTAACATTGACTTGAATTCAGAATCTGAGGAAAATGTAGATGATTCATGATACTTTTAACAAATAATAAACCAAATTTCTTGCATGCTGTGTAATAACTTAATCTGTTAAAAATAAATACCTCCAAGGTACACCATATCAACCTCTAATGTACACTACCGGTGGTGTACCTTAATTGTATTGAAAGTTATTTTTTAAAAGATTAAAAAGGAGTAGAAAAAAATATTTGGAGATTTCACAAAAATATATGTAACAGGCGACATCCTTAAATTTCTGAAAAAAAAGTTTTACAGATATTTTATAAACACTTTTTTTGCAAAAAATTAAAGTTTGAAATTACCTCCGAGGTACACCACCTTCCCCTACTCATTTTTGATTCTATGGTTGTGTTCAAATATGAAACGCTATGAACTGGCCCCTGAACTCAAATTAAATTTAAAAATGTTGTGACATTTATTCACCTCTCAAAACTATTAACAATAAATGTTTAATTGATTATTTATTAAGAAAAGTTGCAAAATTATAAGCAAAATATCCAAATCCAACATTTTTATAACAACAGCATTATTTGGGAGCACTTTTAAATTATTTTAAAATATTACGCGTAATTTAATATTTAAATTAATAAACTTTATGTCGCCATGTATGAAATATACCATTATAAAGATGCAAAATTATCATTTGTTTGGATTCACTAACATGTGATGTTCCAAAATTGAGAAAGCTTATGTGCATACATTTGACCCAAACATACATAATTCAAAATGAGTACATCGATTTACTCATTTTTGAGTACTTCAGTTTTTTTCAGTGCTATTATTGCATTCCAAATAGAAAGTTATAGTATAAAACAATTAGGATCGTTAATTAAAAATTTATATCTTTCTACATTTATTTAATTTAAGCGTATAAATATAAAATTTATAAAAATAAGATGTTTGTCTACTTTATTAATTTAACTTGAGAATATATTAATGGCAGAAAAATATTCAAGTGATATTTGATATGAAGGCTGTCCTTACTCAGCTTTTATATGAGAAAATGAAAGCGAAATGCCAGATTAAATGAAAGAAGTTTTTTATTTTTATAATACCGTCATTTCAAAGAAAAATAAATAAGGGCAAAAGCATTATTATGCATATATATTTCCTATCATGTAAGGAGAGAGCGCCTTTTCTGTTTGTCTGCATTATTTTGAAAGATTTTGGAGGTTTATAAAGAGAAATTTTCATAAATGCTTCCGATTTCAGGGGTTTCGATGCACTGGGGCTATATATTAGAAAGCTTACTAACATACTATGCATACATTTTGAAAACGATTCTGGTATCGATAGCTATATTTAGTTCTAGTCATGCTTTAAAAGTTTTTTGCGCTATAAATGATTTTCTATCGATTTATATACAGGGTGGTCATGAAAAAAATGATGTATTTGCCGATGTATGGAGCTCTAGCGACCAGTCCGTTCAACCGATCGAGGTAAAATTTCAGATATAGTTATTCAGAGGTATGAGCTCGAGATACTGTGAACGGCAACAAAATGGCGCTCACGGTTACGGTTACAGTTACAGAAACTCGAAATTTTCAAATGAAAACACCTATTTTTTTTCATTGCAAAATACTTAGCGCATGCAAAAACCCTAAAGGGCGTTGGAATGGTATGGTTATTGCAATAAACGGATGCGTTACTCTCGCACAAAATCAGCTCTACGAACGGCCCCCCCAAAAAAACACGACCAAGGCGCACGAAGAAAATTTGAATATGACAGAGACAAAATACAAATCACGTAATATCGTTTTTCAGATAGTCAGCATACAAAATGGATAAAAAGCAGGGTGGGAATGTTAGCTCTTCAGTCGGAGCTCGCAGATGCCAACAAAATGATTTCGTTCGTGGAGAGTTGGTAAAACTATTATCAAAATGAGATGAATGCTGCGAAAACTTGGCGCATTTACCGTCGAAACCATGGCCAAATAAGAGACCTATGCATTTTACAAGCTCTTCGTGAGCTCTTAGTAATGAAATTCGAAGAAATTACCTGCATCTGTGATAGTCTGCGATCCGGACGACCAATTGTTCCTGAGGATACTGTTTATGGGTAATTCCATGAGCGCATGTCGTATAAGTCACATACTATGATTTTGGATACCAGTATTTTAGAACGGAAAAATGTGATTTATTTTATCACAGATATTTCATTAATTGAATAAGTCCATACATTTTTTTTCGAAATTAACGATGGCCAACAATTTAGCAGTTACTAGAAATGTGACTTACACGACAAATGCTCATGGAAATACCCTTATGAAATTGCATCACATAGTGAACAGAGAAAACGCATGCAAACTATAAAAGGTGCGTATCTCGTGATTTGATATACCAAAATCAATGGTCTTAAAGGTACTGCGCTCTGTAATCCGCATGTTTCTTTATCGGTACCAGCTCGCACAGATGTAGGAAGTGAGAGACCATCAACAACATATAGACTTTGTAAGTGAAATTCTTATCCAATATGATGGAGATAACGATCGACCTCTTCGCACATTATGAACGGACGAGGCAAATTTCACCTGAACTGGTAATATCAACGGCCTCCGCGATCCCCGACCTCACCCCTATGGATTTCAGGTTCTGGGGATATCTAAAATCTAGAGTGTACATGTGCAATCCCCAAACTTTGCCGGATTTGAAAGATTCCATCCAACTTAAGATTGCAAACCTCCCTCATGCGATGTAACGAAATGTGTTCTGTTTCGAAATCTTGTATTGTCCACAGTCGCCACCATGCAATGTGAAATTGCCTGTGATTGCACCCATGTTGAAAATGTGTAATCAAAATAAAAGTTTTCTCCGATCTGTGTGGTAATCCGAGGTTAGTATACTAACTATGTGTCATATGCAAATTTACTCCTTGCGCCCCAATCGTGGTTTTTTATAAAGGAGGGGGGGGGGTGATTTGCAGAGCAATTTTTTGTGCGTGCATAACTTGTGTCCGTTTCTTGCTATACCCGCACGGTTCCAACGCTCTTTAGGGTTTTCGCATGCGCTGAGCATTTTGCGATGAAAAAAATGGGTGTTGCCATCGGAAAATTCTGAGATTCTGTAACTTTAACCGTAACTGTGAGCGCCTTTTTGTTGCCGTTCACAGAATCTCGAGCTCATACCTCGGAATAGCTATATCTGAAATTTTATGTCGATCGGTTGAACGCACTGTCCGCTAGAGCTCCATATACCGGCAAAGTTTTTTTATGACCACCCGGTGTAATGCTTATTTTAAAAGTTCAGGGCATAAAATTAGATAGTTGGTGCAGCTAAAGATGTTGCCAAAGCAATAATACAGCCACTTAAGCTTTCATAAAAAAGAAAAAATTTTAAGAGGTGATAATTGACACCAAAATAAACAAGTACATGAAATTCAAGGTCATAATTCTTCTTTTCTCTCTCAAAAAATACATATTGCATAGGTATTTTTTGAGTATACATTCATAACGTTTATTTATAACGTTTCATATTATTAACGTTTCATATTGTTTATTTATTCATAACGTTTTCGAAAATTTATTTTTATTTTAACTCTAAATCTATAACTTTTTTAAAACTGAAATTGATTATTAGAAGCTTCAGTTACGGATACTGCTAAGTATATCTACTAAGTAGTTCTCGAGTTATCCTTGAAGAACTTTCCACTTTACAATCTGTTTTGCAACAATTAAAAATTACAAGGTGACAACAAAACATTGTTATACCAAGAAATATGTACTATTAATTTTAAACGTTTTTGTTTTTATTTTACTTTTGTAATAAAAGAAATTAAAAAAATTTTAAGCACAAAACTACCGTCCCATGGTAGTCAATCGGGCAATATTAGTTCATTCTTAATCACAAACAGTATTTTACGTTGACATTCTGTCAGTATATATTTTTTTTTATATAGGTTTGATTGAGCTTTCACGTTTTTTCCATTTTACCTTGGTACGCCCATGGCAATTGATTACTTGACATAATTTTTCTAGCATTATTCTTTGCCTTTTCTTTCAGGATTAAAGTACTTATACCATAAACCTCACGCCATTTATCCGATTATCAAAAACAATGTCTATGCTGCTTCGAATTTAAATAAAGAAATGATTTGCTTTAGCCCATAAAACTTTCGTGTTATCTATTAGTAACTTCACACACAAAGCAATTTTTTCCATGTTTTAATTATTTATAATGTTTGGCTTAATTAAAGCAGTAGGAAGTGAAGTAATGTATAAAATAATTGAAAATATATTTGTATTTAAAAACCACCTATAAAATATTAGTTTTGGAAGATGGTGGCCGTTCAAGTATTACGTGAGGATTATTTTTAATCATTTTATAACCCCCCCCCCCTGTAAAGAAAAATAAGCCAAAGCTAGATCCCCTTCCCCTTTGTTTACATAAGATTTTATGACATTCTAACATCAAAACTGTTTGCCATAAAACAGTTAGCGAATTTTTATTATTAACCTAGCACATTTGCGTAAAGACAAATGGAATTTGTGAAATCGGGGGGGGGGGGGGAGAAAAAAAAGAAACAAACAAAATCGGTTTAATGTAGTGTTACTTATTGCATTAAAAATTCATAAAATACAAAATATTGTATTAATAATTATTATTTGTGGCAATTGAACAACAACAACTAAATGAACTTTTAAGAAATACAACAGATTTTAACTTATTTAGGCGCATAACTAAAATTTCTAACAAGAATCATAGAAATATTATGCGTTCGGCGTTCACATGTATACTCTGGTTTCCACGATAATCCTGGAATCTGGTTTAAATCCATGTTTCTGTATTGCCTATTATTACGTTTTCAGTGTAATGGTCGGCTAGAATGTTCCTCGTTTTCAATCTTTGTTTACACCATATCTTTATTCTTAAGTCGTTCAACATCCACAGAAAGTTCATCCAAATAATGGTCTTTTGCTTTTTGTTGTAAATTGTAGTTTTTCTTTGTTTAATGCTTACGTAAGAATTCTCATGAATCCCTCTCCTCCCTGGTTATAAAAAATAAGCAAACATTAGATCCCCTTCCCCTACCCTCATATTGCTTACATAATACATGACCGACCTCTTATCTATATCTGAAAATAAAAGAAACTATGATTAAATATTTGCATAAAATTATTGAGCGGGATAATTTTTTTCGTGATGAATTGTGCACGAGGATGAATATCACAAAATACGGAAATTGCCGTCACCACAGTAAAATTCCTATTAAATGTCATATAATGTAAGTTAATTTTGTTACACTCTAATAAACAGTACCGTTAGAAGTATTTTCAAGAGACATATTTCTAACAATACAAATGAAGCAATTAAAAGATTTAGAATTTCAGATTGTCATTTTCCTGGCATGTCGAACAGATGTGTGCAAAGGACCTTGGCTATAAATATATTTTTCTAGTTTATTTTTTTTATTTCTAATTATTATTTATACTTTATAGAGCAAATATATGAGGAAGATAACAAATTTTGTATTTTACAAATACTTTTTTAATATTAAAATATGATTGTCAATAAAAATTAATGTCATTTTCCTGAGCTGCATTTTATTTCTTTATATGGCGTTGCAGAGTAATTTTCATTTTTGACCTAGTTCAAAAAAGAAGTAGTAAAATTACAGCTATCAGTATGATTTTTTAGATATTTCTTTGAAAATAATATGATTAAAGTCTTTGTAAGTATTGAGTAAACTTTTATTATGGCACTTTCTTGGGTATCATAAATTAATAAATACCATAAATAACTGAACATGGCATTGAATTTGAGTTATTATATCCGAAAAATGTTTCTTTAAACGAAATAAAAAAATTGTAAAAAAGGTTTTAATATGAAATTATCATTATCCTGGCATACACATGCCAAGAAATGGCTTATAATTACATACACATTAAATTACAATATTGATTTTCAAAATTTAGCTTTTTTTTCCATTGAAAATCCTACATTCTCCAATAGAAAAAAAAAATTAAAATGTGAAAATACATGTAACTATATAAATATTACTTAAAAAAGTACACATTAAAAAACATAAAAACTTAAAAATACATTTAAAGTACTTCTAAAAAAGTTCAGAACGTTTTCGACGGTCGTCGCTTACGCGGTCTTCGTTAGCGAGAAAAACTCTAATGATTGTCATTAGAGATTTTCTCACTGACGAAGACCGCATAATCGACAATCAAAAACGTTCTGAACTTTTTTAAAAGTACTTTAAATGTATTTTTAAGTTTTTATATGTTTTTTATTATGTACCTTTTAAGTAATATATATATACAGTTACATGTATTTTTACGTTTTAAATTAGTAAACAAAGTGAATTCTGCTCTGATTTTGTTCTTAACTCCAATTAAAAATAAATTTACTTCTTGAAAATTTGAATTGTTTTAAATGGATAATTTCAATGAATAATTTCAATATCTCACTTGACCAAAATTCTACATTTTGCGATATTCACCAACGACGAAATGACGAAAAACCATAAATCTTGAAAGAATCTTTTATATACAGAAAATATTCATATAAATATGTATATTTACTTTACTGTATGAAATAGGAAAGTTTACTCTGTAAAACATATTTAGAATATAAAAATCTACTTATCTATATTATAAAGGCCAAACGTATCTGTGCATAACGCATAAGTCATTTTGCGCATGGCAACACTTTCAAATTTTAAATGAATTTCGATATTGTAATTTACTAAAAGTTTTTTTAACTTTCTTATGTCGCACATTTTCAATTTTTACACCAGCGTGTAGGAAAAAAACCGTACTTTTAAATGAAATTTGTTTGAAAGCTGTATCTTGATTTGTTTTTGAAATATTTGTTTTTGTAGCTTTTAATATCTCTTTTCTAATCATGGCAACAGGAGTACTCCATTTCTATTTAAAGCAAAGGAGAAAAGGAAAAATATTGAGTGCTGTACCTTTATGTTGCCATTTTCTCATTAAAAGGGAAAAAAATAGAACCTTAAATATCTTGTTATAAAACCCGGTGAATTTTTACTTTATTTACAAAATTTGATTTACACGTAAAAGAATATCAACAGTTAATATCTATTTCAGCTAACAGCATTGGGACTTCAAGTTTTGAATCAAAATTATCAAATTAAAATGCCAACTTTTTTAAAACGTGAATACAGATGCGAAATGTACATTTGTAAATTTTGATATGGTGAAAATTATGCCACGTTTAGATTTCACAGGGAAAAAAGCTCTATGATTGAGTCAAAGTTGAATAAATTTTGGAATACTAGCGTAAGAACATTAATTGATAACTTTATCATAATAACATATCTTTATTATTTTTTACTACTTACATATACGATTAAAGTTTAATTTTAACAATTTCTTCAATTGCGTTTTATAGAAATAGTATTTTGTTAATTTGACGATAAATATCGTTTAAGAGTTAGACGTACCATATAAAATGCATTTTTTACTATAACTAATTTTGTATATTTATTATAAGTTAATGAAACAGTTCTTTCTTAAACATTTTCTTACGTCAAAATTTGACTTGTTCTACCATGTATATGTTACAGGCCAAACCCGATTTTAGGCCAAACTAGTTTGGCCTAGGCCATACTAGTCTATCCTAACGCCCATCGGATAAACTATTTTTCCTAGGCCAAACTAGTCTATCCGAACGCCCATCGGATAGACTAGATTTTCCTATTCCAAACTAGTTTGGCCGAACTGTCATTAGGATAAACTAGTTTAGCCTGCTATTCATTAGTTTGAACTAGTTTATCCTAGGCCGATCTAGATTGTCCTAGACCAATTCAATTTGGCGCGATTTTATTGAATCTAAAGAACGCCACGGCGGCAACTTTCTAGTTTTGATCTAATTTATCCTAGGCCGATGCAATTTGATGCAATTTTATCTTACAGGCTATCAAAACCTGAGAGCTAATGTGCTCAGACTCTGTTAGTGTGTATATAACCTTGTACAAATGTATGTACGTATGTACGTACGTATGCACGTAGTGCAATAATTCCTGATAGAAATATCCGATTTGCTTCAAATTTTGGACATAGATTTATCCTGATAACGAACTTTCCTGATTAGTTTCAGGAGTTCATTGGATAAGAATAAGGGGAGGGGAACAAATGGCTAATCCGCACCCCCTCCCCACCTTAATTTAGATAAGTCAGTTTTTCACGCAAAAGTATCAGATTTTATTAAAATTTTAGGTATAAGATCATTTTGATTAGGCACGTCAATGATTAGTTGTGGTTGTCCACTGTTTACGTATAAAGAAAGGAGGAATGGGGGGTAACCCCCTTAATTTATGTAAATAGGTTTTTCACGAGAAATTTTACCGAATTGTTTCAAATTTTTTATGTAGGTTCCTTCTGATAAGGCGGTTACCTGATTCATTTGCGGGGGTTCAGAGGTTAAATATAAAGGAAGTGCGGATTATTTTTTCAATCGGATAAAAGCTTTTGGTTTTATGGAAAGATTTTTAATTCTTAACAGACATTGATTTTTCCACACATCACTTCACACGAAATTGTTCATATTAAAAAACTAAATATCCGACCCGTATCGTTGGGGGCCATCGTAATACTTACCCATCATGGATATGTATATGAAAATAAAACATGTGAAACTATTTATACAATGCATTGCAATTCATAAACAAAATTTAAATACAGGGTGTATCTAAACTACTGGGCAAAACTTTAAGGGGTGATAGTAGACACCAAGACAAATAATATTAAATGGGAAACTAAGGGTCCCAAACGTCATTCGAAGGAGATAGACGCCATCAAAGTTTAGGGCCCAAGATTTGAAATGATTATAAAAAACGGGAAAATTTATCAATTCGTTTGCGGTTTTCACTAAAACTATTCTTTATGTCAGCATTGTCTTGAAAATAAATTATAAAGGTTAATTTCAAAAAATGTCGATAGAGGGCGCTTTAGACTTTGGAGTAACGAACAACCATTTTTTACCATTATTGTTTGCAGCTCATTAAATTTATTTAGAAGTTTAGACATAAACTTAAATTTTGAGCTCAAAATCTGTGGTTAAGTAGCGCAAACTGAACTGTGTTCAATGGGAGTGGGTAGGTTCAAATTTCAAATGATTATAAAAAACAGAAAAATTGGTCAATTGATTTGTGGTTTTCACTAAAATTATTCTTTATGTCAGTATTGTCTTGAAAATAAATTATACAGATACATTTCAAAAAATGTCGATAGAGGGAGCTTTAGACATTGGAGTAACGTACAATTATTTTTTACCGTCATTTTTTGCATCTCATTAAATTTTTTTAGAAGCTTAGACATAAATTTAAATTTTGTGCTGAAAATCTGAATCGTTGAGAGTGGTTAAGTAGCACAAACTGAACTGTGTTCAATGAGGGTGGGAAGGTTTAAATTTCAAATGATTATACAAAACGGAAAAATTGGTCGATTCGTTCGCGTTTTTCTCTAAAACCATTCTTTAATCAGTATTTCCTTAAAAATAAATTTTAAACATAAATTTCAAAAAATTCCGTTAGAGGGCGCCATAAACTTTAGAGTAACCAACAGCAATTTTTAACTGTTTTTCTTTGTATCTAATTAAATGCTTGCAAAAGTTTAGACTTAAATTTTGAGCCCAAATTCTGAATCGCTGGGAGGCATTAAGAAGCGCAAAGTGAACTGTGTTCAGGAGTTAAAATGTTACTCTGCCCATCCTACGAACGCAGTTCAATTTTTCGCTATTTAATTAATCACAACGATTCAGATTTTGAGCTCAAAATTTAAGTCTAAACTTTAAAAACATTTATTTAGATAGAAAAAATAACTGTTTAAAATAGTTGTTGGTTACTCTAAAGTTTAAGGCGCCCTCTAACGGAATTTTTTGAAATTTATCTTTAAAATTTATTTTCAAGGAAATACTGACATAAAGAATGGTTTTAGAGAAAACCGCAAACGAATCGACCAATTTTTCCGTTTTTTATAATCATTTGAAATTTGAACCTCCCCACCCCCACTAAACACTGTTGAGTTCACTCTACTTAACAAATCTCAACGATTTAGATTTTCAGCTCAAAATTTAAGTTTATGTGTAAGCTTCTAAAAAAATTAACGAGATGCAAAAAATAACGGTAAAAAAATAGTTGTACGTTACTCCAAAGTCTAAAGCGCCCTCTATCGACATTTTTTGAAATTTATCTTCATAATTTATTTTCAAGACAATACTGATATAAAGAATAATTTTAGTGAAAACCGCAAATCAATCGACAAAATTTTCTGTTTTTTATAACCATTTGAAATTTGAACCTACCCACTCTCATTGAACACAGTTCAGTTTGCGCTTCTTAACCACAGATTTTGAGCTCAAAATGTAAGTTTATGTCTAAACTTCTAAACAAATTTAATGAGATGCAAAAAATAACGGTAAAAAATAGTTTTTCGTTACTCCAAAGTCTAAAGCGCCCTCTATCGACATTTTTTGAAATTTACCTTTATAATTTATTTTCAAGACTATGCTGACATAAAGAATAGTTTTAGTGAAAACCGCAAACGAATTGATCAATTTTCCCGTTTTTTATAATCATTTCAAATTTTGGGCCCTAAACTTTGATGGCGTCTATCTCCTTCGGAAGACGTTTGGGACCCTTAGTTTCCCTTTTAATAATATTTGGCTTGATGTGTACTATTACCCCTTAAAGTTTTGCCCAGTAGTTTAGATACACCCTGTATTGTTAATATACATAGTAATGCTATATTAAAGAACTGCTGATGTACCAACTTCGACAAATTATATAAAACGCCAAACTACTCAAGTAGTACCGAACTGAGTAAAAGAAACATCCTTATAACTCCAAAAATAATAATTCTATTAACTAACAATTAACTGCGTCGGATTCAGCGTCTCATTTCCAATTAAAATATACTTCTGAATTGAAATTTGAATGAAATACAGGGTCATGAAAAATCGAAGAATGCGGAAAACAAGATTTCAAATATCTCGGCAACTAATAATCCGATCGACTTCATTTTATATGCAAAATGTGTGTTATTCTATTGCCTTTTATGTCCAATCCTTAGAACAAAAGAATTCGAAAATTTTTATGTACCTTTCATCAGAACGAATTTTTCGAGAGTCCGAAAAAAATAGTTCCGGATAATCGAGGCTGCTGATATTAAATAGGATTCGTCCCATTCTTACATACTAACTACATACAAAATTTCAAGTCTCTATCGCAATTTGTTCGGGAGATAGAGCGTTTACAGACAGACAGACAGACAGACGGACGGCAAATTTTTTTTTCTAAAAATATGTTTTTCGGAATCTCCACTATCTAAAACATGTAAATCCGTCAAAAATTTTTTCGATTTTCAAAACGATTGCAAGACTTACCCTATACTACGTATGATGGGTAAGTAAAAGATCAAAAATAATATTTGTTCAAAATTTACACATTAAATACTATTTTTAACATCATACTCTATACATCGAATTTCTCTATATAACGAATTTTTTACTGGAACGATGGATTTCGTTATATAGAGGCTCGACTGTACTTACCCATCATGGATTTGTATATGAAAATAAAACATGTGAAACTATTTATACAATGCATTGCAATTCATAAACAAAATTTAAATATTGTTAATATACATAGTAATGCTATATTAAAGAACTGCTGATGTACCAATTTCGTCAAATTATATAAAACGCCAAACTACTGAAGTAGTACCGAACTGCGTAAAAGAAACATCCTTATAACTCCAAAATAATATTTCTATTAACTAACAATTAACTGCGTCGGATTAAGCGTCTCATTTCCAATTAAAATATACTTCTGAATTGAAATTTGAATGAAATACAGGGTCATGAAAAATCGAAGAATGTGGAAAACATGATTACAAATATCTCGGCAACTAATAATCCGATCGACTTTGTTCTATATGCAAAATGTGTGTTATTTTATTGCCTTTTACGTCCATTCCTTAGAACAAAAAAATTCGAAAATTTTTATATACCTTTCATCAGAACGAATTTTTCGAGAGTCCGAAAAAAATAGTTCCGGATAATCGAGGTTGCTGATATTAAATAGGGTTCGTCCTATTCTTACATACTACCTACATACAAAATTTCAAGTCTCTATCTCAATTTTTTAGGGAGATAGAGCGTTTACAGACAGACAGACAGATGGCAAATTTTTTTCTAAAAATATGTTTTTCGGAATCTCCACTATCTAAAACGTGTAAATCCGTCAAAAAAAATTTCGATTTTCAAAACGATTGCAAGACTTACCCTATACTACGTTTGATGGGTAAGTAAAATAAGAAAAAGCTTAAATAAAGCATGACACCTAAAATGTAGTATTCGGGGGATTGGTAGAGTAAGGGGACGCTTGATTTAAAAAAAAAAAAAAAAAACTCAGCTTTTTTTAACGTTTTATCTGCCAATTAAATATTACCCTTATTCGAAATTTTTAGAAACATTATAAAACATGATGTTAAATATTTAAGAATAAGGATGCCGCATCAAATTTTGTGCATTAGTTCTTCAGTTACAGCTCCAACAAAATTTATGGCATAGACAGTCAGACAGATTCAGAGACTCACAATTTGAAGAACATGTTTTTTGAAATCAACGACCCCTAAAACGTGTAAATGCATCAAAAACCGGAATTAAAAATTTTTCACGAATTAAACACTTATTGTAAAAACAGAAGAAAGTAAAATAAATAAAAGAATGAATTTTAAACGAACTTCGCTTATTTCAATGTATGTGTTTGAGCTGAGCGGATTCTTTGAAATATTTTGAATTTGAGTTTAAACTTTATTAATTTTTGAGAAATTAAATTCGAGTTTGAAATAATTCTTTTCTTTGTGAGCGTGCCAAACAATGGTTGGCATTAATTACAGCACGTCAAATTGAACTGGCCTAGGATAAACTAGATTGTCCTAGGATAAACTAGATTGGACTAGGCTAAACCAGAAGATTAGCGCCGAAGCGGTCTTTGGGATCAATAAAAACTCGACAAATTCAACTGGCCTAGGACAATCTAGATCAGCCTAGGATAAACTAGTTTAAACCAATGAATAACAGGCTAAACTAGTTTATCCTAATGGTCGTTCGGCCAAACTAGTTTGACCTAGGAAAATCTAATCTATCCGATGGGCGTTCGGATAGACTAGTTTGCCCTAGAAAAAACTAGTTTGTCCGAAGGGCGTTCGGATAGACTAGTTTGGCCTAGGAAAAACTAGTTTATCCGATGGGCGTTAGGATAGACTAGTTTGGCCTAGGAAAAACTAGTTTATCCGATGGGCGTTAGGATAGACTAGTATGGCCTAGGCCAAACTAGTTTGGCCTAAAATCGTGTTTGTCCTGTAACATATATATCAAATACAAACAGAAATTTTCGGTTTTCCAGTTACTCTTCCGGTTCTACTGATGATATTTTAATGGAACTTATACTGTTAGATAGATATTGTTTTAGAGAAGGTTTTCGTATACAGTACATCATTTTACGTACATCCTTACTAATATTATAAATCAGAAAGTGAGTTTGTTTGTTTGTTTGTTTGTTCCGCTTTCACGCCGTAACTACTGAACCGATTGCTTTGAAATTTTGCAGACGTAAAGTTAGAAGTCCGGATTAAATAATAGGGTAATTTTTATTTATTTTATTCAAATATTTTCCTTAATAATTCAAAATTTAATTATTTTTCATACAAAATCAATAGGCACTTTTCAGATAAAATTTATCCATTTTCCTTTCCTGTTGCCAAGAAAATAAAAAATTGGAAGAATAATTTTTCAGCGGCAATGAATTTTTAATAGAAAACTTCCACGCGAAAAACTATAATAAAATAATTTAAAAGAAAATAAATATGACGTCATGTTTGAAATAAAAATAAAAAATGTATTTTTTATAATACATTTAATAAGGATATTTGTTTAGTTAATGCGAATTTTTGTTTAAAATATGGTGACATAAATTAAAAGTAAAAAGAATGAAAAAGAATTATATTTTTAATAAAATGGTTCACTCATGAAAATGTGACGTCATAGTTGAAATAAAACAGGTACTTTATAGCAGTCGTTAAAAATACAAGGGGTATGAATATCAGTAGCTAATGGAGCGAGATAAATAATGACGTCATATTTAAAATGAATCAGAAATATTTTTTACTTATACTAATTAATAAGTTATAAGTTACATACAAATGAATATTTTTATTCAAAACTCATAATTATCGATGGAAGAAATTTTTTGTGGGGAAAAGATGGAAAATAAAATCACTGATTAATGTATTTTTGGCTCGATTTTTTAACACTTTCGAACAAAGTTGAAAAGTTATTATGCTTTCGGTTTGTCTGTCTGTCTGGACGCTTTCCAACGTTCGTAAATATACTCCGATTTCCATGAAATTTTTGGCCATTATTAACGTTTTCCTAGCACGAATACCTATTGAAAATGAAGTTTCTACCATGATTAGTTTATTTACAGGGATAGTCAAAACATTTCCTTATATTACGGCATTATGGGGAAAAATCGTTTTAATTAAATTTAACGATGTTACAGCCTGTAGAACATATTCAAATTTATATGCATTTGCAAAGTGCACTAAAATATGCATTTTGTAAAGTATGTAGTGAAAAGGGCACTTACTATTCATTTACAGGGTCAGACACAAGAATTCCATTGCACAGGAATAAAGGGAGAAACAGTTTCCGACATATTTTAATTATGGTAAACGATTTCATGTATAATCAAATTGATATATGTTGCTGAGGCTTAATGTAAGTTATTTCATGCATAATACGAAGTGCATAGCATTTACAGGGACACACAAAAGATTTCAAATATTATATATTCTATCCGAAGAACTGTATATCATGGATGATGACTGTTGCATGGATGAAATGCATTTTGAATTATGATATGTGCTTTTAAGTTTCGCTAAATGTATGCATATTAAATGGAGAGTATAAATGGTAATAGTACAAGTAGTTAAATTTAGATATACAGGGTTACACAAAAGATCTAGGAAAGGTTACTGAATATGAGCGTAATTTACTTAAAGGTGGTTTTTAAATAAAATATGCATTTTTATTTTGAACTGCATTTAGTAAACTAAGAAATGTTTGTAGTATATATATAAAATGATAAACAGGGTCCCGCAAAGAACTGGATACAAGGTTGTCTTCGGATGATAATTTCTGAAAATGTAATTTAGGTAATAATAAGAAACATTTTTGTTTGAACTAAATTTTAGAAAGATACTTTCGTGTATTAAAGGCACTTGGAAAACTACAGGGCTGAACAAAAGAATTCAAGAATGTTTCTATCTATTAGTATTAATCGCTGAAAGGAAAATTTTGACCAGCAAACAAATTAGCAACTAGGGATTATCAGAAGTTTTTTTACCATAAATTTGCGATAAAAAGTTAATTACACATGCTTTTCATCATCGAAATTTTTTGCTTGATTGATCAATTATTACTTCTTTAAATGTTATGTGAACGAAGTCACGGGTAACTGCTAGTTGGTTATAAAGTTATGACGGAAAGTTCTCTTATTTTGTACGAAAGGGTTACTTTTAGGCATTTTTTTTCATTTGGCGACAATATATTAAGCTATCTTTGTTAAAAATTGAAACATTTATGTTAATTCGAAATGAAAAAAATACAAACATCCCAAAAAAACAAAACTATTACTAATTTTGTTTCAAATACAATTAACAAAAAAATCAATTAGAAATAATATAAGATAAAAATATTTAAATATGGGATCAATCTTTTTACGGCTTAAAAGAAATAATCGTTGTCAAAGTCGATTGTTAAATCAATTATTGGCAATTTATCACTTTTTTGCCTATATATTTGGCTCCGAAATAACGAAACATTTACCTGAATTTAAAATTAAATAACAGTATATAAATGACGCCATTTTTATAACAGAATTTTTTAAGTATGTCAGAAATAATTACAAGAACTGATGGATGTATTTTAAAAGATTATTTACATAATTTTATAGGTTTGCAGCGTATTCATAATATAATGATTACATCTAAATTTTTTAACAACTTGAGATTTTTTTTCTCTTTTTCTGGCTGCAAAGACTCCTATCTGCAAATATTTATTAGCTGCGCAATTATATATTATTGTTGATTAAATAATCGAAATGGCGATGTTAATTCAGAAAAAAATATGAACAAAGAGAAAAACTGTTAGTGTTTTTATTTAAATACAATTTAATAAAAACAATTTAAGGGAATTTAGGATTAATTATATGGAGATTTATGGGCAAAGATGTCATATAAGCATCAGGGTAATCATTGGTGCCGAGATAGCATTTTTTTAACTGACATGGTAACTTGGATATTGTTGTTAATTTATTAATAAATTTTCTATTTATTTTTCTTTTCTATTTTAACAGAATACAAATATAACAGTTATAACTTAAAAATATATCTTGAAAAATTTGTTTGAATCACGTTTTTGTGACATCTGATAAAATTTGAGAAAATGCTAAATCGGCATTTAGCCCCCATTTTGGATTTCTTCGTTAATCGCTCCAACCAGTATAGGATACGGAACTCTTCCCTTATTGTTTTGAATTTTTAATGAAATATGTGAAAGACATGTGGTTCAGATGTCGTATACACACCACACTGGTGCGATATTTTTCTGATTCCAATTTAACAAAACTTACCTATTCAAATACCAGTTACATAGTTTTTTTTACTCTTTTTCTATTATTTTAAAAAGGAAATAGTAATGAATAAAAAAAAGTTAATTATCATAGAAGGAAACAATTTACATCATTTCAAAATTGAAAATAGAAGTAAATAAACAGTTTATTAGTAAATAAACAAAAATAGCCGGGTTATCATGCGAGGCATAAAATCACCATTTTTTTTAAAATCGCGCCCATGTGGTGCACTTAAGACGTCTGTGCCAGGCGTGTATTTTAAATGTATGTAATATGGGTATTTTACATGTATGTATTCTAAATGAAATGAGGGAAAGGTTTGTATTTAAAAGGAGCTGAATACAGTAAGAAAGACGTATACAGAAACCATGTTTGGCAATTTAGAACATACGCCTAGCTAACATAAAAATATTGCTTTTCGTTGCAATTTTTCTAGAAACCTATATTAATAATAAAAAAAATGTATTGGTAGACAAAATATGTTAGAAACAATGTTAGAAACATAATGTTTATAGTGTTAGAACCATTGCTAATATTGAACATTATGACACTATTCAACAAGTCAATGATAAATACCTTCACCATGACAGACATATTTACGTCTAGCTATAAAAACGGATCATAAAATCTGCAAAACTGGAAAGTATAGGTGTAGTTTGTTACATATGTAGTAATTAAGGTAAAATTAAATAATCGATTCAACCGATGATTGACGTAAATTAATTGGCGTGATTTGGCGTACAATGAACTTTGAAAAAGAAGGGTTAATTTGATTCGAAATGTTGCATAATCGAGTCTACAGTAAATTGGCGTTATTTGTAATGCATTGCAAGTTAGATAATTTTTCAGGAGTGTTTTTAGTATATTGCTTATTGCTCTACAGATATCAGTTATAGTGTTAGTTATTTTGGAGTAAATTTCTATAATAACGTGAACACGATTATGTAAGATTAGTCTTCATAAAAACTACTAATGGACGGATTTTCATGAGACTTACATTGTTAGTTAGGTGAATTTTCAGGCATAGTTTTTCTAAATTGCATATGGTTATGTCATTTTATAATAGAACTTATTGTAAAACAATCAAAGATTCGTCTGGAAGAGAGGACCAGAGTAGCGGGAGTTGTCTGCCAGTATTATATAAAAAACAGTCTATAAATATTATTTACAATTATTATTTCTTACGGTTTAAATTTTCAACAGTGAGTTTATCGCAAAACACATGGATCGGGATTACATACTACACATGTTTACAAATCATGTGTTCTTTTAGTTCATTTGCACATCTGAAAGGCATGTGGCAAATGTTGCAGAAATGTTTCTCTCCAGTATCTCTAAGCATACGTCGTTTTACATAGTCCTGTCCAATAAAATTTTGTTTGCAAGTTTCAGACATGCGAGGTCGTCCACCAGAATGGTTTAAGGAGTATCTTTTCAAGCGTTCTCGATTATCTGCGGAATATGAACACTGGTCGTATTTATGACATTTTTGAAGATCTTCTGTGGAATAATGTCTGTTGTATGATGTTAGATCTATATTAGTCGTGGAGAAACTTTGATAGTTACCAGATCAAAATCCTGGAACAAGAAGTGCAAACTTATTTTCACCTGATTAAACTTGAAAATCAAACATGTACTATATGACTTGTGATTTTTCAACTGAGTTTAGGCAAAGACGTGAGAAACTGCCTAAACTACCAATGCGCTGCCAGCTGAGCTATTCTGGAAGAATTTGGCAGTCACAATTCATCTAGATAAATTTGATAAAACTGATTCTAATTAATATACATTTTTACCAAAAAATACAATCTCATTATTACTCATTATTTATGAACCAAATAGAGCAATTGTCTTAAAAATAATCAAGTTTAAGTAGTCATTTAGCGAATAATTGGCATTCTTTTATATAAGCTATTTATTTTGTTGATCTGTTTCAAATAACATTTTAGACATTCTTATCAAAAGGTTAACTGCGTGAATAGCGATCGCCAGATTTGTCCAGATTACCGCAGTTGGTAGAACATTGAATCTTCAGTGCAAAAATTACTTTTCAACAGCAGTCTGCAGTATCCACTTTTACTCTTTATATGACGAATCAATTGTAATTAGCTTCTGATTTTTTTGGAAAACATTTATATGTTGGACATAAGACAATTTTGTCCTTGAGTTTTTTTTTATTTCTGCTTTTACTCAAGAAAAACATGTGAAACACATAACTAAAGGCATACATCATTATTCAATATTAATATATGTTAATAATGCATATTTAAATATCGATTCTATTCACGTATCATTTTCTTGGAATAATTTTATAAATTTTGCGAGTTATAACATCCTTTTAGCTTACACCTTATACAAACTCACTAACTCAATCTTTATCTCATACTATTCTTAGAGAAGCAAATGAGAAATAAAATGCAGAATCATATTTATATATTATTATACATAAATATATATAATGTGTAAAAAATTTATTTTAACATTTATTTTTATGAAATTACAATACAAACAATTTACAACATACAACAATACTTTTATGCATAGTATAAATCTTCAATTTTATATTTTACTATTGTCTTTTACAGCCACTACTTAAAATGAAAAAAATGGAAATTTTTTATATATCTATATATTTTTATATATTTATTATTTTATATAATTTGAACGAATACTTCAAAAGTCTGAAAGAAATAGTTCCGTATAATGGAGGTCACTGATAATTAATAGAATTTCTTATTATTACATATTAAATACACAATAAATTTTAAGTCTCTCTCAATTTGTTCAGGAGATGGAGAGTTTACAGACCGACAGAGAGACAAACACAGACAGTTGGTCGGCAATTTTTTTTTCTAAAAATGTTTTTTGGAATGTCCATTGTCTAAAACGTGTAAATCCGTCAAAAATGTATATATATTCAAAACGATTGCAAGACTTACCCTACATTATGTATGATGGGTAAGCAAAAACATACTTTGAACCACAAGTTTATTTGACAAACGGAATGAAGTAGATTTCAAATGACTACCTCATGGAAGCAAGATTTATTTTAACAAACAAATTTTCTGGTTAGATATATGTTTTTCATATTTGAAAAGCCGAAGATTGACAAGTATGAAAAATAGATTTTACAAAATAAAATTTAAAAATACATAAATGTTATTGTAAAATATATTCATTATGATAGTTTATCATGTACAACATATTCAAAATATTATCTATGTCTTATCTTGTTGTCAAATAAATAATCAGCTGTGGCAATCCCAAAACTTTCTTGTATGTTATGCACGTTAATACTATCTGAAAAATATAGCATAGCAGTGCCGTCGGTTAGGTGGTTTTAACCAAAATATAGTTTGCAACAACTCATGTTAACCTGTAACTAAATCTGAAGTTTTATGAAAATCCGTGCATTTGTTTTTGATATAGAACTATTGTAAAATCTTGAAAAAAAAATCTGCATAACAACACCGCATGTTGAGTAATGTACACCCAAAACTAATGAGGATCAATTTTTTTATCATCAGGTGTTAATTGAATTTGGAGTTTGATGAAAATCCATGTTTTATTTCTTGAGATACATTTGCTGTGAAATCGCGAAAAATGCTGCATAGCAGCGCAATCTGTAGGGCGATTTACACCAAAAACTAAATAACAGTAATCTTTATCAGGGATTAAACGAATCTGAAGTTTTAGAAAATTTCGTGCATTAGTTCTTGAGACAGAGCTATGGCGATAATTACGAATAATGAACCATGGCAGCGTTATCTTTTTAGCGATTTGTACCAAAACGTAATTATCATGCTATATCAAGTACTCAAGTGTAAAAGCGAAAAAGTTCTAAAAATGCGATTTTTGTGTTACTGAAGATCCTAGAAACATTAAATTTGATATAATAATCATTTATAAGATATAATTAATCACTAAAAACATTTGTTAAATACAGAATTTAAAACGGATGAAAAAGCGCGAAAAACGTTCTGAAAACATTCGAAATAGTTTTTTTAACATTCTAGGGAAATAACGACCCGATTAATAAAGTAAGAATGTCAAAATGATGTAAAAATCCTTGCTCTAATATAGGCTAAATGTTATGTTGATATCACTACACCAAAAGGGATGCAGGAGCAAAAAGCGCTCTAAAAATTCAATTTTCGTGTTTCTGAATGGCCTTGAAACATGAACAGTAGCCATGAAATTTAGCATGGTAGTTATAAGATGTAAATGATGTCTAACAGTTTTTCCTTAAAAACACAAAATTTAAAAACGGGTGAAAATACGTAAAAAAGCTTCCTACACATTTAAAAATCTGCAGGATTTGCTGCATCATCACTGCATCACTTTGATAAAAAGCAATTATTCGAATATATAATGAAACATTCTCATTGGTCTGAATAAAGATAGTCTATAAAAGAGGTGGATTGACGATGCAGCAAATGCTATTTTTAACAATGTAAAAACGTTCTAAATGGTGATTTGCAAGATACCTGACCACGTATCAAAGCGATCTGAAAAGTAAATTAGGGGTGATAGAAGCTGTTAAAACACAACATAAGTAAGCTACTTATTATGTCGGTGACACTATCAAAAAAGAGTTGCAGGAGAAAAAAATATTCAAAATAGTGATTTTTTATTATACTAATGTGTCTAGAAAATTTAAATATGGCATAGTAGTTACTTATAAAATATAAATGTCTTCTAAATACATTCAAAAGTAAATTTGAAATTTAAAAGTTTTGAAGCAAAGGGATGGAGCGAAAAGCATTCTATAAATTTCTTAAATTAAGATTTCTATGCAATCTCAGGAACTAATAAACCGATTATAAAGTAGTTTCGAATCAATGGTAACACTTTCTGATATTACATAGTCTATGTTCTATGCCGTTGCCTCTACCACCTGGAGTAAGTAAAAACAACAAATGGTCTAAAAATTCCTTTAAAAACTTTTAAAATTATGCTTCTATGGAATATTGGGAAATATCAAACAAATTTCAAAATTAACTTTTTAAAACTAAATGGTGACAGTCCCTTTTTCAACATAGGCATTTTATGGTAGTGCCACTATTCTTCGAGAGATTATAGACTTTAGAAAATAAAATTTTATTTTGACATAATGATTAATTTTAAGATAAAAATGCATATGAAAATTGTTTCTAAAAATTAAATATTTCAGGTGAATACTGAAAGGAACTTAGGAATTTAGCATAAAGTTTCAAATTATTTTCTAAATTATCGTTTTCTTAGAATTAGTTTTAGTTATTTTTATTAATTTAAGTCTCATTTCGAAATAATTCACGTAATAATGAAATTTGGTCAAACTGGGACTTTTTGAATTATTCGTTAACATATTATTTCTAATACAAAATCCGCGGATTTTGCTAGTACATTATACATGAATAACGTTTCTTACTTGTATGTCTAAATGTAGGATTTCGTAGATAATCTAACGGAGCAAAAGCTTTTTTAAATATTTCACATTTGTGAGGTAGTATATCGAAATGCTTAAGAGAACCTTAACGGTAGGACTACGGAATTGTCAGCGAAATATGAGCAATGGTTGCATCTAAAATGTCTGCGACAAGTTGCTTTATAATCAGTTGCGTTGGGCTATGTTCAAATATATGAAGCATAAAGTAATATAGAGAAAACATAAGATAACTATTATTATTCAGAAACAAACTTATTTATAAAAGTGAAATTGGGAATTCTATCGTTATGAATTTTTACCATATAAAAATTTAAAAACTGTTCGAACTTTAATATATAATTACACTTCTCAAAATATTACCTTCTAAACAGAAAATTTCTCATGGGAAGATTATTAAAAAATTACTACACTTTATATGCATTGAACCTTACTTATGCGCATGCCTAAACATCCGTCTTTTCAAGTTGTTAGATTGTTTGAAAAACTAGTTACATATTGTATATGAATAACGTTTTGGCCTAGTATGTATATGTATATGCTGTTTCAGGTAATGTGTTCGAGCAAAATCTAGTCCGCATATTTCACACTTGTAAGGACGTTCATCAGAATGCACCAAAGAATGGTCTTTTATATGACCGCTATGATTTGTTGAGTAGAGACAGAGATCAAATTTAAAAGGTTTGATAGGATCTTCATTATTCTAGGGTATTGTCAAATCTAAGGCATCAATGCAAGAACTTTGATTGTTATCACAATGTAGTCCTGAAACAGTAATTATAATGTCTCAAGGTTAGAAAAAGAAACTGTGACGATAAAAAAATAATTCAGTAAATTTTGAGACAGGTAGCATTTTTAAACTATCCGCACATCTTTGGAAGCAATTTTTTGAATTGTTCTCTTATTATCCATTTTTTATGATGAGATTTACTTTAAAACTTTGAAAAAGTACAAAAATTGTAGCAATTTCCCAGAAACAATTTTTTTAAAAGATAAAAATAGTAAAATTATGTCAATAATTGACATTTCTGAAAAAAAAAAAGACATACAAAAATTAAACATATATTGACATTTTGTAAATTGCATAATAAACAGAATGACTTTCTTTAGGACTTCGACTACACACAGAATAATCGCATCTGTATTTCAGAAGATATGGCAGTTAAAGTACTAAGGTAATAAAAGATTCGCAAAATGTGTCTCAAGTTTGTCATTTATGCCAGTGTAGATATAAAACTATTTAATATATTATTATGAGTGTAGACTATTCCCTCAAAAGACATACAAGTACAGAAAATTCCGAGGCATTTCATACATATTTTTGTGTTTTAGCATGTTTTGCGTATAGTAAATAAGTATTTTTTCGTATAGTAAGACATTTCTCTTGGAAGACTACTAAAAACATTACTTCACTTTATATGCATAGATGCTTACATATGCACATGTATATACATGTGTCTTTTCAAGCTGTTAGATCGGTTGAAAGACTTGTTACAAAATGTACATGAGTAAGGTTTTGCCCCAGTATGTGTAAGCATATGCTGTTTCAGGTGATGTGTTCGAGCGAAGTCTTGTCCGCATGTTTCACACTTGTGAGGACGTTCACCAGAATGCACAAAAGAATGGTCTTTTATATGACCGCTATGATTTGTAGAAACAGAGATCACATTTAAAACGTTTGATAGGATCTTCATTATTCCGGCCTGTTGTTAAATCTAAGGCATCAATGCAGGAACTTTGATTGTTATCGCAATGTAGTCCTGAAACAGTAATTTTAAATTATTTCATGAAACTGTGATAATAAAAATATCATTCAGTAAATTTCGAGGCATATAGAATTTTTAAAGTATCCGCACATCTTTGAAAGCAATTTTTTTAAAAAAAATTTCTTGTTACCTATTTTTATAATGACATTTACTTTAAAACTTTGAAAAAATACATAAGTTATAGCAATTGCCCAGAAATAATTTTTTTAAAGAGAAAAATAGTCAAAATTATGTCAAAAATTAACATTTCTGCAAAAAACTTTCAAAATTAAACAATATGTTGACATTTTGTAAATTTCATAATATACAGAATAACATTCTCTAAGACTTAGATTACACACATTATATATCTGTATTTCTTAAGATATGGCAGATAAAGTTCTAAGATAATGAAAAATTCTCTATTATTATTATTATTATTATTATTATTATTATTATTATTATTATTTCGCACTTGTCATTTATATCAGTGTAGATATAAAACTATTTAATATATTATGAGGGTAGACTATTCTCTCAAGAGACATAAAAGTACAGAAAATTCTGTGGCATTTCATGCATATCTTTATGTTTTAGCATGTTTTGCGTATAGTAAATAAGTATTTTTGCGTATAGTAAGATATTTTTCTTGGAAGACTACTAAAAACATTACTTCACTTTATATGTATTAAAGTTTACAGATGCACATGTATATACATGTGTCTTTTCAAGTTGCTAGATCGGTTGAAAGACTTGTTACAAAATGTACATGAGTAAGGTTTTGCCCCAGTATGTGTAAGCATATGCTGTTTCAGGTGATGTTTAAGAGCAAAATCTTCTCCGCATGTTTCATACTTGTGAGGACGTTCACCAGAATGCACAAAAGAATGGTCTTTTATATGACCGCTATGATTTGTAGAGTAGAGACAGAGATCACATTTAAAACGTTTGATAGAAGCTTCATTATTCTATCGTGTTGTTAAATCTAAGGCATCAATGCAAGAACTTCGATTGTTATCGCAATGTAGTCCTGAAATAGTAATTTTAAATTATTTCAAGGTTAGAAAAATAAACTGATATAATAAAAAATTTATTCAATAAATTTTGAGATAGAAAACCTTTTTTATCAGAAATTCTTACATTTTAATCAACCAACCGAACTCTACAACATAATGGAAGTCAATATTCATTGATTGTGGCTCAAAGGCATCATTTAAGCGAAGGTCAAATGTGGCGAATAATCGGTAAAATCTAGGGAGGCCAAAAACAAATGAAGATCACCCAAAAATTAATTATTCCTCAAAATGTCATAAAGAACTTTGAGCCGTTTCTAAATTACTGGATACGTTGATAGACAACTTGGTCAAGGGAGACGAAGAGCAACTAGTACATCCAAAGACTGTTTTCTGTCATTTTTGTCTCGGAAATCGGGAAGTGACAAGAGATTTAGTTTCAGATCTTTAGCTTTTCACAGGAGCTTCAAATAGCCGTTTTAAAGCTGCAACAAGGATATGGGCTTATGCGAAAAAACTGTGTCCCACCCATTCTAGCTTCCAAATAGGTCGTTCTAAACGGTTAACATTATCATTTTCAATGGAGCCAAAGAAAACTATGCTCGAACGAGGGAAGGCAAGAAACACGTTCCTACCTCTCTCCATATTGCATCACGTCCATAATGAGTATTCTGGTATGGAGAATGATATGTTAATTTGCATGTTCCTATCTCTCTCCATATCGGAACACGTCTATAATGAAGGTCCAAATTATACCTGGCATCGTTAGTAAACAATTCTCGAGTGAAATCTTTTTGGCTATATTAAACATGACGACGGCAACAGTTTAAATGGGTGACTTTGGAAGTTAAAGTAAGTTGGACAAAAACTATCGATCTTCTCGTACAAAGTCCATCCTTATTAAACCTCGTACAGCAATAGAACGGCTAACTGGAGTTCCTACGGCATCCTCAAAATCTGAAAACAAATTTCTTATAGTCACTTCGCAGTTTCTAAAAATCGAAAATGACAAAGAACGTTTCTCGGATATGGTTGTTGCTCTTGCTCTCCCCCTTAAACAGGCGTTGTATCGACGGATCCAGAGCTTAAAATGTGACTCGAAGCTTTTGACACGGTACTTGGAAAGATATTCAAATATTGGACAACTTCCATTTATTTTTGATCTCCCTCAATACTACCAGTTATTCGCTACTTTTGACCTTCACTTAAATGATGCCTTTGAGCCATAACTAATGAATACTGATCAATCTCAGACACTTCATTCGCTTTAAACAACACTACAGACTTCCAACATGCATTCATTATACACCACATTGTCAGCCACATAATTTGCATATTTTCGACACTAAATATGCACGGAAGCGATATTTTGAGTTCAACAGTATTTAATTAACATAAATAATTGCAGACTGGGCGTTGGTTTCAAAATTAACTTTGTGAGCATATTTTTTCTTACTATGCTTTAATTTTGATAACCAGTGCAATATCTTTAAAACTTGATATACATTAGTGACTTCATTTTAAATAATTTTTCAGTTAACAAACTTTAAGTAATCCTAATTACTACTCCATATTCTTTAGGGATGCAATTTTATACCAATTGAAACAACAACGGATTAAATGATGAGTTAAACTACGTTCACCTAAATTGAACAACAAGATATGAAATTGAAATAATAATTTTTTTAACAGAAAAAAGTAAGCAATTGAACGTAAAATAAGAGTAGTATTTTTAGATACGCTTTCAAAAATTCATAGTTTAAAACAAATTTGGCATTATTGAGAAAATTTAAAAATTCAGTAAAAACACGTTACATATTTTGTATTTATTTCCCTATTTTTAAAAATAAACAGAGCAAAAGTTGCAGTTTTTCATTTAAATTCATTCACTGGCATTTTCCCCAAACGTAAAATAAGTGGTGCTTCTTTCATAAATGGGTTCAATGTCCACGTAAAATTCCTGTAGCAACAAAAATTTTTAGGGGGTTTAAAACGCTTTAAGCTTCATAAATTTTCGAATTTTTAAGGTGTTAATTTCCTGTGTTAAATATTTTCTGAACAATTTAATATAATTGTTTTCTTGAAATTTCCATTAGAATAGAACTATGGCATTTAGTATTACAAGGTAGAACCCGCGAATTTTGAAGGAAGAAAATTTTTATGAAGGAAATGTTTCACTGATTTATAATAAGCCTGCAAAACTAGTTGCAATAAAAATGCACCTTATATTAATAAGTCTAACTCTTAAACAAATTATGATTCACCTAAAGTTTACAAAATACTATAAAATTCATTTGTAGAAATTGTTAAAATTAATCTTTATCGTACATCAGTAGAAAATAAAGATCTGTTTTAAGTTATCAATTAAGGCTTTTATGCTATTATTCCAAAATGAAAAAAAAGTAACATTTATTCCACTTTGCCTCAGACTTTTTCCCACTTGAAATGTAAACCCGACATAATTTTCATCATATCCAAATTTTCATCTGCACCTTTCATATTTGTATTCAAATATTGTTATTTTATCATTTTAATCCAAAACTCTAAGTCTCGATACTATTAGCTGAAACAAATTCTACATTACTTATATTATTTAAATGTTAAATAAAATTTTGTAAATGAAATCAAAATTCATTGAGATTTATAACAGACAATATTCTTGACACAGCAGTATTTAATTCTTAAATTGTTTCATTTTTAACGAAAAATGACAACATAAAGATACAGTAATCCCCCTTTTCCCTTTGATTTTAATAGAAAAGGAGTGTTACTGTTGCCACAATTAGAAAAAAGATTAAAAACTACAAAAAATTAATGTCTCAAAGATAAATTAAGATGCAGTTTACAAATAAATTCCATTTAATAATACATTTATTTCCCTATACGACGGTGTAAAAATAGAAAATGTGCGAAGTTTAGAAGATTAAAAATTTACAGTAACAAAAATTGCAAACCCGAAATTTCATTTCAAATTACAAAGTGCTGCCATTCGCAAAATAACGTATGCGTTACGCACAGATACGTTTGGCCTTTATAATATAGATACAGGAGCAATAGTAAAGTTGCGTTTGCGAAACTTTCATTTTTCTCTAAATGGCGCTAATCGGTCATAACGCACAGGATGTCAGAAAAACGGCTGAATGTTCTTTACAAAATATTTAAAACATGTTTCTTGTTAGTCTACATAAACCAAACCTAACATTTGCTTTTTATTGTTAAAAAAAATATGCTTTTGGGTGATTATACTGTTCACGTTTTCAAAATTTCATAACAGCAAACAGCACTTAAACTGTTTGAAAATATTCATAAACTTAGTACTACTATATTATACAGAATCTTTAGCATTCATGGAATAATTTTGATATTCTTTATATTGAAATCCCAAATGAAAATTTTAAAAAGGAATTCAGAACATATTTTAATATTTGAAAACTTTAATATAAAAACGAATCATCCCTACGCGTAAAATTTTGAAATTAGCAGATTTAAAGTAACAAAAAATCGAAAAAATCTCTTTAAGCTCTCTCCCTTTTAGAATTAAGCTTATATTAAATTTAGATTTGTGTAGCACAAAAAATACGAAATATTTTTTCCGTTAGTAAATCAAAACAATAACACAAAAATCCATAATTAAGAATTATTAAATTGCAATACAATAAATTTATAAAAAGGACTAAAATATATTAAAGATTAGACTATTTAAATTGCGTAATATAATTTATGAATTGAAAACTTGAAAACCATACAATGAGGAATATTTTTCATTTTTACATAAACACACATTACACATAAATTTTTCATAACACGTTATTTTTAAAAACTCTCCACGTTCTAGTTAGAAAAAAAAATTTGGAAATACAATTCTATAAGAAGTTATGTAAAATTTATTATATCAATGCACGGAAAATTCTACCACGTAAAATATTTTTAACAGGTTAACCCTTTACCTACCTCATTATGAATTCATGAAAGTCTTACATTTTAAAGCATTTGTTGTTTTAAATTGTTTACATTAGATTAAAAGATTTACATAATCATTTAATAAATATTTGAAGGATTGAAGAATTTAGAAGGATTAATATTAAATTTGAATTTACAGGGATTTTGTAAAATTTTTATAACTCCACTCAATTTTTTTATTTTTAATTATTTTCTTAGTATTTAGTAGAACAATAAAATGTACAAACATGGTGTTCTTACAATATAAATATAGAACTATTTCAGCATTGAAAAAATCCCATCTCGTTCCACAGGGCCAAAAAACTAAATATATTTTTGAAATATTTTTGATTTGTGTAACCAATAATGCTTTTGGAACAAGATAAAGAAATGTATCTGTAACTCATTCTAAACAGTATTACAACTAATTGATGTATTAAAAGAATTTTATAAGTTATTTAAATGGTACTTATAAGTACCGTCGGTAGATAAAGGGTTAAGCTATTATACAGTCGCAGATCTCATTAATTTTTATATATAGACAAATTTTCAATGAATAAAATAAAAAATAGTTTAATAAAAATGTAAAAGTTTTATGCCCCGTACTTAGCGTAATATTATGCCTCATTTATATATCTGTATTTTCATGATATAAAATGCCTGTTGCTAAAATTAAATCAGTAAAGTTTTTCACCAATATATTTAAATATATTACTTAATATAGCAAATGATTGCACAAAATCAGGTCTGTATATTTCAAATTTGCAATAAAATTCTCATGAATGCATAAATTCTTTTATAAAAATGTACAATGTTTAGCCTCATATAAAGCGTAAATGTCATGCATTTTTATGCATATCGATTTTCAGGAAATTTTCATGCATAAAATATTTATTGCAAAAAGACAATATAGCAGAAGTAATAAGATCTTTTTCCATTATGTTCTAGATATTAAATAATGGAGAAATGTTTGTACAAAATCATGTCTGAATATTTGTTACTTGTAAGAACCTACAAATGAATGCATGGAAAAATGATTTTATAAGGGACTTCTACGAATTGGAAAGGAATGGAAATCAGATTTAAAACTTTTAGTAAAGTAGGAATTTCATAACGTTCTGTATCGAAGTTAATCTAGAAAAAAAAATCGGGAATACATTGGAAATGAAAATTTTCATCAATTCATAATTTGAAACACAGGATTAAAAGAAAATTCTGAAAATAGTACTCTCCAATCGCATCATTGTAGTTTTTCGAATTGAGCCACAAATTCACCCGAAATTAACAGAAGAAAAAGAAACGAAATTTTATGATGAGATGGAAACTATGAAAATAATTATGTTTTTCAGTTTACTGCAGACTGTCTGAATTTAGAGATATTTGCATTTGACATAAAAGTTGATGGACAGTTTTTTATGTTTCTGTTTTGATTAACAAATACGGTCGTAGCACAAATAAGTTCTCAGGTTACGTAAATTGTGCAGGGAGCCAATAAGGAAGGTCTTAATTGCAATATATCTATTGGATTTTTTACCTATTTACTTTTCATTCATTGTGATTTATAAAGAATACTGAATTCTAATGTGATTTTATAGTTACATTTTTTTTATGTAATTCTTTATTTTATACTACGGAAAAAACGAGTTCATAACTACACGTGAGTTCACTGGTATTTTTAATTAATTTATTTTTTATCTACCATCACGTTCTTAAAATAATTATTTTTTCATTCTAATACAATAATCTAAAAACTATCTCATTTATATACTAGTATTAAAAAATGCTCTGACGAGCACCAAAAAAGGTTAATATGTTTTTAATTATGAAAAAGGGTTTGACAAGTGCTTCTGTTAATTACTGAGCATGAGGAAGGACAAGGGATTCCTTCTTGGCTACAACTCACTTCAATGCCAACTTTGAAAAAATCATATTTGCGCTTTTTCCGTGAAAACAAATCAGTCGCAGTTACTATAAAAATGTATAGTGTAAAGACATAACCAGTAAAGATACAGCTTAATTAGACATAAATGTAAGGGAAGACGACATAATGCAAAAACCTAGTTCCTGCAGGTTCGCTGTATCACATTCATGCACTGCACCAAGCATGCCCTAAGTGTATAATTGCACAGAAAATTGATTTGTAGTATAGTGCAGAGTGAACAGTGCAGTTAACATCAGCGATGTAGTGCAGGTTATACGCCGTATACCTTCTGGACTTTTTAATAGAACACCATATACTCTCTGTTTCTCAAGAAGGCTTATAGTATACACATTCTAGGGTATCCCTCTGCTTAGAGCATATATCCTATGTTATTTTTACGACTACACTCCTGGTTAACATCTAAAGCTCGGTGGGAAGTTCTACTAAAGAACCGCAAATTTCTTTTTATATGAAAAAAGCGCAAATATGATTTTTTCAAAGTTGGCATTGAAGTGAGTTGTAGCCAAGAAGGAATCCCTTGTCCTTCCTCATGCTCAGTAATTAACAGAAGCACTTGTCAAACCCTTTTTCATACTTAAAAACATATTAACCTTTTTTGGTGCTCGTCAGAGCATTTTTTAATAGTAGTCATTTAATTTTTTGATAAAAACTGAAGATTTTCTAATATCTTAAAAAGAAAAATAATTGCTGCTGTCAAAATTTATAAAATGATAACAACAGCATAAAATTTTGATGTATCAGAATAATTATAAAAGTCATTACATTGCTATATAAAATGCATGATATGAAAAATAAACCATGGATTTGAACGAAAAAAGTACAGAACTTTATTAAAAGAATTAAAAGCGATACCAATTAAATACATTCAAGGTAATTTCTCAAATGAAACATTCTAGAAATTGAATAACAATTAACATAAGAATATTCCTGAAGGAATAATAATTTAACACAAAAGCATTTCTAAACAAAAATTACTTACATCCGACGGGATTTGAACTCTCTACCCGCTGCTGAGCAGTCAAATGCCTTACCTCGAGAGTCCTAGTTTAACACCAGAGATGTTGCAAATTTTGCTATAGTACCTATATAAATACCAGCATAAGTCTTGTGACTGTCATCAACAGCTCCAATCTGATTGTTTTATTTTTTATATGCCCGACGGCTATTTTCCTACTTTTATTTTAGCTACTCGAAACAATCGCCAAATAGGTTTCCTTCGCCATAATTTCATTTTAAATATAAAGCTGTCACTAGCTTTATTTAAAATACAGTCGGCTCTCGTTAATTCGAACTTGTCGGGACCACAAGAAATGTTCGAATTATCCGAAGTTCGAATTATTGAAAGTATGAAATGAGAACGTGTTTAATATGGTCTATTACATAGGAATTAATGCTATAGTGTTTTTTAAATTTATTATGTTTGTTATCATCAGAATATGACTTAATATTAAATTAGAATTTATAAATACATAACCTAATTAAAAGATAAGAAACAAGCACAATCGAAGAATAATTTGAAGGGTCACTGATGGACAGACGGGGAACTTAGAAAGTGGATATCAAATGCATCGGATTATATGTATACTCGTTCGGAACAATTTTCACAAAAATCAAAGAAAGAAAGTTATTCAAATGATCTGAAATCGGTGAGAAATAAAGGAAGAATGAAAAATCGGAATTCTCGTTAGTTCGAATTAAACGATGTCAAAAGAAAATGAGTTCAAATTAATGAAAAAGTTTAACGTTATTCTGCCATTGAAAATTTCGGGACTTCATGTTTAGTTCGAATTAAGCGAAGATTCGAATTATCCGATTTCGAATTAACGAGAGTCGACTGTACATGACTTTCATTAAAAAACACATAAATTAAAAATACATATATCAGATACATTTAACTTGCACGTTTTTCTTTCATTTTATTAAAAATACTATAAGTAAATATATAACTACTTAATTTATCCCGTCGACCAAAGAACGATAGACAAACTGTAATATTATATGCCAATAATGGATGAACATAAATGTTACACTTCCTTGACATTAAACCCGCTACACTTGTTTGTTAAGTGATCAAATGATTTTAAATTCGATGATTTATTTATATTTTTATTAATGTTTCACTAATTTATTTGTTCTTTTGTTATTTAATATAAATTTTATGCCAATAAGCGAATAGCTCTTGATTCGCGTTTGAAATGAAATAGACGCCCTCTCGCGGACAAAGTCCGAAACGAAATAGAACTGATATCTTCCGCTGAAATCAGTGTTTAAAAGGTCGATAAATAAACAGTTCTATAATAAATAAATAAATAAACAGTTCTATAACGCATGCAACGTTGGGTTCTTTGTATTAAAATGATCTAAAATCAAAATTTTATACACAAAGTTTAGATCTATAATATAAAAAAGTACATTTGATTTACTCATGGCAAAATAACATGACAACAACACAATGCTTGCATGATTCGCTTGCTCCAACAAACAGCACTATACGTAAACAAACGATTATCAGGTCTATACAACGCCACCTTTCGGTCATTACAAACGCGAATATTAATTGAGAAAAATATAATATATAATTTATTAAAGTTACTTTATGGTTGTATCCGCCGACATTATTTGGTTAAATAAAAAGCGTTTAACTCCTCACAAATTTTCGCTAACATTGATATTTTTGGTACCTTCGTATTAATGCCACCGCAACCGCAGTAGAAGTTGTGCTAATGCGCCAATAAAGAGTGATCTTGTTGTTCGTGCCTTTTTAGTGTTTTTTTTTTTTTTTGCTCATTTTGACGTCATTTTTAGTACTTTAGTACTTTTTTAGCCTATTTTTGATGTCATTTTTTTGTGCGCGTGCGAACAAGATTGCTCTTTATTGGCACATTAGCGCAACTTCTGCTGCGGTAACGTTAATACGTAAGTACCATGTTTTTTATGCTCTTTAATAAATTGTAATATTACATTTAAAATACTTCAATGTTATTCACATATGCGATATCTTACAAATATATCTTTATGGTTTGATTTGATAAATTCTGCATTAAAATATGAAAACTTTTATTAGTATTCTTTTGTTCGAAATCACCTGAATAAATCAAATTTTATATTTGGTACGTCTCGACGTCATAACTAAACGTCATCATTAAAGTAATCCTTTTCGTTAATGAATTTTATTTTTTTAACCTAAATTCATTAATTTTCTAAACTTAAAATTTTTTAATGGCAACATTTTTCCTTTTGAGTAATTTGGCGAATAGTTTGGCGATTTCTATAAATGGGTGAAATTGGTCGACCTGATAATCAAGTAGCACCGTACGTAATCTCTATAAATAAAAGGAATTCCGAGGATAATTAATTAATTAATTAATTGAGGCACAGGGGAAAGCAAATCTTGGCAATGCGCCAACTCGGTCCAGAGGAAGCAAATCTTGGCAATGCGCCAACTCGGTCCAGAGGTATAAAAGCAAGATAGAAAAAAACGCGCAGGTCTGTGCATTCAAGTACAACCACCCATATGTATATGCTGAAAGTTTGTTCTGACGCTCACCCGACGCACGTGGAGTGCCGATGGTCCGGGAAGCGTACCATACACATAAATTATTAAATAAACCTTCAAATTAAGCCCGGCGAAGCGGGCTGGGTATGCTAGTGTAAATAAAATAGGTATGCATTTTGGCACAGATGTCATATACGCACCATGTTGGCGATTTTTTTTTTGCTCACGCCAATGTCATATGCGCATCGGAGTATTTAACTGAATCCAGAGTGTCGCTATTTTGCTTGATATGTCAACTAGGGTGGATCGATTGTCTATGGCGAAAAAAAAATTACCATTAATCAAAATCTACCTATGCGGAAAAGATGTTCTATTGTATGGAGATTAAGAGAAAAATAATAAAAAAAATTAATTTTAAAATTTAATACTGCCACAAAAGGGTTGAAATTTCGAAAAAATTAAAAAAAAGACCTAATTTTGGTTAGGTTATTTTTGTCAAAAACTAATTACTTTAATATTTTTTTTAATCCAACAGTTCGGAAAAGATACTATATCGTATGGAGGTTAAGTAAAAAACAATAATAAGTAATAAATTCAAAATTTAATACTGCCACAAAAAAGTTGAAAATTCGATAAAATATTGAAAAAACGGAAAAAGATCTAAATTTGGTTAGATTTAATTTTGACGCAAAATAAACATTTTAATATCAATCAAAACCTACCTTTGTGTAAGAAATATTATATTGTATGGATATTATGTAAAAATAAATAAATAAATAAATAAATAAATAAAACTAATTTCGAAATGTAATACTCCTGCAAGTAATTTAAAGTTTCGAAAAACTGGCAGTTCCAGTTTTTTCAGTTAGAATTTGTCTCCTTGTGTATTGTGTTCCTTAGTGTACCTTGAATATTACTGTACCATGGCGTTGTTAAAATAAAATAAAAAAAGAGAGAGATATGAATTACACCCTATTTGGGTCTAGCTTTGATATGCCAGTAAATATGCTCCCTAATACAAAATGTTACAAAATTTACATATTGGTATTTAAAGAATAACCGAAGAAAGAAATCGGTCAACATCTGTTTATTTCCTGCCAGTGAGAAGGAGTTGCTAATAAGTTACTAGTGACCTGTAAATGAGATTCAATCTCAATAACTTACCATAGCAGCCTTTTAAGAAAAATTAAACTGTTTAACGACAAATATTGCGCTCTTCTTAATTCCTGTAAAACAAAATAAGATACTGAAAGCTACTACAGTCTTTTGGACCTTTCCTAAAATACTGCCTATTTTTTTCAGTTCAATAGATTTGAATATGAATACGAATGTTGAGTGTAAACTAAACCGACGTATTGAGAGCAAACTCACTTTTCTACATCATCAGCTATCATTGAAAAGCCAAAATGCTGCCGAGCTAGGTGTCACATCATCAGAATATTGGAGAGTTTGGGCACTTCCGACCAAGCAGGTGCTGCCATCGTGTCTGGTGCACTTCAAGACGTGGGCATTATCTCACAAAACTATGAATCGAATGCTACTGACAGAAAAAAATCGGCATGACAAAACAAACCAAAGACCACTCCATCGTTTTAGTCATTCTCTTTAGTCATTTGTAAAAGATTATGACCATGGCCATTTTCTTTAAACTTTTATGGGTGTAAAGACTGACTGCATCACTAGAAAACAACAGAAGAAAAATGATAATAGAAGCAGACTTGAGCTTGAAAAAAGAACTGGGTTCCGAATACATCGGCCACATATATATAAATTCCGGGAGAGTACCAAACAATTTGAAAACACGACGTACATTTTTTGTCATGTGTTAACAATAATATACATGTAACAAAGTTGGTTGCTATCAGTTGTGACGTAATATCTGTTAATATAGATGTTAAAGGATGTGTTATTCGAAATATGGGACTGATCTTCAAGCGTCCACTACAATGTTTTTTGTGCTAGTTACACACCAATGAAGTTTCACTATGTCATCTTTTTGCAGAGTGGATGGAACCGCGGCTGGGCATAAATGTTTCACTGGTGAAATAGAAAGATTATTCGCAGCATGTTAGAAGCTTTTTGTATTTTCATTTATGTCAGTATATGAATTCTAAAAATGCGCGAGTGAAATCAAACGGTCTGCTGTAATCCTAATCATTACATAAAAACTATCTATATTTTCCATTTACCAGCTTTTTGACCTTTTGCGATGGATTTCATAGATTTAATTGAATGGAAAAATGTGTCGAACCTCCTCTAACTGGCGGATTTAGTAACGACATGATTTCAGAAGCAATATGTAAATCCAGCAATCATTTCAGTGGCAATAACATCTACTATCAATAATATCTATTCGCGCAACTCTCATTCTACAAAACTAATAATCAAAAGAGTCACGGAAGTATTTCTGCTGTGTATGGACCATACATAAGTAACAGTTTTATAAAAATTGAATTGAATTACAAAATCTCATGTCGATTTTCAATACCGAACGTGTCATTATCGCCAATTGCAATGTTGACGATTTTTCTTGATTTAATATTAATGAAGCTGTTAAATAAGAAACTAAAGTTTTTATCTTGTAATCAATTAAATATCCTCTCATTGTAATAAATGTTAAAAATGTCTAAAATTCATATTTTATTTTACAAAACAAAAGTTGATTTTTTACCGTAAAAACGTTCAAATACATAAATTTGAGCCACATTGCGGTAGATTTAAATTTTGAAATTAATTTTTTAAATTATTTTTCTCATACTCAACATATAATATAACATCTTTTACGCATAGGTAGGTTTTGGATAACTTTTTAAACTATTATTTTGAATAAAAAATATTCTAGCCAAAATTAGGTCTTTTTTCACTTTTTTTCGAAATTCAACCTCATTGTGGCAGTATTAAAATTTAAAATTAATTTTTTTAATTATTTTTCCCTTAATCTCCATCCAAGAGAACATCTTTTCCGCATAGGTAGGTTTTGACACAGTGAAAAAAAAATTTTCGATCCACCCTAATGTCAACCCGGATGTTGTTCTTCACTTTTTAATAAATAATTTTTTCTTTTTTTTAAATATATAAATTGTTTTGTTCTATTAAACAAACCTTTTTTTATTTATTGTTATTACCTTTCAAAAAATATATACAGGGTATCCCAAAACTGACTGATGGATTTTAAAATTCAGTAACTTGCAAACGTTGATAGCTAATTAAAAAATTTTTGCAGGAGGGTTATATACAATGTCAGGAGTTTTTTTACCGTAACTTTTGATTTTAGTTCGAATTTCAACCAATAGATGGCGCTGACAGCAATTGAAACCCAGGTCGACGCTGAAACTGACCTCACTCAACACTGATCATCTGGCCTTCAATCGCTATCAGCGCCATCTATTTTTTGAAATTCGAACTAAAATAAAAAGTTACGATAAAAACTCCTGACATTATACATAACCCTCCTGCAAAATTTTTTAAAATAGCTGTCACCGTTTCCAAGTTATTGAATTTTAAAATCCATCAGTCATTTTTGGGACACCCGGTATGTAACTGGTATTCCAAAACGAGATTTTCGCCAAATTGGCTTTAGAAAAAAATTAACGCCAATGTGATTCGTATATGACATTTGTGCCGCATTTTAATATAGAAACAGAAAAAATTCGTACGAAAACAAAAATTAAAATTCAACAGGTTTGTTTTCAGAGCTATTTATATATTTTGGCATCATAACCCCCCCCCCCCTCCGTTTTGAAGCCAAAATAGCACCAAGCTTTGGCAAACAGATTTATATTAATCAGACATTCATTAAATAAATAATAATTTAATTGACCTAGAATAATTTAACGTACCTTCAAAAAAAAAAAAAAAAAAAGCTGACACATTTTCACGTCCGAATCATCATGAAGCACCCGACTCACCGCTCTTGTGTTGCGCCAAACCGGATTTCTTACCGGTACGCCCTTACCTTACATCTCAAAGGCTCAAATAAATGTAAAACCATATTTTTACGCTTATCTTTTAATTGTCCTGTAGATTTTTCCATTCATGTCTAATTATTCATAAAATAATAACTGTGAAAAGCATTGGTATGAACGTTTGTACTTAATAACTTTACATATCTTTTTGTCTTGTACAATTAAAAAAAAAATAATATTAATGTCAATCTTGTGTTAAATCAGTCTTTGAAATAAAATATTACGCGATGGAAAAACACGGTTACGTCGCTTTAGCGGTTAAAAACATTTGCTATTCGGTCTTTCGGCGCCATTTTTGATTTATTCGCCAAACACACCAACTAGAACAGGATAATGAACTTTTCCGCAACATCTTGCCCTGATAGCATAAATTTGTTGATTTCATCTTATGAACCTTCAGATAAGCAAGTAAATAAAATTATGAATAAAAGTATCATATTATAGTGGCTGGCATAAATTTAAGAGACACTAAACTTTTTGCCAGAGGCGGCTTTTAGCTTAAATAAATGAGAAATTAATAAATAAAAAAAATATTTCACTTCGCTCGTCAAAATAGATAGTGAATATGATACATGAATATAACAACAAATAAGTATTTTTTCACGTGATTTATCTAATCTATTTATTTATGTTACATAGATAGCAATTTTTATGTTCATTTAAACTTACGTGCAACAATTACAAGAAGAAACAAACATAAGAAAAAAGACTATGTTCAGCTGGAAATTTCAGACAAAAATTCGATTTTCTCAGCGACCGACAAACATACAAAGATGAAAAAAAAAACTGTTCTAAGTTTTACCATGAGGATTAAAATAAACCAAAAACGAAGTTAATCCATCCACGGAAACGTTAGCTAGACTTAGTTGAATTTTTTGCTTTCATTTTTTCATTAAAAATTAAATAAAAAACTATTCTAAGCTGCAGTAATTTTTTGAATGCTATCATTTTATTCGTCACGTCAAGTTCTATCTTTTAAAAAAAAATTCACTGCCATATCTCAACTGGTTCGTCAGAAATTTTAGAAAGTTGTTTGCACTTTTTATTTCTTAAACATATTATACCAAACGCTACCGCGTTTGCTATGATACATAAAAGTTACAGATGAACTCATCCTAATTCAAAATAAACAAAAAAACTTTTCACGAGACAATATTATAAAATATATCTAAAATATCATATATAAAACATCACATCTAATACTGTTTTTCTGTTATCAAAGTTTTTAATCGTTATTCTCTCTTTGCAATTAAAAAAAAGAATCTTATTGCTTAATATAAAAATTACGTACGTATTTAAGTCTTTCATGTAATAAAGGAAAAATTAGTTCATGTTGTGCATAGTTAAAATACACAAAAAGTAATTATTTAAATAACATAATAATACAATATGTAAACAAACATACAATGTAAAATTAAAATCTTTAAATTTTTATTATTAAAATGCATACACAGACAAAAAATTAAAATAAATAAACATGCAAAAACTATTTTTTCATTCATTCCGAAAAACAGTGTTTAGTTTTCATATGTAAGTTAATACTACGTGCACATCTAAAAGACACATTGCACACTTTGCATGAATAAGATCTCTCTCCAGAATGTATAAGCATATGAACTTTTAAATGACCTATTCGAGCAAAACCGAGTTTGCATGTTCCACACATGTAAGGTAGAACAACAGAATGCACCATACAATGTTTTTTCATATAATTGCGACGATTTGTAGAGTATGAACATAGATTACAATTATAGTGATAATCTTCATTAAAGTGATATCCATTGAGTGATGTTATATTTTGGCCTGGCATGAGAGAACTTTGAATGTTATTATATTGAAAACCTGAAATAGATAATTTAAGTTTAGTTTGCTTTGTAACATCAAAAAAGATAACAGATATACAATAGAATAATGCATCATTATTTATGAGATATTATTAAAAAATAATTTAAATATACTCGTAAACTACTTTCTGAAAAAAAAAATTGTACAAATAGAAGCATGAAGAATTAAATTTAATTTACAAATTAATTATTGAAAGCTGTTAATAATTAAATTAATGTAGTAGGTTTTGTAGCTTAAATTACAATTAAAGTATACAAAAGATATAGTATTATAGAAATTATTGTTTTGTAGAAAATTTAAAGTGCGGTCTTTAAAGGATAAAACATAGTAAGAAATTCATGTTGGAAAAAGAAAATGTCGACGCTCAGAAAAAAGTTTACGTTATTCAGAAAGTTCCAGTTCTAAATAATTACCAAAATACAATAATTATAAAATTTGATTTTCAGGTTCCTTTAAAAAAACTATTAATACTACTGAATTGAATGCAAAAAAAAGAAAGAAAAAAAACTGCTTAGTTAAAAATTAAAATAATTCACCTTACTTTATATAACATCATGAAAAAGTAACTGAGATAAATCTGAGTTGAGATATATGAATAAAATTTTTATACATACATAAAATAAATTAGAAATATTATAATTACAATATAATTTTAAAAGATTCATATAATTAATATATATTTGAAACTATAAATAACTGCTGCTGAAAAAATTTAGCAATATTTGATAAAAAATTAAGTCAAGATTATACTTGAATAGAATGATAAAATTACAAATGTGTATATATATATTTGTCGATGTAAATTGTAATTAAAATGATTGAAAAAAAAACTATAGCAATAAAATTTTAAGAACTATCATTATAAATATTTGACATCAGCAATACTTCAAGAAGTAGAAATTATTCAAATTTCTAGAATTACAGCACATAAAGCATTAGTTCACAGTTGAACATTTTCTGTGCCACGAATGCCTAAACCCATTACCACAAACCTTATAAATATGAAGTTTAGATGTAGCTTTACAAATGTACACTCAGGTGTCTTTTCAAGGTGTTTGATTGGGTAAAGGACTTGTTACAAATAATACACGAATACGGTTTATATCCAGTATGTGTAAGTATATAACGATTGAGATTCTCTGGTCGAGCAAAACTTCGTTTGCATGTTCTACACTTGTGAGGACGTTCACCAGAATGTACCATAGAATGATATTTTATATGTCTACTATTATCTGTTACATATAGACAGATAGGACATTTGAAGAGATAACCATTATTACAATGATAATTGTCGAGTGATGTTGCATCTTTCGGCGAGACGAAAGAGTTGTGATAGTTGCCACCTTTTAATCCTGAAACGGACAATTTAAATTTAGTTTAATTTGAAAAAACAAAAAAAAGTAAATATATACACTGACATTTGTCCATAAATTATTAATTATTAATAAAAGATTTTTCCACAATAATTAAGCAAATTTTCCTAGAAGGAAATAAACACACAATTGCACAAGAATAATGCGAGTTAGAAAATAGGATTTACAAATCAAACAGCGATAACTGAATTTGAACAATAGCTAGATTCAAAGTTTTTAAACACAGAGAACGGCCGTATACCCAAGGTATGAATGGTTTTTACTATGTAACCAATCGACCGGGAGGCGGCAGCTCAGACAGTCACCTCATCGAGTTCACGGATGAAAATCCAGAGTTAGTTAAATCTCGATTCGCATATTAAAACGGGGTCGGTCCATCAAGCCATATCTTGGTGGAAAACACCTGAAAACCCGATTTTAGCAGTTGACTCGAAGGTTTACTATTGTTTTTTCCTGCACCCAAAACTTTGTAAACATGGATGCAAGAGGATTGGGATCAAGAAAACAATGATAAATCAACGAGTCAATCGCTGAAATAAGCTTTCACCAAGATAGGTCTTGGTAGACAGATTCCGTTTTAATGTGTAAATCGAGATTTAATTAATCCTGGATTTTCATCCATGAATTCGATGAGGGGATTGTCTATGCTGCCGCCTACTGGTCTATAATAAATACAAACAATCTCCATCTTATTTAGTCGAGAGCAATTTAAGATGTTGCGATAAAATAAGTTGACTATTAAAAAAAATAGTAGAGACGATTGCAAAAACTATACGCGCATTGAGCCTATCAAGCCCAGGTCCTCCCTGGTTAATGATTCGTTAAATAATATACTATTTTTATAGTGAAAACAAATATTATAGACAACAGTTGGGATTATTAATGCAACTTTTTTCATCCTTGTGAAAAATATCAAATTATTATCGTTATAAGAATCTAACATAAGAAGTAATTTATTCTGAAAAAAGTAAATACTAAACTTACAAATATGAAATTAAGTATATTTGGAAAAATAAAACGTTTCTGAATAAAGTAATCATTCAGGCAAAACAATGAATTATGACATTTTTCAGTTTTCTTTAATAAAAAAGAAAGTAATGTTAAATCTGCAACAATTTATGTTAAAATTATTTGAATCTGAAGTTTGATGAAAATCCCTGCATTATTTCTTGAGATAGAGCTATTGCGGAATGCGTGAAAAGTGGACGCATAGCAGTACTGACTGTTGTGTGATTTACATCGAAATGTAAAGTACGTCAGTTCATGTATTGGATTAACTGAATCTGAAGTTTTGTGACATTCCGTGTATTAGTTCTGGAAATTGAGCTATTGCGGAAATCAGGGAAAATGATGCATTGCACTGCTACCTGTTGAGAAATTTACAGTAAAAACTAATCAGAACCAATTTATACAGTATGTCCCAGAAGTAATGGGACAAAATTAAAGGGGAGATAGGGGTCATCACAAGGATTCAAAATCGCATAGTAACCCATAGTCAGAAAAGCTTTCCTGGAGCGGTAATGACAACACAAATTCCAAGAAAGATAGGATAAGAATAAGAGAAGAAAAAAATCTTTATTATTCTTAGTGCAGCAAAAAAATAAGTAAAAAGAACATTAAAAAGACAACGAGCATTATCAAAGTAGGTGTTCGAAATTACGATCCTGGGTCGTTTTGAATGGAAGTACATCTCCGGTTTAAGGAAGATCTAATGTTTTGAAAATACTGGGAATGTCCCGAACTTCATTCAACAGCCGCCACGATACATGCAACAAAATTCTCATCATTTTCCAGCATTATCACGGCATTTTTGCTGAACTAAGAACAATAAACATGTTTTCTGTCCGGGCTCGCGTCCTTTCTTTCTTGTGTTTTGTGTCGTCATTACCGCTCCAGGAAAACTTTTCCGACCATGGATTGCTATGCAATTCTGAGTCCTTGTGATGTCTCCTACCTCCCGTTTAAGTTTGTCCCCTTACTTCTGGGACACCCTGTAGAAGGGACTAACTGAATACAAAGTTTTATTAAATTCCGTGCATTAGTTATTGAGGTAGTGCGCCCAAAAAATAAATTACCACATGCACACACAGACAAACTCGGAGACAGGCATTTTATAAAAAAACATGCATTTCGGGTTCTGACTTTTAAAAATGTATAAATCCGTCAAAAAACAGTATTCGTAAATTTTCACAAATCCAATACTTCCTTCATGTAAAGATACAAGAAAGTAAAAATAAAAATTCTATTATATACAATGAAGTAAAATCAACAAAATTATTGTACAAAAAAATTGTAAAATAGGTTTTAAAATACAATATTAAGATTTTTTCCTTTATAGAAGCTTTCGGTGTGCAACTTACTCAAATCATTATGATAATACAACGTCATGAATCTGAAAACATTACTTACAGAGAGCTCACACTGCTATAATTTAAAAACTGAAACGTTTACTATCGAGTAGACACATAAGTCTTACAAAAGTCTATTAAAAATGTTTATACTCATGCCTTTACCATGTGCTTGAGTGTGTAAAACATGTAACATTCTCAATGCATAAAGTTTTTCTCCTATATGTCTAAAGATAAATATAAGGGTTCAAACTCTTTTTGAATGACATAATTCCCTGATTTTATCAGGATTTCCAGGCCATATTTCCCACAATTCTCTGACTAACAATTCACGACATTTTTAGAAATTCGAATATACAGCAAAAGAGAATATATTGATAGATTAATAACAATAAAATGTAAATTTACTTCTGAAAAAGAAAAAAAATGTATACATTTGAAACAAAAAATCTGTATCAATTGATATTTACAATATAACAAATATGATAACAAATTAAACAATTAAATTAAATAAACCACTGAAATACAGTTAAGATGGATTCAAAATAACTCTTAAGTCAAAAAACTAAATTTATGCATATTAAACGTTCAAATTTTTTTAGACCGTTCTGCTCATCATATTTTACTTGTGTTATTTCAGAAGCAGTTTGTTGTGCAAGTTTAAATTTTTTCTCTTTCAACATTTTAAATTCAGCTACAACTTTTCTTTTTTTCGTTTCTTTTTTTGCCTATTTCGTAATATTCTTACTTAAATATTCGACAAATTTGTATAACTAGTGAATTTTTTTTTTCCCCCAAGACGATTTTCGGAACTCAAGCGAATTCTATCGTATGATACACACACACACACAAAATAAATTCTCTGACTTTTCCAGGTTTCGAAAACAATTGCCATTTTCCCTGACTTTTTGAGCATTTGTCATTTTCCCTGACATTTCCTTGTTTTCCAGTAGCGTAGGAACCCTGTATCTTAAATCGTGTCTATTCATGAAAAAGATCATTTGCATGGATTCTACCTCCGAAGTCGTCCACTAGAATGCTTAAGAGAATGCTTTCTCAAGAGACTTGTGTACACCACCACTTGTAAAATATAAATATTGGCCACATTTAATACGTTTTCAGAAATCTTAATTAGAAACATTTGTGTTGGACGATATTTAAATCCAGAGCAAATATGAAGGAACTTCGAAAACTGTTGCACTGGAACCCTGAAACTGAGAATTTAAAATTATTCACATCATCAGCAAAGAAAAATAACAAATATACTACATTGCTATTCGCGTTTAGTATATTACATTCTTTATAACATCTCATTACATTTTATTTAACACGTTGAGTGCTACGTCAATCTCTGGTGAATGACACTGAACTTTCCGTTCAGGCCACGTCAGCTAACGGTGACTGACAGTCTAAAATATGATATAAAACTAAACAATTTATATTAGATTTATTTTAAACACGATTATTCAATCGGTAAATTAATTATGAAAAAATTACATCTGTTATAAACAATTTATATTGTGTTAAGTAATCAATGAAAAAATTATTTAAAATTTATTTTACTTATTACAGGATTATACTTTCGTAATAAATACTTAAAAAGAATATTTTTTTTAGTTTTATACAATATTTTACATTGTCGGTCACCGTTGGCTGACTCGGCCTGAATGGAAAGTTAAGTGTCAGTCACCGTGGCATTCAACGTGTTTCAAGACGTTTAAAATTGAAAAAAAAAAATGAAAAAACGAAAACAAAAATATGAAAAAAGACAATTTTCAACTTCTAATGTCTTAAAATTAGCATGATATTTTAAAAATAATTTTATTTAGTGTTAAAAGACATTATTTTAATTCGTGAAAATTTGCAAGATACAGAATTAGTATTTATGATGCGCTGCAAACTGACATAATTTGTCGAACAGAAAATTTGTCTAACAGCTTACTCGCAGGTTTTCAAAATAAATTTTGCAACTAAAAAGACAATTTTGATGCCCACTTGAGATGACAATAATTACCCTGAACCTAAATAAATACAGACATTTAAAAAAATATATACATATTTATTTTCCAACGTACATATTTTTTTTCAAATTTGCTGAATCAAAATTAAGTAAAAACAATCGAAAAACACATGATCCAAGTTTGAACATTTTACCTTTAACTGTTCTTGATGTATAACAGTTTAAACTCGAGAAAAGGTAAAAGAAAAATGAGTCATGAGAGTCATTGCTTGAAAGGTAAATTTAGAAAACAAACGAAAACGAAAAAAATTGATATTTCTTGTTCCAATTAAAATAGAAACATGATTTTAATGTCATTTTAAGCAAGAAATAAAAATTTTTAGAGAAATAAAATTATTTTAGAAAATTTGAAGATTTTTGTGTCCCAGACACCCTTAAGGCTCCTGTCCCTGACCGATGAAACGCTCGTGAATTAATGCTATTCCTACGGGGAGGATATTTTCCGATATCTAATTTACATTTTTATTTATTTACTAGCATACCCAGCCCGCTTCGCCGGGCTTAATTTGAAGGTTTATTTAATAATTTATGTGTATGGTACGCTTCTCTCTCAGCTGGCGACGGATCCCCCGGTGACTCTACGCTTCTCTCTCAGCTGGCGACGGATCCCCCGGTGACTCTCCCCGGACCATCGGCACTCCACGTGCGTCGGGTGAGCGTCAGAACAAACTTTCAGCATATACATATGGGTGGTTGTACTTGAATGCACAGACCTGCGCGTTTTTTTCTATCTTGCTTTTATACCTCTGGACCGAGTTGGCGCATTGCCAAGATTTGCTTCCTCTGGACCGAGTTGGCGCATTGCCAAGATTTGCTTCCTCTAGACCGAGTTGGCGCATTGCCAAGATTTGCTTTCCCCTGTGCCTCAATTAATTAATTAATTATCCTCTTTATTCCTTTTATTTATAGAGATTTATTTATTTATTTATTTATTTTTTTGCATTGGATAGCTAAGGTGTATGCCGACATTGCTCTTTTTAATTTTTTCGATTATGAATCCAGATATTTTTTATAAAGTTAGTTTCACTTTCAAAACAGGTTTCGAAAGTAAAAGTGCCTTTTAAAAAATATCTGCAACCAAAATTGAAAAAGTGAAAAAACAAGCAATGTCAATATGCATCTTAGTAACTCAATGCAAAAACGAGAAAAAAAATCAAAATGCAAACCAGATAAGAAAATAACCTCCTCATAGGATAGCATTAGCTCACGAGTACTTCGTCAGCCAGGGATAGGAGCCTAAATTATCACATTCCTTCCCTTTTATAATCTTTTAATATCTTATTCCTCGTGTGCAAGCGATCCTTTCCAAACTACGAGTACATATATAAATATTTTCGATCGCCTTTCTTAGAATTCCGTTGAATTTAACTTGAGCTCCGTAAACTGCGGTGAAGAATGAATAAAACGAATAAATCGGGAATTCTAAAGCGGTTTGATGGTTCGAAAAAACCTTGGCATGGCTGAAACAGCAAAAATAATGATAATAGTGAACTAATAATACAAAAAACAGTCATAGAGCTTCCAAGTAAAGTCAATTGAAACTGGCAAATAAAACTTTGTGTCAAGCCCTTTTGAAATACACTGAAACCTTCCTGTGCGAGCGTCTCTATTAAGGGGGCTCAAGGGTTGAAAACTTCTCAAAAAATCGTTTTTTTTTATGATCTAGTTTGATTACTTAATTAATTCTTAACTCAATACAAAAAACCGCATAAAAATATTTGCATTTTAAACAGAGTTATAAGCATTATTGTATCAACACTTTCATAGCCGCACCCATATAATTTCAACTTTTAAGTCGCATTTTCTCAAAACTTGATTTTTGACGACTAACACCAAGATTAAAAAAGCTATTTGATGGAATGGCTTAAATATTTTTGAATGCATATAACATCATTATCTACAGAATGAATTAATATATTTTAGATAGTTTACTATTTTGAGTATTTTTAATGAAAAAAAAGTTGTATTTTTTAGGGGTTTTTTAAATTTTCAAAATTTGAGAGATTTTTTAATGGTTTTCTTAAGTGATAATTATATCCTTAACTCATTCTACAGAGAATGATGTTATATGCATGCAAAAAAAAAAAAAAAAAAAAAAAAGAAAAAAAAAAAAAAAAAAAAATCAAACTATTCCATCAAATAGTTTTTTAAAATCTTGGTGCTAGTCGCCAAAAATCAAATTTTGAGAAAACGCGATTAAAAGTTGAAATTATATGGGTGCGGCTATGAAAGTGTTGATACGTAAATGCTTATAACTCCGTTAAAAAATGCAAATATTTTTATGCGGTTTTTTGCATTGAGTTAAGAATTAATTGAATAATTAAACTAGATCATGAAAAATCGATTTTTTTTAAATGTTTTCAACCCCTGAGCCCCTTAACGACTACCTTCATGAACAATATTTTTTTTTATGGAACGAAATTTATTTAAATAGGCTTATTACTAATTTTATTTCTATTCGAAAACCATCCTAGATGAACTTCTTCTATGAGTGGCCAATTTCTTTGAAGAAAATGGAACAAATTCGGTCTTTTTTTCTGGTCACTTGAAGAAGGTTTGGCACAGATGTTATATACGCACTACATTTTTATGTGTTTTTTCCCTGCCAATTTGATATTGCGCATCTGTGCCAAGGAGAAGATCCGTTTAATAAGTTTATAACAATTGTTGGAGAATTGAAATGAAAAAAAATAAAGATTTCAATGAAATGTTCTGATTAATTGATACAACTGCATGCATTCAATATGGCTATAATTAATGTTTATGATTGATTGTGAAAATTATATTTGCTGATTTGTTATTTATTAAGTTTATTGTTTATAATTGTTCATCTATTATTTCCCTTTTTTATTAAATTCATGTTTATTTTCTGTTATATTTTATTTTAATTCTTTAAATTATTTATATTATATACTATGTCAGTAATACTAGAATCTCTCACTTTTTTCATGTAATTTTATTTTTATATTGCAATAAAAAAAAAATCCCGTGATGATATTGCATGCAATTAATAACAAATTAAAAAACAAAATTTTCGCAAATTGGTGGGGGAAAAAGTACCTGCGTGCATATATGACACCTCTGCCGATGTGTTTATTAGAAAAACAATTCTGGAAAGCACATTATCAACAATTTTCTAAACTAAGTTTAGTTAATTAAGGATTAAAGTCAGTTTAAAATATCACCTGCCATAAATAGTTAAATGCTTTTTCTGTCATGAAAATCAAAGAAATAGATAAAATAGTGAAAACCTTTGTTCCCGGCCAGAGAAAATTGCATTTGTTTAGTTAACTTCGAAAGGACTTTGAAAAAGAAGATTCATAAAATAAATCGTATAATCAAAGCAAACATCAATACATTCATTGTTTAAACTTACTGTAATTAACTTATGCATCTAGACACACGGCAGTGTGTCAGCCAAGTTCACAAAGTAAAAGGCGACACACCGGCTGTGGGTTATATTACCCGAACCATTTCGAGCCACTTTTGACCCCTCAATAACTTAAATTCTATTTGACCTAAACACTTGCAATTTTTTGTGTCGTGTAAGACCATCTTCTAATTTCCGAATCCTAAAATTTTTTAAAAAAACTTTTACCGTTCACGAGAAATTGACGTCTGAAAACCACTGTTTTTACCACTGACTCACTCATAGAAATGTTTGACTAACTTCCAGATGACTTAGGAAGTTGAAATTTGGTGTGGAGGTAGGTTATTGGATCTATAAATAGGAAAAAATCAGAAATCACCATTAACTAAACAATAATGGTTGTTTAGAGGATAAATTATTGGATTACAATGGAAGTTTATGAGAATTTCACAAAATACCAGAAATAGTGCCAAGTTGGCGTCACTTTTGGCGATTATCATCGCTAATCTCTGAAACTACCGAACCGATTTCAAAAGTAATGTTACCAAAATGATGGTATTCGCCCCGGTTCAAACATAGACTATATCTTATGTCTGTGCCACTAACCAAAAGAGGGTTCAGAAGCGAGAAACATTCTAAAAATGTGATTTTTGTTTTACTGAAGGGCCTAGAAGCACAAAATTTGGCATGTTAATTATTTATAAGATATAAATGATCACTAATGCACATTTGCAAAAAAAAGTCCAATTTAAATGGGTGAAAATCGAAGAAGAGCGTTCTAAAAAATTTCGAAAACCAATTTTAAAACAATCTCAGCAAACAACAAACCGATCTTAGAAGTAATGATATCAAAATGATGATGACAGTCTTTGCTCCAACATAGGATATATCTTATGTCGATTACACTAACCCAAAGGAGGTAAAAGAGCAAAAAACATTCTAAAAATGCGATGTCTGTACATTAAGGAACTGGACTGGAAACAAAGTTTGGCATTTTAGAGTTTATGGGAATTTTGCGAAATATCAGAAATAGTGCCAAGTTGGCGACACTTTTGGCGAGTATCGGGGCTAATCTCTGAAACCACCGAACCGATTTCAAAATTAATGATACCAAAATGATGGTATTCGCTCCGATTCAAACATAGGCTATATTTTATGCGTATACCATTAACCAAAAGAGGGTGAAGAAGCAAAAAACATTCTAAAAATGCAACTTTTGTGTTACTGAAGGACGTAGAACTGTAAGATTTGGCATGTTAATTATTTATAAGTATAAATGATCTCTAAGGGCATTTGATAAAAATTACGGAATTCAAAAAGGGTGAAAATGTGCGAAAAGCGTTCAAAAGTGTTCTAAATTGGGATTTTTAAGCAATTTCAGAAAACAACAAACCGATCTTAAAAGTAATGATATCAAAATGAGGGTGATAGTCCTTGCTCCAATATAGGCTATATCTTATGTCGATTCCACTAATCCAAAGGGTATAAAAGAGCAAAACGCGCTCTAAAAATGCGATGCATAAGGGCCTAAAAACATAAAATTTGGCATGTTCATTAATTATAAGATATAAATGATCACTAAGAACATTTGTTAACAAATACAAATTTTAAAAAGGGGTAAAAATGCGCGAAAAGCGTTCTAAAAACTTTCTAAGTAGCAATATTTAAGCAATCTTGGGTAGTTAGCGAACCGATTTAAAGAAAAAAAAGATGCCAAAATGATGACGACAGTCCTTGCTCTAACAAAATTATTGGATAAATTACCAGATTACAATGGGTATCTATGGAAATTTGGCAAAATATCAGAAATAGCGCCATGTTAGCATGACTTTTGGTGCGTAATTTTTGTCGTCAATATAGCGATATTTCGCCAAGTTGGCTACAAACGTTTTTGGTCGACGAATAAACAAGTAGTACCCAATCACGTAAAAGAAACATCCTTATTAGTGGAATTTAAAGGAACATAAGCAGTCCTAATGTTAAATTTTTAAATTTGACTGAAAGAAACAGTGAATAAATGCAGGAAAAAACTGAAAGATTAATTAAATAAAACTAATTTAACTAATTTAACTAATTTATTTCAAAAAGGAAACAAATACCTACTTATTTGACAAAAAATAATGATCTCCTATCAAAAACATGAATGTGAAAAAATGCCAAGTTCGTTAAAGGTTTCGCTCATAAAAGAAGTGATTTGGCAAAAAATAATGATATCCTGTCAAAAACATGAATGTGAAAGAATGCCAAGTTCGTTAAAGTTTTCGCTAATAAAAGAAGTGAGATCTAACTGCAAACCAAGTTCTTTCGGAGCTCTTTAAATCATAACTCCTGTCATGCATAATATTATTCAATTGCTTAAAATGATTTGTTATGTTACTTGTTATTCAATAGAGCGACTTGGCAAGTTTTCAGCTACCAACTTTAATCTTTGAGTCGGAGTATAATTTAATCTAGAATCTGATTGGCAAAGATCTAGTCAATCAAGTGGTCGAATAAGTATATTGAAGTTAAGGTACTGATAAGTTAAGGAAGGGATCAACTTTAATTTCTGATCAACTAAATAGAAAAAATTTAATAAGAGAAAACTTGCTAAGTCGCTCTATTGAATAACAAGTAACATAACAAATCATTTTAAGCAACTGAATAATATTATGCATGACAGAAGTTATGATTTAAGGAGCTCCGAAAGAACTTGGTTTGCAGTTAGATCTCACTTCTTTTATTAGCGAAAACTTTAACGAACTTGGCATTCTTTCACATTCATGTTTTTGACAGGATTTAACTTTTGTTTTGATACTTATTTTTTTATATTTTTTCCTAATGTGAAAAAATAAATGTTAGTAACATTGTTACATTTTTTGAACAATTAATATCCAAATTTAAACATAACATCCATTAAGGGACCATCTCTCGGAGGAATCAGTTTTTAACGGGAAGGAAAACTGGTCGCTTTAAAAAGGTTTTACTGTATGTAAAACGTACTTAATTTCAAAATTAAAATTTAGAAAGATAATTTATTTTTGTTTTGATTTTTCTATTATTTTATTAAGCCCTTGTTACCATAATAAGTAATAACACATAAATTTCTCAATCTTAAAACTGAATCATTCGCGATAATTTTTCACGATAGTTTCAATTTTCTGAAAGATGGTCGGTTCCTATTATTTCGGATAACCGAATCCTACTGTAAGTCATAAGTAAATAATTTGGAAAGGGAGCTTAGTATGCAAATTATAATTTTCGAAAGCTCTATATCAGTGTCATAAAATTCTTTATTCGCATAATTTTTAGTGAAATTGGTAGTGAAAATGAAGTAACAAATATAATTTTTAATTTATGCGTACTTTACTATCGTCGCAAAGAGGTTAAAGAAATTGCTAGAAAATTTATATTTAATATAATTTTTTCAGTTACCAAAATTTTGTTGCATTCTCATAAAGCAGCTGCTCTTTATTGAAATTTAAAATGGCGAATATTCTTTCTGCATAACAATAATTTGAAAGTGTTTCGTAAAACACACTTGTGGCAGAGAAAATGCATGCTGAGATTTTAATTAGCTATTTAACCCGTTGTACACTCAGGAATTCATAAACTTGATTAAAGAAATTTGTGAAAATCAGTATAATATTTACACAACCAACCAAAAATTTGTAAGAAACAAACGAAATTTACATCGACATTGCAAAGAAATTCAAAAAATTATCACTATTTAAAAAAATAAAAAAATGTAAATATCTATTTCACTATGTTTTTAAAAATTAAAATTCGTAGTAAAAAGTAAGAGTATATGCAAAAAATTCACATCAAATATACATATGCATTATAATAATCTAAAATGAAGCAAAAATCAGCATAAAACATGATGACAACAAACATTAAAATATCTAAATAAGAAATACGAATTCTTTATTAAAATGTTGAGTTGCTCAATAGCTATTAGATTAAAAATATTTTTCTAATACTGCTCATTTTTTAATAATATTTATGTTGCTATGGTAGCAGACGATATAAATGTAATCTTTGTAGTAAGTAAGAAGAATAAAACTTTTGCTAATGTTTGTGGCAGAATGTTTTTCTTTATTTTTTGAAAAAAAGTTATAACTAAGAGCAATTAAATTATCTCTAATTATTAGCATGCGAGGCAAAAGAACTACTAAATAGAACGTGGCATAGGTAATATGGATACCTCATACTGCAGCAAAAATTTATAACTGATTACAACTCGTGCGATTACAGACTGAACTGTAAATAATAAAAAAAAAAATTAACAAATTACTCCAATTATATGAAAAATGATTTGCTTCGAAAACTAAAATTTGAGACAAAATTCTATTTTTTTTAAATAAAAATTTTTATGATGAACAAAGAGTGACTTACGTAACAACAGAGTTATATATTGCGTACGTCATGGATTAAACATTAATATTCTTGGACCAACAATAAACAAATTTAAAATGAAATTTCAGTTTTACAATTTTCGGTACTGAAAATTTTAAACTTCTAAACATAGCACATTTTCAAATTTTACGACGTCGTATAGGGAAAAAATGTACTTTTAAATTAAATTTGTTTAAAAGCTGTATATCAATTTGCTTTTTAGTTAATATTTTTTTTTTATAAATTTTAATACTTTTTTGTCATTGTGGCAACAGAAATATTTCAGATAAGGCTCTATTGTATGCATTCTTCTTCGAGAACACCAACCACTTTCCAAATGATTAAAAAAGACAAAAGTTCGTTAAAAAATTAATTTTTGAGCTTAATCGTTCATAGTTTCCCTACCAGGCACCCGTATGCCAAATTTCGTAACTCTGCATGCTGCGGTTTCGGACCGTCGGCCTAACCGTTCGGAGTTTTCCGTGGTTTTCTTCGAACCTTGCTTAAATACGGGTTAGGTTCCCTTAGAAAGACCCCCCACGGAGGGCATCCCACCCCTTAGGGCCTATATCCCATAGTGTAGATAATTGGCCGACATACATACATACAACAACGATTTCGGACTTTTTTAACGTTCATACATACGCGCACAGATTTTGATACAGTAGATGTATATTTAGGCTAAAAAAATTAAGCAACAATCTAAATTATATAGAAGCGAACAATGTATACAATTTTAATACAAAAAGTATAAACATTTCTAAATATTAATACTGTAATTTATGATAAGTACAAGAGTTCTTTTTCTTTCAGTATAAAACTCTTCAGTGCATTATTACAAATAATCATATTTGCGATGCAAAAATAAAAATTGCAATATGTTTTACGTATGAATGTTTGATAAACGCTTTTTGAGAGTTTATCGTTTAAAACATATACAAAAAAGTCTTCTGTTCCACAATCACAAATATTCTTATAGCATTTTTCACACAGCAAAATATTTGTCAAGAATTCAACAGTGAATATAGAACAAACTATAATCATTTTAAAATGGAGGATAAGCATTACAAGTGTTCATTCAGATGTTGTTTAAATGCATTTGAATGTCTAAAATGTGAGCCACAAACATTGCAATAATAAAGTTTCTCTCCTAAATGTAGACGCACATGACGTTTTAGACTACTGGGATCAGCAAAAGCTTGTTGGCATACATCGCACTTGTGAGGACGTTCACCAGAATGAACAAGTAAATGCCTATTTAGATCAGCTTTACGTTTTGTGGAATAGGAACACAAATGACATTTAAAGCGTTTCACAAAATCTGCATCGGAGGTTCTGTTGTGCGATGTTAGATCTATTGCAGACATGGGAGAGCTTTGATACAGAAATTCTAAAAAAGATAATTAGAAATGAAAAAACGAAAATAGTATCTTATTGTCATTTGCAATTGATTTTTAAAACTTTTTTTAAAAGATCAATGTATTATGAAAGAAGTCTTACAAAAAACGCATTATAAAACATAAATAAATGAACATATATATGTAATAGTTTGTCCCGAATGATAGTCAACGCACAGTCTATACTACTGAACCTAGAGGCATGAAAACTGGGGAGAAAGTACTTCTTATGATGTAAGCATGCACCAAGACGGAATCTTTGAAATCCCTTCCCTCGTACGAGGGGCAAACGAGGTTAAAAAAAATCTGGAACATATTGCTATATCTCAGCAATCGTTTAAGGTAGGAGCGTGAAATTCCAGAAAATAAATCTATTTAAAAAAATGAATCACGTATTATAGGGATTTTAGAAATCCCTCCCCCTAAGATTATTAACCCTTTGAGCTCTGGGTATAAATTTCTTCAAAATTCCAAATGTCACATTGGGATCAGTATTTTGGAAAAAAAAAAAACGGTTAACGATAAACACGAAAAAATGTATCAAACGTTTTTCAAAAAAATTTGGTCGAATTTTCTGGTACCAGTGTGAAATTTCGGAATTAAAATTATGTGGTAGAAAATTCTACCAGCAGAGCTCAAGGAGTTAAAAGGTGAGTAACAATTTAGAACATCTGGATTATTTCTTTGGCACATTTATGAGAACTAACGTCATTTATTAAAAAGAGATCTGAATCAACAATTAAGCATCGCAGAAACGCCGAAAGATCCATTGAATAGAGAAAAATCAGGTAGCGCTTTTAAATTGGCAGAAAAAGGGAATTCCCCCTAAAAGAGCCGGTTCTGCAAATTTTGTTTCATTTATTTTGGCCATGGAAATCATAAGATGCACAGCGAGAGAGTTGAACAACTTTTTTTTGCCTGTAAAACATGTTTTTAAATGATAAATTAATAATTTAATCTATTGTGAAACTCGCAAGCATTTCATAAACAAATCAACAGTAAAAATAATGAAATGCTAATTTTTTGCATAGGTAAAATTATTTTCAATTATTCTTTATTAGAAATATGCAACGTAATTTATAAACAGGCAGATACTGCAAAAGAAAATGTTTTATAATATTAAACACTAATCGACATAAATAAGATTAAAATATCATTAAAACAAATCCGTTTATGCAGTCAGTTATAAATTAAGAAATAAATGAAATAATAAAAAGAATGCAAATAAAAGTATCAAAAACAGAGAAATATAAAAGAAACATCAAAATTGTAATTAAAGATTAAAAGTACAAATAATATTTAGAACATATGTAAATATATTATGTAAATATATGAATCTAATTTTATAAAATACAACGTAATAAATATAATCTGCTATTATGCTATCACAACTGACAAAGTATTAAACCGTATGACATTTGTTATATATATGCTGTTCATAAACAACTTACAATCTGTATGATGTTAACATATTAAAATGCGATAGTATATAAGTGAATGTTTCAAAATTCCCTTTATGGGGAAAAGAGTCCAGTTTTGGGAAATAGAGGAAAATATCTCCGAATCTCTCCATTATTTTCATTGTAAACCAAGATTTTATAATATCAGAAACACACGATAAAAATAGTTTTTCCCACATTGTAGTGTTTTTCGATGCAGGCTCACCAACAGAACAGACTGATACAGAAAACTCGAATTTTTAAATTTTGGAATAGGCGAATTTTGAAACTCACCTCCTCATATGCAAACATTCATATTGCATGTATAAAATATTTTTCTCGTCAGTAAGTACATATCAACGATATTTTAAATCATCTGGGCTGTCAAAACTTTGCAACATTGCAATTGTGAATATGCATCAGATATCCATCCGACAAACTCCAGTGGTCATGACTCCATAATTGACATGAATGAAAAATTTACGAAAAAAAAAAAAATTGCGATGGAACAGGGAGTCACAAACCATGAGTAGAAGTTGAAAATAGAGAAAACACGTATGCAGTTTGGGACTTCACGATATTAAACAAGTTGGAAATTGCACGTCAAGCTTAGCAAATGAAGTGCGTTCGTACGATAACGAAGTGTTCAAAGTATTACTCTCATATATCAATCTCATAAAATTGTAAATAGTGAATTACAATTAAAACGCTCATCAAACAATGTTCTCCCTATACCAGTATGCGCTGGAATACTTTTGTGGGCCTTGTAAATCAATAACAAATGTTCTTTGCATCACAAATTATGTAAAATGTATATTATAATATGTACCTTACAGTTCCATATAAATTTTATTAAGTTCGAATGAGTGTAACACCATTAAAATCCATTTAAAACATTTCCCCCCATTGACTGTAATGTAACGGAATACTTTTGATTGTCCTTATGATTGATCTATGCATCCGATTTTCATAAAATTTGAAAAAACTCGACAAAATTATGTAATAATTATGTATTTTAAATTTCAAACGTATAAAATACATTTGAAACTTTTTCCCCCATTGACCATAATGTAATTGAATACTTTTGATTGCCCCTGTAATTGATCTATTCATCTGATTTTCATAAAATTTGAAATGACTTGACAAAATTATGCAATAGTCATCTATTTCAAATTTCAAACGATTAAAATGCATTTGAAACTTTTTTCCCATTGACCGTAATGTAATGGAATAATTTGATTATCCCTGTAATTGATGTATGCATCCGATTTTCATAAACTTTGAAATGACTCGACAAAATTATGTAATAATTATGTATTTTAAATTTCAAACGATTCGGTTGAGTAGTTTTTGCGTTGTTAGATGCGGACAGACGGACGAACGGACAGACAGACGGATCAACTGAACGACCACTATAGGTGCTACGTATTTACATAATTACGAACGCACTTCAAAAGAAGTACAATAATGAAAAATATTCATTTCATATCATTTTATAACACAAAAGGAAGTTATTAGAGGAGCTATGCAAAGTCGCTTCCGCAGACATTATTTCATAGTTTTCAATAACGTGAAAAACTAGTATGTTGTGGCCATCACAAAACTTTCTTCTATTTAAATCACGTCAATTAAACCATTTAAAAAGTGCAAATAATTACATCGACTTAGCGATTTAGCATCAAGGTCTTGCAGAATCTGAAGTTTGGCGAAATTCTGTGCATTAGTTCTTGAGTTATAGCTATCGTGAAAATAATGAAAAACGTGGCATAGCAGCGCCACCTGTTGCGAGATTTATACCAAAATGTAATCAGCGTCTAATTATGTTATATATTATAGTGTACCAGAATCTGAAATTTCATGAAGTTCTCTGCATTATTTCTTGAGATATAGCTATCGCAAAAAACGTGCAAGATGTAGCATAGCAGCACCCCTTATTGGTCAATTCACACAAAACCCTAATCAGCGTCTATGTATCTCAAGGTCTCCCGGAATCTGAAGTTTGGTGAAATTCTGTGCATTAGTTCTTGAGATATAGCAGTCATTAAAATCATGAAAAACGTAGTATAGCAGCGCCACCTGCAGGCCAATTTACGCCAAAAACTAATAGGCACTAATTTCTATCAAGGTCTAACTGAATATAAAATTTTATCTAATTTCGAGCATTAGTTCTTGAGATAGAGTGCCCACAAATTTTTTGTCACAGACAGACAGACTCACAGACAGACATTTTCTAAAAAGTCAAAACGTGTTCAGGACCTTCTAAAAACGTATAAATCCGTCGAAAACCGGAAGTAGAAAATTTTCACGAATCCAATATGTTCTTCTTGTAAAGATAGAAGAAAGTAAAAATTCTGAACGTGCTAAAGGATGTTGATAGTTGTATTAATGTCTGTCACAGAGACTGCTATGCGTTCGATAAAATCCTGTGTGCATAGGGTGTAGTCGTAAAAAGAGGTATACGCTCTAAGCAGAGGGTATACTCTCAAGGCAAGGGTATAACCCTAGAATATGTATACTATAAGCTTTCTTGAGAAACAGGGGGTATACGATGTACCTTTAAAAAATCCAGAAGGTATACGGCGTATACCCTCCACTACATCCCTGGCTGTGTGACCACAAATCCGATCTCAAGCAACTGTTTTAGGTGACCACTAAAGGCAAAAGTCAAAGAGTGTTTAGATCCGGCAATCGGGGTGGATTGGTAATGGATCGGCGCCTAAAATCCACCTACCTGGATATATTACACCAATGTGCTAATGCCAGTCGAGAAAAATGTGATGTGCACTACCATGCATAAAAAGGCTGGCTCCATAATATACTTATACACACCCTCCTACTAAACAAACTGACATCCATAAATACATTTTCAAATTACGTAGCATGGGCAATGGGGTGGTGCGAAAAAACAAAAGTTTTTATTTCCGAATCGCTATAGTGCGGAAAAGTTGCGATTGGTAAATACAAGAAAAACTAAAAAAAAAAATTTTGAAATCGGACATTATCTTCCGATCGCGCAAACCACCTAAAAATTCAAAAAAATTGAAAAATTTCGATTTTTTCAGAATTTTTTAAAAAATATTACATATACATATATTTTATCACTAAAGTGAAAAATATTTACATGTTGTACTATTTAATTATAATAAAAAAATAAATTGCGTTTAGAGAATATCTTCCGATCGCGCAATAGTCCAGGCATTACGTGCTCAAAAAGGACAAATAAATGCAAGTTTTGGTGTAGTTTTGATTTTTGGCTCCCTTTATGTTTTTTGGGTCGCTGAACACGAATCTGGCATTATCCAACAAAATTTCTCCCCGGAAACACGTTTTTTTGGCAAAAAACGTGCAAAAAACGTGGCTTTTTTTCGTTTTTTCTAAATAACTTCAAAATTATGCATTTTACATAAAAGTCATCAATACATAACTTAAAGAGCACAAAATTTCCTACATTTTATGTTTTTCAAAATTTTTTCTCTGATCAATGGTTTAGCCGCGAGAGAGCCGCAAAAATGGGTGTGAAAAGGAAAAAATTCTGAAAAACGTGAATTACAGCACCGTACGTCGATAAAACATGAAAAACAATCATTTTACGCAAATTTTCCCCACTTAAAAATACTAAATATATTATTATTGACTATATTTTATAAATCTGATGGTCACTGTTTCTTTCATAACAAAAAAATAAATAAAAATGAGCATTTTTGTGATCAAAAGCTTCATTTGCTATTATAAAATAATAATAGTAATAATTTCTTAATTTGAATTTTAAATAATGTAAATAAAATAACTAACAGAGGCTTTAACATATAAAAGCTGACACGAATTCCAGTTCTTAAAGTTCTCGAAGTTCAAAATGTGGGTGTGACAATAAAAAAAATCCGGAAAATAGGAATTATGGCACTGAACATTAGATTTAACATGAAAACTGACCATTTTTCGCAAAGATTGACTTTAAATGATACTGAAGATATTATGATCGACTATATTTTACAATGAAGTTGCTAACAATAAAAACGACGACTCATTATGAATTATTATTTAATTATAAATAATTATGTACATTAGTAAGTACATTTACTTAAAAAAACAAAGTACTATTTCCGCTTTCTTTTATTTGAGGGTCCCTGCTTTTCACCGACATTTACAAAATAGAAAATAGACGAATGGAATTAGTGGGTGTTTTTATAACTATTAATATTACAAATAAAAGGTTTTTTAATAGTGAATATTTGATACCTTGCGGCATAACTATGTCCCCTTCCATTGGGACCTCTGATTCATTGTGTGGGCAATCCATTTCCAGATCGGTTTCAAAGTCTAGCTCATCCTCTTCGTCTTGACACACAACTGCGATGTTGTTGCAGTTTCCCGAAGCAAATCTTCTATCTGATATCTTCGCAAATAATTTTTGCTGCTGCTTCAACCACTCGCAGCCTCTCATCTCGATCAGATTTACATGTTTGCTGATACCATGCATTAGTCAGTATCTTCCCTCCTATATTCTTGAAACACACAATGGACTTTTTTTTCTGATTCTTTGTGATCAGTATGTCGTCTCCATATCTCTCAATGAGGTTAAACTTTACAGTTCTCATATTAGGTTGATAACTCCCTGTAACCTGTTTCATTAGCTCTTCCATGGAGAATTGACACTCGTCATCATGATTTTCAAGGTAATCGTAATATACTTTGCACTGCTCTGTCGATTGCCTCGGCAAATGGACCACGTTTCTACTGTTCTTGGACCATCGGCCTCCAATAAATATATCTAAAACATTTGATGTGATATTGAGCATTTGCTGCGATCAAATCATTCACTGGTTCGATGCGCTGAATTATAGCCTGCTCATAATCATCATTGCGAGCTCTTGCTGCTTTCAGAATTGTACTTTTGAATCCCATGTGTCGCACACTGTATACAATATTGCATTCGCTTGTGTTGCGATGAACTCTTCCGAAATGCACAGTCTACATATAAAACAATTAGTTCGAAAATTAAACTGAGGAGTTGATAATCTTAAAATTTGAGAAGTGCTAGCACGTTGTTCCTCAATCTTCTTCAGATAAGCAGTAATCATCCGTTCATTTACGTATGCTTTTCTACAATTAACATGCACATCTACTGAAATTTTCCCCTTTAGGAAAACTGACTTTCCATCCTTTCTTTCTGTACTTGCCTTGATTAAGGCTGGAATACCTCGACTAACTTCCACTGATCCCTCTTCTAAAGGAAAGTCACAAATAAAACTCAGCGATATCGCGCAAAATCATTTTAGATGTTCACTATATTCACGAAGATTCAAACAGTGAATTACTCTATTATAAGTAAGCAGTTGCATATAGAAACTGAGAGGAATGTGTCCTCCTGATAAGCTAGTGATCTGTGCGACGCATATTTCTAACAGAGGCGAGACTGGTAGAAAAGGGGGGGGGGGTTAGTATTCCACTGAACGTGGACATGGGATGCGGGGGTGACCAACGTTATTTCATACTTGCACCCCTTCAATCAAAGGGGAAAGTGCAGATGGGATCAGTTAAAACCTGTTTTAGTTATTTTATTTACATTATTTAAAAGTCAAATTAAGAAATTATTACTATTATTATTTTGTAATAACAAATGAAGATTTTGCTCACAGATATGCTCATTCTTATTTATTTTTTAGTTATGAAAGAAACAATGAACATCAGATTAATAAAATACAGTCAATAATAATATATTTAGTATTATTAAATGGGGAAAATTTGCGTAAAATGGTTGTTTTTCAAGTTTCATCGATGTACGGTGCTGTAACTCACGTTTTTCAGAATTTTTTGGTTTTCACACCTATTTTTGCGGCTCTCTCACGGCTAAACCATTGATCGGAGAAAAAAACTTTAAAAACATAAAATGTAGGAAATTTTGTGCTCTTGAATTTATGTATTGATGACTTTTATGTAAAATGCATAATTTTGAAGTTATTTAGAAAAAACAAAAAAAAGCCACGTTTTTTGCACGTTTTTTGCCAAAATAACGTGTTTCCGGGGAGAAATTTTGTTGGATAATGCCAGATTCGTGTTCAGCGACCTCAAAAACATAAAGGGAGCCAAAAATCAAAACTACACCAAAACTTGCATTTATTTTTTACCAAATGCCTGGACTACAAGCTCATTAAAAATCGGGAAAAATTCAATTTTCAGTGATTTTTGATGCATTAAGAAAATAATTAAATAAGTTCAATTTGCGGTCTCATGTTAAAATTTAAATGTAAATTAATACTATTGTGCATGTTATGATATTTTTGAACAACCGAGATCTTACCATGACGAGATCGCTGCAGGGCGAAAAGGTTTAGTAGTTCGCGCAACTCCTGTTAGCCACGTTGCGAAACAGCGTTGAAGTCGCCCTATGTGGCCACATCCTTTTCTCTCCCCAAACTCGTCCACTTGCACAGTGCGCCACTTCGTGTCAGTGAGCCTGTGAACGAATTTAGTTTGTTAATCAGATGTATTGTGTTATTTAAAATACATTAAAATGTGACAGGTACACGGATCTGCACACGTCGTTCACAAAGAAAATTACTAGACAATCTTTTCATTGTCCTATATTTTGTCAGTCCCAAGAGATTTTTTGTCAAATATTGTTCACGAATATAGCACCTGTACGAGAAACTAAAGAAAATCCTTTAAAAAAATTTCAATACTTCTAAAATCGTTAAAAATACTTCTAGACTTTTTCAATAAATGCGTCCATATAATACGCATTGATATGTAGAATGACACATGTTTGAAGATGGTATATAGTAATTTTAAACAGTGTATGTTGTCCATCGTGATATTTGTTTCAGGACTGAAGAGGATAACTAAATAATCGCCCTTTTTTCCCATCAAAATGTATGTCATGTAGTTCTTCTGATTCCACTCGACTTTGCGGTAATTTTTAGCACTTTCCAACAAAGTTGAAAAGTGCTTATGCATTCGGTTTGTCTGGCCGTCTGTCCGTCTGTCCGCGCTCTAACTCCCGTAAATATACTCGGATTGTTATGAAATTTTTATACGTTATTGAGGTTTACCCTAGCACGAACCCTATTGAAAATGAAGTATCTACCATGATTAGTTTATCTACAGAGAGAATCAAAAGTTTCACATTACATTACGGCCTATGGGGAAAAATCGCTAATATACTCAGATTGCCATGAAATTTTAGGACGTTATTGACGTTTACCCTGGCACAAGTCCTATTGAAAATGACGTTTCTACCATGATTAGTTTATCTACAGGGCGAATCAAAAGTTTCCCATTACATTACGGCCTATGGGGAAAAATCGTTAATATACTCGGATTGCGATGAAATTTTAGGACGATATTGAGGTTTACCCTAGCACAAACCCTACTGAAAATGAAGTATCTACCGTGATTAGTTTATCTACAGAGAGATTCAAAAGTTTCCCATTACATTACGGCCTATGGGGAAAAATCGTTAATATACTCAGATTGCCATGAAATTTTAGGATGTTATTGACGTTTACCCTAGCACAAGTCCTATCGAAAATTTAGTTTCTACCATGATTATTTGCACATATGAAGTTAACATGACTTTTAATTTTGCACCACTTATACACTCAAAAATTTCATCATCCTATATTTTTCTTAGTATAAAAAGAAGTTATTACAACTTTTAATAAGAAACATAGTACCTACAATGTGAATATGCACTAATTTATATTTCTGCTTCAGAGAGAAAGAAAAAAAATTATGAGCCCCCCTCCCCCCTCTATTGATCTCTTCTAGCTACAGCCCTGGGTTAAATTGATTTTCGAATAACAGGGGTTCTACTGTACTTACAAGACAAATTCATTGATGAATAAGATAAAAGTAAATTACTCTGCTTTTAAAAAGTGGTGGGAAATCCAAATTTTAAAGAAGAAAATAATTCGGGCATTAATGGGTTAAGACGTAACAACGAAAAAAGTATTTAATCGCATAGTTCCAAAAAACTTCAGTTTATCCTTAACTTGCGTGTTCTCTGATCATTGAAAATTCATCACATTATTTTACGTTGATACCGCGAATTAAAAGAATTAAGATATTAGCTGCGTTTTTAGGTGCGTTCGTAATTATACGTAGCACCTGTAGTGGTAGTTCAGTCCGTCCGTCCGTCCGTCTGTCCGCATATAACAACGCAAAAACTATCCAACCGAATCGGTTGAAATTTAAAATACATAATTATTACATAATTTTGTTGTGTCATTTCAAATTTTTTTATAATCGAGTGCATAGATCAATTACAGGGGCAATCAAAAGTATTCAATTACATTATGGTCTATGGGGAAAAAGTTTCAAATGTATTTTATACGTTTGAAATTCAAATACATAATTATTACATAATTTTGACGAGTTATTTCGAATTTTATGAAAATCGGATGCATAGATCAATTACAGGGACAATCAAAAGTATTCCGTTACATTACGGTCAATGGGGAAAAAATATTTGAAATGCATTTTAACGGTGTTGCACTCATTGGAATTTAATAAAATTTATATGCAACAATAAATAACATATTATAATATACATTTTACATAATTTGTGGTGCAAAGAAAATTTGTTATTGATTTACAAGGCCACACAAAAGTATTCCATTACATAGTGGTATAGGGAAAATATTGTTTGATGAGCGTTTTAATTGTAATTCACTATTTAAAATTTTATGAGATTGATATATGAGAGTAATATTTTTAAAATTTCGTTATCGTACGAATGCACCTCATTTGCTACGCTTCAAGCGCAATTTCCAACTTGTTTTAATCTAAGCTAACAAAAACAGTATTTAGCTATATGTTCAAAATCAGAGAGTCAATTTTAATTGCACTATCATATTTTTTAAAAGTTTCGCTTCTTTCATAAAAAGTTATGAAAAACCTTAAAAAAAGTTTTAAGGTGCTCCCCTCCCCTTTACAGATAGTTAATTTGGCTTTAAAAATGAAAAATTAACAAATAACACTGTGATTTTACAATCCTTGTTTATTCCTATTAAGAGATTATTATACAATTATTAAATGTAACATTTCTTCAGACGAAACTAGTATCGGGTATGGCTATCCTCAAACTTTCTTCTATCTCATGCATGTCAAAAGTTTCTGAAAAATGCAGCATAGCAGCGTCACTGGTTAGGCGATTTACACTAAAATCTAATCAGCAACAATCGCGTCAACAACTAACCGTATCTGAAATTGGATGAAAACCCATGCATTAGTTTGAGATACAGCTATTAATGAAATCTTTAAAAAAATTGCTTAACAATGCATCCTGTCGGGAGATGTACACCAAAAACTAAACAGTACTAATCTATATCAGGGACTAACTGGATCTGAAGTTTGGTAAAAATTCGTGGATTAATTCTTGAGATATAGCTATTGATATAATTATGGATAATGCTGCATAGTAGCACCCCTATGATGCGATTTTCACCTAAAAGGATTCAGCACCATATCATATCAAGTACTAACTGAATCTTAATTTTTATAAAAATCCATGCATTAGTTCTTGAGATAGAGCTATAATGGAAATTGTGAATAATGTAGAATTGCATCATCTCTTTCTAGGGGATATATACCAAAAGCTAATAAGGTTCAAATTATATCAGGGTCTAACTGAATTTAAAGATTTGTGAAAGTCTATGCTTCCGTTCTTGAAATAGAGTGCTCGCGAAATGTTTGTCTCATGTAAACTGACAGGCGTTTTCTAAAAACTATCAAAAGGACCTAAAAGCGTATAAATTTATTGAAAACTGGAAGTCAAAAATTTTCACGAATCCAATACTTTCTTCTTGTAAAGATAGAAGAAACTAAAAATAAAGACAAAACGGCAGAAAAAGGAAACTGTAGATTTTAAAATTGGGATGCGCAAAATCAAACATTAATAAGTAAATTCGAAGAATGATCTTCAAATATGCTAATGATTAACCAAAACTGATAATTAATAATATATAGAACTGTTAGGGTAACATTACGAATCGAAATTATCGTATTTTCGTTGAAAATAATAGATTGTCGTTATGAAAGTCCAACATAAGAATGAATTTATGTTGGAAAAAGAATCAAGCCTGAAGAAACTAATATACAGTATCCATAGTGAACCTTTTCTGAATAAAATGATTACTAGAATAAAACTATGATTTTAGCTTTTCGTTTTTTATTAAGAAAGTACACAATTTTGCTCAAATGAATTAAAATTAAATCAGTTCTATTCAGAAAATTAAAAATTTTTATCTAACTATTGGTTGTTTAAATATATGCAGTTTAAATTTCGCAAGCATCATTTGCAGTAATCTGCTTCAATGACAAAAGAAATCTCTGTAAAAAGTTTAAGCTTAAAAAGTAATAAATACTTAAAAAAAATAATTAACACTTTAACAGTATTGAACGTCCATAAAAGAACACACGAGTTTTCAAAAATTATTTCGAGTTAATGGTAAATTAGTTTAGATCAGGTCAGTTAATTTTGATGAAATCTGTAGCACATAAAATCTTATTCACAGCAGTTTTACTTTTTTTTTCCATATTAGGAAGTACTGCGCGTCATTGACCTGGAAGAAACATAGCAGATGTTCATTCCATCATTTTATTCAATTAATACAACACCAGAAGAAAATACTTATAAGGTTTATAAAAACTAGATCTGTTACTGTTGTACAGCGGAATTTTCAGCGCAAATATGGTGGTAATGTATCTACGGAGAAATACTTTTTAAGGCGCAACGCTAGGCACAGAAAAAGACCCGGATGATACTGTGAAGTCTATGGGGGCGTTCTTTTCAAATAATTCGCCCAAAATTTATTATTTTTACAGGATTTCTTTTGCACAAAATAGCTGACTACGATTCACAACCGGCCTAGTTTTTACTTTTTCAGTTTTGGTTTCAGATTTAAAAAAAAATTACTTTAACTTTCGAAACCAGTTTAAACCGGTTCTGAAATTGAAACTATCGTAATATAAAAAATATATAAGCAAAATCAAAAAAGTAAAAACTAGGCCGGTTGTGGATCGCTCACAGCTATCTTGTGCAAAAAAATCATGTAAAATTTTTTACATGATACAAAATATTGAAATTTGAGCGAGATATTTGAAAAGAATGCTTTCATAGACCTTGAATTATCATCAGAGTCTTTTTCTGTGCCTAGTGGGTGGGACGGGGGAGAGGGGGCTTAAGAAGAATCACTCGTTAGTGGCCACGCGGTTTTAAAGAAACCGAAAGTGGATCTGAATCTGACTTTTTCTGTGGATATGTCAAGAATCTTGATGTGTCAAAAAATTCAAGATATGAACTATTTTCTGCAAAGAATAATCAATTGTGTGGCAATTATCTTTCCAGACATGTTAGCCACGACATGGGAAGAGGTTGAATGCCGATTTGATCTGTGCCCTGCCACAAACGGGGCACACATTGAAATCTACAAAATGGTAAAAATACTGATAAATTTTCCTTTAAGTACATGTGCATAACATTAACCTAATTTTATGATTTAATTAAAAATTTTGCTTCAAGAATCCGGAGTTCTTTCATGGATACCCTGTATTATGACAAATTTTCGTATTTTTGCAAAAAATGAAAAATACTAATAATGTGGTTTATAAGAAAGAGATAAAAATGAATATACCGTGAACAACACATTGACGCGTCTGAGCTGTTTGAGAAAGTAACATTGCTTAAGAACACAAAAAAAAAAAATTACTGAAGAAAGTAATAAATTTTGGTATTACTAGATTATCCCGTCGACCAAAAATTATCGCCAAATTATAAGATTAAATGCTAATAATGGATGATCATGAATATCCCATTCAGTGACATTTAATACGATGCACGTGTTTAAAACGTCATTAAATGATTTTTATTTCGTTTTTTTTATTTTAATTTTTATTAATATTCTACTAATTATTTGTTTTTTCGTTATTTAAAATAAAAATTATGTCAATATGTATAATTTGGCTATTAGTTTGGGGATTTGTATAATTTGGCGAAACTGATCGACGGGATAACAGAGTAGTACCTAAATTTTTAACATTATTTGACAATCTTTAGATTATGAAAAAAAGTTGACATATGAAAAGCGATTTAAACTGTGAAGCCCCCAGATTTATTTTATAGACACCCTGTATTATGATAAATTCGTATTTTTGTAAAAAAGAAAAATACCAACTATTTGATTTACAGTAAAGATGTAAGAAAGAGATAAGAATGAATGTATCGTGAAAAACATATTGACAAGTCTTTCAGTTGTTTGAAAAAGTAATACTATGTAACAGCACAGAGAAATACTGAAGAGAGTAATAAATTAGAGTTTCTTTTTTTCATAACCTAAAGATTATGAAATAATCTGACAGATGAAATGTGATTTAAACTCTCATGATTTTTAAATGCGATCAAGTGAGCCGCATAATTAGCATAAAAACCGCCTAACCAAGCTCAATTATCTGTTAAAAATTTATGCAAATAGAACCAGCAGAATGGCTGTGGAGTATTTATCATATGCTGTGGTATAACACGGTATATTTTCCGAAAATTTTGTAACAGAAACATTGTCTGTGTTCGTAATATAAAACCAGTTAAATCATTGAGATACTAAAAGAAAAACCGTTTATAATATGCAAATAAAGAAATGTTAGAAAGACGTTCGTATAGGCGAAATTTAAAACATTTGTGTTGCATGAACATTATTAAAAAGAATAATTAGTCAAATACACAATAAAAACCACCAGTCTTGCTATTGACACGATACCTAACAAAAATGTGATAAAAAAGATAAGCAAAAACGTATAAAATGCTAGTGGTATGCATTTTTAAAATAAATTTGATAAATGGTTACTAAAACAATTCATATATATTCATTCAATAAATAAAATATTTTAACTAAATATGTAAACCGTAGAAATAAATTTTTTTATGAATACAAAATTCAGTTTTAAAAACACTTAAATATTAAAAACTAACTATAAGAATAAAATTATAAATTAATGTATAATTTATCAAGTTAATATAAAAATAAATTTCATAATACGCTTGAGAAACAAATCTATGTACAGTTATAAAATTGTGAAATTAAATCTTTACAAATATTGATCTCATAAAATATTTAAAAACTAGCTGTTTAATCCGTTTTACGCACGGATTGATATTTCGGAACGAAATCCGGATATTTAATTATTACGGGTTAAAATTCGTAGTAAAAAGTAAAAGTAAAAAATTCACATAAAAAATATATACAATAATCGAAAATGAAATAAAAATCAGCATAAAACACAATGACAACAAACAACTTTAGAAAAGGCTAACTTTAGAATATCTAAAGAAATGCGAATTCCCTGTTAAAGTGTTTAGTTGTTCAACAGCTATTCGATTAAAAAAATATTTTCTACTACTGCGAATTTTTTAATGAAATTTATGTTGCTATGGTAACTGACGATAAAAGGAAAATTTAATAATGAAAATGAATAATCGAAAATGAAATAATTTTTATGCCTATTTAAACTTGCGTGGCAACAATTAGAATAGAAAAAACAACAAATTGAACTCATTATTTAAAAAATAATATTTAAATAAAAATAGTCTTTTTCCAATTTTTATTATTTATTGAGTGCCAAGAGGTATTCAGCTGCAAGAACACAAAAATTGAATTCTCTGACATACATATAGTTTTTGTATACGGATTCTGTGACAGACAGAGGACAGAGACGAATAGGGTTTCGTCAGATGAACGAAACCCTAACAAATCCAAAGTACACAAATAAGTAAAAATATTAAAATTAAAAAATAAATTTACAAAATAAAATCTTCAATATATAAATATTCTAAAAAACCTTAAGAAAGTTTACCCTGTACAACATACGCTACAATGTTATTTTACTGTACTATACCAGACACAATTAGCAAAATATCACTTACAGAATATTTTCTATCATAATAATAATAAAAAAATATTTACCACCGAACATGCACAAGAGGCAAGTCTCGTATTAAAAACGTTTATACAAGTGTTTTTTTTTTTTCAAATCTCTCAACTGATTAAAATACATGTTATACATCCGTATGAATACGGTTTCTCTCCTGTAGGAATACTGATGTACCACGTTTAATAGAAGCCTGAAGTGTACAGCGCATGGGCGAAGGGACTAGTCCATGTTGAATATAAAGAAGTCCATACTATTTCCGAATGAGTTTGTTTATTAAACATCCCAGATATGTCGCATTTTTTGGCAAATACCTTTTCCTTTCTGTCATTCACTTATGTTTTTAAATATTATATTGTAATTCTATTAGATTAAAATAAATTTTAAAAGGGCAAATACAGTAAAAAAATATGATTTAAAGTTATGATTACTAATATGAACGTAATAACTTTTTCCCTCACAATATAGTGTAATCATTTTAGAATTAACGACTTTAGCGGATTAACGAATGCTTGGCGTGATTTTTTTAAAAATGTGTCAAATTGGCGATTACTTTATTTGTTTATATAAATTACTTACATTATTGTTTATATTATTTGATATATTAGTTAATACATTATTTATTTATTTTATTTGTTTACATTGGATCTGAATATCTAGGTTAACAGAATTGGCGAATTTCTCCCATAACCACCAAGTCAGATCCGAAGCAATCGTGTAATCTGCGTCTAAGCCATAAATATAAAAAATTAAAATAGCCATGGTTTTATTAAAATTTACAAAAATGTAAGGAAAACATGCATAATTCGGAAAGGCTTATTCCGAGAATCAGTATAAAGGTGCACAATCCATTTAATTTAAAATAAAATTTTACTCGGAACAGAAAATAGAAAATAGTATTTTGAACCACTTCCATGGATACGTTGATACTATCTCGGCCTTAAGGATATTCTTCCTATAGAGTTAATGGAATCGGCTTGGCATTCCGCCAGCCAGGGATCTTACAAATCTAGTCTTACAGTAAGCATATGCCGTTTAAAAGCATTTAGCTGTTCAAAAACTCGTTTGCATGTTTCACATTTGTGCAGTCATTCACCAGAATGAATAAGGTAATGCTTCTTCAAGAGGAATGCAAGATGCGTGGAATAAGAACAGTTGTTACATTTAAAACGTTTGAAAGAGTTATCATTCCAATCAGTTGAGTTCGGGAATGTTAAATCTAGAGCAAAGGTGAAGCAACAACCACTGCTCTCAAACTGCAACCCTGAAATAGAGTTCTTGAAAATAGAGCAAATGCGGATAAAATTACTCTGAATGACTATTATACGCTGAAAGCCATAAAAATTGGGAAACAATGAGATTTATTTAAAAATCCCTGTCGGCTTGGCCTATAGGCGGAGGTAGATTTCGAAGAGTGCTCATTTCAACAACAACAACAGAAAAAAGTATCATTAGAGATAAACCCAGTTTAATAACTTCATTTATCCGCTTATGAAAAATTTTTAATTTCATTTTTCTGCAAGCGATCTCAAAAATAAATTAGTGGTGATAGAAGTTGTTAAAACATAACAAATATAAGCTACATTTTATGTCGGTGAAACTATCAACAAAGATAGAAGTTGTTAAAACATAACAAATATAAGCTACATTTTATATCGGTAACACTATCAACAGAGTTGCGTGAGCCAAAAATATTCAGAATAGTGATTTTTATTATACTAATGTGTCTAGAAACTTTAAATATGGCACGGTAGTTACTTATAAAATACTAGCAAAAGCCATGGCTTTTCTCGCGTAATAGTTGAAATATGCCAAGTGATACTTATATATCCGATTTTTATTAGAAATAATAATGTATTAATGAATAATTTAAGAGCTTCCATTTCATCCACAATTTCACTAAATTTCATTCTTACATGCATTATTCCGAGATGAGACATAAAATAATACGAGAACTAAAGATAATTTTAAATGAATGATAATTTAGAAAATATTTTGAAGCTTTTATGCTAAATTCATACATTCCTTTCAGTTTCACCTGAAGTATTTATTATTTTTTAGAAACAATCTTCGTATGCATTTACAATTTAAAATGAATCATCATGTCAAAATCCAAGTTTTTTTCTAAGGGCCTACCATCTCTCGAGGGGTAGTGGTAATACCATAATAGGCTTATGTTAGAAAAGGTACAGTCACTATTAATTTGCAAATGTTAATTTTGAAATCGGTTTCAGATTTTCTAATATACCAAAGAAACATAATTTAGAAAGTTTTAAAAGGCTTTTATAAAATATTTTTATTTCTGCTTACCCCAAATTGTAGCGGTACTGGCATAGAATATAGAGGATCATGAAAATGTAGGATAACGAGAACGATCTATGTAGGATGCAGAGAGTGTCACTGTTCATTCGAAACGTCACTTTTGTAATCGGTTTATTACTCCCTGAGCTTGCACAGAAATCGTAATTTACAAATTTTTTAGAACGCTTTTCGCACTGCATCTTCGCTTCACAACTTTTAATTCCAAATTTACTCTTGACAGCTCTAAGACATTTATATATTGTAACTACCATAAGAAATTTAAAGTTTCTAGATTCCTTAGTACAATAAAAATCCCCATTTTGAATATTTTTGGATCCTGCACTCTTTGTTGATAGTGTCACCGAAGTAAAATCTAGCTTAAGTTAGTTATGTTTTAACAGCAACTATCACCACCAATTTCCTTTTGAAATCTGTTTGATACGTGCTCAGATTGCTTACAGATTACCATTCAGAAAGTTTTTACTTTCTTAAAAAGCTGTAACATGTGCTGCATCAAAACTCTACCTCTTTTACAGACTAACTTTTTCCTGACCAATGAGAATGCCTTACTATATACTCAAGTAACAGATTTTTGTCAAAACGGTGGAATGATGACGAAGAAAATAATGCAGATTTTTAACACTGTAAGACGCTTTTTTGGGCACACCCCCCTTTTAAAATTCGAATTTTTAAGGAAATGCTAGAGATCATTTATATCTTGTAAGTAATTACCATGTTAATATTTTCATGCTTGTAGTCTCTTCAGTAACAGAACAACGCATTTCTAGAACGTTTTTTGTTCCTGCACCACCGATGGATTTGTTACATCGACATGAGGTATAGCCTGTGTTTCATTCCGGGTGAACACCATCATTTTGCTACCATTACTTTTGAAATTGGTTCGGTAGTTCCGGAGATTATCCCCTAGAAACAAACAAACAGTTTCCTCATTATAAAGTAAATATAGACGATATAATATATAGCCTATGTTGGATTACGGGTGAACACCATAATTGTGGTCCCATTACTTTTGAAATCGGTTCCGTAGTTACGGAGATTAGTCCCTACAAACAAAGAAACAAACTTTTCCTCTTTATAATATAGGTATAGACGACATAAGATATAGACTATGTTGGATTTCGGTCAAACACCATCCATTTGGTAAAATTACTTTTAAAATCGGCTCGGTAGTTCCGCAGATTAGCCCCTACAAACAAACAAACTTTTCCTCTTTATAATATGGGTATAGACAGCATAAGATATAGCATATGTTTGATTCAAAGGCGAACACTATCATTTTGGTATCACTGCTTTTAAAATCGTTTTAATAGCTCCGGAGATCAGATCAGCCCCTACAAACAAACAAACTTTTCCACTTTATAATACAGGTATAAACGATTTAAGATATAGCCTATGTTTGATTCAGGGTGAATACCGTCATTTTGGTACCATTACTTTGAAATCATTTCGGTAGCTCCGGAGATTAGCCCCTACAAACAAACTTTTCCTTTTTACAATATAGGCAGAGATAACGTAAAATACAGCCTATGTTTGATTCCGGGCGAACAACATCATTTTGGTACCATTACATTTGAAATCTGTCCGGTAGTTCCGAAGTTGTGGTTATAGACATAAGATTCCGCCTATATTTGATTCCGGGCGAACACCATCTATCTGGTAAAATTTTTGAAATCGGTTAGATAGTTCTGGAGGTTAGCCCCTACAAATTAAGAAAATTTCTTCTTTATAATATAGGTATAGACGACATATGATGTCGTCTATGTTTGATTTCGGGCGAACACTATCACTTTGGTATCATTACTTTTGAAGTCCGTTCGGTAGTTCCGGAGAATAGACCCTACAAAAAAAAACCTCTTTATAATATAGGTTTAGAAGACATAAGATATAGCCTATGTTTGATTCCGGGCGAACACCATCATTTTGTTGCCATTACTTTTGAATTCGGTTTCGTAGTTCCGAAGATGGGGCATAGACATAAGATTTAGACTATGTTTGATTCAGGGCGAGCACAATAATTTTGGTACCATTATTTTTGAAATCGGTTCGGTAGTTTCGGAGATTAGTCCCTATAAATAAACAAATAAAAAAAACTAACTCTTTATAATATAGGTATAGATAAATGTCTTCTAAAAACATTCGGAAGTATATTTGAAATTTAAAAGTTTTGAAGCGAAGGGATGGGACGAAAAGAGTTCTAAAAATTTCCTAAATTACGATTTCTATGCAAGCTCAGGTAGTAATAAACCTGATTTCGAATCAGTAGTAACCCTTTCTGGATCTTACATAGTCTATGTTCTGTGCCGTTGCTGCTACCACCTGGAGTAAGCAAAAACAACAAATTGTCTAAAAATTCCTTTAAAAACTTTCAAAATTATGCTTCTATGGTTGGTTGATTTTTGTCGTCCGATTATCTACGCTAATGGGATATAGGACCAGGGAGAGTGCCCTCCGTGGGGGGTCTTTCTAAGGGAACCTAACCCGTATTTACGCAAGGTTCGAAGAAAACCACGGAAAACTCCGAACGGTTAGGCCGACAGCCGCGATTGGGTTCGAACCCAGCACCTGCCGTCTACCAGTTGAGAGGTCCGAACCTCTCGGCCACTGGTGGGGCTATGCTTCTATGGAATATTAGGAAATATCAAACCTATTTCAAAATCAGCATTTTCAAATTAAATGGTGACATTTCCTCTTTCAACATAGGCATTTTATAGCCACTGTTCCTCGACAGATAACAGATCCTTAGAAAAGAAACTTTGATTTTAAAATGATTAATTTTAAGATGTAAATGCGTATGAAAATTGTTTCTAAAAATTTAAATACTTTAGATGAATGCTGAAAGGAACGTATTAATTGAGCATAAAAGCTTCAAATTATCTTCAAAATTATCGTTCATTTAGAATTATCTTTAATAATTTTTTTCTCAAATTAAGTCCCATTTCACAGTAATGCACCCAATAATGAAATTTAGTCAAACTGGGGGTCTTCAATGGAAGTTTGAATTATTCCTTAATATATTATCTCTGATAAAAATCAGATACAGGGGTTGGACAAAAATATGGAAACACCTTAAAAAAAACACGTTTTCTTGCCTAGTATTATGTACGGTACCCGTTGTTATTCAAAACAGCTTGCAGTCTTCTCGGAATGGATAAATACAGTTTCTATATGTTTGCCAAGGGAATATTGTACCATTATTCCTGCAAAACAGTGGCAAGTTCAGAAAACGATGTTGGCGGTGGATAGCGAGCACGCACTTTCCGCTCAAATGTAGACCACAATGGTTCGATAATATTCAAGTCTGATGATTTTGGTGATCTGGGGAGATGCGAAAATTCATACTCGTGCTCAGAAATCCAGTCCTGGACAATGCTGGAGCTGTGTGAACTGGGACGTTGTCATCTTGGAAGATACCATCAACATTGGGGAACAAAGTTTGTACCATTGGATGGACTTGATCGGCCAAAATGTTCACATAAGTCTGAGCAGTAATACACCCTTACAGAGTTATCATGGGGCCAGAAGATAACCACGGTATGGCTGCCCAAACCATCACCAAACCCCCGCCATGTTTCACTCTTGGCAACAAGCAGTCTATATTATAGGCTTAAGATGGCGTTCTCCAGACCTGAACTCGGCCAGAAGTGGGGAACAATGTCAAAGAAGATTCATCAGACCATATTACGCTCTTTCACTGCTCTATAGTCCAGGCTTTATGACTTAAACACCATTTTTTCCTGTTACAGGCATTAGCATTACTGATGGATGGCTATTCAATTGCAACATGGCCAGCGATTCCCTTTTTGTGAAGGTCCCTTCTAATTGTTTTGGCACTCACAGGATTTTGGTAACACGACATTCATTTAAGCAGTAACTTTTGCAGCTGCAGACTGCTTATTTTTCGCGATAATCCTCCTTAATGATCGTCTGTCACGGTCACTCAGCACGCAGTTTCGTCCGCGCTGTGATTTAGCAGATGATGTTTTTTCCGCATTTCAAATATGCGGAATAAATCTTCGACACAGTACCTCTTGAAACACTAAAAACCTCGGCTAGCTTGCTTACGGAAGCACCCACCATACGCGCGCCAACAATTTGTCCACATTCGTAGTCTGTTAACTCTAACATAATGCAATGATAATCTCACATAACAGTGCTCCAACAACGACTGGACGGTGCAGCGATTTTACGAAGTTGTGTAGGTGGCGTCAGGAGGCGAAAACTCCAGTGCCATCAACATAGTGCATTATAATCAGTCTTTCTTTTCAAACATGCATTTCAAAAGGTGTTTCCATATTTTTGTTCAACCCCTGTATATAAATATCACTTTGAATATTTCAACTATTAAGCGTGCAAAGTGACGGGTTTTGCTAGTACATTATACATGAATAAGATTTCTCTCTTTTATGTCTAAATGTAGGATTTTTTAGATAACAGCAAACCGAGCAAAAGCTTCCTTAAATAGTTCACACTTGTGAGGTAGTATATCGAAATGTTTAAGAAAACCTTAACGATAGAATTACTGTATTGTCAGTAAAATATGAACAATGGTTGCATTTAAAATGTCTTCGTGAAGTTGCTTTACAATCAGTGATGTTGGGTTATGTTTAACATACATAAAGCAATTAAGAGAAAACATAAGATAATTATTATTGAGAAACAAACGTATTTATAAAAGTGAAATTGGAAATTCTATCGTTATAAATTTTTACTACACAAAAATTTAGAAACTGTTCTAACTTTAATATTTACACTTCTCAAAATATTACCTTCCGAATAAGACATGGGAAGACTACTAAAAAAATTACTACACTTTATATGCATTGAAGCTTACATATGCACATGCATACACATGTGTCTTTTCAAATTGCTAGATTGGTTGAAAGACTTGTTACAAATTGTACATGAATAAGGTTTTGCCCCAGTATGTATACGCATATGCTGTTTCAGGTGATGTGTTCGAGCAAAATCTTGCCCGCATATTTCACACTTGTGAGGACGTTCACCAGAATGCACAAAAGAATGGTCTTTTATATGACCGCTATGATTTGTAGAGTAGAGACAGAGATGACATTTAAAACGTTTGACAGGATCTTCATTATTTTGGCGTGTTGTTAAATCTAAGGCATCAATGCAGGAACTTTGATTGTTATCGCAACGTAGTCCTGAAAAAGTAATTTTAAATTATTTCAAGGTCAGAAAAAGAAATATTAAAAAAATTCATTCAGTAAATTTTGTGACAAGTAGCACCTTCAAAGAATCCACACATCATTGGAAGCAATATTTAAACAAATTTTCTTGTTATTCATTTTTTATAATGACATTTACTTTAAAATTGATAAAATAGAAAAACTGTAACAATCGCCAAACATAAATTTTTAAAAGGGGGGAAAATAGTCAAAATTATGTAAAAAATTGACATTTCTGCAAAAAAAAAAATAAAAATAAAAATAAATAAATAAAAATGAAACATTTTGTAAATTGTATTAAAACAGAATAACTTTCTCTAGAACTTAAGACTACACATATTATAATCGCATCTGTATTTCTTAAGATATGTCAGATAAAGTACTAAGATAATGAAAATTTCGCAAAATGTGTCTCAAGTTTGTCATTTATACCAGTGTAGATATAAAACTATTTAATATATTATTATGAGTGTAGACTATTCCCAGAAAAGACAGAAGTACAGAAAATTCCGTAGCATTTCATGCATATTTTTATGTTTTAGCATGTTTTGCGTATAATAAATAAGTATTTTTACGTATAGTAAGACATTTCTCTTGGAAGACTACTAAAGACATTACTTCACTTTATATGCATAGATGCTTACATATGCACATGTATATACATGTGTCTTTTCAAGCTGTTAGATCGGTTGAAAGACTTGTTACAAAATGTACATGAGTAAGGTTTTGCCCCAGTATGTATAAGCATATGCTGTTTCAGGTGATGTGTTCGAGCGAAGTCTTGTCCGCATGTTTCACACTTGTGAGGGCGTTCACCAGAATGCACCAGAGAATGGTCTTTTATATGACTGCTATGATTTGTAGAGTAGAGACAAAGCTCACATTTAAAACGTTTGATAGGATCTTAATTATTCTGGCGTGTTGTTAAATCTAAGGCATCAATGCAGGAACTTTGATTGTTATCGCAATGTAGTCCTGAAACGGTAATGTTAAATTATTTCAAGAAACTGATAAAAAAAAATCATTCAGTAAATTTTGAGACAGATAGTATTTTTAAAGTATCCGCACATTTTTGAAAGCAATTTTACTAATTTTTTTAAATTTTCTCTTGTTACCTATTTTTTATAATGACATTTACTTTAAAACTTTGAAATAATACGTAAGTTGTAGCAATTGCCCAGAAATAATTATTTTAAAAGAGAAAAATAGTCAAAATTATGTCAAAAATTAACTTATCTGAAAAACACATTTAAAAATGAAAACAATATATTGACATTTTGTAAGTTGCATAATATACAGAATAACTTTCTCTAAGACTTAGATTACACACATTATAATCGCATCTGTACTTCTTAAGATATGGCAGATAAAGTTCTAAGATAATGAAAAATTCTCATTTATTATTATTATTATTATTATTTCGCGTTTGTCATTTATATCAGTGTAGATATAACACTATTTAATATATTATGAGTGTAGACTATTCTCTCAAAAGACATAGAAGTACAGAAAATTCCGTGGCATTTCATGCATATTTTTATGTTTTAGCATGTTTGGCGTAGACACTTCTCTTGGAAGACTACTAAAAACATTACTTCACTTTATATGCATTGAAGTTTACATGTGCACATGTATATACATGTGTCTTTTCAAGTTGTTAGATCGGTTGAAAGGATTGTTACAAAATGCTTGTTTAATCTAAGGCATCAATGAAGGAACTTCGATATCGCAATGTAGTCCTGAAACAGTAATTTTAAATTATTTCAAGGTTAGGAAAATAAACAGATATAATTAAAAATTTATTCAATAAATTTTGAGATAGAAAACCTTTTTGATCAGAAATTCTTACATTGTAATCAACCAACCGAACTCTACAGCATAATGGAAGTCAATATTCATTGATTGTGGCTCAAAGGCATCATTTAAGCGAAGGTCAAATGTGGCGAATAATCGGTAGAATCTAGGGAGGCCAAAAACAAATGAAGATCACCGAAAAATTAATTATTCCTCGTCATATTAAGAATTTGAACGTTTTTAAATTACTGGATACGTTGATAGACAGCTTGATCAAGGGAGACGAAGAGCAACTAGTGCATCCGAAGTTTTCTGTCATTTTTGTCTCCAAGAAATCGGGAAGTGACAAGAGATTTGGTTTCAGATCTTTAGCTTGTCACAGGAGCTTCAACTAGCCCTTTTAAGGCTGCAACAAGGGTATGGGCTTATGCGAAACAACTGTGTCCAAAGTTTCTAAAGAGGTCGCTTTAAACGGTTAACATTATCATTTTCAATGGAGCCAAAGAAGACTATGCTCGAACGAGGGAAAGCAAGTATCACGTTCCTTCCTCTCTCCATACCGGAACACGTCTATAATGAGTATTCTCATATGGAGAATGATATGACAATTTGATGATCCTTTCCTCTCCATATCGAAACACGTATATAATGAATGTCCAAACTATACCTTGACTCGTTAGTAAACAATTCGAGTAAGTCTTTCTGGCTATATTAAATATGACGACGGCAACAGTTTAAACGGGTGACTTTGGAAGTTAAAGTAAGTTGGACAAAAACTATCGATCTTCTCATACAAAGTCCATCCTTGTTAAACCTCGTACAGCAATAGAACGGCTAACTGGAGTTCCTACGGCATCCTCAAAAATCTGAAAATAAATTTCTTGTAGTCACTTCGGAGTTTCTAAAAATCGAAAATGACAAAGAACGGTTCTCGGATATGATTGTTGCTCTTGCTCTCCTATAACCAGGCTTTGTATCGACGGATCCAGAGCTTAAAATGTGACTCGAAGCTTTTGACATGGCACTTGGAAAGATATTCAAATCTTGGACAACTTCCATTTATTTTTTATCTCCCTCAATACTACCAGTTATTCGCTACTTTTTACCTTCACTTAAATGATGCCTTTGAGCCATAACTAATGAATACTGATCAATCTCAGACACTTCATACGCTTTAAACAATACTACAGACTTCCAACATGCATTCATTATACACCACATTGTCAGCCACATAATTTGCATATTTCCGACACTAAATATGCACGGAAGCGATATTTTGAGTTCAATAGTATTTAATTAACATAAATAATTGCAGCATTGGGCGTTGGTTCCAAGATCAACTTTGTGAGCATATTTTTTCTCACTATGCTTTAATTTTGATAACCAGTGCAATATCTTTAAAACTTAATATACATTAGTGACTTCATTTTAAATAATTTTTCAGTTAACAAACTTTAAGTAATACTAATTACTACTCAATATTCTTTAGGGATGCAATTTTATACCAATTGAAACAAGAACGGATTAAATGATGAGTTAAACTACGTTCACCTAAAATGAACAATAAGATATGAAATTGAAATAATAATTTTTTAAAAGAAAAAAAGTAAGCAATCGAACGTAAAATAAGAGTCGTATTTTCAAATACGCTTTCAAAAATTCATAGTTTAAAACTAATTTGTGATTATTGAGAAAATTTTAAAAATCTGTAAAAACACGTTACATATTTTGTATTTATTTCCCTATTTTTAAAAATAAACAGAGCAAAAGTTATAGTTTTTCATTTAAATTCTTTCACTGGCACTTTCCCCAAACGTAAAATAAGTGGTACTTCTTTCATATATGGGTTCAATGTCCACGTAAAATTTATATAGCAACAAAAATTTTTTAGGGGCTTGAAAATGCTTTAAGCTTCATAAATTTTCGATTTTTTTTAGGTGTTAATTTCCTGTGTTAAATCTTTTCTGAACATTTTAATATAATTGTTTTCTTGAAATTCCCATTAGAATAGAATTATGGCACTTAGTATTACAAAGTAGAACGCGTGAATTTCGAAGGAAGAAAATTTCTATGAAGGAAATGTTTCACTGATTTATAATAAGCCTTCAAAACAATACAATAAAAATGCACCTTATATTAATAAGTCTAACTCTTAAACAATTTATGATTGATCTAAAGTTTACAAAATACTATAAAATTCAGTTGTAGAAATTGTTAAAATTAATCTTTATCGTACATCAGTAAAAAATAAAGATCTGTTTTAAGTTATCAATTAAGACTTTTATGCTATTATTCCAAAATGCAAAAAAAGTAACATTTATTCCACTTTGCCTCAGACTTTTTCCCACTTGAAATGTAAATCCGACATCATTTTCACAATATCCATGCATCTTTCATATTTGCATTCAAATATTGTTAGTTTTATTTCAACATTTTGATCAAAAACTCCAAATCTCGATACTATTAGCTGAAACAAATTCTACACTATTTATTATTTTAATGTTAAATAAAATTTTGTAAATGAAATCAAAATTCATTGAGTTTTATAACAGACAATATTCTTGACACAGCAGTATTTAATTCTTAAATTGTTTCACTTTTAATGAAAAAATGGCAACACAAAAATGCAGTAATCCCCTTTTTCCCTTTGATTTTAATAGAAAAGGAGTATTACTGTTGTCACAATTAGAAAAACGATATTTAAAACTACAAAAAAAAATTAATGTCTCAAAGATAAATTAAGATACAGTTTACAAATAAATTCCATTTAATAATACATTTATTTCTTTACACGACGGGGTAAAAATAGAAAATGTGCGAAGTTTAGAAGATTAAAAATTTACAGTAACAAAAATTGCAAACCCGAAATTTCATTTCAAATTACAAAGTGCTGCCATTCGCAAAATGACGTATGCGTTACGCACAGATACGTTTGGCCTTTATAATATAGATACAGGAGCAATAGTAAAGTTGCGTTTGCGAAACTTTCATTTTTCTCTAAATGGCGCTTTTTGGTCATAACGCACAGGATGTCAGAAAAACGGATGAATGTTCTTTACAAAATATTTAAAACATGTTTCTTGTTAGTCTACATAAACCGAACCTAAAATTTGCTTTTTATTGTTAAAAAAAAATATGCTTTTGGGTGATTAAGGTGTTCACATTAGGTGAATTCCAAGAAAATGCGACATGGACATCATTTTTTTAATTTGAACTAAATTAGTATTTTTTTTTTGTTCCAATTGATAGAAAATAAGTCAAATTTCATGAAAATAACAAGATATAATAAGATAATGGTAAAAATAAATTTTTATAGTTAATTACTATCAAGATTAACTTTGAAATCAAAAATCTGCTATTTTTATCTCTAGTTTAATGTCCCTTGAAGCATTTAAATATCACATAGATTTTTGAAACAAATATATCTTTTTAAAAAATGGCTAACAGTATTTTTAAAAATACCAAAATTTTTACCTGAAACATTTTAACTATTTTGCTATTGCCCCCAAACTTTATATTAGTCGTCATGTCATGTCTATCACAGAAAATGTCGATTTTTTTATTTTCAAGAAAATCTACTTGATAAAAATTATTAACACTTTATTTTCTCTTTTTATATGTCAAAAGGAACAGTTCATAAAAAATTGGAAGATAAATTAAAAATTTGAGTGAAATATAAAGCATTACATTTTTTCATGTCTGTCACATTTTGTCATGTCTGTCACGCTAGTCATGTCTGTTACAATTAGTTTTTCAAGTAACTTTACCTTAATCTCTTTCCTAGAAAGTTATTTTTGTAATTTTTTAACTTAGTGTTGATGCCAGTAATATTTTTTTACAACTCAACTCAACAAAATGCTTAAATTTAGAATGCATGTAATAGTTACCAAATAATTATGTTGATAGCAATTTCTTTGTTTCAGATATATTATCTGTCACAATTATTTTTTCAAACAGTTTTGCTTTAATCTTGTGATTTGAAAGTCATTATTTAACTTTGAATTGATGGCTATGGTATTTCTTGATGTGAAACGAACACAATCCAAAGTTTTCTATTATTTAAAAGAAAATCTGCCAAATAGAAAATTTCTGGTACAAACTCATTTCAGTGAAAACTATTTGCATATTTATTAGAACGAGATTAAATCTGCTCATTGGCAGAATATTTCTTCTGCTATATATATATATTACAATTGTATATTATTGTTATAGTGACTCAGTCACTGTTTCTTCAGAGCCATATATAGTGATATCTGATTATGGTAATTATGACAATTATGCTGTTATAATGTTTAGCAGTTTGATCATTGAAAAAAATCATGATGAATAATTCAAAGTTAAAAGTCATTAGGTCGAATTCTAATCTGATAGAGCACCTCTACACTTCAGACAAAATATATGATATTTTCAATAAAACAAAACAAATTCCCAACAGTCTGGCATTTTTCAGTGACATCACATGGAAAAGGATGTATTGAGGAGACTATTAAGAATCAGTTCCTTGATGCTACTCAAACTAGAAGTGTAAATCCTAGAGCATCATGTAAGTGTGCTGAAGCTGAGAAGAAAATTGGTCCTGGAATTTATTTCTTCATGAATCACAAGAAAAAAATACAAAGAATGAAAGCAAAAATTGATCTGACATGGCAAGTAATCAAAACAATGCCAAGAACAAGAAAGTTGCATTGTTTCCGATCATGTGTACCTGGCATAATATTCTTTTCAATTTCAATACTGGTACATGCACTGAAAATTACCTCTTGGAAAATGCAACAAAGCAATATAGCCAATGGGTGAATGTGCAATAAGACAAGGTTTATCATGGAATAATAACACAAATCGCACAGACACAGCAACAACATAAAATAAAATGCTTAGTACCAACTAAAATTAAAAGTATGTTTAAATTTGAACCTGAAGATCATGTTGTCTTGTATGAGAAGGACCAAATATTAGCAATTGTTTCAACTCCACACTAGTCACTTCCAAGGGATTTTATAAATTTTAAATATTTTTTATAATTTATTTTGAGATTCTTTTAACATAATATACCAATGTTATATCATATTGTAATCTCCAAGTTGTGATAAAAGTAAAGAAAGTAATATTTAAGAAAAAAATACTTAAATTCATAGAAAATTGTACACGTGTCATGTCTGTCACAAAACTTTGTCACGTATGTCACGCTGATAAATATTTCATAATATTTTTCTATTTACAAATTTTTCAATATTTTTCTTTCTGCTTCACATATCCAAGTCTTATTTTGTTTCCTAAAAAACTCTGGTCTTGGTATGCATGCCAATTAAGAGCAAATGATAATAATATGTGTCTAATCAAAATCTATGTCTAAATTTTGTCATGTCTGTCACGGCAGATTTTAACCCTCAATTAAATAAAGTTTTTTCTTGAAGTAAAATTTTAGTGTTTTCTTTATAGCATAAGGCCTATGTTTACATCACCCCATGCAATTTTTTAACTATCAATTAATATTTAGTACTTAAAGATGAACAAAAAAGTTATAACAGTCATGTTTGTCACAAAATGGAATTCACCATTTTCAAAATTTCATAACAGCTAACAGCACTTAAAGTGTTTGAAAATATTCATAAAAGCAGTACTACTATATGATATTGAATCTTTAGCATTCATGGAATAATTTTGATAAACTTCATATTGAAATCCCAAATTAAAATTTTAAAAAGCAATTCAGAACATATTTTAATATTTAAGACTTTAATATAAAAACAAATCATCTCTACGCGTAAAATTTTAAAACTAACAGATTTGCCGTCTCCCTTTTAGAATTAAGATTATATTAAATTTTGATTTGTGTAGCATAAAAAATACGAAATATTTTTTCCGTTAGTAAATCAAAACAATAACACAAAAATCCATAATTAAGAATTATTAAATTGCAATACAATAAATTTATAAAAATGACTAAACAATATTAAAGATTAGACTATTTAAATTGCGTAATATAATTTATGAATTGAAAACCCGAAAACCATACAATGAGGAATATTTTTCATTTTTACATAAATACACATTACACATTTTTTCAAAACACGTTATTTTTAAAAACTCTCCACGTTCTAGTTTAAAAAAATTTGGAAATACAATTCTGTAAGAAGTTATGTAAAATTTATTATATCAGTGCACGGAAAATTCTACCACGTAAAATATTTTTAACAGGTTAACCTTTTACCTACCGCATTATGAATTCATGAAAATCTTACATTTTAAAGCATTTGTTGTTTTAAATTGTTTACATTAGATTAAAAGATTTAAATAATCATTTAATAAATATTTGAACGATTGAAGAATTTAGAAGGATTAATATTAAATTTGAATTTACAGGGATTTTGTAAAATTTTTATAACTTCACTCAATTTTTTTATTTTTAATTATTTTCTCAGTATTTAGTAGAATTATAAAATGTACAAACATGATGTTCTTACAATATAAATATAGAACTATTTCAGCATTGAAAAAATCCCATCCCGTTCCACAGGGCCAAGAAAACTAAAAAGATGAAAAAAAAAGAACTTTTTAAAAATATTTTTGTTCTGTGTAACCAATAATGCTTTTGGAACAAGATAAAGAAATGTATCTGTAACTCATTCTAAACAGTATTAGAACTAATTGATGTATTAAAAGAATTTTATAAGTTATTTTAATGGTACTTATTATAAGTACCTTCGGTAGATAAAGGGTTAAGTTATTATACAGTTGCAGATCTCATTAATTTTTATATATAGACAAATTTTCAATGAATAAAATAAAAAATAATTTAATAAAAATGTATAAGTTTTATGCCCCGTACTTACCGTAATATTATGCCTCATATATGTATCTGTATTTTCATGATATAAAATGCCTGTTGCTAAAATTAAATCAGTAAAGTTTTTCATCAATATGCTTAAATATATTACTTAATATAGCAAATGATTGCACAAAATCAGGTCTGTATGTTTCAAATTTGCGATAACATTCTCATGAATGCATAAATAAATTCCTTTATAAAAACGTATAACGTTTAGCCTCATATATAACGCAAATGTCATACATCTTTATGTATATCGATTTTCAGGAAATTTTCATGCATAAAATATTTATTGCAAAAAGACAATATAGCAGAAGTAATAAGATCTTTCTCCATTATGTTCAAGATATTAAATAATGGAGAAATGTTTGTACAAAATCATGTCTGAATATTTGTTACTTGTAAGAACCTACAAATGAATGCATGGAAAAATGATTTTATAAGAGACTTCTACGAATTGAAAAGGAATGGAAATCAGATTTAAAACTTTTAATAAAGTAGGAATTTCATAACGTTCTGTATCGAAGTTAATCTAGAAAAAAAATCGGGAATACATTGGAAATGAAAATTTTCATCAATTCATAATTTGAAACACAGGATTAAAAGAAAATTCTGAAAATAGTACTCTCCAATCGCATCATTGTAGTTTTTAGAATTCAGCCACAAATTCACCCGAAATTAACAGAAGGAAACGAAATGAATTTTATGATGAGATGGAAACTATGAAAAGAATTATGTTTTTCAGTTTACTGTAGTCTGTCTGAATTTAGAGATATTAGCATTTGACATAAAAGTTGATTGGCAGTTCTTTATGTTTCTGTTTTGATTAACAAATACGGTCGTAGCTAAAATAAATTCAAGTTATATACAATGTGCAGTGAGTCGATAAAGAAAGCCACATACCATCTTAATTGCAATATATCTATTGGATTTTTTACCTATTTACTTTTCATTCATTGTGATTTATAAAGAATACTGAATTCTAATGTGATTTTATAGTTACATTTTTTTTATGTAATTCTTTATTTTATACTACGGAAAAAACGAGTTCATAACTACACGTAAGTTCACTGGTATTTTTAATTTATTTATCTACCATCACATCCTTAAAATAATTATTTTTTCATTCTAATACAATAATCTAAAAACTATCTCATTTATATATACATAAAAGTTACAGATGAACTCATCCTAATTCAAAACAAACAAAAAAACTTTTCACGAGAAAATATTATAAAATATATCTAAAATATCATACATAGAATATCACACCTAACACTGTTTTTCTGTTATCAAAGTTTTTAATCGTTATTCTCTCTTTGCAATAAAAAAAAAAAGAAACTTATTGCTTAATATAAAAATTACGTACGTATTTAATAGTCTTTCATGTAATAAAGGAAAAATTAGTTCATGTTGTGCATAGTTGAAATACACAACAAGTAATTATTTAAATAACATACAATATGTAAACAAACATACAATGTAAAATTAAAATCTTTAAATTTTTATTTTTAAAATGCATACACAGACAAAAAAAAAAATATATTAAAAAAATAAAAATGCAAAAACTATTTTTTCATTCATGAAAAACAGTGTTTAGTTTTCATATGTCGGTTAATACTAGGTGCACATCTAAAAGACACATTGCACACTTTGCATGAATAAGATTTCTCTCCAGAATGTATAAGCATATGAACTTTTAAATGACCTAATCGAGCAAAACCGAGTTTGCATGTTCCACACATGTAAGGTAGAAAACCAGAATGCACGATACAATGGTTTTTCATATAATTGCGACGATTTGTAGAATATGAACATAGATTACAATTATAGTGATAATCTTCATTAAAATGATATCCATTGAGTGATGTTATATTTTGGCCTGGCATGAGAGAACTTTCAATGTTATTATATTGAAAACCTGAAATAGATAATTTAAGTTTAGTTTGTTTTGCAACATCAAAAAAGATAACAGATATACAATAGAATAATGCATTATTATTTATGAGATATCATTAGAAAATAATTTGAATATAAACTTATTTCTGAAAAAAAAATTGTACAAATAGAAGCATGAAGAATTATAATTTCAATTTACAAAATTATTGAAAGCTGTTAATAATTAAAACAATGTAGTAGGTTTTATAGCTTAAATTACTATTAAAATATACAAGAAATATAGTATTACGAAACTTATTATTTTGTAGAAAATTTAAAATGCGGTCTTTAAAGGATTAAACATAGTAAGGAATTCATGTTGGAAAAAGAAAAATGTCGACGCTCAGAAAAAAGTTTAAGATAATCAGAAAGTTCCAGTTCTAAATAATTACCAAAATACAATAATTATAAAATTTGATTTTCAGGTTCCTTAAAAAATTAATACTACTGAATTGAATTTAAAAAAAAAAGCTGCTTAGTTAAAAATTAAAATAATTCACCTTACTTTATATAACATCATGAAAAAGTAACTGGTAAATCCGAGTTGCGATTCACGAGTAAAAATTTTATGCTTTAAATATATAAAATCAATTAGAAAAATGTTAATTACAATATATATTTTAAAGATGCATAGAGTTAATATATATTTGAAACTATAAATAACTGCTGCCATAAAAATGTAACAATATTTAATACATAAAAAAAGTCAATTGTATAATTCAATAGAATGATAAAATTATAAATGTATATGCATATTTGTTAATGTAAATTATAATTAAAATGATTGAAAAAGAAATCTATAGTAATAAAATTGTAAGAACTATCATTATAAATATTTAAGATCTGCAATACTTCAAGAAGTAGAAATTATTCAAATTTCTAGAATTACATCACATAAAACATTAGACACTTGAACGTTCCCACGAATACCTAAACACATATCACAAACTTTATAAATATGAAGCTTGGATGTAGCTTTACAAATGTACATTCAGGTGTCTTTTCAAGCTGTTTGATTGGGTAAATGACTTGTTACAAACAATACACGAATAAGGCTTATCTCCAGTATGTGTAAGCATATGACGATTTAGATTCTCTGGTCGTGCAAAACTTCGTTTACATATTTCACACTCGTGAGGACGTTCACCAGAATGTACCATAGAATGATATTTTATATGTCTACTATTATCTGTTACATATAGACAGATAGGACATTTGAAGAGATAACCATTATTACAATGATAATTGTCGAGTAATGTTGCATCTTTCAGCGAGATGAAAGAGTAGTGATAGTTGCCAACTTTTAATCCTGAAACGGACAATTTAAATTTAGTTTAATTTGAAAAAACCAAAAAAAAAAAATTATATATATATATATATATATATATATATATACACTGACATTTGTCCATAAATTATTAATAAAAGATTTTTCCACAATAATTAAACAAATTTTCCTAGAAGGAAATAAACACACAATTGCACAAGAATAATGTGAGTTAGAAAATAGGATTTACAAATCAAACATCAATAACTGAATTTCAACAATAGCTAGATTCAAAAGTTTTATAAACACGGAGAACGACCGTATACACAGAGTATGAATGGTTTTAATATGTAACCAATCGACCGGGAGGCGGCAGCTCAGACTATCACCTCATCGAGTTCACGGATGAAAATCCAGGATTAGTTAAATCTCGATTCGCATATTAAAACGGAGTCTGTCTACCAAGCCGTAATTTGATCTAAAAAACCTATTTTAGCAGTTGACTCGTAGGTTTATTATTGTTCTTTCCTGCACCCAAACGTATGAAAACATGGAGGATTGGGAGCAAGAAAACAATGATAAACCAATGAGTCAATCCCTAATATAGGGTTTTAAAGTGTTTTCCACCAAGATAGGACTTGCTATACCGATTCCGTTTTAATGTGTAAATCGAGTTTTTATTAATCCTGGATTTTCATCCACAAATTCGATGAGGTGATTGTCTATGCTGCCGCCTCCTGGTCTATAATAAATACAGACAATCTTCATCTTATTTAGTTGTGAGCAATTTTAAAAATGCTGCGATAAAAAAGTTCATTATTTAAAAAAAATACTGGGGACAGTTGCAAATACCATATGCACAATGTATCTATCAGGCCCAGCGCGCGTCCTCCCGGGTGAAAGATTAGTTATATACTATTTTTTATGGTGAAAATAAATATTATAGACAACAGTTAGAACAACATTATTAATACAACTTTCTTCATTCTTGGGGAAAATATCCAATAACTATCATTATAAGAATCTAACGTAAGAAACAATTAATTCTGGAAAAAGTAAATATTAAACATACAAATATGAAATTTATATATTTGAAAAAAACCCGTTTATGAATAAAGTAATTACTCAGATAAAACAATTAAGTATGACATAAGTTTTCAGTTTTATTTATTAAAAAAGAAATTAATGTTAGATATACTAAAAGGACATCAATTCTATGCAGATATTTAATAAAATTAACTGTATCATAGCTCAAATACATTCCAGCAGGGCCGTAACTACCGCCGGGGCAGCCGGGGCACTGCCTCGGGGCCCCCAAGCCTGAGGGGCCCCTAACTGATGGTTAAAAAAACTATTGATTTTAGGTTCTAGTCTAAGTTCCTATAAAATGCCCAGCACATACCTAAAAGTTAGTAATAAAAAAAAAATGCTAGAATCGATGTTTTTGCGTGTTCGTCAATACGCACTCCTTACGCTTCGCATGCAAAAGGAGTTCTACAGCAAACAGCAAAATGTTGAGTGGAATGTGTCATGTCGCGCCAGCATATTTGCTGACCCCACCGAAGCTAGTATAAGGAAGAAAATATGGACTTCTAACCGATTGAATAATATAAAAAGCATCTAAAAAATTCTAGAAAATCTTTCTTCTTATCTATACTAATAAGTTAACAAAACGCTCTGTTTGTGTATGTCTGCGTATGTGTGGTGTAAGTGTGTGACTGCGATGGTTAGCAAAATGTACCGCACATAGAAGTCTGAAATCTTAGGTGAAGATAGTCCAAGACAGGTCCTGATGCACCTGAGGCTCAGATTTTTAATATTTTAAGGGCCAGGGCCCTGGGCCCCTTACAATTTTTATGCGCCAAATTAGCTTGACTCCTTTTTATCTAATCTTTTCCGTTTTGAGGTACCTTTCTCATTTTAAATATTTTTGCCTTTTTACTTTTCAGTTATGACCCGGGACACTTGGGGCCCGTTTTAGGGCCCCTTTTAGTCTTTGTGATAGTAAATTGTTAATAAACTGCTTCCATTAATTTCGATCTTCATTTTTGAGATACCTGTTCCATTGATATTTTCAAATTTTTACATTCCGTATAAGACACTGGGGCCCCCTAGATAATCATAGGGCCGACCCAGGGCCCCTTGATCTTTTTGTGCGCTAAACATTTTTCACTCCCTAAATTTCTCACCTTCTTAGTGCAAATTTTTAAAGCTGAATCTTGCACTTTTATGTCAGGACCAACACCCTGATATTTTTATTCGGGCCCTGGGGCCCTTTTTTTAACGCTTACCCAAACAACTGGTGCATTTAAAAAATATATTATTCTTGCAAATAATTCATACTCCATGCTTAATTTTGACTAATTAAAGGTCTAAAGTGCTACGTACTAAAATATTTTAACATGTTTTCATGTTAGGGCCTTGATTGTATTTGTCAGTTGGCCCCTATGGGGCCCTCTATCATAGCTCCCTTAAAAATGGTCGGATTCACTAGCTTTTTTTAAACTTTTTAGGTCCTCCAACTACGACATGAACAACAAAAAAAATTTTTAGACTTCAGCTACCACTATTTATGAATATTAATCGCTTTCTTGGAGCCCTTGGTACAGCTTCTTTAAAAATGATCCAAATTGCTTTCAATTTTATTCTAAAGCGCTATGTACTAAAATATTTTAACATGGTTTCATATTAGGGCCCTGGTTTTAACTGTCAGTTGGTCCCTACAGGGCCCCATATTATAGCTCCCTTAAAAATGGTCCAATTCACTAGCTTTTTTTTTCTAACAACTTTTTATGTCCTCTACCTATTACATGAACGACAAAAGAATTTCTCAGACTTCAGCTACCATTAATTTTGTTTGTCAATTGCTTTCTTGAGGCCCTTGGTGCAGCTTCTTTAAACATGAACCAAATTGCTTTCACTTTTATTTAACATAGTTATAGCGTCTTTCCATCATTTTAATAACTGCAAAAAATATCTTTATACCCAACTACATGCAAAATAAATTCCTTGCCCCTTGGGGCCCGTTGAAGTTTTTGTAATAATAAATTGTTAATAAATTGTTTCCTTTTAATCCGATCTTCATTTTTAGGATTCTTTATTCATTTAGATATTTTAATGTTATGACATTCCATATAAGACACTTTGGCCTCTTGTGGAATCATAGGGCTCCAGAACATTTTGTGAGGCAAACATAGTTCACTCTTTAAATTTCTCCCCTTTTCAGTGCAAAATTTTTAAATTTGAGTCTTGGACTCTTCTTTCAGGGACAAGATTCTCATATTTTCATCCTCGGCTAGGACCCTTTTTTTAAACATTTTCCGAATCAATTTGTGCATTTCGATAAAATATTATTAAAATGAATAATTCATACCCTATGATTAATTTTGGCTAATTGTAGATCTAAAGAGCTAAGCACTAAGATATTTTAACATGTTTTCCTGTTAGGGCCCTCTTTTTAACTCAGTTGTCCTTTTTGGGCCCTTATTATAAATCCCTTTAAAATGGTTCAATTAACTCCTTTTTTTAAACAACTTCTTGAATCCATCAGCTACCTAAGAAACCGTCATAGTCTAGCTACCACCAATTTTGAATATTAATCGCGTTCTTGGGGCCGTTGGTGCAATTTCTTTAAAAATGATCCGGATTGCTTGCAATTTTCTTTCACATTGCTTTAGCGTCCTCCCATTACTTTAATAACTACAAAAAAATATTTTTTACCCAACTACATGCGAAATAAGTTCCTGGCCGCTTGAAGATTTTGTACCATAAATTGCTATTAAACTGCCCTCTCTTAATCCAATCTTCATTTTTGGAACTATTTTTTCACTTAGTTATTCCCATGTTCTTGCATTCCATTGAAAAGCCTGAGACTCCCTATGGTCTCGGCTCAGGCACCTTGAAATTTTTGTTCTCCATACATATTTCACCCATTTATTATCAGACCTTCTCAATGCATAAATTTAAAGTTGAGTTTTGGACTCTTATTTCAGGACCTACACCCTGATGTTTTTATTGAGGTCCAAAGTCCTTTTTTAAAGCATTTACTCTTTTTTTTATGCATTTCTGTAAAATATTATTTAACAAATAATTCATATCCTATGCTTAACTTTGACTAATTGTAGATCTAAAGTGTTAATTGTTTGCTTAAGGTTATCATGACGGGTCCCGGGCAACGCGGGATGAGTCAGCTAATCTATTAATAAATACATAAAATCGAAAAAAAAATTATCACAATCTATCTTTCAAAAGGCTTTTAAACAGAAACGCATGATTAAGTTACATATTCTAAAAAATGAACCTAAATAAAATGCTCTTTAAAGTATTCAACCAATCAGAAGTCCGTATTTTCTTCCCTATGCTAACTTCAGTGGGATCGGCAAAAATGGCGTCGCCGCCAAGTGCCTGCCGAGCGAGCTGTCGAGTAGTGTTGCCCAATTCTACATTTTTTAGTCATTTTTGGGCTTATCATTCTATGTACATTTAAACAGCGGTGTGCGAGAAAAGAAACTATGCCTGGGGCAAAGTTTCAGTTTGCCCTAACTGCCCCCCCCGGAGGTTTTGCCCCGGGGCCCCCAAGTTTCGGCCCTGCATTCCAGTTATAGTTTTCACAAGCACCCTTCCACCTATCTTTTTTAATGTACAGGAAATGTCTGTGTGTCGACGCATTAGTTCTAAAGTCGGGAAAATCCCTTAATTCCAGGATGAAGGCCCCATCATTTAGCAAGTTACCATTCAGAAGAGATCCACAATTAAGAATTTGATGTGAAATTGTGTGTTGATTTATAATGACATTTTACTTCTTTGGCTTTTATATATTTAGGATTTTGAATGTCGTAAATTCAGGAACATTAAGAATATTTTTTCAGACCGATACTTGGAAACAATAGGATCAGTGCAGTAAGTTAACATTTGGCTCGTAAATTTCAAAATATAGTTTACATAAACAATATAATGTGATTGTATCGCTGCAAAGCTAATAAACTATTTTTTAGTATGTTAAAATATTTGTTAATTGAGAAAATACTGGTTCTTTGAAAAAAAAATAGTATCTGTTTTGCCTAATTCTATTCCTGTATCTGGAGAAGCATTTTTTTAAATAAAAATGATTCGAATTCTTGAAATATATTGTTACATATGTACAGTCGTGAAAAAAAAAAAAAAAAAAAAAAAAAAAAAAAAAAAAAAAAAACACTTCTACTAAATTTGCAAAAAAATATCGCAAAAGAAAGTTTCTGGTGCCAAATGATCGGAAATAAAATTACTTTTAAATGATGTCTATAAAACTTGCTTAGGGGGCCATCTACATTTTAAAACAAATCCTACTTTCTTTTTTCAATAGCAGAGCAGTATCCAATTCTGATACCATAAATAAACGATACTCTTCAATTAGCCCCAAAATAAATTTTAATGAAATTCGTACGATAAGTTTCTAATATTTTAATTATTTTAAAACGAGTTTTTATTATATACAATATTTTAAAGGTTGTATCCAAATTGAAGTTTGGTGCTCAATTGTTGACCAAAAGGAGCGCCTTTTTTTTTTTCATCAAATCGTCATTCAAGTGGTCATTAAAGACTGCTGAATTACGGGTTATCATAAACAGTTTAAGTATATCCCACCACTTCTTTTGTAAGGTGGTCCTTTAAACCATCATTTTGATGTTTTATTAAGCAGAATTTAAAAAAATTACTTTGAAGAAAAATTTGAAAATTTGGATTTTCATAAAACAGAACTTAATAAATCTAAATCCATCAAAAAAAAAATGTAGGTTACGATTTATAATTTTTTCGAATGAAATTTCGTAATTCATATCATAAAATTATTAAAAAACGTAAATACAACGCATTTATGTTTGGGTATTTTAGTATTTTATTGCGGCATAAAATATTCTATCACATGATAACACACATGCACAAAAGAAATTCCCCGAATTTTCCAGATTTTCGAAAAAAATTGCATTTTTCCTGACTTTATGAAGACTTGTCATTTTCTCCGACGTTCCCCCGTTTTCCATTAGTGTAGGAATCCTGTATCTTAAATCGTGTCTATTCATGAAAAAAATCGTTTGCATGGATTCTACCTCCGAAGTCGTCCACTAGAATGCTTAAGAGAATGCTTTTCGATGAGACTTATGTATACCACCACTTGTAAAATATAAATATTGGCCACATTTAATATGTTTTCAGAAATCTTCATCAGAGACACTTGTGTTGGACGATATTTAAATCCAAAGCAAATATGAAGGAACTTCGAAAACTGTTGCACCTGAACCCTGAAACTGAGAATTTAAAATTATTCACATCATCAGCAACGAAAAATAACAAATAGCTGAACTAACAAATAGATTAACTAACGCGAACATTGCTATTCGCGTTAATATATTACATTCTTAATAACATCTCAATACATTTTATTTAACACGTTGAGTGCTACGTCAATCTCTGGTGAATGACACTGAACTTTCCGTTCAGGCCACGTCAGCCAACGGTGACTGACAATCTAAAATATGATATAAAACTAAACAATTTATATTGTATTAAGTAGTTAATGAAAACTTTATTTAAAATTTATGTTACTTATTACAGGATTATACTTTCGTAATTAATACTTAAAAAGAATATATATTTTTTTAGTTTTATATCATATTTCACACTGCCAGTCACCGTTGGCTGACGCGGCCTGAACGGAAAGTTTAGAGTCGGTCCCTGTGGCACTCAACGTGTTAATTGGTCCCCGGACGTTTAAAATTGAAAAAAAAAAATGAAAAAACAAAAACAAAAAAAAAAATGAAAAAAGGCAATTTTCAACTACTAATATCTTAAAATTTGTGTGATATTTTAAAAATAATTTTATTTGGTGTTCCTATAAAAATAACTTTTAAAACCCACTTGTGATAGAGAAAAGACATGTTGACGTATTAATTAGTTATTAGCTATTTAACACATTCAATACACAGAAATTCGTGAACTTAATTAAAAAAAAATATGTAATAATTAGTATAATATTTACACAACCAACCAAAAATTTATAAAAAAAATAAAAAAATGTACATCGTTATTGCAAAGAAATTGAAAAAAAATATTGTTTTAAAAAATAAAATTTTAAATATCTATGATCCTTTTTTCACTATGTTTTTAAAAATTAAAATTTTTAGTAAAAAAGCAATAGTATATATAAAAAATTCACATCAAATATAAATAATAATAATCGAAAGTGAAACGAAAATCAGCATAAAACACAATGACAACAAACATTAAAATATGAATACGAATAAAAAGAAGAGAAGAAAGAAATACAAATTCTTTATTAAAGTGTTGAGTTGCTCAATAGCTATTCGATTAAAAAATATTTTTCTAATATTGCTTATTTTTTAAAGAAATTTATCATGTTACTATGGTAGCAGACGATAAAACTATATTTTTATAGTAAGTAGGTAGAAAAAAAACTTTTGCTAATGTTGAGATATGATAGAATGTTTTTCTTTATTTTTTTAAGGTGCCTGCCTACCTTCAGAAGGGATTTTTTTTAATATTTGAAAAATTTCCTACTTCTGTGCATTATACTATAGAATATAGCTAAAAATTATGAATAACATGTAAAAAATATTTATATTTTAAAATATTTTCATTTTTAGGCTCAAAACATACATAAAACTTGCTGTAAAATGGCACTTTTGCAAAACATTAAAACTCAAGTTTAAATGAAGATATTTTTATTCTGTAAATTTTATTATGATTAATGAAACCTTCTTGAGGTACTGAAGCATTTTCATAACTATAACTATGTTATTTAAAAAATTATAGAAGTTGAAGTTTTTACTCTGAGAAAAATCAAGAAAATACAGTGTCTCACAAAAGTGATGGGACACTTGTGCTTTATAAAAAGAAACTGCAATAAAATAAATAAACAAACATGTGCAAAATTTTTTTGGGTGTGTTTCATATTTAAAGTTAGTAACAATTATTACATAACATACATTTTGTCAAAATATTAAAATATTAATTTAGTAAAAATACAATTGTTCAGAATGGAGCAAAAAAAGGCTCACATAAGTGATGGGATACTTACTTTTCCATCAAATATTTATCCAAAAATTTTACTTTTTAAAAAGGATTTAATATTTTTTTGGCTTTCCTTTTACTTTTAAAAACATGATTTAATCTTTTTGGGATGGATTCGACTAATTTTTTTGTGATTTCTGGAGTGATTTTACCCCATTCTTCTTGAAGCACCGATTTTAGTTGTTTTGAAGAAATGGTGTGTTTGCCAATTCTTGATTCCAATTCTTGCCAAATATTTTCTATGGGATTTAAGTCTGGAGATTGTGGTGGTGTTTTTATTATTTCAGGACAGTTATATAGCAGCCAGAGTCTAACGTTCAGAGCAGTGTGCTTGGGGTCATTGTCCTGGTAAAATTTAAAATCGTTATGAAGGTTGAATTTTCGTGCTGAAGATTTCAAATTTTGCTTTAAAATATCAATATACTTGTACTGATCCATTATACTGTCAATAAAAACAAGATTACCAACTCCAGCGGACGACATACACCCCCATACCATAACTCCTCCTCCATCATGTTTTACTGTTGGTACCAAGTTCTGTTTGCGAAATTCTTCCCTGGGTTTTCTCCACACCAAGATTCTACCGTCAGAGCCAAATATATTAAATTTACTCTCATCAGCAAATATAATTTTATTCCAGTAATCAGAATTCTTATTTATGTTTGATTTTGCGAAAGCTAGTCTGAGTTTTCCATTCTTTTCACTTACGAAGAATTTTTTCCTGGCTACTCTACCGTGATATCCAGCAGATCGAATTACCCTTCTAATAGTCTCAGGATTAACACTTATTCCATATAATGCTTGTAAATCAGCAGCAACTTTTGAAGAACTATTTCTTGGATTTTTTTTTAATATTTCGAACGATAATTCGCTTTATTCCATTGGATAGCTTTGATGGTCGGCCAGGTCTTCTTTTATCCTGAATCATATGAGTCTTTATATCGTTTAATGATATTGAACACTGTTGAACGACTCAAGTTAACTGTTTCAGCAGTTTTTTTAATAGATTTTCCGCGTTCAATATGCAAATTAATAACTAATTTTCGAATTTCAGGCGAAGTTTCTTTTCGTTTAGCATTCATGGCTACACAGAGCTAAAAAACACAAAAATTCCAAAACAAACTGGAGAGAAATACTGCAGACGATTTTATAAATTATTGCCAATTGCTTTCAAGTAAAAATAAAACCCCGAAAAATATTTTTATTGCTTATTTCAGACGATTTTTGTTGCATATATAATGGTGTCCCATCACTTATGTGAGCTATTTTTTGCTCCGTTCTAAACATTTGTATTTTTATTAAATTAATGTTTTAATATTTTGACAAAATGTATGTTAGTAATAACCTTCACTAAATTTAAGTATGAGACACACCCACAAAAAAATTTGTACATGTTTTTTTAATTTATTTGGTTAGTTTCCTTTTGTAAAGCACAAGTGTTCCATCACTTATGTGAGACACTGTATATGACAATTCATAACTTGTATCAACTAAAATATAAAAAAAATTAACTACAGTGTCTCACATAAGTGATGGGACACTTGTGCTTTACAAAAGGAAACTAATCAAATAAATTAAAAAAACATGTAAAAATTTTTTTGTGGGTGTGTCTCATACTTAAATTTAGTGAAGATTATTACATAACATACATTTTGTCAAAATATTAAAACATTAATTTAATAAAAATACAAATGTTTAGAACGGAGCAGAAAATAGCTCACATAAGTGATGGGACACCATTATATATGCAACAAAAATCGTCTGAAATAAGCAATAAAAATATTTTTCGGGGTTTTATTTTTACTTGAAAGCAATTGGCAATAATTTATAAAATCGTCTGCAGTATTTCTCTCACGTTTGTTTTGGAATTTTTGTGTTTTTTAGCTCTGTGTAGCCATGAATGCTAAACGAAAAGAAACTTCGCCTGAAATTCGAAAATTAGTTATTAATTTGCATATTGAACGTGGAAAATATTAAAAAAACTGCTGAAACAGTTAACTTGAGTCGTTCAACAGTGTTCAATATCATTAAACGATATAAAAAAGACTCATATGATTCAGGATAAAAGAAGACCTGGCCGACCATCAAAGCTATCCAATGGAATAAAGCGAATTATCGTTCGAAATATTAAAAAAAACTCCAAGAAATAGTGCTTCAAAAGTTGCTGCTGATTTACAAGCATTATATGGAATAAGTGTTAATCCTGAGACTATTAGAAGGGTAATTCGATCTGCTGGATATCACGGTAGAGTAGCCAGGAAAAAATTCTTCGTAAGTGAAAAGAATAGAAAACTCAGACTAGCTTTCGCAAAATCCAACATAAATAAGAATTCTGATTACTGGAATAAAGTTATATTTGCTGATGAGAGTAAATTTAATATATTTGGTTCTGACGGTAGAATCTTGGTGTGGAGAAAACCCAGGGAAGAATTTCGCAAGCAGAACTTGGTACCAACAGTAAAACATGATGGAGGAGGAGTTATGGTATGGGGGTGTATGTCGTCCGCTGGAGTTGGTAATCTTGTTTTTATTGACAGTATAATGGATCAGTACAAGTATATTGATATTTTAAAGCAAAATTTGAAATCTTCAGCACGAAAATTGAACCTTCATAACGATTTCAAATTTTACCAGGACAATGACCCCAAGCACACTGCTCTGAATGTTAGACTCTGGCTGATATATAACTGTCCTGAAATAATAAAAACACCACCACAATCTCCAGACTTAAATCCCATAGAGAATATTTGGCAAGAATTGGAATCAAGAATTCGCAAACACACCATTTCTTCAAAACAACAACTAAAATCGGAAGAAGGGGTAAAATCACTCCAGAAAACACAAAAAAATTAGTCGAATCCATCCCAAACATATTAAATCATGTTTTAAAAGTAAAAGGAAATCCAACAAAATATTAAAACCTTTTAAAAAGTAAAATTTTTGGATAAATATTTGATGGAAAAGTAAGTGTCCCATCACTTATGTGAGCCATTTTTTGCTCCATTCTAAACAATTGTATTTTTACTAAATTAATATTTTAACAAAATGTATGTTATGTAATAATTGTTACTAACTTTAAATATGAAACACACCCAAAAAATTTTTGCACATGTTTGTTTATTTATTTTATTGCAGTTTCTTTTTATAAAGCACAAGTGTCCCATCACTTTTGTGAGACACTGTATTATAATAGTAGAGGCACAAAACCTAAATAAACTCCTTAAGAGTATTTTTGCAAAATTTCATAATGTTACAATCATAATTTTTCGAGTGATGATGTTTTGCGATAAAGCAAAATGTGCAAAATCTCATTTTGAGAAAAAGCACAAAATATAATTAAAAACCAGATTTTACCTACTAAATGACTAATATTAAAATGTCTGTAACTGGAGTTCTAAACAAGATAGAAACACAATTCAAACAGATTTAGAAAGCTAAAATATCAGGGTTTAATATTAAACCAAATATAGAAAATCGGATTTTTGACCGAAAATTGCATTTTAAAAAGGTAGGCAGATACCTTAAAAGGTTATAACTAAGTGCAATTAAATAATCTCTAATTATTAGCATGCAAGGCAAAAGAATTACCTAAAGCAGCATGGCGTACGTAATATGCATATCTCACATTGTAGTATCAAGCATTTAGAACTGGTTAGAAATCGTTTGATTATGCATTGAACTTAAAAAAAAAAATTAACAAATTACACTAATTATATGAAAAATATTAGCCTCCGATGCTATTTCTAAGACAAGCTAAAAATGTCGTGTCATCATTCCTGAATTTTCTACTCAACCGATTTTGATAATTATTTTTTTAAATGAAAGCTATTTCTTTGTAGTTGTGCCCATTTTAGCTATTTTTTAATTTATTTCCATTTTTATATTTTATTTTTAATTTTAAATACTTTTTACGATATTTCTTCAAATGGTGACAACTCAGTTTAGCTTTTCTCTCGATAATAAAAATTTATTTTCCATTATCAGAAGCTTGATCTCATCAGTGAACATGTCCTCGCATTTAAAATAAAAAAGTTAATTGTTTTCGTAAAAAATTTAACCACAATAAAAGGATTGCGTAGAATTATGCACTAATTGAGGTAAAAAAAAAAATATATATATATATATAAATATATTTACTAAGAAATAATATTAACAATGTAAATAAAAAAAACAGAAAATAATTTATGATAAAAATTAATGTCTAAAGCAAAATAAGAAAATTTTCAAAGAGGAAAATGATGTCAAACAGCAACTAGATAAATGGGATTTACAATATTATTACGGACGCCTTTTTCATATTACTAATAACAGTAACTTTTAAAAACATTTGAAGAGAAAATGACGTCACTATTTAAAACATCGCATTTTTACTCATAACGATATTACATTTCAATATTTCTTTTTATTATGGACACTGAGATTGAGATTTTACTTTCGGATGACTTCAGTTAGTAAAAATAAGGTCATAGTAAAAATAAAAGTTTTTTTTTTTTTTTTTTTTTTTTTTTTTTTTTTGCCTCCGATGCTATTTTTTTCATACAAGTTAAAAAGTGTCTTGTCAAAAATTGTGGCCCACTTTTACTTACCTATCATACGCAGTATAGAGTAAGTCTTGCAATCGTTTTGAAAATCGAAAATTTTTTTTTGACGATATACACGTTTCAGATACTGGAAATTCCGAAAAACATATTTAAAAAAAATGCCGTCAGTAGTAGGAAAATAAGAGTTTAAGCTCAGCCGGAGGCACGGAGGCACCGTGCCTCCGGCTGTCCCTGCGGCTGTCCCTCCTGCGCCCACCGTGCCACCGCCACCCTCCTGCGCCCACCGTGCCACCGCCACTCTCCTGCCCCCACCATGCATCCCCCTCCACAAACGCCCCCTAGCCGAAAAAAGGAACATTCTATTATAACAGGATAGGTGAACGTCCTTCCCTAATTAAAAATATTATCAATCACATCTCAACACAGAATCATACTATATGATGAAGATTAAATTTATATTTGAATTTTGAAGAACCGTAATTTTAATGAGTATTATTAATTAAGCGAAACAATTAAAATCTCAGTTTTTAACCATTTTATTTAGATTTCTTCAACTACAAGATGAGATTATCAATTTAACACGAGAAAGTTAAACATATATTTGAATTTTGCTTGATAGACATCTTAATGAGTATCGTTAATTAAGTAAAAACGATAGAAAATATCAAGTTTTATAGAAAAAGACTGATTTCTTACGATTTTTTCAACTCAAACTTCAGAATATCAATTTGATAGAAAGAAATTTAAGCATGCATTCGAGTTTTGGACAACCATTTCCTTCACGAACATTAATAATTAAGCAAAACAAAGGAAAATATTAAATTTTTAACTGATTTCTTCATATTTATTTATTTTTTTTCATATATATAAAATCAGAATACACAACTTAAAATAGAAATTTAAACATATTTTTTAATTTTTGAACAGTCGTTACCTCAAAGAATTTCAATAATTGAACAATTAACAAAGGAAACTAATGATTTTTTAACGAAAAAAGACGAATTAAACGAATTTGGTTAACTTTTACTCTAAATGGAAATTTCATCATACTTTTATATACTAACTAAGTAGAATTTTAATGCATAAACGAACACATTTCAGTAAATATTCAACGCACACACAAATATGAAAACAACACCTGCTTCTTGTGACGTCATATTGAAACCAAAACTTATTCCTTGGAAGTCCCTCACCATGCCTTTTCACCCCCATCTCCCCCAATTTTTTACCACAGGTAGGGAAATGGACAAAGCAATGACCTCTCTATCTTGTATATTTAGAAGTCTGGGAGAAAAAAAAAGAGACATTTTATGCACTCCAATTTCATAACAATTAGCGCAATATCCCAAAATTTGAATTTTGGAAGACATAATCAGTATAATTAAACAAAATAATAAAAATATTATTTTTTAAGGGGAAAAGGTGAATTTAAGCGAATTTGATTAGTTTTACAATAGTCTTTTGAACTGCAACTTGGAAATATAGATTTCTAACAGAAGAATTAAACGTATATTTTAATAACAAAAACTTAACAAGTATCATTAATTTAAGAAAAATAAATATCAATTTTAAAGAAAAGACGAATTTGAATAATTTTACACTAATATTTTCAAAAGCAACCTAGAAATATCAATACTTATTCACATATTTCACTTATTCACTGTATTCAATACTATATTTAATAAATTTGGATACACTTTAAGAATTTTCTAATGTTTAATTAAATATTAGCTGTATATTTAATGCTACCCATGTTTTCAACATTAGTTTATAATCGTGAATTTTGTATTTTAAATACCATGTATTCAGGTTCAGATTATTTTCACTTGAAATCATACAGAATTTTTTAACAGAGTTTGTTTTTGAAATCATTGAAGCAACTGTATTTAATATTTTTATCACCAATTTTCTAAGATTTTCTAACATTTTCCGATTATACATTCTTCAGAAGTACATTTCTAAATGTTACAATCACTTTACATATCGAAAAGATATCATTGAAGCAACTGTATTTAATATTTTTAATACCAATTTTCTAAGATTTTTTAACATTTTCCGGTTATACATTCCTCAAAAGTTATTACGTATTCTAAACAATAGAAAATATTAATTTTAAGAATAAAAAGACGAATTTCTTACGATTTTTATCAAGTAAAGATCAATGTATAGACTTAAAACTTAAAAGTTAAACACACATCCTACTTTTTCAATAAAATCAAATTATTAGCAAATACAATGGTTCGCCATCGCATACTGTATTAAAAACAACAAAATTTTTGATACTTTTTTTTCATAATTTTTTTGAAATTTTTGCAACTTTTTTTTTACAAATTTTTTTACATTTTTTAACTAAAATTTTTCATTTTTTAACGTTGTGATTTTTTTATTTTTTACTTTTGTAAAAACTTATTTTGAAAAAAAAAATTTACAAAAAATGTTTTTGAAAAAATTTTTGTACAAATATTTTTTGAAATTTTGGTTTTTGTAAAAAAAAAAAAAAAAATTTGTTGTAAATTTTCTTTTTCTAAAAACTTTGTTTTGAGTTTTTCACTTTGTGATTTTTTTTTTTTTTTTTTTTTTTTTTTTTTTTTGCTTACATTTGTGTTTTTCTTTTCACATTTGTAACTTTTTTATATTGTAAATATTTTTGTTAATATTTCTAGAAAACTTTGAAATTATTTTGTAAACTTGTATACTTGTACTTTTTCATACGTATGCTTATTTTTGCATGTTCTTAGACATTTTTAATTAAGTGAAACAGTGGAAAATATCACGCTTTATAACAGTAAAAAAGACTGACTTCTTACATTATATTTTCTTTTCTTTTGTTTTCAACTCAAACTTCAGAATATCAATTTGATTTAAACATACATTTCAGTTTTTTAACAACCATTACCTAAATTTTTATATGCTTAAGCAATTTACAGAATATACAAACGTTATAATTGAAAATCACGTTTTTATAAAAGTATGACATGGTCAACTTTTTTTTTTTTTTTTCACAACGTAGTAAATACCTTCATCATCTCCTCTCCCGAAGAGTTGAATACAATAGTCTGACACCTCATGTTTACTAAACTACAAGAATGTGTTACACTTTTAGAAAAGATTGTTTCTTAACGAAAAAAACCATCTTAAAAAATAATATTTTAACATTATTACAAGAATAATTTTTAAACTTTAGTTTATTAATGATAAATAAATAAATATTTTTACTAATTTCATACATTTAGACAGATTTTAATAATTTCCTGTTCAATAAGTAAATATTATCTATATTTTTAACAGAATCCATGTTTTCTAACGTTACTTCAAAAAGACGAATTTGTATAATAAATAGTATGTATTCGTCTAATATCATGTGATCCTTTACTGAACTATTTGAAAATTTCACCTCACAAGATCAAATATTATGTATATTTTTAGTTTTAATAGCAAAAACTTAATTTTTTTAACTTTGAAATACATTTGTTTATATATTGTTACAAGATACTAATTAAATTTCTAATCTATTTTTAAAAGCTTGATTGTCTTTATAAAATGTTCATATTTATATTTTTCACATCTTGACTACATTCAACATCTTACAACAAATAGTATACATTTTTTAGTTCATGTTTTGTACACTCTTCATCACACTGAGAGGTAATTCAACACATTTATCAAAACTGCTTTCAGTTACTTTTCAACTTTCAGATAAAGAAGAAATATATATATATACATATATATATACATATATATATACATATATATATATATATATATAATTTTATTATTACCTAATTTATAAACAAATGAATTAATTTTACCTATCTTAAACATTGTATTCATAAACACGCTTATTCACTGAAAGTGTACAATTATTATTGTATTCAATACGATATTTCATAAATTTAGCTACATTTTTATGACTTTCCTACTCTTTAAGTAAATATTATCTACATGTTTAATATTACTGTCGTGTTCAACCTTAGTTCATAAACGTGAATTTCGTATTTTAAGTACCATGTATTCACGTTCAGATTATTTTAGATTATTTTCACATGAAATCACACAGAATTTGTTTTTGAAATCATTGAAGCAACTGTATTTAATATTTTAGCATCAATTTCTAATATTTTCTGATTATGCATTCGTCAGAAGTACATATTTTAAATTCTAAAATCATTTTACACATCGGAAAAATATCGTTTATCTATCAAGTATTAATCAAATTATAATATCTTTTCATCTTACAGTTTACGAATATTTTTCAAATATGAATGTTATTTTTACACTTTAACAATATGAAAAAATACACGAATGCCATCTTTAATTTTTCCAATTATTTCATAGCAATAATTTTATCAATGTTGCTTAGACCGTTTCATCATAACTTAAAAAAAAAAAAAAAAAGGTAGTTATCCATTTTCAGTCGATTTTCGAAAAACTGTAACTGAAATTACATAAACTCATTGTAAAACTCATATAACTTCAATGTTATGAAACAATGAAAATTTATATAATTTAATATATTACAACTCTAATTGTTTTAGTTGTTAGAATTATTTCAGCTACCTCCATAGTCTAAATCTAGGTTATTTGAAAAGTATAAATATTATTTTATCATCGAAGAGTTGAATATAATAGTCCAACACCTCATGTTTACTAAACTAGAAGAATGTGTTATGCTTTTAGAAAAGATTGTTTCTCAATGGAATATTATTTAACTTGAAAACGTATACCTTGTGAACCTACGATTAGATCAGATCGAGGAATACCCTTATTTGAAACACATAATTTAATCAATTCAAACTTTCTTTTTAAAATTCTTTTAACTTGATTAAATATGTACACATCTATACCAGTGAATATATCAACGAGAGGATACTAATTTTAATGTTTTAAGAATAAATTTTAAATACTGTTTGGAAAATGAAAGAAATCTGATTATTTAGCATTTTTTTTTCTTTTAAATATATTTTTATATGTTGTAGAACTGACTATTTTGATTGGGAAGTAATGTTTTCTCATTACTTTCCAAGAAAATATTATATTACAACTTTCAAAATAATAAATTTTCGATTTCAAAGAAAATAATGTATTGTATAATTTTATCATAAGAAGGATAAACCTGTAAAGAAATTTTCAAAGAGTTAGTTTCAGTAACAAATTTGAATACAATAACTATTCACCTCTTCAGAAATGTGGGTTAGAAGTCTGTATAGTTCAGCAAAATATATTTTACTCTACACATGCAAATCATAAATTACATTCAAATATTCAATTGAAAATATCCGATAAGCCTTTCTTTATGAGTTAGAGAGGGGGAGATGCGGTAACTGCGACTTTTTGCTTCGGACAGAAAAAGAAAAATACAATCATCCCCCAACTTGTGCTATCCTCGCCACCGTTGAAGGAGTTGACGGCACCAACTCTTTGAATAGAAACATGAGATTTGTATACAAGGAAACTTTTACGACTTTCACTTATTGATTGCATAACGCATGAATTTCTTATAGAAAATAAATAACAAAAAGAAAAAAATATTTGGAGGATTTCATATTTTTGAGATAACAAATATCTTTTCATTTGCTACACCAATAAATAAGATGAACCTATGTTAAGGAAATAGACTTTTCCTTGAACACTGTAGGTGTCGCGGAAATTTCTTATATTTATGATTGGAATGTGAGTGAAAATCCTTTTGATACTTCCAATTGGTGATAAAATATAAAAATTCTTCTTTGAACAAAAATAGTCTAGATCTTTCCAAAACTCTTTATTCATATATTTTTGCAATTTTAGTCATAGAATTGAAGGTGTGTTATATACGACAAGTTTATGTGAAATGGTTTAAGAATAGTTGAATAGAAAAAAAGTTGAAAAGATTTTTTCAACATTTGAGAGAAATAGAATCGTTTTAAATCACTCTACTGGTGTATTTCTATAATACAGTATAATATAAAGAAAGTATTTTCATTGTAGTTCAAATTTTCATGAATTTCTGTATTATTGTATCATCTTTTATAATTTTATATGAATAGTAACCTTTCATTGTACAAGTTTATACTCCGAAAGAAATAAATTTTTACCCTTCAACTTTCCTTGAAAGTATTGGAAAAGGATAAAAATAACCGAATGTATATGTACCTTCTTCCTCCCTACAAAAATTTTAATACGTTGAAAGTGCGAAAGTATGTATGTTAACACCCCTCAACTACATCTAAGCGTTTTAATACGTTGAAAATATTTTAAGGGTGTTTCTTAATATTTATGTTATATAGCGTGAATTTTGAAACTTACAACAACTTCTCATATTAGTTTTAGAGATTTCTCACCATACACCAAGATGTTCATTGAGGAAATGAAACAAGTGTGTGGCATCTTAGATTTGGATGGGTTTGTCATACAGAAGGCCTTCCATGCCCGTGAGGCAGCATTTTGTGCAACCAATAATCAATTGCACGATACTATCAGATTCAAATTAACGAAATCATTGCAAAAATCAGCAACTCCTAAAGAAAGAAAATCGATGGAATATATTATACAAAATGTGCATGGACTACCGTTTTTACCTCCAGAAAGGTGAAAAAACGTATCTACCCAATAATTTGAAAAAATTTATAAACTTTTGTTACAACAACAGCAAATGTGATAACAAAACTATTATTGGATATAAAGGCGGTGTGGTCGAGAAAGAAATATTAAACGAGATGGGTATTCCATCAGTAAACATCGAAAAATGTATGTGCCCTAAATTTAAGAAACTTTTGGAGAGATTTCCAAGTTTTGAACAGTGTGGATATCATCTAATAAAAAATGAGGACGTTCACTGTCCATTATCCGAGACATTTGTGTTTGTTCGTTATCTAAATTCACAGATTAGGCTATTAGAAAGCCTACGAAATCAGACAATGATTCAAAAGATGCAAACAGAAAAATTTGAGGGGGAATGTCCTATCCCCCCACCATCGATGTTCCTTTAATCTTATATGTAGTATGTTAAAAAATTTATTATTATTATTATTATTATTATTATTATTATTTCCATTTTATATTTTATGTTTTGTGATTGTGTTTTTATGTATTTCTTTTTTATATTTTATGTTTTGTGATTGTGTTTTTATGTATTTCTTTTTTATATTTTATGTTTGTGATAGTGTTTTTATGTATTATCAAATCATAAATAATTATTATATTTTATGCATGTGTCAGTATTTTTATTGTATATTTCAATTAATTAAATAATTTTATTGTACTTTCCGTCTGTTCATTTTGAGTCCACCTAATACATTTTACAAGTTCTTTTTTTTACAGCTTCATTTTTTTTACAGCTTCTTTTTTACAGCTTTTTTTTACAGCTCCTTTTTTTACAGCTTATTTTTTACAGCTTCTTTTTTTACAGCTTCTTTTTACAGGTTCTTTTTTACAGCTTCTTTTTACAGGTTCTTTTTTACAGCTTTTTTTTTACCTTTACAGGTTTATCCTTCTTATGATAAAATTATACAATACATTATTTTCTTTGAAATCGAAAATTTATTATTTTGAAAGTTGTAATATAATATTTTCTTGGAAAGTAATGAGAAAACATTACTTCCCAATCAAAATAGTCAGTTCTACAACATATAAAAATATATTTAAAAGAAAAAATATATATATGTGTGGCACTCGGGGACTGCCGCGGTAAAGCTATTGCATAGCATTTTTTTATCAACTTATGCAAAAATACCGCGTCAATGTCTGCTAAAGTCTATCGAAGGATACCGCGCCGAAGTCTGCCAAACTCAAACGTCGTTATCCGGAGTGTTAGGATTTTACTCGTTACGGAATTCCTAGATTCGGCCGCCGCGCTCAAATCCCGCAATAATAGCTATGCAATAGCTTAATAAATTACCAAACAAAATTTGGTCGCGCTACGAAAATTAGATCGCGAGTTATAAGCATTTTAAATTTTTCGACCCTCACGGCGGGGGGGGGTGTCTCCTGTCACCAAAAATTAACACTGTCTCATAAAAAATTACCAAACAAAATTTGGCCGCGCTACGAAAATTAGATCGCGAGTTATAAGCATTTTAAATTTTTCGACCCTCACCGTGGGGGTCTCCTGTCACCAAAAATTAACAATATCTCATAATAAATTACCAAACAAAATTTGGCCGCGCTACGAAAATTAGATCGCGAGTTATAAGCATTTTAAATTTTTCGGCCCTCACCGTGGGGGGGGGTCTCTTGTCACCAAAAATCAAGTCTCATATTAAATTACCAAACAAAATTTGGCCGCGCTACGAAAATTAGATCGTGAGTTATAAGCATTTTAAATTTTTCGACCCTCACCATGGGGGGGTCTAATATCCCTAAAAATTAACACTGTCTCATGATAAATTACCAAACGAAATTTGGCCGCGCTACGAAAATTAGATCGCGAGTTATAAGCATTTTAAATTTTTCGACCCTCACCGTGGGGGGGGGGTCTAATGTTCCCCAAAATTAACACTGTCTCATAATAAATTACCAAACAAAATTTGGCCGCGCTACGAAAATTAGATCGCGAGTTATAAGCATTTCAAATTTTTCGACCCTCACCGTGGGGGGGGTCTCCTGTCACCAAAAATTAACAGTCTCATATTAAATTACCAAACAAAATTTGGCCGCGCTACGAAAATTAGATCGTGAGTTATATAAGCATTTTAAATTTTTCGACCCTCACCGTGGGGGGTCTAATGTCCCCAAAAATTAACACTGCCTCATAATAAATTAACAAACAAAATTTGGCCGCGCTACGAAAATTAGATCGCGAGTTATAAGCATTTTTAATTTTTCGACCCTCACCGTGGGGTCTCTTGTCACCAAAAATTAAGACTGTCTTATAATAAATTACCAAACAATATTTTGCCAAGTACCAAAATTAGATCGCGAGTTATAAGCATTTTTAATTTTTCGACCCTCACCGAGGGGTGTCTTCTGTCACCAACAATTAACAATGTCTCATAATAAATTACCAAACAAAATTTGGCGGCGCTACGAAAATTAGATCGCGAGTTATGAGCATTTTAAATTTTTCGATCCTCACCGTGTGGGGTCTCCTGTCACCAAAAATTAACACTGTCTCATAATAAATTACCAAACAAATTTGGCCGCGCTACGAAAATTAGATCGCGAGTTATAAGCATTTAAAATTTTTCGACCCTCACGGTGAGGGGGTCTCCTGTCACCAAAATAAATAAGACCACCAAAATAAGAATTGTCTCATAATAAATTATCAAACAAAATTTGGCCGCGCTATGAAAATTAGATCATAAGAAACATAAGTTTGAGACTTGATATCCTAATATCTAATAAACACCACGTCAGTGTCTGCCGAAGTCTACCGAAGGATACCGTCCCGAAGTTTTCCGAACGGAAACGACGTTAGCCGAGTGTTAGGTTTTTTCGTTACGGATGTGTTAGGATTTTTCGCGTTACGGAATTTTTGGATTCGGTCACCGCGCTCAAAGCCCGCGATAAAAGCTATGCAATAGCTTAAAAATGCTAAATAATCAGATTTCTTTAATTTTCCAAACAGTATTTAAAATTTATTCTTAAAACATTAAAATTAGTGTCCTCTCGTTGATATATTCACTGGTATAGATGTGTACATATTTAATCAAGTTAAAAGAATTTTAAAAAGAAAGTTTGAATTGATTAAATTATGTTTTTCAAATAAGGGTATTCATCGATCTGATCTAATCGTAGGTTCACAAGGTATACGTTTTCAAGTTAAATAATATTCCATTGAGAAACAATCTTTTCTAAAAGCATAACACATTCTTCTAGTTTAGTAAACATGAGGTATTGGACTATTATATTCAACTCTTCGATGATAAAATAATTTTTATACTTTTCAAATAACCTAGATTTAGACTATGGAGGTAGCTGAAATAATTCTAACAACTAAAACAATTAGAGTTGTAATATATTAAATTATATAAATTTTCATTGTTTCATAACATTGAAGTTATATGAGTTTTACAATGAGTTTATGTAATTTCAGTTACAGTTTTTCGAAAATCGACTGAAAATGGATAACTACCTTTTTTTTTTTTTTTTTTAAGTTATGATGAAACGGTCTAAGCAACATTAATGATAAAATTATTGCTATGAAATAATTGGAAAAATTAAAGATGGCATTCGTGTATTTTTTCATATTATTAAAGTGTAAAAATAACATTCATATTTGAAAAATATTCGTAAACTGTAAGATGAAAAGATATTATAATTTGATTAATACTTGATAGATAAACGATATTTTTCCGATGTATAAAATGATTTTAGAATTTAAAATATGTACTTCTGACGAATGCATAATCAGAAAATATTAGAAATTGATGCTAAAATATTAAATACAGTTGCTTCAATGATTTCAAAAACAAATTCTGTGTGATTTCATGTGAAAATAATCTAAAATAATCTGAACGTGAATACATGGTACTTAAAATACGAAATTCACGTTTATGAACTAAGGTTGAACACGACAGTAATATTAAACATGTAGATAATATTTACTTAAAGAGTAGGAAATTCATAAAAATGTAGCTAAATTTATGAAATATCGTATTGAATACAATAATAATTGTACACTTTCAGTGAATAAGCGTGTTTATGAATACAATGTTTAAGATAGGTATAATTATTTCATTTGTTTATAAATTAGGTAATAATAAAATTAAATATATATATATATATATATATATATATATACACATATATATTTCTTCTTTATCTGAAAGTTGAAAAGTAACTGAAAGCAGTTTTGATAAATGTGTTGAATTACCTCTCAGTGTGATGAAGAGTGTACAAAACATGAACTAAAAAATGTATACTATTTGTTGTAAGATGTTGAATGTAGTCAAGATGTGAAAAATATAAATATGAACATTTTATAAAGACAATCAAGCTTTTAAAAATAGATTAGAAATTTAATTAGTATCTTGTAACAATATATAAACAAATGTATTTCAAAGTTAAAAAAATTAAGTTTTTGCTATTAAAACTAAAAATATACATAATATTTGATCTTGTGAGGTGAAATTTTCAAATAGTTCAGTAAAGGATCACATGATATTAGACGAATACATACTATTTATTATACAAATTCGTCTTTTTGAAGTAACGTTAGAAAACATGGATTCTGTTAAAAATATAGATAATATTTACTTATTGAACAGGAAATTATTAAAATCTGTCTAAATGTATGAAATTAGTAAAAATATTTATTTATTTATCATTAATAAACTAAAGTTTAAAAATTATTCTTGTAATAATGTTAAAATATTATTTTTTAAGATGGTTTTTTTCGTTAAGAAACAATCTTTTCTAAAAGTGTAACACATTCTTGTAGTTTAGTAAACATGAGGTGTCAGACTATTGTATTCAACTCTTCGGGAGAGGAGATGATGAAGGTATTTACTACGTTGTGAAAAAAAAAAAAAAAAGTTGACCATGTCATACTTTTATAAAAACGTGATTTTCAATTATAACGTTTGTATATTCTGTAAATTGCTTAAGCATATAAAAATTTAGGTAATGGTTGTTAAAAAACTGAAATGTATGTTTAAATCAAATTGATATTCTGAAGTTTGAGTTGAAAACAAAAGAAAAGAAAATATAATGTAAGAAGTCAGTCTTTTTTACTGTTATAAAGCGTGATATTTTCCACTGTTTCACTTAATTAAAAATGTCTAAGAACATGCAAAAATAAGCATACGTATGAAAAAGTACAAGTATACAAGTTTACAAAATAATTTCAAAGTTTTCTAGAAATATTAACAAAAATATTTACAATATAAAAAAGTTACAAATGTGAAAAGAAAAACACAAATGTAAGCAAAAAAAAAAAAAAAAAAAAAAAAAAAAAAAAAATCACAAAGTGAAAAACTCAAAATAAAGTTTTTAGAAAAAGAAAATTTACAACAAATTTTTTTTTTTTTTTTACAAAAACCAAAATTTCAAAAAATATTTTTACAAAAATTTTTTCAAAAACATTTTTTGTAAATTTTTTTTTTCAAAATAAGTTTTTACAAAAGTAAAAAATAAAAAAATCACAACGTTAAAAAATGAAAAATTTTAGTTAAAAAATGTAAAAAAATTTGTAAAAAAAAAGTTGCAAAAATTTCAAAAAAATTATGAAAAAAAAGTATCAAAAATTTTGTTGTTTTTAATACAGTATGCGATGGCGAACCATTGTATTTGCTAATAATTTGATTTTATTGAAAAAGTAGGATGTGTGTTTAACTTTTAAGTTTTAAGTCTATACATTGATCTTTACTTTATAAAAATCGTAAGAAATTCGTCTTTTTATTCTTAAAATTAATATTTTCTATTGTTTAGAATACGTAATAATAACTTTTGAGGAATGTATAACCGGAAAATGTTAAAAAATCTTAGAAAATTGGTATTAAAAATATTAAATACAGTTGCTTCAATGATATCTTTTCGATATGTAAAGTGATTGTAACATTTAGAAATGTACTTCTGAAGAATGTATAATCGGAAAATGTTAGAAAATCTTAGAAAATTGGTGTTAAAAATATTAAATACAGTTGCTTCAATGATTTCAAAAACAAACTCTGTTAAAAAATTCTGTATGATTTCAAGTGAAAATAATCTGAACCTGAATACATGGTATTTAAAATACAAAATTCACGATTATGAACTAATGTTGAAAACATGGGTAGCATTAAATATACAGCTAATATTTAATTAAACATTAGAAAATTCTTAAAGTGTATCCAAATTTATTAAATATAGTATTGAATACAGTGAATAAGTGAAATATGTGAATAAGTATTGATATTTCTAGGTTGCTTTTGAAAATATTAGTGTAAAATTATTCAAATTCGTCTTTTCTTTAAAATTGATATTTATTTTTCTTAAATTAATGATACTTGTTAAGTTTTTGTTGTTAAAATTAAAATATACGTTTAATTCTTCTGTTAGAAATCTATATTTCCAAGTTGCAGTTCAAAAGACTATTGTAAAACTAATCAAATTCGCTTAAATTCACCTTTTCCCCTTAAAAAATAATATTTTTATTATTTTGTTTAATTAATTATACTGATTATGTCTTCCAAAATTCAAATTTTGGGATATTGCGGTAATTGTTATGAAATTGGAGTGCATAAAATGTCTCTTTTTTTCTCCCAGACTTCTAAATATACAAGATAGAGAGGTCATTGCTTTGTCCATTTCCCTACCTGTGGTAAAAAATTGGGGGAGATGGGGGTGAAAAGGCATGGTGAGGGACTTCCAAGGAATAAGTTTTGGTTTCAATATGACGTCACAAGAAGCAGGTGTTTTCATATTTGTGTGTGCGTTGAATATTTACTGAAATGTGTTCGTTTATGCCAGAGTTTTCTAAAGTGTGCTCCGCGGAGCCCTTGGGGCTCCGCCTGAACTTTCGAAGGGCTCCGCGGCGTTCCAGCAAAATAAACAAAACATGAAAGAAATTAACGTATTCCAAGTGGAAGATTTTCAAAAGTATGTAGAAATTTTTGAGTGTGTGTGCGTATGTCAAAAATAAATATAAGCTACCCTGGGGTAATAACGCCACGTTAAGGTTCTACCAATTCTCACGGCTCAGTTTTAGTTTGTATTCTTCAAAGAAATATATGATTTGATACAGCAACTCATTGACTATCTATATAAAAAAAATAATTTAACAGATATGTATTCATAAAATGTAATGGCGTGATTTCTTGACCTATATTATTTGGCGTTATTACCCACCTATATGGGTAATAACGCCATGCAAACAAAACTATGAAATAAGATGGAATAATTGCATGTAGATTGCCCAATTCTAAAAGTACGGACTCTACAAACTTAGAAATTGACAAATTGCATTCTAAGCTATTGAAAATGTACATTTTTTTGTGAAAGTGTAAGAAAAATAAAGATGTGGTGTGTGTGTGGGGGGGGGGGGAGGATGAGGCAAAAGAATATCAGACCGTGAGCTTCTTTTTGCTTAAAAAGGACCGCTTAAATAGAATTATTAGAAACACTCCACAGTTTTAACAGTGTTTATTTGAATCAGTATTTAGGATGTAGCTCGTCCACTGTAGAGTGTGAACAGGGGTATTAAGAGTGTATTCGAAAAAACGCTTTTCCACCTTCAGCAGCTCGAAATTTTCCGATACAATTTCAGACACATTTTTAAAAATAGAATCATGAAATTTGCTGAGGGGATTCTTGAAGGGACGTATGAGGTGCCGTGTAAAGTCTTTTTACGCTCAATTCATTAGAATTTGATTTATAAGCAATTAACTTCTCTGGAAGACACTTTTTTTCGTTCCCTTATCTCCCATTTCAGAAAAATCGGTTCAAATTGCCGTTTTTGCTTGCTTTTATTGCAATATTTTGTACACTTATCAAAGAATTGACCTTTACGGCACATTGTGCACTTTCTTAATAAGAGAATCTGCGAGTTTCATGTGTTTGAGAGCAAAAGTTAATTCAAAAATAAATCGGAAAACAAGCAGTTTGAATCGAAATACACCCTTAATGCCAAGGATTGGCGTTATTACCCCGTTATAGTTATTGCGCTGTACATTTTAAATTACAAATTATCTCGAGAAGATATCCAAAATCTTCAACAATATTTTGAAAGTCCATGAAATGTACTACAAATTAATGTAATTAACAAAGTATTTCCGGATAAAAAAAATAGTCTTCACATCACAAAACGTATCTCGCAAATTTTAGATCAAGCGTTAATTTTAGTTGCTTGTAAAAACAATAAGACCTAAAAATGAAACAAATTAACTTGAAGTTGTTTTTTGCGATTTATATGACTCATAACCCTTCTGCGCAGAGCACATGGGTGTAATTTACCAGATCATTTCATAATTATGCAAAATATTAGCACTTGGCGTTATTATCTCCCGCCTGGCGTTATTACACCAGACCACCTTATCTAAACTGAGTTGAAAAATAGACTCTAAAAGAAACGGTTTGAATTTTAATGTGTCAATTTTCTGTATAATATTTTTGGTTTGATTTGCTTCATTTATGTTTCTGCATTTTAATGTTTTTTTTTTAAATTCGATTTAAAATGAGCTACAAGAAATAGTATTCTGAATCGAATGCACAACGTGAATCGAAGCAGGAGAGATCCGTCAGTGCTGTTAACTTTGTTTGTCGAACAAAATGGAGAACAATTTTGTTCTTTGAAACTCCGCCTATTCATATGTTTATACTTAATTCTTTTTTGCTCACATTTCATAATCAGACGAAACAACAAAAGAGCTTTTGGCCAATGAAAGCATTTCTGAACCGTTGACTCCAGATCATGTATTGTTATCAAAGCAAGACAGAACCGAGACACCCTGGAAAAGCAATTTCAATAAAAAACTAAAATATGAAGATAATTTCTTAAACATGGGATTTACTGAAACAGATGATGATCAGCTTCTCTGTGTGATTCGTGATAAAGTTTTGAACAACAGCTCAATGTTTCCGGCAAAGTTGCGCAGTCATTTTGATTTTAATCATCCAGAATTAACCACTTAAAGGGCGGTGATATATACTTTATCCCGACTAATTTAAATGAGGTTCTCACCAGAAAGATTTAACGAAATTTGATTTCTTTACTTTTGGCCGCAAAATGATGGATAATTGTCTTTATTTATTTTAAAATAAAAAATTTTGATTTTTCCGGTGAGAACCAATCATACAGAGACATTATTGCCTCTCAAGGGGTTATAAGATAAAACATTTGATTTTTAAAAAAGGAAATGCAAATAAATTTTAGCTTTAAAGAAAAGTAAGGCTACAGCTGCGAAAACAAACAATGAAAAGATGTTGTAAGCTTCCTGCTTAATAAGTTACAAAATAACACAAGCTGGCAAAGCCCATACCATTGCAAAAACTCTTATTAAATCTTGTGCAATTCATATTTCCAGATTTTTATTTGATGAAAAAACTGCCAATTTAGTTTCCAATGCTCCTTTGTCAAATAACACTATTGTACGACGAATTATCGATAAGGCAGATGACGTAAAAGAAACACGTATTGGTCGCCGGTTTGGAATTTTTAATAGTATTTGTTTGCTATGTTCATTTCCATAGCTATCAGAAGAATCTTCTTCTTTGCAGACCACTAGAAGCCAATACATCAGAGGATAAAATATTTAATATTTTGGATGAATTTTTAACATCAAATGAAATACCATGGGAAAACTGCAAAGATATATGTACTGATGGTGCAAAAGCAATGGTAGGTCTTAATGCTGGGGATATTGCTAAAATTAAGTATAAATAAAAGGAATGTAGTAGTAGCCATTGTGTTCTTCACAGACATACGCTAACCTCAAGAAAAATGCCTCTTGAAATTATGACAGATATGAATGATGGCATAAAAATAATAAACTTTATAAAATCAAGACTACTTAAAAGTAGACTTTTCAAACTAATTTGCGAAGATATGGAAACTTACATCAGTCCTGCTGCTGCATGCTAAAATAAGATTGTGATCCCGAGCAAAAGCGTTGACACGTTTGCTGGAGCTGCTTGCAGAGGTTGAAGCATTTTTGACAGATCACAAACCTCAATTAGCAACAATTTTAAATGATGAAGATTGGTCTTGTAAATAAGCCTATTTGGCGGACATTTTTAGTAATGAACGAAAGGAATTTACCGTTTCAAGGAAAGTGTTGCTGTTTTTGATGCATACTCCAAAATGTCAGCATTTAAGAGGAGACAAACTTTCTAGTCTAAATGTGTAGAAAAGGTGATATAAGTTGCTTTCCTCTTACTAAAATGTTCTTAAACGACCATAAGAAATTTAAGGGGAAAAAAAAACGAAAATTATTTAAGATTATCTCGAAGCTCTGATAGGATTACTTTCCAGCTACTGAAAATTGGATGGTGGATGATTTTACTTGGGCACTAAATCCTTTCAGTGTAAAAACAAATCCACACAGCTTAAGCTCTGAGGGAATACGAAACTCTCATTGATTTAACATCTCAAAGCGATCTAGAAATCTCTTCTCAAATCAAACCTAATTCTGAATTTTGGTGTCATTTCACAGATGAATACAAAATCTTTCCAGGCAGAGCAAAAATAAATTTACTTCCGTTTTCAACGACATATCTGTGTGAAACTGGATTCTCTACTTACGGAAGTTTCAAAGCAAAATACAGAAATCGGTTAAATGCAGAACCAAACATTCGCTTGCAATTATCGAAAATTACACCAGATATAAAAAAAACTGTACACAGCATAATTGCGCATTTTTCACACTAAACTTTTTTATATTAACGTTCGTCAAACTTTATGCAAGATTTAAAAAAAAAAAAACTATCGGCAATTAATATTTGTATATATTGTATATTGCATATTGCATTATTTTAAATTTGTAATTTTAATTTTTATAAATTGTTTATTTTTATTAAATTTTACTTATTTAAATCTTCTATAATAGTTTTCAAAATTGTATTTAATTTTTAAAACAGTGTCTGTCGCTGAAAATGTCTTTTTTTTTAAAAGATCGTGTATCATTTAAAGTCCCTCCCTAGATTCTTTTGTATGTAATGTTTGTATACATTTCTTCTTAATGTAAAAAAGTGTTTGTTTTCCTTTTTACTGAAAGTTTTCAGAAATCACAAATTTTTTACTATATTTTTGCTGTATTTGAAGGAAATATCTCGATTATACAAAATAGATATTTTAATGCAAAAAAGAAGGTTTTAATCCTTAGTTTTATTTTATTGTATACAATAATAGTAATATTAAATAAAACTGCTAAAGGGTTATACAATAAAAAAATGATTTTTGAAATTTCTAGTATGAATTCAGAATTTCTGTATCAGGAAAGGGCCAAACTGAGAACCAAGGTTCAATGTAGGAAATTACTGGCTCGTATTTTTATCCAGTGGATTTTTTTCTGCTCCATAGGCATAAAAAAACATTAATTTGTAAACCACAGAGTATTGTTCGGTTTAGGGGCTCCGCCTTAGAAATTCTTCCCAAAAAGGGCTCCGCGAGCCCAAAAGTTTGGGAACCGCTGGTTTATGCATTAAAATTCTACTTAGTTAGTATATAAAAGTATGATGAAATTTCCATTTAGAGTAAAAGTTAACCAAATTCGTTTAATTCGTCTTTTTTCGTTAAAAAATCATTAGTTTCCTTTGTTAATTGTTCAATTATTGAAATTCTTTGAGGTAACGACTGTTCAAAAATTAAAAAATATGTTTAAATTTCTATTTTAAGTTGTGTATTCTGATTTTATATATAGAAAAAAAAAATAAATAAATATGAAGAAATCAGTTAAAAATTTAATATTTTCCGTTGTTTTGCTTAATTATTAATGTTCGTGAAGGAAATGGTTGTCCAAAACTCGAATGCATGCTTAAATTTCTTTCTATCAAATTGATATTCTGAAGTTTGAGTTGAAAAAATCGTAAGAAATCAGTCTTTTTCTATAAAACTTGATATTTTCTATCGTTTTTACTTAATTAACGATACTCATTAAGATGTCTATCAAGCAAAATTCAAATATATGTTTAACTTTCTCGAGTTAAATTGATAATCTCATCTTGTAGTTGAAGAAATCTAAATAAAATGGTTAAAAACTGAGATTTTAATTGTTTCGCTTAATTAATAATACTCATTAAAATTATGGTCCTTCAAAATTCAAATATAAATTTAATCTTCATCATATAGTATGATTCTGTGTTGAGATGTGATTGATAATATTTTTAATTAGGGAAGGTCGTTCACCTATCCTGTTATAATAGAATGTTCCTTTTTTCGGCTAGGGGGCGTTTGTGGAGGGGGATGCATGGTGGGGGCAGGAGAGTGGCGGTGGCACGGTGGGCGCAGGAGGGTGGCGGTGGCACGGTGGGCGCAGGAGGGACAGCCGCAGGGACAGCCGGAGGCACCGCAGGAGGCACAGCCGGAGGCACGGTGCCTCCGTGCCTCCGGCTGAGCTTAAACTCTTATTTTCCTACTACTGCCGTCCGTCTGTCTGTCTATCGGTTTGTAAACGGTCTATCTCATGAACAAATGGAGATAGAGACTTAAAATTTTGTATGTACTTAGTAAGAATAGGACGAAGCCTATTTAATATCAGTAACCTCGATTATCCGGAACTATCTTTTTCGGACTCTCAAAAAATTTGTTCTGATGAAATGTATATAGAAATTTTCGATTTTTAAATTTTAACAAAAGGACGTAAAAGGCAATAAAATAAGACAAATTTTGCGTCAAGAACGAAGTCGGTCAGATTAATAGTTGCTGAGATATTTGTAATCCTGTTTTCCACATTCTTCGATTTTTCATGACCCTGTATTTTCTTCAAATTTCAATTAAAAGATATGTTTTATTTGGAAATGAGACGCTTAATCTGACGCAGTAAACTTAGTTAATATGATTATTGTTTTTGGAGTTATAAAGATGTTTCTTTTACGCGATCCGGTACTATTTGTGTAGTTTGGTATTTTACATAATTTGTCGAAATGGGTTCATCAGCAATTCATTAATGGAGCATTACTATGCATATTAAGAATATTTAAGTATACGTTTAAATTTTGTCTTGGAATTGCAATGCATTTTATAAATAGTTTTCACATATTTTATTTTCACATATTATACAATGCATATCCATGATGGGTAAGTATTACGGTAGCTCCCAACGACTAGTTTCGTAATCTGACCGTTAAAACGAGACATTCATACAATTTTATTGTTAAAATGCATTTCCTTTTTCTCAGAGTCTATAAAAAAGCGTTTAAACTAAAGAAAAAATCTTTTTATGATGAATCTAGTCAAGGAAGAAGTAGCACAAATTGTATTCTTTATTATTCCACAATTCCAATGTCTCAGAGAGAAATTGCTAATCAATTGGATATTTCACGTCGTTCTGTTTGCTATTATAATGGTAAACACAAGAAAAATGAAATTAGTTCATTGCATTCTAAACGGGGTCGCCCTTCTAAAAGACCTGTATAGATTTTTTTTTTTTTTTTTTTGATTTTTTTTAAATCGGAGGCGAAACTCAATTCTGCAATGGCAGAATCTACATTCAACTTGTTTTTTTTTTCAAAGGCTAAAATGAGACAAATTTTACATAAAAAAAACATTTTTATGATGATCAAAGATTGGACTTATATAACAACATAGTTATGTATTGGGCATGCCATGGATTAAACATTAATACTCCTGGACCACCAATAAACAAATTTTAAATGAAATTTTAGGTTTACAATTTTCTGTACTGAAGTTTTTAAACTTCTAAGATTAGCACATTTTCAAATTTTAAGACATCGTATAAGGAAAAAAAATGTACTTTTAAACTCAATTTTTTTGAAAGCTGTATATATATATTTTTTTTACTTAATTTTTTTTTATAATCTTTAATACTTTTTTGGTCAAGTTGGCAACAGAAGTATATCAGGTAAGCTTTAGATCATGGAGGAAGGAGATAGGTGGAGGGGAAGTATTATCTCTGGGGGTGATGCCAAAAATGTAACCCTACATTAAGTCACATTAAGTACAAACAAAATGACGTGCTTTGACACGCCTATCAGTTAAAACAGGTTTAAACCCTTATTTTTTGCTATTGTTTTTTAAAAAGAACTAATCTATCGCTTCACCGGGAAGAATTTATTAATTATTTTATATGTATTTTAAATATCAATATAGAAAATTACTTTAACGTTTTGCTTGAAAATATAACATTCTTTTGTTAATATCCTAAAATTGTCTGCAGTCGGAAATCTAAATTTTAGATTAATATTTATTACTTAAGTTTTCATACATGATTTTAAAAGAATGTTTTCATCTTTATATTTTAAATATTTATTTACATGCAATTATTAGGTCATAAACATTTTTCATCTACGTTATAAAGTATTTAAAATTACATTAAATTAGGAAACTTTTAGTAATACAATTGTTATGTCGCATCAATATAATTCGCATCAAATGTTTTAATAGTATCTTATTTAATTTCAATTTCACATTTAATTATTGCTAATTTTCCAATTTCTTTTATTTTAAAAGAGAACATTTATTTTAATAAATAATAGAACAAAGACCATTTTAAAAATTTGCTATTTCTTCTTAAAATATGCTTCAGTTGTAACACATTTCTTTCAATTCGTATTATAATACAATATTCCTTCCACGTCCTTTTGTTTGGAACATTAAAATTTGAGTGATAAATGGATTCATATTGCAAACCTTTTTTTGAGCCTTACTTCACCTCCACCTATCTTAATCCTCCATAGCTTTAGATATATCCACGGAGTAAGAAGCAGTAGGGGAAAGTAGTGTTAAAATTTTGCCATGCTGATTTTTTGACGATTGGCGGCGACTCCACTGCATGTGGGCTGCGATCGATGCTTCTGCAATGCTTTTCAAAGGAAAACATGGTCATTAAAAAAAAAAAAAAAAAAAAAAAAAAAAAAAAAAAAAAAAATCAATCAGAATTTTTAGAAAGTTGCAGAAATAAAAATCTGGTTAATTAAAGTTTTCTTCACAACATACATATTTTTTTTATAGGTATTTGGCGCTTCATTTTCATTTTTAAGCCATTTAAAATACGAGATCATTCTGACAAAAACCAAAGGACAGGCCATTTAAAAATATTGAATATCGCGGATTAAAATGACTGTTGTAAGTAAGTTGAATATCGCAGAGAAATAGACTTATGATTTTTAGAAATTAATAATCAAATATTTTGTAAAATATAATATATATAGTAAATTTTAATTTCGCGTATAGTTTTTATAACCTTAGAAAATTTTAATAATCCATAACTTTGGATATTTATGCAATTAATGCATGTAGAATTAAAGAAAATTTTTATTTTAATTATTTGGAGGAAAAAAAATTGTGTAAATTATAGGATTTCAAGAATACACATTTAAAATAATTTAAACATTGTTTTTTATTAATTATTTTTTTTTAACTTTGCTTCTATCTTTTATTTGTGATTGTGCAGTAAAAATAAATATTAATCAAAAATTTTCTATGCTCATTAAGGAATTTTTTTTTTAAATCCCCATCTTTTCCATCCGGACATTCAGGCTCATGTGAAAGGGGAGGGGGGTCGCCGCCCCGTCCCAGGAGATTGAGGGAGCACCAAATTTATACTACCATCACCAATTTTTTTCCCTTCTATCTCTACAAGAAGAAAGTATTGGATTCGTATAAATTTTCGAATTCTGGTTTTTGACGGATTGTACACGTTTTAGGGGTCAGAGATTCCAAAAAACATGCTTTTATAAAATATCTGTCTGTGACAGGTATTTTGTGAGTCCTTTATCTCAAGAAAAAACTCACGGAATTTAATAAAAATTAATATTTAGGTAAGACCCTGATATAAATTATTGCTGATTAGTTTTTGGCGTAAATCGCTCAACAGGTGGCACCGCTATGTTTCCTTTTTTATGATTTACGCAACAGCTGAATCTCAAGAACTAGCGTACGTATTCTAATAAAAATTTAGTTTAAGGTAGTCCCTGATATAAATTGATGCTGATCGGTTTTGGGTGTTAATCGCTCAACAGGTGGCGCTGTTATGCTGTATTTTTTACGGTTTACGCAACAGCTGTATCTCAAGAACTACGCACGGGTTGTAATAATTTTTTTTTTATTTTGGTAATCTCTTATTTAAACTGATGCTGATCAGTTTTTGGTGTAAATCGCACAGACTATTTAGACACAAAACAAAGTCTGTGCTTTATTATTCCACATAACATTTAAAAAACATATACATTAAGATCTGTACACAATAAAAATTTCTCAATTTAAATGTAATTACAAGCAAATAGCTTTATATTAAAGCATAAAAAACATCACTCACTTGTGGAGCACGGAATAAACTTAATTTTTTTCCACATCGCCCGCCCCCCCCCCTTTTTTTTCACTATCAGACTGTTTTACATCCAGGAACACAGCATTTATATCCCATCTTATTTTATTTTATGAAATATCAATATGAAGCATAAACGAATAAAATAAAGTACCTTTTAATTCGAACATATGCATCTTAAGCATACAGTCATATTGAAAGATTGCTAAAAAAACAGCCTACATCATATCGCAACCCCCCTCATTATTTACCAAAATTTCACTTTGTATTTTCGAAGAGTCATGCGCACTAAGTTCCCCCTCCTGTTTCTTACTCCATGGATATAGCTATTTTTGTCCGAGAATATCAGTTACTTTCCAAATGATTAAAAAGCACAAAAGTTTGTTAAAAAATATATAAAAAAATCTATTTAAATTTTTTGACGCCAATCATTCATGGTTTCCCTACCAGCAACCCGTGTGCCAAATTTTGTAGCCCTGCGCTCTGCTGTTTTGGACTTTTTGAGCGTACATACATACACGCCTAGATTTTAATACAGTAGATGTATATTTAAGTAAAAAATAAATTTAAGCAACAATGTAAATTATATAGACGCGACCAATGTATAACTTAAATACACGTATAAACATTTCTAAGCATTAATACGGAAGTTTATGACAAGTACAAGATAAGTGTTTTTTTTTCTTTCATTATAAAACTTATCAAGTGCATTACTACAAATAACCAGATTTGCGGTTCAAAAATAAAATTTGCTATATGTTTTCTTATATATATGAATGTTTGATAAACGCATTATGAGCGTCTAACTTTCAAAACATACACAAAAGAATCTTCTGTTCCATAACCACAAATACTTTTAAAACATTTTTCACAGAGCAAAATACTTGTCAAGAATTAAACAGTGGATATAGAATAAACTATAAAACTTTTAAAATGGAGGATAAACATTACAAGTGTTCATTCAGATGTTGTTTAAATACAACAGAATGTCTAAAACGTGAGCCACAATAGTTGCAATAATAAAGTTTCCCTCCTGTATGTAGACGCATATGACGTTTTAGGCTACTGGGGTTAGCAAAAGCTTGTTGGCATATTTCACACTTGTGAGGGCGTTCACCAGAATGAACAAGTAAATGTCTCTTTAGATCAGCTTTACGTTTAGTGGAATAGGAACACAGATGACATTTAAAGCGTTTCATAAAATCTGCTTCTGGGGTTCTGTTATGTGGTGTTAAATCTACTGCAGACATTGAAGAGCTTTGATACGGAAATCCTAAAAAAGATAATTATAAATGAAAAAAAAGAAAATAGTACCTTATTGTCATTTCCAATAACTTTTTTAATTGTTTTAAAACGTCAATGTATTATGAAAGAAGTCTTACAAAAATGCATTTTCTTATAAAACATAAATAAATGAACATACATACATTATATATATACACACACACACATTATATATATACATACATAATATATAATAGCTTGTGCTGACTGATAATCAATGCACAGCCTATACTATTGAATCTACAGGCATGAAAACTGGGGAGAAAGTACCTATGATGTAAGCGTGCACCAAGACTTGTTTTCGAAATCCCTTCCCCCATACAAGGGACAAACGCGGTTCGAAAATCTGGAATTTTCCCTATATCTCAGCAACCGTTTAAGGTAGGAGCGTGACAATTCCAGAAAATTTATTAAAAAATAATGAAGCACGTATTTTAACGATTTTAGAAATCCCCTAGAAAAGTTCTAGAAAAGATGGAGTATTTATATATAAGAAATTGAGAAAAAGTTTTTATGTAATATTTTCAAGACCAAAGTTTCAATTAACAATAGTATTTTATGATTTTTATGGATATCGTATGCTTCGAAAAGTAAAGTTCACTTATAAAAGAGCATTAGAACTGTTTAAATTAACCCTTTCGGGTCCTCCTTTTTCTATTAATTTAGAAAAAATACTTTTCCGCTAATAACACTAACTATCCAAATAAATTACAATTTGACGAATATTTCATTGTCAAACATAACAATACTTTGCTTTCTGTACTATTCAATTTATAGTCATATGAAAATAGGCTAAGGAAGAGCTTTTAGAAATATTCAGAAAATATATTACAACAAAATATAACTGATATTATAAATTTCTAAAACCTTTTCGCGCTTTATTATACATGATTTTCTTTCACGAAAGTAACCTTATTTTTTTTTAATTTTAAGAGGGAAATATAGTAGATTAATGTAACACATTATAAAAGAAATATTAACACAATGTTTGGCTGAATTAGTCCTCCTGTTTTCGCCCCTGATCATTCAGTTGGAAGAGCATTGGCGGCTTCAGCCAATACATCCCTGGTTCGAATCCTAGGCCGGACTTAAAAATTTACATCTGTTATAGGGAAATATCGATTTAAAATAAAAGAATCTCAAACAGTGCAAAGAGAAATAAATAATAATAATAATAATAATAATTATAATTATTAATATTAGTAGTAGTAGTAGTAGTACTAAATGCCTAAACGTTAAAGAAGTTATAATAAATGCATGGACAAACATTACTACATGTATAAATTAACTAAGAATTTTTTAAATAAAAGTAATACTCTGTTAAAAGACATGTACTATTAATAGTACACCAGACAAAGGATTAACATGTAGAAGGATTAAGTAAGGATTTGTAAAGGATTAACATGTAGAACACATTCAAAAATTCTTACTATAATGCAGACTATAAAAGATATTTATAAAGCACAGTATTTGATGTAAATCAAATACTCAAAGAATGAATAATTTCGCACACAATCAACACATATAAGGCTTACATACATACTACATATGAGTACGCATATGTCTTTTCAAATGGCTTGGTTGGTTAAACGACATGTTACATATATCACATGAGTAAGGCTTCTCTCCAGTATGAATACGCATATGACGTCTCAGAACACCTGTTTGAGCAAAACACCTTTTGCATATTTCGCATTTGTGAGGACGTTCTCCAGAATGCACGAACACATGCTTTCTAAAGTCATTGTTGTGATATGTGGAATATGGGCAAAGATTACATTTGAAACGTTTGATAGGATCTTTATAATGAAACAGGAGGTCACTTCCCTTGTTTTTGGGCTGAAGTTCTGAAATAGATAATTTGATATTAGCTTGAGAATAAAAATAAAGAATTAATGAGTAATATAGCAAGTTTTTATTTGGGTATTATTTCTAATTTGTTATCATATTTCTTGCAAACCAGGCACTACTTAATTAAAAAAACACAATAAAACATGTTCTAGCAGAAACAACCAGATTTAGTAATCTGTTGTTACCTACCAAATTCAATAAACAGAATAGAATTAGAATTTCTTAAAGATTAGTGAAAACAATTTATCATTTATTGTAGCATATATAGATATTACACAAAATTTTTAATACTGCATTATAATTTAAAATTGACAAAAAGTTATAACACAAAATAATAGAAAACAACGAGATAAAAATAATTATATGAAAAAAAGAAAGAGGGATAAAACGTTAAAACTATCAATAAAATGAGATCTGAAAGTTTATGAGAAATGAAGGTCACCTGACACAACTTCAAAGCATACATACAAACTTTAAACGATTACTGTATTGTAATCACTTGCAAGAAATAATTTGACCCATTTTATTGTAATCTTTTTAAAAAAAAATTCTAAACTTTGTTTTATAGTTTTAAACATTTTTAAGAAATTTGTACATATGACTAGAATTAGTTGCAATCAGTGTGTAATCGTGTTAAAAGAACAAATCTGGGGGAAAAGCACTCAAATTATAGTTTTTAATAATTTTGCTGTACTTTTTTACATTATTATAACAATGGAATTGCTTCATTAGAATAGACCAGGGTAAATTGATCATCTGTAAAAGTAGGTTTAATAAAACAGTAATATCTTTGAAAAAATTAACATTTATTAGATTACAAATTTACGATTACTACACATGAGTACTACGCATGTGTCTTTTCAACTGACTTAGTTGGATAAACGACATGTTGCACACATCACATGAGTACGGCTTCTCTCCAGTACGAATACGCATATGACGTCTCAGAACACCTGTTTGAGCAAAACAGCGTTTGCATATTTCGCACATGTGAGGACGTTCTCCAGAATGCACGAACACATGCTTTCTAAAGTCATTGTTGTGATATGTGGAATATGGACAAAGGTTACAACTAAAACGTCTGACAGGATCTTCATTACAATCAACCGGGATATCACTTCGATTGTTATTAGACTGGAGTCCTGAAAGAGATAGTATGTAATTATCTTACAAATAAAAAATAAAGTAATAATGAGTAATATAGCATATTCATATTTGCGTATTATTTCTAAGTTGGTATACATCATTTCTTCCTAATCATGGCACTATTTAATAAATCACTATTTACCAATTAAATTTAGTTGTAATTTAGCTCGCTTCTATCCAATTAAATAAATAGAGCCGAATTCAAATTGCTTAAAGATTAATGAAAACAATTTATCATATATTGCAGTATATATAGATTGACAAAGATTGTAACATTGTGTATAATAGAAAAAAATGAGATAAGAATAAATTTATCTACGATAAGAACAAAAAGGAGGGATAAAATTGTAGAAAGGAGATCCTAACAAAATTTCAAAGCACACATACAAACTTTAATTAAAACACTACTGTGTTCTAAACACATGGAAGAATTAATTTTACCCATTTTATTGTAATTTTTCTGAAATATTTTCCAAATTTTTTTATAGTTAAAAAAAAAAACGTTTTTTTAGAAATTTGTATATATATGACTGGAATTAGTTGCAATCGTGTTAATAAAACAAATTACCTGAGGGGAAATACTTAAGTTATAGCTTTTTAGTAATTTTGTTGTATTTTTTACATTATTGTAACAATGGAATTACTTTATTAAAACATATCAGGTTAAACTGATCTTCTATAAAAGTAAGCCTAATTAAACTATTAGCTTTGAAAAGAAAATCATTAATATTTTTAAGAAAACATATATCGCAATTATTGCATGTTTACAGTGTTAGATGTGTATTGTTTTTTTAGTGCGTTCGTAGTTATGTAAAAACGTAGCACCAATAGTCGTTCAGTCCGTCCGTCTGACCGCATATAACTGAGCTAAAACATAAAGTGAACGCTAAAAAGCGCCTAAAAAGTTAAATTAAAAAATTCTAATCAAAAAATCAAGAATCAGGCTTCGAGGTGCAAAACTACATGTATAGAGGTACATTCTCTCCAAATTTTGTAACTCTACATGCAGCGGTCTCCTCAGAACAGCGCTGACATACTCACAAACTTGTATCTTTATTATTATTAAACATTTTTCATCTACGTTGTAAAGTATTTAAAATTATATTAAATTAAGAAACTTTTTGTAATACGTTTTCAATATCTTATTTAATTTCAATTTGACATTTAATTATTGCTAATTTTCCAATGTCTTTTCTTTTAAAAGTGAACATTTATTTTAATAAATAATAATAGAACCAAGACCATTTAAAAAATTTGCTATTTTCTTCTTAAAATATGCTTTAGTTGTAAATTATTTCTTTCAATTCGTCTTATAATACAAAATCCCTTCCAAGTCTTTGTTTGGAACGTTAAATTTGAGCTATAAATGGTTTCATATTTCAAACCTTTTTTGAGGCTTACTTCACCTATCTCATTCCTCCAGGGTTGGTAGCAGATGATCTTTATCATTAGCACCGTCCAATGAAATCCATGATCTGTTCTTAACCTGTCCCTGAGCACACAGTACCGAGTACTGTGCGCTTGCTTCGGTATTGAACAGCCGCAATATGGATCCACTCCATGTCCCTGACTCCTGAGCGCTCAACGCGCGTAGCCGCTGAACATACCCTTTAATTTTGTCTCAGCTTTCTTATCACTTCTGCGAAAATTTTTATACAACCAAACAACCGTTAACAATCGAAAGAGAAAAAAATTGGGAAAAGATTATTTTTTATGAAAGTGACCTTTCGATTTTAATTAATTACTCATTTAATAATTGAAATTTCGAAATTCTGAAGCTCAAGTACATCAGGAGAGATTTTGGGCTACTCTCAAAAAATTTGAGCTTTGTACATGCTGTAGATTTTGCTAGCCATCGCAGACACACACACACAGACAGAGCGTTTTGTTTTTTTATTAATATAGATAGTAGATCTCTTCAGGGACGCTACGCCCCCCTGAACCCCCCATAGTCTCATTAAATTTAAATTTTCAACTTTCTATTATGTGTGCTAATGGTTATCGTATGTCTTGCATTTCTTTATACATTTTGATTTATAAGGATAATTAACAGTTTGGACAAGCATTTTTCATTAACCTCATACTTCTACATGCCTGCCAACCATAGACACCTAAAACTGATCTATAAGGAACTTTTTAAAGTGTAAAATTAGTAATCTAGAGTTTTACAATTTTTTTTCCGAAAACAGAAGTTTGATTGCATTTTGCAGCAGTTATCGCAGAACAGACAGACAGAAGACAGACTGACAGACGGAATAAACAATAAATTTTGAACAATTTCATGAACAATAAATTTTGAATCAGCAAAGTAAGCCTTCATTGAAGTTTTGGCAATGACGTCATTATTCATGAGTTACTGATATCCATGTTTCTTGTATTTTTAACAACTATAAAATACCTGTTTTATTTCAATTATGACGTCATATTTTACCAAGTGGATTGTTTGTTAAAAATATAATTCTTTTTTATTTCTTTTACTTCTAATTAAATCTCCATTTTTGTCAGAAAAATTCTTATTAACGAAACAAATATCCGTGTTTAATATTTATCAAAAAGTACTATATTTATTTTTATTCTGACGTCATTTATTTTTTCTTAGTTTAATTTCTCGAATGGAAATTGCTCAATTGAAACTTATTGCCGTTGAAAAATAATTATTCCAGATTTTAATTTTTTGGCAACGATAAAGGAAATTGGTCAAATTGTATCTAAAAAGTCTATTGTGTATGAAAAAAAAAATGAAATTTTGAATTAAGGAAAATATTTTAATAAAATTAATAAAACATAACATATATTCTTTTCTGGGTTTTGTTATATTTATACGGAAAGATACATAGACATTAATTAATTCATCAGTTTTGATGTTGACTTTATTTAAAATTTTCGTACACGCTTTCAAATTATGGATAAAAATTAGGATGAATGGTTGCTTAGCAACCAATATGAGAAAATAAAATAAATACATTTGAAATAAGTAAATCTCTAAAACAAATTAGTCTATATTATTGGAACACATTTATAAAAAAAACTCCAAAATTTACAGTAATAATTTAAAAAATCTGACAAATGCGTAGACAAAATTTCAAAACAATAAGAATAAATTAACCGGTAAATTTCAGTATCCATTTATCACTGAATTCCATTAATGAAATGTGACATTTTCTCTCAAGAAAAAAGAAATTAAAAATCATCGGATTTGCCATAGAAAAGCATTATTGCGGAAAATAAAATAATCTATATTTTCCGAACGAATGAATCAAATCTAACAAAAAACTATACAGATTAATCCCAGTGTCTCACTAACATACCCACTTAATTTCAAGTCAATCGAATGCTTTTTACGTCAGTTATCGCGGGACTGACAGACACAAAAAATTTCGTGTCTCCAAAGTAAGCCTTCACTGACGTTTCGGCAATAATGGTATGAAGGGAAACGTTTGGGGCACATTTTAATAATATTGAACTATCACATTTCATGAAATTGATATATCTGGCTTAGGTTTACTACAAGTTGTTTCCTGATAGAAAGAAGACAGTATTTACAGGGATGCACCGAAATTTTCGGATATTTTGCTGTATCCGAAGTACTGTATACTATAACACCAAGATCTGAAAGTTTTTCAAATTTCCTTAGAGTACAAATGTATCTCATCCTATGCTTGGTGTGCAATTTTTAGCTTGCCTATTTTTAATATTAGTGTTCTTTAATAAGTCCTGTCGAAGGACTGGCATCATTCCAAAAGTACGATTTAAGACAAAATAAAATACTCTACATTGAAATCAAGTTACATTTTTAATAAATTAAGAAATAGGTGAAAAAAAATCATAATTGTTACAAACCATGAAAATGACAATACGAGCATAATATTAACAACGCTATCCAGAAAAAAATAAGATCTAAGCATGAAACGTAAGAGTCACGAAATTTTTTCACTTATAGAACATTCACAAAAGATTTTGCTATTAAATTAACAGTGTCTACAATAAATTAAGTACTTTAAATTTCGACATATTAAATTTTTTAAAATAGAAAAATCACACATTTTGCACATATGAAGATTACAAATTGTATGTGTCTTTTTATTGACGATAAATTTACTTATACAAGTCCTTTTTTAATTTACTCGATTCTCTTGAAGACATTTTTCACATATTACATGAATAAGATTTTAAGGATCGAATATATTTTAGCTGTGTCTTTTCTTAACTCGTTAAAGTTCAGTGGCATATATTTAGATCTCTAGAATTAGTAGCGAGAAAGAACTTTTAACATATATATATACATACAGTAAAAACCCCGGTTGTCCGAAAAGCATGGGGGCCAAAGCATTTTCGGTTAACCGGGGTTTCATAGGAATTTTCGGATAATCGAGGTTCCTCAAGAATTTTCGGATAACCGGGAGGCTGATTGTGAAAACTTGTTTGATGAAAAGCTGTGATCGTAGTTCAGAACATCATTGTAATAAAAATGTAGCGATACCTTATTCAAAGTACCCTGAATGCCAAACCAAAATTACAAGTCGCTCCAACAGAAGATAACTTATTGGTGGTTAAAATCGAAGGTCAGCACCGATAGTAGTGATGGGCGATAACGAGAAGTTTTTATCGATTTTCTCGATTGTATGAACATCTCGATAAATTTCGATTGTGTAAAAATTTTCTTGATGACTCTAGTTTGCAATTGCTTTATATCATACAGGATTCGATTTTATCAAAAGTCGTCTGTAGGTGAATAAGTCAGTGTTAATAAAGACACGACAGATTCACTCGCTAGTGAGCCCCTCCTTTCATTAGTGTCTCTAATTTATACGCAATCTTGTATTATGAAATCTCGACCCGAGTCCTCGTTGTATACGGCATCATATACCAAACGCGGTGTGCACGCACAGCAAAATCTTGTAAACTAAAAAAAGAAAATAAATCTCGAACCGAACGAACCTCTGACCGGGTACTAGGGAGTGTGAAAGGTGGGGAAAGGGGCATAGAAGCTGCATAATATGAATAAGTGGGCATACTGCCACTGAATTATACATCACATGAGGAGTATTGGCAAAATTTAGAGAAGTTCCCCTGAGAGGGCAAAGTGGAGTAAGGGTCGCCGAAGGTGTATAACATCAACCAGAAACGCAGCCAGAACATAGTTCTAGGGGGGGGGGGTAATTTGAGTGTCTGTTAAATGTGTTTGTCGGTTATTTGAATCGCCGGTTAATAGAATCAGCACTAATTGGACTATTCTCTTATAATACTTAGATTGAAAGAGCATCTGTGTGGCAGGAAATCATCATTCTTTCAGCATAATACGTATCAGAAAAATGATTTAGTTCAACTAACCAATTTTTACCTAACTGATCCATGTAATGTGCGCTTTCACAGTTTTAACTAGATTTTTTGCCGTTTAATTGAATCCCTTTATTTAAAAAAATCCGATTCAATAAAGTGGGGGAATCCGAAGTACGCCAAAACATTTAAATATTAAGTTTGGTTATGATTCATATAAGCAGCAATTATAGCGATCTTTCTTAGTTCTGGGAGGGATTTTAAACCCAAAACCACCCACTTGGATGCGCCACTGCACCTGAGAGGTATCGATCTTAATTTACACAACTATCCTCCCTTAGAGCGCAAATGGAGAGAGGAGCAAGGGAGGTGCATAACTTGAAAAGTGGTCACAGATCTTTCCAACAATATGTCACATGACGGGTCTTGGGTAAATTTATAAGAATGCTCCCCGAGAGGTGCAAAGTGAGAGGAAGACCGCGGGAAGTGCATAACATGAAAAAGTGGTAACAGGCTTTTCCAGTGATATGGCACATGAGGAGTCTCGGCTAAATTTATAAAAATGTCCCTCGTGGTGGTCAAAGTGCATTGAAGGGCTGCGGAAAGTGCATAACATGAGTAATGGTCACAGTCCTTTCCAGCAACGTATCACATGAGGGGTCTCGGCTAAATTTTAAAATCCCCCTTCCAAGGGAGCGAAAAGGAGCAAATATACAAGATCGAGGCACATACGAACAATAAGTGGTCACAGGGCATACTACAACTTCCTGCTATTCTAAATTCTATATATCATAAATATTATTTACTAGAGGCTTCGTAAAGAAAAAAAATGGCACTTTAGGAGTGCCGACAGAAATGAAAACTTGAACAATTACGTGTGTATTTTTTTTAATCGTCAGTAAATATTTTACTGTGCAGGAAATACAGGACTAAGTAAGTACTCGCGGTAAATTAACGCCTACAATCGAGACTCGAGAGCAGGCCAGAGTCTCAGCAGTGGTGAACAATATTTATATGGCACAAATATCATGCATACACCACATTTGCACGATTTTTTCAGATGCCAATTCGGCGAATACCTCGAAGAAGTTTGAGAAATTTCAAATTTCAAACCATTATGAGTACGTAACGTGATACAGAATGACGTGAGAAAATTTTTCATGCTAGATTTGTAATGTATGAAGCATAAGCTTTCAATAGACATATTTCATCAAAATTAAAAAAAACTCCCTCCCCCTCCACCCACCCCCAAAAAACCGGTGCTATGGGGGGGAACCAGAAAACTGAAAAAGTAGCGGAGAAAAAAAATAGGTATGCTATAATTTTTCTCCCCGCTGTAGCTCCCATAGAAGCAAAGTTATAGCCTTTTAAAAATTGAAATGAAGTGAAGAAATGAGCAAAATTATGTGAATAACCGACAAGGGGAGGGAGTCCACATACCCGGGGGTGCCAAGTAGCTTAAACTTTTACGTTAAAATTGGTAGATAATTAAATGAACGATATAGCGATATTTTAAGGTGGATGTTGGGGGGGGGGGTCAAGCTCCTCCCCCCTCCCAGTAAAAGGACCTCAAAGAGAGAACTTTAAAACAAAGTGCCTAGGTTACGGTAACAATGTGATGAGTTTAATGGTTGTTTCCCATCTAAAAAAATACCCAATGCGCCCAAAGACGTTTTCAATTCAAAAATTCGATCTAAAATGATAAAAACGCAAAAAGTTTTGAAAATGCCTCCCCCACCCCCCGCCGTGGGAACCAAATTCGGAAGGAGGGGGGGAGAAAGTATAATATGAAAGAGTAATCCGAGATCGTCAAGATGATATACCACATGACGGGTTTAAAAAAGTGAAGATATTCCCCATCCCCCCGCCCCATGGGTCCACCCTTTCGCCCCCAAATTCCTGCAGCCCGCACTTCAATTTTTGTACATTTGATAAATAACATTTACCAAATGGTTCTATCAAAAAAACCACACTTAAAATGATAGGTATTGTAGAAATTGCTACGGTTTTAAACATACGTACGTCCCCTCTCCAGCCCCCTTTTTGAAAAATTTAATAAATAATATTTATTGGAGGGTTTCTGGTACGTAACAGCTTTTTAAGGTTAAAATACGAGAAACTTTGAAAATTATGTCTTAATTTCAGAAGTTATTGTCTTATTCTCATGCTTCTTTCTGTACCTCGTTTCTCGATAAACCTTTCATTTCACAAAGCTTCATCGCAAAACTCTTCGCGATAAACACTCATTTCTCTTCTGAGCGAGAATGAAATTAATCGTTATCGAAAAAGGTTTTCATCGGGAAACCACAAGAGATTCCGTTTTTATCGAGGTAGAAATTCATCGCAAGTTACAAGTCCCTCGATAAACCTCAGATCTCATAGAGGTTGATTTTCATCGCTAAATGACGAGTTTCTCGAGATGTCTTAGTTTATCGAGATGAGATTTGCTGAAATGAGAGGCATTAACGAAAGCTCTTTTAACCATTATTTAATATTATGAAACTTCCTCCTTTTGGAATTGAATTAAAGGGGGGGGGGGTGAGGGGGAGCGATGAGGGGGTGAATTTTTTAAATCGTAGCTATTTCGACAATAAATGTTATTTTTAATGTGGATTTTTTTTTATGGCACTCTCCGGTAAATATTATTTATTAAGTATAAAGATTTTAAAGTGGAGGTTGCGTCATTTTTAGGTGTATTTTATGAAAAATGAGTGAACTCTTGGGTGACATGTAAATTACAAACTTTTTTTGGATCCGTTATGTCATATATATATCATCGGAAAGTTTTCGCATCTATCTTTCATTTTACGAATCTTTCTCCTCCCGGAGTTGAATTTCAGGAGAGGGGGGAGAGGGGGAGCGAGGAGGGGGGTAAATTTTTTAAATCGTAGCTATTTCGACAATAAATATCATTTCAGATGTGGAGTTTTTTATGGAGCTCTCCAGTAAATAAAATATAAAGATTTTAAAGTGAGGACTGCGTCATTTTTACGTGTATTCTGAGAAAAATGAGTGAACCCACGGGTGACATGTAAATTTCAAATTTTTTTTTTGAATTCATCATATTATATCGGAAAGTTTTCGCACCTCTCTGTCATTTTATGAATCTTTCTCCTCCTGGAGTTAAATTTCAGAAGGGTGGGGAAGGGGATCGATAAGGGGGTGAATTTTTAAAATCGTAGCTATTTCGATAATAAATATCATTTTAGATGTGATTTTTTTTTATGGAACTCTTCGATAAAAATTATTAAATATAAAGGTTTTAAAGTAGGGTCTGCGTAATTTCCGGGTGTATTATGGAAAGAAAAAGTGAACCCGCGGTTGAGGAGTAAATTTCAAACTTTTTTTGGACCTGTCACGTTGTATATTATCAGAAAGTTTTCGGACCTCTTTTTCATGTTATGAATTTTTCTCCTCTGAAGTTGAGTTTCTCGAGGGGTAGGGGGTGGAGAGGGGGAACGAGGAAGAGGTAAATTTTTAAATCGTTGCTATTTAGACAATATCATTTTAGATGTGATTTTCGAATGGAGCGCTATGGTTAATATTTATTAATCAATAGAAGTGATTATAAACATTTTAAAGTGGGGCTGCGCGATTTCTAGGTGTATGCTGGGGTGAAAAAGTAAGCCCGCGAGACGGGAGTAAATTTCAAATTTTTTTTGTACCCGTCATTTGATAAATTATCGGAATGTTTTCTGACCATTCTTTCAAATTATGAACTTTTTCCCTCCTAGAGTTGCATTCCAGGAGGGGCAAAGGAGGAGGAGCGAGGAAGAGGTGAATTTTTTAAGTCGTAGCTATTTGGACAATAAATATAATTTAAGGTGTGATTTTCTGATGGAGCGCTCCGGTAAATATTATTTATCAAATACAAAAAGTTTAAGAAGGGAGCTGCGAAATTTCCGGGTATATTCTGGGAAGAAAAAGTAAATCCACGGCATGGGTGAGAAGAAAATTTCAAACTTTTTTGGACCCGTCATGTGATATATCATAGGAAAGATTTCGGACCACTCTTTTATATTATGAACCTTTCTCCTCCTGGAGTTAAATATCAGGTGGGGGAAGGGAGCAATGAGGGGGTGGATTTTTTTTAATCGTAGCTATTTCGAGAATAATATGTTATAAATGTTTTTTGATATAAATCTCAGGTAAAAAATATTTATTAATTATAAACATTTTAAAGTGGGAGCTGCATGATTTACCGGTGTATTTTGGCAAGAAAAATAAATCCGCAAATGAGGAGTAAATTTCAAACTTTTTTGGACCGTCATGAGATAGATCATCGGAATATTTTTGGACCACTCTTTGATATTATGAACGTTCCTCCTCCTTGAGTTGAATTTCAGCAGGGGATGAGGGAAGCGATGAAGAGGTGAGTTTTTTTAAGTCGTAGCTATTTCGAGAATAAATTTCATTTTAGATGTGGTTTATTGATGGAGCTATCTGGTAAACATAATTTATTAGATATAAACATTTTAAAGAGAGGCTGTGCGACTTCTGGGTGCATTCAGGGAAATAACAGTACTGCAGTAGTGAAGTGTAAATTTCAAACTTTTTATGGACCCGTCACATGCTATATCATTGGAAAGTTTTCGGACCACTCTGTCATAGTATGATTTTTTCTTTTCACTTCCCCTATTTGCCCCCCCCCTATAGAGGCACTTTTCGAACATCTTTGAAATAATTGTGTTTTTGTCATTTTAGATCGGATTTTTTTTTTAAGGAGACTTACGATATATACTTTATAATATATTAAAAAATCATAAAGAGGGAGGGAAGAGTGCATTCCGCAGGGGGGGAAAAGTTGGGATTCTAAGGGGGGGGCACTTTTCTATCTTTTGCTGACATCTCTTTCGTGATGTATCATTCGAAAATTCTGTGACAACTATTTAATTTTATATACCTCCCGCGATCCTCCCTCCACTTTGCCCCCCGCGGGGAGGCTCTTTTCTAAGTTTAACCGACACCCATCATGTGATATATTGTTGCAAAGTCTTATGATTATTTATTCATATTATGCACTTTCATTTCTCCTCCACCTCTTTGCCCTCCGCGGAGTTCTTTGAATATATTACAGTAGATATTCTTCTAATAACGGGGAAATTGTAGAACTTATCTCAAATGCTGTACAAAAATCAATAAAAGATTTTGATCACATTTATTATAATTTAGTTCATGTTCTTGCAGCAAAGGATGCTTTTGATTATTTTATTTTGGCCATTTATCTACTAATTGTCGAAAAATTTAATTTTTGATATTTAAACTCCCGTTATCTTTTCATACCTATTCCCGACTTTTCAAAATTTTGCATCCAGAAAACGCCGCTGCATGGTTTTCTACTATTGTGGTTCCATTATAGCCTTCTTTCGGTTTGTTGTTGTTTTTTAAATCCATCTGTTTTCAATTAGCGTGTATTTAGTAAATTATCCTTTTTAAACATATAATTACAAAGATTTAATAATCGATTGTAAAAATCTCGATTGTAGATTCTCGAAATTAATCGATGACTTTAACGATTGTGTTTTTTTACGATTACGATTTTTATCGATTGTTAAATCGATAAATGAGAATCGCCCATCACTAACCGATAGTGAAGTAGCAGGAGTTCGGTTTTAAACACACGAAGAGCTCCTGGGAGAAATACACACGCAGTACAGGGCCGCGGATAACAAATACAAACGGTAAATTTCATAAGTAATGAATGAAAGAAGACGTACATCGGTTTAAAAAAAATTGCACATTGCCAGTTAAAATGAAATAACTGAAATTAAATCTATTTATTTCACAAACAGCATGTTTTTTTTTACACTATTGCTTCCAGTGTCAATAATTAACATTTTTCAAAGTTTTGATTTTTACTTACCTTGCTTCTAATTTTTAAAGCTAATAAATATTCGAACAATTTTTCAGTGTATTAAAAATTAATCGAAATTGTTTGATCTAAAACTTACAAATAAAATTGTAATCATAAATCAAAATATGTTGAAAGATGTTATTTGACAGAGTAAAAAACAATATAGATAAAATATTTGACATTAAAAACAGGATTTTAAGGTCTTTCGGTTAAATCGATTTTCGGATAACAGGGATTCGGATAAACTGAGTTCTACTGTACTTACATTTACGAGACAAATTCCTTGATGAATAAGATAAAAATAAATTACTCTTTTTTTAAAAAGTGGTAGGAAAGCCAAATTTTTAAGAAGAATATAACTCGAACATTAATGGGTTAAGATATAACAACGAAATAAAGTATCAATTAATCACATAGTTCCAAAAAACTTCAGTTTATCCTTAACTTGCGTGTTCGCCGATCATTGAAAATTCATCACTTTATTTTACGTTGATACCGCGTATAAAATAAAAAAAAATTAAATATTAGCTGCATTTTTTTAAAGTTAAGCTAACAAAAACAGTATTTAACTATATGTTCAAAATCACAGAGCCGGTTTTATTTATAGTATATTTTTTAAAAGTTTGGCTTCTTTCATAATAGATAAGTTATGAAAAACCTTAAAAAAAGTTTTAAGGTCCCCCCACCCTCTACAGGTAGTTTAAATTTAATTTGGCTTTAAAAAGGAAAAATTAACAAATAATGAGATTTGCCAGTCCTTGTTTATTCATATTATTAAGAGATTATATTATTATTAAATATAACATTTCTTCAGACGAAACTAGTATCGAATATGGTGATTACCAAATTTTCTTCTATCTCATACATGTTAGTACTTTCTGAAAGTTGCAGCATAGCAGCGCCATTGGGTAGGTGATTTAAACTAAAATCTAATCAGTTACAAATCACGTCAACATCTAACCGTATCTGAAATTCGATGAAAATCCGTACATTAGTTTGAGATGCAGTTATTGAGGAAATCTTTAAAAAAATGCATAACAATGCATACTCTCAGGCGATGTACATCAAAAATTGAACAGTACTAATTTACATCAAGGAACTAACTGAATCTAAGTTTGGTAAAAATTCGTGGATTAATTCTTGAGATAGAGCTATTGATATAATTATGAATAATATTGCATAGTTGTACCCCTATGGAGTGATTTAAACCTAACAGGATTCAGCACCAAATCATATCAAGAACTAAATGATTCTGAATTTTTATAAAAATCAATGCATTAGTTTTTGAGATAGAGCTATGATGGAAATCGTGAATAATGTAGAATAGCATCATCACTTGTTAGGGGATATGCACAAAAGCTAATAAGCTCCAAATTATATCAGGGTCTAACTGAATTTAACGTTTTGTGAAATTTTTCAAGAAATTTACGTTCTTGAAATACAGCGCTCACAAAATCTTTGTCTCATGCTGATTGACATTCGTTTTCTAAAAAATGTCAAAAGGCCTTAAAAACGTACAAATTTATTGAAAACCGGAAGTGGAAAATTTTCACGAATCCAATACTTTCTTCTTGTAAGGATAGAAGAAACTAAAAATAAAGACAAAGCAACAGAAATACGATATTGTAGATTTTAAAATTGGAATGCACAAATCAAACATTAATAACTAAATTCAAAGAATAATCAGATTCAAATATGCTAATGATAAACCAAAACTGATAATTTTTTACAGTTCAAATCAATAATATATAGAAGAGTTAACATTACGAATCGAAATTATCGCATTTCGTTGAAAATACTGTCGTTATAAAGTGAAACATAAGAATGAATTTATATTGGAAAAAGAATCAAGCCTGAAGAAACTAGCATCATATCCATCGTGCACCTTTTATGAATAAAATGATTACTTGAATAGAATAAACACGTTTTTTGTTATTAAGAAAGTACACAATTTTACGCAAATGTATTAAAATTAAATCTATTCTATTCAGAAAATTCAAGATTTTAATCAAACGATTGGTTGTTTAAATATATGCTGTTCGAGATCTTAGCAGGCATCATTTGCAGTAATCTGCTTCAATAACACAAAAGAAATCTTTGTGGGAAGCCGAAGATTTAGTTTTATAAAAATAAATTCTAAATTAACATTTTAACACTATAGAACGTCCATAATAGAACACACGAGTTTCGAAAAATTATATCGAGTTAATGGTATGCGTTAGATCAGGTCAGTTAATTTTGATGAAACCACTAGCTCAAAATTTTATCCACAGCCGTTTTAGTTTTTTTTCTTCAATATTAGGTAGCGCTGCACGTCATTCACCTAGAAGCAACGTAGCAGACGCTCATTTAATCATTTCATTCAATTAATACAACACCAAAAGAAAATGTACTATATAACTATAATCTGGTTTGTAGAAATTGGATCTGTTAGTATTGTACAACGGAACTTTCGGCGTGAATATGGTTGTAATGTGTCTACGGAGAAAAACTTCCCGTCAGTGGCCACGTGGGTTTAAAACAAGTTGGAACTTGCACGTGAAGCGTAGCAAATGAGGTGAAATTATGAAAGTTCGTACAAAGTTCTAAAAATATTCAGATCTCACTGTTACAGTAGACAGTACTTCGGATACAGTATTATTAAAAAGGTCGTTGTGATTTCGGTTTAAGATTGATCACTCCGTCATTCAATTCTAAATAAGTAATGGAGAAAATACTTCCTACCTTTATGCAGTTTTCATTCACTCTGTAGATGGTTTCATCGGCGCACTGATGTCTGCATCTGCGAAAAAACTAATTAAATCATATATTAATAAACTTGTTCACTATCAATCCACACGGGATTTTGTTGTAGGATAAACTCTTCCTTTTATTTAACTAATCCAGACTAATACGTGAAGTTTCTTGTTTACATGTTAATAAGAGCCACACTAAATGATAATTAATATATAATTATAAGCTTCCAGCCCCAGGCTTGGAAGTATTATATGAAAAAAAAAAACAGAGAAGATTAAAACTGTTCTAGATCGTTTTAAAGTCAAAAGGCACACAAAAGAAAAGTGCATATTTAAGCAGTTTGTTAATTTCTGTTTATTCCTGTGAAGACAACGTTCCAACACAACGGCTTCTGCATGGTGCTGCCATCTAGCACTAGTTGAATAAACTATCTTCACAGATTGAAAGGGGGTTTCGTGTGGGATTTCATCACAGAAGTTTTTTTTTTTTGCTTTCTTGATTAATAATAGTTATGATTTGTTATAAGCATACCTCACAGAAAAGTCACACATTTCACAAACTATAAAGTTGCACATTTCACAAACAGGTGGTTGTCGGTCCTATTTGGGCACAAAACACACATGCACGATACATTATTTCTAACAAGTATAATAGCCAAAATATTTTGTGGGTCCCTGAAATACTATCCGCTTTCTTTTATACAGGAAATAACTTGTATTCCTCAGCAACGTATATCACTCTCATAAAGTGTTAAATAGTTAATTATAATTAAAACGCGCACCAAACAATGTTCTCCTTATACCATTACGTAATGGAATACTATTCTGTGGCCTTGTAAATCAATAACAAATGTTATTTGCACCACAGATTGTGCAAAATGTATATTTTAATATGTAGTTCATAGATGCATATGCATTTTATTATATTCGAATGAGTATAACACCATTAAATGCATTTGAAACTTTCCTCTCCATTGACCATAATGTAACGGAATATTTTCGATTGTTCCTGTAATTGATCTATGCATCCGATCTTCATAAAATTTGAAATGACGCGACAAAATTATGTAATAATTATATATTTTATATTTCAAACGATTCGGTTGGGCAGTTTTTGCGTTGTTATATGCGACGGACGGACTGAACGACAACTATACATGCTACGTAATTACATAACTACGAACGCACCTAAAAAAGGAAAGTGGATATGAATCTGACTTTTTCTGGGGGATAATTCAAGAAAATTAAAGACATAAAACATCTTTGGTAAAGAATAATCAATTGTGTGGCAATTATTACAGACATGTTAGCCACGACATGGAAGGAGGTGGAATGCCAATTGGATCTGTGCACGGCCAGAACAACCACACATTGGCCATATGCATGCAAAAAAAAATTAAGCCATTGCATCAAATAGTTTTTTTTTTAAATCTTGGTGTTAGTCGTCAAAAATCAAGTTGAGAAAACGCGACTTAAAGTTGAAATTATATGGATGCGGCTATGAAAGTGTAATACATAAATGCTTATAACTCCGTTAAAAAGGCAAATATTTTTATGCGGCTTTTTGAATTGAGTTAAGAATTAATTGAATAATCAAACTAGATCATAAAAAAATCTATTTTTTTGAAAAGTTTTCAACCCCTGAGCCCCCTTAAGGTTGTTCCTTTAGTATGGTTGCGCTACATAGACTATATTTTTGTTGTTTGGCGGGGTAATGTTATTGATTTCATAATTTTTATACAGCAATTAAATGAATTAGACAAAACATTCAATTTACTTTCGAACTAGAAAATGAAGGGAAGTTGCCTTTTTAGATGTTGAATTAATAAGAATAGGGTGTGAATTAATCCGATCAGTTTACCGAAAACCTATGGCAGATTGAAACATTATACTTTTGATGCTTGCTTCCCTTTATCATATAAATTATCAACTTTACGATTCCTAATTAATCGTGCTTTTAAAGTTTCTTCAGATAAAAACTTAGATTACGAGTTAGAGAAAATTAAATGTATCGCAATTAATAATGGATATCAAATTAAATTCATTAACAGATTAATTAAATGCACCATCAATGGTATGAAATTGAATGACTCTAAAAATAAAACTTAATGAAGTCAATAGAAAAAGGGTTGTAGTAAATTATTTTTCGGGCTTTTTTGAATGTATCAAAAATCTTTAAAAATTTTGAATTATGTTTAATAGCGAAATCTCCTCTCAAATTAAAAATGCTCTTAAATACCAAAATTGATCCCATTAGTATAGACGACCTTTTCGGGAGTTTATATGATTCCATTTATTAGAGGAGGAATAAAAAACTTTTATATAGGCATGACCCAACGTAAATTTAAAATCAGACGTAAAGAACACATAACAGATATAAAACTTAACAGGAAGAAAACCGCTCTATCCAGATTAAATCAAAAAGAGAACATCAACATACTTTTTAACAAGAGTAATTTAATATACAGGTCTAATTTTTATTTAAAATTATTCATAAGAGAATCAATTAAAATTTATTTAAAAAGTTCACATATTTGTAACTATACACTATCATTTCGCATCCCAAATATATGGATTGAATGGTTAGACAATTTACATGGTAATTATTTTACCAGACCAAGGACAATATCAAATTAAAAAGCGCGGATACATTTAATTTTAATAATTCTTTATTCCGATTTTCACGTTCATTGTACACTCATTGCTATAAAAATTTGCGCACCAAGAAAAAGACGTCCAAATGAAACGAAATTTTGCATGCGTAAACACTACTGTGATATAAGTAAGTGATTAGAAAACCAAAGAAAAAGGATAATTTATTCCAGAAAAAAGTACAAATGAACAGAAATTTTAGTACTCTGTTGGACCCCCTCTAGCGCGAATGCACGAAGCGATACGAACGGGAGTTGAGGCATACAAGTTCCGTATGATGTCCTGAGACATCTCGTTCCACAGTTGCTGTAAATGCGCCTCGAGTTTAACTAAACTCGTAGGGTGTCCAACTTGTCGTCCCAAATAATCCCAGATGTGCTCGATTGGTGACAAATCTGGTGATCGAGCAGGCCAGGGAAGGGTGGTAACGTGGCGCAGGCATGCTTGTGACATCCTTGCTGTGTGTGCCCGAGCATTGTCTTGCTAAAAAATGGCTCCTGGGAGCCCTGTCATTAGTGGCAACACATGTGGCTGAAGGATATCTTGGACGTACCGCTGAGCTGTCATAGTGCCACGGATAAATATTAGGGGTGACCGTGTATCATAAGCAATAGCACCCCATACCATCACTCCAGGTGTAGGAACGGTGTGTCGCTGCAAAGCGAAGGCAGGATTGAGGCGTTCACCACGAAGCCTCCACACACAAACACGATTGTCATCGCTGCTCAAATTGAATCCAGACTCGTCGTTGAAGACGACCTGGTTCCATTCCGTTGCAGTCCAATCCCGTCGTGCCCGACACCACTCCAAACGGAGGCGTCCTAGGGTCGGTGTCATTGGCAGCACACGTAATGGATGCTGCGATACCAGATGTCCTTCAGTCAGGCGCCTTGCGATGGTTCGAGAAGACACAGGGGTCTGAAGTGAAGGTGCTGCCTGTGTCTGGATAGCCGCCAATGAGGCAGTTGGTTGTACGCGTGCGTTTCGTATGATGTGACGGTCTTCTCGACGACTGGTCTCTCGAGGGCGTCCCCAGCCTGGTCGCCGTGTAAATGACATCTCTTCAGTCCACTGGCCCCAAAACCTCCTCACAGTAAAATCAGAACGGCCTACTTGACGAGCTACTCGCCGAGCTGACCACCCAACTTCCATCATCCCGATGATTCTTCCCCTCTCCAGCTCTGACAACTGCTGATATTGTCTTCGACGGTTGCATAACGGCATGTCTACCTCAGCGTTTCCTTTGCATAAGAAAAGATACACTCAAACAAGTTCAGATTACCAGTTTTATACACCAAGGATGACGAAGTTCAACGCCCTCTCGTGGCATTACTCAATGCGCAATCACACTGCATTTCTAATCATTTGCATATCTGCCTGATATGTACCTTCATGCCAAGTTTCGTTACGATCCCACAATTATTTCTTGGTGCGCAAATTTTTATGGCAATGAGTATTTGTAATTTTTATTTTTCTATTTACATTCTGAGGACGACTATTAATAGTGAGTTGAAACATGTAATAAAAATGTTTTAATATATTTTAAATGTTTGTTATTATACAACGTCTTAGAAGCAAAATGTTTTTTATAATATAAATTCTTATATTTTTTTATGTAGAATATACATTATTTAGAAAATGAAATAATTCTTATATCTATTTAAACTTGCGTGGCAACAATTAGAAGAGAAAAAACAACAAGAAAATGAACTGATGATTTAAAAAACAATATTTACATTAAAAGACTTTTTCAAAATTTTATTATTTATTGAGTGACAAGAGGTATTCAGCTGTAAGTACACAAAATTTGAACTCTCTGGCATATATAGTTTTTGTGTACGGACTCCGTGACAGACAAGCAGATAGACAGAGAACATAGACGAATAGGGTTTCCTCAGATGAACGGAACCCTAACAAATCCAAAATCACAAGAAAGTAAAAATATTAAAATTAAATTTACAAAATAAAATCTACAATATATAAATACCATTCTAAAAAACCTGAAGAAAGTTTACCCTGTACAACATACGCTACAATATTATGTTACTGTACTATATCGACAAAATCAGCAAAATATTACTTACAGAATATTTTCTATCATAAAAAATAAAAATAAAAATATTTACTACCGAACATGCACATGAGGCAAGTTTTTCATTAGAAATGCTTATACAAGTTTTTTTTTTTATAACTAGGGGGGGCCCGCCCCCCTGCTCGCTATGCTCGTCAACTCCCCCGCGTAATCGCTTCGCGATTCCAAATTATTGCCTGCCCCTGCTTGCTGCGCTCGCCAATACCCCATGGTATGAATAAGCAGTTGCAGACCTTTCAAATGATGTGTCACACGACTGGTGTTGTAAAGAAATTAAAAATGTGCCCCCTTGGGGGGCAGAGTGGGAGGCGACACAAAAGGCATCCATAATATGGATAAACAGCTGCAGACCTCTCAAATGATATGTCACACGACTGGTGTTGTAAAGAAATTAAAAATGTGCCCCCCTGGGGGGCAGAGTGGGGGTGACACACAAGACATCCATAAAATGAATAAACAGTTGCAGACCTTCCAAAGGATGTGTCACACAATTGGTGTTGTAAAGAAATTACAAAATGCGTCCCCTCTGAGTGCAGAGGGGCGGGGGTTACACACAAGATATCCATAATATGAATAAGCAATTGCAGACCTTTCAAATCTTGTGTAACACGACTGGAGTTGTAAAGAAATTAAAAATGTGTCCCCTCTGGAGAGCAGAATGGGAGATAACACACAAGACATCCATTATATGAATAAGCAGTTGCAAACCTCTCAAATGATGTATCAAACGACTGGTGTTGTAAAGAAATTAAAAATTTGGCGAAATATTACAGTTATCGCCAAATTGGCGTCACTTTTGACAACTAATTTTGGTCGCCAAATTTGGCGATATATCGCCAAGTTGGCGACAAACTTGGCGATTGTTGGCGATGGTAACCTTTCCTCTCTTTATGGTAACCCATACGGCGATGCATAGACGGAGCCCTTTCCTGATTGGTCTATTCGACTCATGGAAGGAGTGGACAACCCGGATTCGTTAGTTCCGGAAATCTTCCACATCAGCATCATTCCAGGAGTCATTCCTTTTAAGGCTAGTTTTTTTTTACTATAGAAGGATTTCTCAACTGATTAAAATACATGTTACATATCCGTATGAATACGGTTTCTCTCCAGTAGAAATTTTGTTGTACCACGTTTGATAGAAACCTGGAGTGTACTGAACATGAGCGAAAGGGACTAGTCCATATCGAAAATGGGTGAAGTCAAGACTATTTCCGAAAGAGTTTGATTATTACACATCCCAGAAATGTCGCATTTTTTAGCGAATACCTTTTTCTTTCCGTCATTGACTTATGTTTTTAAATATTATATTGTAATTTATTAGATTAAAATAATTTATAAAAGGGCAAATACAGTAAAAAAATTGATTTAAAGGTATGATTACCAACTTGAACGTAATAACTTACTTCCTCAAAATATAGTGTAATCATTTTAGAATTAACGACTTTAGCGGATTAACGACTGTTTGGCGTGATTTAAAAAAAAAATGTCAAATTGGCGATTGCTTTAAATTATTTGTTTATATTAATTACATTGTATTATTTGATGAATATTCATTACATTATTTAACTATATTTGATTATATTGGATCTGAATATTTAGATTAACAGAATTGGCGAATTTCTCTCATAACCTCCAAGTCAGATGCCAAGCAATCGTTTAATCTGCGTTTTAACCATAAATACATATGTAAAGAATTAAATTAGCCATCTTTTTATCAAAATTTACAAAAATATAGGGAAAATGTGCATATTTCGGAAAGGCTTATTCCAAGAATTAGTGTAACGTGCACAATCCATTTAATTTAAAATAAAATTTTACTCAGAACAGAAAATAGAAAAAAGTATTTTGAACCGCTTCCATGGATACGTTGATATCTCGGCCTCAAAGGATATTCTTCCTATAGAGTTAATGGAATCGGCTTGGCACTCCGCCAGTCAGGGATCTTACAAATGTGGTCTTACAATAAGCATATGCCGTTTAAAAGCGTTTAGCTGTTCAAAAACTCGTTTGCATGTTTCACATTTGTGCAGTCGTTCACCAGAATGAATAAGGTAAAGCTTCTTCAAGAGGAATGCAAGATGCGTAGAATATGAACAGTTGTTACATTTAAAACGTTTGAAAGAGTTGTTATTCCAATCAGTTGAGTTCGGGAATGTTAAATCTAGAGCAAAGGTGAAGCAACATCCACTGCTCTCAAACTGGAACCCTGAAATAGAGCTCCCAAAAATAGAGCAAATGCGGATAAAAATTACCCTGAATGACTGTATTATACTCTGAAAGCAATAGCAATTGGCAAACAATAAGATTTATTAAAAAAGGTATCGGAACAAATGTACCAATAAAATCAAATAACTTAACACATCTTTTAGTATTATTACACCCCCCCCCCCCCAAAAAAAAATGGTTATTAGAACAAAGTAGCGAGTTATAAAATTGATTATCAGCGTTTTGATTTTGAAATAAAGTATCAAATTTATAAAATGTAATATTCCATTGTATTATGTATTTGAACTGAAATCTCCCGTAGCCAAAGAATTCCAGTCAAGCTAGCCGATAGCAATGAGCTCAAATCTTTACAGCTTAATTACTTTGAAAATAGCACCAACATCAGGGTTATTTTGCATTACATTCGGTGATATATATGCATGCATATATTTTGGGTGTTAAATGAAAAAAAAAATATAATAGCCGAATAGTTAGGGGGTTGAACTAACAAGAAGCATACTCAGCTACTGGGCATACTCAGAATTTTTTGAAAAAAAAAATACTAATTAAACTACTTATGTATGTAATAAAAGATCAGTCAAAATCAGCGGCCGAATCACAGTAGAAATTCTGTAAAAAAATATTTTCGAATATTTGGCATGAAAAGACGAAAGTGTCACGCGATTTGGCGAGCAACTGAAAACTTTTAGATTTTTAGAATGCGTGTAAATGGCATTTAATGAATTTAAACCAGTGTTGGGCACGTTCACAAAATAAACGAACTAACTCAAACTCACGTTCTATTTCTGAAAAGTGATTTAAGTTCACGTTCAAATTCAAAAATTTTCAAACGAACTCATTCAAATCAAACGCATTTGTAAAAGTGAACGAAGTTCACTAAAAGTTCACTTTTTTTATGTTTGGATATTATTGTCCAAATTTACAAAATTTTGTGAACTAATCATTTGATTATTCGATATGTAAGATAGAGGTACGCACGGACGGAAATTTCCAGGCCCGATCCATAGAAAATATGTCCGGCCGATATTAAAATAAAAATTTCGGCCCGAGCCCAGCCCGGCTCGTAGAAAAAATTTAGCGGCCCGACCCGGCCCGATATAATAGCTAAAATCAAGGCTCGACCCGGCCCAATATAATAGCTAAAAACAAGGCCCGACCCGGCCCGATATAGCTAAAAACAAGGCCCGAGCTTGGCCCGGGCCGAAATTTCGCACCGAAAGGTGAAATTTCGCACCGAACCCAGCCCGACCCCGAGTACATTTCTACAGGACATTGATATTTATCCTTACGGAAGAATTCTGGCCAAAAAAAACTTACCTTAGTCTGTTTATAACCTCCATTTATGCAGAAGTGCCGTAGGCTGCGATGTTTATGCTTTCTTTTATAATCTTTCTGATTTAGACATATTTCCGCCTTACACAGTCAACCTTGTACAGAGAGTTTACTGTATATACCTATTTTCGGCGAAATTGTATACAGCCCAGGTCCGGTCCGGCGCGATCCGAGTCTGCAGAAGAAGTAAGACTAGGATACTACCCAGAGAAGTGATATCCAGACTTAACCCGTCCTGAGGCTCGTGTAGGCCTCTAAATGGCATTTGAAAGAGGGAAAAGTGTACTAAGGTCTGGAAAATTTTTAAATAAATTATGAAAAAATTGAACGTAAATTTGAACGTAAATTTCGTTCAAACTCGTCTATTTTTTGAGTTTCCAATGAGTTCAAACTCGTTTATAAAATAGTGAGCAAAGTTCAGTTCAAAGTTCACAAATAGTGAGCGAAACTCGTGAGTTTTCGTTCTGTGAGCGCGTTCATACCCAACACTGATTTAAACATAATGATATATTTTAATATATTATAAACACATATACATATTGTACTGCATACACATTATTTGTTGTTGTAGTTATTTAATTTACCCCAGGAAAAATATTTTCATACTTAAAAAATTCTTATTCAGAAAAATTATTTTCATGCATTTAAGCGTAATTCAAAAATAAAAGCAAAATGTTTCCATAACAACAAAATCGAATTTCCAATACTGAACTGGACTTTGAACTTTAAACAATTTTAATGAAATTTTAATTTAGTTTTAAATCTCAAATTTTGATGGTTAAATTTGAATATAACTACATATATAAATATCGATATAATAAAATTATACTTAAAATAAATTAAAACTGACAAAACCAAAGATGTTTAATTTATCTAAACTATTTGAACATGAATCTTTTCTTTTAAAATGCATTTGGCATAAAAAGAGCATTTTTGAACTTTCTTTTCACCACCAACCGATGATAAATCGCCAAATAACGAAATTCATTATTTTTTTTATTAAAAGGTACAGAGGTTCCGCCCAAAAAAATTTATAAACATATATATCCTGATGAGAAGAACATTCTGCAATTTTTTCAGATTATGCCCGTATGGAGACCTTCCTTCTTGTAAGATATAATTAGGGAAAAGCTGGAAATTGTTTTAATCCCTTCAATTTTGCTCTACAATGAATGTGTTTTACCTTCCGTACTAGGAGTATGTTAGGGAATATGCATAGATTTATAATAAAAACAAGTTGGAAATTCCACGTGAACGTAGCAAATGAGGTGCGTTCGTCCGATAACGAAGTTTTAAAAATATTCAGATCTTGCTGATATAGTAGAGCGTACTTCAAATACAATATAGTAGTCGAAATCTTTGTGTTTCTGTAAATATGCAGGAAGTAATTTTTATTAAACCTCAGCAACGTATATCTTATTCATAAAATGTGAAATAGTTGAATATAATTAAAACACGCCTCAAACAATGTTTCTCCGTATAGCATTATGTAGTGGAATACTTTTGTGTGGCCCTGTAATTTAATAATAAAAATTCATTGCATCACAGATTGTACGGAATGCATATTTTAGTATATATTTCATAGATTCATGCCAATTCTATTATGTTCGAATGAGTGTAACATCATTAAAATGCATTCGAAACTTTTTCCCCATTGACCGTAATGTAATGGAATACTTTTGATTGTCCCTGTAAATCATCTATGCATCCGACTTTCATAACATTTGAAATGACTCGACAAAATTACGTAATAATTATATGTTTTAAATTTCAAACGATTAAAATGCATTTGAAACTTTTTTCCCCATTGACCGTAATGTAACGGAATTCTTTTGATTGTCCCTGTAACTGATCTATCCACCCGATTTTCATAAAATATGAAATAACTCGACAAAATTATGTTATAATTATGTATTTCAAACAATTCGGTTGGGTAGTTTTTGCGTTGTTATATGCGGACAGATGGACAGACAGGCAGACGGACAGACTGAGCGACAACAATAGGTGCTACGTATTTACATAATTACGAACGCACCTAAAAAAACATCTTTATTAAATACCACAACATTACCACAAAATCATTAACTATTAAAAACGTATTCAACACGAAAGGTTGTAGAGCTTAGAATTATGAATAAAATGAGTTCCTATACTTTAATATTACGGTAAAGTTTAATATTACGGTTGCAATTCTACTTTAAATTTTTAGCCCCGTGGTTAGACAGATAAATTCAGAATTAGGGTAAAACTTAAAACTACTTTAATACCTTCAGTTTAGGTTCAGTTTAAATATGCTTTGTTTTCCCCTTCGTACTAGTTGAGCGTTAGGAGATATGTACATATTTACTTTCGAAAAATAGTTTTTAAAAAATTATTTTAACAGTACCTCAAAGCAGCTAACTCTATAAAAAAAAAAACATTGTCAGCATAAATTAGAGATGAGCATTATTTAACATAACAGGATAAATATTCGTAATGTTAGCCAAAAACTTATTCAATAGCAGATTACCAAAAAGTCCTTGTTAATTTTGGAACGCCTCGTATGATAAGCATTTTAAAAAGAAGAAACAAATAGTACGGCTGAAAATCATTTTAGGAATACATATTTATAAATTAATAAAAGTTTAGTTATATAAAAAAAATCCAACTTATAAATTTATTTAAATTCTGAGGCAAAGAATTTATATTACTGCAGAAAACAAAAATCCCCAACTGCATTGAAGCGCTTTTGAGACAGAGAAAAAAAAAATTCTGACGCACAAAAAAAACCTCTATGAAACTTTCTTTTTGACGCGTCACTGTCGATCTACGATTCCAAGACATTAAAAATCCCTTTGGTCTAATCAAGGAAGCCAGTCATAGGAACCATTTTCTTTTTGCATTGTCCAAGACATTAAAAATCCTTTTGGTCTAATCAAGGAAGCCAAGCATAGGAAACCTTGTTCTTTTGCTATCTCAAAAGCTCACGTGATAAAATCTCTCAAAAGCTATTCGTTGTTGATTATTATATGAATATTTATAAACATCTGGCTTCGTTTTTTCACAGAATATATTTTATCGTTTGAATTTTTTATAACGCTCACAGTTACAAAGATTAAATCAATAGAATCAGTTTTTAGAATAACGAAAACAACATTTATTGAAATAAATAGTTGGAATAATGAAAATTGCTTTTATCAACAAATAGGTAGAATACTGAAAATGAAATGAAGGAAAAATGTGTTTTTATTCTAAAGTTCGTGAAGTTAGTGAATGACGCTTGCAGATTATTAAAAAGCAAGGAGATAAAGTCGGCCATCTTTGGTCATATTTTTAATGGGAAGGAATCTCTGTTTGAAAAATGGAATTAAAGAGATTTACGGATTTAATTCTTGATAGAAAGCTGTTTTATCGCTCGGGAACGGGACATAATATTTTGTCGATGTAGTCAGATGGGTAAAACGGTGGCAATCTTTCAGTTTGAATATTTAAAAGGGATATTACTATGTACTCATGGTATTTGGGGAAGGGGGGGAGGTATTCTGGCGCTATGATTTTTATTTAATAAAATGTTTATTGCTGTTTTTTTATCATTATGATTTTGTCAATATTAAGTCGTTAGAAAATACGAACTGGAAAACATTACTCTTGTAATTGTATTTTACTGAAAAAAAAGAAGAAAAATAGCCTGGCGAGGACACAGCCATTCGAAAAGAGATGGGAGGGGGGGGCGAAGGGGGGCGGTCCCGACGGACGCGGAAATTTATAGGGCGTCAATTTTATACTACCTACGTCATTTTTTGGCCTGTCACAAGTTTTGGGGAGGGGATTTTAAATACGTACTTGCACATACGAAATTTTCGGGATGAATGACATTTGATTAAAAATATACAAGTAATGTTTCGTGCTCTTGTAGGATTAGCTTTGAATATGCGTTGACAGATATTGATTCGGGGATGTCAGAATTCGAACTTCAAATCAAGGTGCTAACGAATGAAGATCATTTTTTTTTTTTGAACAAATCGCATTGTTAAAACGGTGTGGTTTTTATGGAGGATATTTCTGATCGTTTAGAAAAAAATAATTTCTAAACCGTCAGTTTTGGAGTCATTGTAACAATTGCAAAAATGCTTTAAACTTTCTTCTGCATCATATAAATATCAATTTACATTAAAATAATTATTTTTTAAATTGTTAAGAAACTACATATTTTATACAGTGTTTAGTAAGTTTCCTATAACTTTTATTTAGAAAAAGTTTTTATGTGTTTTAACAAGTAAATCAGAAAAAAAAGTTCTACCGGCAAAATTTACTGAGTTATGATACTTATAAATTTTCAACGAGGAAAAATGTATTTTTAGGGCAAGAAAACGATAATACGTGAAATGTAAAGTATCACAACTAACTAAGTTTTTGTCTTGCAAAAATTAAAATTTTAACTCTACGTTGATTTTAAAGGCGCAGGTTTATCTGAACTAAAACAGCGTCTATATTTATGTATCAAAATTTTTCAAGATACCTTAATTAACGGCCCTATAATTAAAATGTCTGTTGACAGCATAGTCTCATCGATTAGTTATACGCTACAAAAATAACAGGTTGTTGAAACCTGTTACCTGTGAGTGTGTAGAACGATGTAACCTGTTAACCAAAAATAACTTTTTTTCCCATCTCTAGTATAAATGTTGTATAAATGTTGTGGGTACTCCTTTTATACTCAAAATTCTGTATAAAAGGAGTACCCACATTAGATTTTTTTGTTCAACATTAATGTCGCAATTCTACTTAAAAATTTTGTCTTAATCGCTAATCAAGAGGCTGAAGCCAGGAGAGATCAATTTACTTTTAGAATATCTCAAATCAGCTAACTATCAAAAATGTTGTCCATATAGTAAATATTGTAGAGCTTAAAATTTTGAATAAACTGAATACCTACATTAATATATTTTTTTAAATATTAAGGTCGTAATTGTATTGTGTTGTGTTGTTGAGGTAATAATTTAAAAAATGTTTTTTAACTATAAACATGCACCTATTTCCTAACACTCACTTTGTACAAAAGAGAAAATATAACATATTAATTTTAGATATAAACTAAAAGGGTTAAAACAAGTTTCAATTGCCTTTTAATTCATTTCAAACCCAACCCTCTGAAACAGAATTGTAACCTTAATATTCAACAAACGCATTAAGTGTAGGAACTCATTTTATTCAGAATTTTAAACTCTACAGCATTTGTACTGACAATATCTTAGATGGAGATAGTGGCATTGAGATATTGTTATGGTATTTAAAAACTGTTTTTCTACCATCTGTACATATTACATATCTGTACACATTTCCAAACGCTCACCTATTATGCAAAGGAAAACTTAGCATATTCAATCTAGACCTAAACTAAATGGATTAAAACAATTTCCAGTTTTCCCTAAATAATTCCGAATTAGGCCTCGTATACCTCTCCTACCATTCAGCTATAACAGAATTTTGTGTCCTTATTTCATTGCAAACTAGCATTAGCTCATTTAAATTTCAAAAAATAAATTTCCCATTCAAAATAATATATCTTTAAGAACAAATCCCATGACAACTTCAATCCATAATTGAGAAAAAAGTTACATCATTTGATTATATTACGAGCTTAACAAGGCATTAAGTGAAATTTGAACGGAACAATTGGCTACACACTATACATTGAAGGATTATAACGTATTCATTTGACTCAAAATTATAAAAAAAAGAAAGAAAATAAAGGCTCTATATAACAATAGTGAACACATGCTAAATCTGATGTAGGTTAAATTTAAAAAATGCTGATTTTCTACTTAGAGAATTAAACAATAGATTTTATAAAAATGCATAAAATAAATATTTTTAGCTGCAAATAGTTATAGCCATACCAAATACAAATGAACATTATTTTAAAAACTAAATTATTTCATTTAAAAAATTTATATTTAAATTATAAATATAATTTTTTTCAATATAATATGAATATAAAAATATGTAATCCATATAGAAATCCATAGAAATAAAATTGTGAAATCTATGATTATAAATATTTATCATATGAAAAAATCCAAAATCTAGAAATCTCGGGTCACTAACTGTTCGTCTAGAAACGATTTTCTATGCTATGAATACCCAAATAATTAGCACACTTTTTACATACAAAGCTTTTATATTAAAGGATGATGAGAGGTGTTTTTTTCCGTTGCTTGAGCGGGTGAATGATCTGTTACAAATGTTACACGAATAAGGTTTATCTCCAGTATGTTGAACCATATGACGTTTTACGTAATGTGCTCGAGCAAAAGCTCGGTTGCATATTTCACATTTATAAGAACGTTCACTAGAATGCACCACTAAATGGTTCTTCATATGACTTCTACGATTTGAGGAATACGGACACATATCACATTTATAGGGATAAGCTTTATCACAGTGGTATCCTACGTGTGTGGATGAATCTTGACGAAGCATGAAAGAATTTTGACGGCAAATAAAAATAAATCCTAAAATAGAAAATTCATATTTAGTTTTATTTGCAAAAACGAAAAAAAAAATAGGAATTAAAAAAGAAAACAGTAAAATAAATCATAACTATTTCGAAAATCAAATTCTAATCAATGACATTTTAGATTCAGACGACTACAGTTTAGCCGATTTAAGTTTACCACTTTCAAGTCTAGCCGATGCAAATGGTAAGCTAACGGTTTAATACTAAGTTCGTTATTCTATCGCTACCGTCATTCGTTAGCTTCAGAACCCCGAATTAACCTTTTGCGAAGTCATATTGTGGCTAAATAATATTGTCTCATTAATCAGGAGGATTTTTTTTTTTTAAATAAAAAATAGACTTTAATAACTTCACAAACACAACAATAAATATTGGAGAAAACGTCACTGCGAGAAAGAGAGCGCTTCGTTGAAAGCAATTCCATTAATTGAGTTGCCATTCGATGAAAATAAAAAGTTCTACGCGGAGAGAATTGCAGCCGAGCTCGAGCTGAGCCGCTACAGAGTATGGCCCCCAGTGACGTAGTCACGATTACAAAAAAAAGGTAGTACTTGATACAGATACATAAGATAGGTCTTGAGTAAATCTAAATATGATGAAATAATATATTTTATATAAGCAGTACATTAAGAGAAAAATATAATTTGACAAGTAAATATTGTACACACATTATATATACAAAATATTTATATAATATAATCAGTTACGAGATGTTGAGGGAAACGAACTTAGCGACCACATTTCGTGGTTGGCTGTTCGACAGGAGGAGCATTTATGGGGTCATGTTTTTGAGGTTGGAAAGATGGAAAAGAATCTGATAATTGATAAGCCGGTTGCTGTTGTTTTTTTGTAATAGTTTTTTGTCATTTTCCATCTTTGTGTTTATTTGTATTTTCTTTTTCTGATGATGATTGAGTAAATTCAATCGAAACATGTAAAAATTAAGATGTTTTAATGTTTTTATTAATATTTAACGTCCTTTATAGCTATTAAATATTTTAATGCATATTTTTGAAATGTTAATGGACGTATATGAAAACTTCTATTTATAATTAAAGCCGGTTTGATGCGATCAATTGATACAGTACAGCGTTTTCCGTTTAATTCCAAGTCAAACGTTTTATTAGATCTGGTAATCACTTTATGGGGTCCTGAATGAGAGGGTGATAAGGGAGGATTACTTTGATCTTAAAAATACATGGAGAACATGTTTGCAATGAGGGATTTACATAGATTTTGGGGTTGCCGTGCCTTATAGTGTCAACATGATTTAACTCCCTCATTGTTTTAATCATCTCGGTCACATAGGTAAGAGTAAGTTGTTAATTTACAGTCTCGCTGTTAATGAGATCACAGGGTAATCTGATATTTATTCCATAAACAAGCTGAGCACAGGTAGCTTGGATGTCGTTTTTAAGAGCTGTGCGCAAACCAAGTAAAACAATGGAGAGGGTTTCAGTCCATTGAGTTTGATTGTGCGCTTTAAGCGAACTCTTAAGATGACGGCGAAATCTCTCAATAAAACCGTTAGACTGTGGATCATATGACCTTGTTCTTATACATCTACAGCCTAATATATTAATTTCTTTGAAAAGAGAAGACTCAAAATTCCTACCTTGATCAGTAGTAATATTAACCAGGGTACCAAATCTTGATATCCAACCGTGTATCAGTGCACGAGCAGTTGTTTCTGCATTCATGTCTGGTGCGGGTATAACTTCAGGCCATCTCGTAAACTTATCAATGATGGTCATGCAATACTGATTGCTATCGGAGGATGGTAAAGGTCCGATAAAATCAACGTGAATATGGGCAAAACGAGCATCAGGTTCAGAGAATGTCCCAATTGGCGATTTGGTGTGTTGGAAGACTTTAGCTTTTTGACATTTCGTACAGCTGCGAACCATAGATTTTATATCCTTACGCATTCCAGGCCATACAAACCATACAAATCGTTTTGAAATTAAATCTAATGAAGCAGAGAGATGGCTATGAGATCTGTTTATAATGTACGAAATATTGATAACGTTGAATATTATGATACTACTATTCCGAAAGTCAAACAAAAATACCTTCAGAATGACAGACATATCAACTTCGGGAATCATCTAAAAGTAGTAACTGAGTATGAAATCAACAAAATTTGAAAGTATAGGTTTAGTTTGTGACATATGTACTGAATAAGGAGATAAAATTAAATAATCGATTCTACCGATAGCGTATGTTGATTAGTGTGATTTGCTGAGCGTTATTTGAGCTTTTAGAAGGAGGGTTAATTTGATTTAATGTCTTCCATAATAGAGTTTACGAAAAAACTGACGTAATGTGGAACATAGTTTTTTTTATACATTTTATATCCAATTTTTGGATACATTTTTTGATGTATTTTGATGCATTACGTTTCCGTTATATCAAAATCGTGCCAAAATGTATATAAATTGCTATTTATTTCAATTCAAACGTATAAATAATTTTTATTGCCAAACAATGTAACTTGCTATTTATTGAGTGCGCTTTTTCTCTTTAATTATTAACTAGCAGCCTTCGCCCGCTACGCTGGTCAGTTTTTTTAAGAAACTTTGAATCCAACGAAATTTTTATATCATAGTAATTTTTAGTTTTATATCGTACTTTAGACTCTCTGTCATCGGTGAAAAATCAGTCATCTAAACGGAAAGTTCAATGTTAGTCACCAATGAATGACGTAGCGCTCAACATGTTAACAATTTTAATCACATAAAAATTCATTTAGCGGAACTTTTAAAATAAAGCCAAACTTTTGTAATTGGGTTCATCTGATAAAAAACATTCCCTAAACATTCAATTAAACAACGTAGAATGCTATATTCCATTTGTTACAAAATTTCTGAAAAATTATCCAACTAACAATGTAAAATCCATAAAATCTATCTTGTAGAACTTAAGTTATAAGCGGCCCCGATGAAATTTCACTTTGCGTTTTACATCTATTGAGATAATTTAATATAGCTTTCATATAATAATCATGTTAACCTGATTATAGAACTCTCTTTCAAAATTATAGGTTCAATAGATATTTTTGTACTGTGATTAATACGAAATCCAGACTTTCTTTTATATATAGTGTTCTCTGATGTGTTTCTATATATATAAAAGAAATCCAGACTTTCTTTTATATATATAGATAAGGTGAAAATTTTCAGGTTTTTGCACCGAAGACACCGCCAAATCAGGAAAATGTGAAGTATCTCGCGAACTACTGAACTTAAAAGAATTTGCTTGGTACCATTCGATTCAGCATGAAAAAATAAACTAAAATATGTTATCAGTTGGAAAATAACTAAAAAAGTCGATTTTTAAGGAATTTTTTAAAAGTTCGTACCTTTTTATAACCCCCTTAGGGGTAGAATTTTCGAAAATCCCTTCTTAGCGGCACTCGATGTTATCAGAAATATTTTTACCCCAATTTTCAAGATTATAGGTTCGGCAGATATTTTTGTGCTGTGATTAATACGAAATCCAGACTTTCTTTTATATATATAGATAAGGATTGAAAATTACAGGTTTATGCGCCGAACACACCGCCAAATCAGGAAAATGTGAAGTATCTCGCGAACTGTTGAACTTAAAAGAATTTGCTTGGTACCATTTGATTCAACATGAAAAAATACACTAAAATATATTAATAGTTGAAAAATAACTACAAAAGCCGATTTTTAAGGAATTTTTTAAAAGTTCGTTCCTATTTTTAACCCCCTTAGGGGTGGAATTTTTGAAAATCCCTTCTTAGCGGCACTCGATGTTATCAGAAATATTTTTACCCCAATTTTCAAGATTATAGGTTCGGCAGATATTTTTGTGCTGTGATTAATACGAAATCCAGACTTTCTTTTATATATATAGATTAATTAGTATAAGTAAAAAATATTTCTGATTCATTTTAAATATGACGTCATTATTTATCTCGCTCCATTAGCTATATGATATTCATACCCCTTGTATTTTTAACGACTGCTATAAAGTACCTGTTTATTTCAACTATGACGTCACATTTTCATGAGTGAACCATTTTATTAAAAATATAATTCTTTTTCATTCTTTTTACTTTTAATTTATGTCACCATATTTTACACAAAAATTCCCATTAACTAAACAAATATCCTTGATAAATGTATTATAAAAAATACACCTTTTATTTTTATTTCAACCATGACGTCATATTTATTTTCTTTTAAATTATTTTATTATAGTTTTTCGCGTGGAAGTTTTCTATTAAAAATTCATTGCCGCTGAAAAATTAGTATTCCAATTTTTTATTTTTTTGGCAACTGGAAAGGAAAATGGTTAAATTTTATCTGAAAAATGCCTATTGATTTTGTATGAAAAATAATTAAATTTTGAATTATTAAGGAAAATATTTGAATAAAATAAATAAAAATTACCCTATTATTTAATCCGGACTTCTAACTTTACGTCTGCAAAATTTGAAAGCAATCGGTTCAGTAGTGAAAGCGGAACAAACAAACAAACAAACTCACTTTCCGAATTATAATATTAGTAAGGATTAATAGTAAGCATGCAAAATTGTTAAATTTGTTATTTCTTGAATCATAAATATTTTTTATTTAGTTATAACTTGCATTTTTCCGAGATTCGAAAATGAAAATGTTTACTAACTAAGAGACAGTTGCATCTTAAGCCTGCAGTTTAGATGGAGATATTGAAAAATTACTTTATTGTAATACTAGCTGTTCTGCCCGGCGTTGCCCGAGTTCATCAAAAAATAGCAAGAATTGCGAAAAAATTTTAAAAATCAAAATAAAACCCTCGAAAAATTTTTGAAAATGCTGCACAAATTTCGTCTAAACTTCGTTGAAAAGAGATGGGCTAGAAAATTGAAGTTGGATTATTTTTACTAATGTGGAAAAATCTTACAAATTGCAAAAAACATTAAAAATCTCACAAAAATATGAAACAAAATTCGAATAAACTTTGAAGAAAAGAGATCAGAATTTAATAAATTCGGCCAAAAATTGAACCTCTAAAAAATCGAAGCAGGTCACGAAGAAATGTAAACATCGCTTTAAAAATGGCAATTTTTTCAAAAATCACGGAACTCAAAATTTACTCTATTTGGATAAATGTTTTGAATCTAATTAATTTGATAATGTAAAAAGCATTGAAATACGAAAAAAAAAACTGCTAAAAAATCGCAATAAAAATCTTTAATCGCACAGGAGAAAATTTATCATATTAGCGAAGAAATTAAAAACCGAATTCCTTTTCCGTATCTGAAAAAAATCGCCGTAAACTCAAAAAAAAAAAAAAAATACTGCATTAAAAATTGCTGTAGATCAAAATAAGAGAGCAAAACAATTACCGTAAAGGATAAAAGTTTGAAACCAAACTCTTATTAGTCTAGAAATTTAAAATCGAATTCCTTTGAAAAATGTAAAAAAAAAAGACTGAGAAAGCCCAAAAATTGCATTGAAAATTGTAATGAAAGTCGTAAAACATTAAAAAATACCTAGGGTAGAGGTCTGCACGGGCCCGGGCCTGGCCCGTGGCCCTTACCCGGCCCGGCGCCGGCAGATTTAGAATAGTTTTTTCAACGGGCCGGGCCGGGCCGACAAAAAACATAAACGGGCCGGGCCGGGCCGGCAAAAAAATTGAACGGGCCAGACGGGCCGGGCCGGGCCGAAAAAAAAATTTTGAAGATTTAAGCAGAAATGATAAGATATGAGCTATTTTCAGAGAAAATGGCTTTAACGAGAATAAGTATAAATGTGGTCATACTAGTTTGACAACATCAATATAAAAATGTACAGTGTATCGGCATCGGAGAATTACATTATGTGTAACCCGTTTTAATATTTTTTTAGTTGACTCATGCCGGTCCGAGATCACGCTTACATTATTTTTCTACATATAGACTGGCCGGACCGGCACTAGACTTAATTATTGGCAGAAAACATTATTTGTAAAATTAACAGCGATAAAGAACTTATGTTAGCTTAGTCTTTGGATATGTACTTCTTGATGGTTTTTAAATTAATTTCTCAATAGTGCGAAAGTTTGACACATTTTCTGATTAATTTTAAATTGTAAGAGTATAAAAGTGATAAGCCTAACTATTGTAGGGATTTGGAATCGAATAGCGTTTTTCATTTTTGGTAAATAAAATACTTGTATAACCTTGTTGAGATATAATAGTTTCTCAAATGATTGTAGGTTTTTCTCCATTCCCTTGCTTCCGGAAATTCTATTCAAAATGCTAATTATGACAGTATTTCATTTGTTTGCAGTATTCATAAATTGCTTGTATCAAAAAATGGATAACGCCATTCGATTATATAGTTTCTGAATAAAGATATCTGATAATCTTATGCGTTTTTGAGAAAAAAAATTAATTTAGAAATGTAACAGAAAGGAGCTTCTCTGAATTTAAGAATGAATTTGGATTTGAAATCTATAATAAAATGATATAGAAATATATTTATAAATCTTCTTTTATTAAACAGCTTCAAAATTAACGATGTTTTTAGCTTTCTTTCTTTTTTCTTTTATTCTAAGCCATATTAATTTTTTAATGAATCTTTATTCGAATGTTGAAAGCCTAAGAATCTAATCATTAACGTTGTTAATGTGTATTTGCTGTAAAATATACTGTAAATTCATTCCATAGATATGTATGCAGTATTCTTTAAAAGAATCTTAGTTCTATGATAAAAATATGAATTTTTTAGAAATCGTAGAAATTGTAACGGGCCAAAACGGGCCGGGCCTGTTTTCGCTGATTTTTGTACGGGCCGGGCCGGGCCTAAAATACAAAAATTTAAACGGGCCGGGCCGGGCCCGGGCCGAACTTTTGAGTTTTGCAACGGGCCGGGCCGAAATCACTTTCCTACGGGCCGGGCCTGGAAATTCCGGCCCGTGCAGACCTCTAACCTAGGGTAAAAATTCACTGTTATAATATGAAATATTGTAACCAAGAAATTAACCATATTAACCAAAAAGTTTGAAATCGAAATCGATTTCTGGATGTAAAAATATCGCCACGAAACTTGAAGAATGGCTAAAAATTACATTGAAAATTGCATTAAAAATAGCTAAATATTTGGAAGTCAATGCTTAAAAAAATAATATTAAAGCAGGGCGGGGGGGGGGGGGGGGGTTATGATCGAAATCATTCATAAATTACAAAATGTAGGCATGGAACGTCAAAATCATATTAAGAGATAAAACATTGCATTCGAAACATAACTACATTAAACAAAATGTTTGATATAAAAATTGGTTTCTGAAAGTCAGAAAATCGCCAAGGAACTTAAAAAAATAGCTAAAAATCGTATCGAAAACTATATTAAAAATCGCTGAATATTTAAATGTCATGGCTGTAAAAATTTAATATTCAGTCGAAAATATTGTAATCGGAAATCGTTCATGAATAAGGAAAAGTCAACACGGAACACCTAAAATCCCCCAAACTAACTAAAAATTACATTGAATATCGCATTAGAAATTGGCAAAATTCATAAAAGCGTGGAGAACAAATTGTACTATTTACGCTAAAAGTTAGAAACCGAAATTCTTTTACCGATGTCAACAACTGTCACAGAACTTGAAAAATCACTATAAAACCGATTAAAAACCAGTAAAATTAAAAAATTCGGACAAAATTTGCCATAGTAAGATAAACATTTATATTAAATTCCTGCGGACATAATTTACCATAATGGGACAAAACATTGAAATCTGAACTCTCATTAGTTAAAAAATATCGACACAAAACTTGCAAAACATTTTATGAAAATACACAAAAAATTTGAATCATTCATGTCAAAATTTACTGCATTAAGCTACAAATTATTTAAAATTTTCTTTTCAAATAGTGAAAAAACCGCCGTGGACTTGAAAACATCTAAAAATTGTATTCAAAAATTCATTACAAATCGTTTCAAATTTAAAAATAGCGGGGGACAACATTTACATTAATAGAGTAAAATAGTGTAGTCCGAATTATTTCTTAAATACGAATGAAAAAATCGGCGCAAAGCGTAAGAAATAATGAAAACATTGCTAAAAATTGCATATAAAAATCACTAAATTTCAAAATTCGTAAATGAAGTGTAAATGTTTGAAATTAATTTCCTTTTCGAAATTTCAAAAAATAGCCGTGAGATTCAAAAAAACCAATACAAAACCATTGAAAAATTCATTAAAAATCGCTAAATGTAAATACATACCGTGAATAAAAAATTATTCTAGTCGTGTAAAACGTAGCAACCATTCTTTTTTACATGAATTACAAAAAAAAAAAAAAAAAAAAAAAAAAAAAAATCGACGCAGAACACAAAATATATCAAAAATCACATTGAAAATCGACAAAATTAAAAAAAGGTAAATGGTGAAATTTACTATATTAGGCTAAAAGTTTGAAACCAAAATAATTTTTTAATTGTTAAAACACCACTGTGGTGGGGATCGAAAAAAAATAGTACTAAATCGCATTAAAAAGTTCATTAAAAACGCATTGAAAAATGCACTAAATATCGCTAGTTATTTTTTTAAATCGCAGTAATCAGAATTTCATCAAACGGATAAAACATTCTAATCGGAAATCTGAACTATTTGATTATCCGGTTGACCAAGAAACTATCTGGGTCAAGCCATAAGATTAAACTACAATAATGGCGGATCGTAAATTCCATATTCACTTGACATTAGACATGTTATATATGTTTGTTACGTCATCAAGTGGTTTTTACTTCTTATTTTTATATGTATTTGTATTAATGTTTTTCTAAATTATCTCTTCTTTTATTATTTAACATAAAAATTACATCTATTTGCATAATTTCGCTTGTTTCACGATTGATATAATTTGGCGAAATTGGTCGAAAGGATAATCATGTAGTAAAAGGAAATTCTTTATAGATAATAAAAAATCGACACGGAGCACAACAATTCTTGAAAAATCGCGTTAAAAATCTCTAAAATTATATTAGATTAAAAGTTTGAAATCAATTTTTACTTCCGAATATCAAAAAATCACCATAAAACTCGAAAAATTTCTAAAAATCACATTGAAAAGTGCATTAAAAATCACTAATATTAAAAAATCACAGGGGTCAAAATTTACTCTAATAGGGTAAAACGTTGTAATTGGAAATATCTCATGAATGACAAAAATCCGACATCAAACGCAAAAAATCTCGAAGAATCGCATTAAAATTTGCCGAAATTCATAAATCTTAACAGCTAAAATTTAATACATCAGCCTGAAAGTTTTAAGCAAAATTCCTTTTACTAATGTCGAATAATAGCGGCAAAATTTACATTAAATAATTCACTAAAAATCCAAACATCGTTGCACGAAATCCCAATAAATTATATTGAAAAGAGAACAAAATTCACTAATTTAGGTCGAAAGAATGAAACCGCTTTCCTTTTCGCTAATGTGGAAAAATCGCCTCGAAACCCACTAAAATTCGCATATGAATTAAATTTAAAAAACTATGAAAATCGGCCTTCAAGGTGTAAAATTTCATACATAACTTCGTGCAGCGGTCTCTCAAGAGCATCGCCAGTACTTTAAAAATTTTAACATGCGTTATAAACTACCTTAAAGTGTAAAATAGATCTCCTTATTACACTTCCTAATTTTGTTCGCGCCCCTCCTTTCACGCACCCTGAAATGTGTCACATCATTCTTTGTTTACATTTTTTAACATGTATTATAAACCATTTTAAAATTTAAAATAAATCACATTGTTATATTTCCAAATTTAAACAAAATCGCGTTCTGTTAGTTCCCTTTTTCACCACCAGCTAGCGCACTCTATTCTTCAAAAACTTTATCAAAACGATACTCTGTTAAACAACCTATCAGGTGATATATTACTCGAGGGGGTAGCGGTCTTAAGCAAGAATTTAAGATATTTTATGAAATTGCTATTCGAAAATAGTGGTAACTAAATTTTTGACATTTTAGGTAAATTTCGCAAAAAAATACTACTTATTGCATTCTCAACAGCTCAAGATTTTGATGGAACAACTATGAAAAAATAGATGCTAAACGCAAAAAATCTTGAAAAAGCGTTAAAAATCACATTAAAAATCGTTAAAATCTAAAATTCGTAACAAACAAAAAATTTAGGGCTAAAAGTTTGAAACGGTTTTCTTTTTATCAATCTCCAAAAAAAAAAAAAAAAAAAAAAAAAAAAAAAAAAAACGCAAAATGAGAAAAAACACTAAAAATCGCATTAAAAATTCGTTAAAAATTCAAAAATCGCTGTACAAATTCCGAATAAACTTTGCTGAAAAGAGAAAAAAAATTGCTATATTGGGTTAAAAGAATGAGATCGTATTTCTTTCACTAATGCGATAAAACTGCAAAAAGAACGCTAAAAATCGCCTAAAAAATTATCAAAAAAAATCTAATCAAAAAATTGAAAATCGGGCTTCGAGGTGCAAAACTACATGTATAAAAGTACCTTCCCTCCACATTTTGTAACTCTACGTACAGCAGACTCTTTAGAACAGCGCTGACACACACACAAACTTGTCTCTTTATTATTATAGATTTTAAAAAAAATAGCGTTCTATTAGTTCCATTTTCCACCACCAGGTATAGCACTCTATTCTTCAAAAACTTTATCAAAACCATACTCTGTTAAATAACCTATCCGGTGATATATAACTCGAGGGGGTAGCGGTCTTAAGCAAGAATTTAATATAGTTTATGAAATTGCTATTCGAAAATAGTGGTACCTAAATTTTTGACATTTTAGGTAGATTTCACAAAAAAATACTACTTATTGCATTCTCAACAGCTAAAGTTTGATAGAACAACTATGAAAAAAATAGATGCTAAACGCAAAAATCTTTAAAAAAACGTTAAAAATCGCATTGAAAATCGCATTAAAAATCGTTAAAATCTTAAAATCGTAACAAACGCAAAATTTAGGACATTAAGCTAAAAGTTTAAAATGATTTTCTTTTTATCAATCTCAAAAAATAGACGCAATATGAGAAAAAACACTAAAAATCGCATTAAAAATTCGTTAAAAATTCAAAAATCGCTGTACAAATTCCGAATAAACTTTGTTGAAAAGAGAAAAAAAATTGCTATTTTGGGTTAAAAGAATGAAATTGTATTCCTTTCACTAATGCGATAAAACTGCAAAAAGAACGCTAAAAATCGCCTAAAAAATTATTTAAAAAAATCTAAACAAAAAATCGAAAATCGGGCTTCGAGGTGCAAAACTACATGTAAAAATGTACCTTCCTTCCAAATTTTATAACTACGTGCAGCAGTCTCTTCAGAACAGCGCTGACAGACAAACATCCTTCTCTCTTTATTATTATAGATTTGTTTGTTCTTTCATTTTCGATATATTCTTTGTTTAGTAAAATAGTACTCGAAATTTTGCAATTTTGAAAAGCTGTATTTTAAAAATGATTACTTTCACTCCAACAATGTTAAATAGTTTGAAATGTTTCATTCGGTGCCAACTTTTATGCTTGGCGACAATAGAGTGATGTAATGCAAACGAACCGTATCTTTAAATTGCAGCATGTATAAAGTCCTTTATAGCCGTAGCACGGATAATAAAGAACGGATAATACACTATAAAGCAACTGCTATTTAGCTTAAAATGATAGAGATGTCATACACGCACCACATTGGCACGATTTTTTTCAGACGCTAGTGTCATATATTCATCAAGGTACATAATTGGCGGTAAAGTGTCATTATTATGCTAGGTATGGTAATCAAGATGCTTTTGTTTATTTATTAATAAATTCTTTGTTTACTTTTATTTTATTTTTTAATATAAAAGTTGATCTGTTTTATAGTTATTAAAGTTAATTTTTCTTCCCTTTTTAAAAATATATTTGTAACTGGTATTAAAAATGTGTTTTTCGCCGAATTGGCGTCCAAAACAAATTGCCCTAATGTGGTGAGTATATGACATCTGTGTCCTTGAAACTAAAACTGAGATGGTAATATATTTTTTATTTAAATGGTACTACTTTATTATCCTGACGACCAATAGTACCATTTTAAAAAATTAAATACTAAGATGAGGATAATTCTATAATCAGAATACAAATTCAATTATTTCAGTTTAGTGAGATTGCTTTGGTACAACATTAAATACAATGTTTGTAATCATAATCGTAAATAACAATATTAGAGCAATGAAACCTTTATAAATGTACATCATTTTGATGAAATTGCGGCATTTATTCAGCAGGGATAACGAAAAATAACATGATGTTTTATAATTTTTAATGATCAATATTATTATGACGTTACATCTATCTACTTCTAATTTACATATAAAATGCAAATTTGCATTTCGTTCCGGTATTTGATAACTTGAGTCCTGCTAAAAACTTTTTCATGGAATATTTTTTGGGAAGCATTTAGGATGTTTCACACCGTTTTATGTTATTTATCGCATAATGGGAGAAAGCTCTATAATCAGGAGAAGTCATTTATGGAATTTTATTCATTTTAAAAAGATCTCCTAGATGTATTTTAATGAAATTTGGATTGTCAGTTAGAAAAAAATTTCAGGTACTTTTCAGTATATTGCACATCGCTCTACAATTCTCAATTACAGAATTGTGAAGAAAATTTCTATAATCATGTAAACCCGATTATGAAAGATTAGTCTTTATAAAAGCTATTAATAGACGGATTTTGAGGAGAATTACATTGTTAGTTTCAAGGATTGTTTTAAAAGTTGCATAGCGTTATGTCGTTCTATAACAAAATCTACAGAAAAAAAGTCAAAGATTCGTCTGGGAAAATGGACCAGCGTAGCGGGCGGTGCCAGCTAGTAGTTGATAAAAAAGTCTAGAAGTTGTTTAAAATTTAATAATTACAGTTTACAAAATATTATTTGGAGTGTAGAACATTTCCTATGAAAAGAGTACTCAAAAATGTATCGCACACTTTACCTATTTCAAGTTTATATATCTGTGACTTGAAACAAAGTGCCAATGTCCATTTTTTTCAAAAGGCAGAAAACGCAATTTAAATTTGAGTGATTTTAAGAATCTTGCTATGATTTCTGTACTATTATTTTCTAAAGTTATACCTTTCAATTCAGTAATGATTTTCTCACTAATCTAATGTTGCATTGATTTTTTTTTTTTTTTACAGTGATATTGGCTATTTTTACATTAACAGTAAATAAAATAGGCTTGAACAAAATATGTTTTTCAATAATGTAATATTGAGAGGATTTAGCCCTTTTAACAATTACTTTATATCACATTCTGAATTCATTCGTGCATTAATTCCAATTCCTCAATTTTGGACATTGGTCCTTTACGTTCCAAGGTACAGATATGTTACATATGAATAGGCATATGTCTTTTCAAGTTGCATGATTGGTTAAAAGTTTTCTTGCACACATTGCATAAATAGGGTTTTTCTCCAGTGTGTATAAGCATATGGTGTGATAGTTGACCTCTTCGAGCAAAATCTTGTCCGCATGTTTCGCACTTGTAAGGACGTTCACCAGAATGCACAGTACAATGGGATTTCATATTTCTTTTACGATTTGTGGAATACGGACTGAGATCACATTTAAAACGTTTGAGAGGTTCTTCATTACTCTGATTTTTGTAGCCTTTTGATAAATCAACAATAATGTGGGAACTTTGATTGCCATTAGAGTGAAATCCTGAAAAAAGTAAATTATTTTTATTAGCAAATGACAATAAAAAATATCCATATTGTAAAATTTGTGACTAAGTATTTTTAAAGAGAAATTCTTACATTCTGTCATTTAAATCACCGAGTTTCGAACATGTTAACAATAACATTCTGATCCACTTTTTGTCGACATGACATTTCCAGTGCACACAAGTAATAATTTTTTTTATTATTATTGGCATTTGAAATTTTTTTGCATATTTTCTTATTCACTTTGATTATTTCTATATTTTGTTCATATATTTATGAATACTACTTAGTAAAATTTTATTTCATGTAAGTTTATGTGAGAGATTCACAACTATAATAGGCCAAGTCCATTTTGAAAAAAAAAAAATGTTCATTTAGAAAGGTGCATAAAATGCGTTTTATCTATTCCCACAATAAATCAATTCTGTAAACAAATGACACATATGAAAAAGTATGTGAAAATGTACTTGGTTCAATGTGGGAGCAGATAAAACACATTTTATGCAACTCCTAAATGGAAATTTTTTTATGGACTTTAACTACTATGGTTGCGAGCCCGTCATATGAGGTTTCATTTTTAAATAGGTTGAATTAAAATGCAAAGATATTTAAATTAGACATTAAAAAACAAAAGAAAAAACGATGACATAACTAGATAACTTCATGCGTAATCTGTTGAACAGAGCTTGTTTCCATACTTCAAAAGTAAAAGAACATTCACAAGAATGCACTGGAGAATGATTATTCTTTGTACTTTTATGACATGTGGAACATGAATAATCTTTGTACTTATTTACTGACCCAAAAAAATTAATATTTTCTTCTCTACATTCTTTTAACATTATTTTTTCAGGTAAATTCACCCCTCCCCCAAAAAATGCAAAAATTAGACCTTTGTTTGTTTGTTTTTATTATTTTTTTTATAAGGCATATTTTAAATATTTTGCGGCGAGCCAACAGTGTACAAACTTATTTAAAAAATATATACACAAATAATAAATTTAGCTTTTATTAGAAATTTTTTTTCTTTAAGAATGCACAAATTATTCAAAAAAGTGATAGGGCAAATTAGGGATGGAACAAATTGTTTCCTTAATGCTATTGTACTATCGATGCTTTGGGGTTAAGACTTGCGATAGCTGAATTTTAATACAGATTTTTAAGGAATGATTTTCTTTTATTTCATTAAACATATTTAACATGTCCTAATTAACTATAAAAATTTTCAGTTTTACAATAAATCAATCCCCCAAAAATGGGTCATAAAACTGATATATAAAAAAAGTACTACTCTGTTATCCCGTCGACCGATTTCGCAAAATTATACAAATCGCCAAATTATAAATTGACGTAATTTTTATTTTAAATAAAAAAAAATAATTAGTTGAATATTAATAAAAATGTAAATAAAAAGTCGACATAAAAATCAATGACTTTTAAACACATGTATCCTAGTTAACGTCATTGAATTGACATTCACGATCATCCATTATTGGCATTTAATCTTATAATTTGGCGATAGTATTTTGGTCGACGGGGTAACAGTAGTACCAAAAAAAGGAATATGTAATGCACATTTAAATACAATTGTTAAATATACAATACGTTAAAATACAATGCATATGATTCGCTAAATTCAAAACGTTTAAACATTTCACAATATGAAAAGATATATATATAAATAAAATCAGATATTTTTTCAATTCTAGAATTTATTAAAAATCCCCAAATTTGGAACACCAACTTGATTTGAATTCTATTTTTTTTTTACGCATACTTCTTAAATATATCGTCAAAATTTAGCATTTAAAATATATTAAAACAAATCTGCAGCAATATAATCACAAGCACTTAAAAAAAAAAAAAAAGAATATTCTTAAAGAATAGTCAATAGCTAATAAAGCACAAAACGTCCAAACGAAGCAAACTCATTACAAGTGTTTAATCATGTGCCATTTAAGGCTGTCTGAATGTCTACAACTTGTGCCACAAACTTTGCAACAATAAAGATCCTCTCGTGTATGTGTAAGCATATGACGTTTTAGAGCAGTTGATTGAGTAAAATCTTGTTTGCATACTTCGCACTTGTATGGACGTTCACCAGAATGAACACGTAAATGCTTAGTTAGATCATTTCTACGATTTGTCGAATAAAAACAGAGATGGCATTTAAACCGTTTCACAGAATCTGCGTTTGGAGTTTTATTTTTCAATATTAAATCTTTAGCATACATCCATGAACTTTGCTTATGATCAAATTGAAATTCTGAAACAAACAAAACTATTTTGAAATATTAAAAAGATAAATCATTCGAAACATTTGCATATGCTTTTTAAATTTTATAACATAACGATATAATTTTGATTAAATATGGAATACGAATTGCATATTTCCAAATGAGCGAAAATTTCTCGGACCGGGTATCGAGCCTACACCTGCGGCTTCTTACGTTGAGCTGTGTAAATGACAGATTAGATGTTATTGTTAGTAATGTTATCTGATCGAAAATTGCTCGCTAGTTGAAGCCCAGTTAGCTTAAACCGTAAAACATTGGCCTTGTAAGACAAGGTTCTGGGTTAGATTCCCGTCCGGGACAATCTTTCGCTCAGTTGGAAATATGCAATTCGTATGATAACTTTACCAATCAGTTTGTGTTTAAAATAGTATAAATATGAAATGTTTTCATGGGATCAAAATTCTAAAAAGAACAAAAAAATGTATATTTATGAATCAGTATATTCTAATAAATGTTAACTAAGTAAAATTAAGCACTTTCAAACACATAGTAAATTATTAAAACTATCATTGCTTCATTGACTAAACAGATATAATATTAGTATCAATTGGATCATATTATGCAATAAAACGGGATTTTTGGATGAAAAATTGCCCATACGTTTCAGGAAAATAATTAAAAGAAGATACGACTGGAACGCCATGCCTATTTGCACAAAGTTTATTCTAACATTTATGCTCATTTATTATATGTAGCTAAAATTTATCCAAGTATTTACATAGAGTAAAACCTCTCTAAAGCAACCACGTTCCGTTCCAGTAAAAATTGGCCGCTCCGGGAAGTGGTCGCTTAATAGAGGTCATGTTTAAATTTAGATTTTAATTGTTGAAAAAAAGAGGCAAAAATGATACTAAAAATATTACTTTAAATTAGGGAAAACAAAAATTTAAGTAAAAAAGAAAAGTTAATTCGGCAGAGTAAAAAAAAAAAAAAAAAAAAAAAAAAAAAAAAAAAAAAAAAATGACGTTTTGTTTTGATTTTATCTTTTGTAACATTTCTTTCCATGCTCAGTAAATTAATCCAAGACTTTTTAGATGTGAACAAATATTGACTATTTCATTACTTTATCTATTTTTATAGAATTTCCTGACATAATTCGACAAGAAAGTTTGACACTCATTCATAATATGTCAGAGTGAAATTCATTGCCTAAAAAGACACAAAAGGTATTAAATACTTTGAACCTACCGGAATACAAAAAATCTAAATTCAATTTAGAAGTTATGAATATTGTACTCCCCTGGATAATTTTTCGGATAAGATCTTTAATCGACCCGTAATTTGCTTCATTTTCTTCAAAACAATTGGTCGCTTATGGAGGGAGTTCAATTGGGATGGTCTGGGTGTAGTGGAGGTAAAATTTGTATTGAGGCTAAGGGAATAGATTAAATAGCAAATAAAGCCTTTGTGCAAAAATGTTAAAAGATAGAAAACCATCGAATATAAATGCACAAGTAAATTATGAAAAGGGAGCAAACAGCCGTTTCGTATCTACTATCGAGATTCTTCTTCGGTGCAAAAACTCAGCAAGACAATGCAAAAATGAGCTCTAAGGGATAGAATAAATTTAGTTCCATGAAAAAAAAATGGTCGTTCAAAGAGGTGGTTGCTTAATGGAAATGATAGCACAAGGAGGTTTTACTGCATATACTTTAATTCATTTGTTTGATAAAACCGTACAATCACTTGACCAAAGTTAGACGTGTAAGTTTAGGTTCGAAGAAAAAAAAATTACTTTCTGCTAAAAATCCTATTAATTTCTTATGTACTAGAACGGTTTCAATTTTTTAAAAAATGGTAGTAGCGTATAAATTTAAAATCATATGTAACATACAGTTATAAAAAACCGTTAGATTCCGAAAAAAATTTAAAAATAGTAAGTTTCAGAAAAATTGCCATTACTCAAAAATGAAAAGTTTTATTCGTAGAAAAAAATATATATCTGCCGTAAGTCTAAAATAATCTAGGGACGATAAATTTAAATTTTCATCGAAATCAGTCGAGTAGTTTTCGATGAAACGGATCTTACAGTTCTTATATTTCCCCATAGCATTGCACCCAGCCTCACTCTGCGGCCGAATTCCTCTTCGTAATGTTAAGACAACGGGCGTTTGACGCATTTTTATATTCAAAATATCTCCTCGATAAACTAATAATTTTAACTTCTTTTTCCAGTGTTCTCTTCTTTAGAAATTGCATCTTTTTTTTTAGTTTTCAAAATATTTCTAAAAATCTATAATTTTTACATGAAGTGTTGAAATTTCACTTCCAGATCGCAGTTTTTAAAAACAGAATATTAATTTGAGCATAAATTTTAGAAATATTTTGATACCTAAGAAATAAAGTGACATACCTTACACCTTTTCCGGCACGGGCAAAGTCTGTTAGTAAAATGAGAAATTATCGCCTGACACCGGAATTCACAAACGAATTTTTTAGATATTTTGAATTCCTTAATTTAAAGTTTTATTGTAAAAGCAAAATTTTACTAGAATATTACTGATGCCGTTTGCAAGTTTCGAATTAAAATTAGGCATCCCAGACTGGGCACAGTGTACCCGAAAGGGTTAAAAAGAAAACATTGAAAAAAGAAGCTAAAAATATTAATTCCCTGAGGAGATACTTTGAATATAAGACACTATGAAATGCCCAAAGACTTAACAATACTTCTAGGTTATCCCGTCGACCAAAAAAATTTCGCCAAACTATAAGATTAAATGCCAATAATGGATGATCGTGAATGTCACATTCAATGGCATTAAATACGATTCACGTGTTTAAAATGTCATTAAGTGATTTTTATTTTGACTTTGTATTTTTATAAATATTCTACTATTTGTTTTTTCGTTATTTAAAATAAAAACTATGTCAATATGCATAGTTTGGCTATTAGTTTGGCTATTAGTTTGGCGATTTGTATAATTTGGCGAAATTGGTCGACAGGATAACAGAGTAGTACCGACTTAACATTACGGAGTAGAATTCAGAAAATGAGTGATCAGCAGCCTTCAGGCGGCTGGCCAGTCTTCGGCCTCGTGTTCTCTTTTTTTCTGCTTGAAGAATTTTTCTTCTAATGATTCTAATATTCAAAAAAATTGTTCCGGATAAAATTATTCCAGCTAAGATTTAATAGATTTTATCGCATTATTACAATTTAAGTACAAACCAAATTTCAAGCCTCTAGCTCAATTTGTTCGGTAGATAGTTTTTAAAATTTTGGGTCGATGACATCATAAACATTAAATACTCTGTTACAAAATTGCGTAAAAGAATCATCATTATAACTACAAAAATTATAAATTAACCGACAGTTCTGAGATGCATTAAGAGTAAGTGTCTCATTTCCAATTATTCTGAATGGAAATTTGAATGAAATACAAGGTCAGGAAAAATAGAAGCATGTAGAAGATAAGATAACAAATATCTCAGCAATTATCAGATCAAATTCATTCTTCATACAAAATTTGTGTTTTATTTTTATTGTGTTTTAAATCAATCCTTGAAATAAACAATTTTTATGTACCTTATATCAGAACGAATATTTCGAGAGTCCGAAAAAGATAGTTTCGGATAATCGAGGCTACTGATATTCAAATAGGCTTCTTTCTTTTATTACATTCTACTACTTCAAGAGCCGACAGCACAAAAACCTATGTTATATATGAAAGCACAAGGGGGAAAAACCTTTCTTTTATGGAACAATAGTAATAGGGGAATCTAATGATCATGTCTGCTGGAAGTGAAATGATGCAAAAGTCAAAAATTAATAACAATAGTGGTTGACTCGTAGGTTTAACATTGTGTTTGCCGTACTATCAAAAAGGTATAAAAACATGGAGAACTACACTCTTAAAACGAAAGAGTTGTTTTTCAAACGACTAAATCTTCTTGATTTAAACTGGGTATTGAAATAACTCAACTTCATTTAAATTGGTTAAAAACAACTCATTCACTTGAGTTGTTTCAGATCAACACGAGAAGCTCCCTTTCAAAACGAGAGATGAGTGAATTTCGGCTCAACTAGAGTTATTTTGTGGCTGACTTTTTAAGGAAGTAGGAGCAGAAAAACAATGATAAACCTACGAGTCAACCACTAGTGATATTCATTTTTGGCTTATGCGCCACTTCACTTCTGGCAGCTATGGATCATTAGATTCCCCTATTGCTATTCTTTCATAAAAAAAGGTTTTTTTTTCCTTGTGCTGGATAACAAATTATTGTTCTACCAGCTCTTGGACTAAGTATATAACAAATTTCAAGTCTATCTCAATTTGTGCGTGAGATAGTGTTTATACACACACACACACACAGTAACAGCATTTTTTTTCTAAAAATATTTTTTCAGCCTCTAGTGTCTGAAAGTAAAGACTTTTTTTTCGATTTTAAAATTTATTACAAGATTTACTCTACACTACGTATAACGGGTAAGTAAAAAGCTAAAAGTTTTACCTTTATGTTAATAAATTTTTTAATTAAAATAGTTTCAATAAAACATTTATTAGAAGAAAAATACGCATAGGATAAGATGATGAACACAATACTTATAACAACGCACTATATTAAAATCGAAGTCTTTTTTATCTATTTGAAGATAGATATGAAGAAATACTATTAGCTATTTAACTATGAAATAATATGAAGAAGTACTTTGAGCTACTTAACATTCGTTTATTGCAGTTTTGAATACATTATTCCTTTGAGAACATTGGGAGATACATAGGATTTTTAATCTCAACAGCTGTGGAGGCAGTCGACTGAACTGTTGCGATTCTCTGCTTCAGTAGACAAAAGATTTATGCTGTCATCTGGTTCATGTTCTTTAAACAAATAAACAATTCTTTAATGTATTGAACCATGAATATCCACATTTTAAGAATAACCAGGATCAAAGTATTTATTAATTAAACATACATTATATATACACATTTATAATACAAAATAATATATTGGAGTGTTAACATAGCATTCTAAGCTGAAATCTTTAAATTTTTCTGAAAAAGAAAAAAGTACGTTAAGTAAAAAAATTTATTTTAAGAAAAAAGAATTTAACATGCAGATATTAAGTTTCATAGAAATGTTTTTTAAAGAAATAAAATTCCGAATAAAATGATTAGAGGAATAAAATGAGGAATTATGAAATTGTCTTTTTAATTTTCGTAAATAGCTTTAATGTTAGACAAATGCAATAAAATGGCATTAATGTTAAGAAAATTAGCATGATATTGGCCGATAAAACGGGTTGGTAGATCAAATATATGCTGCTTGAAATTTTTGCAAGCAGAACAAGCAGCAACAAGCTCAAATTAAAAACTAGTCGTTGTGGCCACCGTAATACTTACCCATCATGGATATGCGCAATATAAAATATGAAAATAAAACGTGTAAACTATTTATAAAATGCATCGCAATTTCAAAATAAAATTTTAACATTTAAATATTTTTATTACATAGAGATGCTCTAGTATTAAATTGCGGGTATTACTTGATTGTCCTGTCCGACCCATTTCGGCATATTATATAAATCACCAAACTACTTGTGGATTATACAAATTGGCATAATTTTTATATTAAATAATGAAAATACAAGCAAATTGGTGAAAGTTTAGAAAAAATACAAGTAAAACGTCGAATTAAGTATCACTTGATGACGTAACAAACTAGTGTAACGTGTTTAATGCCATGTGACATTTACGATAAGACATTATTGGCATTTAATATTTCATTTAATATTCGTGATAGTGCTTTGGTCAACGGGATTATTAATTAGTATGGAATTGTGTAAAAGAAACATCCTTATAACTCAAAAATAATGATTATTAACTAGTTTACATGTCGGATTAAGCGTTTCATTTCCAATTAAAATGCATATTTCAATTAATATTTCAATGAGATAGAGGGTTACGAAAAATCAATGTGTGAAAGATAGCTTCCTGTTTGCTGAAAATATCTGAAACAACGAAGGAATGTCTTAAACTATCTTTAATGCTGAAAAGAAATTTAATTCGATATTCCAGATGTATTCACCATATTTGCATAGTTTTTAAAATGAAAAACACGTAGTTTCCACGGGTCAACTAGATGGAGACTCGATGATGGTTTAGGCTACCTTTTTCTTAGTTGGCAAGTGTATAATTGCTTTTTTCACATGCATAAACAAATACCTTTATTCGTATGTTAGGATGCCATTTGTTGAACCTGAGTGAAAACATTACTGACTTTTATGAAATTTTTAACAAGACAATATCCAAATTCACTCAGAAAGACAAAAAGTGGCTTTAAGATAAATAAGACACTCAAACTTGAGTGGTTAGTCAATGTTCCAAACCTAAATCCCATGAACAATGTTGGGTGTATTAAAGGGCACAAAATATATTGAAAGTTAATCAAATCGTGCAGCACAACTCGAAAGCAGAGTTAAATCTGAAATTTAGAAGATATGACGTATTTTGTCACCTTATCAAATTGAAGATAAAAGAAGCCCAATTGGCATATAATATTTTTATAATTTAGAAAAATATAATTTTATAATTTCGTTCTTATAATTTTGTTCTCAGTGCAAATTAAGTAAAAATGCAAAATACAATACAATATTTTTAACAATTGTTTTAGAATATTTTCTTTATGTTTATATTTTGCATCAAGTACGATACAATAAATTTATATGCAGATTAATACAGTTATTTTTTATTTAGGCAATTACATGATCATTCCTATTATTTCTCACCCCGTATTGTTAAGTGCAGTATAGTTAGATCAATTCTCATTTTTCCGTTTCACACAAATTTGACTCTTCTGGACTTACAGCATGGGTGTAGAGGAGAGTTCGAGGTACTTATCTTCGCAGAAGAATAAATTGTTTGTTGATAATGATTTTAAAAAAATGTCAGTAATTTGTCCAGGTATTAACCTTTAAATATACGGATAGTTTCACATACATAAAAATACAGGTGGCGTACTACACGCGTCATAAGCTTTTATAATCTAAATAGCTTTTAGCGATGTATTTGTATTTTTTAAATTTATACATTGTTATAATATGATTACACAATGTATCCTAGTAATTATATATATGTATATATACACTCATACTGTATAAATATACCTAAAATTGTAAAAATATTTCTAAATTTGGTGTTACAAGGTATTTCAAGCTGTACCGCAAACCATATTGGAAAAGACGTGGTAAGATGGAAAATTTAATATTTTACAAACATTCCTAGCAACTGCATAAAATTTTCGTCCCTATCATTCCAGATACTAACAATATTTTCAATTGTCTTATTGGGGCAAACAATGAACTATCTATTAAAGGTAGTTATCGTTTTACCATTAAGATGACAAATGGATGGATGAGAAGAAAGCAAAATTCGGGATTTAACAGCTTTGGAAAAATTTTATCAAGAAGCTCCAATAAAATATGAAAACTGCAAAAGAAAACAAAGAACAAAAAGAATATTAATTTCAGATTACCCATAAAATACTTTGGCACTATACCGAAAACCTGCGACAAAAGACGATTTTCAGTCTCTGTTAAAAAATTAAGTTATATTGATTGAAATTTGCTTCCCATCAAGCTACAGATTTCTGTAGCTTTACTAAAGCTAGTTTTGCAGATTTACATCTTTTTTTACATCATCAAATACGTGGTTTTGACTAGCATATAAAATTGGGGATTATTACAGCAAAACCCAACAGAAAATGAACCCAATGCAAGTACATAATAAAACTGACGTGTGATAATAAATGAATGTTCACTTTATGCACCTTTAAATAAAACTTTTCAAATGTTATAAGACTAATACATTAATATTATACAATCTTATTCAATAATATTAATAATATTATATATCTTAATCAATAATATTATATATCTATATATATAAAAGAAAGTCGATTTCGTATTAATCATCACACAAAAAAATCTACCGAGCCTAAAATCTTGAAAATTGGGGTAAAAATACTTCTTATAACATCGAGTGCAGCTAAGAAAGGATTTTGCAAAATTCCACCCCAAAGGATTGTAACAAAGCGAACGAACTTTTAAAAAAAATCCTACAAAGTTGGATTTTGTAGTTATTTTTCAACTGACAACATATTTTAGTTTATTTTTTCATGCTGAATCGAATGGTGCCAGGCAAATCTTTTAAAACCGAGTAGTTCGTGGGATACTTCACATTTTCTAATTTGGAGATGTCTTCGGTGCAAAAACCTGAAATTTTCAATCTATATAAAAGAAAGTCGAATTAATAAACTCACAAAAATTCTATGATATAAAAAATTAGTTAGATTCAAAGTTTCTTTAGAAAAACTGACCAGCGTAGCGGGCGAAAGCTGCTAGTATTATACATAATATTACAGCATTAAACAATACAAATTATAAAAAAAATGTAAAATGTATGTGGATCATTATATACGAAACATACAAATTTTGTATAATTAATAGGAAAAGATGTAAAAAAAAGATACCTTTTTAAAATTATAAAATTATTTATTAATTCAATTATAAAAAATTACAATATAAAAAATTGCATTATATAATTTTATATGTAAGACAATTGTTAAATATATGCATTATCAAAGTTCAATATGTAAAACATTAAAAAAAGTTGTTATGCAATCACAAACATTTAAAATTATTCACAGATGAGAATATTTGTTAAAAATAAACAATCAATAATATTCCACAAAAATTACAAATGAAAGATGCACATTATAAGTGTTTATGCATGTGTAGTTTAAGGGTGCCTGCATGTTTAAAATCTATGCCACAAACTTTGCAACAATAAGGTTTCTCTCCTGTATGTATACGCATATGAGCTCTAAGGTTCGATGCCGCAATAAAACGTCGTTTGCATATGTCGCACTTGTATGGACGTTCCCCAGTATGAGTACATAAATGATTAGTTAGATGGCTTTTACGATCCGTGGAATATGGACAGAACTGGAAGTGACATGTCCAGCGTTTCACAGAATCTGAAATGGTTTCTCTGTTCTTCGGTGTAAAATCTTTAGCACCCATAAAGGAACTTTGCTTATTTCCGAACTGAAATCCTGAAAAAAAATCGTGCATGGTAAAAAAAAAATATTAAAAGAAATCGTCCGAACTGCCATTTGCACATATATTTTTAAAATTTTGTAAAAGATCAATATTTTAATATTAAATAAACATTTTCAATGAAACAAAATACAAAAACAAACAAAAATGCATATTTATAAATTAATATGTTCTAAAAAAGTTTAAAATGACAGTGTTCAAATTTCATAGTGAATTATCAAAATAATCAAATTTATTATTTAAAAAAAAAATAGAAAACTTAAAGAAATTTATAACGAATATGGTTTATTACATACAAAACAAACTTTGCACAGTGAAAACGAAAAGATTTAAAAAATCAAAGAAAAGAATTTTTTTAGTTATAAAATTATTTATTAACTCAATCGTTAAAAATTACAATATGAAAAATTTCCATTATATAGTTCAGTATGTAAAACATTAAAAAAAAGTAGCTTTAATATAATCACAAACAATCTTAAAATTATTCACAGCATAAGAATTTGTTAAAAATAAGCAGTCAATAACATTACAAATGAAGCATGCACATTATAAGTGTTTAAGCATGTGCACTTTCAGGGTATTTGCATGTTTAAAATCAATGCCACAAACTTTGCAACAATAAGGTTTCTCTCCAGTATGTACACGCATATGAGTTCTGAGATTCGATGCTGTAGTACAACGTTGTTTGCATATTTCGCATTTATGAGGACGTTCCCCAGTATGAATACATAAATGACTGGTTAGATGACTTTTATAATTTGTGGAATATAGGCAGAAATGACATGCCCACCGTTTTACAGAATCTGCATCGGTTGTTCTGTTCTCCGATGTTAATTCGGTAGTACCCATAAAGGAACTTTGCCTATTTCCAAACTGAAGAATTCCTGTAAAAAATAGTACGAGACAAAAAAAAAAAAAATATATATATATATATATTAAAAGAAATTATCCGAACTGTCATTCACATATATATTTTTAAAATTTCGCAAAAGATCAATCTTTTAAAATTAAATAAACATGTTCAGTGAAATAAAATACAAAAACTGAAAAAAGTAGATTTAGAAATCAGTATGTTCTAAAAAATGTTAAATAAAAATAAGAGAGTGTTCAAAATTCATAGTTAATTATCAAAATAGCTTATTGATTTTATTATTAAATAAAAATTAAATGGAATCTTTGATTATGAAAGAAAAATTCAATGAAATATTGCCGCACCTTTGTCAGTAAAAAGATTAAGCATAAATGTTACCCGTAACGTGAACGAATTAAGGACATTTCACATTTTTGTGAGTAAAATGTGGTGGTGCTAAAATGTTAAAATTGCCAAATTACAACAGAACTTTGGAACAAATTCTTTTGAAAATAAATAAAAGCTTTTAATCACATTATATAATTTTATTTAAAAATTCTGGTGAGACTTTTGCTCTCTCAAGAATAATTTTAAAATAGTATAAATACACCACCTGGATTATCGCGCGCTTAAGCCGATTCTCAAAATCATAGTTAACCCTCCGATAGTCTTGAAAAAAAACTTATAATATTGTTTTCACTACATTGTTTTAAATTCTAAAATAAATAAAACACTATGTTTTCAATATTATATAAAAATACTTGATTAGGAATATTAATGTGAAGCTTGAGAACATTAAACATTGTGCAATGCATTAAAATTCTATAAGATTTATACACTATACAGCCAAAGGTGACCGGTCACTTGCAATTTTAGACGTTTTGTTTAATATCTAGAGAAGTACATAAGAAATTACTTAAAACTCTAGGTGTTTAAACAGAATGTCTTATATTTCTGTGAAGATTTTCTCTCGAAATCTCACAGGGGACCGTCATCGATTTGAAAAAAAAAATGAAGATTTTGGGATGACCCTGTAAAAACTAATGTAGCAAAAGCTTTCAAACTGTAGATTATGATTAAGCGGCTTATTGTAACTGCGTTTATCTTTATGCGGATAACATGTATACCCGTAAAAAATTAAAGTTTTATAAAAACAGTCCCAAATTTTGACAAGTTTTTGCTTATTTGTAGAATACTTAATCTTTATACTGGGATTGGACATCATCTGTTCAAGAATAGATGCGGGCAGATACTGTCCGAGCTCTCGTGTAACATAAAAAAATATTCTTTTCAGAAAACATGACAAACATTATTGTACATAATACCGTGTAATTGTAATAAAAAGTATGAAAAAAAGCAGGTTTACTAAACAATGTTTCACTTCGTATGCGTTAACGCAATCAAAATATGATTTGCATAATGTGTTAGCTAAATATATAGAGTAACTTTTGTGAAAGTCTCAAAAACATTGTTTCAAAAATCTCAAAATTATCATCGATAGAATACGCTAAAAATTCGTTGTTCCCAAAAGGAGCAAAATGATAAGGGTTGTATCCATATATTTATTGATTAGTGTCGATATAATACATGCAATATTACACGCTCTATTATATTTGATAATTCTGCTAATTTAATATTTATCTCTTATTAAGTATCACAAAAATAATAATGCATTTTTATAAATGTTTTAATTAGTAAAATTCATTTAAAATCTCATTTGTTTTTATAAAAATTAAATTTATATTTATTAAACTTAAGATTTATATAGTTTAATAATAATTGTTATTTAACTCAATTATTACTCAAAATTAATTTGATTATCCAGTTGAATATAAAAAAATACATAAAAAACTGAGAATAAAGATCAATTGCTCTTAGTATTAATTTTTCTTTAATTTAATAAAAAGGCAAATAAAAACCTCCATAAAAACAAGAAGAACAAAACGTATTGCCTTCAGATTACGAGCTTTATGCTTTACCATTAAGCCAAGTCACTTGCTTTAATTTTAACAACGTAACTAACAAATGTTTGATCACGGTTCTGGTATTGACATCATACATGCCGAACTCTAGGCTAACGAAACGACAGGCTACCGCGGTTGACGCATCTTTTTTACACACTGCTGGAATCATGTGATAGTCTAATGCACCAATGACAATGTACGAAAAGAGCAACACGTGACTGTCTTTTAAAAAAGGCACTTGGGATGCACCATGGTAGCCTGTCTTTTTCGTTAACCTCGTGCCGAACTGTATCCGATATTCCACCGACCTTTTACATGATTTATCCAAATTTTGTTCTTTACAACGTGAAGAGAAATTTCGCTTTTTTGCATAAGAAAATTTATACAACATGGTAGATACTGAGAAACCTCTTGAAAGGACGCGCTGTATAAATAAAGACCGGGTCCGATGTTACAGAAGTAACGTTTTACATATTATATAGTTCTTGCATATTACATATGAGTATGCATGTGCCTTTTCAAGCTGCTTGAATGGTTAAACGTCTTTTTGCACACATTGCATGAATAGGGTTTTTCTTTAGTATGTGTAAGCATATGGCGCGATAGATGATCCCTTCGAACAAAATCTTGCCCGCATGTTTTGCACTTGTAAAGACGTTTATCAGAGTGCACGAGACGATGGTAATTCATATGTCCTGTATGGTTTGTGGAATATGGACAGAGATCACATTTCAAACGTTTGACAGGATCTTCATTACAATGACTTCTGTAGTATTTTTTTAAATCAAAAACAATGCTGGAACTTTTATTGCCATTACAGTGAAGTCCTGAAAAAAAAAACGTAAAATTTTTATTACCCCGAAAAAAAGAAAAAATTCCATACTGTGAATTTTGTGACAGTGAGAATTTTCAAAAAAAGAGAAATTCTTACATTGTAATTAAACCATTGAACGCTATACATGAAATTAAAACTAACATTCTATTGTACATTATATAGAGGTGACATATATTGTTTAATGCACGCAAGTACAGCCTTACGTTTTCGTAATAATAATGACATTATCTGAAACTTTCCCCAAACACTTTTTTTTCCTTTAATTATTTCTATACATATTTTTGAAAGCCCAACTTTTTTAGAATTTTCATGTTTTCTTGTTACGTTTATGAGATTTCATTTTTAGACAGATGGAGCTGAATTAAAACTCGTATTTTTATGTTTAACAAAAAATGATGAAAACTTTGGCTTCATCGTATTTAAAACTAGTTGGATGGTCCTATCCCAAAACCTTCTTCGATTTCTTACGTACATTTTAATGTTTTAAAAATTAGTTACACATGTTAATTCTTTAACTTTTTTAATTCAATACTATGCTGACTTTGGATCTTATCTTAAATTTATGCTTCAGTAAGTTACGAGTAAAAACAAGTTAATGTGGTTCATGATATTTATTAAAATCTATAGCTTTGCCTTATTCTGTTATCAGCTGTCTACAAATGGCCGTTTTAGCAGGATACGCGTTCCTGTCTTTGCAGAAGACGATGGACAATAGAACGATTACAGATGTAAATTTTCCAATTTTCAATTTTGGGTGAAAAAAGTCCGGGCCAGGATTCAAACCAGGGATGTATTTGGCTGAATGAAAAAGGAAAATTTACATCTGTTATAATTAATTTACGTATTGAATTTTTGTGTTTAAAATTAATCTAATAGAACGATAGGCAGATTTTTTTTAATTCAGGGAGAACCTCCTTGCCAAACCCTAAAATAACGCACAAAAAAATTTAGTTCAGTTCTATGCATTCATACACTTCATACAATTTTCATTAACTTCATACACTTTTCGGGGGTAGAATATTGGAAATTGTACGAAAATCGCTTTTGCAGCGCCCCCTTTCGGCGTTTTTTTTTTCAAATTCAAGGAGGACCAACTAGCCATAACTAAACACTTACGCCTACTTACTTAACACTTACTTAAATCTATTTTGCCTGACTATATTCTACGAATTATACAAGATTTTCTTATTCATGGATCATTTATACTTGGACATTCGATTAAATCTAACATAATAGGGAGTTAGCATTAGGCTCTTTTGTCAAGCTTCATGTATTAAAAGTAACCTTTTTTTTTTTTCATTTAGAATAGAATTTTTTAAAAATATTAATGTAATTGAGAAAGTAGCATTTGCAAGTCAAAAATAAAAACTAGATTCACAGTTTATAAACCTACAAAACTAAATTAATAAATTTCTAAAATTTCTATATAAAAAATTCAATGAGCTGTAATGACTTCGGAAACTGCTAGAGCTGGTCCATAACATTAATTTACCTGAGCCCCCCCCCAAAAAAAAAAGCAAAATTAGCAAAATATAATTTTAATGATAAAATCGTTATAGAATTAAAAAAGTCAGTACTTATTTTTCTAAAGTTAATTTTTATTTCAAAATAAATCAACATTCAGATTCCAATTTTTTCCCATTATGCAAATAAAGCCCCTTTTAAAAGTGTTACGAATGTTGACGTTTTAAAGAGACTTTTGTGGCATTAAATTGTAAAACATCTGATCTTAACTATAAAATAAAAATGATAAAATTTACTTTGCAATCAATTATTTGAACGAAATTGTTAAATCTGAGATTCAATCAGTTGCATAACTTCTAGTAATATTCTTAGTTTAAAAAATAAATAATAAAGGTATGTTTTATTGAACTCTATGAGGCGATTGTCTGCGCTGCCGCATCCCGGTTTATATCTATGCTCACATTCCATGAATATTTTTAAGAAAGGCAAAATTTAAAAAGAAGAGTTCTGTGTTGTAAAAGTATATTTAAAAGTTTTGCCTTCTGTATAAGAACTTTTTTAAAAATATATATATTCGAGTACTTTTTTTTATTGGCAGAAATTTTTTCATTAAGGATCGTAAAAATTACTATTCAGAAAGAGTGATACGGAAAATTATGAATTTTAAGCATTATTATTTTTTTTTATCATCTAGTACGATCGACGCGAAGGGGTAAAAAAAAAATCTTTGCAATAGCTGCAGTTTAAATATAAATTTTTAAAGGAGGAAAAGTTTCTTCTATTCTGACGACAAGCGTTATTTCTTAACTAGCATATAACAATGTTCAGTTTTACTAGACAACAAAAAAACAGTGCATGTACATCATTAATTGATATGTGATAAAGGAAAATAATATAATGAACATTTAAATATTATTAAAAATGTACAATAAAAATTAAAGAAACGAACAGTGCATATGTAACACTAAATTCAAAACTTGTAAACATTATACACTAATTTTGAAAAACTATAAAAAATAAAACAAAATCAGATTTTTCATTATAAAATTCTTTATAGGGTCAATTAAAAATAGCAAACTTTCGTGCACAAACAAATCGCATTTAGCATGTAAAACAAGTCTGAAACAAGTCTTCTATAATCACATGAACTTTTGTACTATATATTTTGCACTTCTATAATCACAGTCACTATTATTTAATAATTAAACAGTCAATAGAAAATAAACTGCAAAACTTTCAAATGAGTAAAACTTGTTACATATGTTTAACGATATGCAGATTAAGGCTGCTTCGCAATTTAAAACTTGCCCCACAAACTTTGCAACAATACTCTCCAGTATGAGTACCCATATGACGTTTCAGAACATTTGACTGACTAAAACTTTGTTTGCATACTTCGCATTTGTACGGACGTTCACCAGAATGAACACGTAAATGCTTAGTTAGATCACTTCTACGATTTGTGGAATAGACACAGATATGACACTTGAAATGTTTCACAGAATCTGCATCACCACTTTCGTTGTGTGATGTTATATCTTCTTTAGAATAACTGAAGGAATTTTGCTTGCTACCAAATTGTAATCCTGAAATAAAGAAAAAAAAATTTTTAAATAAAAATTCAAAAAACACACACATACACACATATATATACATATATATATATGCACACATATACATGTGTGTGTGTGTGTGTGTGTGTGTACAAATACATACAATCGTTAATGCTGTCATTAGCAAATGTATTTTCAAGTTTTTAATAAATTGTTCAGCATTTTACTAGTAAATATAAACTGTTTTCAAGAGGAAAAAAATTATAAAAGTGATAAAAAAACCCACCCATTTTTAAATCAGTATATTCTGATAAACGTTAATAATTAAATAAGAATTTCGAAGTTCATAATAAAATATTAAAATTATTTATCTATTTTATTGATTAAATAAATACAGTAAAACCTCTAAATAACGGACATCTTGGGAGCGCAGAAATTGTCCGCTATTCGGAGGTGTCCGCTATTGGGAAAACCTCAGCGATTGAAAAATTGCTAATGAATGCTTAATGTTTCATTAGTCGATTTAAAAATGTCCTAAAACCTCTATTATATGATTAAACCAGAAATTAAAATATTTTCAAAGCAATAAAAATTAAATAAAATTGTGCACACCTTTATTCTTTGCTTTTTACATTCTTACAAAAAATAAATAAATAAAAAATAAAAAATAAAAATAAATAAATAAAATAAAATTTAAAAAAAATGTTACAAAAGTATTCTTTTACTTGTGATTACATGTAATTTGTTTTTCAATGTGAAGTTTTAACTCTGTCAGTATTGTTAATCCTTTTAAATCATCTTTTTCTAAAAAAGAAAAAAAATGTATAATTGTTTATTGTATTTTTCTGCTTTTTAAAAGCATACAATCTCCAATCATCCGAGAATAGGGGGGGGGGTATGTAGGGGATAAATGTAGGGGGGAGAGGGAATTTTCTCCAGCTCATCCCCACATTCATCTGTGATCACAAAATTTGTGATACATTGCCCTGATAAATTTAGAGGATTTTTATTTTTTTTTCCTCGTTAAAAAATTTTTTATTCTTTTTTGCCAAAATTACTGTTCGCTATTCGGAATGTCCGTTGTTCAGAGGTTTAACATACAAAAATTAAAATTTTGGGAGTGGGGATTTGAAAACTGTCCGTTAAATAGAGGTGTCCGTTATTCGGGAGTATCCGTTATGGAGGTTTTACTGTATAACATAGAATCAAAGAATTTAAAAACAAATGATGCAATAAAATTATTTTTTTGTGTGTAATACAGGGTATTTGATAATTCCGATTTTTAACCGGCCCCACCAGTGGCCGAGTGGTTCAGATCTCTCAACTGGTAGACGGCAGGTGCTGGGTTCGAACCCAATCGTGGCTGTCGGCCTAACCGTTCGGAGTTTTCCGTGGTTTTCTTCGAACCTTGCGTAAATACGGGTTAGGTTCCCTTAGAAAGACCCCCACGAAGGGCACTCTCCCCCTCGTCCTATATTTCTAGCGTAGATAATCGGACGATAAAAATAAACCAAACCGATTTTTAACCGATAAGAGATTGTGATAATGTTAACTAAAAATCGTTAAAAATAAGGTGAAAATTAAGATTATATGCTGCTGAAATAGTCCTGCTATAAATTTCAAATAGTTTTAACATTTTTATAAAGCGCCTTAACCCTGTAATGTATATTTGGAGACATTCTTCGCAGTCTACACAGAGATACCAAAACTTATTTCTCCAAGACTAAAATTCTCCGAGTTATGACACATTCAATTTTATGAAATGTCGAAATGTGGGAAGTTTTCTGGCTCGAAAAAAATCATCGGTCCGTTTTTATTTCAGCAAAGATTCAAAATTTCATGTTATTCAATGAATCAAAATTTGGTGAGTTTTGACTCGAAAAATTTGAGCGTCATTTTTTGTACGTCTCAGACTGGATAAATTTTCTTAACCCTTCAGTGCAGGATTTTTTCTTTTTTATATAAAAAATATCATTTGAAACCAGCCTAATAAAGAAGAAAATAAAATTAAATACATAAATACATTTAAAAATTTCAGCTAAAACTTGATATTTTATGGTGCATTGTTCCCGAAATACACAATTGGAGTTTTAAAATATTGTATTGCTGTATTTTACAACAAAATTAGCTTAAATTAATTCAATATGCTCTACACTACGCAAATTTTTCATGTTATATTTAAGTATTCAGTAAAAATAATGAAAGTAAAATTTTGCCTTACTAATTTCATAGAAATTTCTTTTGTTTTCGAAAAACAAATTCTAATATGTTGCCAAATGCAACTATTTAACATGACAAACAAGTATTTCATTTTTTGGGCTGTTCTTGATTTGGGATAGAGATCACATTGGGCAAATTAATGGCACAAAATAAGAATTAGGTATGTGCCAGATGTGGCACGCGGTGCAGTGGAGGTTTAAAATGTAACTTATAGCTTAAGTGGAAAAATTAAAAGTAATACCTTGAAGATTAATTGAAGGAATATTTCACAAAGAAAATCCTAATTACCACATCATTTTGAACTTTACGTACAATTCATATCGTAAACGTAGATTTTAAAGGAAAACTTGAAAATGTGTTTTTATATTTTCTAACATTCTGCATAGATTTATCATGTAGGATGAATTAAAAAAAATCAGGCTTATAATGAAGCTTAAAGAATTACAATGCAAAAAAATTAACATAAATTAAATTCTCCAATTAATTTCGCATACAACCTATACATATGAGTTTTGAATATTAAATGTGAGCATGCAAAAGCTTTATTCGTTATATAATATCCTGCACACATCACATGAGTAAAAATTATCGCTAGTATGAATACGGACATGATGTCTTAGAACTTCAGTTTCAGCAAAACTTCGCTTGCATATTTAGTATTCTATAAATCGGGAGGCGCGGAGTAGACAATCACCTCATCGAGTTCACGGCTGATATTCCATAATTAGTTTAAACTCGACATATAAAACACAATCTGTCTGCCACGTCATATTTTTGTAGAAAATACTTAAAAACTCGACATATAATAAAACACAATCTGTCTGCCACGTCATATCTTTGTAGAAAATAGTTAACTCGTAGGTTTATTATTGTATTTCTGTTTCCAGTCTTCCATGTTTTCGTTTATTTTGTTTCAGGAAAACAATAATAAACCTACGAGTCAACCACTAAAATAAGATCTCCCCCCTTACTTGGCAGACGAATTGCGTTTTAATATGCGAATTGAGATTTAAATAATTCTGGAATTTCAGTCGGGAACTCGATTAGGTGATTGTGCTACCACATCCTGGGTCTACTAGAATGCTGGAATAAATGCTTTCCTGAGCCACTTCATTGATTTGTAGAATATGAACAAAGTTTACATTTGAAACTTTTGAGAAAATCTGCATTACAATGATTTCTGTAGTGTGTGGTCATATCTTTATGAAACGTGAAGACACTTTGATTGTTATCAAACTGGAATCCTGAAATAGATAACAAAAAGTTAGCTTTGGAAGTAAAAATAAGAGAGATACTAATGACAAATACATAACATGCTCCGAATATGCGGATTACTTCTATTTTATTTTTTTAATTTTTTTTTTTTTTTGGTGCGTTCGTAATTGTGTAAACACGTAGCACCTATAGTTGTCGTTCAGTCCGTCTGTCTGCATATAACAACGCAAAAACTACCCAACCGAATCCTTTGAAATTTAAAATATATAATTATTACATAATTTTGTCGAGTCATTTCAAATTTTATGAAAATAGGATGCACAGATCAAATACAGGGACAATCAAAAGTACTCCGTTACATTACAGTCAATCGAAAAAAAAAAGTTTCAAAGGCATTTTAATACTATTACACTCATTCGAACATAATATTGATATGCATCATAAAGTACATATTTTAATATAGATTTTGCATAATCCGTTGTGCAAAGAACATTTGTTATTGATTTACAAGGCCCCACATAAGTATTCCATTATACAGGGTGTCCCAAAAGGTCGTTTACAAACTTAACATGCTGGTTTGTCATATCATGATGAACAATATTAAATAGGAAACTAAGGGTCCCAAACGTCTTCCGAAGAAGATAGGCGCCATTAAAGTTTAGGGTCCAAAAATTCAAATGATTATAAAAAACAGAAAAATTGGTCGATTCGTTTGCGGTTTTCACTAAAACTATTCTTTGTCAGTATTTTTTTTTAAATAAATTATTTAGATAAATTTCAAAAAATGCCGATAGAGGGCGCTTTAGATTTTGGAGTAACGATAAACTAGTTTTTACCATTATTTTTTGCATCTCATTAAATTTTTTTAGAAGCTTAGACAAACTTAAATTTTAAGCTCAAAATCTAAATCGTTGGAAGTGGTTAAGTAGCGCAAACTGAATTGCGGGGGGGGGGGGGGGGGGGAGGTTCAAATTTCAAATGATTATAAAAAACGGAAAAATTGGTCAATTGATTTGCGATTTTCACTAAAATTATTCTTTATGTCAGTATTATCTTGAAAATAATTTATAAAGATAAAATTCAAAAAATGCCGATAGAGGGCGCTTTAGGCTTTGGAGTAACGTACAACTATTTTTTTCCGTTATTTTTTGCATCTCGTAAATTTTTTTTAGAAGCTTAGACAAACTTAAATTTTGAGATGAAAATATGAATCGTTGGGAGTGGTAAAGTAGCGCAAACTCAACTGTGTTCAATGGGGGTGGGGAAGTTCAAATTTCATATGATTATAAAAAACGGAAAAATTGGTCGGTTTTCGCTAAAATTATTCTTTATGTCAATATTTCCTTCAAAATAAATTTTAAAGATAAATTTTAAAAAATCCGTTAGAGGGCGCCTTAAACTTTAGAATAACCAACAATTATTTTTTAACTTTATATATATATATATATATATATATATATATATATATATATGTGTGTGTGTGTGTGTATCTAATAAAATGCTTGCAAAAGTTTAGACTTAAATTTTGTGCTCAAAATCTAAATCGATAGGAGGGGCTAGGAAGCGCAAACTGAACTGTGTTCAGGAGTTGAAATGTTACCTTCCCCACCCTTTGAACGCAGTTCAATTTTTGGCCGCTTAATTACTCACAACGATGCAGATTTTGAGCACAAAATTTAAGTTTGAACTTTTACAAGCAATTTATTAGATTAAAAAAAAAAAAGCTTTAAAAATAGTTGTTGGTTACTATAAAGTTTAAGGCGCCCTCTGACGGAATTTTTTGAAAGATATCAGTAAAATTTATTTTCAAAAAAATATTGATATAAAGAATAGTTTTAGCGAAAACCGACCAATTTTTCCGTTTTTTATAATCATTTAAAATTTAAACCTGCCCACCCCCATTGAACACAGTTCAGTTTGCGCTACTTAACCATTCCCAACGATTCAGATTTTTATCTCAAAATTTAAGTTTATGTCTAAGCTTCTAAAAAAATTTTATGAGATGCAAGAAATAACGGAAAAAAATAGTTGTACGTTACTCCAAAGTCTAAAGCGCCCTCTATCGGCTTTTCTTGAATTTTATCTTTAGAAATTATTAGCAAGATAATACTGACATAAAGAATAATTTTAGTGAAAATCTCAAATCAATTGACCAATTTTTCCGTTTTTTTATAATCATTATAAATTTAATCCTCCCCCGCAATTTATTTTGCGCTACTTAACCACTTCCAACGATTTAGATTTTGAGCTCAAAATTTATGTCTAAGCTTCTAAAAAAATTTTATGCGATGCAAAATATAATGGTAAAAACTAGTTTATCGTTACTCCAAAATCTAAAGCGCTCTCTATCGACATTTTTTGAAATTTATCTTTATAATTTATTTTCAAGAAAATACTGACATAAAGAATAGTTTTAGTGAAAACCGCAAACGAATCGACCAGTTTCTGTTTTTTATAATCATTTGAATTTTTGGACCCTAAACTTTAATGGCGCATATCTCCTTTGGAAGAAGTTTGGGGCCCTAAGTTTCCTATTTAATATTATTCATCATGATATGACAGACCAGCATGTTAAGTTTGTAAACGACCTTTTGGGACACCCTGTATAATGAGTATAAAGAGAACATTGTTGCGTATTTTAATTGTAATTAACTATTTACAATTTTATGAGATTGATATTTGAGAGTGACATTTTTAAAACTTCATTATCGTACGAACGCACCTCATTTGCTACGCTTCACGTACAATTTCCAACTTGTTTTTTTAGGAAAGATTATATTATAATTATGATATTTTTGAAAAAATATAAGCATGTTCTAATAGAAGCTACCATATCCTCTTCAGATCCGATATTTCCTATAGGATACACATCTTCGCAATTTTTTTTTCACGTGCATAAATAATGTTAAAAAAATCAGAAATTAGTGTGAATGGAGCGTAAGAGAAAGTATAGTTAAACAAAAAAGCATTTTATTTCTTAAAGTTTTTTTTTTTTTTTTTAATGAGCTCCAATTTACATGAAAAATGGCCTGCAACAAAAATGTACGAAATATACAAAAATGAAAACGTAAATAATTTTATGCTACGGTACGATGGTCTATTAGTAATAAAAAAAATATTAAATATATATTTATGTTTTTCCAATGCAAAAGAGTAAAAGAAATATCAAATTGCGAAAAAATGTGTTTCGAGTCCGCATGTATCATCCGCATGAATTTCAAAATTCAAAATGTTAATGTCCACAAGTTTCTTTAAAATATGCCCTACGAACGTATGAATAGTAATGACGCCTCTGTCGGTGCCACAAAAAAAGGAGTTATTTCAATGATACGAAACTTACAACTTTGTCATCACAGTATTATAGTAGTAACGACACACATACGTCTGATAGGGGTGGCAGTAAATGTTCTAATAATATAAGTACACTATAAAAACATTAGAAAAAAAACAGAAATCGCTGTAAATTTAACATAACGTTTTACTGAGCGTTATGATTGAAAGTTAAAGTTTTTTGCTGAACTAATAAAATTTCTCCTAAAATTAATGTATTTAAGCATTTGAGGTTTTAACAAAAAAATTACATTAAAATGGTATCTTATTTAGTTCTCTTCCAATAAAGAATTAAAGAATGCTTTCTTGCACTTTTTATTTACTTATTTTTTTATTTACAAAGTAACGATAAAAGCAGAAAAATTCTATTTTTCTACAACAAAACAAATACTATAAATAATTGCCATACAATAAAAATAAAATTCTTCTTGAATACTACATTCTTTTATTAGGTATCTCATTAAATACTAGAACAAAGATAAGAAAAACAAATACTATCATTCACTGAAAGGTGCATACAATGCTCAAAACAATTAAAGGATATTGCAAGTCTTATATAAAGTAACAGTATAAGTAAAATTTCTTTTGCACAAATGGAAGATGAGAGTCAAAAATGCAAATTTCTCTCATTTTAAAATTTAGGATTATGTAAATTTTCTGTATGATAACAAAAAAAGATACTTTAATGAATGAGTTTGGATTTTCAACTTACTCAAACAATTATAGACATTCAGTAAAGATTTGCTTCGATGTCTCAGCGAAGTAATATAACCGAATTAGAAGTTTGGGGAATTGTTGGTCGATTAGAAGGAAGACAAACACAAGCCGAAGTAGCAGAAGCCGCTAATGTTTTATTTTCAGGTTTAAAGTGTAATTTTCAGGATCTCTAATCATTTTGGTGATACTAGAAATGCATGCCGAGGACTCGGAAGAGATCTCAATGCCCAATAAAATATATATTTAATGCTTAACGACTCGTAGACACCAGAATATGACTACTACTCTTATTTAAGAACACATTCTCCGAGTTACTGGCAGCACAAGTTCAACTCAACCTTTCTGAAACCAGCTCCACGCCATAGGTCTTTATGTTCCAGACCAATTGTATGTGTTATGTTTATATCAAGTCACCATAGCACCCGTAGGGAACAGCAGGGCAAGTGAATGAAAAATAAATGGAGCATTATTCTTCTCTCTGAGAAGTTATTTTTTTTTTGTTCATCCTGATATTAGACGTTTTTATTCCAAGGGGGCGTGACACTAGAAACACTTTTGTTCGCGCAAGGAAGTGTCAGATTTTGCGGTTGGGTAGTGATGGTCTATATTTGCATCTTCAGTGTACGGGTGCATCGACCTCCACATGAAGCTCTGACCCGTCAGCAATATGTGGATGAGATTCTCAAATGTTTTACACATAATGGAACACAACATTGTGTTAATAGATAACAACTTAAAACCCTAGCGTTCCCACATGATGGATAATTTTATTTTCGTGGAAAGAGCAATACAAATGGAATAGTCAGCGTTTTCTCCAGACAGGAACCCAGTAGAACATACATCCGACATTCCAGGTAAACGCGAGGCTAATGAAAAAGACAGGCTACCGTGGTGCATCCCAAGTATCTTTTTTTACAGACCGCTAGAATGACGTAGTGCTCTATTCGTGCATCCGCATTGGTGTATTCGAGTATCACGTGACTCCAGCGATCTGTAAAAAAAGATACGCTGAATGCACCGCGGTAGCCTGTCTTTCTCGTTAGTCTCGAGGTAAACGGGTTGCTTGCCACCTACGAGCTCTACCATTTCTTCGTAGGGTAGGAGAGAATACTCTCGCGTTTTAATTAATAGTTTCATTGACTCCAAATCCCAACGGCTTTCAGCGTTGCTGGGCATCCGGAAAAAACACACAATTAGTAAAAACGATTTCCTTTGAGGAAAATGCATTTATTATATGTTTTTATCACGTATGCAAAAATTTTTTTTCTTTTACACCCAATAACTTCAAACATTTTTCTTTCTGCTAAACGTGTGCAATTTTTTTCTCATAAATCCTACTACGCCTCTCGATCATCTAAACATTTTCCTAGCTCAAGATCCATCCATAATATACATATCCTTTAACTGTTTTGAACGGTGTATATACAGATCTTTCATAACCTGTGCTTAAAAAAATGTATAAATACGTTTTGAATTGCTGTAAGAAAATGTATTCGGAATTTATTTCATGATGTACGATATTCTTTGCAGTCTTTTTTAAAGTAAAATAACTAGTTCAAATATATTTAACATAAAGGTCAAGAATTTGGCAGCAATATATATTTTTTTACTGGTAAAACCAGTACATTATGAAAGTCTATAATGTAGAGTATACTCAATGTTTTCCTATTACATAGAATGTTATCTCTTATCGTTGACGATTAGCCATAAAGCTTTAATTTTACAGATTTAGCTCCAACTTTAAAAAATATGTATTATCGAAAATCTATGACAGATTAGCAACTTAAATAAAAATTATACGACGCCTAGTCTTATAAATTATATTCACAAAATCTTTCTTTTGGTTAGACAAGTAAAATAGTGAAAATGCATCCTTCTACAAGCAAAGTTTGCTAATTAAGTCTTGATATTCTGAAGCGCATGAATTTAATTTTAGTACCAATAAAGATGAAAATCTCATAAAATTTAAATTATCATAATGCGATAAATTTAGATCTTCAGAAATGATTTTTTATATGTTTTTCTTGTTCTTTTTAAGGAACGGGGAAATATTTTCTTTAATATAGCATGTATAGCACCACATATTTTTCAAGTTTCGTATTTTACCACGTGTAAAAGACTTATGAAAATTAATGACATACTCTATTTTTATATTTTACAGTGGAAATTAGGCTTCTATTATCAGCGGTTTAACATTACTTGCAGGATTCAGTGACCGTATACCGTGTTTCGCTGCACTAGTTATTCCGGTAAATTAAAGGCCGAGTCCCAAAATTTCAATCCGTACATCAGACCAGAAATCACTGCCATATTTAAAACAAAATTTCCAAAAATTAATAAGAAATTAATATTTAGAAAAAATAAATGGTCAAAAAATAAATCCACGGCAATCAAGCTGATTATTTATCAAATGCTGTTGAAAAACAGTGCATTTTTAAATTTCGGAATTATTAAAAAGTACTTTTTCATATAATAAAAAATTTGAAACAGTTTTACAATTGGAGCTGCAGTTCTAATAGTTATTGTTTAGGATACTATGTAATGGTCAATAACAAAAAGGAAGTACATTTATTACAATCACAGCTAATAAAATATTTTTATACTTTTCTCAGTAAGAGAGGCGCTTGACTTTCATTGACCACCACAGCTGGGAAGGGTGTTTCAATAGTAATGCGTGCTAACATTTCCCAGTTGCTCACCGTTTTTCACACTGCATTTCAAGATTGTTTCAGCACCAAATAACAGATATGATAAGAGAAATCTCAAATCAGAAATGAAATGGGAAAAACGAGATAAGTCGGTAGCAGGTATCGTTTTTATGTCAACTAGCGGAGAGTAACTAAAGGGTCAAACGTCTCAAAAGAAAAAAATAGTTAAGGATGTTTGCCCTTAATTAAACACTTAAAATTATGTATCATTTACTAAACAACCTACACTTGAGGTATACATTACATGTATTTAAACATTTTTTTTTTAACATTCTTGGATGGAAGAATATTTGTTATTAGTTCATTGAAAAAGATTAGATAACTCATACATACTACACATATGGCGCTTTCATATTATTTATGTGTATTCATGTGTCTTTTCAAAATACTTGGTTGGTTAAATGATCTGAAACATACATCGCATGAATAAGGTTTTTCTCCAGTATGTATAAGTCTATGATGTTTAAGATAAGCTTTTTGAAAGAAACCTTTATGACAAAATTCGCATTTATGAGGACGTTCACTAGTATGCGAAATCAAATGCGTTTTAAAGTTGTTTTTATCATATGTAGAATATGAGCAGATTTTACATTTAAAGCGCTTAAGAGAACCTTTATTGCCGCGAGTTCTGATTTGTGAAGGAAAATCTTTGACAGCGATGAAGACACTTTGAAAAGTAATGCATCGAGAATCTGAAACAGAATAAAGTAAAAATTAACTTCAACAGTAAAAATGAAAAAAAAATTATATGTATAGTAATCGTGTTAACTTTTACAATAATCGTAACATAATGGGAACAAGTTGTCCAATATATAATAAAATACAATAAACAAATAGATCAAGATAAAATAAATAGAAACAAGAATATTTAGTAACAAACATTTGAAATTAAATAAACAAAATCAGATTCAAAATTCACATTGGGTTATGAAAATCATTTTTCAGTTTCATGGCTTAAATAAATTAGACAAAATTCTTTTAATAACATTGCGTAAGAAACAGACTCGTAAATTCTTGGCGCAATATTCTAAAATGATCAATATCAAAAACATAAAAGTGATTTTTAGAGATTAAGGCATGCCGAAAAACTCGAAGACTACTTTCCATTAAATCATATACCCATAATGGGCATTTAATTTCGCTAAATGTCGCACAGTCTTAGCTAGAATAGTGGTGAAAGTGTCAAAATTTCTGGATGGTTGAAGTTGTTGAATTACTTATGTGAATAGCCTCGCATGAAACAATTCCCAATATTATCAGTATCTTGACTCAAGACCGGTTTCAACTAAGCTGTCTCGTTTTTTCGTACCTGGTATTTTTTTTTTTTTAGACATGAATTTTGGCGTTGTTTCAGAACTTTGTGAAATAGGTTATTTTGTATGTAGGTAATCTGAGGGCAGAAAATAAATTTCTTCTGGCAGATTGGGAACACTTTGCTTTTTGGAGGCAATTGTGTCATAAGTTAGAGTTTCTTAAGTAATCTTTATGCTTCCTAAACAAGTAGATGTTAGAATTGAAAATTATATACTTATTTCTCGACAGGCATTCTATGAAAAAGAGCTGCTTTGATAGTGTCTAAGTTACTGTACATCGCAATCCTGAAAATCCTTTGTCAGATCTGACGAATACACTTTCTTTTCTTTTTAAAACTTAACTTTTACAGCTAGCTACACACATGGCACCTGAGAATTGTTTCACACGATGTTACGAGGCTGAAACTATTTCCCCTTTTGTGTTTTACGAAATACGGAATCACCCATGTAATCTGACAAAGTAATTGAATTTTCAATTCGCTATCTCAATATATTTCCGGTTGGTTTACATGATTGTGCGTTAAAATAAATTAGCTGCGATATCGTAAGAGATAATTGAGTAACAAGTTCACTGACTTTAATATTTACTCCACTTAACAGCATATTTGCAATACCCATCATGAATCGTGTTGCAGATTTACACTATTTGATTGTCGAAATCACCGTTGAATGAGTTCATATGTTGAAGCATACATTTTCTTAGCATTTTCGCGACATGCAATAAAGCATGTGCATCTTTATCGATATTATATTTTTATGCTTTCAACATAACCTAAGCAAAAATTTTATTATACGCTAAAATAAACTCTACCAGACATGCAAGACGTCATGGTATTAGAAATGTGCAAGAGTCATCTGTCGTTAACGTGAAATATATAAATTAGGCAAAGATAATTGCTCATCTGTCGTTAACGTGAAATGTATAAATTAGACAAAGATAACTGCTCATCTGTTTATATAAGCTGAGTCAATCGCTCCTTACAAACTTTTGTAACGCACTCATTTTAAACAAGTTGGAAATTGCACGTGAAGCGTAGCAAATTAGGTGCGTTCGAACGATAACGAAGTTTTAAAAATATTACTTTCATATATCAATCTCATAACATTGTAAATAGTGAATTACAATTAAAACGCTCATCAAACAATGTTCTCCCTATACCATTATGTAATGGAATACTTTTGTGTGGCCTTGTAAATCAATAACAAATGTTCTTTGCACCACAAATTATGTAAGATGTATAGTATAATATGTACTTTATAGTTGCATATAAATTTTATTAAGTTCGCATGAGTGTAACACGATTAAAATGCATTTGAAACATTTTTTCCCATTAAACCGTAATGTAATGGAATACTTTTGATTTTCCCTGTAATTGATCTATGCATCCGATTTTCATAAAATTTGAAATAACTCGAAAAAATTATGTAATAATTATGTGTTTTAAATTTCAAACGTATAGAATATATTTGAAACTTTTTCCCCATTGACCATAATGTAATTGAATACTTTTGATTGTCCCTGTAATTGATCTATGCACACGATTATCAAAAAATTTGAAATAACACGACAGAATTATGTAATAATTGCGTATTTTAAATTTCAAACGATTAAAATGCATTTGAAACTTTTTTCCCCATTGACCGTAATGTAATGGAATACTTTTGATCGTCCCTGTAATTGATCTATCCATCCGATTCTCATAAAATTTGAAATGACTCGACAAAATTATGTAATAATTATGTATTTTAAATTTCAAACGATTCGGTTGGGTAGTTTTTGCGTTGTTATATGCGGACAGACGGACAGACGGACGGACGGACGGACAGACGGACGGACTGAACGATCACTATAGGTGCTACGTATTATATAATTACGAACGCACCTAAAAATGGTTGAATGCAATTTGAATTTTTCATATTTTTTACATAAAATTTACCAATTCTGAGAAAACTACAGTCTGATACATTTGAATAGTTTGCTTTCTTCTGAAATTTTATTACTCCGAGACGTTGTAAAATTTTACTAGACGTTTTGCGTAATATTTTTCATCTTGAACAATCATTTAATAAATAGTACGCAAAATTTAGTTCAATTCAAAAACATATTGCACAGTTGTGAATTTCCCTTCAGCAATTTACATTAATAAACGGAAATATACACTGGTGTGCAAAATAATGGACGAGTCCAAAAATGGCAATTTTCAAGGGATTTTCATGCAATAATTTTCAGGCGAATATTCAAAAAGAAGTAATATAATTCGAATAATTACTATCCCTGCATAACAGCTAATCCATGTAACATCTCATTCATGTCACACATGGTCACAAAAATCACAGTCAGTACGGCGAAACAAAAAATAAGAAATTCCATACGTCGCTTTTATATCTCGAATGACTACTATAAGTGACTCCACTGACAAGTCTTTGTGACTGCTGCTTTGTGGCGAGTCACCAGGTGACTTTACAATGTCTTTTCATAGAGACTCCTGTGACTTCTCATCCGTGGACTCAATTTCAAAGTTATTGTGAACGTTGCATTATGATAAATTACCAAATAATGTCCCATTAAAGTCACATGGTGACTTTCTGTCACAAGACTTTGTCAAATGGTGACAGAGACCCTACTATAAAGTAACCACTGTAAAAAGTAAAGTCACCATGTGATTTTAATGGGACATTTGGTAATTTATCATAATGCAACGTCCACAATGACTTTGAAATTGAGTCTCCAGATAAGAGGTCACAAGAGAGTCTCAATGAAACGGCATTGTAAAGTCACCTGGTGACTCGTCACAAAGCAGCAGTCACAATGACCTGTCAGTGGTGTCATATATAGTAGTCATTTGAGACTCTAAAGAGACGCATGGAATATCCTATTTTTTGTTTCGACGTAGTGACTGACTTTTGTTACCATGTGTGACCTTAATGAGGTGTTATATGGATTAGCTGTTATGCAGGAATAGTAGTTATTCGAATTATATTACTTCCTTTTGAATATTCGCGTAAAAATTATCGCTTGAAATTCCTTTGTAAATTGGCATTTTGAGACTCGTCCTTAAATTTTGCACACCTATGTATTTCAGACGCTTTATGCAGTCCTGTATATGGATTTATAGAATTTATACGCACATGAAAAAAAAAGGAAATAAAAACGAGTATCACACCATAAAACACATTTCCAGTATTGCTCATAGAGAATAATACAACTGAATTTTTTTGTGTGTCTCTATACTTTAATTATGAATGCTATGCGCACTACATTTATTAATAAGTAGCTTGAAGTTCCCCTCAGATATATATATATACATATAAATAATTCATTGTTTGAATTTTTGAAACATGGAGAAAATAAGCCGCAAACAAGTTTTCGCCATAGGTCGTAATGTAATGGAATTCTTTTTTTATAGTCCCTGTAGAGAAACTATAACTTAAATGTACTTTATTTTGAATACTGGACATTCCATCCTGAATATAAAAAACATACATCAAATATATAATAATTCGAGTATATTTGCTCGAATTAGAGCGCGCATAGACAGACGGACAAACGACGGAACTGAATTCATAAACACATTTCAATTAAATTAAAAATTGCTAAAACCGAAAGTTTTCTTTTTAAAAACATCGAAATTGACATTAAACGCACTTTTTTATGTATCTAGTAAAAAAGATTTAGGAAATGACGCCATTTTGAATAACGGACGCCATCTTGAATTCTTACGACTTTACACAATGCCTCCCTCTCTGATATGCTTTGTATGAATATAAAGTAGATACCGACAAATCGGTGCATTCTTATGGCGTTTTGCAGTTTTTCACACGTAACACCAAACTATAAGAAACATTTGATGGAACGGAGATGGATAAAAGGATAAATAGGCATCATTACTCACAGCGTAAATCAAATTATTTGCTAAGAACAATTTTTATACAAGCTGGGTATTTGTTTACAATCAATAACTATATCAATTGCGGACTTCGAGATAAAGATGCGTTTAAGGAAAATATATATCTACTTCTAGTATAAAACGACGATTTGTTAGTCGATCTAACACAGCAAAACCATTCTTGTACATCTTGTAATTGTAAGGACGGTCTCTGAAACTGGCAATAGAATGCTGGTTGATTTTCCCGCTTATGACACTGTGATAATGCAGACTTTTGAAAATATTCTGTTGTATAATGTTATACCATTTTCAGACATGAAAGATTCGGAAATGTTATCACATTGAAATCTTCTGTCAATGTAAAATTAATTTGCACTATACAAAAAATGAATGAATAATCCTTATTGTGAATTCATAGTAATTCATGTTCCTTCACCATAATTCGTGAATAGTCATTCATTAATCTTCCACCTGAAAAGGAATAAAAAATATTCCAATAAATACCAATAAAATTATAAACAAGCTTATTTAGAAACATAACTGAAAAAAATCAATGGTTAATATATATCAATTCTCAATACAAATATCGAAAATTAATAATTAGTTACAATAATTATTTGTAAATTTTTATAGCTTAAGGGGGACTATTCGGCAACAAATGAGGAAAATATATATTTTTCAACTTTTTGCTTAAATATACTTTATTATCCTTAGTAGATTCTAAAGACCTTTCGTTTAGATGCGAGTATTATACTGTTTAAAGCTATTTTAATAGATCACTGTCAATTTAAATGTCATAATTCATTTCACTTAAAAGTAATTTTTCTCACTTTGTTTTTTTCGACGAATACGCATGCTCAAAGCGATAAAAAACTTATGTATATTGTTCAATTGACCAATTTTTTTTGTTGTTCCTTATGGTCTATGTTATAAAACCAACAAGGAGAAGGCCAACCTTGATTATCACAAATTTTGATTATTTTAATATATGCCAACTAATATATGTTGACATGTGTTTTAATATATGTTAACTTGTTAATTTTAATATATGTTATACAGGGTGAGTCATAAATATCGAAACAATGGGCTATCTCCTTAAATATTGCCCCTAGCATTTTGAATAGAATTTCCGGAAGTGATAGCATGGGAAGGGAGAAAAACCTGCAATCATTTGAGAAACTATTATATATCTCAACAAGGTTACACAAGTATTTTATTTACCAAAAATGAAAAACTATTCGATTCCAAATCCGTTCAATAGGTAAAGCATTGGACTTGTAAGCCAAGTATCCGGGTTCGATTCCCGGCCTGGGCAATTTTTCGCTCAGCTGGAAATAATCAATTCGTATGATAACTTTACCAATCAGTTCGATTGTGTTAAAAATAATAGTATATTTACGTATCCATCGTTATATGGAGTTCCATTACCTGCGGTTTATTCTGCGAGCTGTTTCAAATGACAGACCAGATGTTACGACCAATCAGATTATCTGAGCGAAAAATCCCAGCCGGCTATCGCCCAGATAGCTCAACAGGTAAAGCATTGGCCTTGTAAGCCAAGTATCCGGGTTCGATTCCCGGCCTGGGCAATTTTTCGCTCAGCTGGAAATAATCAATTTGTATGATAACTTTAACAATCAGTTTGATTGTGTTAAAAATAGTATTTATATGCTGCTTTAACAAGGTAAATCAATACGATGCTGATATTACACTGATTTTTAAAGTAACAAATAGAATGAACCTATATCCAAATTTTGAAGCAAATCTGTAAATTCTGCGTGAAAAACCGATTACAGTGAAACCCCGATCCATTGTTCCCGCATCCATCGTTTTCCCGCATTGATCGTTTTATTTCTACGGTTCCTGCACAAATTATATCTAATGTTAACGAAACCCGCATGCATCGTTCTTCAAAAAGTCATTTTCCCGCATTCATTGTTGTAAAATTTTTACACTCACCGGAATGAAATTGAAAGTCATGTGAATCAATATGACATACAAACTGGAATTATTTCTTTTATCTTAAAACAACTCATTTATGCTGGTTATATTAATTATGGCGACAATAATGTAGATGAAGAGTGGTTGTATATAAGCAGAGGATGCAAATAATGTTTGCATTGATCAAAATGTTACGACATGTGGATCCTAAACATAAGAGAAATGTGTGATAATGCAAAAAATGTAAATAATGGTGAATACGGCATTTCTAACTACATTAACTATTTTGTATGCAAATGAAGTAACAGGAAATGACCCAAAAATGTTGTATGTCTTGCAAATTTATTTTTTGAATAAAAAAATAACGAAAATTCAAGCAATATTATTGGATTTTTTTTTAAATAAATATCAATTTTCCATAACTTCAATTAATTTCTTTTACAGTTTAATAAGCAACAAATTAATATTTAATAGCATACTGTATACATTGTACTGCATTTTAAATGCATAAACATTGTGCTTTTTCGTATTTTGAAGTTAATTCGCATTCATCGTTTTCCCGCATTCATAGTTTTTTTTTTCTGAACCCCTAGAAAAACGATGGATCGAGGTTTTACTGTACCCTAAATTAAAGCGGGCGGTTTACCTCGCATTTACCCCCTTCCCTTGTACTTATCCAATAAACACCCAATACTAATCACAAAGACTCTTCATCATAATGAGTTATATATAAAAAATTTGAAATCTGAATTCTGCATGAAAAATCTATTCATATAAATTTAAGGGCAGGGGCTTTAGGCTCGTTCCCACGTCCCCCTTTTCCCCTTATGTTTATTGAATGAATTCCAAAAGTAAATCACTGAAGCTCCTTATCAGAATATACCTATATCAAAAATTTCAAATAAATCAGATATTTATTATGAATTACCTCATTACATACATACTGAAATGGTGGGAACATAAGCTGTCAGGCATTGATAGACCGAGTTAAAAAGCTACTTTTATAATTAAATACCAATATATTTACACGTAAATTATACAAAAGCTTTAGAAATATGTATAAGTTTTAAAAATTAAGACAGTTTGGACAATGAGATTTTTTTTAATATTTAATGATATTTAATAATATATTATTAAATATCATTATTAATATTTAAATATAATATAATACGAATTTATTTTAATAGAATATTTAATAATAATATAATATGAAAGAAAAGCGAGAATTAAACGATAGAGGACTTAATTTTTTCTCTTCATCGCCGCTGCAGAATATTTCCAGAAAGGCTTTTTGTTTCTCGCATGCGCTTTGTTCAAAGGATTTTATTCTCCTATAATGGAAGATTAGAGATTCATTAGGAAAAAAACTTAGAACTGTAGAACGCTGTGGCTGTGTAGCTTTATATCACTGTGTATAATAAGGAAATTCGCTTCGGTTTGTCCATAATTAAATTTTGAATGGTTTCTAAAATTATAAAAAAATAAAATTAAAAATTTTTATTAAATCCAATATCTAAAATATAAAATTTTTATTAAATCTAATGCAAGAAAAGGAAAATTCGCTTTTTAAATTACAATATTTATCTGAATGCGCTCCCCTATGTAGATTATCATGATACTGAAAATAAATATTGAAAAAAAATCTATACTAATAAAATCCGTGCGCCTCTGTCTGCTTGAAGCCGATTAAACTTCGCAACGCGGGCGAGTTGGAAGTCGCGAGAGGTGTCTTTCGATTGGAAATATTCCGGGGAAGTCATTTCGGGCATTTTCGAGACCGTGGGACGAAAATTAAAAAAGTTATGAATTAAAATCCCCTTGGGAATCGGAACGAAAAGTGTCTCAAATCCGAAACGGCGCTCAAACGGAGCTCCGAGGCAGAACACTGCGCTACCTTGCGGTGAAGAACCTAACTTTTCCCCTTTGGCTAAAAGAAGAAACAGCCAAAAACCGCTTTTTCTACCGGCGCTAATTGCGTTTTTTTTGCGCGTTTTTTCTTAAACCACCATGCAGACAGTTTTTAAAGTAGAAAAAAACTGATTATATATTCAGAATCTGCTTAAAAATCTCCTTCTGATGAACTAAAAAATACGGAAAAATGTCTTAAGGGCGCGTAGTGCCCACCGTGCAAAACCAAATATTTTTAACGGGACTATGGGCGCGAAGCGACCATAGTTCCGATCCACAATCTTTTTTTTTTCAAGTGCACGTGGCCCACAGTGCGAAATCACATATTTTTAACGGGACCATGGCTCTTTAATTTACTTTTTTTTGTTCTTGAGGATTCGAACACCAAGACTTGCTTATTTAATGAATTTTTTTGCTTATTATATACTGCTTAATACCGAGGTTCGTTTGGAAAAAGTGGCCCAGCTAGCGGGCGTAGCTCACTAGTTAAACATAAAATCATATACATAACATGAAAACATGGAAAACGTAAAATATGAAGAAAGCTAAAAACAGAAAAGCGCATTGTAACCAGGGCTGCGGAGTCGAAAACTGGCTCATTTTTTAGCAAAATAATCGAGTCACTAAAAAAGAAGCAGACTCCGAATTTGTTTAAAAGGGAAGTAAACCAATTGTATATAATTGTAAATCTACTAGGGGAGCTCCGCCCCCCCCTGCTCGCTACGCTCGCCAACCCCCCGCGTAATTGCTTCGCGATTCCAAGTTGTAGGCTACCCCTGCTTGCTGCGCTCGCCAATACCCCATGGAATCGCTTCGCGATACCTTATTTTCCATACACTGTTAATCTGCTGCATTTTGTTGCAACGCACTCCCCTGCTTGTATAGAAAACGGTTACTTGACCGTGAAATGGAGCTTTCTCATTGGTTGGAATAGAGGTATTATATACAAGCGGTGGAGTGCGTTGCAACAAAATGCAGCAGATTTTTAACAGTGTACACTCAATTTTGGAATTCATCCCTCTCCTCATTGGTCGAAGCATAGACGGAGCCCTTTCCTGATTGGTCTATTTGACTCATGGAAGGTGTGGTCCACCCGAACGCGTTATTTCCGGAAACCTTACACATCAGCATCATTCCAAGAGTCATTACTGGAGATTTGTTTAAGGCTAGTCTTTTTTTTTTACTATAGAAGGATAAAAGGAATCATTCTTATTTTCGGATTTTACCAGGCAGATAAACGTACAAAATGGGACATTCGCGGTAAAATCTTACTTATTTTCGTTATTAACGTTACTTATTTTCTCACAAGTAAAATGTACAGGATAAAGTAGTGTTAGTACGTGCTATGAGCATGGTGATACCTGCTGGCTTGGACCGACGGCCAATTTACAGGTACCAAGTACCAAAGGTAGGTAAAATCACTACAAACTTTTCTTATTTTATCAGTCTTGATTTTTATATAATGATGCTCAGGGAACTATTTCAATACTTTATGTAAGCGGCCAGACCAATTGCATGCGCCAAACATCCAGTCATACATAAAGTGTCGCTATGAGTATGAGCGCTAGCGTGATAATTAGATAGTTTTAGAACAGCTTCATAAAACTTATATTATTAATGGTCTAATGGAAGTCTTCAGCAATAATCAAGTAATATTTTAACCCTTAATTTTAAAAATAATTATAGCATACCAAATTGTGAATACAAATGAAATCTTAATCGAAATTATGAATAAATAGTTATTAATTTATAAAAAGTTTTTTTTTTTTTTTTTTGGTTGTTTGTTTTGAAATATTGAGGAAATTGATCATTCTCAACAGCAATCAATTTATTAAAATAATAGTTTGACTTCTTATAATAAGCAATTATGAGCACTATTCTAGAGACTATCGATGTAATTAATCGCAAATGATCATCGCAAAAGCACACTCTTGCACGTTGGTAAGTTGCTCGCGTTTTCCAATTACGATTGAACTCTTCATCAACATCGGAAATCACGTAAGTGTTGAATAATGCTCATAATAAGGAACTGGATATTTTTAGTTCTGAAAACAATGGGTGGACATGGATGGTAATGAATATTATTTCAACTGGTTTGATGGGGACCAACTACCAGGCTTTGTAAGTGAATCGCTTCAAGAATAATCAGGTATTCTACAAATTTAAACATTTATATAAACTTGAATTATTTTGTTCTTAATTACATATATATTTTTTACAGAAAAGGAAACTAATGATGATCATTATAAAGGTATTCAATACTAACATTGGATTGATGATTAATTATGAAACTTCAACGATGTCGATAATGAAGATAAACATAAATAGATCATACTTTCTCATTTATAAAGTGATGAGTAATATTTAAATGAATTATTTTGAAATTTTCTATTTACAAATTTTATTGTTTTTTGCCTATTTTAAGACGTCAATAAACTATTATTTTAATAAATTGATTGCTGTTGGGAATTATCAATTTCCTCAATATTAAAAAAAAAAAAAATTATAAATTAATAACGATTTGTTCATGATTTCGATTTCAAATGTATTCACATTTTGGTATGCTATAATTCTTTTAAAATTATGGGTTAAAATAATTATTACTGAAGACTTCCATTAGATCATTAATAACATAAGTTTTATGAAGAGAACCTTTCGATCGAAAGGTTTTAAAACTAATAATCACGCTGGCACTCATACTCATAGCGACACTTTATGTATGTCTGGCTGGATGTCTGGCCTATGCAATTGGTCTGTCTGCTTCTTATAGTATTGAAATAGTTCCCTGAGCATATATAAAAATCAAGACTAAGAAAATAAGAAAAGTTCGTAGTGTTTTTACCTACCTTTGGTACCTGTAAATTGGCCGTCGGTCCAAGCTAGCAGGTATGCTACGCTCATAACACGTATTAACACTACTTTATCCTATACATTTTACTTGTGAGAAAATAAGTAACGTCTGGGGGCCCTGGGATCTTGCTCTAATAAAAACAGCAGTACAAACACTGACGATTGCAACAACCTCATCGAAAGGTTATTGTAAGAAACAGGATACAGAAATCTTACCCGGATTAGATTGCAATTTTTTATTCGTATGTTTGATGCTTTTAAAAATACTAGCAAATACTACCTTCTAGTAAATGCTACTAGGAATGCATTCTTTCAGATTTCTTAAAATATATTTGCATTAGGAATTGGCACTTTTACTAAACTATTTTACCGATGGCTTTTGATATCTTAAGGTTAAATCTATCTGTTAACTTCAAATATGCTACCAATATAGAGTGTTATTGAAAAATACAGTTCAGTATGATTTCAGTATGCAGATGACCCGTAAGCTTATAATCCAAGAAAGATATTTTCCAATATTTTTTTTTTCATATGAAATTCAATAGTTAAAATGGAATAAGTTTTTTTTTATTTTTGGATGACTAAGCAATTAGTTTTTTTTTCCAGGACTTTTTTTATTTACAATACTTTTTTACAGGAGATGTTCTAAGTCTAAACGACCCAAGAATACATATACAATATAGTACACGATACTAAAGCAAAAAAATTATACAAAAGTATTTAGGTGTAAAAGACTACATTTATTTGGCCGCATATTTAATGTAGAAACTTATTAGGACACTGAATAAATTAGTGTCTAAAAGACTCGAGTGAATCGCAAATTCTATTAAATGAAACAAAAATATTACATGCTTCTTATATGCAAGAAATTCATTGTTTTAAAAATTTCTGAACTTAAAAAATTCTACTATTAACTCTTTTGGGGTCTGGTGTACTATCAATAGTACATGTTTTAAATTGAGTTTTATTTTATTTTAACGAATACTTTTGTTATTTTTTACATGTAGTAGTGTTAGTATGTGCCTATGCATTTTACTAAGATTTCGTTAAAGTTTAGACATTTAGTAATAATAGTAATAATTATTTGCTAAATTCATTTTGCACTATTTGTGATTCTTTTATTTTAAACATAAATTTCACTCTTTAAATATAAAATAAAGATACTTATTTGAACGAATCATCTGCAATAAAGCACAAAAAGTATTAGGAAGTTGTAATATCGTAAATTTTGTAATATAATATTTTCTAAATATCTCCAAATATTCTTCCTTAGCCTATTTTTATTCGGATAATAATTGAATAGTAAGCAAAATAGCATTCGTTATGTTTCAGATTATAATATATTCGTTAAACTCCAATCTATTTGGATAACTAATGTTAATATTAACGTAAATGTATTATTTCTAAAACTTGAAAAAAAATCCGACTCGAAAGGGTGAAAATGCGATTACTTTCTTCAATTCATTTAAGAATACACATGAAGCAGATACATTTCTTTCTTTTTGTCAATGCAGGTTATCCTGTCATACTTTTACTTCAAAATATTTTTAAAATTGTTTGTCCTATCATTCCATTGTAGTGTGAAGAATACATGATTTGTGTAGTTTCATATTTCACTAACAAGGAAGGTCTCCATACGGGCATACTCAGAAAAATCTGAAAAAATTACAGAATGTTCTTCTCATATAGTTATATATGTTTATAAAAAAAATTTGGGCGGAACCTCCTTATAACGTCCGTAAAAAAATAATAAAAATTTCGTTTATTTGGCGATTTATCTCCGGTTGGCGAAAAAACGAAATTTTGAAAAATAAGCTTTTACGCTTCGAATACTTTTTAAAGAAAAAACTTTCTATGTTCAATTTATTTAAATAAGTTTAGTTTGAGTAATTTTAGTTTTGCTTTTTTACTTTACTTTAAGTGTAATTTTGTCATATACGTTTATATGTACTTATAACAAAATAAAATTAATATATTTTATCATTTAAAACAATTTAAATTGATTAAAATTGTTCCAAATTGAAAAATACACTGTTAAAAATCTGCTGCATTTTGTTGCAACGCACTCCCTTGCTTATATAGAAAACGGTTACTTGGCCGTGAAATGGAGCTTTCTTATTGGTTGGAATAGAGATATTATATACAAATTGTGGAGTGCGTTGCAGCAAAATGCAGCAGATTTTTAACAGTGTTGCACAAGCTACAACACCGCTAAAAATCTGTACCATTTTCTGCAACGTCACTCCACCGCTTTTATAGAAAGCGGTCAATTCACCGTGCTATGGAGCATTCTCATTGGTCAGAAGAGAGATATTCTATAAAAGTAGTGGAGGGACGTTGCAGTAAATGCTGCAGATTTTTAACAGTGAAGTCAATTAAAATCAATTTTCAGATTCGTTAAAATCGTCTGCTTTTGGCGAGGAAATGCACTTCTCGCCAAATCCCGCATCGCTTTCAGCTTTTCACGCTAATTATTCCAAACTATTTTATTTTTTTACATATCTAATAACGTAATTCCGCCGCTAATTTTCACTGATCCTTTATAACCTACATGAGTAGTTTAATTCGTATTTTTTTCAAAAAATTCTGAGTATGCCCCCAATGGAGACCTTCCTTGTAAGATACTTCGAAAACATTAAAACATTCATCCGATTAGGCAGAATTACAGGAAAATAAAGGATAGTTTTATTTCTGAATTTTTTAAATATCTTATTAAATAATTTCTTTCTTTTATTCTACTTAATTTTTTAAAGCTAAATTTTGATCGCATGCACAAATGTATTTCAATATTTATTACTCTATTCCGAATTTTGATACATAAATAATCAATCTCAGACACTGATTCATTGATATCCCTGTGGATAACGTCATTTGAAAATCTGAAAGATTAATATACAATAAACATTCTTTTATTTTACTACAGAGTATTTTAATTGCTGTCGTGGGGAAGACATTAGAATAACTCCGCGAAAGCAGTTATAAAAATTCGGAAACATTCTTCTAGTTATTTTACTTTAAACAAACACTTTTATTAGTGATATGTGGGCAATTTTGTTTTCACGAGTTTGTTTCTTTTTCCAGTTTCACTTATTGAACTTTTAATTGGGGAAAAATCTTGTTATCCTACATAGCTAAAATGTCACGTTCTAATACATTTTATAAACAAAACTAAGCAATTTTTAGACTTAAATTTACGGAAAGAAAATATTTACAAGTCCAAGTTAAGTTCAAAAATATCTAACATTGTAAAAATTTTACTACATTGGGCACAAATTATCTTGAAAATGAAAAAAAGGTAAATTTAAGAAAAGAAATTTTAGTGCTTGAAAAAAATTAACGTTTGCTGAGAATTAGCCCTCCCAATGAATAGCAGAAAACTTCTTTATGTATAATTTTGTTTTAGCTGTTTCACTTTCTTTAATCAGCTAAAATATCTCTCAAAGTTATGATATATTTCTCATAATGTTCTAAAATCACATTCGCAAAAATTATCATTTATAGACGTCCATGTTTCCAATTCTTTGTATAGCCCTGCATACCCTTTTTATCAATATTCGATAAACATTTCTTAGTAAACTGAATGCAGTTTAGCGCAAAAATGCATAACTTGTATAAAAAAACAGATTTAAGTAATTTACGCTCATAAGTAATGTTTGCGAACTCTTGTGTAACCCTGTATATCAAATATAGCATTTATACACGCGATATAATATGCATAGGTTCAGTGAAACTTAAAAGTGAGTATCATAATAAAAATACATTCAGTCCATTTATCAGCTATCATCGGTGACCAATAGAGTACTTTGGAAAGAATGTACTATTTGGAATCTTCTGTGTTGCCCTGTAAATTCTAAGCACTTCGTATTATGCATAACTATATCGTATAATTTATGTGAAGCCTCAGCAATGTATATCATTTTTTTATTCATAACATAGTTTAATTAAAATATGTCGCACACAAGCCCCCCTCCCTTCAATATGTAATGGAGCTCTTGTGTGGCCCTGTAAATGAATAGCTATTTTTTTTCACCGCATATTTTACAGAATGCATTTTACATTTTAGCGCACTTCGTCAATGCATATAAAATTTAGTATGTTTCACAAGATGTAACGCCTTTAAAATTCATTTTAAACGACCCCCCCTCCCTATAGGCCATAATGTAACGGTAAAATTTTGACTCTTTCTGTAAAAAAACTAATCACGCTAGAAACTTCATTTGAAATAGGGTTCGTGCTAAAATAAACGTCAATAACGTCCAAAAATTTCAGAGTAATCAGAGTATATTTACGAGAGTTAAAGCGCGGACAGACATACCGAAATTAAACACTTTTCATCTTTGTTGGAAAGTTAAAACGTGTTTCAAGTTCAGTTTATTGTTGTTAGACCATTTAAAATTATAGAATAGATACATATTTTACTAAAACATGAATTCTGTAAAGTACAGGTGCAAAACTTATTATTCATTTGAAAGAACACATGAAAGAATTCCATTAGATAATGGTCTACGAAGAAAGCATGTTTGCATCGTATGCTATAGTTACACTATATCTATATCAATCAAATATAATGAAATTAATATACATTACAAAGTCTTACAAGATAGAGGGGAAGGGAGCACATTTGAACAGTACATATTCCACTCAGTTATTCTGAAGTAAAAAAAAAAATAAATATATTAATACAGTCGAGCCTCTATATAACGAAATCCATCGTTCCAGTAAAAAATTCGTTATATAGAGAAATTCGATGTATAGAGTATGATGTTAAAAACAGTATTTAATGTGTAAATTTTGAACAAATATTATTTTTGATCTTTTTAATTAAGAATTTGAAAAGTATATATTAACCAAACATTTTATTTCTTACTTATTTAAGCAGTTTCAAAAAAGAGAAAAGACATTTATTTGAAAGCTTAATGAAAATCAAATGAGGAAGACTTACATAAATTTCAGAGGAAGAAATCTGTAATTTTTTGTTGTTTTGATTTTAAAATTACAATTGTTACGCTCTCAAAAAAAATTCTCAAATTTTAGCAAGGAATGAAAAATTGTATTTGATATTTTCCTCCATTTGAAGGTCTCTCTTATGTGCTCTCATTGATTCCTCTTATATGTGTAACAATTCAATTGACTGGGTTTTGAGAAGGATGTTGAAAGGTGTGTGGGAGGTGGGATGAACTTGTTAGATTTAAAGAATAAGGAGAGAAGTAATATTTATAAAAAAAAACCTCTCCACTGAACGATAAATCAAAAATAAGTGATGGAAAATTGATTCCATATGATTTCGAAGCTTTTTTAAAACTGAAAAAATTAAGATCAATTTATGAAAAAATTCCTTATATGGAGATAGATATTTCGCTATATAGAGTCTGTTTTTAATGTAATCATGCAAAAAGGGGACCGTTCTTACTAAAAATTCGTTATATGGAGAAATTCGATGTATGGAGTTTCGTTATATAGAGGTTCGACTGTAGATGGTAGTACTAGTAGAATGTTTTGGTTGAATTTTTAGAAGAATCAGCTATTTTGATTCCTGGTTGCTGTAATTTGTTTTAGAAGGTGTTAAGTAAGAAAGTCTTAACAAGTTATTGAAATAAAAAATTATTCAAGACTTTTTTAAAGAAGAATATCAGCATTATATTGTATATGCATAGTGGCATTCCTTATTTCAATTAAAGCTATCTTTAACACTTTCCAACAAAGTTAGAAAGTTTTTATGATTTCGGTTTGTCTGGCCATCCTCTAACTCTCATAAATATACTGATTTTCCTGAAAATTTTGGAAGTTATTGAGGTTTAGCCTAGCACAAACCCTATTTCAAATGAAGTTTTTACCATCATTAATTTATTTACAGAGGTAGTCAAAAGTTTACGTTACAGACTACGGGGAAAAATCATTCCAAATAAATTTTAAAGATGTTACACCCTTTCAAACATTAAAATTTATATGCATTTACGACGTGCACTAAAATACGCATTCTGCAAAATATGCGTTTAAAAAATAGCTATTATACATTTACAGGGTCATACAAAAGAGTTCCATTACTTAATAGTAAAGGGGGAAGTTTGGGCGACATGTTTTAATTATATTAAACTATTTTATGAATAATAAAATTGATGTACGTTAATAAGGCTTAATATAAGTTACACGATATAGTCTGCATAATACGAAGTGCATTTACTGGGGCGCACAAAATATTTCAAATAGTTTATTCTTTCCGAACTACTGTGTATGTATCAGATGATGGTTGATAAATGGATAAAATACATTTTATAATGATACGTGCTGTTAACTTTCACCAAATTTATTCATAATATATGGTATGTATAAATGCTGTATTTGATATACAGGGCTACACAAAAGAGTTGCAGAGTTTCCCCCCAGGTTTAAAAAGGGGCAGGGCGCTACTGTTCCGAAAAGGGCATTTTTTAGATTCTTCAGGGCACTTTTTAGATTTTTAAGGGCACTTTTTTGATTTTTAAGGGCAGTTTTATAGAGTTGAATCTAGAAACCAGCGGTTCAAAAAATCATAGATAAACAGAAATTTCGTCAAAGAATCGAGAGAAAAAAATTCCAAAAATTTCGTTAAAAAATTGAAAAGAAGCAAAAAACGTTGAATTTTGTTAAAAAGATCGTAAAAAGGCAAATATTGTTAAAAGATCGGCCGATTTTGTTAAAAGATTGCAACAAAAACCCAGCAGATTTTGAAAAAAAAAACCCGCGAAAAAAAAAAACCCGACAAATTTCGTGAAAAGATCGCGAAAAAACGGCAAATTTTGTTATAAGATCACAAAAAATGACAAATTAAAAAAAAATAGTCCGAAAAAAAGCACATAATTCATAAAGGGAAGGAATCGCCCCCTCTTCTCTCTCACCTCCGTTGTAACATTTCAGAAAATTTGCTGTTAATTTCAATTTATTTTTGCTTTGGATCACCCCAGTAATTGTCAGATTTTTTTTTTCCAAAATTAAGAAAAATTAAGACAATCATTTCCAAGAATTTAAAAAAAGTCGATCGTAGCTCTAAAAATCTTACATAAAATATATCGCAAATTTTCACAAATAATCGAAAAAAAAAATCATTTTCATAAATTAGTGAAAAAAAACGCCAATTTTGTTATAGGATTGCGGAAAAAACACGAATTTTGCAAAGGAATGATGAAAAAATGCAAATTTCGTTCAAGGATGAGAGGGAAAAAAAAGTGAATTTCGACAAAGAATCTCAGAAAGGGACGTTTCATTAAGAAATCGCAAAAAACGACATATTTCGGAAAAAACCGCGTTTTTTCTGCGGCATTTTGATGAAGTTCGCGTTTTTTCAGAGGCCCTTTTGGAAAAAAATCTCATTTTTTCCGGTCATTTGACAATATTCGCTTTTTGTCGGCTTTCATTTACAGAATTCGCGATTTTCTGAGTCCCTTTGACAAAATTCTCATCCTTTCGATGGTTCCTTTACGAGACTGAAAGTTTCTCCTATTCTTTTTTGCAATGTTTCTGTGACTAACAAAATTAGTCTTTTTTTCCCGTACTTTGACAAAATCTACGCTTTTGTCTGCTACATTTTGGCGCAATTAACGCATGCTTCCGCAATCCTTTGTCAAAATTACCGTTTTTGTTGCAATTCGTAAGCTTTTCCCCGCGATTCTTTAACGAAATGCGGTTCCGGCGATTCTTTGATGAAACCGACATTAATTTTTTAAAACTATTAGGTGAAGTTTTCTTTACTTTCTAAAAAGTAAATGTGCAAGATACCAATTTAATTACGAAATAATGCTTAGTTGAGTGTAGAAGATAACAATATCACTATTGTTCACATTTCTTTTAAAATGGGGCAAGACAAATTTATTGAAAAATACATAAAAAAAAGAATACTTTTGTTGAATAAAGGGTTTTTTTTGTTTAATAAATGGGTGCTTTCAGGAGTTACATGTGGAAAGTTTTAGACAGTCAAAAGGGGATTCTGAACAGAATCTTGTGAAAGGGGGGGGGGGGGGCGGTGAACGCCCTGGGTGCGAAAATTTAGGTTGGTGTAAATTTATACTGCAAATGTCATTTTTGAGCAGTCACAAAAAAAGTTGGAAAGGGGGAGGGGGCATCAAATTCTAATTATGCCTTGGTTGCAATTTTCTCTTCGCACGCCCCTGATTGTGAAGCAAGAAAATCCGCTTTTCAAGCATTAAAAACCCAATTTTGAAGCAGGAAAATTAATTTTTAGAACAGGAAAATTCACTTTACTTTTTTTTGTGTGCCCCTTTGACGAAATTTGCTTTTTTTTCTCGATCTTTTAACGAATTTTTTTTTTTTTTGAGATATTTTGATGAATTTTGCGTTTTTTCGCGAATTTTTGGCAAAATTTGCAGTTTTTTCGCAAATTTTTTGACGAAATCTGCCATTTTATCACAATTTTTTGACGAAAGTTACCGTTTTTCGGTATCTTTTGGCAAAGTTTGCCGTTTTTCGCGAATCGTTTGACAAAATTTTCCGTTTTATCGCGATTTTTGGACAAAATTTGGAGGAAATCTGCCGTTTTTTCGAAATATTGTGACGAAATTAGCCATTTTGTCGCAAATTTCGCCGGAAATTACTCGTTATTTTGCGATTTTTTTTAACAAAATTTGTCGTTTTTCGCGATTTTTTGACAAAAGTACGTGTTTTGTGAGACGACTAAGAGCTATTTATTGCGTTTCGTCGCTGATTTTTTTACGTAATTTATGCGCTATTGCGCGTCCGTATTATCGCTGGAGGGCTGCGTTTTTTCAAATGTGGGGCAAGAAGGGCGTTATTTTTTTGAATGAGCGGCAAGAGGGGCGCTAATTTTGGAATGAGGGGCAAGAGGGGCGCTATTTTTTAAATTAAAGGGCAGGAGGGGCGGAGCGCCCCCTGAAAACCTCTGGGGGAAACTGTTGTTGGCAAACGTTACTGAATACGAGCGTAAATTACGTAAAGTTGTTTTTAATAAGTTAAGCAATTTTACTATCAGTTTACTAAGAAATGTTTGTACGATTTCAGTACTTAAGAGTATTTTAGTTTAAAATAAACTAGCAGGCAAGACCGAGCTTAGCTCTGTTAAAATTAATTTTATGTTCATATCGATATAATATTCTCACTATCATTTTCTCTGTATAAAAAGCGTTACTATAGTATTACTTGCAAAAGAAATCAATAAGAAAACTATAATGTAGGTAAATATTCATAAATTTAACATTTAACAATTTGAAACGAAAGGACATCAATACAAATACATTTTCAACTCGACACTGATTGGCTTAACCACGGATTTAGATTCCTATTAAGAATGTCTTATGAAATTTCTTCACATTTTGAAAGAAATAATTTTTTTGCCAAATTTTACGGTATTCTTTCATTTGGCACCATGTACGTGTTTTGGCTTTCGTAATTTTAATTTTCGATTATCTGGACGAATGCCGCCAATATTTTTTCAAATATCGCCAATTGGCTGTTGAAATATTCCCATGACCCTGACCCTTATTACCCAAAAATGACCCACTAATCAAATTTGTTCTAACACGTGACTTAGCTCATTGGTCTTCCAGTAATCAAAAACGGTAGGTTTTAAAGTTAATCAAAATTGTTTAAGCCATTTCTTAGATAAAATTAGCCCGATCTGCAGTGAATCTAAAAATGACCCACTAATATAATTTTCTCAAACATGGGACCCAGCCCAGTGGTTTTATGAAGGTTGAAACCGGTAAAATATAAAATTATGTTTAAAGCCATATTTTAGATATAATCAGCTTTGTCATTATCAAAACTTTGTCACTATTATTTTAGCCGTTTTTTAGATACAATTAACTTAACCCGCACCATAGTGACTCAAATGGACCCACTAATCGAATTTTCTTGAACATGCGACCAAACCCAATACCTTTTAGAGTTCATCAACGATAGCATACAAAAATTAATCAAATTCGTTGGAGCCGTTTTCCAGATAAAATTTGACTCGTAGTCTTGACCCTTATCTATTATGACCCAAAATGACCCATTAATCGAATTTTCTTGAATATGTGACCTAGCCCAATGATTTTTTCATGTCCGAAACCTATAGAATACAAAATTTAGTCAAAATCGAGCATGCCATTTTCTAGTTACAATTAGCGTGACCCACAATGACCCAAAAATGATCCACTAAACGAATTTTCTCTAATACGTGACTTAATCCAATGGTGTTCTTGTAATCTGAAACTGTGGAATACAAAATTTGGTCGACAAAATTTGAAAATTTTAGTTTGTGGTAATCGTTAGAGCCCTTTTTTTTAGATAAAATTAGTTTAACTCATAAAGACCCAATAAAGAAACACTTATCTGAATTTTTCAAACATGTGACCCAGCCCAATTGTTTTATCGTGAAAAAATTGCTGTATACAAAATTTCGTTAAAAATCGATCCACCTGTTCTTTAGATATAGCTTGAACATGACCCATTATGACCCACAAATGACTCTTATAATCGAAATCTCTCGACCGTGTGATTTAGCCCATTAGCTTTCTCGTGTCAAAAAACTAACAGGCATAATTTCGATGAGATTGATTCGGCCGTTCTTTAAATATAAATAGCTTGACCCAGACCCTTAGTGACCCAGTATGACCCATTAAAATTTTTTCTCTAATATGTAACCTAGCCCAATGTTTTTCTCGTGTCCGAAAACCATAGAATGCAGTTTTTAGTCAAAATTTCTCGAGAAAAACTCTAGATAAAATAGCATGACCCCAAAAATGACCCACTAACCGAACTTTCTCTAACATGTTACCTAACCCAATGGTCTTCTTGTAATCCAAAACGATAAAATATAAAATTTGGTCAAAATCGTTAGAGCCATTTTTTAGATAGAAATGGCTTGACCCATAATGACCCACTAATCGAAATTTTTCGAACATGTGACCCAGCCCAATAGTTTTCTCGTTCCAAAAAACGATTGGAAACAAAATTTCCTTAAAATTGATCCAGCCGTTCTCTACATATAAATAGCTTGATCCTGACCCATTATGACCCCAAAATCGAATTTTCTCGATCATGTGACCTAGCCCAATGTTCTTCTTGTGCCCGTAAATGTTAAAATCCAAATTTTTGCGAAAATCGTTAGAGCCGTTTTTGAGATAAAATTTACACACGCACACAATTTTTGCTCGCATTATAGTATAAGATTTCAGCTAATTACGTACGTGGAAAATGTTTCATGATCTACGCTTATCGCATGATTTTTCTTACTTGTTTTTATAAGTTAGACTTAATATGGTAGATAGGACACTTCTGAACAGAACATGTGAGGGTAACTAAGAACAGTGCAGAAGTGTTTAAGCCTGTGAATGTGTTTAGTTTAAAATTTAATTACCGTTGTCAAACATCGAGCTATGGATTCAATATTTTTAGAATTTATTCAGTTTTAAATTTACCGGAAATTAGATAAGTTAAATGTAGTGGCATTTTGTAAAATCCGATGTTTATTTGTTATCTTTTAAAAATTTCCAGCTTTAAACATATTTAATTTTTATTAGCCCGTACAGGGGTGCAAAAACCTAGGTGCTAGCGAGCAGTTTCTCACCACTAAAATATAAAAGTTTTCTTCGGTTAAAATTTAATAGCATTCTTGCAAGAATTTTACGCGCAATATTAAACGAAAAAAAAAAAATAAATTTATTGGTGAGAGACTGCCTGCTGGTGCCTAGATTTTTGCACCCCTGAACCCATATTAAAGTGTAGGTTTTTTTTTTTTTTTTTATTAATGAAAGTAAAATTTAGTTGGCCAAAAGAAGTGATAAGTAGTACTGTGATAATCATTAGGATTTTCTGTATCACAATTTTACAAATTTTTAAAATCCTTTAAAATCATTTAAATTTAAAATCTTTTAGTTTAAAATTTAATTACCTTTGTCAAACATTTATATATTCAATGCTTTTAGAATTTCTTTACAATTTTAATTTTCTAGAAATTAGATAAAGTGGTGGCTTTCTGTAGTATCCCGATACGTTTTTTTTAATATTCATTAAGGATTTCCAGTTATAAGCATATTTACTTTTTAATCTATATTAAAGTGTCTGCAAGACGTTTTACTTTATGGAAGTAAGATTCAGTTGGCCAAAAAGTGATAAATAGTACTGTGATAATCAATTTTTATCGCAATTTTACCAATTTTTAAAATCATAATGCACAATTTTATGATACATAACATTTAAAAAAAAAAGTAGAAACTTAACAGAATTATTTAATAACTATGAAAGCAACACAGTTTTGCTATGCTTTCCTCAAATTTAGAGGGTATCATATTAGCATATAATTTTGAAAATAATTTTTTGTATTTACTATGTTGTAACATTTATTGATTTATTCACGCTAACCCGAAAGTGGGCATCTAATTAGTTTTTAGTACAATTTTTACACACAAAAATAATTCTTATTTATGCATGTGTTCATATGTGCCTCAGGCACAGAGTATCCAGCTAATAAGAACCCGATTTTAAAATTAGATTTCTCAAATACAAAGATCGATAGAATTACGCGGTAAACGCATTGTTTATTAAGTAATCATTGTCGCATTGTCTATTGTTAATTATTTTTGGAATTAATTTTTGAAAATTTCAAAAATGTAGTTCGAAAAGTCGTTAAAGTATGGCACTGCACGCTGAAAACCTCGTTCTCTGCAAGCACTCTAAAAGAAGAAAAATATCAAGTCAAGTATTCTTTGCAATCAGAAAACAATCTTTCCAAGATATTCATTGTTCGAAACTTCTGTATAAGATTTTTACAGCTTGCTAATAAACAAACCGTTTACCGCAAAATTCTACCGATCTTTGTTTTTGAGAAATTCAATTTAGAAATCAGGGCTTTATTCGCTGGACAGCCTGTATGTTTACTATTACAACAGGACATATATGAACAAATTTAGAAAATTTTTAGAATCATGGTATAAGTTACCTACAGTACTGTATCTGAATTACTGTGTTTTAGCAATAATTGCTAGAAGTGCGATTCCATGTTTAGTATGCGCATTTAAGTTCAATCATGTTTTAGTCTAAAATAATTTTTAACTTAATATGTGGCTCCTGTAAAAATCTGTTCTAATATACAGGTCTATACAAAAGAATTTCACTATATTTCTGTATATTGATTAAAATTTTTAAATGGGAATTTTCAACATATTGTACTTTTTTTAAAAACTAAACAAAGTTATAATTACTACGTGTAATACATACAAATCTCTAGATTTAATACAGGGCTGCACAAAAGAATTTGACTACTTTTAGGATATTAAAGAGGATAGTAAGGAGGATAATAGTTGGAACTTAGGTTTCAACAGCTAAATCATACCTTTTGGGTAAAGTTTTGTTAAAGATTTTTCGAAATGTTGGAAAGTGCTTCAAAATCTATGCTTGGTGCATGAATGTTTGTTTCAATTGAACAATTTTTTTTTGTATTTTTATATCGGTGAATATTTAGTCCCTGGGCAGCAAAAACGTGATTTTTTACCATGTCATATGAGAACATGCGAAAATAGTCATTCCTATCCAGCTCACAACCGAAAGTAGTTTTTAATGTTATCTTCTTTGCTTCCTATGGAAACAGATTTAGATTTTCTTCCGAACTCAAGAATATAACTGAAGTCACTAAGACCGTTCTTGTGTTACAGAAACAGCCCATAGATATAGCTTTCATTTTACAAAATTGAAAAAAAAGATCGCATATTTTGTGATAATTTTAACAGAATCCTAAATGTTTTTTTTCCGTACAGGAATGCACTGTATAATTGAATGGGCAATATTTAATATAGCTGTAGTTTAATTGAAAACAAATTCGTCGCCGTGTCCCCTTACAAGAGAGGGTCACATTTTATAGAAGGGGGAAATGGGTAGATAAATATTAGAAAAGAAATTAAAGAGTTTAAAATTCACTTAGCATAAATATTTCGAAGAAATCCGTCAAGGAACTGTACGAAAAATGTACTTTATTTTGTGTTTGTTTTTACTTTTCCCCCTTCTGTAACTGATTTATTTTGTAATCATTAAAAAAATCTGTTTCTATTTTTTACTCAAAGTTAAATACCTAAAGTTTTAATTCATAAATTCAGATTACAAACATTTAAAATTCTAAAAAATTAATATGCAAGTTAACTCAAATTAACTTGGATATTAATTTTTAGTAATTATTTTTTATTAATTATTTATTATTTTTTTGGATTTTAATTTTTTAGTTAAACTCAGATAATATTTGTTACAAAAGTGTAATTTGTTTTCTAGCGAAGACAATATGTAGATAAACTTTAGAAAAGCATTTATGGAGCTTAAAACTTTTTTATATATTTACTCAGCAAAGGATTTTCGCGATAGTCTTTCGAGCGATAAAATTCTGTATGCGAGATTAATGTTATATTTAACGGGCTTTATTTAAAGATGGAGAAACAATGATAACAAAGGGATCACTGTACACCTGCCAAGTATATTGATATGATATTAGTTTTCTTAACATTCCAAAATATTAGGCTAAGTAAACCAAGCATTATAACACTGAAAAAAATTAAGTAGGACTCAAAAATGAGTAAGTCAATGTACTCATATCGAATTGAGTATGTTCGTATCAAAAATGAACACATTCCTTTCTCAATTTTGAAACAGCATATGTTATGAAATCCAAACAATCGATAATTTTGTGCCCAGAATTGGTTTATTTCATTCATGGCGGCATAAAAGATGCTTATTAATGTAAATATTAAATTATGCACATTATTTTAAAATAATTTTAAAGAATACTTAAAATAATAAAAAATATATATTAAAATAAAAAATATATTAAAATAATGCAAATAATGATCATGTCATAAAAATGTTCGATTTGGGTATTTCACTTATTTTGCTATTTCTCTTAATAAATAATTAAATGTTTATTGTTCATAATTTTGAGCAAGAAACAAATATCAGCATATTTTCACTTTAATTTGTAAATTCTGGGGGCAGATAATTTATATTTGTACAGAACCATGGAATCAAAAATAAGTACATGTGTTTCTCAGTTTTGAAAACTTTTGGATAGGAGATATTTTGAGTATTTGAAGTACTTAAAATCGAGTACTTTTTACTCAATTTTGAGAACCCATTTTATTTAGAGTAGATTAAATTCCCGACTATCACTATATATCCACTTTTATTCATGTTGGAAAACTTGTTCACATAGTTTTATCGTTATGCTAACATGGATCGTTTACTATAAAAAAAGAAAGAATGAGGCATGAGAAGAAGACATTCTTATCTTTATTTTCGTTTTTATGAAAACTTTTTCCTCGTTTTATCGTTTTCTTTGGAGAAATCTGAAAATAGTCTCCGCATTATGCTTCGCCACTTTTTTTTTTTATGTAAGACTTGAAAGTTTTAAAAATTATGTTAGATTATATAAGTGATAAAAACGAATTCCATTAGACCATAATTTAACGAATAAATAATAAAATGATAATTTGTAAAATGCACAACGCAAAAGAAAATCAACGATGGAAATAAATCGAACATTGAAAATGACATAATAAAGCTGTACGCATTAAAGTTCCTTATAAAATATTCGAATATACAAGCCATGCTATCTTACTGTGCCTGCTTTCTCTAGATATTTGTTTATAAAGTACATGGTTCAATTTGAATGGAAAAATAGTCTGTCATTACAGATCTTGAAAATATCAGCATTTTGTGCGTATGAAAATAATCTGTTTTTTATTTATTTATTTATTTATTTGAGCACCAGAATAATTTTAGAGAAAATGTTTTATTTAATCAAACTGCTGCCATTTAAGATTTAAAAATAACATTTTCTTTAATATTATACTGGTACGCAAAAAAGCGGAGAAATCTCTGTCGCAATTCTAAATAGAACAAATATTGAAAGCGCTACACTAATCTCAATTATGGATTAGTTTTTAAAATTGGCACTATATAACATTTTGAATAGTATCTCCCCATTCAGATTGTTACGGAATTAGCAGACTACGAAGTATCCGACCCCTCAAAAGAAACCCCCTTAAATACACGTTGTTACATTATAATGATAATTGAGTTTTCCTCATCTCTCAACTATACTTAACTTTTTTTTTTTCGCTCTCTCTGTTTGTTATTTAAAAATTAATCTTCTAAAATTTTAGCATTTCTTACTTGATATTTTTTAAATCTATGGTCTCTGAAAAGAGTTACCTTCTTTAGGCACGGGGTACCTCATGATAGCGTTTTCGCCCGACCTTTTTAGGAACATAAGGGTTTTTTTCCGTCCTCAACTACTTTGATATTCTTCATGTATTTATACATGTTATTAAAAATAAATTTTAAATTTATACTCTTTTGAACTATTTTAGTTTTTTTTTTACAATGTGGCTACTAGTCGCTTTTAAACATTTATTTTTAAGGCTCCCTAATTATCTTTCCAACACGAATCGCATACATTTGATGTTAACTAGCCACGCAAGTATTTAGAACATATACATATCAAGTAGGTAGTACATAGTACGTAGGTAAGATCACATTGTTCCATTCCATCAGTAACATATAAAAAAAATATTTAAAGTTTCTGGTATATATTCATTTTATCAGTGTTATAAATCAGTGTAATAAGTAGCATAAAGTCAGTTAACATGGCCCAAATTTAATATTTAAAGAAATAAATTAAAGTTTTCTTCAATGTTCCTTCTTTCATGATTTAGTTTTCTTCAGTTCTTGCATTCAAAAAGCTTATGATTTTTACAATAATTAAAATCAACGTTTAACACACAATGCACAAACACACACCACATACGTATACGTTTCGCGAGCACCAGGGCTCGCTTCCTCAGTGTATAAAGTTAAAATGTTAAAAACAGAAACCCCCCCAACTGACAGCAAGTCAGAGACCCAAATGATCGCAAACATAATACCAAAATACTCACAAGCCTCAGCAACCAATAAGATTAAACCGGAAATGAGGTGTCATGACATAATAAATCTAACCAGAAAGTTGAGATGTACGGTATACTCGAAAGATCATTAACCAAGGAGTTTTTTTGCTTTATGTATATGGAGTGCTTCGAAAAAGTCTAAGTCTAGCGGAATAGTGCATTTTTGGATAATAGTAGCAGAGGTAAAATTAAAATTATGGCCCTCCTCCCAACAATAAGAAGCAATAGTATCCCTCCACAACTCACAAAAGTAAATAGTAATGCTATTGTAAACCTTTCCAATGTACATCTGTCGCCTACACAGGAGAATATACATGAACTTAACCATAACTTTTCTTTCAGTAAACAACCTAACTTGCCTAATTTAATTGCTCCTGTTGAAAGATGTTTTAAGTTTAGTAAACTTTCAAGCTCCCAAGAAGATTCTATCAGAGTTCTCATTAAAAACACAGTAGAACATAATACAATGAAATTCAAACCAAATATCACTAAGGATCAAAAGGAAGTTTTATGTTCTTTGAAATCTAACGATGACATTATCTCCAAAGCTGACAAGGGGGACCAAATAGTAATACAAGACAAAGCTGTTTATTTAGAAAAGGTACATGATCTCTTACAGTCTGGTCCTTATGTTAAATTAAATCGTGATCCGTCTGAAAATGATTTAATAAATACTAGAAAACTTATCAAATCCTCTCCTTGCATTGATGACAGTATAAAAATGTCATTAACTCCTTCCATTACTAACTGTAGTCGTTTTTATGCTTTACCAAAAGTACACAAAATTGGCGTCCCTCTCCGTCCGATTGTTTCTAATATCGGTTCAGCCTCCTACCCGCTTGCCAAATATCTGGTTAAGCGTTTTTCTTTTCTCTCAATATCCAATGTTTACACTGTTAAGAATTCAAGCTCTTTTGTTAATCTCATTAAGAACCATACCTCCTCCCCCTCTTTGAGAATGGTTTCTTTTGATACTATTGCTTCTCATTGTTGGGAGGAGGGCCATAATTTTAATTTTACCCCTGCTACTATTATCCAAAAATGCATTACTCCGCTAGACTTAGACTTTTTTCGAAGCACTCCATATACATAAAGCAAAAAACTCCTTGGTTAATGATCTTTCAAGTATACCGTACATCTCAACTTTCTGGTTAGATTTATTAAGTCATGACACCTCATTTTCGGGTTAATCTTATTGGTTGCTGTGGCTTGTGGGTATTTTGGTATTATGTTTGCGATCATTTGGGTCTCTGTTTTGCTGTCAGTCGGGGGGGGGGGGGGGGTTTCTGTTTTTAACATTTTAACTTTTATACACTGAGAAAGCGAGCCCTGGTGCTCGCGAAACGTATACGTATGTGGTGTGTGTTTGTGTATTGTGTGTTAAACGTTGATTTTAATTATTGTAATCTTCCACACAAGGTTTTAGCTATTATCTTACGATTTTTCTTTGATTGGGAGTTGAACGGGGTTCTCCTTTACGATTAAAATTCTATCAGATAGAACTTATAAAATTACAAAATGGACAGAAGCGCGCTCTGACATTAATGTTTCAGTTTGACAATACATTAAAATATAAATTGTAAACGAGAGTAATTTTACACACCAATACATACACAAATACATCGTTGGCTGACAGCATTTAGCACGTATTTAATCGGAAAAAAATCTATGTTCTACTCAAAAAAATTTCCCGTTAAATTTGTCAATTTTACATAACTGTTCATAACTTGAGAACTAATGTTAGATATGAACGAAAATTCATATTTGGATTTTTAGACCATGCGAATTTTAATGGTGACAAGTTTTATATATTAATTTAATTAAAACATTGTTACTAGGGTCATTCCACACAAATTCAATAAATGGGTGTTTCATCATAGTCAGATTTTTTTTTTTTTAATTTTTATCATAGACAGACATAGTAGTGAAACCCTCAAATCTGAAATTTAAAAGTAATTTTCACAATATTGGCTGAGATATAGCCATTTGAAAACTAACCATTTTTGCTAAATTACGGCCATCTTGGAATTTTATTGTCTAAAAGAGACCATAACTTGACAATTAAGGGCTCAATTTTTATCTAGCTGGTTCCATTTTGAAGCTATATGTACAAAGAATGCAAATTTCACATCAAAACAATAATAAATTTTCATTTATTTACTTTTTATTATGGTCAAACTGAAAATATCCCCCAAAAAATGGCTGTCTGTAATGTGATACCCATAAAAAAATGAATCGTGAAATTTTCCGAAACTTGGTAAAAACATTCTCCATCTGTGGGTTTTAAATAATAAAAAAATTGGAGAGGTAAAATCTGTTGTTTAAAAATAAATGATTTTTTACACATAACGTGTCATTAACTAAATAATGATCATTTTAGAATCTGTAACTATTGCTTGACACCTTATGTGTAAAAAATCATTTATTTTTAAACAACAGATTTTACCTCTCCAATTGTTTTATTATTTAAAGCTCACAGATGGAGCAATGTTTTTACCAAGTTTCAGAAAAATTCATTATGACTTTTTTTTTTGGGGGGGGGGGGGAAATTACAGTCAACTATTTTTTTGGTGTGATATTTTTAGTTTGACCATAATAAAAAGTAAATAAATGAAAATTTATTATTGTTTCGATGTGGAATTTGCATTTTTTGTACAAATAGCTTCAAACTGGTACCAGATATATAAAATTTGAACCCTTAGTTGTCAAGTTATGGTCTCTTAGACAGTGATAAGATTTCAAGATGGCCGCCATTTAGCAAAAATGGCCAGTTTTCAAATGGCTATATCTCAGCCAATATTGCGAAAATTACTTTTAAATTTCAGATTTGACGGTTTTACTACTATGTCTGTCTATGATAAAAATTTTAAAAAAATTTGTGACTATGAAGCAACACGTTTTCTTTAAATTGGTTGATTTCACGTGGAATGACCCAATAATTAATATTTCGAAAACATTTACCTAATATGAGCATGAAGTTTTTCAAACATGTGATACAAAATAAAAAGTTATGAAATACTTGGTCATGAGAGGGACGGAAGTTGTTGCAACATATTTCTTTAACATTTACCGATTCACTTTTCAATAATTTATCTCTTATAGTCTATCATTCAAACTGGGTAAAAATATTTTAAATAAAAATATGCATTGCAGTTGATCTTTTGTATTAGATTTATTTTGTGCTCCAGCTGCCAAAAATGATCGATAACGATCAACCATACATTTTACTCAGATGTGACATTTGCACTAAACTGATAGCTTACGAAGACTTAAAAGTGGGCCATAGAATTTGAACAATGTACTCAGCGCGTTAGTCGGTAGCTCAGGAAGTAAAAATTTGAAATAACAGATGCATATACAACATTACAGAACCTATAATTGGCAGAAAGACATGTGGCAGCAAAAATGTTAAAATATTTTTATTATTAAAAAAAAAAAAAAAAAAGAAAAAAAAGAAAGAACTACACTAGTTTAATAATTTATAAATCAATTTCAAACATATGTATGAAAAAAGGAGATAAAAAAAAAGCGTTTTGAATGATACTTTAGGGCAGAAAAAGTAGGTTATGAGGCATGAAAGCAAGATTAATTTCAACAAATACTTATTTTTTCTTATTATATGTTTCATTGATTTGTTATCTAAGACAGTGACAATGTCTTTCTCGTGTTTTCATATAGTATTGTAAATTAATGTTAGAATCTTTCATTTTTTACTTCTTCAATATTTAGTTTTCATTTTTCTCCAAATAATGGATTGAGTTGGCGCGAATTGGATTCCATATTTTGATCAAGAAATAGATTAATTTTTATAAATCTCGCATCTTTTTCGAAATGTCGGGCAACTATATTTTACTCTATTTTCGGAATATAAATATTTAAAGATATTTACGAAAAATATTTTGCACCAGATATTGCGATATAATTATAATAATGAAAATACATTTTTGAATTTTTTTTTAGATAATTAAATACTCTTAAAAAATATCTGTAAAATAGCGGCACTGTTTGGGGGGGGGGGGGTTAAAGTGAGATTGTATATTAACATCAAGTAGCATGGATACTAACGTGAAGCAGCGTGGGGCTAGTGTGAGGCAGTATGGTGGCCTGTACGAGTAGGGTAGGGGTACGGATGAGATTTCCGCTTTTTTGGACACCAGTAAAATCTTAGAGAAAATGTTATTTTAAATCATAAAAATGTTCCGATTTAAAAATATAGCATTTTCTCTAAGATTTTACTGGTGTGCAAAAAAGCGGAAATCTCATCCCTGGGTAGGGGCTAACGTGAGGTAGCGTATATATGGCTAATGTGGAGTAGCTTATGACAGTAACGTGAGACAACGTATATCTTATACTATAATGCGAGCAAAAATTGTGTGTGTGTGTGTGTGTGGGTAAATTTTATCTCAAAAACGGCTCTAACGATTTTCGCAAAAATTTGGATTTTACCATTTTCGGGCACGAGAAGACCATTGGGCTAGGTCCCATGTTCGGGAAAACTCGATTACTGGGTCATTTTGGGTCACAATGGGTCAGGATCAAGCTATTTATATCTAGAGAACGGCTGGATGGATTTTAAGGCAATTTTGTATCCAATCGTTTTTTTGCACGAGAAAACTATTGGGCTGGGTCACATGTTCGAAAAATTTCGATTAGTGGGTCATTTTGGGGTCATTATGGGTCAAGCCATTTTTATCTAAAAAACGGTTCTAACGATTTTAACCAAATTTTATATTATATCGTTTTGGATTACAAGAAGACCATTGGGTTAGGTAACATGTTCGAGAAATTTCGGTAAGTGGGTCATTCTTGGGGTCATTGTGGGTCATGCTATTTTTATCTAGCGATTTTCTCACGCAATTTTGACTAAAAATTGCATTCTATGGTTTTCGAGCACGAGAAAAACATTGGGCTAGGTTACATGTTCGAGAAAAAATTTCAATGGGTCATATTGGGTCATTAAGAGTCTGGGTCAAGCTATTTATATTTAAAGAACGGCGTGATGGATTATAACGAAATTTTGTATGTAACAGTTTTTTGACATGAGAAAACTAATGGGCTAAATCACATGTTTGAGAGATTTCGACTATGAGGGTCATTTGTGGGTCATAATGGGTCATGGTCAACCTATATCTAAAGAACAGGTGGATCGATTTTAACGAAATTTTGTATGCAACATTTTTTTGGCACGATAAAATCATTGGACTAGGTTACATGTTCGAAAAATTTCGATTAATGGGTCATTTTGGGTCATTAAGAGTCTGGGTCAAGCTATTTATATTTAAAGAATGGCGTGATGGATTATAACGAAATTTTGTATGTGACAGTTTTTTGACATGAGAAAACTAATGGGCTAAATCACATGTTTGAGAGATTTCGAGTATGAGGGTCATTTGTGGGTCATGATGGGTCATAATGGGTCATGGTCAAACTATATCTAAAGAACAGATGGATCGATTTTAATGAAATTTTGTATGCAACATTTTTTTGGCACGATAAAATCATTGGACTAGGTTACATATTCGAAAAATTTCGATTAATGGGTCATTTTGGATCATAAAGGGTCTGGGTCAAGCTATGTATAATTAAAGAACGGCAGGATCAATTTTAACGAAATTCTGTATGTAACAATTTTTAGAAACGAGAAAACTAATGGACTAAGTCACATATTCGAGAGCTTTCGATTATAAGGGTCATTTGTGGGTCTTAATGGGTCAAGGTCAAGCTATATCTAAAGAATGGGTGGGTCGATTTTAACGAAATTTTGTATACAACATATTTTTGGCATGAGAAAATCATTGGGGTAGGTCACATGTTCGAGAAATTTCGATTGGTGGGCCACTTTTGGGTCATTCTAATTTTATCTTGACAACGTTTCGCGCAATTTTGATTAAATTTTGTATTTTATCGTTTTCGGTCACAAGAAAATCATTGGGTTAGGACAGATTTTTGTGAAAATTCGATCAATGGGTCATTTTGGATTATAAGGGGTCAGGGTCAAACCAACTATATCTAAAAAACAGCTCAATCGATTTTATCTAAATTTTGTATCTAATGTTTTTCGGCATGCTAAAACTAAAGAGCTAGGCCACACGTTTAAGAGATTTCGATTATAAGGGTCATTTGTTGGTCATGATGGGTCATGCTAATTTTATATAGAAAATGGTACTCACCATTTTGACTATACTTTGTATTATATCGTTTTTGAGCAAGAGAAAACCATTTGGCTTGGACACATGCTCGCGAAAATTCTATTAGTGGGTCATTTTGGGTCTTAATGAGCTAGGGTCATTCTAATTATATACAATAACGACTCAATTTTACCTAAATTTTGAAACAAAACGTTTTTTGTCACGAGAAGACTATTGGGCTGAGTCGCATGTTAAACAAAATTATATTAGTGGGTCATTTCGCTTCATTGCTGAATGCTGCCAAGCTAATTTTACCTAAAAAATGGCTTGAACGATTTTGATTCAATTTTATATTCTACTGTTTTTGATTACCTGAAGACGATTGAGCTATGTCACATGCTTGATCAAATTTGATTAGTGGCTCATTTTGGGTAATACGGGTCAGGGTCACGAGAATATGGCAAAAGCCAATAACTTGGTGATATTTGACAAAATATTGGCGACATATGGCCAAAAAATCGACTATAAAAATTACGAAAACCAAAACACGTATTTGGAGCCAAATGAAAGAATGCCTCCAAATTTGGCTATATCTAGCAAAATATATTGTCTTTCAGAATGTAAAGAATTTTTTTATACATTCTTAAGAGGATTCGAGATGCATGGTTAAACCAATCAGAGTCGAGCTAAAAAAGTGATTTAGATCGATGTCCTTTCGTTGTAAAATTTAAAATAAAATAAAATTTATAAATATGCGCATAAAAACATAGTTTTCTTATTGATTGTTTTTCTAAATAATACTATTATAAACATGTTTTACAGTAATAATACAGAGTTAATGATACAGTGAAAATACTATATCGAGTTGAACACAAAGTTAATTTTGACCGAGCTAAGCTCGGTCTCCCCTGCTAGTAGTTCTAATGTAAGAAACTACTCGGAGTGAAAATACTCCATATATTAAAGGTGGCACAGTGGAACTTTCATAATTCGAACTTGTTTAATTCGAAATTCTGGCTAATTCGAATTTTTCGCCTGGTCCCTAGAATTATGTATTAAAATAATGTAAAAAATGTGTACATTTCGAATTTTAGTTTGGATAATTCGATTTTTTTGTAGGATATTCTTTCAAATTTTGCGGAAAATACTATTCCTTTAGACTTTTTTAATCTGAGGACGGACTATCTGAAGATGAACAGAACAAAGGAATACAAGAAAAGCCCATTCCTAGTTCCTTAGAAGCTATGGTGCATATACAAGGACTTCCACGCTTTTTTGAAGATCAATTCAATGTAAAAGATTCTATTTTTGTGTCAATTCCTAAGTTGAAATCATATTCTATGACTCAAAGATTGTATTCCGGAAAGGAATCAGAAATCTGATTTATTTCTTAAAAATGATGAATAATTAAGCTAGTAAAAAAGTTTGATTTAAATAAAAAAAAATATAGAAGTATCCCTAGATAAAGTTTATGCGTTAAATATTTCATTGTGGAGTTAATCTTTATATCTCTTCTTTTTGAGCGAATATATTTAAATTCGAATTTTTGGATATTTCGAACTTTTCTTTTGGTCCCTTGAATTTCGAATTATCCAAGCTCCACTGTATAACTATCGGATAACTTCAAAATCAACCATAAGTGAAAACACAAAGTGCTAATCAATGCATTTTTATTTCAATGAGTCAATTTTTTTTAGTTTATTTTTAAGTTTAATGGCAAGCTTTTCTATGCTTGTTATCTATTTTTAATAAACATAGCTCATAAGTAGCTACTTTATTTAACCCCTTAGTTTTACACTAGAAAACCTATTATAGGAGTCTTATTTTGCACGGGAGAGTGCTATGACCGAATTCATAATCCAAGTATAAAAGTATGTTATAAAAATGCATTGGCAACATTTCTTTAATTAAATTTGTAAGACTATACTCATAAGTACACCCGAATTCCCTGAAACTGCATTCAGAAACAGGAAATTAATACCATTCTCGGCTACGTAAATATACAGTCAATAACAGTGAATGAACTGTCAAGATCGTAGCCTGCATTTTTCATTTTTTAATAGCTAGCGCTATTAATGATGTACATTTATTATAAATTTGCATACAAAAAAATTATGTAAATATAAACGAAGAACAAATAAACAGTCCAGATCGTAAATATTTTATTTTTCAACTAGCTGACCCGCCCGGCGTTGCCCGGGGCCCGTTATAGCCGTATACAACACTCAACTTTGCATGATTTTATACCTTTTGAAAATCTTTTAAATAAACCTTGTCCCGGGACCTTATGGATTTCTGCAGCTTTTGCAAGGATTTTCTTTCCGAACGAACCTAGGATCAGAGTTTTCACAACTAAAGTAACATGCTCTGTAAGTAACAATCACGCTTATAATTCCCGAAAAGAGAATGCACTAATAATGTTCGAAAATGTTAGTTGCTGAAGTCTAACAAGGGAACCACCAAACATGGTGCGCTCAGATTTTGATGATTTCAAAGTATATTGTAGGGGGTCATACCACTAATTATTCTGGTGAAAGGGTTTCTTCAAATGGGCCTTAGTTTGAGAAATTGGGGGTCAAAGTTCAGAGTATATTTCAAATATTCATTAGTACAACCATCGCTTGTGAATCGATGGCCCGTGGCATCGTGGCGCCGTGGTAGCGCGCGAGCTTGCAAATCGAAAAGTTGTGGGATTGAGTGCGTCCTCGCCTTTTTTTGTTTTGTTTTGTTTTTACTTATTTTTATATTTTTTACACGTCGCAAATTATAAGCAGAATTGGAAATTCTACAGCTTTGAACCTTTTGATATGTTCTGAAGAGGACAGTATAATTTTTCAACGTTTATTTATTTTTTAAAAATATGGTTCAAATGGTATGATTCAGGGTTCAACTAAAAGTATATTTTGCAACAAATAAATAATTAAAAATTCATACTTAATTAAAATTTTGAAAAAGGATAAGAAAATTTCAATATTTAAAAATCTCCGCTTCTTTAAATATTAATATTTTTAGATTAATCTCACTTTTTTTTCAAATGTTTATTACACAATACTGTGTATTCATTTTTAGATAATTTAATACTACATTTAATATAATTTTTTTACAGATATATGCAGTTTAAAGTGGTGAAATCTAACACATCTTCATATATACTTTTATTTATAACAATAATAACGTTAAGGCTAATTTCATGTGCATATATAACAGACATATAACAAAGAAATTGTACAAAACATTTTAAATCTGTATATCAAATATAAAAAAAAGCCTTAGCATTTTTAAAACATGAAAGCGAAGAAAATATAAATATAGAGAAAAAAATGTTTAAAGTAGTTATTTCTGTGAGGAATTGCGCTGGGTGTATTAACAAAAATTACGATATCTCAAAATATAATTGCCGTATGTGTAAAAGTGAGATATTATAATATTCACAATTAAACAAGCTTTTATTTTATGTTTAAAAACTAAAATTGATTTTTTGATCAGTTTCGATGTAAATTCTCCTCTTCAAAACTTAATTTTACGTTTATGAATTTTTAGAGAAAAAAGTATTTTTTTACTGAAATTTAACGCAAATTCGATTTATGTCTGAAACCCCTTTTTTTAAAACTTCCATAAATTTACATAATTTATATTACTTAAATACTTAATTCGTGATAAATATGTTTAAAAATACATTAAAAGTAAAAAAAAAAGTTTAATCATCATTTCAAATTTGTACAAGTGCAAATGCAAGATCAATAAAAAGAAATCTTCATTTATTCTGATATTACGGAAGAAAAAGCAGACGATAAAAACAAAAAGGATTCTTATATGTAGTGTAAATTTTATCTCAATAATAGATGATTTTTGCACTTCAGTTGAATCATGGAAAGAGTATTTTGATTTGTAATAAAAATAGTTTTAAATGTAAGCTGCCATTTCTTATTTGTACAAACGATAATTTATGTTGAGGTTGGAAATTTGGATAACTAGTAACAACTTGCATTTTAGCATTACTGTATTAATATTTTACTACTCTTTCGAAGATATGCATTACTTGAATAATCTAATCCTAAAGGCGTTTAAAAAAAATTGCACCCGAAAATTATTTTGTATTATTTATACAAAAAACGGCAAGTTTTCATTTAAAATGCAATAAAATAAAAAAAAGCAATATGAAAAAGAAAAATTATTATTTCAGGATGGTACTTAAAATAAAAAACGCAAATAAAAAGAAAATTCTAGGCGTAAATTATTTTTGCAGTTTTGTCAATAGAAATGTTAGTTTAAAATTTGCAGAGAAAATTTAATTTTCATGAAAAAATTTAAAAATGTAATTTATTAAGAAAATATCAAAAGCTGTAGCAATTTAGTAGTAAAAATGCTTAAAATTTGTAACGTAAAAATACAATAGGGTCATTCCATGTCAACTGGCCTAGAGGCTCCCACTCGACCCCTTTCGATTTTTATGAAATTGATACAGAGTATACATGTGGGTATATGATGAACATTTGGAAACTGTTTAGTGCAAAAAATTGTACAGTTGGAGCACCAGGGGTCCATTTGTACCAATCACTATTTCATGCTTGTAGAAAAAACGGCCAAATCATGAAGTTTGGCATCATATTGCTCATGATATATGAAACCTTACTTATTGAAAATTGGTGATCTAGTACAACTTTTTGTCCTAAAAAATGTAATTGCAGTATTAAAAATCACAAATCAAAACTACCGTGATTACTAGGCCTCAAAGTAGGCCGTACGGCCAATCTGTTTGAATTTTACCCTTACTGTAACATGCTGTAACTACTGCAAATATTATTTTTAAAATTTCTCGCTTTACAAACTAATTACCTATGAATATATCGTAAAGCCGCTGTAGTTGTTTTTTGATTGCTTAAATATTCATTAAATTATTGATGTTCAAAATCTAATAAAAAATTAAAATCGTCGATTTTGCCTCATATTCAAATGCGTATATCTTAAAAGGGACACTTCTGATTTGGTTACAATTAGTACCACTGGAAAGAGTATATCTTAATTTATAAAAAAAACTTTACTTCATTTAGGGCCTCCTAGATACAGGAGGAAAATAATAAAATTCAAAAACCTGTTGGACGAGATAATCCAGATACATACCAGAAAGGTATATAATACTACAGGGTCTTTCAACATATTTTGCACCATTCTTTTTTATTACAACGATTAATGCATATATTAATTATCACTTTTTCTGGTCACATATACTTTCCCTTTACCATTATGAATAATTTGTAACTGCACTGAAAATGAGCTATATCCAATAAGCAGGCAAGATTAGCTCCTGGTTGGGTATTGCATGTTTTAAATTTTGAATGCGGGTACCTAACGGAATCCACGAATTATTATAGACTAAATGTTTTGATTATTTCAAGCTCCCATTATGTCGATTCCCGATCCCCAATCTATAAAAAAACATTACTCATTGGTTCAGTTTGTCAAATTTTTTATTGATTGCGATTGCAACAGCTTTCGGTAAATTGTATTGCAGACTAATTTTTGTTTTTATTGGAAACGGAACAGTTATTATATGCTCTACCGGAATCCAACAGAGGTATTGTCTAGTGGACTAATAAAATGTTTTCGAAGGTCCATGAGGGTGCATACAATTTATTGAGGCATCGTTGATGAGATTTTCAATACCAATTCTTCAATAAAATTTTCAATTGTCATCTGATTCGTTTCTAACGTGTCATGATCCGTGTGAACCCATTGTTTAAATTCAATGGCGTCTTCTGGATCACTATCTTCGAAAATACTTTCCAAAAGATTTTTTAAATCATCTGTTCCAGGACATTCTTCGCAGCGATGAAGGATATAATCTTTAGAATTCAAGTCACAAGCTGTTTTACTTATAAGGAATTTATAATCTACATCAGTTGGGCAGCTTGCTAGCATCAACTTCACATTTTGATGCATTTTACATACAGATTGGGAATGTGAACCTGCTGCAACGACAGTCACATGCCATTTTGGCTTTAACTCGCAAAATTTGGAGAATCTGATTTCCGGTCCATTACTACTTCGATAGACTGCAAACATTTCTTTCAAATTGCTTAGTAACAGATGCTTCTGCATCTGAACTTTCCTTCCATCTATCCGAGCAGAAATGAAATCTTTTATAACAGGACATATAAGATTAAAGTCTTCATCTTGAAAAAAATTTAATAGTCGATTTCTTTTATGTTTTCTGGCAACTTCTTATCAAACTTTGCTCTAGGTAAAGCCAATATCCCGATGTCTGCTTTTAATTTTCACGCTGCTTTTACCATTCTTTCTGAAACTTCAAACTCTTCCATAACTTCTTTTATTGTCCAACTTAAAGGTGCCATTGTTAATATTTGTATTTGTTCTGGACTTTTTGACGACTGTAACTTCTCCTTCAATTCTTTAATTAGTTGTTTGTAATCTAAACAGTCTAGGCATTGATTGCATGTAGTAGGTTGTCTTAATTTACATGGATCTATACCAGCAACAATAGCTATTTTCTTTGAAATCACATCTTCAGTTATACTTATCTTTCGCTTTGCATAGCTTTTAATATCTCTTGTTGATGTTCGCTGAATTTTTTAAGGAGATAAATCAATAGCTGTTAGACTTTTGTTCAACGTTTCTGTTACATCTATTTCATCTTGCTCCAATTCACTTGAAGAAGAGGACCATATTGTTCTTGTTTCTTCGAATTCTTTTCTGCATGATCTACATATTTTTTGGTCTGGTTTGACATTTTTCTTAGTTTCTTAGTCTGTCAAATGATTAGAACTTTCTAAATTGATGGACCGCAAAGATTTTTGTACGCAATGATTGTCTTTAGTGAAAGAATTACAGCATGTTCGCTGAAGAAACTCAAATTCATGCAAAAGCAATGTTTCGTGATGAAAGCATATTTGATAATATTCTTCAAGATGCAATAAACTTCGGCTATTAATTAACTCCTGTTCTTCAGAGAAAAATTCTTTAAAAAGCTTAAAACCTTTATGTGCACAATAAGTCGTCAAATGGCACTGAGAATTATCAGTACAGCCAGTGCTCTGATCATAATCATGAGAATCCATGGAGCTAAAATCTTGATACAGAATGTTTTAACAGTAATGTAATACATAAACTGAAAGAGAAAAGGAATATATTTGTATAAATCTTGTTAAACATGCAATACCCAACCAGGAGCTACTCTTGCCTGGTTATTGGATATAACTCATAGGCAATGCGGTTACAAATCACTCATAATGGTAAAGGGGAAGTAACTGTGACCAGAAAAAGAGATAAATATTATATGCATTAATCGTTGTAATAAAAAAGAATGGTTGAAAACATACTGAAATTCCCTGTCGTAATAAATACCTTTCTTGTATGTATCTGGATTATCTCGTACAACAGGTTTTTGAATTTTATTATTTTCCTTCTGTATCTAAGAGGCCCAAAATGAAATAAAGTTTTTTTTATAAAATAAGATATAATCTTTCCAGTGGTACTAATTGTAACCAAATCAGAAGTGTCCCTTTTGAGATACACGCTTCTGAATATGGGGCAAAATCGACGATTTTAATTTTTTATTAGATTTTGAACATCAATAATTTAATGAATATTTAAGCAATCAAAAAACAACTACAGCGGCTTTATGATATATCCGTATGTAATTAGTTTGTAAAGCGAGAAATTTTTAAAATAATATTTGCAGTAGTTACAGCATGTTAAAGTAAGGGTAAAATTCAACCAGATTGGCCGCACGGCCTACTTTGAGGCCTAGTAATAACGATAGTTTTGATTTGTGATTTTTAATACCGCAATTACATTTTTTAGCCAAAAAAGTTGTACTAGATCACCAATTTTCAATAAGTAAGGTTTCATATATCATGAGCAATATGATGCCAAACTTCATGATTTGGCCGTTTTTTCGACAAGCATGAAATAGTGATTGGTACAAATGGACCCCCGGTTCTCCAACTATACAACTTTTTGCACTAAACAGTTTCCAAATGTTCATCATATACCTACATGTATATTCTGTATCAATTTCATAAAAATCGAAGGGGGTCGAGCGGGAACCATGCCAAAATTTAGGCCACTTGACATGGAATGACCCAATAATAAGTAAAAAATATAACAGGCGAAGATGGACTCTATCCCGCAACCTTATGATTTGCAGGCTACCACGGCGCCACGCATTCACAAGCGATGGTTATACTAATAAGTATTTGAAATATACGCTGAACTTTGACTCCCAATTTCGCAAAAACTAAGGCCCATTTGAAGAAACCTTTTCACCAGAATAATTAGTCGTATGACCCCTACAACATACTTTGAAATCATCAAAATCTGAGCGCACCATATTTGGTGGTCTCCTCGTAAGTTGATTGAACCAAATCCCACCAAAACTATGGTTTTAGAACCCAATTGAAGAATGCTTCCTCAAGCGGTTGAAGGTGAATACTCCTGTAATTTTCATAAATTAACTTTAACATTAACACGATATTTAATAAATGAATGAAAACTTTTAACTAAAGTTACTTTTAAAGTAACTATTTTTAATTTACAGATATAGTGAATTAACGCAAGTTTTTGGCAAAAAAGATAAATATTTGAAAAAAGTGATAGTTGCAATAAGAAAAAGGACCAGGTCATTGGGCACAGGATCTTAAATGAAATATAGTCGTAGAAAATTGTATATAATCGGACCGTTCATAAAAAAGCTTCAAAAAAGGCCCAAAGAAGGAGATTAATGTTCAAAATTGGTGGTAGCTGAAGTTTGAGAAATATTTCTGTCATTGATGCAATAGCTGGAGAATTTAAGAAGCTGTTAGAAAAAAAAGCTTATGAATGAGATCATTTTTAAGGAAGTTGTGACAAAAAACCGAAAGGAGGCCAGCTGATAATTAAAAGTAAGACCCTTAAAATGAAAAAAAGTGAAATGTTTTTAGTACTTTTGATCTTCAATTAGTGAAAATTAAGCATAGGTATAAAATGGATATCGGCAAGAAATTAAAAAATGCACAACAAATGGAAGGAAATACTTAGAACAGGTCTCTAGTGTCCCAGTAAAAATGTAAAAGGTGTTGGTTTACGGAGAAGGATCCAAAACTCAACTTTAAAACTTTTTATTCAGAATATGACAAAATTAGAAAATGAAAAACTAATTTTACACAAAGTTCAAGGGGACCTGGTGCGGGACTTACATGATTTTAAGATGAACCAAACTTTTAACTGGAATGTAAAAACGTCAAAATAACTAAATAGAAAAAAGTTCCCAAAATGAATAATGAAATGATTGGAATAAGAGTTGACAAGTTATTAACTATTTATGGTGTAAAAACTTTAAGGTGCCAGGTATCCCCTAGAAGCTAGGGACGACTTAACTGACATGTAGTTGAGTAAAAAGTTTTTTTTTGTAGTTTAAGATAATCGGTGGACACTAGAACGATACAATTCTAATCATTTTTTAAAGCTGCATCAAGGACCCCAAGAAGGTGGTTATTATTCAAAATAAGTGGTAACTAATATATGTATAAAGTCTTATGTAGTAGCTGGAGGACATTAGAATTGTTGGGGGAAAAAAGCTAGCTAATTGGTCCATTTTTAAAGGGGCTATAATAAGGAACCCAAAACAAAGAAACTGATAGTTAAAAATAGGGCCAACACGGAAAATGTTAAAATGCCTTAATACTTAACACTTTAGATCTACATTTAGTCAAAATTAAGCATTGATATGAATTATTTGTTACAATAATATTTTAAAGAAATGCATAAAAAATGAATAAATGCTTTTTAAAAAGACCCCAGGAATCCAGTAAAAAAAATTACGGGTGTAGGTCTTGGAAGAACAATCGAAAATCAACTTTAAAATTATACACTTAATTTGGGAAATGAAGGGATGAAATATGCATGGCGAACAAAAAATTCAAGGGCCCTAAACCGGGCACTGTGGAACCATAGGAGGCACCAGTGTCTTAAATGTAGGGACGTGGGAATAACCAAATGGAAAAAATCCCTGTCGGCTGGGCCTATAGGCGGAGGTAGATTTCGAAGAGTGCTCAATTCAACAAAAAAAATATATGATTAGAGATAAACCCAGTTTAATAACTTCATTTGGCTGTTTATGAAAAATTTTTAATTTCATTTTTCTTCAAAAACTTAATCAGAATCATAAGAAAAATTCTGCTCAAATGCCCGTTTTGACAACATATTTTGAAATAGATTCTGAATTTATTAAAAAAATCGACCAAAACAGTACATTATACAGCTCCCAAATAACAAAAAACTGTCAGTTGAATGCATTTGAGAAAAAAATTCAATTTAAAAATGAGTCATAAAATAACCTATTTGTTGTTTGAATACATAATTCTTTATTCATGATTGCTCGGAAAATTTTGTGCGAAATACTCACTTTGACAGCATTTTAAAAAATATATTCTATCTTTATCAAAAAACTGGCCAATGTGTCACAGTATATAGTTCCTAAATAAGAGGATCTGTAAATTGGATGCGTTTGAGAGCGAAAATGGATTTTAAAACGAGTCATAAAAACGCAATTTGCTATGTGAAAACTTCCTTAAATTTTCAAATCGCAAAGACTTCGGGAAATTCTGTTCAAAATACCCTTTTGGTAGACTTTTTAAAAATATATTCTGTCTTTATTAAAAAACCGATCAATGCATCACATTATATAGTTCCTAAATAAGAGGATCTGTAAATTGGATGCATTTGAGAGTAAAAATGGATTTAGAAACGAGTCAGAAAAAAACGCAATTTCTTATTTGAACACTTCCTTAAATTTTCAGTCACAATGATTTCGGAAAATTCTGTTCAAAATACCCTTTTTGGTAGCCTTTTTAGAAATATATTCCGTCTTTATCAAAAAACTGACCAATGCATCACATTATATAGTTCCTAAATAAGAGGATCTGTAAATTTGATGCGTTTGAGAACAAAAATGGATTTAAAAACGAGTCAGAAAAAAACGCAATTTCTTATTTGAATACTTCCTTCAATTTTCAGTCCGGATGACTTTCGAAAATTCTGTTCAGAATACCCTTTTTGGTAGCCTTTTTTGAAATATATTCTGTCTTTATCAGAAAATTGACAAATGCGTCACTTTATACAGTTTCTAAATAAGAGGATCTACCATTTGGATGCGTTTAGAATCAAAAATGAATTTAAAAATGAGTCAGAATATAAGCAGTTTGGATTTTAGGTTTTTTCGCCAACTCCTATTTTTGTTTAATTTCTTTTTTGCTATACGAATTGATCCTATGAAAAACTTGTCAATATAAAAGTTGTAGATATTGTTGAGAAAATGTAAAATAAATTTAATCAGATTTGATATCTTAAAAATTGACGGAGTTACGGATTTTTCTCTTTTTTCAGCGCCCTTTTTCTTTTCGTTTTTAATTTTTTTCATCGGTAAAAGTTGGTCCTATCAAAAACTTGTAAATACAAAAGTTTTAGATAATTTTAAGAACATTTACAAAAAATTTAGTTGGACTTGATATCTTGAAAATTGACGAAGTTATGAATTTTTCTCTCTCAAAATCCCTGTTTTTTTCGCCCCTTAAGCCCACTTCTAAATTTATCAAAAATCTGTCATGCATATACTTTTGGCCCATTTTTAAGAAGTAATATAAACTTTAAACCGATTCGATATCTACTTTAATTAAGAAGTTATCTTGTTTTTTCGGTTTTCACAAAAACGCCCCCTATTCCGACTCCCTTGGTCCGATTTTGTCCATTAACGAACTTAGCCAAGATTTTATCCCCTTTGATTTTATGTACAAGTTTGGTGGAGATTGGTGAAAAATTATAGAAGTTATCGTGTCCATAAAAAAGTGAGATATATAGATAGATAGATAGATAAACTTGTGCGATTGCAATAGGTAGTATTTCTTACGAAAACTACCTAAAAGGTTTCCTTGAATGAAGATTAGATTACGAGAGGGCAATTTAATAACAATTTATAGTACAAAAACTTCAAGAGGCCTTGTACCTGGACGCAAGAAGCCAGGAAATTATTTCCCTTGTTGTTGGATATAAATTATTTCTATAGTTAAAGTAATGGGAGGACTCTAAAACTATGTTAAATAAAATTGCGATTAAAGACGCTTCAAGGAGCTCTGAGCCGGGCCCTATGATTCTCTAAGGGACCCCAGTGTCTTATATGGAATGAAAAAATTTGAAAATATCTAAATGTAACAGGAATCTCAAAATAAAGATCGTATTAAATGGAAGCAATTTATTATCACAAAAGCTTCTTGCAGCCCTGAAACGGGCTCCAAGGGCCCAGGGTCAAAACTGAAAAGTAAAAAGGTGATAACTGGAGAAAGGTCCCATAAAACGAAGAATCTTAGATAAAAAGGTTCAATTTATTAAAAATTTAGTGAATAAAATTTTTAAGGGACCCAGGGCCCCTGACCCTTAGAATATTAAAATTTTAAGCCTCATGTGCATCAGGACTTGTCTTCGACTATCTTCATCTAAATTTTCAGATTTCTACGTGTGATAAAATTTGCTAGTCATCGCAGACACACACACAGACAGACAGAGCGATTTGTTATTTTATTAGTATAGATAATAATTTGTGTTATAATCTAGTGCTGTGTATAGGGTGTGTAGGGTGGTGTGGGACACTTTACAAAAGAACATATTTTGACAACAAAAACCAAAAATTTCAAATTATAGAATGCAAGGTGAAACGCCTATTAACTTCCCTGAACAATATAGAAGCATAACATGCAAAAGCTATTTTATAATTAAAAAAACTTTAAGTTTCAAACTGTGTCCCATACTTCCTCACTAACAGGAATGTATGGGACAGCAATAAAACAAAAGTATAAAAAGGCACAAATAGGCTAGTGTCGGTTAGATATAAAATCAAACAAAGATTGTGAATTGATAATGTATGTTATACAATGTAAGATTGTAGCACCTTCACTACAGAAATGAAAATTCAGGATTATCAGTCACTTATGGCATTAAAAATGTCAATTCAGTTTATTTACATTTTGAAGTAAATTAATATATAATTAATGTTATAATTAACATATAATTAATATAATATATTACCCTCTAAAAATGTTTGCATGTCAGCAATTTACATTCATCTTATTAAAAATAAGGAATTAGACTTCTTCATTCCTCTTTTTACTGGCATATTCCATTCCTTTCCACTTCTTTATTTTGTATTAAACTTCTTGTATAAACAAAAATGCAGCTTTTAGAATTAGTTTAAATTATGAATAATATACAATATAATGCTACATAGAATATAAAATATAATGTTACATAGAATATAAAATATAATGTTACACATTGCTTTGTTGAAATTCGTGGTTTTGTCCGATTCTTTGATAAAATTCGCGGTATTTTCTTTTTTGCGATTTTTTTTCTTAACGAAATTCTGTTTTTAGGCTTTTTTGTCGGAATTCATTTTTTTCGAAGTTCTTTGTAAAAATTCGCGTTTCTTTTTTTTTTACAGGATCCTTTGTAAAAATTCGCATTTTTTCCGTTATTTTAAATTTGTTGCCATTTGATCAAATTCGTATTTTTTTCGCGATCGTTTGACAAAATTGAGATTTTTTTGCGAACTATTCTCAAATTTAATTTTTGCGGTAACCATTTGCCAAAACTCGCGATTTTTGATGTCCGAATTTTCAGACTGATGAACTTTCAAATTTTCGGAAAAATCGAAATCATCCCTACTTTTAATTGTGGGCTATCCAGTAAATTGTACGTAAAATTGGAGAATATTTTTAATTTTTTGGTATAAAAAAGTTTTACAAAACCAAAACTGTTTTACTTTTCAAAAGTTTCTGCAAACTTTCAAATTTTGCATATAATTTCCCCCGCATAGCGTACGTGTATATTATACATCTGTTAATGAAGTGTTTAGAATGATGCATGAGGAGAAAAATCTACTGTTCCATTCCTCCCACTCCACCCCTTTCTCCCCTTTTAGTAATGTAAAATTAAATTTTCATAAAGCATAACTTTAATGGTGAAGATAACTTTTTTTTAGTTGTTTTATAAACAACAATTTATTAAACTAGCAGACCTGTCCGGTGTTGCCCGGGCAGAAACTGTGCTGGGATTCTCATTGGATAATATAACACTAGTGTGGGCTTAAAGAATGTATAATATTTATATGGCACAGATGTCATACACACTTCACATTGGCACAATTTTGTAGAAGTTTAAGAAATTTAAATTTTAACCCATTATGGGCTCGTAACAAGAATCAGAATGACGGAAGAAAATTTTTTATGCAACATTTGTAATGTATGAACCATAAACTTTCAATAGATATATTATTTCAAAAAATGAGAAACGTCCCCTACTGCCCCCCAAAAATATGGGAAAAACCGAAAAAATGAAATAGCAAAAAAGAATGGCGAAGAAAAGTTAGTTATACTAGAAATTTTCTCTCCACTGTAGCTCCATATAAGTAAAGTTATAGTTTTTTAAAGATTGAAATGAAGGAAATGAGCAAAATTAGGTAGATAACCACACAGGGGGGGGGGTCCAAAGCACTGGGGGTGCCACGTAGCTTAAACTTAAGTTAAAAATGATAGAGAATTAAATGAGAGAAATTTTAAGGTGTATGTTGGGAGGGGATGCAACCCCCCACCCAAAGAGCCCCTTAAAGACAGAACTTTAAAACAGTGTGCCTAGACTCACAACTAACTTCACAAAAAGTTATGAACTTGTATTTTTTATGCATGATGACCCCAGCAGACCTGGATATGATGTACAGTACTTCCTAAAAAACCGAATTCACCTCTTCTCCCTAAATCCTGCCAAAGGACTTTTACAATAACCAATGAGATGTATTTTGTTTGGGCGTTGTCATTAAACAATCTATATATAATAAAACAGTAGGACCCGGTGTGTCTGTACATTGAAGATAATTGACAAAAATGGAGTCAGGGCGATAAAAGAAAACCAATGAAACAAAAAATTTTTTTTTGAATTTTTTGTCTGTCTGTCTGTTTGTTCGAGGTTATCTTCGTAACTACTGAATGGATTTTTATGCGGTTTTCACTAATGAAGAATGCACACTCCCGGGCAGTGTATAGGCTTTGTTTCATCAAAATCGGACAACAGACAAAAAAGTAACAAAAAGAAACTATTAGGTGCGCTGCTCACGTTTTTTAGTACATAACGTTTTTTAGTACATATAAAATCCAATAGATGTCACTGTGCGATTTTAAAACGCGCTATCGTTATGTTTTCGCCAGTCTACTTAAGTATGAGAAAGTTTCAAGCTGGCTGTCGTTCCATGTGGTTTAGTCGGTAGAACGTCAGTGCGCCATACTGATGGCCCGGGTTCGATTCCCAGCATGGAATTTTTTTTCACTATGTTGGCATTAACGCCTATAAGCAATTAAAAGAATTTGAAATATTGTATTCAAGGCGAATTTTCTCTCTGGGAAAATTTCCTTGCATTAATATGTCAGTGTAATTTTTTTTTCGATTTAATTTTTTTTTCGAAACTTTGTTTTTCTTAAAAAATTACAGTAAATATTTGATATTTCCCAACGTTTTTTGAATGATCGACTTGCTTTTTTTTTTAATGTATGTCTGAACCTTATCTAACTACTTCTTCAAGATTTCTTTAGATAAACCGACCAGCGTAGCGGGCGAAGGCCGCTAGCTCTTAAACTCTAATTCTCCGTAAACTCGATCGAAGGCCGCTAGCGGCCTTCGCCCGCTACGCTGGTCGGTTTATCTAAAGAAATCTTGAAGAAGAAGTTAGATAAGGTTCAGACATACATTAAAAAAAAAAAAAAAGCAAGTCGATCATTCAAAAAACGTTGGGAAATATCAAATATTTACTGTAATTTTTTAAGAAAAACAAAGTTTCGAAAAAAAAAATTAAATCGAAAAAAAAATTACACTGACATATTAATGCAAGGAAATTTTCCCAGAGAGAAAATTCGCCTTGAATACAATATTTCAAATTCTTTTAATTGCTTATAGGCGTTAATGCCAACATAGTGAAAAAAAATTCCATGCTGGGAATCGAACCCGGGCCATCAGTATGGCGCACTGACGTTCTACCGACTAAACCACATGGAACGACAGCCAGCTTGAAACTTTCTCATACTTAAGTAGACTGGCGAAAACAACGATAGCGCGTTTTAAAATCGCACAGTGACATCTATTGGATTTTATATGTACTAAAAAACGTTATGTACTAAAAAACGTGAGCAGCGCACCTAATAGTTTCTTTTGTTTCTTTTTGTTACTTTTTGTCTGTTGTCCGATTTTGATGAAACAAAGCCTATACACTGCCCGGGAGTGTGCATTCTTCATTAGTGAAAACCGCATAAAAATCCATTCAGTAGTTACGAAGATAACCTCGAACAAACAGACAGACAGACAGACAGACAAAATATTCAAAAAAATTTTTTTTGTGTTTCATTGGTTTTCTTTTATCGCCCTGACTCCATTTTTGTCAATTATCTTCAATGTACAGACACACCGGGTCCTACTGTTTTATTATATGTATAGATAAATTAGGAAATTGGTCTATTGTAGTAGTTTTATTGTAAATTTTGCGCAATTCATGGAACCTTTCTAGAAATACAATTAAAACCGAATAAAGAAACTACATAATACTGCTGGATCATTAGACCCTGGTTAACACTGAGAAAGTTTTATTTAGCGCTTGCAAGCACTTTAAAATGATGTTTCAAGTGAGCACCATAGCTATTCGTTCACTTCGTGGGGCTAATCTAAGACCTGATTTCTTTCTTATGACACGCAATAATATCTTATTCATATTTAGATAAAGAAAAAAACTTATAATAAAGTATTTTTTAACTCTACAGTCAATGCATCAAAAGTAAGTGAAAAAGTTTAGAATTTTGTTTCATTAGCTTCCATTGACCTATCTATTTTTCTATTTAATTTTGAGCAAAACGTATTTAGCTCATTTTTAACATTTGAAAACCCACTGAAAACAGGTAAATGAAGTTCTTTTAAGTTAAGAAAATGTTTAGAAATTTATATGTATTTTATCAAGTTGCGTCCATGGAAAATAATATTCTATTACAACGTAATTTTTTTTATTTATTTAGCAATATTCTGTTTATAGAAACGGATGAAATATGTCCAATTTTAACCCTCAGAATACTAAAATGTCAATTTAACTCCATCCGGACATTTTGCAGTTTTTTCATATAGAATATATATGCAAATGTTTATGAAATTTCCTGTAATGGCTTCTTTTATGACTTTGTCTACTTAGTAAATTTTGTACAGTTGCTTTTTATTTGGAGCAGTTGCGGAGGGTGGCCTCTTGACCCCATGTTAGATTAATTGGGGAATAAATGAAAGCTTTTTATTAGTTGATCATTATTCAAGAGAAAGGAATTCTGGCTTTCTACAAAATGTAGTTCACTAGTTGGCATTGTGGGTGCAGTGTTACCATGCAAACGAGTGTATGCCCCTTCTTCATTTCGTTATTTCTTTGTCCTGGGTGTTCAGATGTGTTTAAATTTCGCTGTTCAACGAAATGGATCGTTGTGAACGTTGTAATTACATGTAGGGACCTAAATCACCTATAGACCACTCCTTTTTAAATCTTAAGCATTTAAGTAATATTCTAATCTTTGTATTGCGAGGGTTAAAATAATTGAGAATATTTGACTGTATATTATTTTTAGAGCGAACAGTATAAGATTTTCTTTGGAGAAATAAAGAACGCCATTTAACAAACTAAACAATCATAAAATGGAGAGTTGACACATGCTGGACAATTACATCCTAAAATATGATAAATAAGAGTATTCGTTAAAAATTAACTTGCTCAATGATATACAAGAACTTTTATATGAACCTGCCTAACTTAAAATAGTAAAAATCGAACATATACGTTTTTATGTTATTAGCATAAATGGAGACAATCGTCGATGTTCTAACGAACTTTTGTTTTCAAATTTATTTCGTTTAATTTAAAATAAATAAATAATAATAAAATAACATGATGTATTCACTTTATGGCGCAACTGCATTTTTACAATCATCATTAATGAAGACCTCGACAAATTTCCACTCGCACAGAAAACCCCTATCTATGGACCCTTTAATCATTTCACATCACATTTTAGGATAACTGCCGAAGAAGCTCGAACACAGTATTTTTAACTACTGCAGAGACTGAACGTGATTTTGCAATTGATGAGCAATTTTACAAAATTTTCAATTAAAACATGCTAAAAATGTAATGTTTTAAGAAACAGTTGGGTCAATAATCCGCATAGTCTCAACAAGCATACTGCTGAGCAAGATGTGTTATAAATGTTCTTAATTTAATAAATTATATCAAAACCAGTGTTGGGTATGAACGCGCTCACTGAACGAAAACTCACGAGTTTCGCTCACTATTTTGTGAACTTTGAACTGAACTTCGCTCACTATTTTATAAACGAGTTTGAACTGAACGGAAACAAAAAAAAATAGACGAGTTTGAACGAAATTTACGTTCAAATTTACGTTCAATTTTTTCATAATTTATTTAAAATTTTTCCAGACCTTTGTACATTTTTTCCCTCTTTCAAATGCCATTTAGAGGCCTACACGAGCCTCAGGACGGGTTAAGTCTGGTTTCACTTCTCTTGGTAGTATCCTAGTCTTACTTCTTCTGCAGACTCGGGTCGCACCGAACCGGACCCGGGCTGTATACAATTTCGCCGAAAATAGATATATACAGTAAACTCTCTGTACAAGGTGGACTGTGTAAGGCGGAAATATGTCTAAATCGGAAAGATTTTAAAAGAAAGTTTAAACATCGCAGCCTACGGCACTTCTGCATAAATGGAGATTATAAACAGACTAAGGTAAGTTTTTTTGGCCAGAACTCTTCCGTAAGGGTAAATATGAATGTCCTGTAGAAATGTACTCGGGGTCGGGCCGGGTTCAGTGCGAAATTTCAACTTTTTTTCCGGGCCGAGCCAAGCTCGGGCCTTGTTTTTAGCTATTATATCGGGCCGGGTCGGGCCTTGTTTTTAGCTATAATATAGGGCCGGGTCGAGCCTTGATTTTAGCTATTATATCGGGCCGCTAAATTTTCTCTACGAGCCGGACTGGGCTCGGGCCAAAATTTTTATTTTAATATCGGGCCGGACATTTTTTCTATGGATCGGGCGTGGAAATTTCCATCCGTGCATACCTCTATCTTACATATCGAATAATCAAATGATTAGTTCACAAAATTTTGTAAATTTGGACAATAATATCCAAACATTAAAAAAAAGTGAACTTTTTATTGAACTTCGTTCATTTTTACAAATGAGTTTGAATTGAACGAGTTCGTTTGAAAATTTTTGAATCTGAACGTGAACTTAAATCACTTTTCAGAAATTGAACGTGAGTTTGAGTTAGTTCGTTTATTTTGTGAACGTGCCCAACACTGATCAAGACCAAGCAACCTGTTCAAATTTCAGAAATACTAAAGGAGGCTTTCATATGTATAAAACAAAATATGCTTTCAATAATATATATTTAAGAATAAACAAGTGTTCCCACACTTCTGATTTTCGGAAAATCTTAGGACATTTAGAATGTTCAATTCTAAATTTAAAACACAAGCAGAATTATAAATCGAGTTCTTGAAGTTATACACCTAAATTTATACAGTAGACTCCCCCAAATCCGTTGTCCTAAAATCCGCAACAAGGATATAAACAATGAAACATTTACTTGAGATTTAGGGGAATTTTTGAATTTTTTAGTTTTATATCAATTCCATATATATATTAATTTGTAATTATTGTTAATATTACTGAATCTATGTTTTTTTCCATGAAGAATGAATAAATTTATTTCTGAAAAAATTCAAAACTATTGCTACTATCATTGCTAATCACAATCTACTTACCAAATATATTTATGTATATTAAATCAAACTTTTTTTAGGAAGTCTGGCTAAACCTGAAACACAACTTCTCTATTTTATGATTTTGATGTGAATTAGTAATGAGCTTTTATGAGGCAAGTTTCATTGAATAATTTAGGAAAAATACATTTCATCTGTATAATGAATTATCATTCATTGATTATTAACTTTATTTTTCCTTGTAATATTTTAAGCATTTTAAAAATCATTTTCATACTTATTTTAATTTATGACTTCTTTTTAATATTTTATTATATTGTAAACATTCATTATAGTTTCAATGGTATTATTGGTTACATTCAATTTGCTGTTCAAAAAGTGTAAACTAGAGGTCTGCACGGGCCCGGGCCGGCGGAATCGTTTCGAATTTTCTCACGAGCCGGCAGATTTATAATAGTTTTTTCAACGGGCCGGGCCGACAAACAACATAAACGGGACGGGCCGGCAAAAAAAACTGAACGGGCCAGACGGGCCGGGCTGATAAAAAAAATTTCTTAAGTTAAAAAAAAAGTTCTGAAGATTTAAGCAGAAACGATAAAATATGAGCTATTTTCAACGAAAATGGTTTTAACGAGAATAAGTATAAATGCGGCCAGCCACTAGTTTGACAGCATCAATATAAAAATTGCACAGTGTATCAGCATCGGAGAATTACATTATGTGTAACCCGTTTTAATATATTTTTAGCTGATTCATGCCGATCCGAGATCACGCTTGCACTATTTTTCTGCATATAGACTGGCCGGACCGGTACTAGACTTTATTGGCAGAAAACATTATTTGTAAAATTATTAACAGCGATACAGAACTTATGTTAGCTTAGTCTTCGGATATATACTTCTTGATGATTTTTAAATTAATTTCTCAATAATGCGAAAGTTTGACACATTTTCTGATTAATTTTAAATTGTAAAAGCATAAAAGTGATAATCCTAACTATTGAAGGGATTTGGAATCGAATAGCGTTTTGCATTTTTGGTAAATAAAATACTTGTATAACCTTGTTGAGTTATAATAGTTTCACAAATGATTGCAGGTTTTTCTCCCTTCCCTTGCTATTGCTTCCGGAAATTCTATTCAAAACGCTAATTATCACAGTATTTTATTTGTTTGCAGTATTCTTAAATAGCTTGTATCAAAAAATGGATAACGCCATTCGATTATATAGTTTCTGAATAAAGATATCTGCTAATCTTATGCGTTTCTGAGGAAAAAAAAAAAGAATTTAGAAATGTATCAGAAAGGAGCTTCTTTGAATTTAAGAATGAATTTAGATTTGAAATCTATAATAAAATGATATAAAAATATATTTATAAATCTTCTTTTATTAAACAGCTTCAAAATTGACCATGTTTTTAGCTTTCTTTCTTTTTTCTTTTATTCTAAGCCATATTAATTTTTTAATGAATCTTCATTCGAATGTTGAAAGCCTAAGAATCTAAGTAATCATTAATGTTGTTTAGTGTGTATTTGCTGTAAAATATACTGCAAAATCATTCTATAGATATGTATGCAGTATTCTTTAAAGGAATCTTAGTTATATGATAAAAATCTGAATTTTTTAGAAATCGTAGAAATTGTAACGGGCCAAAACGGGCCGGGCCTGTTTTCGCTGATTTTTGTACGGGCCGGGCCGGGCCTAAAATATAAAAATGCAAACGGGCCGGGCCGGGCCGAAATAACTTTCCTACGGACCGGGCCTGGAAATTCCGGCCCGTGCAGACCTCTAGTGTAAACAAAGCAATGATCAGAAATCCTCGAAATTCTAAAATCCGCACAACCTCTGGTCCCAAGCTGTGCTGATGAGGGAGTTAAAGTATAACTAAAGTTATATACTTGAAATACGAACTTACTGTGACAAGTTGATTTCGTTAGTTTATTCAAACAAATAATGATTGAAATAAAACAAGTGCATTTTAGACAATTTTGTAGGTGCTAGAATAAGCTGTAAGCATATAATTCTCAATTTTTTTAGTTTTGAGAAATTCGAAATATTTCTTAAATTATTTAAACAAAACTTAAAAACCCTTATTTCTTAAAGGCAAGTATGTAAGTAAATGCCTGTAGCTAAATATTTAAATATTAAGTGACTAAAGTATATTTGCGTTTGTATCTAAAGGTAAATGAACGTAAAGTGGTTTTTCGAATGTTTCTGTCTGATTCGTTCGATCAAATTCATCTTGATATTTATTTTATTCTTACATGAAAATCTGTCTTGCAAAATTTATAGACAGGGCGAAATTTTTTAAAAATATTTCTTTCTCTGTAAATGCTGCATTTCATTTCTTTTTTTTTTTTTTTTTTTTTTTTCATATATTATCAAAAAGGGAGATAATCCAAAATTTAATTTCTGCGATACTTTACATGAAATTTTACTTGACTATGTTGAAAACGTATGCATGTTTATCAAATAGGTATTTATCATGTTTCCATTTTTTTGAAGTAACTTTCAACAGGCCTTGAATCAATCATTTAAAAATCAGTGAATATAATGCATTATTATTGGTTGTTTTTTCTACCATAGACAGGGTTCAATACAGTTGGCAGCTTGGTGGGGTAAGGTAAAACAGGAAGTAATGGTCCGAGTTAATTCTGTTAATATTTAAATTTCTACAGTATTTTCGATTTTTTAAAAAAATCATAAGACTTCTATGTCGTCTCCGTGTCATATGAACCCAATAATTCTTCTGCTTCATTTGACCTGAAATGTTACTAATGTCGGATTACTGTGACATAGCTTAATATTAGAGGGAGGAGAAATAGGACACTTCACAGAAATAAAAAAAAACTGACTAAAAAAACCATAATTTCTATTTATAGAATAGATAATGAAACATTTTCTAGTGTCATTGAGCAGTATAGAAACATAATTTACAGAATCAATTTTATAATTCAATAAATTGCAAGTTTTAAAATGTGTTTCACACCTCCCTACTTTCTTCATGAATTGAAGGGAAATTTCGGATTGTTAATCACAAATGACATTTAAAAAATCACCAGTTCATTTTTCTTTACATTTTGAAGTAAATTATATAATAAATGTTATAATTAATATTACATTCTGAAAATATTTGTATTTTAGCAATTTACATTCATCTTATTAAGAATAACAAATTGAACTTGTCCGATTTCTTTCCACTATCTTATTTTATACTTAACTTCTTGTATAAACATACTTTTTTGGGCATAGTTTAAAGTATGGATAATATTCAGCATATTGTTTCAAAACTAAAACGACTATACACTCTAAAAGAATGTGTAAATTTACACATAAAAACAGGTATATCAATGATACAAAAACGATTCGTCTACCTATAAATTTGTGTGTAAATGTTATCAGATAACTCTTGAAATAAACACTTAAATGAGTAAATTACAGAACATTTACTTATGTGCAAAATCCTTACACATTTATCTGTGTAATTTTAAGTGATTACACATATTTTTGTGCATTGTGCAAAAGACATTTTTGTGTTTTATGTAAAATACACTGATTTTTGGGTAATATGTGAAATTCGTATATACTTGTGTAATATGCAAAATAAACAGATTTTCGTGTAACATTCTGTTCTACAGCTATTTTTGCATACTATGCGAAATACAAGTTTGTGCGATAATCAAAATATAGATTTTTTGTCTAATATTCGAAATATACATATTTGTAAATTTAATTTGAGCATTATGTTTTGGTGTGTTTAAATTGTAAATTGTTTTTTTTACTACAAATATTGAATAAATAACAATCTGAAATGCTGAATGAGATTATATTTCTTGGCAGCTTTATTTGATTCCCATAAAACAGTGATCCATAATGTATTTTGGCAATTTACTCAATACTCTAAATACATAAACAAATCTTTTTTTATCACCGATATACCCTTTTTACATAAAACTTTGGTTTTATTAAAAGCTGCCTTATACTCTGTTTTTCCAACAAAGCTATAGTGCATAGTACTTAAACCATGAACTTTCGTGAGTTCAGTACTACACTGATTTTTCTACCTTTATTTATGACTACAATGCTGGTGGACTATAACTCACTAGGGAACTGTAAGAAGTGTAAGTCACCGATTTTGACAAAAGGGGTATCGTTGGAAAGATCTCATCGAGAGCAGAAAAATACTCAATGGAACTACCCGTCGCAAATCAGCTGTTTTTGAGATATCTGACAACTTATGTCACGTAACTAGTGCATACTTAATAGGGGACCGCAAAAACTTTTAGTCTCTATTTTAACGAAGGTGGTATCGTTAAAAAATATCATGAGGGAGAAAAAACTCAATAGAACTATCCGTCGGAAATGAGCCGTTTTCGAGATATTTGATAATTTATGTCACGTAGCTAGTGTATACTGTTCTTGTGCACATTTAATGGGGGACTGCAAAATAGTTTTCTCGATTTTGATGAAAATTGTGACGTTGCAAAGATATCACTGTGAGAAGTAAAAAACTCAATGGAACTAACCATCTGAAATGAATAGTTTTCGAGATATCCGACAATTTATGTCACTTGATACAGTTTCCCAACAGTGTGCATTAGCAATGCAACACAAATTGCCGGACATCTCGAAAACGTCTCATTTCTACGGCTAATTCCATCGAATTTTTTAATCCTCACGATAATATCTTTTCAATGATACCACTTTCGTTAAAATAGAGACTAAAATTTTTTGCAGTCCCTTATTAAGTGTGCATTAGCTACGTGACATAAATTGTCGGATATCTCGAAAACGGCTGATTTGCGACGGGTAGTTCCATTGAGTTTTACTGCTCACGCTGAGATCTTTCCAATGATACCACTTTCGTCAAAATCGGTTACTAACACTTCTTGCAGTTCACTGGTCAGATTTAAAATTATTGTATTTCATTATCATTTCGGAGTTTTTCATATGTGGTGCCTTCTCATCATTCACAAACTAAGTAAATAAACTGCATAGTAGTAATCAAATTCCGAAATCTTTAGGTTAAAAAAAAACAGTACTGTCAGTTCCGCAGTTTTATTTTGAAATAGTTTTACTTAGAATGTAAAACTCTCAACTTGTAGTTTTAGTTCCTTGATATTTGTATAATTGACCCCTTGAGAACGAGCTACTGGTATATGTGCTGCTTTAGGTGTTCATATTCCTTGATTATTCTCACCATTAAAATTTTATTGTAATTTTTGAATTATCTATATATTTAAAAGACTTGGCTGATTTTTTAGTCATCAGCCATGAGCTGTTTACTGGCCCGATTTAGATAATTATTTTTTAAAATGAAAGCTGTTCGTGTGTAGATGTGCCCATTTTGGCTAATTTTTTATTTATTTCCATTTTTATATTTTATTTTTAATTTTAAAAGCTTTTTCGTGACATTTCTTCAAAACAGTGGCAACAGGTTAAAATTTTCTCATTATAATAAAAAATTATTTTGCTTTATTACTTTCCACCAATCAGGAGCTTGATCTCATCGGTGAATGTGTAATCGCATTTCAAAGAAAAAAATGTCGGTTTTCGTAAAATTTTATCCTAATAAAATGATTGCACATAATTATTTACTAATCGCGTACAATACACAGATTATTTACTGAGTAATATTATTAAGTATTATGTAAATAAAACAAAATATAAACTTTAATAAAATATAGTATCTGAAGCGAATTTTTGTCGATAGAGAAAATGTCAGTCAGAAACCAGATAAATTTGTTCCATGAATATAATATATATTGCTATAGCTGTGTCAGTGATGTCGTATTCACTGACTTTTATTTCTGTATCTAAATAAACTGAACTTCTGTTTATAAAGGTCCGTGGTGTGCACAAATTAAAATATTTCTACAAATTGCCCCATTTCTATTTAGTTATAATAAATATTTCATGAAACTAAAGAATTTTTAAATAACTGCATAAATCACGCTTTTATTTCGGAAAAGATGAGTGTTTCTGAAGGTTTAAATAACGTCATTAGAAAAAAAAGAATAAAACCTGTGATATGCTGGTATTACGATATTTCTATTTTACATAATATCAAAAATTAAAATAATTTCGTTGTATTAAGTTATTTAAAATAAAAATAAATACAATGTTTTCTGCATATCAACAACAACAAACAAATTTTATTCTTTTTAATAACAAATATCGTTTTTCTGTCCGTTGATATAACAATAAAAGTAATTTTGACAAGTTCATAGAGGCTACAAACCAATAAACATATTAAATTTATTGCATGTGCTGTAAATGTGTAGTGGGTTGGTTATGCAATTTGAGTAACTCACTGTTTCTATTATAATTAAAATGTTTTATTGATATTATAATTATTGTACAGTTACCAAGCGATATTTAAACAGAGGGAAAAAAACTAGGCAGATATTTTTGAATTCGTCTTCTGAGGTATTATAATAATTTCTTAAATAATTTGGCATTTAAATAATGTTTAAGGTTTAGAAACCGCTTTAAAAAAGACTTTTAGCTGAGGTCCAACATAATTTATGAGTTGTTTTACTTAGTTTTTATTATTTTCTGAAGTTTGTGTCTTCATCATGAAAAGTTATGCTATCCCTATTTTAAGAGGTGGAAATTGTTTATTTCGCTCAGTATCTTATTGTGTATGTAAGACTAATATATCACATCTAATATGTATTCTTTTCCGTCGAATTTTGACGGGTAAAGCTAGTTTTATTTATTTAAATCCAAGCATTTTCCAGATTCAATGACTTAAAAATTTGTTTTGAAAAAACAGTGATGAAAGATTAAAAATTCTGTAAAAGACTTTCGTCCTGAAGGGGTAAACTACCTTAAGAAATGCATCATACCGTTTTAGAAAACTTAATTCTTCAAAAATTTAAATTTTCAGATGTGAAATTACACTTGAAATTATTGAATATTTAATTATCACTTGCTAACTAAGTGTAAAGTCAACATGGTGAAAAATGTCAAATGTTAGGACATTTTTCACCAGGTTCGTTCTACGCTTACAAAGAAGGTCTCCATACGGGCATACCCCGTAAAGTCTGAAAAAATTACAGAATGTTCTTCTCGTGTGGATATATACGTTTATAAAAAAATTTCGGCGTAACCTCCATTCATTATCCATAAAAAAATAATGAAAATTTCCTTATTTGACAATTTATCGCCGGTTGGCGATGGGATGTAATTTAAAAAAAAAGACTGTCAAGTACACTTCAAGAAAAAAAAAAGTAGTTGATACTTGAATGTTTAACTTGTTTTGATAGTTTAAATAACTTTAGTTTTGTAAGTTTTAATTTGTTTTTAAGTATAATTTTGTTATATCGATATTCATATGTAATTATATTCAAATTTAACCGTCAAAATTTGTGGTTTAAAACGAAATTCATAATTTAAATTAAATAAAATTGTTTCAAGCTCAAAGTAAAATTGAGCATTGTCGATTCGATTTCGTTGCTATGGAAACGTCAGGTTTTTATCTTTGAATACGCTTAAATGTATGAAAATAACTTTTGTTAATATGAATTTTTTTATATATGAAATTACTTTTTCCAGTGAAAATAAATACTTCAAGAAATAATATGTATATACATGTAATACAATATACAAATGCATGTAATATATTAAACTCTCTCATATTGAAATTTCATTAAATACCTTTTATACGCATTCTAAATATCCAACAATTTACATTTGCATTAAAATCGTTTGCTTTTGGCAAGGAAAAGTAATGGTTGCCAAATCGTGTGACGCTTTCGTCTTTTCACGCCAAATATTCGAAAGTATATTATGTTTTTTAACGATTTTTTCTTTATTTTCCGTCGCCAGTTTTGACTGATCTTTTATTAGATACATTAGAAGTTTAATTGGTATTTCAAAAAATTCCGAGTATGCCCAGTATAAAGACCTTCCTTGTTAGCAAGTGATAGTTCGCATATTAAATATACAATAATTTCAAGCGTAATTTCACAGCTGAAAATTTAAATGTATCAAAGATCTGTTGATAACTACATTTATATTTATTGGTATAGTAAAGAAAATTATTTAAATATATGTTCACCGATGCTGGGTTTATTTGTGTCTCGTGTTATACAGACTTTTATAAAATCAAAAACTTTCTGCGCACATAATATTTCGTCAAAAACTTTCTACAAATTAATTTAATGTTTAATAAAATTACTTTCTATTATTATTTTGACATGGCCAAAATTCGCTCTTTTCATGCGATTCATGGATGTAATTCGCTCTTTTCATGCGATTCATGGATGTAATTCGCATTTTTTGAGCGATCTATCGACGAAACTAGCGTTTTTTACGCGATTCATGGACGAAACTTGCGTTTTTCGCGCAGTCCTTAGTTGAAATTTGAGTTTTTCACGCGGTTCTTTCTCGAAATAAAACTTTTTTTATGCTGTCCTTTGTTGAAAGTTGTTGAATGTTGTTTTGAGTTTTTTCGGAGTTCTGTTGAAATTTGTGATTTTTTTTAGGTCTTTTGACGAAATTCGCGATTTTTCCGAGGAACTTTAACTAAATTCTTGTTTTTTCTGTGGTAATTTGACAAAATTGGCGATTTTTCTTCTGCGGGCGATTGACGGAATTGATTTTTTAGGACGACCGTTTGTCGAAATTCGCGATTTTTCCGAGGAACTTTGACTAAATTCTTGTTTTTTCTGTGGTAATTTGACAAAATTGGCGATTTTTCTTCTGCGGGCGATTGACGGAATTGATTTTTTAGGACGACCGTTTGTCGAAATTTGCGATTTTTGGTGTCCGGATTTTCGGACTGGTGCACTTTTAAAGTTTACAACATCAAATGCCTTAAATTCGGAAAATTCGGCATTCAGAACTGCTTTTAATTGTGCGCTAACAGTAATTTGTACATAAAATTGTCGGAATATTTAATTTTTTGGTACTAAAAAAAGTTGCAAAAATAAAAATAATTTCTTTCCTAAAATTTTCTACAAAGTTCATAAAAATTTCAGCCCACGCGTGGGCGTCTATATTATTACAAATCTGGTATTATGCCTCAAGTTTGTGTGCACATAAAGACTGCCATCTTGTGCTGCAGAATAGCGTTGCCAACAGACGATAGTGAAAAGTGCCAGGCTTGGTATCGTCCTCGTAGCTTAAACGGTAGAGCACTTGGAGCGCTATTCGAATAGCGCTTCAAGTGCTCTACCGTTTAAGGGGGGGGAGGGGACCGGGCATTGGACCCTCGGATCCAAGGGTTCAGAGTTCGATCCCCGGTTTGTGCATTTTTAACCACGTTGGTTGTACTCTTAGTTAGCAATCAATAATTCACATATTAAATATTGTTAAAAAATTGCAGAGGAAAATAAGATTTCATTCACTCAATTTATGCATCCAACTCAATTTCATACACTCATTTCAAGATATCTCATCCTAATTTTTTTACTGGTCCTTCTAATCCTATCTAACAAAAATTCGATAACTGTAATTCTCTGAAATTTAGTATTTTAAATTTTCTATTTAAAACATTAATGGATATCAATAACAATAATTAATTATCCCTAAATATATTTTTAATTATCGCTATCATAATTTTTAAATTTATTTGAAAATATCTATTTTATTTTATTTTTAAGCTTAATAGAACAATACTAAATAGAACAATAAGGAAAATCCTATATATTACTTTTTACTGCATGTCCATCGCTAAAATTTTTTATTTTCATCGATTTTTGTTATAATTAAATTTGATTCACTTTGAAAAATGTGACTGAAATTTGTTAAATATTGTTGATAGATTTACATAATTTAAAAAAAATACTGGAAAGTAACGTCCATTCTTGGTGCATCTACATTGTATCTCAAGATATAAAATATTAATAGTCTAACTCAGCGGTTCCCAATCTATGGGTCGCGACCCACTGGTGGGCCGCGGCTGTTGTTTTGGTGGGTCGCGGAACTATCGAGATTTGTCGTCAAAATAATATATCTTTTATTTCATCTGTTTAAAAAGATAATTTCAATAGGAAATAATATTTCGAGGGAAAATAATTTCCTCCTAGATTAATATGCGAATAGAATATCCAAAAGTATTTAAATTAGTTTTAAGGACCTTGAAGAAATTCAACACTTCATGCTTATGAGAACATGCTTTTTCTGCTTTACTGTTTTTAAAGGACAAATACTGAGGCAAACCTCGTGTTAATGTATGTTTCTTCATTGGCAAACACCAGTATCAGAAATCTCATTGATAACAAAGTTATACTTTGATAATAATTAAACATATTTTTAAATACCTTTGTATTTTGTGCATTGTTTTAATTACTATTCACTTACACACATTGGGATTACCTATTCTTGTTTTTGTTGATAATGTTTCTTCCGTACGAAAATTAGCATTTTTCGTCGGATAGGATCAGACGAGCGTATAGAGATCGTACAAAAATTCCTATACGATATACAACTTTATCTTGATTGGGTCGCGATTTTTTTTTTTTTACTGAAAGGTGGGTCGCGAAATTTTTTTTCTCTGAAAGGTGGGTCGCGTACCAAGAAAGTTTGGGTACCGCTGGTCTAACTAACACAGATGACTTCGCGAGCCAATGTTAAATCAATAGCAGTGTTTTTATGTCATGTTTGTACTTCATTTATTTCATTATTTCTGTGAATATGACTGGTAACACCTGAAATATACTCCCTCTGTCCCAAATTAGTTGCTACATTTAGGTTGAAAATTTTGTCCCAAATTAGTTGCTACATTTCAAGCAGGTGGAGTCATAAATAACTTCTGATGCAATTTAGTAGATCGACACCAGTAAAATTATACTAGAATGAATATAACTTTATACTAGGCGCCAGAAGCAACGTTAGGTCAAATGTGAAGTGATAGAAATAAATTTAGAGAATACCCTGAAGAAGGAAAATAATATAGAGCACAACGCTTGTACTGGAATGTTTCAAGTGATGTTTCAAAAATGGTGAATTAAAACATAATGCCATAAATGCGGTAGCTATTAAATTTAATTTTCATTGTCATATCCCGTTTCAAGAAGCTTGCAAAGACGGCAAAAGTAAAATGAGGAAATTTACAATGTAAATTAACAAAAAAAATTATAAATTTTGACGAAAAAAATATTTTTCATATACTGAGCAAAATCAAAGCTGTCCCAATAAAATGAAGACAATCTGCGAAGATTATTATATGCTGTTATAATTCGTAAATCAATATTGGTACTACTCTGTTATCCCGTCGGCCAATTTCGCCAAATTTTACAAATCGCTATACTAATAGCCAAATTATACATATTGACATCATTTTTATTTTAAATAACGAAAAAACAATTAATGGAATAAATAAAAATAACTTGATGACATTTTAAACATGTGAATCGTATTTAATGTCATTGAATGCGACATTCACGATCATCCATTATTGGCATTTAATCTTATAGTTTGGCGATAATTTTTTGGTCGACGGGATAACCTAGTAGTACCTCAATATTACACAGAATTCTCAAGATTGAAAAAGTGTTAGAGCGTATTTCATCCTCCATTAAACCAATTCTAATAGAAAAAAAATAAGTTCGACTGAATTCTATTTTGTTTGTAGCATGTTCATGCTAAAAGATACTTTTTCAGATATGTTGAAATGATAAGTTCGGAAAGGAATAAACGATCAATTAGCTTGAAGATAGTTTTATGTGGTTACTGGTAAAATAATCTTTACAAAATAGAGCGTGGCTTAAGAGCGCCCGGACCGGGATTTTTAAAACTAATTCAATACTAATTTATGGAATGACGGAGGGAATGTTCGGTAAGTAAATGTTGGGTCATAGTATAGCTCTCTGAAAAATATTCAAACAAAATCATAGAATCATAAATATCAATAATCAGTACAAAAGTATTCAAGTGTCGCAACTAATTTGGGACAGAGGGAGTATTAAGCATAAAAAACATTTAACCCGCGAGTAGTCGCGACTTTTTTCACAACGTCATTAGTCGCGCTCGGTCTTTTCGCCGCTGGCCCCCCGCGTACCAAATATGTAAAATAAGAAATATTTTTCATCTAATATAAGAAAATAGTATCTCAATGAAGATATAAATTTGTAGTTTTCATAAATTATGCAATTTATTCATGAGATCTGGAGTAATTGAAAAAGTAAAAATGAACTGACATTAGTGATTTTTACGTAGACTTTTTTGCCAATTTCAATTTTGTTTCTAAAAATGTACCTGAAAGATAAACAGAGGTGTCCTGATACTTCAGTAATGTGGTCGAGAAACCTTCAAAGTCAGCTACATAGTAGATCTCCATTGTATTTGTAATGTAATACAAGTTAAGAGAAGATAAGTAATACGGGCGGCAAAAAGACCGACACGCGACTACTGACGGGTTAAAATACTGAATTGGAAACATAAAATATGAAAAGAACGCTGTCTTTGGTTTACAATTAGCTGGCAAATGACTCCAATTATTAGTGTAAGGCTCTTAGAGAGGGCTTTTAAATACAAACTGAATTTTTCTTTGAAAGAAATTGAATTTTCGAAATTCTTATGTACTAAACAGTTAATTTATACTTATTTTAAATTATAATATCTTTTGATTTTAATATCAAGTAATTTTTTAATAGAAGTTAAACATTTTATACATTTACATTTTACTTTCAATATGTACAACCCAGTTATAATAGTTATTATTTCACACTCCTATTTATGAGTTTTATTTTGTACAATATAATAATTGAAGATATACAAATGTAAAAGTAAAAATAAAGTTTCAATTTCCATTTTCAATTTCATAAAAACATCCTACGAGAAGTTTGTTTTATCTAACTTAAGTCCTCATTAAATGTGATAAATTCTGTACTCAAATTCTTAAATCAATTCTGAAATATATATGTAACAGTAGTCATAAGCATGCATGCACATTAACATGAAGGTATGAAACTATTGGAAGTCAGGAAATAATTAAGATTTTGTTACTTAAATTTTACTAACATAAGATGATCATAATTTAGTTAAAATTATAAATATTTATTAATATTCTTATAATGATACTTTCATAACTCACAGCACTATAAACATTATTTCACATTTCAATGCAATAAAAGGAATCTGGACTAGAAAAAAGTATTTATACAGAAAGAAGCGGTATTAGAAAACAAAAAATTTATCGTATTTTTAAAATAATGTTATTAATACTTTTAAATAACATATAAGTTCCCTAATTTTACATTTTTGTTTAAAAATTTGCAGCTTAAATAAGAAAAATTGGATTGTAAAAAAGTTTTTGCAGCAATTGTCGATTTAAATGAATAAAAGTCGATTTAGAACAAATATTTACATACCTTTGTTATTTAATATCCAATATTTATCCACAGAAAAAAAGGGCAATCGTAGATTTAACAAAAAAAAAGAAAAAAAGTTATGAAATCTTTATAATAAGCATTGTCAATCCATGAATGTTAACTACCCACGATTAGATTCGTATATTATTGAGAATAAAATACATTTTAAAACTTTTTAGTGAGTAAAAAAAGAACCACCAATTGTCTCTTGACGTGTTCTAAAAATGGCAGCTGACCGACATTAGATTTTTTTTTAATAGTTCCAAGCTTTACTTGCGATTATGCAGAATGCAGACGATCTGACAATGCAATTAAATTTTCGAGACTATTTTTTTTAAAGAAATGAATAGATATTTTTTAAAAACACACATCATAGTAAATTCATAGTATTTGAAAATATTTTGTGCGTATCACATTTATACAATGAGCATATTACAAAATTATACTTAATTAGAAAATCGTACGAATAAAAATATCTAATTTAGAGCAATCTACTGTAAAAATAATTAATAGAAAAAAAGAACACCAGATACATGATTGTCTCGCATGCAAAAATTTTAGGAGCAGCAGAAAATATTTGCATAAAAAATATATCAAAAATTAATAGGCACTATAGAATAGGCGAAAAACACAAAACTTATGCTACGCCAAAGTGAGTGAGAGTAATGTTACTTTGTTGGTACAATTCTCTATCCTTACGTGACAACGAACCACCAGTGACTGAGAGATTCTTCTATCAAAGCTGATAGACGGGAGGTGCTGGTCACGAACTCTACCTCGCCCATCCGTATACCCGTTCAGAGTTTTTGTGGCTTTCTTAGAAATTTGCGTAAATATGGGTTAGGTTCCCTTAGAAAGGACGCTGCGGAGGGAACTTCCCATAAGATCTATATTTCTCGTGCTGATAATCAGCCGTCATAAATAACATTTTAAGCGACAACAAGAAAGGAAAGGCTAGTACTACTGCCTCCCTGCACTTTTTCTCTCTCGATTTTGAAAAACTTATTAAATTTTCTTCCTGTCCGATTAAAAAAAATTATGTATTATTCTAAGTATAGAAAAATTAAACGCTAAAATAAACAGGTACCGTATTTTCAGGTGTATAGTCCGCGGCTTATACAAGAAAAAAAACCTTCGAAAAAGCCGCTGCGGCTTATATACAGTGCGGGTTATACAAAGATTTTTTTTTAATTGGAAATCGTGATATTTTTTCTACAATTTTTAAACTTCGAAAAATTTGAAAAAAGCATCGAAATTTGTAACTTTTTTCACTATGCCGTGGAATTTAGAGAGTTCTTCCATGTTTGTAAAGGCTTTTTTTAAGATTTTAAAAAGGAGCGAGTTCATGGAAGCGATCCATTTATGAACCGTTCTCAAAAGAATCGAATCCTTGAAGTCGGTCCGAAAGGGAACGATTCCTCGGACTCGTTCCGAAATGAAACGACTGCGAAAAGGAACGGTTTCTCTGATTCGTTTCGAAATGAAACGGCTGCAAAACATGGAACTATAAATAAAGCTACTTATTCTTAGCTTCATGCTGCGAAAAGGTGCAATTCCTCTGACCCGTTCCGAATTGAAACGACTCTGAAAAAGATTCCTCGAAATCTTTCCTAAAAAGAGCGACTCCTCTGTATCGTTTTTGAATGTCATAAATCACACTTTTTGTTTGCAACAAGGTATGGTAGATTATTATTATTATTATTATTATTATTTTTTTTTTGAAAAATAAACTAAACATGAATCATCGAGATTGGAAAGGTTCCGGATTTTGGATTTTGTACTCTAGAACACAATGGGGTGCTGCAGCACCGATTCACTAGCAAACTATTTTCCGATACTTTAAAGATTTTTTTTTTAGGTCTCGCGTATAAGTCGCCCCCCCCCCTACTTTGAAATTCTTTTTTTGTCTAAAATTTCTCGACTTGTACGCGAGTAAATACGGTAAACGGCACATCGCTTGAAATTTATTTTAAAACACGTAAACGCCGTTGCATTTCTTCCGAAAATTACGGTACTGATAATCTTTATTTTTTGGACGATTTACTGTAGGTATATATCACGAAAAAATTTGGTAAATTTGTGTTGAAAATTACGACTAATGGCTTCTAATTTCGAACCTTGATCGAAATATACGTTCGTAAATGGTGTATAGCCCGCGGATTATACACCGATGCATCTCCGCGGCTTACACACGAACTTTTTTTTACTTCAGGGCTCGATTTAGGGGTGCGGGCTATACACAGGGGCAGGCTATACACCCGAAAATACGGTACTAAGAATTTTTTGCCCTTTGACACCCCACTCCCCAAACACACAAACACCAATATGCCTAAGTCCCTTTAAGAAGACAATTTTTAATCCTATTTTCTTTTAAATGTCCACGTGCCCCTAATTTATGCAAAATGGGTGTATCCGAAGGAGTGGGAAATGTAAACGGTTCATTTCTTTGCTTTGAAACTCATTACAGTACTATAGTTATACATCTCAATAACTGAAATAAATGTGATCTCTAAATTTCATTAAAGCTTTCTTTTTCTATTTTTTAACATTTATACTTTAATGATGCCTTTTTTAAAGATTTGAGCGATTTACACACAAACTAATCAGCACCAACTTATAGCAGTACTATCTGAATATAATTTTTTATAAAATCTCGTGCTTTTTATAAAATCTAGAGACAGAGCGCCAACAAAATTTATGTCACATACAGACAGACAAAGCGACAGAGCCACACAAACACAAAGAAAGTCATTTTGTAAAAGCATGTTTTACGGAATCCATGACCCCTAAAACGTGTAAATCCAAACTCCGGAATTCGAAAATTTTCACAAATTAAACAGTTTCTTCTTGTAAAAATAGAAGAAAGTAAAAGGGTGTCTATTTTGAAAATTCTGTTACGTTAAAATATTTATGCAACTGAATTAGGGAAAAACGTACACTCTTGAATTATATTAAAACCCCCAAGCCCTTATTTTTAAAACATCTGTACACTTATCATTAACACTCCAATTCATGTAAATCCAGGCATTTTTCTACATTTACACACTTATCTGAGTAAATCAAACAACATCAATTACAAACTAATTGTCAAACTAAATACACATAAAAACATAACTTTTTGCACAAAATGTCTTTTTTTATGTATAAAAGGAAGATTTTATAAATTTACACATTTATTTGTGTTTGCGTAACTATGCATAAATTGCAATAACATACCAATTGGTGTAAATTCAGGAGTTTTTCTACATTTACACATTTGTGTTTTTCAAGTGATAAAAATTTACACACTTAGTTTCAATAGCTAAATACTAATAAAAACAGGTAAAATTTTGCAAAAAAAATGTAAATTTTATGATAAGCGTGTAATTCTAGAAATTTACACATATGAGTATACTTGCCTGATTTATATATTTATTTTTTAGAGTGTATATGTGTATACACAAATCATTAATATACAGAAAGCTTCAAAATTTATGAACTAAATTTACTTTTTATTCTTGAAATATTCTTTTTTATATAGTTATATAATTGCAAGCTTATGCAGATCAGTAAATTTTTTCAACTTTGGACTGGGCAACCATTGTTTCACCCAGTGCGCGATTGATGAAATATTTATAATGATACATAGAGAAAAATCTACTGCCTCATTCCACCCATTTCTCTTACCTACTAGGTAAATTATTACACGCTTTGAAATAGATTAACATCATTAAGCTGAATTCCAAGTAATCGACTCTATAAAATAGGGTGCATTCAAAGTCTTATGAGCATCCAGAACAGGAATATCAATATTACAAATCAATCTAGGTAGAGGGTAAAATGTACTGCAAAAATTGAAAAGGCGTACAAATATAGCAGTACTGTCCCATCCCACTCACTCTCTCCTTCCTACTAGGTCAATTATCACATGCTTCAACATAGATTAACGTCATTAAGCTAAATTCTAAGATAAAAAAGCTATAAATTACAGTGCATTCAAAATCTTATGAGATCCTTTTACAGCGGTTATCAAAGCTACACAACATCCTTAATTGAAAAAAAAATGTACCTCAAAAAAAAAAAAATAATAATAATAAAAATAAAAAAATAAAAGTAATATTGCCCAGTTAAAATGGTGGCATTGAGCTCACAGGCTATTCAAAATAGTTATTTACTACAGTCTTATTTTTTTCAAGGAATAATGCCCCTTGAAAAACAAATTTAGGAGGGATTTTCTCCCCCATTTTTTCTCATTTATACTTGATCATTCAGCTCCAAAAAATATTAGGGGATTCGCCCTGTAAAAAATCTGTATCCAAAATTAAAAACAAATCTGATAATTCTGAATAAAATCCATTTATCTAATTTAAGGGGGTTAATCGCACATTCCTCCCTTTATACATAACAAAAGAATTGCAAAACTAATCGGAGATGAGTTACCAATATGAAGTATATCCAAAACAGCAAACTGGTTAATTTTGCATGAAAAACCCATTTACTTAAATTAAGAAGGGATAGCCCCCAAATTCCTTTTTATACTTAACCAATGAATCCCCCAAACAAATCATTGAAACGCTTTACCAAAATGAACTTGTATCTAAAATTTAAAACAAATTTTACTCTGCATAAAAATTCCCATTTTCCTAAATTGAAGAGGTGTGAGGTTATCCCCTATCCTCATTTATACTTAACCAATGAACACCCAAAACTAACCATGGAAGCACCTCATCAAAATGATCCTACATCTTAAATTTCAATGAAATCTAATTCAGCATGAAAAACTCATTTGTCTAAATTAATAGGGAAGATTAGCCCTCCCGAAAACCCCCGTTATACCTTATCCAATGAATTTCGAAACTAATCAGGGAAGCGTCTTATCACAATAAACCTATATCAAAAATTTGAAGCAAATAGTATATTTTTATCACGAATTATCGCGTTACATATGTACGTACATATTATATACAGAATTGGCGGGCACATAAGCTCTCAGGCCTGTGAGCTAAAAAGGAGTATAAATATAGCAGTCTTTAACAAAAGTACAAATAAAAAGTTATGCTGAAGACTGATAATTTTGAAATACGGTGAATGCACCAGTAATTGACTAGCAAAACAAACTGTATAAGGGTCAATCCATGTGAAATCATCCAGAAAAAGAAAATTTTGCTCAATATTTTTGATTTTTTTAATTCTTTACCAGTTAATTTACTTTACTTTTAGGAGTCTAAAACAAGGATTAAAAATTTTTTAAACCTTTTGAATTTTTTTTGGAATCCATTTTTTGTCATGTCACAAGCGATTTTTCATGAAAATAGTACTTTACAGAAACCCTTATAACTTTATTTCCTAACATATCAAAATGACTTAAAAACTAGTATATTTAGTAATGAATGACGTAAATATCGATAGTAAATATTTTTATGATAATGACTAAACAAATTGCATAAAATAAGATTAAATTTATCATTTTTAGAGCAAAAAATCATATTTTTGACATAAAAATTTTAATAGAAGAAAGTAAAACTCACCTTTACATTTTCCCCCTTGAATACATACACTAATGAGCTATTCTCAGAAGAAATATGAAACATTTAGAGATGCTCCTTCTTTTTCTATAATTAGTCGAAGTTAGCATCTCAGCATAAAACTGCTAAATTTGAAGTTCAATATCTAAAAAAGGACTGGATGAAATTTTATGAAAATTTTGCAGGATAAACTTCTTATGAAAGTAAACACGTACCAGAAATATTATGAGTGATATGTAAATGGTTTTAAAAATATGGAACTTCGAAATTGGCTTGAAAATCCATTTGTTTACATATATTTACATATACACCATGAAGCACTTATAACGCATAATATATTCTGCTTATTTCTTCAAACGCCTCTTTTTAAAGTATAAATACCTTTTTTACATAAATATAATATTAAAATTTAATTTATGCTTACAAACTTAATATTTCATTTTTAAACCAGGATTAAGTGAATGTAAATATTAATTTTATAATTAAGAGCAAATTTACAAATTCTCTTCTGTAAAATTCTGTGACTGAGAACAAGTTTTCATTGACCTGTCCTGTTTATTTTTAATGTGCCAATGCATAAATATATTATGGTTTAAACTGTAAATACTGCATACTTCATTTTATAATTTGGAACAAATTTCCATTTTTACAGTTTATTTTTTGAGTGTATAAATATATCAAGTCAAACTGTAGCTTTAACTGTTGCATGCTTTGTGATTGAGGACAATTTTTCTTCAATCCTGTTTAGTTATGATGACTCAGTGAATAGCTATGTCATGTTTTAACTTGTTCATTACTAGAACTTATTTAGCTTTTCATTAGGAGAGCTCAGTTGTTTTCTACCTTATTTAGTAAAAGGTTGATATTCTTATGCGATTTCTGTTAATTTTATAATTTATTGGGATTTGCACTATGGATTATTCCATCGGTGTCCTCACTGGTGATCTTTGCCACAAACATGATTATCAAAGTGTACCTAAAGAAGTAATTGGAATGAGTGATTTGTCAGAAGATGATCAAATGTTGCTTAAACTTACAAGGAAGGTCTCCATACGGGCATACTCAGAAAAATATGAAAAAATTACAGAATGTTCTTCTCATATAGTTATATATGTTTATGAAAAAAATTTCGGCGGAACTTCATTGCAGTGTCCGTAAAAAATTATTGAAAATTTCGTTTATTTGGCGATTTATCTCCGGTTGGCGAAAAAACGAAATTTTGAAAAATACGCTTTTACGCTTCGAACACTGTTAAAAATCTGCTGCATTTTGTTACAACGCACTCCACCGCTTGTATATAATCTCTATCCCAACCAATGAGAAAGCTCCATTTCACGGCTAAGTAACCGTTTTCTATACAAGCAAGGGAATGCGTTGCAGCAAAATGCAACAGATTTTTATCAGTGAATACCTTTTAAAGAAAAAACTTTCTATGTTCAATTTATTTAAATAAGTTTAATTTCAATAATTTTAGTGTTGCATTTTTACTTTACTTTAAGTGTAATTTTGTCATATACGTTTATGTGTACTTATAACAAAATGAAATTAATATATTTTATCATTTAAAACACAATTTAAATTGATTAAAGTTGTTCCAATTTGAAAAATACACTGATAAAAATCTGTTGCATTTTGCTGCAACGCACTCCCTAGTTTGTATAGAAAACGGTTACTTGGCCGTGAAATGGAGCTTTCTCATTGGTTGGGATAGAGATATTATATACAAGCGGTGGAGTGCGTTGCAACAAAATGCAGCAGATTTTTAACAGTGTATGACACAGACGATTAGACATTGTTGCTATGGAAACCTCTTTTTCGGATTAGAAATGTACGAAGACAGTTCCCGTAAAGGTGTTTTTTTTTATAACCGGTAAATATTGTCAAATAATAAAAAAAATAGTGAATTGGAGCATCGCCGTGCAAAAGGGGCGGCCGCCCCGGGCGTGGAGATTTAGGGGGCGCCGAATTTATATTACCAACGTTAATTTGGGTCTGTTACAAGAAAAAGTTGGGGAAGGGGGTACCAAACTAACACTTGCCCAGGGCGCAGTTTTCTCATCGCACGCCCCTGAATTGGAGAATAAAACAATGGGGAAATTTCATTCAAATCGGTAACATAAAGAAAAGAAGAAGATGAAATATTCATTTAACCTACTTTATAGAACAAATGTTCAGAAAGTTGAATATGTTGTACAAAAAATGGAAATTATTCTAAATAGCAGGAGTTATGACTAATAGCAAATAAATTTTTGCAAAAAATCATTTTACAAAAATCTCATTGGCAGATTGGAAATTTAAGCACTCAAATATTTAGATTTAACCCATTTTAGCCATTTTTAATCTTATTTCACTTCGTTTCCTCTGCAATGGATGTGAGAGTGCTTTTCGCCCTATGAGTGAAAAGGATTAAAAAGAAATATGCGGAACTTTTCTACTTTTTTAGAAATACGTATTAATATTAAAAAAATCGAGACAAATAAGAGTAGGAATCATACTTTAAGATCTCCAAGGATACCCTATTATTTTTCTTAACAGATGAATCAACTACACAATATACATTTTTCCTGTATATATTTGTGAATTTTTAATAATCTGTAAATATGCGAGTCCACAATCTTTATTACTTTTCTCAATTTGAACGTTCTACGTTCCATAGCTTAAGAGTAAAATCACAGTGACAGACAGATGCAGAAGTGATCTTATAATGGTTCCATTTTTACTTTGTAAGTACGGAACACTAAAAATGAGTACGATATGTAACAATTCGGCATAGAATTATAAATTAATGATCTTTGTTTGTTTCTTTTCCTCAATAGGTTTTACTAATGCCTTTCTTTCTTTAAATTTCACGGTTCCGGGTCAAGCGATACTATTAAAAGTATTATGTACTAATATTATGTACTCTTAAAAGATATGCGGTACTTTCTGTTTTACCTATAACCTTGATATTTGGCATAAAGGGAATCCTTTTATCTCATGTAAAGGAAAAAATGCGAAAGCTAACATTTTATCAATGTATGGCGCTTTATTACGTGTCAGAGTCATGAATTTCTATAATTTGAAAATCCGATCATATAATTTTCGGATTTTTCCCATTGCATTTACTACAGAACTTCTCTTCGTATCGACTTTCAAAGTATTGTGCCAATCACTGAAAGTAACCTGTAAATGTCTCTTTAAAAAGTAAAGGATAGTTAGTTTGGCCTAAAACCTTGAAATTTGATGCGAATCTTGGAGCAGATGCACAGCAAAAATTCCGAAATCCATTGATGTATAATTGTATGTCGATTTATTACGTGGTTTTTCACAATCAGAAATTCATATGCGACATCGTAAGGTTTTACTTTTTCTCTTTTCAAGTACTCGGGCCTAAAAGTGTCCTTGTGCAATCGTTTACATTTTATTTCTATAATCGGATAAAATTTACCAAATAACATATTTCCCTTTCCATGCTGAACTGCCCCACCAGTGGCCGAGAGGTTCTGGCCTCTCAACTGGTAGACGGTAAGTGCTGGGCTCGAACCAAATCGCAGCCGTCGGCCTAACCGTTCGGGGTTTTCGTGGTTGTCTTCGAAACTTGCGTAAATACGGGTTAGGTTCCCTCAGAAAGACCCCCCACGAAGGGCACTCCTCCCCCTGGGCCAATATCCCTAAAGTAGATAATTGGCCGACACAAAATAAACCAAACCATGCTGAACTAGTTTAAAGAATTTAAATTTTAAAATATTTTATAAGTGAAGTTATGTAAAATACATTATTAATTTATCCAAATGTATTTTATTGTACGATTTATGACATATTTTATATTGAAATAGAAAATATGTGAAAATGGAACACAAAATTACTTTTAAAAGCATCTCTAAAATTTATTTAATTCCCAGTACTATAAAATTTTCGGAATAAAACAACAGTAAAAATCTCGTCATGAAAAGAAAAAGAAAATAAACTTTATGCTAAATAAAATTGTTTATTTAAACTAATTAGAAAAACATTTTAAACTCATTTTTATGGAAAATTAAGGATTAAAATTATCAAGCCTAAAATTAATTTGCATCATAATCATAGTATGATTGTTATCAGTCTTTGAATTCACATATAATACACATAAATTTGACTGCATGGGCAGACATAAAGATATTGTACGGTTATGGTTTTATCTAGTAAAGATTTGGATTAGTAAAGATTTGGATTAACAAATAATACGCACAAAAAAGTCTGCCTGCAAGGGTATATACACAATGATATTGAATGGTTTTGGTTTAAATCTAATAAAGTTTTGGATTAAAAAATAATACATATAAATAATTGTGCCTGTATGGGCATATACAATGATACTGAACAGTTTTGATTTTTATCTTGTAAAGATTTTTTTTAGCCATATTACTTCAATTTTCATTAAAATTTCCTACAAATGTTTTATAGAATGTACGTATCACACAGATGAGGATCGGTAAAAAAATGATTGAAACAGAAAAATAATTTACACCAACTATCCCTGGCAAAATTATTTAAAGTACAAACTGAAAAGTTACAAGTGTTCGTAGTTTCAGTTCCAAACGCAAAATCATTAGGATTATCGAAATACCCTGGGTGTACTACAGTATACCCACTGGCATACCAAGAATATTTCCACATATTGATGTAACGAGGGGAGGACAGCTGATTATGAATAACTGCTTGTATCTTGAGGATATTGTTTCTTTGGTACATTTGATATTGGACATTTTCAATTTGTATTTTGTCCGAAATCTTTCGAGTGAAATTTTTCCATTGTCTAAAGCTGTATGCATCAAGAGGTTGAATAACATATGTAGTTTTAGGAGGAATATTTAAAAGTTGAAAAGTTTTATCTGGCGGCGTAACAGTATCAATAAAAGAATGATTTTTAAATGCTGACCAACTGTCAACAAGAAGCAACGAAGTATTCGGGGTAATCTTGAAATATACCTCGGATAGCCATATTTTTAATTCTTTTTTACTCATTTTGCCTGATTTAGTTGGAACAACAAAAATATTTTCTGCCTTAAATAATTTATTTTGTGTGATAGGCCCGAACTTTCCAGTTATTTCTGGAAAAACGATAAATAATGGTGATAGAAGTTTTTCACTTTTACTTATCGTTGGCATAATCGTATACGAATGTGTTACTGAACTCTTGGATTGAGTGACACTTTCAATCTGTTTTGTTCCAATGTAATCCAAAGTTCTTTGAGAATGTATCTCCTTGTTAAAACTGGATTGATCAGCATTGAACACCTGATCATCAAAAAGTTGACAGTCTCTTATAAAAATGTCTACGTCATTTAAAAAAGCACGGGCACATTTATCAACTGTGATATTCTCTTCTGTTTGATAATGCGAAATAGTTTGTTATTTTTCTGCTGACAATGTTAAAATCCTTTTTGAAATTTGCTAACCACCTTTTAGAAGCATGAAACCGTATATTAAATTCAGTAGCTTTAATGCGAGCCCAGCGCTGCAGGTCGCAGTCGTGTACATTTATTTTACGTTTTATTGCTTCTTGAAATTGTTCAAATACATATTTTTTTATTTCCTTCCAATTTTTCTTACTACCTGTTACGTTTCGAATTTGCTTTTCCCATTTGTATAGTTCTCGTAAACTTTTTACATATTTAAACTTCGTTTGGACACTTTTGAACTTACGATTTGATTTTCTCACGTTCTCATTACGCCAGAAATTTACGGCCTGTCTTTTATAATCTAACGATACTGGTTTTATATTTGTGCTCTTTAATTCATCACAAGATAATACGTCAGAGAGTTCACTTTCATCGGAAATTTTCAATACTTCGTTCGATGAGAGATATGCATCAACAATAGATTCGTGATTTACATTAACATGTCTTTCACATTCATATTCTTTTAAAATTTCGAGTATGCGATTTTTCAATTGTATTTCTTCTTTTGTTGCATCTGTCAACAAAAGAAGGAAAGAAACTTAAATTTCTTTCCATATATTCTTTGAATAGCATCCAAACAACATTATATGTGTTCATTCTCAAAACAAACTAAAAAAAACTATCTTAAACAAAAACAGAAAACGATTCAATAAATTCCATATACTAAAACAAAATCTTAAAAGTTAACTGAAAGTAAAAGTAAATTTTTGTAACTTTCAAAATATAAAAGAAATAAATAATTGAAAAGAAATGTCAAGTTCCCCATAACTTAAAATATATATTTACAAAACTTAATACAAAGAAATATTTTTTCAATTATAAAATTAAACAGATGTAGCAACTAGCAACATGTTTAATACAAAATAATAATAAACTCTTCTATGGTTTAAATTTAAATTAATTAAATATTGCACAAGCTACAACACCGCTAAAAATCTGTACCATTTTCTGCAGCGTAGAAAACGGTCAATTCACCGTGCTATGGAGCATTCTCATTGGTCAGAAGAGAGATATTCTATAAAAGTAGTGGAGTGACGTTGCAGTAATTCTCATTCAGCATTCTCATTGGTCAGAAGAGAGATATTCTATAAAAGTAATGGAGTGACGTTGGAGTAAATGCTGCAGATTTTTAACAGTGAAGTCAATTAAAATCAATTTTCAGATTCGTTAAAATCGTCTGCTTTTGGCGAGGAAATGCACCGCTCGCCAAATCCCGCGTCTCTTTCAGCTTTTCACACCAATTATTCCAAACTATTTTATTTTTTTACATATCTAATAATGTAATTCCGCCGCTAATTTTCACTGATCCTTTATTACCTACATGAGTAGTTTAATTCGTATTTTTTTCAAAAAATTCTGAGTATGCCCCCAATGGAGACCTTCCTTGTTAGAGTATCTAAAGAAATACATAGTATCTGTCATTATCACAAGTATAAATACCTTGTCAATTTTCACCATATTTTTGGGAAGTGTTGCGATCCATTAAAAATTCACAAAAAACCTGTGAAAAATGGATTGAGAAAAATTCTGTTGGAACATTTGTCCAAGCCTACAAATTTGCCTGTTGATTTAATTCTAGGTAAGTCACTTTGTCCCAACTGTGCCACTAAAATATTTGTCAAAAAAATTCATGAAGAAAACTTAAGTAATGATGATGATATTGAATTCCATCACTCACATGAATTGATATATCATAAAACTTTAGACAGAGTTGATACAGTATGTGGATCATTAGATATATCTCCTGTGCGTAAACTAATGAAACTGAACAAAGATCAAAGACATACATCATTAATGAAAAAAACTGAAAAAATTTCTATTGCTGTCAATAGATAGTTAGAAGAAAGTTTCAATGAAGATTTGCAGGAGAGTACATCAGATGCATCTTCATTATTTACAGATGAATATGAAAACCTTATAAGTAAACTGAAAGAAAAATTCAAAACAGCCAATAAGGATGAAAAGGTAAAAATTATCAGCCTATTACCAGATTATTGGTCTCGTAGCAAAATAAGTAAGGAATTTGATGTTTCTGAATATCTTGTGCGACAGACACGAGAATTAAAGGAACAGGGTATTTTGCCAAATTTATCGAAAAGAGTAGGTCACAAGTTATCCGATCAACTCATAAACTGTGTGGTTGAATTTTATGAAAATGATATGAACAGTAGGTTATGTCCTGGGAAAAAGGACTATGTTTCAATAGGGAAAATAAACAATGAGCGGACACACAAACAAAAAAGACTTATTTTATATTCTTTAAATAAATTATAGGTTATGTTGAAAGAAAAACACCCTGAAATGAAAATTGGAAGATCAATTCTTTACGTCCCAAATGGTGTGTGTTACCTGGATCTTCTGGGACACACAGTGTTTGCGTTTGTAAGTACCATCAAAACAAAACTAATGATTGAAGCTGTAAAAATAAATTATACTTAAAGATTTATTGAAATTACTTGTTTGCGACATGATCAATAAATCCTGTATGTTCAATAAGTGTTCTGAGTGTCCTGGGACAGAAACATTGCTAAATACTTTAGAAAAGGAAATTGATGAAATGCTAGAAGAGATCTGCTTCAAACAGTGGGTTAACACAGACAGGGCAAAACTTATAACCCAGATAAAATCAACTGATGAATTTTTAGAATCTTTAGTAGAAAAGTTAGTAGCTTTAAAAACTCACCATTTTACAGCTAAAACAGAGTCTCAGTAATTCCAGGAGTTAAAACAGAAATTAACTTCAAAAGAATGCATTGTTCTGACAGATTTTGCTGAAAATTACACATTTACAATTCAAGATGAAATCCATAGTTACCACTGGAATAATCAACAAGCTACAATACACCCATTTGTTTACTATTACAAAAATGACGCAAAAATTTGTTACAGGAATTCTCTGCGTAATTAGTGATCATTTGGGACATGACACAATTGCAGTTCACACTTTCCAGAAACAATTGATGACATCAAAAACATTCCACCTTCTGTTGAAAAAATTATTTCACTGATGGTTCAACAGCCAGTATAAAAACAAAAAGAATTTTGTGAATGTATGTCATCATTTCAAGGATTTCTGAGTAAAATAAGAACGGAATTTCTTCGCTTCTTCTCACGGTAAAAATGCCTGTGATGGGATAGGTGGAACAACAAAGAGAGATTACAAGAATTTCTTTACAGCGACCATACACAAACCAAATTTTAACACTAAAAAATATGTTTGACTGCTGCTCTCAAAATATTCCTGGAATTAGTTATATATGTATCTCAAGCGAAGAAATTGAAGAAAATAAGAAAAAATTAGAAAATAGATTCCAATTCTGCCAACGGATTCCTGGTACACGAGCATATCAGCGATTTATACCATTAAGCGAAAGTGCTATCAGATGCTTTGTAACATCGACATGTGAGCAGTATAATGATCACAATGTTTGAAAAATTTGGGAAAGCTCACTATCGTTCAAATTGAATGATTATATTGCCTGCATTTATGATAAAAATTGGTGGAATGGAAAAATTCTCGAGCTAAATGAAAAAAACAATGACTTGTTCATTCACTTTTTTCACCCATATGGACCGACAATTTATTTTAAACTGTCCAAAAATTATTCAGTTTGGGTTCCAGTAAGTAATGTACTTCGGAAAATAACACCATTGGAACTAATTGCAGTCACTGGACTTAGCTATAACATTACTGAGACACTTTGTAATGAAATATCTCAGATATTTATTTCTAAGAACAAAGTAGATTTAACTATTATGTAAGAGAAAATATGCATTATATCTTTGAACGTAGCATTTGAAACAATAAAAAAATAAATTATCCATTTAAGAGTAGTTTTTCTTGTAGAAAAATGTGTAAACAAATTAACTTTTACGCCAAATTTGAAGTTCCATATATCTGAAACTATGCACATATCCCTCATAATATTTTTGGTACATTTTTACATCTATAAGAAGTTTATCCTGCAAAATTTTCATGAAATTTCATCCAGTCCTTTTTTAGATATTGAACTTCAAATTTACCAGTTTGATGCTGAGATGCCAACTTCGACTAATTATAGAAAAAGAAGGAGCATCTCTAAATGTTTCAGATTTCTTCTAAAAATAGTTCATTAGTGTATATATTCAGGGAAAAAATGTAAAAGGTGAGTTTTACTTCCTTCTATTAAAATTTTTATGTCAAAGATACAATTTTTTACTCTAAAAATTATAAATTTTAACCTTATTTTATGCAGTTTGTTTAATCATTATCATAAAAATACTATCAATATTTACTTCATTCATTACTAAATATAATAGTTTTACAGTCATTTTGATATGGTTAGAAATAAAAAAGTTATAGGGGTTTCTGTAAAGTACTATTTTCATGAAAAATCACTTGTGACATGACAAAAATGGTTGCCAAAAAATTCTAAAGGTTTAAAATTTTTTAAATCCTTGTTTTAGAATTTAAATTTTGAGCTCAAAATCTGAACTGTTGGGAGTGGTTAAGTAGTACAAACGTAACTGTCTTCAGAGGGTTCAAATTTCAAATGAATATAAAAAACGGAAGAATTGGTTCATTGATTTGCGGTTTTCACTAAAACTATTTTTTATGTCGGCATTTTCTTGAAATTAAATTATAAAGATTAATTTCGAAAAATGCTGATAGAGGGCGCTTTAGACTTTGAAGTAAGAAAAAACTACTTTTTGCCGTGATTTTTTGCATCTCATTAAATGGTTTCGTAAGCTTAAGCTTAAATTTTGAGCTCAAAATCTGAATAGTTTGGAGTGGTTAAATAGCACAAACTTAAGTGTTCAGAAGGTTTAAATTTCAAATGATTGTAAAAAACGGAAAAATTGGTCGAGTGATTTGCGGTTTTCACTAAGACTATTCTTATGTCTGTATTTTATTAAAAATGAATTAGAGAAATTTAAAAAAATGCCGATAGAGAGCGCTTTAGACTTGAGTAAAGAACAACTATTTTTTACGTTATTTTTTGCATCTGATTAAATGTTTTCGTGAACTTACACTTAAATTTTGAGCTCAAAATCTGAATAGTTGGGAGTCGTTAAGTAGCAAAAACTGCACTGTGTTCAGAGGGTACAAATTTCAAATGATTATAAAAAACAGAAAAATTGGTCGATTCGTTTGCGGTTTAAAATAAAACTATTCTTTAAGTCAGTATCTTCTTGAAAATAAATTTTAAAGATAATTTTCAAAAAATTCCGTTAGAGGGCTCCTTAAACTTCAGAGTAACCAACAACTAATTTTAACCGTTATTTTTTGTATCTAATTAAATACTTTCCAAAACTTAATGTTTTCGAAATCTTAGATTTAAACTTAAATTTTGAACTCAAATTGATTCGTTGGGAGGGGTTAAGAAGCGCAAACTGAAGTGTGTTCAGAAGTTGAAATTTAACCCCCTCCCCCCTCGAACACAATTCACTTTTGCATTACTTAAACACTCGCAACGATTCAGAATTTGATCTCAAAATTTAATATTGAAAGCATTTAATGAGGTAAAAAAAATAACGGTTAAAAATAGCTGTACGCTACTCCAATGTTTAAGGCACCCTCTATCGGCATTTTGTGAAATTTATCTTTAAAATTTATTTTCAAGAAAACACCGATTTAAAGAGTAGTTTTAGCAAAAACTGCAAACGAATCAACTAATTTTTCCTTTTTTTTATTTTCTTTTGAAATTTGAACCCTCTGAACTCAGTTACGAACTTTCGACGTGCTACTTAACCATTCCTAACTATTCATATTTAAAGCTCAAAATTTAAGTCTAAGCTTACCAAACCATTAATGATATGCAGAAAATAACTGCAAAAAATAGTTGTTTGTTAATCCAAAGTTTAAAGCGCCCTCTAACGGCATTTTTCGAAATTTATAATTTATTTTCAAGAAAATACCGTCATAAAGAATAGTTTTAGTGAAAACCGCAAATCATTCGACGAATTTTTCCGTTTTTTATGTTTATTTGAAATTTTGGGCCCCAAATTTTAATGGCGGATATCTCCTTTGGAAAACATTTAGGACCCTTGGTTTCCTATTTATTATTACTCGTCTTGATGTTTTCTATCACCCCCTAGCGTATATACCATGAGTTTAGGGGCACCCTGTATATGTTAACTAAGTTGGTATGCTTCAAGGACGTCAACTACCTTTTACCATAATTTCTTTAAAGTGATATTTGCCTTATCAATGAAAAGGAAATTCTGTTTTCGGATATAGCGACCAATAGTTAACGAAATTTTTAGTACTAAAACATGTCAAATTTCCAGAATCCCTTAATGAGTACGAATCCTTAATTTCGTCAGTCCTGAGACAAATATGAGGGACTACAAAAACTAGTTTCAAACTATTGTAAAACAACCCCAAAGATGTAGAAGTCATATCTGTAGCTTCCGTTAATAACCAGGTAAGGAACATTTTTGAAAATAATTGAGATAATTTGGGAAAATGTAACTTTAAAAGAGTACTTTCATCTGCCTTAGTACTGAAAAACGAAAATCGATTGCTTTCCGTCACAGGGCGACTATAAATTTTCACTTAAAAATTTAGTTTTTTTAAGTTGGTTCAATAAAAACCATTTTTATATAACTATTTTTGCAAAAAAAGAGGTTTTTCTAAACAAATGGAATGTAGTGAAAATTATTCAGTTCTAATCTATTTTATAAAAGTAATCATAAAAAGACATTTGAAAACTTTAAACGTTAATTATTCAAAATATTAAAAATATGCCTTACCTGGTTATTACCGGAAGCCACAGATATATTAATGCTTATCCGCACGCATTTATCAATAAGGTCTAGAAATTTTTTTAAAAATTCTGGCAGATTTAAATTAATTTAAAAGATGTTCTTTAATGTCTGCTTCAGGCGACATCAAGATGTTAAGTTTGGGTGATAGAATATTAAGGTACGAATCATTCGCGACCTCATTTGCTGAAGTATTTAGCATCTGTTGAAAACAGAAAAAAGTAATATTTTATTGATCAATAAAAATGTAAACTTTCATAAGCACTATTAACATTAAACCCGTAGTTTTCTTTATTTAAAACTATTTCATAGAAAATCTCAATCTTTCATTTATTCCTAACGCATAATAAAACAACTTTACTGGAAAATCTCTCTAACAATTTTTATGCATTGACAAAGTTCTTATTTAGATTAAGTAATTTATTTCTTTTAACTTTTCGAAAATTCTTAAAAACACTCATTTTACACAAAAAGCCCAATGCGGACGCAATTTTAAATAATTTCAAAAATTACTTCTTTTTTAAAATTTCATTTCAAAGTCTATAGATTTTTTTTTTGGTTACACAAAACAGGTATGGTAAGAGACATATCGAAATAAAACACGTTAACATGAAATGCTCACTTAATAATTTAGATCGTCATTTAAAAAGAATATAAATATTAAAAATTAATATAAAATTATGAAAAAAATATCATGTGTACCTCTATAATGATGGCTGTATTAGTTTCTTCTTCCAATAAAATGGCTTGCATGTAGTAATAACATCTTTACAATAACAATTTGAAACACACTAAATCCATCCTTAGCAGCTTTATTATAACACTAACGGATAGACGAGAAAGTTTTTTCACAACACAAATATTACAATGTCCTTCTGTAATTTTCAACTAATTCGAATATACCATGTTGAACTACATACATCTGATTTGTGTGCTCGACATGAAAGCATGCTTATAAGTCATCATCAATATACAGGGAAGAGATAGCAGAACACTGTAAAAAAATTTATCCTTTTGCTGCATCGTCACTCCACCGCTTTTATAGAATATCTCTCTTTCGACTAATGCGAATGCTCCATAGTACAGCGAAGTAATCGTTTTCTATAAAAGCGATGGAGTGACGATGCAGTAAAAGGGTCAAATTTTTTACAGTGAAGAAAATTTTACAACCCGAGAGAAGTACAATTGGGAACTCAACACAAAGAGTATATTCAATGGAGTCATCGGGATTTGAACCCACAACCTCCTACGCTCGCGAGCAATTAGCAGCGTGGTGTCTTAACCACTCGGCCACGGAGGCTTATATCATGTTATTTATATATTTATTGAACACGTACATTTGACTTGTTCTCTCGACATGAAAGCCTGCTTATAAGTCATCTCGTCAATGAATAGAGATAAAATAGCAGAAGGAAATTTTACAGCACGAAGGACATACAGCCGTGGGCTCCACACAAAGAAAATGTGCAATGGAGCCAGCGAGATTCAAACTCACAACATCCTACGCTCGCAAGTGATTAGCGGCGCGGCGTGCTGCTTTAACCACTCGGCAATGGAGGCCCCGACTATGAGCGCGTTCACGCACCGTTATCTGGGTTACGCAGGGTTACTCATCGGGACCCCGAAGCGTTGAGAGACCTACACCACATGACTTTTACCTTGTTTCCCATAGCATTCGGAGCCGGAAATTGGCCAATTTTCGGGTAGCCCTTATTACCGAAGAAATTTTGTTGGATAAAGTTATCACGTGATCGGATAATCTGATTTGTTTATCATTTGATAACTTAACTGTGACTTGCTACAGTGCGTGTCAAAAATTTAAGCACAACAGAAAATTTCAAAATGAAATTTTATTAATGATTGAAAGTTACTTTCCTTTTCACATAACCTACAAATTGCAGTTTTATAAAGATAGTTAACAGATTTATACAATAAAATTTATCTTAAATATTAAAATTTATCAAAACAACAAAAATGAGTGCGTCAAAAGTTTAAACACAGTAGTTTTTTGTCTTTAGCAAAACAAGAATAAAAAAAATAATACTTGATTATTGCTCCTTTCTGCTGAATTACTTTAAATATACGGTCCTCCATCGATAAAATGAGGTTCTGTATTGTTTCTAGTTTAATTTTAAACCAAGCGCTCTCAATGGTATCTTTCAAATCTTTAACTGAAGAGTGGTGCTTTCCATTTGGATAAACTTTTGAGTGAGAATACCGCACATATTTTCTATAGGGTTTAAGTCAGGACTAATTGCCGGCCATTTCAAAACAGACACTTTTTTCGACTTAAGCCACGATGAAGTTGAGCTTCAGGTATGGATCGAAGCATTATCATGTTGAAATAACCATTTTTCTCCCTCCCCCCCCCCCCAAAAAAAAAGCCTCGGCAACAGGAAGCAAATGATTGGCACGTGTCTCTTGGTAATTTTCAGAGTTTTCACGACCACTAATGAATGCTAGAGATGTCTGACCATTGAAAGAAATAGCCCCCTATACCATTACAGAACCACCATATGTTGTTGGCAAAATACACCCCTAGATTTTTTGCGGAGATCATGCCAATAGCTCTTAAACCCATCAGGGCCATCGAGATTCCATTTTTTTTCATCACTGAATATGACATTCACCCACTTTTCCTCAAATGACATGTGCTCTTTGGCCCATTCTAATCTAACTTCTTTATGGCGTTGTTTGAGACACGGTAATCGAGCCATTTTATGGTATTTGATGTATTTGCATTCCAAAACTCTTCTATGAACAGTTTTTTAGATATTTGTCCTCCGACAGCATGCTTTATTTGAGAAAGGGGGTAATTACCATTTAAAACCAAATTTCGGATGCGGCTATCTTCGCGCAAACTAGTCACTCGCGGTGTCTCTGAACGAAATTTTCGTTTGAAATAATTACCACGAGCTAAAATTTCATAAATACCTCGTTTTGATTTTTTTAATGCACTTGCAATTTCAGAAACATGCTTACATTTTTCGCTCATATTTCAGATTTTTATCACCTCCTCCTCCGAAAATTGTTTCGACTTAGGCATTTTGTACTAACTCAAAAACAACAACTGACTACTTCTTATGCCCAGAAATTGTTTGCGTACGCAACCGCCTACGTCAGAATGTAAAATATGCATAAAAACAATTTTGTGCTTAAACTTTTGACACGGTTATTTTTGTTCAATTCTTAAACTCCATGGTTTGAAATAAAATTTGAAAGTTAATTTCAATAAGTATGGTGTTAAAATAGATATTATTAACATATACAAGACAGCTATTGAAATAAAGTTAATATTTAAGGTTTTATTTTGAAATTGCTATTGTGCTTAAACTTTTGACACGCACTGTATAAGTTATTTCTTGTATAATAGAAAGCAGATAGTATTTACAGGGCCACACAAAAGATTTCAGCTACTATACTGTATCTGAAATACTGCATACTATTACACCAAGATCTGAATATTTTTAGGTGCGTTCCTAATTAATATAAATATGTAGCACATATCGACATCGTTCAGTCCGTCCATCAGTCTGTCTATCCACATATAACAGAGCAAAAACTACTCAACCAAATCGTTTGAGATTTAAAATATATAATTCTTGTGTAATTTTGTTGAGTCAATAAAAATTGTATGCAAATCGGATGTATAATTTAATTACAGAGACAATCAAAAGTATTCCATCACATTATGGTCATTAGGAAAAAATAGTTTCAAGTAAGGGGAACTGAAGCACATTGATACGGTTTTTTTCTATGAATTTTTTTGGTGTCAAGAGAGTAGAAATTTCTACTTATTTTTCCATATGGTTCCAGCAAAACTTGTGTAGTGTGTTATAAAAATGCACAATTGTTGTTTATATAATATTTTTGCATGTAGTTAAAAAAATAAATTAAAAAAGTCATTTGTATCAATGTGCCCCTTCTCCGGGGCAGATTGATACACCTCATGGGGCACTTTGATACGTTTGGGAAAAAATGGAGACAAAATAACACCAATGCATATTTTTCATGGAAAATTAGTTAGCAAACCATTTTATATTCGTTTATAGAAATTCAAATCGCCTACAATTTATTAGTAAGTAATATTAAAGCAATCAAGACTTAATGTATAATTACCTGATGTTCTATCTGTTCCTTGTCTGATTGTGGGCTGTGGTATCTTTGTCATATCTGGCACTTTAACCCTAACATTATCTTCTTTCTTAGGAAATATGAAAAAATTACCAGGTTTTCTATCTATAAATCGGTTTATAAACAGAAATTAAAGGATAATTATATTAGAAATTCTGTTTATAATGTAATTATAATTTGCTGTTCTGCAGCTTGTTTCTCTTACTTAACATTTCTCATGTCGAAAATGCTTTTTTTCTCTGGAGAATCGATATAAATTTGAGATTTGCCAAGCTGCCGTACTTTTCTTTTGTTAGTTCTACTAGCACTAATTGTCGGGTAAGTTCGTACCTGTTTTGTTTGCAAAATACTATAAAATGCTCTAAGATAAAAAAAAAAATTAGAGGTATTTCACTTCAATAAGAACTAATATTAGAAATTTTTGGCGAATAATGGTTGGATTAAGGAGTGTATGGTAAAAAAATAATAAAAAATAATGAAAAAATGTACCAAAAAAGATTTATTGGCTGTAGCAATTGGCTTTAGCAATCATGGAGCAGACTGATATGTATTAATGTGCCCCGAGATAGACTGTATCAATGTGCCCCATACAGCCATTTTGAATAAAATGAATAAAATTAACTTCAGCACTTCATAATTTACCTAAAAATAAAGACTGAGAAACTGATAAAGGGTAGTTTTACTTGCAAGGGAGAGCATTCTTTTCGGTTGAAAATACTGGAACAGTCTTTTAATACCATTGCAGTTATACAACTCAAATTTACTTTTGATCTACATAAACAAAAAATTTCTCGTCCCATTTCATCAAACTATTGAATCGTGCCAAGACGTTCTCTATGTAGTTGTGTACACTAGCATCACCTTTTGGAGCTGTTGCGAAACTTCCTATAATGACCCTGTGAGCAGTAGAGGGGGTATATCAATGTGCCCCAGTTCCCCCTACATTTTAAAGATGTTACACCCTTTCGAATATATTAGAATTGAGATGAATCTATGAAGTAGATACTAAAATATATATTCTGTACAATCTGTGATACAAAGAATATTTATTATTAATTTACAGGGCTACTCAAAAGTATTCCACTGCATTATGGTATACGGGGAAATATTGTTTGGGGCGTGTTTTAATTATATTAGACTATTTAATGTTTTATGAAATTGATATATGTTGCTGCGGTTTAATTCAAGTTACTTCCTGTATAATAGAAAGTAGATAGTATTTATAGGAACACACAAAATATTTAGACCACAATACTGAATCGAAATTACTGTATACTATAACAGCAAGATCTGAATATTTTAAAATTTCGTTGAAGTATGAACGCATCTCATTTTCTACGCTTCACTTGCAATTTCCAACCTGTTCATTTTTATTTTAAATCATGTATTTTATCCTGTTATAAACTTTGCATATGAGGCAGATGTCTAAAGCTCTCAGAGATAATATTTTTTAACACGTTCGCTGCCACTCACGCGAAAGCGCATGACATGGCGCCAACATTAAGGGGCCACTCACGCGCCAGCACGGTTTGTGGTGTGATGTCCAATAGCCTGTCACGCGTAGCGCGGAAAAATCTATTACTGATTCTTTGTTATAAAATGTAAATCGGCTTCTGAGAATAACCCAGTGCGGTATTATCTTCACATCTTTATGTAAGCGGCAGTGAACGTGTTAATCAGTACAAAGCTCAGTAAAAATCGGTAAAAGCCATCCATGCAAATTGTCCAATATTGTAGACAAGTGTTATAGACAAGTATTATTACAAACAGCTTTTACAACCAATATTGTTTTCATAAACTGCTGTTACAAACTGAGATGACAGCATCTCATAAGATAAATATTTTTCCATGATATCGAAATGATTTTTTCATATTAGAAACTTTAGAAAAAAAATATTTACAGTCTTGACTTACGTGTTTAATAATAAATAATTAAATCATCATATATGTTGAACTCAAAAATGTTTACTAGAAAATTAATAACATCCGAAAAATATATAGCTTGGGATGACATTATTAATTCATACACTATAAAAAGTACTTAAAATTTATTCGAAAACTGCTGTAATAATTCATACATTATTAATTCATACATTATAAAAAGTACTTGGAAATGTATTCGAAAACTGCTGTCAACAATATATATATATATATATATATATATATATATATATATATATATATATGTAATAAAATAAAAAAAAAATTGCGCCCTTTTGCCCTCTCTGAGCTTTTAATTCTAAATTTGTGGAACATATTTTTAATCTTAGTTTCGTAATGTATTAATATTTTAACAGCTAAAGTTCTTTTTCTTATTTTATTTAACTTAGTAATCATCTATTGCTTTCGAGTTAATATCCTACCGGATTTCCAATATGTAACGAAAAATAAAATTGAATGGCGGTATTCCATCTAAAGTTCCATCTCCATTCCCTTAAGCACTAAGCAGCCGTAGTGTATATTAACAAGCAGTGGATTGATGTCTATGGGTATTTCCTCATAAATAATTTAAGTCACTGAGTCTTGACTTCAGATTTATTAGAACTCATAAAATAAACAATAAAATTTGAAATTTGATTTTCATTTGACGAGAATTTTGCTTTAAAACTTTTTTTTTCAAAAGTTTATTTTTCTTTTAATGTTGTTTTCAAATTTTGGAGCTGGTGAAAAGAAAATGAAGTCGCTTTCAATTTATAAACAATACTTTAGTTTTAAAAAAATAAATAAATACTAAATAACATCAACCAAAATGTATTTTTCTCTCCATCATCCATTTTCATTTTTAGCGCAATTGTGAAACGCTTTAACCATCACCTTTCAAGAACAAATACGGTAGAGCGCCAATCCAATCCAATTTACTCCAATTGACCGAATTTCCAATCATACCAATATCCTAGTTCTCTCAAAAAATATTTCAACCGAACTTTCAACTATTCGAACAGCGTATTTCACTCAAAAATTTTTTAACCAAATACTCAGCTATCCAAACACATAGTTTTATTCATATTTTCCCCTTCAGATTTAGCATGCGAAATGAAATATCCGATTAGTGTATCATTGGGATCAGTAACAACATAAAAGGAATTAAAGAAAATGAAAACGAATGTTCTAAAAATGATCAAAGACCGTTGGATATGGAAAGGCTCGAACGGCTGAACCTATTCATGCTCTAAAAATCACCAAAGTCCATTGGATATGAAATGTTTCGAACGGATGAACCTATTCACGCTCCAAAAATAGACCAAACCCATTGGATATGAAATGGCTCGAACGGCTGAAACTATTCAACTATTATATTTTAAAATAATTAGAAACATAGCAGCATTGGAAAAAATGTCTTCTTTAATGCAAGCAACAATTGAAAACTTTATTTCTTAAATTATAATAGCTAGAGTTCAAAGATGATAAAAACAGAAAAAAAATATATCTAAAAAAATAAACAAAAATTTTAAATAAAAAAAATAGAAAGACAAAAAAAAAAATACATAATTAAAAATAAATAAATAAATAATTAGACAAAAAAAATTCTAAAAACACCAGCACTAACTAGTGCTGGCAGTCTTAAGCCTGGATAAAGTGTGAAGATTTTAGCATAATCACGGACATTTCTAAAATTGTCTGTCAATTTATCCTAACTTTTTTTTTATTCGAGCTAAGGTCGTTCCTAATTTGTTTGAATACTGAAAATTGTATACATTTAGTACGTAAGTTCAGCTGTTGTGAATTAGAAACTATAGTGGAAATGGAAGCAGCTTAAATCTCGCTGTTTGGTTGAATATTAAGTAAACATTGAACAAATGTCCGATGTATAATATTAACGTCAATATATCAATATAAGATCTTTGTTTTTGCTTAAAATCAAATATATTTTACAACCAAATTTATTTTAGAAGATTAAAAATGTGTTTTTGTTTCCTTGAATTTTCTTGGAAAATTATAATCAATATTTCTTTTGTTATACTATATTTAAGAAAGCAATTTTTGTTTTTAATTTTAACACTAGAGTAACATGAACAGAAAGGTAATAATCCGTTTTATTTTTTCCTTGTCCTATTTTATCCACAAAAAAAAGGAATGCCGTCTCTGCCACCTTCAGAGAAACTTTGTAACTATCTTTGGGGCATGCAAAAAGGTTTATTTTAATGTCTAAATTGCCTAATTAAATCAGTATTTTTCGGTGTTATTTCTAACTCAAACTATACGCGAATGGCTATACTGTTGATTATTTTCAAATAGGTCATAAATTGCATTTACTTTTTTGGACACTTTTGGAGCAGAAATGCCTTGCCCCTGAAAGGGTTAAAGGAAGACAAAACTGGGTATAATCTTATAGAAAATATGGCGGATTTAAAACCCGTTTCCTGAAAAATTGTCTAACCTATTTTGGTGAAATTTGAAACCATATTCACTGAATTATACTCAAGATTTAAAATAGATAGTTTTTTCTTCGACTAAATCTTTTTATTTTATCCGCTTAAGAGGCAAGCAATAATATCTCTGTAATACTGATTTCTCACCGGAAAAATCAAAAGATTTTATATTAAAATATGAAAAAGCAAATTATAACCAGTTAGCCACCAAAGTGTCTGCCACAGTGTATGCCACAAACCATATGAAATTGCCGTATAAAAACATTTCATATTTATTTACTTAGAAGGTGTCACAAATAAAAATTAAATTAAAGAGTTGACATGTTTCGGTTCATTAATAAGAACCGTATTCATAACATATAAAATCAGTAGAAAATTAAATGACACTGGATATAAATATAATTTAAAAATTTTAAATTATATTTATATCCAGTGTCATTTAATTTTCTACTGATTTTATATGTTATGAATACGGTTCTTATTAATGAACCGAAACATGTCAACTCTTTAATTTAATTTTTATTTGTGACACCTTCTAAGTAAATAAATATGAAATGTTTTTATACGTGAATGAAAAAAGGTGAAGTGATTTTGTTTTAGTTTTTGAAAAAACGAAAGCTAACAACAGTTTTAACATATGAAATTGCTTTAAAAGTTTCTGGTGAGAATTTTGTTTAAATAAGATGGGATAAAATATATCCTACCACCCCTTAAGGGGTTAAAACAATATCAAAATTACAAAATATTTTCAATTTTTCAGATTTTTTTTTATTCTGAAACTAATTAAATATTTTTAGAATTGTCTGGCTGGGGTGGATCGAAAAATCGAAATTCGGATAATCCATCTGGCGCGGGGTGCAAAAGTTGCCTTTTATGCATACTAATTCACATATGTTTTTTTTTATTGAAATCCATTCATATCTTCCGGTGCCCCAAACGCCTCAAAAATAGTTAAAAATTGAAATTTTTATAAATTTTATATATTTTTTTTTACTTCTTAATATTTTGAAAATTACTTTGGCGCGGGTTGCGAAAGTTGCCTTATATATATATTAGTTAAATCTTTTTTTAAAATTTAAATCCATCCATATCTTCCGGTGCCCCCAAGCGCCCTCAAAATAATAAAAAAATTGAAATTTTTATAAAAAATTATAATTTTTGTTTTTTTAATTTCTTTTAAATTATTTTATCAGCGGGATAAAAAAGATGCATTTTATAGTATAATAGCATGCATCCAAATAATTTTCGACTTTGATAAATTTTTTTCAGTGCCCCAAAACTTTTAATTATTTGCCGAAAATCGAGTTTCATGCAAATTTTGAGCTAGAAAATACAAGTAAAATTAACAGTTAAAGAATAATTTATCTAACGTAAAACGTAGATCGAGAGGAAGAGAAATCGTTTATCGTATTTTATTTAATGTACAAAATAAACTTTTTATACTTTATTATTTGGAAGTCAACATAGATAGAAGAGTTCTCAGCAATGACCAGCAATATTTATATAATATTTGCATAGCAACATCACATGGTGAATGTGGTTCTGATCTAACATTAATGAAACCTGGTCCAGTTTATCTCTCAAGATGGCTAACAACTGCGTGTAGAATTTTAAGGTTATAAGTGGCTACAGAAAATCCTTATGATAATCTCATTACTCTTAGAACATATATTATGAAGGTATATGCACCGGTATGGTTCCATATCAAAACAAAGCCATCCATAACTGAAGGAGCGCGTCGTATTTGGAAACTTATCGTATATTCTAGATATTTGGAACCTAATTTAAGAAAGATCGTAGATGCTGTTATTCAACGAAATAGTTTTTTTTTCTTTTTTCTACCCTGAAAATTTGCTATTATCAATGCTCACAGATAACAGAGAGCATATCAGATCTTTAGCAATGCGAAAGCTAATTTATGCTAGAAATAAAAAGAGAAAATCACCAGAAGTGAGAACTTTCAAAGTACTCCAAATAAACTTCAAAGCGAAGGATTATTTTGAACTTATTGACTGGCAACGAGTTGGACGTTTTGAACCACCTCTTTTGATGAATGTGCCTTGCGAAGAAATTGAGAATATGATAAAAGTTGTAAAAACGAATGAATGGTCAAAATATGCATGCCATACCCAAGCGGTTTAAAGATGCGTTCGACTAGTGTCTGAGGCATCAGAAACTGTATCTGGTCAAGAAAAGAGACACGGTTTTATATTGAATAGAATAAAATCAAGAAGCCATATAAAACACTATGATACCAAAAAAGATTACAAACTTTAAAAATATGTAAATTTCTAAATTGAAGGATGTAAAACTTTTCTCTACGTAAGTTCGATTTTTGTAATTTTTATGATTTAATGCTTTGATTTTTAAATTTATATGTCGCTTATTATTGTAAAATTAATGTTATTTATAACCTTATACGTTATTAATTAAACTGTTTTCAAAATTTGTAAGTATTTTTCGTAAATTATAATTCTTAATACATTTTTGTAAAAATTTCAGTTTTTAATTATAATTGGTGCATCAAAGATGTGAATTGATTTTGATTAAAAAAATATATGGGAACTGCAGAATTATGTAGTGTTGTAATAAACACTTTCCAACCCAGTGCCAAATGAATTTCAAAAAATAAAATAAAATAAAATAAAATAAAATAAAATAAAACAAAAAATACTTTTTTTCAAGAAAATTTCAATTTTAAACTATTTTTGGGGCACTTGGGGCACCGGAAGATATGGATGAATTTTATTTTTAAAAAAATATGTAAGCTAAGATAGATAAAAGATAGCTTTTGCACCCCGCGCCAAAAGTAATTAAGAAAAAATAAATAAACAAAAAAATATAAAAAAAATCATAAAAAACTCAATTTTTAATTATTTTTTGGGCGCTTGGGGCACCGGAAGATATGAATGGATTTTAATAAAAAAAATCCTGTAAACTAGTATGCATAAAAGGCAACTTTTGCACGCCGCGCCGATAATGATTTCTAAAAAAAAATTTTTTCCTATACTTTTCGATCCACCCTATATGTCTGCCATATATAATTTTTTATTTATCCACCATATGGACGTGTTATGTTTTGCCCGTACAACGTTCTGGCATCCATATTTCAATCACGATTTTCTTATTCTCACCAGTAAATTTTTATTGTAAATTTCATATTTTTTAATCCAAGCTTTTTCTGATACAATTAGACGAAAATTTCTGTTTGGAAAAACCGGTGATAAAAGATTAAAAATTTGGTAAAAGACATTAAAAAATAGGCATTATTTGTAAGTCGTTTTTAAAAATATTGATCAGTTAACTGTTTAATGGTCCGAAGAAGAAACGAGCCCAACAATGTACAAAAGAAGATTCAAGTAACTTAATAAGTGGGTAAATGTGATCGCAGATCACACAGATGATTTCGTTTAATATCTCCTTCGAAACATTTCATCATTAAATTAACAAAGGGAAAGTGGTTTCTCGGCGCAATTTTGGATTTATTCACCAATCGCGCCAACCAGAACAGAATACCGAATTCTTCCCCTAAATGCTGCTTTGATCGCATAGCTTTTCTGATTTCTCCATTAGTATCTAAAGATTTAGTGAAGGTACGCAAGTGAATAAAATCTATATATATAAAAGAAAGTCTGGATTTCGTATTAATCACAGCACAAAAAAATCTACCGAACCAAAAATCTTGAAAATTGGGGTAAAAATACTTCTAATAGCATCGAATGCCGCTAAGAAGGGATTTTCGAAAATTCCACTCCTAAAGAGGGTAAAAAAGGAACGAACTTTTAAAAAATTTCTTAAAAATCGGCTTTAGTAGTTATTTTTCAACTAATAACATATTTTATTGTATTTTTTCATGCTGAATCGAATGGTACTAGGCAGTTTCTTTTAAATCCAGTAATTCGTGAGATACTTTGCATTTTTCTAATTTGGCGATGACTTTAGATGACTGACTTTTCACCGATTACAGACAATGTAAAAAATGATATAAAAGTGAAAATTAATATGATTTAAAAATTGCGTTTTATTCAAAGTTTATTTAGAAAAATTGACCAGCGTAGCGGGCGAAGGCTGCTAGTTATGTATAAAAGTAAAATGTTACAAAGCTTAGCATAAATTTAAGGGAGACCAAACCGGTCACCAGATACAGCTATAGGAATTTAATATATATAAAAAAAATTTCACTTCGCATGTCAAAATAGAGGATACATATGATGTAATATGATGAAATAAAAACGTTTTTTCACGTGATTAATTTTATCAATTAATTTATGTTACATACATAATAATTTTATTTAAACTTGCGTGCAATAATTAGAAGAAATGAAATTTAAATTTTGAAATTTACGCTATTGTAAATGTTTAAACTTATAAATATCGCACATTTTCAATTTTTACACTATAGTATAGGGGGATAAATGTACTTCTGAATGCAATGTGTTTAAACGCTGTATCTCGATCTATTTTTGAGATATATATATATATTTTTTGTAGTTTTTAATACCAATTTTGTAATTTTGGCAATAGAAGAACGTCATTTCTTTTTAAATCGTAAAAAAATAATTTTTATACCTATTTAAACTTGCGTTGTTATTTAAACTTTGCAACAATTAGAAAAAAAAATAAACTTGAAAAAACTGACTGATGATATTAAAAAAAATTATTTTAGTTAAAATAATAGTCTTTTCAAAAATTTTATGCTTTTTTGTGTGAGGCATTCACCTATAAGTACACAAAATTTGAACGCTCTGACTTACATAGTTTTTATGTACGGACTCTGTGACAGACAGACAGACAGCGGACAGAGACGAAAAGGGTTTCGTCAAATGAACGAAACCCTAAAAAAATTCTTTTTTTTTTTTTCAAAATAATTCATTCATGTCTCCCTATGAAATTACAACAAATTAGTACTTCGAAAACTAATTTATATAGTTCGTTCAAGGATCCACGAGAATAGCTTGCGTTAATTCCATCTGGCTCAGTTCCATCTGTTTGGAGGCCCCACCAGTGGCCGAGAGATTCTGACCTCTCAGCTAAATGACGGCAGGTGCTGGGTTCGAAACCAATCGCGGCTGTCGGCCTAACCGTTCGAAATTTCCGTGGTCTTCTTCCAACCTTGCATAAATACGGGTTAGGTTCCCTTAGAAAGACCCCCACGAAGTGTAGATAATCAAACACACTATCATATTTTAATAATAGACACTATTCCTATTAGCCTGTAAAATTTGTAACAATTCAATAACTACCACTTCACATAACACATAAAATTCAAAATTTGACAAACTAACAATAACAAAAATAACCAGTCGTTGGGGGCCACCGTAATACTTACCCATCCTATATATGCATATATAGTATATGAAAATAATACATGTGATAACTATTTATAAAATGGATTGCAAATCCAAAACAAAATTTAAACGTGTATTACTTACCCATCATACGTAATATAGGGTAAGTCTTGCAATCGTTTTGAAAATCGAAAAAATTTTTTTTGACGGATTTACACGTTTCGGACACTGGAGATTCCGAAAAACATATTTTTAGAAAAAAAATTTTGCCGTCCGTCTGTGTGTCTGTGTGTCTGTCTGTCTGTCTGTCTGTCTGTCTGTAACCGCTCTATCTCCCGAATAAATTGAGATAGAGATTTGAAATTTTGTATGTGCTTAGTATGTAAGAATGGGACGAAGCCTATTTAATATCAGTAACCTCGATTATCCGGAACTATTTTTTTCGGACTCTCGAAAACTTCGTTCTGATGAAAGGAATATAAAAATTTTCGAATTATTTTATTTTAAAGAATGGAAGTAAAAGGCAATAAAATAACACAAATTTTGCATAAAAAACGAAGTCAATCGGATTATTTGTTGTTGAGATATTTCTAATCCTATTTTCCACATTCTTTGATTTTTCATGACCCTGTATTTCATTCAAATTTCAATTCAAAGATATCTTTTAATTGGAAATGAGGTACTTAATTCGAGGCAAGAAACCGTTAGTGAATATGATTATTATTTTTGGAGTTATAAGGATGTTTCTTTTACGCAATTCAGTGCTACTTGAATAGATGGGCGTTTCATATAATTTATCGAAATTGGTTCATAAAAAATTCATTAATAGAGCATGATTAAGTGTTAAAAAGATTTAAATATACGTTTATATTTTGTTTTGGAATTGTAATGCATTTGTTAAATTGTTTACATACGTTATGTTTTCATATATTTTACTATGCCTATCCATGATGGGTAAGTATTACGGTGACCTCCAACGACTAGTTTTTTTTTTTTTATTGTGCATAGTAATGCAGTATTAATGAGTTGCTGATGAATCTCTTTCGATAAATTATACAACACGCCTAACTACTCAAGTAGTACTGAATTGCGAAAAAGAAACATCTTTATAACGCCAAAAATAATAATCTTATTAACTAACAGTTTATTGCGTCGTATTAAGCGTCTCATTTCCAATTAAAAATATATCTTTGAATTGAAATTTCAATGAAATACAGGGTCATGAAAAATTGAAGAATGTAGAAAAAAGGATTACAGATATCTCGGCAACTAATAATTCGATCAACTTCGTTCTTTCTGCAAAATTTGTGTTATTTTATTGCCTTTTACGATCACTCCTTAAAATAAAAAATTTCGAAAATTTTTATATACCTTTTATCAGAACGAATTTTTCGAGAGTCCGAAAAAAATAGTTCCGGATAATCGAGGTTACTTATATTAAATAGGCTTCGTCCCATTCTTACATATTAAGTACATACAAAATTTCAAGTCTCTATCTCAATACGTTCGGGAGATAGAGCGTTTACAGACAGACAGACGAAAGGCAAATTTTTTTTTTCTAAAAATATGTTTTTTGAAATCTCCAGTGTCGAAAACGTGTAAATCCGTCAAAAAAAATTTCGATTTTCAAAACGATTGCAAGACTTACCCTATACTACGAATGATGGGTAAGTAAAATAGTTTCAACACAAGGTAAGTTTTATTTTACTAATTTATCTTGTATTTTGTACTTTATGCGTTTTCTTGTAAATAACTTTTTTTCATATTTTGCCTAAGTTCAAAGTACTGGCTCAGTGGTAAAATAATTTAGAAACAAAGTGTTTATGTTTTTAAAATCTTAAAAAATAAGGCTTAAAAAAACTGAATCTGATTTTCTACTTGAAAGATTCTTTTTTTCAAATACATTCTGTCAAAACTTATTAAAGTAGCTATTTTTTAGGGGCAAATATTTTCTGCTGACTTCTCATCTTTCCCTATAAAAATGAAATTTTTTCGAAAGTATCTTTATATTCTATTACTTTATCAAAAGAATTATTTTTTTAAAAAATAATAACACATAAAGATTCATGAACACAGGAAAATCGTAAAAGGTTTTCTTTTAGAAATATATATTAAAAGCAAAGAGAGCTTCTTCGAATAATAAATTTGGAATTTACTAGAATTATTATTTAGAAGAAATATTTGATGTTTTCTTATATTATGTTTTTATAAGACGGTTTTACTGCAATTACTAATTTGATATTTTACTATTATTTGAAGCATAAAAAAATAGAAATAAAAGTAAGAGGTACAAGTTCCTAAATTAAAAAAATTGTAAATAAAACCATAAGACGAAGTGCAATTTTCAACATTCAAGGCCTAAATACTAACAGGGCAATCTCCCACCAGTAAAATTTGATAGAAATTTTTACCTTGTTTAAATGGCCTTTTCATTCAAAATAACGATCATGGATAAGAGACATTTTTTTTCTTTCTTTTTCCTGGTGGGAATGTGCCCCGTTGACAGTCAGTCCTGTCTACCTTGATTCAATCTGAATTTTAAAAAAGAATTTTCTGAATTTTTTTAAAACCTTTTTATTTAAAAGGTGACAAAGATAAGGATAATATAGATATCATAAATTGTTTGGTTGCATTTTTGTCGGCTAATTATCTATATTTGACATATAGGCCTAAAAGGGACTCTTCGTAGGGGTCTTTCTAAGGGAACCTAACCCGTATTTACGCAAGGAAATCCCAAGTTCGAAGAAAACCAAGGAAAACTCCGAAAGGTTAGACCGAGAGCTGCGATTGGGCTCGAACTCAGCACCTGCCGTCTACAAGTTTCGGTGTATGGTGTGGTGTATTTTTGTCGGCCGATTATCTACACTAGGGATATAGGCCCAGGGGGAAGTGCCTTTCGTGGGGGTCTTTCTAAGGGAACCTAATTCGTATTTACGCAAGGTTCGAAGAAAACCACGAAAACTCCGAACGGTTAGGCTGACAGCCGCGATTGGGTTCGAACCCAGCACCTGCCATCTACCAGTTGAGAGGTCAGAACCTCTCGGCCACTGGTGGGTCCTACAAGTTTCGGAGGTACAACCTCTCGGCCACTGTAGAGGCAGATATCATAAATTAACAATATACATTAAAAAATTTACTAGTAATTTCTGCCTGCAATCCCGCGCCATCTTTAGAGAATATTTTTATGAATTGTTTTTCCATTCATTCAAATACATCCGGCATAGCTTGCAAACATCTTACTCTTTTTTGTACACAAATATTTTAAAATAAAATTTACTTCCTTAAAATGCTGAAATCCGCCGTTAAACAAAGCAAAAATTTCTATTGAATATCTCTATCGAATTTTTTTTCTGAAGCGGAAGAGTTAGCTTCCATGCATCATGGACGTATTTGTTACAAATCATAGAAAGCAAATATTTATATGGGGAAGATTATGAGATGTTTTTAAGCTATAAAAACAAAATCATGTTTTTGAGATATAATTTAAAATGTCCATTTAAGTAATAAGCAATATACAATATCCATTCTTTACTTTCACCTATTTATCTTTTTTTTCAAGAATTATCATATATAAAAATAAAAGAAATAGGGTAACATCCCCAGTAATTGGCACATAAAGAATTTTTCTTTAAATTTACTTCAATTTTCATTACCAAGAAATAAAATATTTACTTGCAAATACTTTTAAAACAAAGAATGCATATCTGTGCATCTATTTTGCACATTAAAAGCAAAAATTTTCGAAAAAGTATTTATTTAAAAATATATTTTTAAAAAGTAGCGGTAATCACCAGTAATTGGCACCTAGAGCACCAATGTATGACACCTTGAGATCCAGTAATTGGCACATGTTTATATAAAAAAAGAAAACTTTATATTTTGCATTGGGTTTAATCATTTTAAATCAGTCTACTGTAGATGAAGATGCCATATTTCAGGTTTTTGAGAGAAAGAAATCAGCATATTAGTCTGAAATGTGAACATTTTAAAGCAGTACAATATATTTATATTAATACCCAGTAATTGTCATGCTGTCCCCAGTTATTGACATATTCTAATTATTGATAACATTTCATATTATATTTCATATTTTCAAATAAAAACAACTGATAAATAAATTTAGTCTAAAACTTTAAAAGTACTGCCAAAATAAGTGGTTTAATCTCAAATCTAGCGATTTCCTAGTAATTGGAATAGGCGCCAATTACTTGGAGCTAGCAAAATTGAAGCACCATTAATTGACATCTACCATTAATTCAGAAATCCAAATATTTGTGTCAAAAATACTTTTATACAATTAAAATAACCCTTTTCATCTAAATAAAACTGTTTTTGATTAAAATTTAAAATGCATTATAAATAAGATAATAATGAATTGAAAAGCATGCCTTTCTTAAGCCAGAAAAGAAGAATTTGCAACAAAAGTGGCTAATTTGAGCGAACCATAACTGTTTCCCTTTCCTAGGCATTATTGTCATCTAGTAGCATATATCAAAGTTATAATCTTTAAAGTAAATGAGTATATAACTGGTATATGGTTTTACATTTTTAAAAGACTGGATATAAATCTTATTTTAGGACATGTTTTTAGGATGTGCCAATCATTGGTGCATGCCAATTATTGGGGATGTTACTCTATGTTATAAAATATTCGAATATGAATAAAAATAGGCAAAGACTATTATATATATGGTTCTCGCTTCTGCTCGCCATTGCGCTAAATTGCTTCATTTGGCAAATAAACGCCAAAACGCTGAAATTCACCAAATTCCAAATACTAAATTTCTCATCTTTTTGCGTGTGTGTGTGAGTGTGCATATGTAGTCCAAATTATTTAACCGCGTCACTGAACTATTGATGTCGCTTTACATGATCAATAACACCGTGTCATTTGCTATATTTTTTAAGATACTGACTCAACGCCAATCCAGTTTAGCAACAACTAAAGACACAGAAATGATTTTGCAATAGGTATTTTTCTAATGTCAGTTATGCGCCGAACAGTACAACAAGCAACAAGCATCAAGTACAGAAAATTTTTGCTGGAACGCGGTGTTGAAATTAGCCATTTACCATACGGTTTATATATTTTATACAAAGTATCATTGGCCGGTCAATTTTTTCCCTATCGAATCGAAATCTCATAGCATTATTTTACTTAAATTGATACAATTGATAATTATTACATTTTAGATACTACCTCTGACAATAAAGTTCGGTGAATAGTCCTGTAACATTAATGTAGATGAAATATTAACGAAAGTTACCATACCATCCTTCGAAATAGTCACCTCCCATAACTATGCATCGCTGAGATGTGTTATACCTGTCCTGGGAAATTCGCAAGAAGCCTTCCTTTGGTATGGAGTTCAAAAGCTTCGTCACGTTTCGTTGGGTGTCAGCAATATCGTCAAATCTCTTTCAAAGAGAGTTTCAGTCGTGGAAATAGGAAGAAGTCTGGAGGATTGAGATTTGGCGAGTATGGTGGATGTTCAATTTGCACCACCCTTCATGAATTTCTTTCGGTGTCTTGCAAAGCTTAAAACCATATTTTAAACTGATCTTTCGTTCTTTGATTTTCCTGTTCTCATTTAAGAACCAAGACATTGAACAAACACTATGTAAAACACGTCTTATACAGAACATAAACGACGCTCAACTGAACAACGGTGGGAGAAGATGGTCAACACTTGCCTCTATGCAGGTGCAGCTTTTAGTTATTCCAGTGTTGCCAGATCGGCCGTTCTGAATTCAGTCACTGAACTTTTTTGTCAGAGGTTGTATATACAATTTAATTTATTCAAATTATTTATGTTTCATCAAATAGATTCGGACGAAGTGTAATTTAATTAATAAAAAGTATGTTAATTAACTTGCACAAATCAGAATAATCATGTGAATGATTTGTCGGAAAATGTTTGAGATTTGCGTGAACTTTTAAAAATCTCTATCTGAAATGTCTCACTTATAAACCTTAATTCAATACTATTCAAATGTTTTATTTAATTATCGAAGTACGTAGTTGACACAATAATAATAAATGCTTTATGGAGTAAAATTATCGAGTGTTCCTTTCTTAGATAAACAATTTTGACGATCATTTTGAAAATATGCAATATGGATTGCTGATTAACAATGTTTAGTGCTCGACAACATTAAATTTTTTAACCACTTAATGGTCGCACTAAATTTCGGTTTAAAAATTCAAATTCATTATTCCCACCACTTTTATGAAAAAAAAAATATATATTCATATTATTTAATGGCCAAGTAAAATGATATCAGAATAAAATCAATTATACTATTTTATAAAACTGGTGGGAATAAACAATTCTGAATAAAAGCCGTGAAACATGCAGCTCGTGAATGTCTCGGGCGCGACGATTAAGTGGTTAAATAAATTTTTGTAATCAAGTTAGGAAAAGAAAAACGCGTCATGAGCAAATAAAAATTAAAATTTCTATTGGTTGTTTTTATATTCCATTTTATTAAACATTTTTTAATTCGATAAATAGTATTGCAATAATAATTCATTACGAAAAAACACTGTATGCAGTATTGGAGACCGAATATTGCATGCTTTTATTTTGTAATATTTTTAAAATACATAAGTTTAGTTGTGTTTTGGAATGTTAAGTTTTTTGAATGTGGAGGTTTTTTTTCATTCGTTTGATGTTTTATCACGTTTAATAAAACGTATTAATATGAATATCAGACGTCCTAATTAAGTTATCGGTGTTCTCTTTTTTTGCGTAAAATGTACCTCTAAATTAAAATAAAATATTTATTTAGGCACACAGATACAAATAATCTATGGTAATTTACTATGAAAATATTTTAGATGGATCCTAGTGAGACAACCTTTACATTATTATTATTATTCAGTTTAAGGAAATATATTTACAGATCTGACTTTTTTTTTTAAATTCTATTTCGAACAACTTTTTCAAAACAACTTTTTGTACGTTTTGATGTCAATTGCAAGAGAAATATATTACAAAATGCATTTTTTAAAGAAAATAGTGATGCGAACAGAATATAAAAATAGTCGTCAGTGACAGCCCTGTATTAAAAAATGCCTGAATCTGCCGATCTCCCTATTAATTGCATTCGACTTGTCCTGTGAAGAAGTTTGTCAACACTTTGTGTTTGTGTTTTTGGTACTACTTGATTATACAGTCGACCAATTTGATAACCAATCGCCAAATTATACAAATCGCCAAACTAATGTCCAAATTGTAGAAAGTGATATAATTTTTATTTTAAATATCGAAAGAACAAGTAAATTTAAAAAGCAGTAGTTAAAATACAAAAAAAAAAAAAAAAAAAAAAAATATTCGAATTAAAAATAATTTGATCACATTTCAAAATTATTTTTCTGTTTAAAGTCATAGATGGCAACATTTATTGACCACATTTATTGACAATAATATTCAATATTGGCATTTAATCTTATATTTTAGCGATAGATTTTTGGTCGACGAGATAACCAAGTAGTACCTATTTTTTATAAGCTTTTAATTAGATGAATTATCGTAGTTTGACCACACGAAAGACAGATTGCATTGCATGTAAGGTATTTATTATTTACTTTTAACACGTTGAGTGCCATGGTGACTGACACTGATCTTTCCGTTTAGACCGCGTCATTTACCGGTGACTAACAGTATAAAATAGACATTATATAAGTTTTAAATAAGTTTTCATAAATTACTTAAAACAATATAAATATTTTAGTTTTATATCATATTTTAGACTGTCAGCCCCCGGTGACTGAAATGGCCAAAAACGAAAAGTTTGGTGTCAGCCACCGGTGACTGACATGGTACTCAGTGTGGTAATTATCTATTTTTTTAATTATCCCATACGTATAAGATGAAATTTTCCATTAGAGAATTAACCTTTCTACCCTGAATGGGTCTAATCGACCCAGTCCTATAATGTGTTTTATTCGATTCAAACCAGAAAATTTTTCATAAAGTAAATTAAATAAATAATACAAAGATTTTAGTTAAATAAGTATGTTAAATGGATTTAAATAAAAATCCTGGTGTGAAATATTTTAATCAAGTTTGAGTAAAATTTCAACAGGGTAGGAAGGTTAAAGAATTAGAGAATTAAAAATTAAATGTTTGCATCCGAAAAATTAAAAAGAAATATGCATTAATAATAAATCTTTATACAACTGCGTAGTTTATTCGTTTAAAAGACAGTTTTAATATAGTAGCTAAGTTGTCTATATAAAAGACTGAAAAAAAATAAATGTTAACCTTTTTTTAAAAGTTATGTATTCTTAGATACGGAAAAATATTTTCTTTTAAGTAAATTCGCACACAAACAGTATTTTGAAGGGAAAAAAACATAGCGAAATTTAAGTTTGACTATTTTTCTGCCATAAAAAATTCAAAATCTTAATTTATGTCCAAAAAACCTCTATTGTTGTAGCAAAATTCAAATCTGTGTGTATTGAACATCCAAATTCACAATGTTTCATCATTTACTAACCATAAATAACTGTGTTATTGATTTAGTTAATAATAATAAATTTCATAATAAGGTTTAAATTTCTTTGTGTTAAAAATTAATATTCTTTACTAATACAGATATAATCACTTTTATGTACATTTTCACATGCATGAGCTCTCCAATCTTATGGTGAAATATCAGTTGGACTATTTATTGAACAACTTAAGAAAATAAAAATTAACTTAAACCCTTGGAGACGAGCGGCCGGTATACGTGCCCCATAATGTGCTCAGAATTCTTGATTATTTTCACTAGTAAAATTTTAATGTAAATTTTACCCTATTTAATCCGAGAATTTTCGCGATTCAATTAGGCGAACATTTCTACTCTGAAAAATCGGTGATAAAAGATTGAAGATTCTTTAAAAGACGCTCATCCTGAAGTGGTTAAAATTTATTTCACAGTCTATTACAGTAAAAATTATTTCAAGCATAAAGCAACACGAACTATTTAGACAAAAATGACACCTACAAATGCTTGTACCTTTTACATTTTTATTTTTTAACCCCTTAACTGTGTTGCCCGAACTGACTTCGGGCAGAAACTCTTTGCACGCTTCGTTACTTAAAGCTTTCTGACACCATTAATTTCTAACTGAAAATTTATCTTTATTGATTAGCAGATGTTTTTCGATTAAATAAAGCAAATATTTTAGTATGGAAAATGCGATTTACAGCCCCTATATTTAATTTATGTTGTCAGAAACAATACCACAGTTAAAGGGTTAACACTATTATCATTTACAAGGTGCGTAGACTCTTAAGAATATTCAAGTAGTAAAATACCACTATTTCCGAACGGTACTCTTTGATCAATCTGTGGATTCCTTAGTTGTGTAATAAAACTCTTTTAGACATTTCTTGCAGAATTAATAGTATTTTTCTGGAGCTAAAAAATATTTTTAGGGAAACTGTGTAAAATTGTTCTCACATTGCATATAGTAATATCAACTCTGCTATACGCAACTATTTTTTATCTGTACGTTATACCATTTTCTCAAAAAAAAATTGTTATTGACGTAATGCTCGACAACATTTGCAAAAAAAATATACTACAACATCTGATTTTTTTTTTTTTTTTTTTTTTTTTTATAATAAAAAATTAGTCGCCTGTGGAAGCTCTGTAATATTTTCCATATTAATTCGGAAAAATGTTCCACTGAATAAGGTGTGATTCTTTTTCTAAAAATAGTGGTCACAAAAAGCATAAAATTTGGTAGCTACCTTGCACGCATAGCGGATATTCTAAATACGGCGCTAGCAACGTGTAACAGACACATCGACAATTTCTACATGTATATTAATGTTGATAGCTTATAAAATTGCCAACTTAGTAGATTTTATTAGTAAAAAAAGAAACTCTATTTTAGAATAACGTTTGTGTCCTTATAAAATGGCAATCAAAATTTGTCGAATATTGCTATTTATAAATGGTGGTACATTTGAAAATCAAAAATAGCATCTAAATTGGCAACAATGCGACAGCTATAAAAGACTTGATTGTTTGAGGAAATCATCCAAATATTTAATGCCATTATGTGGTAGCATACTGGTGATCAATAATTTTGTTTTTCTTCTGTCTACAATGAGAAATCTCACATAGATTGACAATATTTTAATAATTGACAGCTCCAACTAAGGGATCGGATAGATAGAAATAAATAAGATAAATAATTATTCTAATCGATACTCAATAGGTTTAAAAACTACAAAAATAAAAATTATCAATATATTTCATTTGTATTTCTTTCAGTTTATGGGGGAAAAAACATATAAACTTCTCAAACACACCATAAAATATATTAAAAAGCGCGAGGCCTTTCGAAAGAACTAAATCTTTCTTCGTCAAGCGCAAAACAGACGTCTGACTACTATGAATGCAGCAGAACGACTGAAATAAAAAGAGGGAAAGGGAACTAGCTGAAAGAACAGCCAATAGGAAAGTAGAACGCAACAGCCAATCACTTAAGAGTGTAATCAAACCTTACGATAAGCACAGTGAAGAAGGGGAAGGAAAAAGGCAAGAGGGTCAAAAAAGTAGATTATAATGAATGCATACAAACATAATAAAAAAATACATACATAAAACGCTCAATTGAAAAAAAAATTGTAAAATAAAAATACATATATAAATAGCTCAATTGAAAAAAATAAAATTATATATGTAGCTATACGTACACATATGCATCTAAATAAGCATATACAAAATATTGTATATGCTTATTCACTTTTGGCTTATGCATCACTTCGTTTCCGGAAGACACGGATCATTAGAATCCTCTATTACTATTTTCCCATTAAAAAAAAAAAAAAAAAAAAAAAAAAAAATCTGTTCGATAACATAGGGTGCTGTCGGTTCTTGGACTATTATGAGCGCACAAACTTTTGAGATAGACTATACTAAATTAGCATTATGAACTGTGTTGTCAGAGTGCTATGTATTTTTTAATGCAGATTACATGATTGGCACCAGTTTTTTGCTTTAGAAAAATTCATCTTTTTAATGAATCGAATTTTACCATTTCAAAAAAATAGTGGAAATTAAAAAATCAGATTTTTTTTTTTTTTTTTTTTTTTTTTTTTTTTTTTAAGTAGCCCACTGGGATGCTTCAGAAAAGAGAAAATTTTTGCTTACGTTTTATAAAAATATTTCATATCAGAATTTTTATTCAAAACTATATAAGTTAATTTATTTAAATAATTTTTGATCAAAGCTTACATTTCTTTTATTATAATAGAGCCTTTTCAGGTTCGAGTCGAGGTCTATTAATTTGATACAGGTCGATATAACCCATCAACGTCTGAAGAGAAGTTTTCGATGGATTTTAGAACAATGTAATCGAGATTATTAATTTCTGAGCTAATTCAAGAATTCAATCATTTCATTTCTGCAAAATGATACTGGATGACTATCTTTAACATTAAAGGAGCATAAAATAAAAAAAAAATGAAATAACGCGTTTATATAAGCTTGCTTACGCGTTTATATAATATTACTTAAGCTTTAATAAAGCATAAGTAATAACATAAGACTCAGTGACATCTGGTCTAATTTGCATATTTCGAATCTCCCGCTCTGACCGATGGTCATCTCTTAGAACGGCGCATTAATCACTTAATACGCAGCTCTAACATGAAATACGCAACTCGAGCAGGTGTCACTAAGTAACACCAGTCACAAAATAACCTCATCTTGCGATAAAATTAAAGAATAAGCAGGGTTCATTATCAATGAAATTTAATATTGCAAATAATAAATTATATTATACATTGATAATATTTTAACACTTGAAATATTTAACCACTGAAATGACATACTGATGTTCTGAATTTATGGAAATTTTTATTTGCTATACAAAATAGTATGTTCCGAAAATGTCTCGATTTTTTTTTTTTTTAGTTCTTGCTACTTTTTACTTACCCACCATACATAATGTAGAATAAATCTTGCAAAAGTTTTGAAAATCGAAAGAAAAAAGTGACTGATTTGCGGATTTTAGATACTGGAGATTCCGAAAAACATATTATTTGAAAAAAATTGACTGATTTACGCGTTTCAGATACTGGAGATTCAGAAAAACATACTTTTAGAAAAAAAAATGCCGCCCTTCTGTCTGTCTGTGTGTCTGTAAACGCGCTATCTCCAGAACAAATTGAGTTAAAGACTTGAAGTTTGATTTGCACGTAGTATGCAATAATTAAAAGAAGCCTACTTTACTTAGATAAGATTCAGTTACTGAATATCAGCGACTTATCGATTATCCGGAACTATTTTTTCGGACTCTCGAAATATTCATTTTGATGAAAAGTATATGAAAGTTTTTTTTTTATTTTTTTATTTTTTTATTTACAACATAAATTTTGCATAAACCATACAGTCGATCGAATAATTAGTTATCGAGATATTTGTAATCATATTTTCCAAACTCTTCAAATTTTTATGATCCTGTATTTCATTCAAATTTCAATTCAAAGATAGATTTTAGTATGATATAAGACGCTTAATCCGACGAAATAAACTGTTAGTTAACATGATTATTATTTTCGGAGTTATAAAGTTAATTTTTTTCGCAGGTTGATACTACTTCATTAACCTGTCGACCAAACAACGATCGTCATACAATAAGATTAAATGCTAATATAGTCTTATTGCAAATGTCACATTAATCTGACATTAAATACGTAACACGTGTTTGTTATGTCATCAAGTGATTTTTAATTCGACGTTTTATTCATATTTTTATTAACCTTTTAATAGTTCATTTGTTGTTTCGTTATTTAAAATAAAAATTTCGCCAATTTGTATAATTTTGCTAGTAGTTTGGCGATTTATATAATTTGTGGATATGGGCCGACGGAATTACCAAGAAGTACCTTTAATTCCGCGATAGAGCATTACTATGTGCTAAAAATATTTAAAGATGCGTTTATGTTTATGTTTATTTTATTTTATTATTATTATTATTATTATTATTTTTTTTTTTGGAATTGCAATGCATTTTATAAATGTTACCACACTCCTTGTTTTCGCATTTTATACTATGCATATCCATGATGGGTAAGAAATATGGTGGCAACCAACGACTAGTTTATTAATTTTTTTTTACGTCGTTTTAGCTGTTTATCCTTCAATCAATCAAAAAGTACTTGTCTATTCTAAGATTTACACTCAAACAAATAGTATTGAAAAACCTGTGTTGTGCATGTGAGAATAATTTAAAAATTTTATGTTTTAAGTTGATTTCAACAACAATACAAAATAAGACATTTGACAAAATATTTAAGGAAAAATAATGAATATTTAAGATGTAACTACATATAACAAAAAATTCTGAAAAACTTTCAAAGAAAATTTTAAATATAATAAGCTATTATATCCCAGAAAACATTTTTCAAAACCATTTTTGAATATATTTGAAATTTTCAAATCATCGACTCCGAAGCAAATTTATCAATAAGAACTTTTAAAAATATAATATACGATTTATCACTTACTAACTAAGCGTAGAAACCAAAAAGATGAAAAAGGTCCAAACCAGGAAGCATTTTCAGAAAGAATCACGTTTTGAGCACCAGCTTTGGCGAGTTGGCGAAAGCGTAAACGTTCGGCTAGCTGCATCGCCAAACACAAAATAAACTAAGTTCAAACATGTCATAAAACATATTATCAATAGAATTATATTTATTACAAGAGAATCTTTACTACTGTTTTTAATTAACTTCTCAATTTCTTCGAACATAGCGAGTTTAGGAAATAATATTTTTGAATTGCGAAAAAAAAAAAAACTATGTTTAGATGTTTTGTGAAATTTAAAGCATTTTAATCTGAAAAAGCTCTTTGTTTTAAACTATGTTTTAATCGTAAACAACGGTGAATAACATTTCCTCACATTATAGTCTTTGCTTGATAACATTTACTGAAAAACAAATGAACAATAAGCGCGATCTCTTTGCAGAAGGAAGGGTTGCTATTCGCTAGGCGTTTGACGTCACAAACAAGAAAGGGTGCGTAGCATTGACTTCATCTCCGCGCCAATCGTTGTTCTGGCGATAAGGTGCTCAAAACGTGATTCTTTCTGAAAATGCAACCGGGAATCGAACACGGAAGCTTTAGAACAGCGCTCCAAGTGCTCAACCATTAAGCTACGAAGACTCTATTACCCTGTTGGTTTCTACGTGAGTTAGCAAGTGATATATATACGCATTAAATATGCAATAATTTCAAGCATAATTTTTTTGCTGGAAAAAATAATTAGAAAACATTAAATTTTAAATGTGTTCACCGATGCTGGATTAGTTTGTGTCTCATGTTATACGTTAGGATTGTGTGCTCATGAAGTGTATTCCATCTTGTGCAACAGTGTTGCCTTAAAGACATATGGGTGTGAAAAATGTCAAGCTGGGAATCATTCTCGTAGTTTACATAGTAGAGCATTTGGAACGCTATTCCAAGGATTCCGGGTTCGATCCCCAGCTCGGACATTTTCCGCCCTGTTGATTTCTACGCTTAGTTAGCAAGTGACAAATCACATGTTAAATATACAATAATTTCAATCGTAATTTCATTGCTGAAAAAAATAATTGGAAAATTAATTAAATTGTATAAAGATGTTTTTAATTGTAAAATTACATTCTAATTTTTTATTTAAGTATTTTAACATTTTCAATCTACGCTTCATTTTATTCTGAAAGTGGAAGGCATTATTCTTATAATCTGCAAACAAAATTTAAGCTATTGCAACTTTAAATGCAATCTTTAATTAGATTTAGTTAAATCTAAAACAAATAATGAAATCATTTATAAATAAACTTGTACATAAAATCAACTAAGTATTTTTAGAACTAAAATGCTTTGTAGCATATTTGAATCTAATTCTTAATAAAACAAAGTTTCAAAATTGGAATGTGTGTCAAGTATTTATTTACGAATTCCATTGAATAGCAGCAATTGGATGAAACTTTAAATGTCAATGCTCGCTTTACGTCCAAACATTGCTCTTTACACCAATTTACTCCTGAGCTTTACAAAACACAAACATTGCACATTTATGGACGGCCATTAATTTATAATAATCTAAATATTTAGATTTTGATAAGGGTAACACGTAATATAATAGCAGGTGTAACGTATAAATGACAGAATAATAAATTGTGTCTTTCCAAATATTGGAAAATGAGATATTAATTGATCTTTTCATAACATTTGCCATACCTTATATGAAAGAAAGATTGGTATGTATCTAATAAAACGGAACACGTTTATAATGAAATCTGATTCTACAAAAATGCTATATTAAAGGTGGAACCGTATTTATATTAATAAAAAAATTAAATTAAAATCTACATAAACTACATTGCGTTACTTTTCAACTGGTATTAATTAAATTGTTTGAGAACAACATTCCATATTAGAATTTTATTTAATTTTCAGTACCCTTTTTTTAAACACAGACATTTCCTTAGAATGCAGAAATTGCCTAAAATGTACTTCTTACTTTTATTTATTACTGCTTTCAAAAGAAATTGTTGTATGCAACTTTTAAAAGTACATAAATGGACTCGTGGGTTCGAAAATGTTAAAATAAACAGAGACATAGAGTCTAACCATAAAAAATGTAAACCTACGCAAAGAAAAAAAAATTTAAATTTTAATAAACTGTAGTTTAAATTTCACCTTTAAATGTAATCATTGCACAATACATGATTTATTTCTAATTTACTTTCTTGTTTAGTATTTTTAAATGAATGTTATACTTAACGAAATACATAATTTTAAATAACATAGACAAATATTTTTAGATAGTTTTTAAAAATTTAACACTAAAGGATTGTGAATGGTCCTTTTGACCGCTATCATAAGAATATATTTCGGTTCGAACGAGAAATGTTTTTATAACATAAGTTTAAAAACTACAAGGAAGAATAAAAAATAAAAACTTTAATCAGTTTTAAATACAATTTCTGGTGTGAAACATTTTTATAGAACTTAAGTAAAATATCAGCCTCTTTAGTGTTAACACCCTAGAAGCATGGTTAGACATTTCCTATACCATTTAATCCTTCGGAATCCGGCGTCTCTTACACAAATTTTGTTTCGCCAGCACCACTTTTTAAAAAGAAGTTTCCTTCAAGAACACAATTTTAAATAAAAAGAATATTGCCCAGTTAAACTGATGGCATTGAGCTCAAAGGCTCCGCAAACTAATTGTACGTTACAGCCTTGTATTTTCGTTAATTCCGTTCGAAAAAAAAAAATAAGAAGGGGAAACAACTCTCCCCTTTCTCCTTTTTTTATACTTAATCATTGAACCTCCTAAACTATCAAGTACATGCTTTATCATCTTAAAAAATCTATATCCAAAATTCAGAGCAAATCGGATAATTCTTAATAAAAACCCATTTAGCATTTATATAATTTAAGAGGAGTTATTCCCCTCTTTTATACTTAACCATTAAATTTCCAAAACTATTCAGAGATTTGAACGAAATCTAACAATTCTGATTGAAAAATCCATTTATACAAGTTAAGGGGAGGGGCATTAGAACCCCAGTTTTCCCTGTTTATACTTATTCAATGAACACCTAATAACAGCCACGGACTCGCCTCATCAGAATGATCCTATATCTAAATTTTGAACGAAAACTGTTAATTCTTCATGAAAATCCCGTTTATATCAATTAAGGGAAGGGGCATGAGCTCCCCGTTCCCCCTGTTTATATTTATTCAATAAACACCTAATAACAGCCACGGTATCGCGGCATCAGGATGATCCTATATCTAAATTTTGAACGAAAACTGTTAATTCTGCATAAAAATACCGTTTATATCATTTAAGGGGGGGGGCATGAGTCCCCCGTTCCCCCTGTTTATACTTATTCAATGAACACCTAATAACAGTCACGAAATCGCCTCATCAGAATGATCCTATATCTAAATTTTGAACGAAAATTGTTAATGCTGCATGAAAATCTCGTTTATATCAATTAAGGGTAGGGGCATGAGCCCCCCGTTCCCCCTCTTATACATATCGAATGAACTCCAAAAACTAATCAGGGAATCGCCTTATCAGGATATACCTATATACAAAATTTCAAATGGATCCGATATTTTTATCATGAGTTATCGCGTTACGCACGTACGAACGTACGAACGTACATACAGAACGGACGGGCACATAAGCTCTCAGGCTATGATAGCCTGTGAGCTAAAAATGCTCTGATTATATAAGGCAAATTTTATTTTCCTTTATTACTGATGACAAAAACGAATTTTACACAGAAATATGATGTTTCCGCAGCGTAGACAAAGGAGTGCCAAGGGCTAATTTTAATTGAGATTTATAACAAACATTTTCAACAGATTTTTTCTCTTAAGAAAAATATGAGAACTTAATAAGGAAAAAAAGGAAAAACAATTTATAATATTTCCCTATTTTTTTTTTCAAATAAAACTTTTTGAAATTTCTGGTGTGAATTAATCATTACAGAAACATAATTACTTGTCCTGATTGCAATAAACAAAAACGTTTTTTACATTTTTCCAGGATGATTTATCATGTTTTGCAGCAGTGATTCCCACTCTTCGCAGCTTACTGGTGGATCGAAAGCGATATTTTATTAATTAGCGAAATGACCGGTCTTGTCTTCAAAAATATATTATTTTAACTATACATAGAAAATTAATGATTAGATGAATGAAACTTAACGATAAAATACATAAATTATTATTTTCAACTAAACAGTAGAAATACATATGTTATTTATTTTAAATAACATAGGTATTAAATAACAAAAATACATCCGTTGTTAAAATATAACGACTAATTAATTTCGCATAATATACTAACCTGAAAAGTAACGACGTTAAGAATATTTTACGTTTTAAATTCAATGAGTTTGTGGAAGTTTAATTTGCGATTGTTAACATATAACAAGTAGGATTGTAATTGTGTTGGTTTTAAAAACAAAATTAAATATATTGACACAAATATGTAGACCTGATTTCTGGTAAAACTCATCCTATGTCTGCAATATATTGGCCGTTTAACACATTGAATGTTATTAATTACAATTGCACCATAAATTATATTAAAAATATGTATTAAAGTAAATACAGATTACTAAGTGGTACACTTATAAAAAGAATATATTTAAAATACACTTAAAAAATATCAACATTTCATTTGCTTCTGCGAACGTCGTCAATATCCTTCTATAGTAAAAAAAAAAAACTAGCCTTAAAAGGAATGACTCCTGAAATGATGCTGATGTGTAAGATTTCCGGAACTAACGAATCCGGGTAGACCACTCCTTCCATGAGTGGAAGGAATCCGCCTATGCATCGCGAAGCGATTCCAACCGGGATTGCAAAGCAATACCGAACGGAATCGCGAAGCGATTACGCGGGGATTGGCTAGCGTAGCGAGCAGGAGGGCGGAGCCCCCCCTATAGTTTAAAAGAGCTGTAACTATTCATTCCAATTATGCATGTTTGAGGCGCCGCACCCCACTTAGCTCCCCCCCAAAAGGGGAACTTTTTAAATTTTTATCCACAGCACTCGTGTTGCATATCTTTAGAAAGGTCTGAAACTGTCTTTTCCTATTATTGAAGTCTTGCGTGTCCCCCTCCGCTCTGCCCCCCCAGGGGCCACATTTTTAATTTCTTTCGAACACCAGTCGTGTGACACATCATTTTAAAGATCTGCAACTGCTTATTCATATTATGGATGTCTTGTGTCTCACCCCCCTTTGCCCCACCAGGGGCACCAGGGGCACATTTTTAATTTCTTTACAACATCAGTCGTGTGACACATCATTTGAAAGGTCTGCAACTGCTTATTCATATTATAGATGTCTCGTGTGTCACCCCCCCCCACTCTTGCCCTCCCAAGGGGGTGAACATTTTTAATTTCCTTACAACACCAGTCGTGTGACACATCATTTAAAAGGTCTGCAACTGCTTATTCATATTATAGATGTCTTGTGTGTCATCCTCCAATCTGCACCCTTAGGAGGGGCACATTTTTAATTTCTTTACAACACCAGTCGTGTGACACATCACTTCAGAGGTCTGCAACTACTTATTCATACTATGGATGTCTTAGGTGTCACCCTCCACACTGCCCCCCAGGGGGGAGACACATTTTTAATTTTTTTTTTCAACACCAGTCGTGTGACACATCATTTGAAAGATCTGCAACTCCTTATTCATATTATGGATGTCTTGTGTGCCATCCTCCACTCTGCCCTCCAGGGGTGGCACATTTTTAATTTATTTACAACACCAGTCGTGTGACACATCATTTAAAAGGTCTGCAACTGCTTATTCATATTATGGATGCCTTGTGTAAGCCCCACTCTGCCCTCCCAGGGTGGCACATTTTTAATTTCTTTAGAACACCAGTCGTGTGACACGTCATTTGAAAGGTCTGCAACTGCTTATTCATATTATGGATGTCTTGTGGGTCATCCCCCAGTCTGCACCCCCAGGGAAGGGCACATTATTAATTTCGTTACAACACCAGTCGTGTGACACATCATTTGTAAGGTCTGCAACTGCTTATTCATACTGGGGTATTGGCGAGCGTAGTGAGCAGGGGGGATGATGCTCTGCTTCGACCAATGAGGAGAGGGATTGTTAAATTTGGTGTGCGTCATTTTTCACCGGCTGGATATTTTCGTAGACAACGTAATTTGTGTACATGGAGTAATCCTTCTATAGTAAAAAAACTAGCCTTAAAAGGAATGACTCCTAGAATGATGCTAATGTGTAAAAGTGCTATTACACGTGTTGTGCTGCAGGCATCAAATTGCAGGCGTCTCCATGTTATCCTATGGGACCAGGAGAGTAGCTTGGTGGAGCGCGATTCTCTTTTGTCGGAGCGTCTTTGACGCCTGGAACGAAGCGAGTCGGCAGTAAGAGTCAATCAAATGCTTGGAAATCCAAATGATGGTAAAGACTTTTCTTGAACAGCCAATGAAATGCTAAGAACATGAAAATACGCAGGCGATTTTTGTCGCTTGCAGTTTTTACGTGTAATAGCACTTTAAGATTTCCGGAAATAACGAATCCGGGCGGACCACTTCTTCCATGAGTCGAATAGACCAATCAGGAAAGGGCTCCGTCTATGCATCGCCGTATGGGATACTATAATGAGGGAAAGGTTACCATCGCCAACAATCGCCAAGTTTGTCGCCAACTTGGCGATATATCGCCAAATTTGGCGACCAAAATTAGTCGCCAAAAGTGACGCCAACTTGGCGATAACTGTAATATTTCGCCAAATTTTTAATTTCTTTACAACACCAGTCGTGTGACACATGATTTGAAAGGTCTGTAACTGCTTATTCATATTATGGATGTCTCCTGTGTCACCCCCACACTCTGCTCCACCCAGGGAGGCCACTTTTTTAATTTCTTTACAACACCAGTTGTGTGACACATCATTTGAAACAGCTTATTCATATTATGGATGTCTTGTGTGTCAACCCCTCACTCTGCCCCCCAGGGGGGTCACATTTTTAATTTCTTTGCAACACCAATTGTGTGACACATCATTTGAGAGGTCTGCAACTGCTTATTCATATTATGGATGTCTTGTGTGTCACCCCCCCACTCTGCCCTTCAGGGGGGGCACATTTTTAATTTCTTTACAACACCAGTCGTGTGACACATCACTTGAAAGATCTGCAACTGCTTATTTATATTCTGCATGTCTTGTGCGTCACCCCCCTCTCCCACCAGGGGGAGCACATTTTTAATTTTTTTACAACACCAGTCGTGTGAGACATCATTTGAAAGGTCTGCAACTGCTTATTCATACCATGGGGTATTGGCGATCGCAGCCAGCAGGGGTAGTCTACAACTTGGAATCGCGAAGCGATTACGCGGGGGGTTGGCGAGCATAGCGAGCAGGGGGGCGGGGCCCCCCTAGTATTATATAAAGATGTTAAATGAAATTTAAGGTTTCAAAATGTAAACGCAGACGTCCCCGAGCATTGTTGAGTTGAGAGTGCGTAAACCTGCTTAATTAATTATGCAGATTTTATGAATGGAGTCTGATAAATGATTGTTACAAGCTCGCGGCCCGAGCTTAATAATTTTAAATTATTATAATCTAAAATTTTATTGAGATATGGATTTTTGAATGGAATTATAATTATAAATTTAATTGAATGTTGTTTGAAATTATTTATTGTAGTTTATTTTATTTCTAAATATACTGCAGTTAGAAATAAAATTTTGGTGATATACATCTTCATTATACAACTTCATTGGTAACTATTAATAATAACCAGTTACTATGAATAATATGCAATATTTATCAAATTTAACGAAAAATAGGGCAATTATTAATAGTTATCGAATTATTAATAACAACTGGTTATTATTAAAAATTACCGAATTTATCAAATTAACCGTAGCATGTGTATATTTTATCAAATACAGGTGCAGCGAAAAAGACCATGCATCATTTATATTACGCAAGTATCATATCTAATGTTAATTTTAAACTCGATTTTTCGATTTGTATTTGATATTTGCTAAGAACATTTTTTTTGTGACCGACGCAACGGAAATTAATGGATTTGGTAACTAGTTTTGCATTTAACTTTAAGCCAGGAACGCTCTTGTCTCTTTTCTTACTTTTTTGTTATAATTTTTTTACACTTAAATATAAATATTATTTAACATTCTATAATATATTCAAGTATTAAGTTTTTTTTTAGTCCGTACATTGGTGATAAGAGAAATGTTTGAATGTTTGTTAGCAAATTTACCGTTACGCGAATTGACAACAGTTCATAGAATAATTAGTGCATAGCGTAAAAAGAGTTGTGCATACGTTTATTATCGGGAATCATGAAAATAACAATTAAAACATCTGAAATGTTCTGATTTTATGGTGCATATAAGCAAAGTCGGCATTATACACACTATGCGATGGAATTAAGTAGTATGAAAGGCGTAATTTAAAGTCCGCACCAACACTTTTATACAGCTGGACAGCAATTGTGAATTAAATAAATTGGTTTAATTGTACGAAGTCTGGCATGAAGGTGTAATTTACGAACTAATTCATATTGAAATCCCTTCTAGTCTTATCTTTCTAATTTATTTATGTCTTTAAGACCACTCTTTCTGCGTCCGCATAAAGAACGCTCTTACTGCAATCTTTATAAATCTCAGCGGGATCTTTCATGGCGGTGTTTTTGGTCCTCTTCTGTTCAGTCTCTTTTTTAATGACATTCCACCTTCCATTTTTACATACCTAGCTCTCTATGCGGACGATGCTGCAGTTTATGCATTTGCACACCATCCATATACCGTCGTTTACATGCTCACATTAACTCTTTCATTAACTAGTGCAACCAATGGCGTGTTCGCATTAACGAAAGCAAAATCTATGCTGTCTACTTCTCTTGAAAAACTAAATATTTTAACAGACTAACCATCAATAACACTACTAATAACTGGGCCGATTCTGCTGAATACTTGGGGATCATTCTTGGCCCAAGACATACTTGGAAAAACATTTTCTTTCCATCGGAGGCAAAGTCACTGGGACCACTCAAGCACTGAAACCGCTTTTCAATAGTTCTACTCTTGCAATTTACAATAAATATCTGTTATATAACTCTCGGATACTACCCATGATGACCTATGCCTCACCCATATGGAGATTTATTTGTAATACTTCAATGACCAACCTAAACTTATTATACAACAGACATCTCCGCATTGTTCGCAATGCTTCCCGTTACTTACGTAACACCACCATTCGTATGGACCTTAATGCTCCCACATTTCGAAAAGGAGTACCGTAACTTCCTGCGTATAATTCGCGGATCAAACAATTCTTTTTCTACCCAGAAATTTTATTTTGTAATTGAAGCCAAATATCTACGGCGATCTAAAAAATTTTATTTCATAAAATTTCTGGGTCGGAAAATGATTATTTGATCCGCGGATTATACGCAAGAAATTACGGTAATTCACTTATTTTAAAAATATTATAGTAATTTGTAACCCAGCGAAATTTTAGCTGAACTACCGGGCTATGATGCCTGCGAACCTGGACAGTAAAAGACCGAAATTCTCCATTATTATGGACACTGAGGGACCCTGAGTTCCTCAGACTTGAAAAAAATTTCTTTGTTTTTCTTTAAACTATCTTCTACTTTTTATTATACTTTTTTATTTAAAAAAAAGTCATTTATGACAATTTATGCTGTTACTAAGTAACAAAAAAGAAAAAAAAAATGTATGAATCTGAAAAGTTGCCTTTTTTTTACTGTGCCATCATATCTGGCACATCCTTCTCTTGTCCATGCCCTTACCAGCTTTGTCCGACAGTTCTTCTTAATTGTGCTTAATTCTCTTTAAACCTTTTTAACTTATTTTTTTTTTACTATTTTATTCATACTTAATTTATTTTTTTATTTAATCTTAATACCACCTTTTTCTATGGTATTTTCTTTTTTCTTTTATTTTTATATTATTTTTTAATAGTTACGTAGTTTTATACTCCAGTAAGACTTTTCCTCCCAAAGGCTCTATAACAGAAAGACATTCATCAATAGACTGGGCGTAAAGTTGATGTCAACTCGGAAGCCCTCAAAGTGACTACACTGTTAAGCACTTAAACAGTACGGTAATTATTCTGGAAAAATTCCAACATTAATTATGATGAATGAGGGGTTTTTTAATGTAGTTGAACGGATCCTTATTAACGGCTTCCCTTCTTTACCTGTACGCCGTACCGGCAGCATTTTCGGAAAGAATCACGTTTTGAACACCTTTTCGCCAGAACAACGATTGGCGCGGAGATGAAGTCAATGCTACGCACCCTTTCTTGTTTATGACGTCAAACGCCTAGTGAATAGCAACCCTTCCTTCTGAAAAGAGATCGCGCTTACTATTCATTTATTTTTCCGTAAATGTTATCAAGCAAATACTATAATATGAGGAAATGTTATTCACCGTTGTTTACGATTAAAACAAAAAGCTTTTTTCAGATTAAAATGCTTTAAGTTTCACAGAACATCTAAACATTTATTTTTTTTCTCAATTCATAAATATTATTTCCTTAACTCGGTATGTTCGAAGAAATTGAGAAATTAATTAAAAACAGTAGTAAAGATTCTCTTGTAATAAATATAATTTCATTAATCATATGTTTTACTACACATTTGAACTTCGTTTATTTTGTGTTTGGCGATACAGCTAGCTGAACGTTCTCGCTTTCGCCAACTAGCCAAGGCTGGTGCTCAAAAGGTGATTCTTTCTGAAAATGCGTACCGGCAACGTGTTTTTGCCAATCATGATTTACCCATACCACATACGGGCATCCATACTTTAATCATAATTTATTATTCTCACCAGTAAAATTTCATTGCAAGTTTTGTACCATTTAATTTGTGCATTTTCCTGATTCAATTAGGCAAAAATGTCTGTTTTAAAAAACCGGTGACAACATGAAAAAAAAATTGATATTATTAAAAAAAATTGTTTTTTTAAAAACGTTTATCAGTTAAGTGGAGGACAAACAGGGTAGAACATTTGTATTCTCTGAATTTAAAAAGCAAAATCTATTTTAGTGATTCTGAGTAATCCCGGTTTCTACCAGATATTGTCCAAAATAATGAATATTCAAAACATAAAAAAATATTTTCATTTTAGATGCTTATTATCACATAATTTTCACTTAAATATGTAAATTTTTTTAAACTGGATCGCTTAATTTAATACTATTTGAAATAAAAATCCTATAGATATAAGATTTTAAAAAGATTAAGCTGAAAATTTTTTTAAGCACCTTGAATATAGAAAGACTTCAAAAGAAAATTCCATTTTAAATGTTTTGATCTTTTACAAGCGTTTCCAAGATTAGGCATATCAACAATTTTTAAATGATCCGTCCTAATTAGGATAAGATTTAAGAAAAAGATAACATGCATCCAAGATACGACAGAATATTAGTAGACTTATACTCTATTAGTATTACTTATTGTTGTCAATAGTATTTGAGATTCAGCTAGTTATATTAAACGTATGTGCAATAAAATCACTTGGAAAATAAAATAAAATCAGCTACTGTATACGATTAGTCTTTTGTTGATTTTCTTAACATTGAAAAGGTCATTCGTTTCAGAATGTTTGGACATGCAGAGTACATTTTTTCTCAAGAGTGTTTTCTCTGTATTGGAAAATTTAATTAAAGATTCTGGTTCTATTTAATTTTCTCAGAATAAAAAGACTGGTAGTATGGACTATCTGAAAGAAAATTTCCTTCATAGATAAGAAATTATTTTTACTTAACGCTTTCCGATGCTGAATCTTTAAAAACGGACACCTAATTTTAATGGCACTAAATGTTTATTTAAAATTTTTCTTTTATAAGATATCGATACAAAAGCAAGTTATTATTTTTTAATAAATTTGTTTATTAATTCTGTTGTAAGTTAATTATTTCAAACAGATTTACTCCGTCCCGGAAAGGGTTAACATAGCTTCCAACATCTTCTGCTTTTTTCGCCCGGAATTTTTTTTTTTTTTTTTTTTTTTTTTTTTTTTTGTAAATTTTACCATTTTAAATCGCCGTAATATGCCGATTAGACACGGCAAAAAATTCTACTAAATTTTTCCAAGCCAAAAAATCGGAAAAGTTAACAGCTAACAGTTAACCATGTCGGCAAACTGTCGACACCATTTATTCCAGTAATACAATATATTAAAAAAAAAAATGAATAATTCCAATAAAACGTGCTAAAAATAATCACAGAGACTATGTAGATTTAGATAAACAAGAAATGTCCGCAAAATGTTAAAAATTATTGGGTTCGAAAATTTGTAAGAGTATACTTGGAAAGATTTCAAATTAAGCAATTCTAAGCGCGTAGCTAATTTTGATGCATTGTAAGAATAATGAAATGCATGACAAGGTTTGATAAGCATCATGTACTGTACACAAGACACCACATTTCATTTTAAGATACCGAAAATTTTTAATGCTAGCTGTTTATTTAGATATCAGTTATAATACAATTTATTATAAAACAGTTCATGAAGTTTATTGGGCACAAATTTGGAGACACGCCAAATAACTAAATACTAGCCGCCCTTGATGACCAGTTTGGCCTCCCTTTGAATGTATACTAAGCATTAAACATATTGATTTTATTCATAATTTATTTTAATTGCTCATTTTGTTTTCAAATTAGAAGATTCGGCTAGAGAAATAGACATAGATGCCACAGGCTTACCACATTGGCGCGACTGCAACAAAATGGCGATTATATGTGCCTCACGTGGTAACCCGGCTATTGTTATTTATTTATTAATCAACAGTTTGCTTGCTTTATTTTTCTTTTTTAAATGATGTAAATTGTTTCATTCTATAACTAATAACCAAACCATTTTTCATTTATTATTTCCTTTTTAAAAATAATAGAAATTAGTTGAAAAATGTGCAAGTAACTGATATTTGAAAATGAAGTTTTCGCCAAATTAGCTTCAGAAAATAACGCTCCAATGTAGAGCATATATGACATCTGTGCTGATAAATCAAGAACTCTCTATTTTTATGCTATCCTGGCGCAGATAATAAATTGCCAAACATTCTACCCGTTTCAATAATTATTTACAATATAATAATATAATATTTTCACTCATTTTATTTACATTACATAACTTTAATTTGAAATTGAAAAGTTTAAAATTCACGACTTTTATTTATTTTTTTAGTAAAAAGAACAGAAAAAAATATAAATGGTATTTTGAAGCTCCATAATTGTAGCGAAGGAACAAAACATAAATAAATCCAATTTACCACAACCTAAATCTTACAAAAGGACTTTTGCATAGTATCATTTGGACGTTGTCATTAAACCATTAACAAACAATCGTGATTTTTGTGCCACATACGTTAGCGTAATATATATATATATATATATATATATATAGATAGATTCGATAAATAAATTATATTCTGAATGTTTTGCAAATCTATATAAAATTACTCCCAAATAATTTTCCCAATGTGTAAACGATTTCCTCTAAGCAGTTCTACGTGGTTGTTTTTATGCTTTTACCAGATGTTGTCTGAAAAAGAAAAGTGATACATACACGAGGTATTAAAAAAATAATTTTATGATAGATATCGCATTATTATTCCTAAAACATGTAAATAAACTTAAAAAATCAAGTGTTTAGTATATCAGTATTACTTCCAATAAAATATCATTAAAAAAGAATTTAGAAAGCATACACCGTACAAATTTAGGAACATAATGATTATTATAAAACAATCGAGAAGCAAAAATCTGATTGGAATGTTTCGCATCTATTCATGTTTCAAAGCTTATCTTCTCTAGGTTGCAATTATTTTTCTCTCAGCACTCGGGATACTGTATATAAGAGAAATGTCATTTATTTAAAGAAAAGTAAAAATGCCGAAATTGCATAGATTTTTATCTAATAATATTTTACTCCATGTAGATTTATTTGTGAAATATATTTACTATAGAAATGTAAAAATGCTACAAACGAAAATTACCACAAATGCAAACATTCAAACTATTTTTGCTATTATAGTTACAAAAGTACATATTTTTAAAAATTCATTCATAATTTTTGAAGTTCCTTTTTCTAATTTCAATTCTACATTGAACAGCATTTGTAGAGATGCTTATTTTTAAATATCATTGTTCACAAATGGTTATCTTCACATTATTTAATAGCAATTTTGCAATTTACATTACTTAATCGCGATTCTGTGATTAAATAAGGTTAAAATTAATTTTCTGCGCACCTTGCCTAAATGTACATTAATCACATTTTGTTTAATCTTTATTAATTTAAAATTTCATTAAGAAGATTGAAAGTAATGTATACTTGTCATCTGCATAGTCTTTCAGTTGAGATTTTATTTAGAATACTGAGCCGTTGTAAATATTTTACACTTATAGGAAAGTGGTATATACGTTGTAACATACTTCTGAAAGTTTGTTAACGCTATTAAAATATATCAACATCGCTTATTTTTGAATACCACAATTTCCAGATAGCAATTTTCATTTTAATTAATCACAGAAATCTGTAAGTAATGTCAGAGAATCTTATTATTCGGAAACAGTGATGTTTAAAAGTGTGCAATTCTACTGAGGTAATATAAGGCAAATATAACGTTTGTGTCGAGAAATCACATGGAATAGCTAACCGCCTCCACAGCGCATGTCTGGAATGTTAAAATGGACTTTTTACGAGTGCTGAGTCACCGGATAATACAAATATAACTGAATACAAATTTTGATGAAATCTCCGACCATGTATGCTTTGATACAACTATCATTAATATAATGAAAAATATAGTACAGCAGTGATATCTATTGGAGAAAGTACATCACGTATCTGTATCTGTACATCTGTATTAGCGTATGTCGAGATCTATCCAAAGTTTGATAAAATTCCATCCATAAATACTGGGAGAGGAAATCATGCAAAATACGTCATACCCATACCACTGATCATGCGATTTATTCTGATGATTATGATCTGTATGTCGAAAATTTTTATAATACTTACTGGTTTGTATTCCCGAGATTAATTATTTCTTTTATCCTAAATTGGTAAATCGCAAGAATGACGTGATGGTCTTTTCGTACATTTGCATTGGTGCATTTAAACATCACGTAACTCCAGCGGTCTGTAAAAGTAGATATGTGATAGTCTGTCCGCCGCCGTAGTCTGTCGTTTTCGTTAACCTCGGCGTCCGCGACGTGACATAATACGCCACCAGTTAAGAAATCTTTACAGTTAGCACATCGCGCGAGTGGTGCAGCCTGATGTGCTTCTGTAATGTAGAATTCACATCAGAATCTCCCAAAAAATTTATTGCAAAATAAGGAAAAGCTAAAGCTTCTCCATCAAAGTTAGAAAAGTGAAGTTTATGGAAATTTTTCTCTTGCAAATCTTCACTGATCATAAGTATTATATAGTATATCCAACTGCCCGTTAAGGGGTTAAATTACGGACTGTCATTAAATAACAGAAAAATAAATATTTTTAAATCTGGTAGAGTTTTGAATAAAATTAACTGGTATAAAAATCAAAGTTTTAAAAATTTGACAGTAGCTTTCTTCTGTGCTTTAGCCATTCACGCGTGAAAGCTTAGTTAACTTGTGCAAATTAGATTCCATGTAGTTTTATGATGCTACATCTGTCTGTCGAAAATTTATACAACGCTTACTAGCTTCTTTTCCAGAATTATTTTTCTAAACGTCAATTGTTAAACGGTCTTACTTAAGGTCTTACTCTGAGCTTTTTTAAAATATAAAACTTTTAAATTTACACAGCATTTTTTTTTTAAGTTTCCATAAGAAATGTTTACTTTTAATGAGCATGCAAAAATAGTAATCTTATAAAATCAGTTTGTAGTGTAAATGTTCAATTAATGAATTTTTAAAATAGCCAGTTCTCAGATAAAAAACAATGGAACTGTCCACAAGCCATTAATTTATGGAAAAATTCCATTTCTGTTTGTTTCATTCGATTGTTTTCCATTTCATTCAGAATTTCAGAAAAAAAGTTACATGATGCATACTGAATCAAAATGTTGTGTCCGTGCACTATATAGTGTTTTCACAAGTCCTTTAAGTTGATTGAAATTATTTCCGAATAATAATCTTATCCGTCTTCCTCGTAAAGGTACTACCAATAGAAAATAATAAACCTGTCAAGCCTGAAAATCCTATAGCAGTTCAGTTAAAATGGTCTTTCAAACGTTAAACTCTATTGAAATTTAGCTCCAAATTTGAATCATTCCTTTGTATTAAATTTAGATTATTTTTGCAGCTTCATTAGTGTTTCAAATAAATGTCTACGGTTGTTTAGGTGAAAATATGGATAGTCTTTTTGAAAGCCAAATTTTTTGCCGAAATATTTTTAATTATTTATCGTCAATTAAATTACGAGTATCTGATTTTATACATTGTTCGCTAAGAAAATATTTTCCGTCATTTATGACTAAATAAATATCAGAGTTGCAAACTTTTTCAGCAAGCTGTGCAAATGTTTTTGGTACCTGTGATCTTTTTACTGGCTACACTATATTGCCATTGATTATGGGACACTTGCGATTTTAGACATTTTAGTAAATATCTAGAAAAATACATGAGGAATCATCTCGAAACTCTTAGTGTATAAATATAATAGTATACGTCATACATCTACGTGAAGATTTTTTACCGAAACTCCACAGGGGACCGTCAACAAATTAAAAAAGAATGAATATCTTTTGAATAACCCTGTCACAACTAATGTAGCAAAAGCGCTCAAACTCTAGATTATGATTGAATGCCTTATTGTAATACACTGTGTTCATTTTTATGCAAATAGCATGCATACTCGCAGAGTAATTAAGGTTTTTATAAAAATGGCCCCAAATTTTTCTAAGTTTATTCCTTATAATTTTCAGAGTTCTTAATATAAAATAATATTTTTTTCAGAAAATATGACAAACAACATTGCACACAGTACCCTGTAATCAGAATTAAAAAATAATAAAAATTGTATGAAAAATGAGTAGGTTTACTAAATAATTTTTTACTGCGCATGCGTCAAAGATATCAAAATTTCATTTGCATATTATGTTAGCTAAATGTATAGAGCAACTATCGTAAAAGTCTCAAAATCATAGCTTGAAAATTCTGAAAGTAATCGTCTATAGAAAAAGGAGAAAATCCGTTGTTTCCAAAATGAAGCAAAAAAATGAGGGATTTTATCCAAAAGTAGTCGTAACATCCCGTATTGTGTATTATATATTGACACTAATCAATGAATATATGGATACAACCCCTCTTGTTTTTGCTTCATTTTGAGAATAACGGATTTTCAACTTATTCAATTGTCGATTATTTTCAGAATTTTCAAGTTATGATTTTGTGACTTTCACAAAAGTTGCTCTATACATTTAGCTAACATAATATGCAAATGAAATTTTGATATCGTTGACGCATGCGCAGTAAAAAATTATTTAGTAAACCAACTCATTTTGTATACAATTTTCATTATTTTTTAATTCTGATTACAGGGTACTGTGTGCAATGTTGTTTGTCATATTTTCTGAAAAAAATATTATTTTATATTAAGAACTCTGAAAATTATAAGGAAAAAACTTGGAAAAATTTGGGACCATTTTTATAAAAACCTTAATTACTCTGCGAGTATGCATGCTATTTGCATAAAAATGAACACAGTGTATTACAATAAGGCATTCAATCATAATCTAGAGTTTGAGCGCTTTTGCTACATTAGTTTTGACAGGGTTATTCAAAAGATATTCATTCTTTTTTAATTTGTTGACGGTCCCCTATGGAGTTTCGGTAAAAACTCTTCACGGAGATGTATGACGTATACTATTATATTTATACACTAAGAGTTTCGAGATGATTCCTCATGTATTTTTTTAGATATTTAGTAAAATGTCTAAAATCGCAAGTGTCCCATAATCAATGGCAATATAGTGTATAACAATAGAATAAATGATGTTTACAACTTCATTATCATTATCAAATAAACACTAATTTATGCATGCATGAAGAGTATAAAAATATCCGATAAATTTCAAAGAAAATAGTATCTTGTTAATTTGAAGTAAATTATGTATAAAAAAACAAAAATGTCATACATAAAATAATTATTTTGGAACACAATTTTTTAAATTATCACATTCCAATCTTTTTCGAAACATTGTAACATCGCGGTTTTCCACATGCAATTTTTACATTTCATTGTATTTACCTAACTGTAATATACGATTCAAACAGCCAATTTCCAATAAATATTTCAATAAATGTTTGTTTCTCTCGCACAGAATTTGCCAATTAACAACTTTGTTTTCCTTTAATTAGATATGGATAAATTTATCTTCGAGCTAATGCAATCTGTTACACTTCGAACGTAACTAGTTAGCAGTTCAAACTAGACAAGGAATAAATGAACTTTGAATAAATTCGAATGTTCATGTCTTTTAAAATGTAGCTCCGATTGATAATTTTAAACCATTTCATATACAAAATGATCGAAGCTCTATAAAATCGCTGAAGAATTTAGAAGTGTGAGTTATAAATTTCGAATTCACATCGGAAATTACTATAACAGAATTTTTCCGTTAACATTCACGAAATGCTGTCATCAAATAAAGAAATTATTCACAATTTCTGACAAGGATGTTTTCTACACATGTGGGATAATTGAATAATTTATATTTTACCTAGAGTAGAAAATTGTTAATAAGCATTATTTATATTTGAATAAACCACTTTAATTTTAAATATTATAAGCATTATAAAAAATACAGAACATTCTAAATTGCTACACTGAAAGGGACATTTTAACACTTTTTCCTCTAGATATCTTATATTGGTACTAAAACTTAAATTCATATGTCTATATAAAGAATTATACATGTTAAATGAATTTTCTAAATCTTTATGCATCCATATGCATTTATTAAAAGTATAGACAAAATATGCAAATACATAAGCACATATGTAATTAAATATTATCCGGATTCAGTAGAATTATACATAATTTAATCACTTATAATGCTTTCGTATCTTCTGAAATATCAAATTCCTCAAATTTAGGAAAAAACTATATTCATTACATAATTGCATAATATAACATGTTTAATTAATACGTGCTTAATACACTATGTTTAATTTATTTTTTCTTTGTAATAGAAAGTTATCTGAGTAGTATACGCGTTTACTAATGTTTCAATGATAGATTAAATAACATTTCTACTAAAGCACCGAGAGAATTATAATTATCAACAAACAGCACTGACGATAATTATTCTGAAGAAAGCTTTCTGATTCTTATTACCGTAGCCGAGGGAAGCTTAACGATTCTTTACGTTACATGAATGTAATGTCGTATTTCCTGTCACTATTATAAATCTATTTTTTATCAGACAATGACGTTAAAAATGCATTAGATAACGGAAAGTTTAATGAAAATGAGAATACGTAAAAACACTTAGCACTTAAGAAATGATTTTCAAACAATTAAGTGTGCTACCGCATGACAAAACTAGTCGTTGTGGGCCATAATAATACTTACCCATCATGGATACGCATACTATAACATATAAAAATAACACATATGGAAACTATTTATAAAATGCATTGCAATTCTAAAATAAAATTTAAACGCATACTTAAATATTTTTAATTTACATAGTAATGCTCTATTTAAGGAATTGCTGACGAACTCATTTCGACAAATTATATAAAACGCCAAACTACTCAAGTAAGTACCGAATTGCATAAAACCCCCCCCCATCCTTATACTCCAAAAATAATAATCATTCTAACTAAAAGTTTACTGCGTCGGATTAAGTGTCTCATTTCCAATTAAAATATATCTTTAGATTGGAATTTGAATGAAATACAGGGTCATGAAAAATCGAAGAATGTGAAAAAAAGGATTACGAATATCTGAGAAACTATATCCGATAGACTTCGTTCTTCATGCAAAATTTGTGTTATTTTCTTGCCTTTTATGGCCTTTCTTTAAAATAAAAAATTTCGTAAAAAATATGTTTTTTAGAATCACCAGTATCTGAAAAGTGTAAATCCGACAATTTTTTTTTTTCGATTTTCAAAACGATTGTAAGATTTACTTTATACTACATATGATGTGTAAGTAAAAAATAATTTTTGTATTATGATGCCTGCGTAACTGAAGTAATTAAAAATATTGAGGAATCTAAGAGAAAAGTTTGTTTACATTGGATGTTTAAATTTTATATAAATGTTTTTACATCAAAAGAACGCAGCCAATATTTACTGAATAAAATACTAATTAATTACAAACATAATTTGAACTTCTATTCCCAAAGCATTCTAGAATTTGTTTCATAAATATATCAGTATAGAAAACCATAATAACGAAACATGACGACAATATTTTTTTTTCATATGGACTTCTTCGATTAATTATTTATTATACTTATTTATGAGCAGATTAGTACAAATTGTTCTTAAGTTATAACAGGTAATACGGCAGATATGCAAGAAAAGTTATACAACTCCAAAAAAATCATATTGAGTATTATTGCACAAATAGGCTATTGCACAAAAAAAAAAAAAAAAAAAAAAAAAAAAAAAAAAAAAAATGAAAACTACATTTTGTTATAGGGGAAGTGTCATAAATGTTGTTAGTTGGTTAACCACTCGATTAAATAAGATGTTATTTTATCGCCATAAAAGAATATTAAAATTTGTGGCTGAAAAATTAAATTTATTCAAATCTATCGATTTCTTCTGCATATTTATTCTTAACCACTTAATCTTCGCGCTCGAGACGTTCACGGGCTGCAATCTTCACTTCTTTTATTCAGGATTGTTTTAATTCCCAACAGCTTTATGAAATAGTGTAATTGGTTTTATTCTGATACAATTTTACTTGCCATTAAATAAGATATTTTTTTTTTGTAAAAAAGTGGTGGGAATAATAAATTTCAATTTTTAAACCGTAATTTAATGTGACGATTAAAGGGTTAAATATTTTATGTTTATATGCACGCTCATCTACACATGCAGGCAGATATAAGTGTCATAATTTTACATTACAGAAAAAAAATGAATCTATTTTCTATATGTCTTTTTCTTTTACATGTGTCACTTTTCTTGCGGGTCAAGCAATGTTATCTTCAATTAAAATAACTTTCTATAATGAGAGAGAGAGATTTTAGAGTATCTTGATAATGAATTTTGAAGATTTTTTAGATAAGACAAATTATTCTTAGCAGATTTTTAGAGACAATGTTTTCGTAGAGACAATGTTTTCTTAAAGACAATGTTTTGAAAACTTCATTAACTCTTTGCACTCGAGAGTTGATTCTTACTGACCTCTAGTGTCCGCTCAACCCTTTCCGGCACGGGTAAAATCTGTACTAAAATGAGAAATTATCGACTGACATCGGAATTTACAAACGAATTTTTTAAATATTTTGAATTCCTTAATTTAAGCTTTTATTGTAAAAGCAAAATTTTATTAAATATAATTTGTGCCGTTTGAAAGTTTGGAATTAAAATTAGGTATCCCAGTCCGGGCACAGTGTGCCGAAAAAGGTTAAATGGTGTTCTAAATGGTCTAATTATTTGTGATAAAGGATAGAGAAATAAACTGTAAGATATTAATGGTGTCAAAGCATTTCGCGTCTCGATTTACGAAAGTCACCTGACCACACCAGTGGTGAGTGAAAGTCCCCTCTCGAGTACAATGGGTTAAATTGATTTTTATTATAAAGAGAAACCCAGACAATGGACTTTGTGACGCGCTAAATGAATGTGATTTTTTTTTCTAAATTTATCGAAATTTTGAAAATTTATGTTGGAAGGAAACGAACTTAAGTGTAAATTCATTCGATTAAGTAAAGGACACTATATTTGGAAAAAATGCTTTCGAAATGTTGAAAATGCATTTTAAAAACATAATTATATATCCAAAAGCGTGATCGTTATGCGTATTTGCAATTTTAATTAAAAATATTTTAAAAAGTAAGACTTTAACATATAAATAATCGTACGCACTGATTTTATTGCTGAAAAACTCACTCTGGTTATTTTATTTACATTGCATATAAAACATTTGAACAAAAAAAGACATTCTATATGTACTAAGCTAACATATGTGGCACAAAAATCGCGGTTATTTGTTAATTGTTTGATGGCAACGCCTAAATGAAAAGCATCTAGGCCGTGGTAAATTGGGTTTATTTACGTTTTATTATTTCGCTACAATTATGGAACTTCAAAATATTGTTATTTTTGTTTTGTTTTTTTTATTCTACTTAGCCGCCCTTGGCGACCAGATTGGTCTCCCTTGAATATATACTAAGCATTAAATCATATTGCTTTTATTCATAATTTATTTTAATTGCTCAAATTTTTGCCAAATTAGAAGATTCTGCTAGAGAAATAGACACAGGTGTCATATACGCACCACATTGGCGCGATTGTAACAAAATGGCAATTATATGTGCCTCACATGGTAACCGAGCAATTGTTATCTATTTATTAATAAACTGCTTGTTTAATTTTAATTTCTTTTTCAAAATGATATATATTGTTTTATTCTATAATTATTAACTAAGCTTTTATTTATCTATTATTATTATTACCTTTTTAAAATAATAGAAATTAGTTAAAGTATATGTATGTAACTGGTATTTTAAAACAAAGTTTTCGCCAAATTGGCGTCAGAAAAATAACGCGCCAATGTAGTCCCTATATGACATCGCCAAATATTGTGCCCGTGGCATTTTTTCGTATTTCAATAATTATTTAAAATCTAATAATGTAATCCTTTCACTCATTTCATTTGTAATACATTACTTCATTTTGAAACTCAAAAGATTAAAAGACATGACTTTTATTTATTTTTTAAAGTAAAAAGAACAGAAAAAATAAATAAAAATAATGATGAAACTTCATAATTGCAGCGAAAAAGCAAAACATAAATAAATCCAGTTTACCACAGTCTGAATTTTACCAAAGGACTTTTGCACAGTAACCAATAAGACGCGTTTCATTTAGACGTTGCCATTGAACAATTAAAAAATAATCTTAATTTTTGTGCCACATACGATAGCATAGTATATACAGATTGGCTTAAACAAAAATTAAAAATCATGAGTTTTAAAGTTTTCAGTTTCAAATTAAAATTATGTTATTATAAATGACATGAGTGAAAGTATTTATTAAATATATTTAAATATTATTAAATATATTTTAAATGAAATTAATTAAATACAAAAAAATACCACTGATAAAATATTTAGTGATGTGCCAAGTTAGCGCAAAAATACTTAGTGCTTGATTTATCAGCACAGATGTCATATATGCACCACACTGGTGCGATTTTTTTTCTGGTGCCTATTTGGCGAAAACTTCATTTTCAATACCAGTTACATATATATTTTTAATCTCTTTTCTCTTATTTGAATAGAAAATAATAATAAATAGAAAAGTTTAATTAATAATTATAGAACAAAACAATTTATATCATTTTAAACATGTTGGAAACTACACGTGAAGCGTATTAAATTCGGTGCGTTCGTAGGGTAACGCAGTTTTAAAAATATTCAGATCTTGCTGCTATAGTAGACAATACTTCGGATTTAGTATAGTGGTCGAAATCTTTTTGTGATCCTGGAAGAAACTTTTATTACACCTCAGCAACGTATTTCATATTCATAAAATGTGAAATAGTTTAATATAATTGAAGCACGCTCCAAACAGTGTTTTCCCGTATAGCATTATGAAGTGGATTACTTTTGTGTGGCCCTGCTGTTCAATAATAAATATTCTTTGCATCACAAATTGTACAGAATGCATATTTTAATATATATATATACTTCATAGGTTCATGTATTCTATTATATTCGAATGAGTGTAACGCCTTAAAATGCATTTGAAACATTTTTTCCCCATTGACCATAATGTAACGGAATATTTTTGATTGTCTCTGTAATTGATCTATGCATCTGATTTTCATAAAATTTGAAATGACTCGACAAAATTAAGTTATAATTATATATTTTAAATTTCGAACGATTCGGTTGGGTAGATTTTACTTTGTTATATGCGACAGACGAACGGAGTGAACGAAAACTATAGGTGCTACGTATTTACATCATTAAGAACGCACATAAAAAGAAAATATAAGTAAATAAACAGTTTATTGAAGAATAAATAACAATAGTCGGGTTATCATATGAACCATATACTTGCCTTTATGTTGCGATTGCGCTAATGTGGTGCGTATATGACACCTGCGCGTAATTCTTTAGCAGAATCTTCTAATTTAGAAAAAAATGAGCAATTAAAATAAATTATGAATAAAAGCAATATGATTTAATGCTTAATATATATTCAAGGGAGACCAAATTGGTCGCCAAGAACGACTAGTTTAAGGAAAAACTAACAAACTTGTAGATGCGTATACACTATACACATATAATTTTCAGTTTTAAACAATTTAAATCAATCTAATCACGAAAACATATGTTTTTTCAAAACGAAATTACAGTGGCTCACAAAAGTGTTCGTACACTTTAAAAATTTGTATTAAAAAGAAATTTCCCTGAAATTAAATTCGTATATGAAGTCCAGAAATTTTTTATATTATCTCCAAGTTATTCTAAATAACACACAACATTTTTGTTTAACATTAAGGGATTTTTTTTAAATCTAAAAATAAAAACGAAAGATGCCACAGAAAGAAAACGCCACAAAAGTCTTCGTACACAGAAACATTTTCGGATAAATTCATTGTTAAAAATATTGTTTGTCGCTTTATTTTTATTTTTGCATTGTGCTGACATTTAAAAAATCGCTTGGCTTTATATTTTGCAGAACTAGTCTGTAATATTCTATTTATTAATTAAAATATGGTTTGTAATGTAATGTCACGACTAATAGTGTTCGAAATTAGTTATTTTTCTTCATAATAATAGTAAATCAATTCGAAATATTGAAAAACTAGTTAATTTATTCCATTCTACAGTGAGATATGCGATAAAAGGCTTTATAGAAAAAAAATTGGTTTGAAAACTAGATATGAAAAGGTCGTCAATCTAATAGAACGCAATGAGATCAAATACTTACAATTAGAAAAGTCGTAAAAAATCCGCGTTTAAGTGCTATAAAAGTTGCTACAGAATTTACTGAAACAGTTTCTACTTCATTTTCACCTGAAACTGTTCGACGAGTAGTAAGCCCAGCTGCATTATATAGGTATTCTGCCCGTAGAAAAAGTTTTGTTAGGGCAAAAAAGAGAAAGCTTAGGCTTTCTTTAACAAAATCAATTATAAATAAACCCGAATCGTATTGGAATAATGTTTTATTTACAGATGAAAATTAGTATGCCATTCTTAGCTCCAATGAGTGCATAATAGGATGGAGAAAAAAGAATTAAGAATTTAATTCAAAGAACTTAGTTGTAACAGTTAAGCATGGCAGTGGAGTTGTCCTTGTGTTAGGGTACATAGCAGCATAAGGATTAGGTAATTTGGTATACACTGATAGCCTAATAAATCACGATTTTTGTTCAAATATTTTACAAGGCAATTTAAATTTATCATCCCAAAATATGGGTAACAGAAACAACTTTGTTTTTTTATCAGGGTAATGATACAAGGCACATGGCTCTCAACGTTCGCCTCTGGCGTCTTTATAATTGTCCGCAAGTTCTGAAAATATCACCTCAATTGCTGAATTTGAACCCAGTAAAACATATTTGGAGATAATTGGAAGTTAGAATACGAAGACACAGCACTGAAACGAAAAGCGAAGTAAAAAGAGCAATGTTCTATGAAGGAATCAACTTTCATGCAGAAATTACTAAAATACTATTCCCAGGTGTTTAACAAATTGTTGTGGGTGCTAAATAGAGATGGGAAATATGGTTATTTTTGGTTAACAGGTTACATCATTCCACAGTAGCGCTGGTAACAGGTTCAAACATCCTGTTATTTTTGTAACAGGATACAATAAACAATTTATAAACAATTGCTAAATATGCTCCCAAACGGACAACACATGGGATATGGGCCCCCAAGGTGGTGCCCTCCGTGGAGGGAGGGGGGGGGTCTTTCTAAGGGAACCCAACCCGTATTTACGCAAGGAAATCCAAAGTTCGAAGAAAACCACGGAAAACTCCGAATGATTGGGCTGACGACCACGATTGGGTTTTGTTCTAATCCAGCGCCTGCCGTCTACCAGTTTTGAGGGCAGAATCTCTCAGCCACTGGTGGGGCAACAACATTTAAGAAAATATCTATAGGCACATATATTTTTGAATATAAAATAATGTATCCAATAGGAAATACGAAAAGCAGGAAAATTAGAAAGTACAAGAAAACATATTAAGAAAACTTTCTTTAACATACAGAGGAAATTGAATTTTTCAAAAATCCATTTTCCGTATACCGCGTTTTCTCAATCAGCACTGTTGATGTTTTAAAATCTGAGATGAAATGCATTACTGAATTTTCGTACAGCAAGTCAATGCGTGCTGCCACTACTAGAGCAGCTGCAAAACATAAAACAAATATTAACTGATAGGACAAAGAAACTTGTGAGATAGGACAGATGGTAGAGAATGAAATTTTTTCCAGACTCAGTTTTTTTTTTTACTAGTTTCTTAATAGCAGATATGTATAGTATGCAAGATCGATTGTACGCTATTATGAAAGCAAAAGAGGGTGCTACAAAAAATTACCTACCATTTACTTCATATTAATAAGGTAATATTGTTGCGCAAAATAAAATATTCTAATACTTTGAACTCATCTAAATTTTATCCTACTATTTTTATGTCTTTCAGAAAGCTGTAAACCTAATATATTGTACTGTATTTTATATTTTGTAAATATTAAAATCTTATCTAAACATTCCAGATTCAATTTATAAGAAATTTAATTGCATTTACTTAGTATAAAAATGATTAAATTGAAAATAATTTTTTAATAATTTTTCTCAATTATTTTAATATTTGGAATATGGGTTGTATTAAAATGGTTCCAAAGTTCACTAGCTCATACTTTTTTATATGGATCCATACATAAATAAAAAATAAGACTTATTTCAACAAAATTTTCACCCCCCCCCCTAAAAAAGTGACATTTTTGGAGAGTCGACAGAAGTGAAAACTTGGACAATTACGTTTTTATTTTTTGAATTGTCAGGACATATTTTTTTGTAATCGTCAGGAAACATTTTATTGTGCAGGAAATACTTTTAAATAATGTGTTTTTTTTTTATTCATTATTATAAAGTACTACTACGAAAATTGCATTACAATTTTCATTTAATGCGCAATTGTGCATGAAAAATAATGCATATTGTTTTACATAAAAAAACTGCAATAAAAAAAGACTGAATAATATTTATATGGCGCAGATGTCATACACACATCACGTTGGCTCAATTTTTTTCTGATACCGATTTGGCAAAAAAACCTTGAAGAAGTTTAAGAAATTTAAATTTCAACCCATTATGGGTCCGTAACGTGACCCAGAATAACGGGAGAAAATTTTTTATGCTAGATTTGTAATGTATGAAGCATAAGCTTTCGATAGACATTTTACATCAAAAAATGAGAAACACCCCCCCCCCAGCCCCTCCTCCCAAAAAATGGTCCTATAGGGACACCCCCCCCCCCCAGAAGAGCCCTTTAGAAATCAAATCCACAAATCTCAAATTCAGTCTTTCTGATATTTAATAAAAAAGAGACGAAATCATTTTTTATTTATCCTCTTTCTTCAACAACCGCGAATGAAAACCAAACAGGAAACGAAACTTTAAATCAAAAGTCGTTAACGATAACAACATTATCCTCAGACAAAACGTTTGAAAATAAACAACAGTTACGAAGCGATAAAATGTTCTTTTGTAATGTAAAAAACTACATTTTTTCAAAAACGGGTGGAAAATCTAACAGAAAAGAACTACATAACTGAAATGAATTGAAAAACTGGTGAAAAATCTAAGTTATTGAATTTGCGAATATTAAGGAGTTACTTCTTTTGTGGTTGCATAGGCGTAACCAGCTTTTTGAACGGGTGGGTGCCCAGAATTTTTAACCTGAACTTGCTGGATACAAACAATATCTTATTTTATATAGTAAAACCTTCTAAAACGGAAGCCTATGATACAGTTTTAAATTCCGTTTTACACAGTTTTTTTTATCTTAGATAATAATTATGTATAATTGTGAGATTTTTTAATAAGGGTTTTTAAGGGTGTTTTAATAAGGGGGGGGGGGGACGCAAATTTTTTAAATAATTGTGAATGGGTCTGCGCAAGCAGGGGGGGGGGGCTGTCCGGGCTGTACTTGCTGGATACAAACAATATCTTATTTTATATAGTAAAACCTTCTAAAACGGAAGCCTATAAAACAGTTTTAAATTCCGTTTTAGACAGTTTCTTATCTTAGAGTGTATAATTGTGAGATTTTTTTAATAAGGGTTTTTAAGGGTGTTTTAATAAGAGGGTGGGGACGCGAATTTTTTAAATAATTGTGAATGGGTCTGCGCAAGCAGGGGGGGGGGCTGTCCGGGCTGTACTTGCTGGATACAAACAATATCTTATTTTATATAGTAAAACCTTCTAAAACGGAAGCCTATAAAACAGTTTTAAATTCCGTTTTAGACAGGTTTTATCTTAGAGTGTATAATTGTGAGATTTCTTTAATAATGGTTTTTAAGGGTGTTTTAATAAGGGGGTGGGGACGCAAATTTTTTAAATAATTGTGAATGGGTCTGCGCAAGCAGGGGGGGGGCTGTCCGGGCTGTACTTGCTGGATACATACAATATCTTATTTTATATGGTAAAACCTTCTAAAACGGAAGCTTTTAAAACAGTTTTAAATTCCGTTTTAGACAGGTTTTTTTATTTTAGAGTGTATAATTGTGATTTTTTTAATAAGGGTTTTTAAGGATGTTTTAATAAGGGGGGGGACGCAAATTTTTTAAATAATTGTGACTGGGTCTGCGCAAGCAGGAAGGGAGGGGCCGCTGTCCGGGCCCCCAGCCCGGACATTCAACATTGTTCGGTAAACGTCTCAAAAGAAACGATTAAGGACGTTTTTAATGAATATTATTATTATTTTAGAGGTACAAAAAATGAAATCTTGATTAAAACAAGTGAAGGAAGATGCTGTCATTAAGAACCATGTGTTATTTATTTAACAGGGACTTTTCAGTAACATATTAATGCAATATTAGGTTCTAGCGTAGTAACACTGTTATTTATCCTAATACGATAAATAATGCCCATCCCTAGTGCTAAATAATAACCTATTAAGTACAACGTTAGCGAAATATTACAATATTTACAAATATACAGCGATTTTTTAAAAGTGTACGAAGACTTTTGTGAGGTAACATTTTTGCTATTTTTTGATTAATGATTTTTAAAAAATAAAGTTTTGCTATGTTTTTAAAATATTTTACGTAATTTTGTTAAGAATGAGTAATAGATCTTACTCTTAAATACCCATTCTAAAATATTAATTTTAATTAATGGATAGAGCACTATTTCATTGAAATTCCTAAGTGTACGAATACTTTTGTGAGCCACTGTATGTATTTTTAACGTAAGCAGACATTTAAAAAATTCCCCAAAAATATCCTCTCCAGAAAAAGCTATTTTTGATACCTTAATTTAATGTATCCCTCCAAATATTTTGAAGAACCGGTAATTTTCGAAAGAATGTGATCTTTGAGTGAATACTTATTTTCAGTTATATATCAAGCTAACCGTAAAAATATAAAACTATACATTGTAACATGTTCTTAACAAAAATCCCGAAAAGAAATTCCGAATGAATGATGATAACCGCCTGAGTCCCAAACAGCGCGAAAGCGCTGTTCAATTTTTTATGTCGAGAAAACCCAGCAAAAGCGTTGTGGACCCTGATGGTGCGCCGATAAGGACTTTTGTCTACATAAATAAGAAAAAAGTGCTGTCACGCTGATTGGGGCTTTTCGGCATAAAATATAAGAAGCACCATCGCGCTGCTTGGGATTTTTAGACAATGTTATTGCAAAACCCTCTGGGACTCAAACGGTTTAAGCGGATGGCAAAGATGCAAGCTTTCCATTTCTGAAAAAAAAAAAATCTTCAAAAACAATTTTAAAAATTATAAGATTACATTTAAATTCTTCAATCAAATATTTTAATATATGTAAGCAATTCTTCTGTTAATTTACACATGGACGGCATTACTTATATAATTTTCAAACAAGATTTATGTTAGCAAATAAATAAGTAGAATGATATATTCCACTTTAAAAGAGGTAAACTTAAAACTACACTATGTGTAAATTACTTTAAAAAGATGGCAAAAAAATATTTAAAAATGTGTTAAATTACATTTAATCCATAGTACTTTCAACTGTAAACACAGTCATCGATAGAGAATATAAAAATACAAATATTAACATCCTATGAATTGAATATTTCCAACTGAGCGAAAAATTGCCCAGGCCGGGAATCGAAACCAGATACTTGGTTTACAAGGCCAATGCTTTTACATGTTAAGCTAACTGGGCAATAGCCGGCTGGGATATTTCACTCAAATAACCTTATTGGTCATAACCTCTGGTCTGTCATTTAGACAGCTCGGTAGAATAAACCGCAGGTAATGATACTCCATATAACGATGGATACATAGATGTACTATTATTTTAACACAATCAAACTGATTGGTTCAACCAATCAGTTTGATTGTGTTAAAATAATAGTATTAACATCCTAACTTACGTGACTTTTGAAAATCAAAATGTTAATATTTGTGTTTTTATATTCTCTGTCGATGGCTGTGTTTACAGTTGAAAGTACTAAGGATTAAAAGTAATTTAACAACTTTTTAAATATTTTTTTTCTTTTAAGAGTAATTTACACATAGCGTAGTTTTAAGTTTAAGATTTATGTTGTTTTAATTTTACAATCGTACGTTAATTATCAGATTTTAGTAAACCTAAATCTAATAATAATATCATTACTTAACAAGCTCTATCTAAAATTAATTTAGCAACTTTAAAAGTCAAATCCTTTGTAGTATATTTAAATCTAATTCTTCATCAAACAAAGTTTCAAAATTACATTAGCAAATTTATGTAAAATCTTTATTTCAGAATTCCGTTATATAGCAGTCATTGATTTGAATAAGAATGTTTCTCTTACATTAAAAGTGCAAACACTGCATGTTTATGAAGGGCCATTAATTTGCGATAAAGTGACAAATCTAGTGAATATATAAAATTTAATATTCTAATTTAAATATTTAGATTTCATGAAATGCAACGAGTAGTACACTGTTGGAAATTGAAATATGAAAACACAGTTTTATAATCAAAATATTTATAATATTAACTGAAAATGAATGAAATATCATAGATTGTGCATGCTATGTACAACAAATAATTTAGAAAAATTAAATTTCATACAAATTAATAAACTAAAACATAACATCAATAATTAGATTTTAGTAACATAAAAACATGGAAAGTTATTTATAAAATGTCACATTTAATTGAAATTAATAATTAGTAAAGCCGCCTTTATTCATTAGAGTTTCTTTTATTCTAGATGGCATTGATAAAACAAGATTTTGGATGTGTTTCTGATCAATTAGTTTACAGTTTTGACAGATTGAAGCTTTCATATCTACAAGCGATGTGTACTGCATCCCATTTGTACAAGCCATTCGAACAAGCTGTCCCCAAACGTTTTCGTTAGGGTTCAGATCAGGACTAATAGGTGGATGATTTAAAAGAACAATATTCTGTTCGTCAAACAAATCTTTCATTGTATTTGAAATGTGAGTACTTGCATTATCTTGCCTGAAGATGTAATCTAAACCATAATATTGCCATGCAAATGAAGACGTGAATTTTCTAAAACTAAATTATAATCAAAAGAGTTCTGGTGACTATTCAAAAATACAATTTCGCTTTTGCCAACATAAGCAATCGCTGCCCAAATCATCAAACTTCCGCCACCAAAATTTCTGCTGTATGTAGATTTCGAAGATCTCTCCAATAATACCTCAAACCATCTGGGCCATCCAAATTAAATCTTTTTTTGTCAGAGAAAATGACTTTCTTCCAATTTTCAGCCATTGCCGTGTACTTTTCGCAATTCTGCAAACCCATCTGCTTGTGACGCAGAAGTAACTTTGGACACGGCTTCATTTTTGACTGTCTCAAGCTCCGTGAAGAATGTAAAATTTGCCTAACTCTTCTAGAAGTAACAGGGGTAGGTCTCTACAAATCTGCTTTGAACTATGTGACCAGCTTTCGGTGCAAGTTGAAGAATCCCCTTTTCTGTCTCTTAATTAAACGTGGATTACCTTTTATGTTAAAATTTTTGCCATAATTTGCTGGATCTTTTCTATAGTTATACATCACACTAACAGATTTTTTAATTTATTTATTAATTTCTGGGACAGACTTTTCACATTCTAAATATGCGTGGATTTTAACTCTTTCTTTTACAGACAAAATCTTTCACTTTCCCATCGCAAAAATTGTAATTGAAATGTATTGCTTTCACTGTACAACGCTTTTTATGTCTACTTTGCAGGTCACTTTACCTTGTTTTATGCAAATTTTTGTCACATTGCTTCAGAATAACCAATGAAATGTGATATTTCATAAATCAATTTCCATGTTATAGCATATTATAAAAATTTAGTTTTTGACTTTTTGTTTATATTTAAGATTATGTGTGAAAATTTATTTTTGTAACAGATTTATCATGTGTACTATGCATATACCATGAAATTTCATTCATTTTTAATGAATATTATAGAAGGTTTTGTCAAAAAAACAGTGTTTTCATAAATCTATTTCCACCAGTGTATAATAGTCGATCTCAGATGTAAATAAAATAGCTTTTTAAATACCGGCAAATAAGCTATGAATCGTTTGTTTCAGATATTTCTAAGCGTGATATAATTTCATCAAATATTTATTAACTGAAAAACTGATGCTATATAAAACGGAACACATTCACGGCGAGCTCTAATTTAACAAAAAATATGTATTAAAATGGTAGCCGTATTTATCTTATTAAATACAACCCATCTTGTTCTACAATTAATTTGGATTATTTTGAATTTATATTCAACTCCTTCAGGACTCGTGTACTGTCAATCAGAGTGATTTTGCTCCACCTTTAAGGAACTTTGTATCTATTCTGTCATGAAGAAATCTTGAACAGTTAACAAATAAACTTTCTACCAAAAATTAAACCGACTTCAAAAACTACTGCAAAGTGAAGTACTTTTTTTACATAATAATAATGGCTGATTCTACGATAAGAGATTCAAAAACATGGAGAATTCGGCCAAAAAGAAAAGTTTGAGTTTGATCAAAAACCTTTAAATTATGATTTTTGTCCCGCTTATTTACTTTTTCATATAAGGGCAAGTCACTTTATACATATTTTATAACTTTTTGTGGTCAGTGACTCGCTCCCCTGGCAGTTATCGTGCCAGGGGAAATACGGCAGGGGAGAGACATTTTCGTGTAAATTCAAACTTTTCAACTGACTGAATTAGTTTTTCGGTTAATTGTGTATTTCACTTTAAGTATTACCGTATTGTTTAATTAGGACAGTAAATGCAATTTAATTAAATGAATATTATAAGTTTTATGACTTACCAGGGGAGATACACGATCACTGTGCGAAACCACTACAAAACACGGTCGCGTCGCAACAACTAAAAATGGCGACGCTTAAATGGCTTGCGCGTTTAGTATTGCTAACTTCAAGCCAATAGATGTCCTTAAGCACTACTTCCAATATAGCCATCCTTGAATTTATATTTGTTTCAGCGGAACGAAATTTGACAGGGGAGAGACACAAAAAAAAGCGGGACAAAAGTTAATTTTAAAAATTATTTGAAATTAACAAAAATATTTTATTTTTTATTTTATAATACGTAAGTATAATTACTTAAATTCCAATTAAACATACTTTAGCTAAGCATCTGGCGGAAAAAATATATGTATTGTTTGAAAGTGAAATTGAAACCGGCAAGGGGACATGCCAGGGGAGGGGACTTTTTAGACTTTATAAGAAATTTCAGAAAAATGTGTTTAAATTAGGCATTCAATCGTGATGTTATTTAATAAAGTATATTAAGATGATGCGATTCATTGCAAAAAATAGCAACATATAGAATAAAAAATCTGTTTTAAACGGATTGCCGTACAAATTACCTCTTATCGTAGAATCACCCTAATAAGAAATTAAGTTAAGAGCTTAGTATTTACCATGCGTATTACTATATTTATGTACATTAATTGGATTTTTTGAACTCTGTGCCAGCCAAGCCAAGTTACATGTAATTATCAAATAGATACATATCCAATTGCCTATGAGTTTTTTACGATTTAATATTTAGTTTAAAATATTAACTTTATTATTTTACGATTTGCATTGGATTATTAATTTTAATTTTGAATTGGCTTGACTGGCACCGACTCAAAAAAATCATATTAATGTACATAAATATAATAATACGCATGGTAAATAGGATGCTCTTAATTTAATTTCTTATTACTATTATGTAAAAAAAAATATTTTTCACTTTGCAGTAGTTTTTGAAGTCGATTCAGTTTTTGGTAGAAAAGTTTATTTTTCAATTTTTAATTAAAAGTTAACGATTTTTACGTTACTTTGTTCATGGAAATTGCTGACTTTCTCGCATAAAAAAGTATTAGTCTTTGGAAAAAATGAAATAGAAAGAACTTCGTCTTACGAAATTGGTTCTACGAAATAGAGAAGGGAGGCCCAATAACATCAAAAGTTGACCGGGAAAAGATTAAAGTGTAAGCGTTCCACAAAATATCTTGTCATTAATGACATTTCTATAGTGACAAAATGTAGGTTTAACTACATTTGTATTTGTGGCTTCAGTAATTTAAAAACAGAATTTTATTTTATAGTGGCATTAATGTATTTTCCTTTGCAGATATTATGTTTCTTATTGCAATATCATTTTCAATATGTTAGGTAATGTGGAGATTTGAAAACTGTAATTTAAAACTGTAAATGTGGAGATTTGAAATGGAAGTATTCTTCCGTTTTTGGTTCCGCTGCCAATTGGCACACCTTACAAGGAAGGTCTCCATACGGGCATACTCAGAAAAATCTGAAAAAATTACAGAATGTTCATCTCATATAGTTATATGTGTTTATAAAAAAATTTCGGCGGAACCTCCTTATAACGTCCGTAAAAAAAATAATAAAATTTCGTTTATTTGGCGATTTATCTCCGGTTGGCGAAAAAACGAAATTTTGAAAAATACGCTTTTACGCTTCGAATTACTTTTTAAAGAAAAAACTTTCTATGTTCAATTTATTTAAATAAGTCTACTTTAAGTAATTTTAGTTTTGCATTTTTACTTTAAGTGTAATTTTGTCATACGTTTATATGTACTTATAACAAAATGAAATTAATATATTTTATCATTTAAAACACAATTTAAATTGATTAAAATTGTTCCAAACTGAAAAATACACTGTTAAAATCTGCTGCATTTTGTTGCAACGCACTCCCTTGCTTGTATAGAAAACGGTTACTTGGCCGTGAAATGGAGCTTTCTCATTGGTTGAAATAGAGATATTATATACAAGCGGTGGAGTGCGTTGCAACAAAATGCAGCAGATTTTTAATAGTGTATGACACGGTCAATTCGCCGTGCTATGGAGCATTCTCATTGGTCAGAAGAGAGATATTTTATAAAAGTATTGGAGTAACGTTGCAGTAAATACTGCAGATTTTTAACAGTGAAGTCAATTAAAATCAGTTTTCAGATTCGTTAAAATCGTCTGTTTTTGGCGAGGAAATGCACTGCTTGCCAAATCCCGCGTCGCTTTCAGCTTTTCACGCCAATTATTCCAAACTATTTTATTTTTTTACATATCTAATAATGTAATTCCGCCGCTAATTTTCACTGATCCTTTATTACCTACATGAGTAGTTTAATTCGTATTTTTTTCAAAAAGTTCTGAGTATGCCCCCAATGGAGACCTTCCTTGTTAGCTAATGCAATTTTGTGTTATGGCTGATACCTTTTTGTTTCATGCTAAAATTTTCCGTAGACTCAATTACAAAAGATTAGAAAATCCATCTTAATTCATATCTAATATACTTGGTTAATGCGTCATAATCGAGCTACATGTTACTAACTGGCGTATTTTAGTAAGCATAGTACATCAAAATATAGAAGTTTTGGAAGCAAATTATGATATTCTCATTCTTTTTAAATCACATTAGCCTTAAAACCTTTTCCTTAAAACGTTAGTATCGTCCACTTTTTATTTTTGTCGCGTAATCTGATTAAAATTCAAGATTTTCTTCTAAGTATTGATCTTTCTTCTCTTTGTTCCTATTTCTGAATACAAATGCAGACTGTTTAATAATTGCTGTATCACGACATTGACAGTTATGCTTAAGGGAGACCAGAACCCCATTTTCGGCCAAAAATCATCAAAAGTTCAAAAAAAATTTTATCTCAGAAAACGATAATATACATATTTGCGAATATCCATGCAAAATTTCAGAACTCAGGGACACTTGGAACAGGTAGCATATGAGCTTTTTTAATTGTATTCACTAGAGTTTAAAGGACTAGCGGCCATTTAAAAAGCTTACACATCTTTGTTTACTTTTATATTACACTATTAAACGAAGTTAGGTACAGTTAATATCATTTTAATTTTAGTAAGATTAATCAAAGAAGAATGCATTCTTCTGTTCTGAATTATCAATAACCGTTAACTGTTAAATCGAGCGCTATCGTGTTTATTTACATTTTATACCTTTCGATGCCGATCCAGTGGCGTGGTCGGTAGCGTGAGCTCCTCCCGCACCGCTGGACCCTGGTTCGAGTCCAGCTAGCGGCATGGGTGTGCGGGTGTTGTCCCTGTGTTGTGTATTAAAATGTATGTACTGGATTTCTTGTAATAATAAAGTGTTCTGTATTTGTTTCTGTGATTTATGGATCTTTCGAGGTAACAGCCATTGTAGCTATAGACCTCAAAGCATTGTTCACTCAAACTCAAACTCAATACCTTTCGATTCGATTCTCGTGATAAACTCTTCTGTTTTTGCTTGTATACATCGCATTTTTTCGCTTAAATTTGTGTTTGCACGTGAATATTTTGTATTATTAATTCTAGTTTAACATTATACAAGTTTATTTTAAAATAATATACTGAAATGCCCCGTTCGAAGAAACGTAAACAACATATGAAAGTGATGGCTTCTAAAAGATGGAAAGCAAAAAGTTTGATTACTCACGTGCCTGAAAAAAGTAAACACAGTGTTTCTAACTTACCTGTTAATACTGATAATAGTATGAAACAAAACGCAAGATTACATAATCTTGTTTTTGATACAGAAATTGCAAGTACTACAGGACAAAAAGAAAATTTACATCTAATCATACTCCTGAATAAATAATGAACAACGCTAAGGAGCACAAATTATATAAAAAATAATAGATGTCTAAAAGGCATACAGCTGTTTCGGGACTTCTAAAGTCCCATCATCAGTGCTAAAAAATAAGTGTAAAATGCAAAAGACAAGTCACATCATTAAAAGAAAACGTGCATCACAGCTCGCCGCCAAAGGCGAACTAGCCATGAAGCGTCGCAAAGCAATAGCAAAAGCAAACCGACACGCGCATTCCAAAGGAGACCAATCAGATGTCACTACTCCCACTGGAAGAATCCAAACTAAGGAGAGAAAGGAGGGGGAGGGGGTGAAATTACAGGAAAGGAAGCCAAACTTCTGAAAATCTGGGTGTACTGGACATGTCATTAACTAAATTATTAGAGTTTTTACAAATATGAAAAGCTTCGCAAAAGTCTAAATCATAAATTGATGAACAATATTGTATTAATGAAGCTTCGGAAAATTTAAAATTGTGACTATTGGACCAACAATGGTTAGCGATAGTGGATCGTTTTATTTCACAATTTTTAACTTAAGCACTGTGTTTTCCCAAATGTTTTTTCAAAGCTCACTTCGTTTGACCGATGTACATTCTATCGTTTTCGCAAGAAATCTTATAAATACCCCAATGTGACAAATCATCTATTGGATCTTTGAGATTTGAGAATTGCATTTTGTTGAAAGGAGTATAAGTTATTTTAAAATCAAATTTTGACAAATTTTTAGAAATTTGATGACTGGTTTTTGGAAAATAAGGAAGAATAATTAAATTAACATTGTGGTCAGAGTTGAAGTTCGAAGGAGTACGTTTTCTTAATTTGTTATGAATAGAATCAACGATTTCGATTGAGAAACCCCGATCAATGGCAATGAATTTGATATGGTTTGATTCAGAGCCTTTACGCAGGGGCTCGCTCAGTGCCTACCTGAGAATACATGTAACCCCGGACAGATGCTGTCACAGCCCCTCCGTAAAGGTAAGTAAACTATCGGAGGAGCAAATATTTAAGGCCTGGTGTACATAAGTGTTAAAGGCAGCTAATTTCTAGTTAGGGGGGTGAAATGAAAGGCGATGGGGGGGGGTAAAGATACTGCGAATGGTTTACGATAGATAGTTGTGTGAAAAAAGTTATTTTCGCGGGAATCCAAAACATCCAGGAAAGGTAATTGATTGTTATTTTCAAATTCGTAAGTAAATTGAATATGGCCATCTATTGAGTTCATAACAGTAAGAATATTAGTAATATCAAGGATATCAGAGTCCAGCAACGCGAAACAATCATCGATGTTGCGGATGTAAAATGGAAAAGTTAGTTCCTTGAATAGTTTTAATTCGAAATAATGCATATATAAGTCTCTAAGGATTGGACTGAGGGGGAGCCCATGGATAAACCATCAGTCATTCGATAAAAGTTACCATTGAAAATAAATGTGTTTTGCGAGAGACAAATGCTAGTAAGGTGAATCAGTTCATCAATTTCGAAGTTTGTGTAATGAAATTCTCGCAAACGCGATTCAAGACATTTTAGAGCACCTTGAACTGGAACATTGGTAAATAAGGATTTAACATCAAAAGAAACCATTTTATTGTTTTTAGTACTATTGAAATTACGAAGTTTATTGACAAACTCATAAGAGTTCTTGCAAGTATGAATATTGTTAGAGAGTAGAGGGGAGAAAATAGAGGTAAGATATTTTGCTAATTTATAGGATAATCGGGGTTTCCCAATCGAAATTGTTGATTCCATTCATAACAAATTAAGAAAACGTACTCCTTCGAACTTCAACTCTGACCACAATGTTAATTTAATTATTCTTCCTTATTTTCCAAAAATCAGTCATCAAATTTCTAAAATTTTGTCAAAATTTGATTTTAAAATAACTTATACTCCTTTCAACAAAATGCAATTCTCAAATCTCAAAGATCCAATAGATGATTTGTCACATTGGGGTATTTATAAGATTTCTTGCGAATGCGATAGAATGTACATCGGTCAAACGAAGCGAGCTTTGAAAAAACGTTTGGGAGAACACAGTGCTTACGTTAAAAATTGTGAAATAAAACGATCCGCTATCGCTAACCATTGTTGGTCGAATAGTCACAATTTTAAATTTTCCGAAGCCTCATTAATACAATATTCTTCATCAATTTATGATTTAGCCTTTTGAGAAGCTTTTCTTATGTGGAAAAACTCGAATAATTTGGTAATGACACGTCCAGTACACCCAGATTTTTAGAAGTTTGGCTTCGTTTCCTGTAATTTCACTCCCCTCCCCCTCTCCTTTCTCTCCTTTGTTTGGATTCTTCCAGTGGAGACATCTGATTGGTCTCCTTTGGAATGCACGTGTCAGTTTGCTTTGCTATTGTTTTGCGGCGCTTCATCGCTAGTTCGCCTTTGGCGGCGAGCTGTGATGCACGTTTTCTTTTAATGACGTGACTTCTCTTTTGTATTTTACACTTATTTTTTAGCACTAATGATGGGATTTTAGAAGTCCCGAAACGGCTGTATGCCTTTTAGACATCTATTATTTTTTATATAATTTGTGCTCCTTAACGTTGTCCATTATTTATTCATATATTAGCACAAAATACAATCCCCCCCTTTCTTAATCATACTCCTCATTATATTATTGTTGATATTAATTCAATTTCTGAACTGTTTACATTTACTGCATGCCCAGATTGTTTTTCAAAACAAATGAAAATTCTTATGAAATGTACGAGTGGATTTGCCCATAAATTAGAAATGTTTTGTGGAGCATATGATTAATTTCTAATTATAAGGGATGAAATAAAAGGTTCCAAATTTACATCATCTCCAACAACTTATGGTGAGGGGTATGACGTAAATTATAAAGTGACAAAGTTTTTACAGAAATTGGGCGAGGTCACTCAGCAGTTGATCAATTTGGTTTTGTGATGAATATGTCTGTAATGTCTGATAAAAATATGACATATATATGAAAAAACATATCAGGATTGCAAAAAATCTACAAACAAAATGTTTGAAATGGTCCCTTCAAAAGTTAGAAAAGCGTATTATGACATAAAATGTACTGATACACCTATTACTGTTGAACGTCCTATTATTATTATTGTTGTAAGTTTTGATGGCACTTGGCATACACGCGGCCATAATTCTAACTAATGCAGTTGGCTGTGCGATTGATGTATTACAGGTTATGTCATCGACTTTGAAGTGATGTCCAAATTCTGTTATGCTTGTGATAATGACAAACGCGATTTAGGTGAATGTTCGCCTGAGTTTCAAATATTTATTGAAGGACACAAAAATGAGTGTTTTAAAAATCACTGTGGGTCTTCTAATTCGATGGAAATGGAAGCAGCGCTGAAACTTTGGAAACGATCTGAAGAAAAAGGATTCAGATACACAACAACTTTGTCCGATGGTGATGCATAAACATACACGTATCTTTCAGATAAAAAAGTGTATGGCTCTAAGATAAAAATTGAAAAGAAAGAGTGTGTCAACCATGTTTCTAAGAGATTAGGTAGAGTTCTTCGAAATGCTGTGAAAACGTCTAGTTTTCTTCGAAAACGCTATTGGTAGCAAAAATTTTTATTGTGTTCAATATAAGAAATAGTTTCAACACAAGGTAAGTTTTTTTTTACTAATTTATCTTTTATTTTGTACTTTATATGTTTTCCTGTAAATGACTTTTTTTCATATTTTGCCTAAGTTCAAAGTAGTGGTAAAATAATTTAGAAACAAAGTGTTTATGTTTTTAAAATCTTTAAAAAAATTGCAGAAAATGTAGAGGAGATACATTTTTAAAATGTTTCTCAAAATTTTACATAAATTGGTAAACATGAAAATTATAACGATTTTCAGAAAAATTATCATGCGTAACGTTTCTTTTTTGTTTGTTTCTTTTCTTTTTTTTTTTTTTTTCAAGATCATTATAAAATAAAATTAAAAATATCTCTCCCCTGGTCTTTTCCGTATACCCTAACACTATTTAATAAATTTTAGTAATACTAAAATATTGAAAATTGAATGAAGAGTAGTATTTTAAAAAAGTATATATTTTGACAGCTCGATGAATTTTTGTCGCTGAAAATCGAGGAATTTTCTTCGAAGATAAAAATTGCTAAAAAAATTTTCTATTGTGTTCAATATAAAAAGTTTTTCTTAAAAAATAGTCTTGATATATTAGAAATTAATATAAAAAATAGTTTCAACATGAAATAAGTTTTTTATACTACTTTCTCTTGTATTTTATACTTTAAATGTGTTTTCCTGAAAATGACTTTTTTCATATTTTGCCTAAGTTCAAAGTACTAAGCCTCAGTGGTAAAATGATTTACAAACAAAGTGTTTATGTTTTTAGAATCTTAAAAAAAATTGCATTAAAAGTAAGGAGAGATATTTTTTTAACTATTTCTGAAAATTTTATATAAATTCGTAAACATGAAAATTATAACGAATTTAAGAAAATTTACCATGCGTATTTTTTTTTTTTTTTTTTTTTTTTTTTTAGCTGATTAAATTGTAAATTAAAAATATCTCTCGCTAGGTCTTTTCCATATACTATAACTCTATTTAAGAAATTTTAGTAATACCAAAATGTACAAAATTGAATGAGGAGTAGTAATTTTAAAAAGTGTATTTTTCGACAAAAAAAAAAAAAAAAAAAAAAAAAAAAAAAAAAAAATACCCATAAAAAATATACTTTTTAATAAAAAGTGAATTTTTTTACGAATTATTCCTTGCAAAAATATTCTTAAATAGTACACCAAAATTCATTACTTTAAAATCAATAATAAAAATTTTGGGTTTTTTCTTACAGGTCTCCCTTAATGTCTATTGCCATTTAATATCCTTGCTAAGTAAATACATAACAATGACAATGTCGGTAATGCTAATTGCAGTAACACTTTTTTTCTACGTTCTAAATCTAAAATAGCAAATATATTATTACTTTAACAGAATCAAACTGATTAATAAATTTATCATACGAATTAAATATTTCCAATTGAGCGAAAAATTGCTCATACCGGCCCCAGGCCGGGAATCGAACCCAATGCTTTACAGTTTAAGCTAACTGGGCGAAACCGGCGGGCATTTTACCCTCATCCGGCTGCACATTTCGGCCATCCTGACTGCACTCCCTTCTGCGAACTTATTAATCGTTCATGTTACTTTTATTTTGAAAAAAAAAACTACTTTTATTAGTTTTCGCCTAATAACTAAAAACGTTTGATGCAATTTCGATGAAATGGAAGTGGTACCAATTCGACAGTAATCTCTTTCATGTAACGCAAAAATCAAATTAATCGGTTGGACAGTTTCAAGGTAATCGGAGAACACACATAAAAAAATACATACCCGTTGATTTGATAACCTCCAACACCTTTTTTGAAGTCAGTTAAAAATCCTAATACAAAAAAATATTATACATATATTGCAAATTATACACGCATGCTAGGAATGGAAGTCGAACCCACGCTCTCTTTCGAGACCCAGAGCTCAAATCTACCGCTTTAGACCGCTCGGCCATAGTGCTTTCACCCCTTTAGGCGAACCTATTCAACGTCCATGTTACTTTTAATTAGCCAGAAATCGCTAATTTTATTAGTTTTTGTCCGATTACTAAAAAAGTAGTGAACCAATTTCGATGAAATGGAAGTGGCACCATTTCGAAAGCATTCTCTTTAATTTAAAACAAAAATTACAGAAATCGGATACATAATTTCGGAGTAATCGGTGAACATACATAAAAAAGAAGAAAAAATAGATACGCGTCGAATTGATAACCTCCTCTCCTATTTTGAAGTCAGTTAAATATCATTGATAAAAAATTTCATAAATGTAAATAGCATCTTGAAGGACGGTTGAGCTTTTTTTATATTTATTAATTTTAATGAAGGTTTATAGAAATTTTTTTATACAAAATTCTTTATTTTAAGTTGAAAAAAATACGATGGAAAAAAAAGGTTGAAAAAATAATATTTTGGAAGTTTTTTAATGGAATAATTCTTTAACTGTGTTGACAAATTAAAAAGACTAATTAAATTGGCCGAATTGTGTAGATTTGACAGCTGGTGAAGTTCATTGCATATCTAGAATTAATGCCGTTTTAATCCATAAGATTAAATCTGCTGCTTTTTCATTGGAATGGATTTCACATAGAAAGCATCAAAAAAACTTTCGTTCTTATTACAAATGAATGTACATAATAATTTTATTGTTGATTTTTGAAGTATTTTTATGCGTCGGCGGATAAATTTGAATATTCCATATATTTTTTAGACTTAGATCAATACATGCAATTGAAAAGGACCGACCGAGATCAGAATTGCATGTACGAAGTAGCAAATTCTAATAAGCTATCACGAATGAGTTAACATATTGGGACTGGTGATGGGTTTATACATGTTTTCAATAGCTGCCAACTTCTCCCCATTTTCCGTAGGTTTATTTTTTAAATAATATAACATATTTCTTTAACTGCAGATTTCTGCGGTCAGCTAGGGGAATATTATTATTCATAACAACAGCATCAACAACAAAATGCTTTTACTATATAAAAGTGGCCGTCAATAAGTGCTATTTTACATACATACTACACGTATAAGTCGATAACTTAATTTGACTGGGAAAAACTGTGTACTAATACTTTCTAAAGGCTTTATCCAGCGTATTCAGTACAAGATAATTCCTTGATTAAATAAAGCGAATATGAACATTATCAAACCCGGGTACTAAATCTGGTGTTTCTTCTCTAATTTGGGAGTTGACTTATGAACAAATGTATAACTAATGCGTAACTAGTAATAACGTACGTGCCCATTTTTAATATTACAATGCATAATATTTTTATGTACCGGAATAACTAAATAGATTTTTTAATATAATTCCGATATCGAAAATTATACCGATTTTTGCGGTATTTTCTGATGTTAGTACATGTGTCTAAGTCCTACGCTATTCCTTACGGAAGCGATGGATAATGTTTAAATCCATTCCAAATGCAGGTGAGAAGGTTGGGAGAGCAGAGAAACTTGCTCCGCAAACCACAGTAGTAATTTATAATCCAGAAATTGTTTTCGCAAACCGATATTTTCGCACAATATTTATTTTTTCATTTGCTTAATACATATAAATCAGTTTGAAAAGATACTTTGAATGTTAAAAAGTGTTGAAATGTAAAACTTTCATTGCAATTCGAAATATCTCGTTTTCTTGATTTAAATAAGAACTTTATTATTATAATAGAAATACATATGCTTCTATGTTACTAATATAAAAATTTATCAAAAAATCTTATTTATTAATATAAAGCAACAAATAAAAATCATAAACGCAATTTTGGGGGCGCATGGATTCGAACCGATAACCCCTGGGTCCGAGTTCAATGATCTAGCCATTCGGCCATCCAACTCAGCTCCTTTCGCAACAGATTATCTTTATAAAAACTATTAGTTTGATTAAAATCGATTGGTTTCCCACATAATTCCAGTCAAACCAGTGGCCGAGAGGTTCTGACCTTTCAACTGGTAGACGGCAGGTGCTGGGTTCGAACCCAATCGCGGCTGTCGGCCTAACCGTTCGGAGTTTTCCGTGGTTTTCTTCGAACCTTGCATAGATACGGGTTAAGTTCCCTTAGAAAGACCCCCCACGGAGGGCATCTCACCCCTTTAGGGCCTATATCCCGCTTGTAGATAATCGGCCGACTTCAAATAAACCAAAACCCGCAGAATTCCTGTCTGTCTTTCTTACCAGCATTTGAAATGGACTTAACCCTTATTCATCGCTCCCGTAAGGAATAGCGCGGGATAGAGACGCTATTGTTAAATCCATTGTCCATGTTTATATATTTTTATTTTTTATCCTTTTACCTTTAATGCTCGTAACATTTTTGTATATGATGTAACGTGAAAAGAAATTGAACTTTTTCAATGTTTTAAATATTCTTATGAAAATAGGTAAAAGTTTTTACCGTTAAATGAATTATTGGTGCTTGAGAAGTTAATTTATTTCTATTTTACATTTTAAAATAGTAATAGGCGTCCGCATTATATTCCGAAAGCTGGAATGTTAAAATGACATCCTTTTGAATGCTTTAGTTAACAGCTATATCTATGTCTTGTGTACTTGACGGCTTGGAATAATCTAGGCTATCAAAGCCTGAGAGCTTATGTGCCTGCCCATTCTGTATGTATGCGCGTACGTGTGTAACGCGATAATTCATGATAAAAATATCCGATTCATTTGAAATTTTGGATATAGGTTTATTATGATGAGGCACTTCCCTGATTAGTTTTGAGACTTCATTAGATAAGTATAAGTAGGGGAACTGGGGCATTATCCCCATAATTTATATAAATAGTTTTTTCATGCAGAATTACCAGTTTTCGCTGAAAACTTAGGAATAGGATCCTTCTGATGAAGTACCTCCGTGATTAATATTGGGTACTCATTAGATAAGTATAAGAAGGGGAAAAAGAGTAACGCCCCTCCCCTTAATTTATGCAAATGGCTTTTTCATGCACAATTATCAGATTTCATCATATCAGATGATCAGACTATTTCTTTCCTTAATTTGTTTTTCGTAGGGCATTATTATATAAAGCTGTAATATACAATTAGTGTACATAGTCTGTGAGCTTTATTCCATCAGTTTAACTGTGCATTAAGTAAAAGTTATTTTTACTTAATTTGTTTTCAGTTTATGTAATTTTTTGTTTTCTGCAAAAATTTCAATGTACTAAAAGTGTTATCCCTTTGTAGGACTTGTCGAGCATGACTCGAGAAAGGCTGTTGCTCACACTATTTAAGAACTAACCTTTGTTAAAATGAAACCTAGAAAGTTATAACTAAAATGTTTCTTTAGAAGTAGTTTTAGACAAAAGAATAAATGATCGTTACTTTCAAACAATTTTCTTTAACGTGGGATCCATTATTCCTTTCACGGGTAAGTGTTTATGTAATATTGAATTCAAAAAGAATCTACAAAATTTTTTATTGCAGAATAAGAAAAAGAAATTATGCGTAATTTTTTTCCCTATCAAAGTTATAAAAGTAAATTTTATAAAAGTTTTCTGGTGGAAATTTTCTTTTATCGTATGTGGGATATAGTGTTACATAGCTGCCAACTTTCAACTAATCTTCCGTAATACATGGATTAGTTTGATCCAGGTTAAAGTGTCATTTCAAACTAGAAAATTATATTTCATGAATCTTTATTTATTTAATTTCAGGATTATTAGTGGAACATACTTAATTTCATTTCTTTGAAAAAATTCTGGTTCGAAACTCATTAAACCAGGGTCCAATTAACACACCTATTACGGATGATCAATGTCAGGTTGGCAACTGATCAATGTCAGGTTATAAGTATATCCCACCGCCACTCAAAAGATTAAATATTAATATGATATAACTATGATAGAGTTTTTAAAAAATGTATATAAGAATGAAATTATACCAAAAAAATGATGCATAATCAAATACATATTTATCAAATGCACGAAACAGCATAATGTTCTACTAAAGTCTACAATTTACAATATATATGGTTTCAAAATATTAAAAATTGACTACCATGTTATTAAAATTTCGCATAAACACTGTGATACAGTAATAAAGGTACAACACTTGTTGTAACATCATAAAATTGCGAGATGTGAAAGGCCTTTATCAAACAAACTTGATTGTGACGCTGGAGACATTAATTTTCCCATCATTCATAGACTTAAATACATTTAACGCATCTTAAAATCTGGCTGTTATGCTATTTTATTGTTTATTAAAATTTTGTTAAACATTTCCCATCTTAATGTGTTTCGGAAGTACCTCATGGATCTTGAATCTACTCACATTTATTTAGTGCATAAAATATGTTTCGTAGGATATGGCGAATAATTAATACATAAGTTAAAAATTTCGAACAACGTTATAACGCACACATAACGCTGTTCGAAGTTTTAAACAAATGTATTGAAATTTTCACAATTCATTTTTGCTTATGGCGAATAATTTTAAATATTTAATAAGAATGAAGCTGTGAAGAATTTTATAATAAACAAGCAATCCCCGCAGCTTGGCTCGCGCACATAACTGTCACCATCTTCCATTTTTTCTTGGCCCGGAAAAATTTTATAGTAAATTTTAAAGTCTCAAATTGCCGTAATCAGCCGATTAAGTAAGGCAAAAATTTCTATTAAAATTTTCCGGACCAATAAGCGAAAGAGTTGGCAGCTATATCGCATGTAGTAGTTGAGATATGCCGAGTGATATTTGTATGTCTAATTTTTATTTTAACCCCTTAACTGGTTTCTTCAAGCGCTGTTCGGACAAGACGAATTTCTTTATTGCATCATTTGAAGCTTTCCGACACCACTATTATTTTTAAGAAAATTTTCATACTATTAAAAGGCGGAGTTTTCAATTTATTGAACGGAAAAGTGTTTTTACAAGCTTCAAATGTTTTAATTTATGCATAAAAATTTCAAATATAACAAAAAAAATATTTCTACAGTTTTTTTGGCTGTTTTCATTTCAGTGTTCACATTTTGAAACATGATTATAGATTGACAAACTATGCAAATATAAAAATTATTTTCCGCTATATGCTATTGCAGGGCTGTCCAACCTGGCGCCCGCGAGATACCAGAAAAGTCTTACAGAAATCAAGACCTTATTGAATCGGAGATATTCGGAGATTTAATAAGGCAAAAATTTCTGTAACATTTTTCTGGTGTTTCGCGGGCGCCAGGTTGGACAGCCCTGTGCTATTGTATATTGTTCTTGGTTATTTTCTCGAATTCCAAAAACACTTAGATTCCTAATAGTAAAATGTACGTAATATAGAGAAAACGATAAAAACAAATTATATATTTTTATGCAAATTAATGAATTTGCATCTTCCTCATACCTGTGAAAACTCCTTAAACATAAATATTTTTTTTTTTTTTCAAATGTTGAAATCAACCTTATATTTTATAGGTAAAATAAAAAAAATCGTTATTATGTTGGAAAATATATGTTTTGTATTACAAATAATGCAATGTTCCCATTTGGGAAGATTGGCGTTTAAACAGTTAAGATAAATTCAAAAATTACTATTTAAGCCACAGTTTGATTAAACTTCATTATTACTCTCCATTAGGCAGAATTAGACGTACTTTATTACGAACTAAAATAATTCTAAATGAATGATAATTTATAAAGTATTTTGAAGCTTTTATGCTTACTTCATAAGTTCATATCAGTATTCAGTTGAAGTTTTTAATTTTTTGGAATCATCTTCTTAGTATGCATTCACATCTTAAAATTAATAATACTATGAAATTGCAAGTTTCTTATTTACGGACCTACCATCTCTCTAGTGACAGTGGCACAAACATAAAATGCCTATGTTGAAACAGGGACTATCACCATTAAATTGCCGACATTAAGTTTTTGAAATCGGTTTGGTATTTTGCTAATACTCCATAGAAATTGCCTAAACTGTTCTGAATTGTTTTAAGCTAAAATTTATTATTTCACTGCATTAGGCTGAAATGAGACTTAAATTAACATTAAGAACTACAAATAATTATAAATGAATGACAATTTTGAAGGTATTCTGAATATTTTAATCTCAATTCATACTATTATTTCAATCTTCATTTGAAATTTTGAATTTTTTAGAAATCATCTCCTTAGTACGCATTTAACTCTAAAATTTAACTATCATATCAAATTCTGAGCTTCTTGTCTAACTGTGTATAATTTCTCTAGGAGTAGTGGCACCAACATAAAATGCCTATGCTGAAACAGTTACTGTTACCGTTAATTCGCCAAGATTAATTTTGAAATCGTTTTGGTATTTCCTAATATTCCATAAAAACATAATTTTAAAAGAATTTAAAGGTTTTTTAGAAAGTTTCTTGTTTCTAAGAATCTCTATAACAACTGCGACTGCCTAAATTAAAGAATCACAGCCAGAGCTGCTACACAAAGAAATATACCCATTCATATCCATATGCCAAAATTGCAGTTTCTTGAGAAAATCAGGGTATCGGGGGCTTCGGATGTCCTAAAACTTCATTGGTAGTATCTTTATAAAGAAACTACTTTAACTCAAAAACAATAGTCCTTGGTTAGTTTTTCTTGTTTTAATTACATAACGATTCACAAAACAAGTACACACAAACATTAATTATTTACATATTATTCTGCACAGACGATATCAAATCTACATCCTTTTATCGTATAACTTCAAACAGTTCTAAAAAAGAAAAAGAAAAAGATTAATAAACAAAAATGTTCTTTTATAAAAGAATGTTACGCGCATGCGTCACACCTGTTTCTCAAAGAAAACTAAGATTTTCGCTTCTCATTGCGCAACTCTTTTATCTGGCAGGTGGTCAGATAAAGGAATATGAAATGTATTTCCAAGTCCCAACAACCTCATATGGTAATGGCAGCGGCATGAAATATACTCTGTCTAGGATAAGAAATTGTCATCACTGTCGCAACCAATACTTTTATAACCGGTTTATTATTTCCTGAGATAGCACTGAAATCATAGTTTAACAATTTCCTAGAACACTTTTCGATTCTTCTCTTCACTTCACTACTTTTAAATTTCGAATTTACTTTCGACTTCCACATTTACATTTCATAAGTAACTACCATGCCATATTTAAAGATTCTAGTCTCTTTAGTATCACAGTAATCGCAATTTTTTTTGCTCCTGCAACCCTTTGGTGGTTTTCACATCGAAATAAAATATAGGTTATGTTTGAACAGGTTCTATCAACATCAGTTTGCAACCATTATTTAAAAAATATGTTGGTGTTTCATAAGATTGCATAAAAATACTAATTTAGTGCATTTTTAGAACCCTTTTTGCTCACTACAACCTTTTAAATTTGAAATTTTTTTTTCAACGGTACTTGGAAAGCATTTGCATTTTTAAGTAATTACCATGCCAAATTTCAAGATGTTAGACCTTTCAGTTAGCAGCGACATTAGCAATTGGTTGGAAGTAGAAAATAACGGAGATTGCATCTCACTTACAAATGACAAAATAATCGCTTTGAGCACAACTTAACAGACGAAACACATACATGATAATACAGACGAAAACACCATTATCAATGATGATCAACCAAAAGCTATTAGCCATAATGAAGCAGCGTTTCATTTAGAATAATTTATGGTTTATTTTGAACTTTATGTGAAGATCTTACCTAACGAACTACTTACGCTCAAGCGGATGCGTGAGTGTGCGGCCCGCAAAAGATATACGAAACTATCGCAGCAGAAGATTACAAACTTTATAATTACAAAATAAACATTTTTACTCTCTGTAAACATTCAATATGTTTCATATAAAGGGGATTTTCTGTAAGCATGTTTTATTTTGTTTCAATTTTTTCTCATTCTTCGGATAATCCAAATAGGGTCTGGTCCCAATTAATCCGAATTATCGGGGTTTTACTCTAATTATACTCCAGTGAAAACAGACTTAAATTCAAAAATATCATATATAGTTTCTTGAGTGTAATACATGTTATGCGTTTCGATCTCCAATCTTTAATCTTTCCTGCGCGAAATAATTAATTCTGTTCCTAAAATGATGAAATAATGGATCAGAGTTGCCAGTTTGGCGTTCAATTTTAGCCAATAATTTCGAGTTCATACGAGAAATGTATTTTATTCCTTATTTAACAAGAGATATTTAGCGATCGCTTAAAGAAAAACATCCTTAATTTTTTTTTTTTTTTTAGAAACCGCATATTGTCAAAACACAAGTAAAACTTTTTCTTATGAAAAAGGTCATGCTAGCTGAATAAAATTCGTATAAGAGATGCTGATCCAGAAGTCACGTGAGAAGAGACATAGAACCGATAAGGGCTAAAAAAGTATTTCATTTATTATATGAAACTAAATTTTTTCAAAATATTTATATATACTTTAATTTGTGTTTTTTATAAAACAGTGCAATAACTTCACACAAGTTTTGAATATCTAAGTTTTCGTCTCTCCAAAAAATCGTACTTTTTAGATAATATCCCCCTTTATCTCATCAAATATTCAAGCGATTTGACATTTTTTTAGAGAATAAATGTAAAATTATGTATCGCAGACAGTTTTAACTATCTTTAATTAATTTAAAAAATATTGAAAAAATTCAAAATGTCTAAAAATTGACGCTGCTTTAAAATAAAAAGTTTTAGTCGCAGGAGAAAACTGTCTTCCATAAATCTTTAGCATAATCCGGGAATATGAATATCAAATTTCATTACAATCGGTCATTTAGTTTCTGAGTTAGCGAATCTTAAACGTGGCATATTTTTTATAGGATTGCACCTAGTCTTGTCTTTCCTTAAACTTGCAAAAAAGCTGATTTTGCATTCTATTTTGTTTGTAAATGTTCTCGAACAATATTTCTATATTTTTTTGTTTTGGGGAAATGGAGTGAAGAAGGCTTAAAAAAATAACAGCCTGTCTCAGCCCTGAACGTAGTATGTTATCGTATAGGTGTCGTCGTCAGTGGAGTGCAAATGTTTAAATACTAGAGATTTCAATATTCCACATATGAAGTACATCGGAATGTAGATTACAATTTTGAGGCCGATAGCTACTTTGCCTGTCGCCTCGAATGATCCTTATTTATGTACACTGAAACAGATGATACTAAACATGCAGAACAATTTTGTTTTTTCACATTGCATTTATAATATACAGGGTCACCATAAAAGGATTTCGGGTTTTAAAACTAATCATATCGTGTTAACAGTATGAATTAGGCCAGATCTTTTATTTTAGAAGAAATTAGTAGCTCATTAAATTTTATTCACTCCAATTCAAGTTTTTTTTTTTTCAATACTAAGTTGCACTGTGCGTCATTGATATTGAAGTAACGTAGCAGATGCTTATTCCATCATTCCATCCAGTTAACCCTTTAACGGACAAAGCATTTTCATTGCTAAGATTTTGAAATAAGTGAATGACACCAGTAATTGCGAACAAATATATTTGTAAATAAGAAAAAGCGATTTTTGACATACATAAAAAAATGGATTTTTAAAAATTAAAATTCCGGTGCCGTTGTTGCATGTAGGAATTAAAATTTTGTGGTTTCGTAGAAAAATCAATGAACGTTAAAGGTTTAATGCTGTGCGATGACTACAACTAACAAAATGCTCAGTATTTTACCTGGTTTATAAAAACTGGATTTGTTACCAATGTACAGCGCAACTTTCGACGCGAGTATGGTGGTAATGCGCCAATGGACAAAATCATTTGTCAGGTAGCTACATGCGTTTATATAAACGGAAAATGGATCTAATTTCATTAAACTTTTTTTTATGAGTACATATCAATAATCTTGTTTACGCTGAGAAAATTCAAGATATAAACCATCTCAGGCAAAGAATAATCCATTGTGTGGCAATCATCGCGCGACATTTTGTTGTCGATATGGGAAGAAGTTGTATTGTTTGTTATTGAAGAAATACTCTTTGGATGTATACTGCGCCACAAACGGGACATACATTATAATCTACTAAATGGTAAAAATCTTGATACATTAACATTAACCTAATTTTGTGTCTTAGCCTTAATTTACCGACTATGCTACCAGACTACAAACTGGAATTAGTCCCAAACATAAGTTTTCTAAAAAACATTTAACTCACCATGGAGACGAGAAAAATAGGAAGAAAATTTTCAACATACTTTAGTTTCGGAATAAATTTTTATACTATGAATAGAACACAGAATATCATTTTTATAATGTTATATAAAATATGAATATAAAAAATTTATTTTGCTAAATTTTAGCTAGTATATATTTCATAAAACTTTCCCCATTAGCATAGTTGCCATATGCTACGATTTTTCACAACTACCGAAATCTCTTTTCAGATTTCTGCTACTAATAAAGAAGGAAAATTCCCTTAAAATTTTCTTTTGCTAACAATTTTAACATTTGACAGCTATTCATGAGGAGGAACAAAGATTAATGGATTTCATTAATTTCGTAATAGATATTAAGCACGAGTGGGTGAACAAAATTTCGTTTACGCAAAGTAGTTTGTCAAGTTTTGTAACTTTAACATATTAAAAGAGCTGATTAAATTGCATGTTTTTAATTCATTTTGATGGATTAACTATGCTTACTCTAACAAAAGCTGTGTATGTGCACTAATTAGCGTAAAACAACAAGCAATAAACAGAAGAATATCAGTAGAATACAAACTGTAACTGCTTGACCGGTATTTTAGGGTTTGATTAATATAGTTGGGTAGAGTTTAATGATTTTACCATTAATCAAGGCTAAATATCAAATAACTGATGGTGAAAAATTCTGTTAAAGTGGAAAGCACTACAGTTAAATCAATCTGCAAGATAAACACTTCTAGTAGTTCTTAAAAGTTTATTTTTTTGTCACCTTATTATTAATGGAAAAAATTTATAGCTGTGCAACAAGGTTTGCAAAAAAAAAAAAAAAAATATAATATCGAATTGTGCAGATATTCATGCTGTAGATATTCAAAATTTTCATTAAAAAAATGTTCTTTTTTCTCTTATCTTATAAGTACAATGGTGATATTTATTTTACTTTTATACTTCCTTAGACTATTTTATTAAACAAGCGAATTAAAGTACATATAAACAGTTTTGTAAATTTTAGCTATCTACATATAATAAATAATAAAAAATACTAGAATAAAACTAATGAAAGTGGGTGGGGATCCCAGTTATTTCTTCTCTTCATCAAATTTCTTCAGAAATTTTGAAGAAGAAAGTAACTCATCCTGCCCATCACCACCAAAACCATTTTTTATATGCGTTTGTAATTATATAACATAGCACATATAGTCGTCACTCAGTCCTTTCGCCCGCCTGTGTGTCTGTCTGTCTGTTGGTCTGCATATAACAAAGCTAAAACTACCCAATCAAATAGTTTGAAAGTTAAAAAAATATATATGTGACATTTTAAACTTAGGGGGAGAGAAACATCATCGCCAGGTTTCCCTTTCTCCGCACAAAAGTCATGGCCAGCGAGAAAAAAACAAAATAAATAAATCTAGAAGATCCAATAAGTCACTCCTTGGCTGCTGCAAGTTCATTTTATTAAACCGTAGCTATAATAGAGAGAAAAGCTCCTTTTGCAGACGACCTTTTACCGAAACATTCAAAAAAATATTCCATCATTTACTACATGCAGCCGTACTCATGGAAGCGAGCACCCAAGAATCCTTCTTCTTACCACCTCTCGAGGCTTCCTCTCTTTTTAAATCTAATAAGAAAATTCTAGAACATTCTTTAGTCTCAAACCATCATTCTTTTATGTAAACATAACCCATACCCAAAGTCGAGATTAATATTTGAAAGACAACAATTTTATTTTTAAAAAAATACTATTTAACCAATTTATAATCGACTCAGAATTTTAAATATCTTAGGCAGACGATTTTTATAGACGATTAATTTTAAGAGAAAAAGAAAAGAAATGAATTTATTGATATGCACAATATCAAATGTTGACTGAGGGAAAATAAATAAATAGATAAAGTAAAATAATGATATTTTTTGAAAGGCATGGTTTTGGAATAAATTTAATAAGACTTTCTTAAAAAGGGTTGATAATAACATAGAAAAAATGAGTTTTATTTGGAATATTAAGAAATAAAGTTTAATTAAGAATATTTTTAATTTAGAGCCATCTTTTAAATTTACGCATACTGGAAATAATATTTTTTAAGGCGAATTAAGAATTTATATCGTTTCCATGAAGATTAACAGATTAGATCTAGAAACAAGATTTTAATTTAATAAGTTGAAGTAAGTACGGAATATTATTATAAGAAAATTAAAATAGTATAAAGGTTAGTTTTGGCGAAAAAAAATTAAAATTTGTAATATATATTTTGCACAATTTTGTCGAATTATTGAAAATTTTATGAAATCGGATGTATAGTTGAGTTACAGGGACAATCAAAAGTATTCCGTTACACTACGGCCATCGGGAAAAATAGTTTCAAGTGCATATTATTAATTTTAAATTCTTGAAAACATAATAAAATTGATATGCATCAAATGAAGTATACACTTAAAAATACATTCTGTACAATCTGTAGTGCAAAGAATATATATTTTTTTTAATTTATTCCATTTCATAATGGTATAAGAGGAAACATTGTTTGGGGTTGCGTTTCAAATATATTAAACTATTTCACTTTTTATGAAATTGATACTTGTTACTGAGATTTAGTAAATATTACTTCCAGCGTAATAGATAACAGATGGTATTTACAGGGAAACACAAAAGATTTCGGATACTTATACAGTATCCGAAGTATTGTATACTATATTGCTCCGAAATCTAAATATTTTAAAAATTTAGTTATAGTACAAAAGCACCTCATTTTCTCAGCTTGACGTGCAATTTCAGACTTGTTTTTCTTAAATTAACACGGAAAACATTTAATGCATTGTAAACTTACATTAAAAAGTTCAAAATACCTATGCTATTGCTCTATGAGTATTTCTAAAACCAATTCAAATGCAAACCATTGAAAATCTATCATTTAATGAGACAGGTATTTCTATTATTCGAATAACCAAATGTATTACATTTGTTTGTAAATCAGTTTTAATACAGTTCTCCATCTTCAGTACCATTATTTCTTAAAAGTAATTTTTTTTATTTAATCATAAAATAATGCTCTGTTGCTTGGCCTTTTCAAGTATTCATAAACAAAAATCATTCGGCTTGTTTTGCTAATTTATGCGCAATGTTGATTTTATGAATAAAATGTGTTTTAGAAATGCTCTAATATTGAATTATATCAGAGACAAAATCACTCTATATATATAAGATCAAAAAAATTTATGCACACGCACAGACACTCATATATATATATACATAAAGCTACTCGTTTTCAGTAAAAAATAATAGTCAAATTCTCAAGATAAATCATTTGGTAAATAATAACATGAATAAATACAGAAATATGATTAAAAAAACATTTTAGCATAAAATATGTAACAAATATCAGGAGATAACTAAACGCCATCTAAAGTCATTGATTAATGACTAAAGTATACTTCGAAAATTAACGGTTAGAGAACACATTATGGTCGGCAATAATAAATGATATCTTGCATACTGGAACTTCGAGCACTGATATCCATATGCTTCTGGAGTTAAAAGATTTCGCCATGATTTCATACCGTGAAACACAGATGCTTGAAAACTTTTTTTTTTCGCACATAAACATTTTACTATGATGCTAGTTATATACATTGACTAAGTTGAAATATCAATTCGATGCATAAGAAAACTAGTCGTTGGGGGCCACCGTAATACTTATCCATCATGGATATGCATAACATAATATATGAAAATAAAACATGCGAAAACTATTTATACAGTGCGTTACAATTCCAAAACAAAATTTAAACGTATATTGAAAGATTCTTAAGATACATATTAATGCTCTGTTAACGAATTGCTGACGAACCAATTTCGACAAATTATTTAAAATGCCAAACTGATAAAGTAGTACCGAACTACGTAAAAGAAACATCCTTGTGACTTCAAAAATAATAATCATTTTAACTAACAGTTTACAGCTTTCGATTAAGTGTCTCATTTCTAATTAAAATCTCTGAATTGAAATTTGAATGAAATAAAGATTCATGAAAAATCAAAGAATGTGGAAAACATGATTACAAATATCTCGGCAAGTAATAATCCGACTAACACCGTTCTTTATTCAAAATTTGTGTTATTTTATTGCCTTTTACGTCCATTCCTTAAAATAAGAAAAATCGAAAATTTTTATAGACCTTTCTTCAGAACGAATTTTTCGAGAGTCCGAAAAAAATAATTCCGGATAATCGAGGTTACTGATATTAAATAGGCTTCGTCTCATTCTTACATACTAAACACATACTAAATTTGAAGTCTCGATCACAGTTTGTTCGTGAGATAGAGCGTTTACAGACGGACGGCAAATTTTTTTTCTAAAAATATTTTTTTAAGAATCTTCACTATCTGAAACTTGTAAATCGGTCAAAATTTTTTTTTCGATTTTCAAAACGAATGCAAGATTTACCCTATACTACGTATGATGAGTAACTAATAACTACTTACAACAATTCTTATAAAATGATAATGTTTTTAAATTTTACAAATAAAGTAAATATGATTGGTAAGATGACTCTTTTTGAGGGTATATCACACTCTTTCTGTGTGGTACCACAAAATTTTTCTGTGAAATTACCGAGAATCTACGGGTAATCCTTTATACTAAGTCTTATGTAAAATTACAGAAATTAGAAAAACCAAGATAGAGACACCAACCAATAAGAGAGAAATTATTCGATACATTTACAATAGACTCTATAAATTAATATCGTTAAAAGTACACAAGAATGTAATTTTTTTTTTTATATATAAAAAAATTTAATTTTGCTTCCAAAATCAGTAGATCGGTAAATCTTCAGTCAGTCTGAAAGAATTTGAATTTTTCGAGTAATTTTGAACTGCTGTAACATTTATTTTTTACACAATTTGTTTCTAGCCATCCAGGAGTTTGAACCCGAGACCACTTGACAATGGAAAAGCACCTTATTGCTGGATTATAGGCAGTGCTCTCGCTAACATTTGACAAATGTTAGTAATTTGGCTAATTAAAAATAAAAAACATTCGCCAAATGGAAAAAGGATTAGCAAAATAGATTCGCCGTGTAGCATAAAAAAGTATCTTTAATCTTTTGATTTACCCCTTTTTTCGGTATGTTCTAAAATAACCTAAGTTTTTATAACTACGACAACAATTGTTATCAATCTAATTTCAACTATCCTCTACGTACATTAAATATACATTTATAAACATACATTAAAAATATGTATATATTAAAATATGTATATCTACATATGTATGCAAAACGAAAAAGAAAAGAAAGAAAAATCAAAAGTTGAGCACTAGCAATTTGGCGAATCTAATCGCTTGTTTACTGGCCAAATGAAGAATTTAGTCGCAATTTGGCGCAATGGCAAGCGACAGCGAGAACTCTGACTATAGGAACTGCTGCTGTTTTGTTTAAAACTTGACTTTTATGATTCGTTATCATAATCGTTAAAAATCCCCATTAGTAGTAACACGGAGTAGGTTTATTTTTTCCTTTCTAAATTATTCTAACTTAAAAAAATAATAAAAATATAAAAAAATATTCTAAAATTCTTTTTATGTATATTCTTCTAATAATATTGCAAAATAACTTTATAATTAGAGTAATGTGAATTTTAAGTTTTTAAAAAAGAAAAAAAAAATATTTTCAAATAAAGACGAAATACCTACAGGGAGTCAGATGTAATGTAAGGGAAATCTCGGTAAAATGCATTTAATCGGGAATAGTGTAAATTTACAGAAAGTCTTGCTTTTTTTCAGGTGGTTTTTACAGAATTTTTAACAGTTCCTAGAGTTTTTAACAATTCAGAAGTATATTAAAATTTTATAGTTGTTTCAGCCACTTTAGAGAAACAATAGATTATACAGGGTGTCCCAAAATTTCGTGTACAAACTTTGAGGGGTGGTAGAGAACATCGTTTGGAACCACAATTACATAGAAAAATATGGGCGGAAACCTCTTGTTAACTCTTTCACAACCAATGAAAATGTATATGAAACTACAAAAATTTAAATACAAAATAAGCATTGACACCAGAATTTTAATGGGATTTTTCCAAATGCATATGAAATGTCTGGCTTTTCTTCTTTGCAAATACATTTTTTCGCAATTTCCGATGTTATTCGTATTTTTCCACATTTTAGCAATGGAAGTGCTTTGTCCGTGAAAATCTCAAAGAAACACAAAGACAGTTATAACACAATGCGGAAAGCAGTGCAGAACGCTTTATTACACAGAAAAAATTGCAAGAAATAATTTAATTTTAAATTAAATTTAAAATTATGTTTCTTTAAAATCAAGTATCTTAGTAGGTATTAGAAATTGCTAAAATGTGGAAAAATATGAATGACACCAGAAATCGCGGAAAAATGTATTTGCAAAGAAGAAAAAAAAACATTTCACATACATAATAAATGGAAAAATCATATTAAATTTATGGTGTCAATTTTCATTTTGTATTAAAAATTTTGTAGTTTCATATACATTTTAACTGGTTGTGAAAGGGTTAACAAGACGTTTCTGCCCATGCGTTTCTATGTAATTGTGGTTCCAAACGATGTTCTCTACCACCCCTCAAAGTTTGTACACGAAGTTCTGGGACACCCCGTATTAGTACAACGCATTAAAAATATGATGTGTGATACATTTCAGTAAAATATACGCTGAACTCTCCACGAAAACGTGCTATTTCTGTAACATATAAATAAAAAACTCCCATTGAAATATTTATCTTTTATTTAATTCAATATCATAAAAGAGTATTTTTGTATTCATTCATATTATAAAAATCTAAAGCAAAGATTTTTTTTTTTTTTTTTTTTGAAAAGCAGTGCGAAAATATTGAAAAGTATTTGTCAGTGTTTCCATCCGTCAGTATTTTTATTTAATCATAAATCAATGCTCTATTGCTTGGCGTTTGAATAATGCATAAAAAATCATTCGTCTTGTTCTATTGATTTATGCGAAACGTGCATTTTATGAGTAAAATGCGCTTTAAATATGCTCTAATACTTAATATGGAATATTATCAAATAAATATGAAGTTTTCAATCATTTATGTTCGTTGTTTAAAAACCATAATTTTGAAAAAGAAAAAAAACAGAAAAAAAGGATATTATTTCCACATTTATGTCACAATTTGCTTTGTAACATATCACAAAGGCTATTTTTATGACAAATATTATAGAAACCTAATACAGTGTTAAGGTAAACTGGCCATTACTTTTTGTAAAAAGTATGTTTTTGTATTTCATTGTATTTAATTTCATTTATCGCGTTATTTAGTTACATAAATGCTTGATTAAAAAAGGAAAGTGTTGCTATTCAAGAAAATTGTGGCTAAAAAGACAAATTATTAAGCTATTTTAAATTACATTATTAGCCAACAAAGTATTAAGCCAAAGTAGCCGTTGTATTTTTTATTAAGAATATCTTTTGATTTTAATTGTATTTCATTTCATTTATTTATGTACAACATCCGATTAACCATTTTAGTGCCAAGGCGCGCGGTCGCGCTGCTCTCGCTAGTTGAGAAAAATGCCAACGTCGCGACAGAGCACCTTCTGACAGTTCACTTTTGGCGAGCGCAGTGCTTGATAAAGTGCTATTTAAATTGATTTAATTTATTGTCTCCTAGCAACAGAAATACCAAAATGTAAGAAATTTTCTAATTGCAAACGATAAACTGTGAGTGAAAGACATTAGCATTTTATTTCTGCAGTTTTTTCTAAGCTGTGAAAAAATATTTTTAATTTTCTTGTTGTGATATAATTTCGAACATTGGATAAACATAGTGACGCCCGTGTTTCAGTGTTCGTATTTTTATTTATTATTTTGCATTCTAACTATCTTCGATCGCATATTTTTTATATAAACATCGTGATTATTATTTTTTATAATATTTCTAATTTTGATTTCAAAATGTCGGACACAAGTCATTTTTCAGATACAGCACGACGACAGAGCAGTGCGACGGTGCTGCTTGGCACTTTTCAGAGCAGCGCGACGGCGCTCCTTGGCACTAAAAGGGTTAAACTAGGCAAATATTATTATTCAAGGAAACTGTGGCTAAAAATCATAATTAGCAAATTGGTTCATATTAAATTACTATCCAACAAAGTGTTACATCAAATTGGCCATTATTTTTTGTAAAAAGAAAATCTTTTGAATTTCATATTATGCTGCGAAATAAAACTAGTCGTTGGGTGCCACTGTAATACTTACCCATCATGGATATGCATACTATAAAATATGAAAATAGAATACCTGTAAAGTATTTATAAAATGCATTGCAATTTCAAGATAAAATTTAAACCTATAGTTAAATATTTTTACTCAAAATTTAAACCTATAGTTAAATATTTTTACTCAAAATTTAAACCTATAGTTAAATATTTTTACTCATAGTAAAGCTCTGTTACGGAACTGCGGGAACTACTTGATTATCCCGTCGACCCATTTCAACAAATTATATAAGTCGCCAAACTACTCGTAAAATATACAAATCGGCATAATTTTTATTTTAAATAACTAAATAAGAAATAAATTAGTAAAAAAATTAATAATACTATAAATAAATCATCGAATTACAAATCACTTGATGACGTAACAAGCACATGCAAAGTGTTTAATGTCAAGTGAAGGTGACATTTACGATAAGCCATCATTGGCAATTAATCTTAAAGTTTGGTGATAGTTTTTGATCGACGGGGTAGTATATACTGTACTGCGTGAAAGAAGCATCTTTATAACTTCAAAAATGATAATTATATTAACTAACAGTTTAATGCGTTTTATAAAGCATCTCACTTCTAATTAATATATATCTTTGAGTTGAAATTTAAGTACAATACATGATTCTGAAAAATCGAAGAATGTGGAAAATAGGATTACAAATATCTCGACAACTAATTATCCGGTCGCCTTTATTCTTTATGCAAAATTTGTTTTTATTACCTTTACATTCACTCCTTAAAAGAAAAAAAATTAAAAACAAAATTATGTATCTTTCATCTTACTGATATTAAATAGGCTTCTTTCCATTTGTTAGATAATAAGTACATACCAAATTTCAAGTTTCTATCTCAATTCGTTCAAAAGATAGAGAGTGTAGGGACAGATTGAGACACAGACAGACGGGCGGCAATTTGTTCTTCTAAAAATATGTTTTTCGTAGTCTCTAGTGTCTAAAACACGAAAATTACTTTTTTTTTCAAAAAAATTGCAAGACTGCTCCCACCATACTACGTATGGTGGATAAGTAAAAGATAAGCTTTGAAATGAAAAACTAGAAAAAGTCATAGTTTTCAAAAATACAATTCAAATTACGAATTCAAAAATACTTACATCAAACATCTTTAGTACAATGTATGCAAAATGATGAAAAAATTTAGATTCATTATACGTAACAAGTTCCTATAGAGAAAAAAAGAAAAATGAAAACGCATATAAAACAATTTGAGTAATGGCATACTCCAGTGGAATAATATTTTCCGATTCCGATACAAATACATAACTGTAACATATGTATGATATTGGATTTTCATCAGTGTAAAACATAAGAAGTTTTTTTTGCTTTTTTGATATAACCAGAATAAGAAAATGATAATTACATTATTTTGTATAATCTAATAAGTGATTTAAATTGAATCTAACACTGAAATAACATAAATGGAAGAATTTTGTGATTAAAAAGTGTAGTTACTTGAATGAGATTTTAAAGTTATTTAAAAATATAATTAAAGAGATAGAATAAACTCCATGAAATTTTTCTAGTTTAAGGATTATTAGGAAAAATATGCTTACACTATACATAAATATATAACCTTTTTTTCTTTATTTTAGAAACTTATACGTATTTCTAAATTATACATTGTCCAAAATACTTAAAAGATGACAAAAATATTTTTTAAAAATGTTAAATTACGTTAATTCTTAAGACTTTCAGCTGTAAACGCAGCTTTCGTCAGAGAATACAAAAACACAGTTGTCTGCTGTCTTTTTTCTTTTCTTTTTTTATTTCTTTTTAATTTAATTTAATTTTAATTAATTTTTTTCTTTTGACACAACTACGTGACATTAGAAATATAATGCGTTAATAACATTCTTTTTTGTATTCTCTGACAGACGCTATGTTTACAGCTGAAAGAACTTAGAATTAATGTAATTTAACATCTTTTTATATATTTTTGTCATCTTTTAAGTATTTTGTGCATAGTGTAATTTTAACTAAGAATTGTGTAATTCTAACTAAGAACATTTAAAGATAATGATGTTAAATTAAAATCGTGACAGAAAACACGTCTGAGAAACTGAGTTGTATTGCTGGAATACTTCTGCTAGTACAAGCTACCGATTTCTTCAATTCTTATTAAATATTTTCTCCCTTCTTTTTCTGGGACAAAGAATTTTGTACTCCTCTTAAAGTAGCATCTACTTTATTGAGATAATTGAATATAGGCTATTTTAACCTTTCACTGCATAATTTTTCAATAAAAAAAATATATTTGAAACCTATATATTGGTCTAAGTAAAAAAAAGAAAAAAAAATTAAAATTAAAATTAAAATTTCCAGCTAAATTTTGATTTTTTTTTTATAGATTTGGCACAATTATGGCTTTTAAATTACTGTATTGCTATATTTTGCAATTAAATGGGCTTAAATTACTTAATTTTATCTGCTTGTCGCTCTGCAACTTTCTTTATATTAATATTTTTTAATATTCAGTAAAAATAAAAAATGTAAAGTTTGGCTTAATAGCTTGATCGAATATATTTTTTATTTCCGAAGAACAAATTCTAATTTTTTTGTCTAGTGCAACCATCTGACATGGACAAAATAAGTGTTATTCCATTCTTTGGATTGTTCCTGATCAGTGACAGTGATCCTATTGGCCAAATTCGTGGCACATAATGAAAAGTATAATGTTTTCAGATATCGGGAGTCCCAAAAATAACTGATGGATTTTAAAATTCAATAACTTGCAAACGGTGACAGCTATTTAAAAATTTTTTGCAGGAGGGTTATGTATAATGTCAGGAGTTTTTTTAATTTTTTTATTTTAGTTCGCATCTCAAACAATAGGGGGCGCTGACGGCGATTGAAGGGCAGGTGATCAGGGCTGAGTGAAACGTCGACCTGGTCTTCAATCACCGTCAGCGCCACCTATTGTTTGAGATGCGAACTAAAATAAAAAAAATTACGTTAAAAAAACTCCTGACATTATACATAACCCTCCTGCAAAAATTTTTTAAAAAGCTGTCACCGTTCGCAAGTTATTGAATTTTAAAATCCATCAGTCATTTTTGGGACACCCGGTATTTGTAACTCTGCTTGCGAAATGAATCACTATTTAACTCTAAACTTTATTTTTATACGGCTTCATAACATTCACGAACTTTGACGAACTTTCCACGAACTTTGACATAAGCTATATTTTGAAAAATGTTTACAGAATCTAAAACACCTGCACATATTTCTTGAAGAGCACACCATTCGAATTTTTATATCCATATATTACATTAATTTTTGTATATGGCATAAAACTTACCACAATTTATTATAAAACTTTTCGAAACGTCATTCTTATTAAATAGTTAACCCCATCCTAAAACAATTTTCTGCGTATAATGAATGTAAATTTATTCAGCACTACGCGAGGCACTTCCGAAAGCACTTCAACATGTTTAACAAACTTTTAATAGGCTATAAAATATTATAATAGTAAGCTTCTAACATGCGTTCTCTGTATTTAGATTTATAAGTGGTGGATAAATTTATGAATCCGCTGTTGCTCTAGATTTATCAGATTTCCTGAAGAATTATGTCCCTTTTATTAAATATTGTTAGCCCTTATGAACCAGTTTCATGTTAACCCATTTAATTTGCCATACTCATTTGAATAGTTTTTTTTTCTTGTGCACCCTATAAAAAGGAATCGAAGTAAAGTCTTTCTAAGATTATTTAATTTTCGAAGAAGGTATATTAATACTTTTAAATAATAATAAAAAAAAGTGATTAGTCATATTTTTTGTGATTTAGTTGCAGTTGTAAACTTCTTATCAACAGAGCGTAGAAGTAAGTACATTATTATAATTTTTTTAAATATATTTGAGAAAGTAGTGTTCTAAACTGTGTTTCTTTTAGTCAAATATACTTATAATTGATAATAGGAGATAAAATTCATGCATAAAATATTGAGTACTAATATTTTACATTTAGGTTTATCTTGCTTAAAATATTTATTGATATTTTTCATATTTTATTGTTCTTATATCACTGTTTACATTATCTTTCATACCATAATAAACAAGTCATAAAATCATGCATTAAACATAGATTATGAAACATTTTCCAACACTTCCTGAAATCTTTAACAAAACTTCGTTATTTAGATAAACATGTATGTCTATAGCCAAATATATATTCCAATACTTTTGAACAGCCCTGCATTTGATCCGTCGGTTTATACATATATACTATATAATGGGAAAATTTAGTTTAGTGAGAAAATGCTTAACTAGTTGAAATTTAACTTTCAGTACTTTATTTTAATAGATGGAAAATACTTCAATACTTTTGTTTAACCTTGTAATTTACCTAGTACCTTTATTACACGCCAGTATTTCGTTAAAATTTAGTTCAAACAAACACACTCTTAAAACTACTTAAATCACATTTCCAGAATTATCATCTTTGGGTGATCATGTAGCTAATTCTTTGCATGACCCTGTATATCATTTTATCAATATTCTACAACCATTTCATAGTAAACTGAAAGCTAAAAATGCATAACTTACTTAAAAATCATCTTTAAGTTAATTACTCTCTTATTCAGTAACCTTTATGAACTCTTTTGTGTAACCCTGTATATCAACATTTATATACACCATAAAATTTGCAGACATTTAATAAAACTTAAAAGTGCATATCATAAATGAAAATGCATTTCAACCATCCATCAGCTATCATCGACAATACACTGTTCTTCGGATAAGAATATACGATTTGAAATATTTATTGTGTCCCTGCAAATGCTATGCACTTTATATTATGCATTAAATATTTAGTCTCAGCGGCGTGTATCAATTTTATGATAATTGAAATCGTTTAACATTATTAAAATATGTCGCAATCAACTCCCCCCCCTTTATTATTGTATTGTGGAATTCTTTTGAGTGGCCCTGTAAATGAATAATAACTATTATTTTGACTGCATATTTTACAGAATTTTAGTGCACTTTGTGAATCCATGTAAATTTCAATAAGTTTGAGAGGGTGTAACATCTTTAAAATTCATTTTAGATGATTTTTTCCCATTGGCCGTAATGTATGGGAAAACTTTTGACTATCCCTCTAAATAAACTAATCATAGTAGAAACTTCATTGTTAATAGGGTTCGTGCTAGGGTAAACATCAATAATGTATAAAAATTTCATAGCAATCCGAGAAAATTAACAGAGTTAGAGCGCGGACAGACGGCCAGACAAATCGAATGTCTTTTAAACTTTGTTGGTAAGTGTCAAAATATTGCATGTTCCGTTTGTTTCATTTCCCTTTGGCCTTAAACAGGTTAATGGCATCATGTTCAATAAAAAAGATAATAAATTTCATCAAAACGCAAATAGAAATCATTATTTTTAATTACATGTGAATCATTTAATTACATGTAATTTGAGGACATGGAATAAAGTTTTTTATTTTATAATAATTAAGGATTAATTTATGAAATCTATTTCTGAACAAAACGGAAGTTTTTATCCAACGTATACTTTATTCATAATTTTAAAGATGGCGTAAAAATAAAAATACATTAATACAATAAAATTCTATTTAATCTTCAAATTCGTTTTAAGAAATAAGCATTTCCAAAGTACAAATCGACTTGAAATATCTACATCAGTCAATATTATATTTAAAATGATTTTCCTGTGTACAATAACATTAATGTGACATCAGAGTATAAGTCACTTTGCTTAATAATAAATGTATTATTATTGACGATGTAGCATGTAGATTGGTATTTAAAAAATTTTACGCCTGAAGATGATTTGAAGATTTAACCGAAAATTCGCACAGTGTTTCGTATTTCCTTAAGGGAGTACACAGAATTTTTTTAATATTCAAAACCATCTTAAGAAAGAAAAATTTCCAAAAATACAAATCGAGAGGAAATATCTACATGCTTCTATGTCTGTAATATATTTAAAATGATTTTATTATGCACAATAACATTAATATGACAACAGAGTAGGATTCAAGTTGCATAATAATAAATGTATTATTACAGGCAATGTAGCATGTATATAGTTTCATGCCGATTGGTATTTGAAAGATTTTACTTCGGAAGATGGTTTGAAGATTAAGCCGAAACTTTGAATATTATTATTATTTTTTTTTTTTACATGAATTTTAAAGTTATGAATAAAGTATACGTTGGATAGCAACTTCTATTTCGTATTATGTTTATTTATTTTATACAAACAGAAATGGGGTTGGAAATAAACCATTATTACGTCTGTGAAGAATGTAAGTATTTCATAATATTGTTACGCTACAATAAAATGTAGAAATGTAGAAGAAAAACTATGTATGTTTATATTACAAAGGCAGGACAAAACTTGTCAAAATTGCAATTAGTCACGCAAAAAATAGGTATTTAGGCCACTGCAATCGGGACTTATAATTAATTATGTTCTGGCATTTCTCTCTATTCTAAAAAAAAAAGTAAAATCGCCGTGTTTCCCTGCATTAGCTGTTATGCCCAAGATTCGATAGAGACCAGATTATTACAAATGAGTCCCTAGTCTTTCTTTACATGTCGGAAAAAGCGATGAACTTCGAAAACGAAAAGGAATGTGATTCATTAGCTGTATTCAATAGCAGCGACTATACTGTTGGAAAGGAAGATGGCGATAAGAGTTTTTTTCGCACTTTCCTAATTATTTAGTTTACCTTCTTTACATAAAGAAATAAATAATGTGTTTCATGTGTCACATACAATTTAAAAAAAAAACTCTTCTCCAGTACTCATCCAAAATTTACAATGTAAAAATAGATTATTTCATAAATTATTGCATAAAAAGAAATATTCTTGTTATATATAAAGTTAGTAAAATATATTAATTATTTAAATATATAAAGGCAGAAAAAAGTGTGAAGACTATTTTGGGTGGCGTATAATGGCCGCTAGAAAGAGATCCTTTTTTAAACGGCAGGATTCGGATAAACACGAGGAAGAAACACAGGTTCACCCAGGGCCTGATTACTAACGGGGCACTCTCCCATCAGTAAAATTTTATAGAAACTTTCGTCTAGTTTAAACGCCCTTTTCCTTCAAAATTTCTGTTGTGAATAAAAAAAATACATTTATTTCTTTTTCCTGGTGGGAGTGTGCCCCGTTGATAATCAGGCTCTGGGTTCACCGAAGCAATGAGGGATACCAGCAAAAACTCTTCTTGGTTCTTTTTATTTAGAGATGCAGTAATGAGCAAAGCTACAGTCCTCAGGGAGTGGTCCCTTGGAAACACAGTTTACAGTGTTACATGATGGGAATACGTCCTTTTGTGACGACAGACAAAATCTAACTGAAGTTACAATTAGTACAGATGTTGATTAGCGATTTGGCTTGCGGTTTTCGCCAAAACCCTTTGTATAATTGCCGACCTTGGCGATAATTATGCAGAGAGAGACAGAACACATTGTTAAGTACACAGCCGATTGATAATCTGTAAATTATGGGAGCAGGCACCAAAGGGGGTAATAGAATAAATTCGTGAGGACTGCATCAGCTCTCAACGGACGATGCGAAACATCTGCTTACATTCACATATTATGCCCTAAATCAATGAGACGCACCTACGAAATAATTTGCAGGACAGAAATGTTTATGAAGAGAAAGGAAATCGTTAGCAACTGTACAAAGATTAGATTTATTTTAGTTATTGAAATCGCAAAGATAGCTTTCAACGGAACTAGGAGAAGCGCAGATTGAAAAGAATTGGTTTTTTTATTTATTTTTATTTTATTTCAGCTAGACATTGCATCAGAAAAATTCATGTAAGAGAAAAGAATTAATGAAAGCTTTTCCATATTTAATAGAATGTTAAACTGTGGGAGAAGGGCGCAATGAATACCTACATCCTAAATTATAAAGATTAACTAAAATGCAATTTTATAAAAGGAATAAATTTTGACCCAAAAAAACTATTTATAATGGAATCTCCATTATAATATGTGCTACCCTTATATTAAAAAAAGTAATCTTATGCGATAATTTAATTCACTTAATGTCATCATCCTAAAATAGAAACGTTATACATGAAGATTTTCATAATCATATATATTATAAAGCAGAAGTTCTGAAACTTCCAAACGAGTGTTTTCAAAAACTACCCGATGGATTTTTTTGTCGATTGTATCATTCGATAGGAAATATTTTTCCGAAGGTTTATGATTCAAATTTACAGGGATAACTCTGATTTTTCGTAGTAAATTTCGTATTTTTCGGTTATTTTTGACAAAAGGGTTGCCAGTAGCTGTTTTTGGCGAAAATTATAATTGCTAAAAGAATTAAAATGGCTATATATATTAGAAATATTACAAATATGTTGCAAATAATAGCAGAAAATAACTACTGATAATATTAATAATAATAAAGAAAAACCGCTTAAATGAGGCGTAATATTATAAAAATATATTTATCTTGAAAATGAAAAAAATATTTGTAATGCTTAAAAAATAAATTAACGCGAAATATAACAATTGGTTCAACTTTTGGCGCCTTATCCCTGGTGTTAGAATAAAAACATGAATTTCCGAAATTGATTAAATGAATTTTGAATGATAGTTATTTCCCTTTTTATTATTTTCTTTCTCTTTTTTATCGAATTTCCGTATAATATAACTTACAGCAGAAAAAAAGCAGATCTGATTGTAAAAGACACTGTAAGTTGTGAGTTACTATTCGTTTTTATACCATTTTCATCTTGCTTTTGTCGCCAAAGAATGTGTTTTTAAGCCGAAAATGCACTACTGACTTAATGCCTGACTTAGGCTCTTAATGGTCGCAATAATGTTGTTTTTTTTTTTCAAGTGAAGATAATTTTTAGAGTATATTTTAATATTCAATCGTAAATTATATAGATATGAGTATAACTCTTTTATTTCTTTTTGCAAATGTTTTCATTATTAATTTAATTTTTCTTGCGCCATTTCGTCAATTTCACTTACAGGAAAAATTTCAGTTTTAAAATTTAAAAACTGAAGAAGGAAAGATTACCCCATCGATTAAAAATCTACCCCCAAATTCCAAGATTAAATGTCAATAATGGATGATCGTAAATGTCACATTCACTTGACATTAAGTATAATATAAATACTAATTATGTCATCAAGTGATTTTTAATTCGACATTTTATTTCTGCTTTTATATATGTTCTGCTAATTTGTTTTTCGTTATTTAAATTTCGTTATTTAAATGAATCTAATCTATGTAATCTGGCTAATAGTTTGCGATTTGTATAATTTGGCGAAATTCGTCGACGGTATAACCAAGTAGTACTGAAGGAAAAATTTTGCAATTCAAAGTAAATTTATGCAATTATGCGTTATTACTATAGATAAATTCAACATTTTGAAATGAAAAATTCCCGCTGAATAAAATTTACAAGTCTTTTTTAATTGACCATTTCCTCTTCAATATTTCTTCAATCAAACTTTCGCTATTCTCTTTCGCGCAGGTTAACAAAAATGTATTTTAAATATTTTATTAGATAAAACGTAAATAACATTTTTCTATTTTTTAAAAAAATATTTTTAAAATCTAATTCTACCATTATGTGTCTTACAGGACAAAATAGCAGAATTACTTTTAAAAATGGTTTTATCTGTTAATTGTATGTTATTTGTTTATTTGGGTGTTTGAATTTACTTTTGTCATCAAACAATGCGATTTTATACCAAGAAGGCATAAGCCGGAGCGATGTCCACAATTACTAAATTCTCTCACTCTCTTTTTAAATGTGTGAGAGCATTTTGAGGATATTTTTTTATGTTTAATTGTAAATATATAAATAGCAGTTACAGAAAAAAAAATGCGTATAATGTTTAAATTTTAGTATAAATGTCTTCCTCATCCAAACTGTAAAATAATTTAATTGCAACTTTTTAAAGTATTGGCGCAGATGTCATATACGCACCACATTTGCACGATTGCAACAAAATGGCGATTTTATGCCACACATGGTAAACCGACTATGGCTGTTTATTTATTAATAAACTATTTATTAACTTTCATTTTGTTTTTTAAAATAATATAAATCATTTTGTTCTATAGCTATTAATTAATTTTTTTATTTATTATTTTTTTCAAATAATACAAAATAATTAAAAAATATTTATGAAATTGGTAATTAAAAACCAAGTTCTCCAAATTGGCGCCAGTAAAAAATTGCGCCAATGTGGTGCATATGTGACATCTGTGTCAAAGATTTTTCTTATACATAAGTAGGGAAAATGCAGTATAAATACCGATTAAACTTTTTCCAAATGGAAATTTTGTCACGGATTTGGTCATATACTCATCGAGGTATCTCACTGGCGCCAAAATGGCATTATTTGCCTCATATGATAACCTAGCTATAGTTGTTTATCTGATGATAAGTTGTTTATTTACTTTCATTTTTTTCTTTTATGAAAATATTTGTTCTTTTGTTCTACAGTTACTTTTTATTTATTGCTAATTGCTGTTTAAAATGATAGAAAATAATAAAATATACATAAATTTCTTTGGTATTCTAAAACGAGGATTTTGCCACATTGTAGTTGTAAGATAATCGTGCTAAACCTATTGCGTATATGATGTCTGTGTAGGAATCTTTTGTGAAATATGAAAACTGTAAATTGGCTACTACTTGATAATCACGTCAATCAATTTCGCCAAATCGTTCGCCAAATTATACAAATTTACATAATTTTATCTTAAATAACTAAAGAGAAAATGCTTAAATACGAAAGAGCAAATAATTTTGTTTTCATTTTTCAGAAGGAAATTTTGCAATAATAAAGTAATTGTTGTGGTAAGAATTTTAATGTGTTTTTTTTATCGTTGGCAACTTGCTGTAACGAAAAATGTTTATTATTTTTTTTCCTGCTATTGTTTTGTAAGAGCTGGTTTTGTGAAAGCCATGTTAAAATGGTATTCAAATTTTTGAACCCTTCCCAATTACCACCCCCTTGGGCCGATTTTGCTCATTTGCAATTCCCACTGAGATATTAACCATCTCAATGTACTTGACGAGTTTGAAGATGATTCTTGCATAATTGTGCCTTTTATCGCGCGGACAAAATTTAATATATATATAAACTTTTTAGGTGGGAGTAGCTTTGGGTTCCTGGCTTCACATAATGAAAAGTTGTGAAGAAATTTTTCAGAAGTTGTACCATGGTAACGACTGTAATAATTAATATTTCTTCAGATAAGGGAAAATATAAAATCCTGTTGCCATAATGGTCTCATTTCGCTTCCAAATGTGCACTGTTAGTAATAAACTAAAATAGTTACTTCTAAAAAGCTGGTTTTTGCGCAACGTTTAAGATAATTTAAAATCACAATGGTGTCTAAATCGTTATCAGCAATGAGCAAGGTGCTGCTGGAGGTCCAAATTATTTAAAATACAAATTTCAATTCACCAGTTCGTTTCATCCACGGTTGATTTTGAAATATTGACCAGCGCAGCGGGCATAGCCTGCTAGTAAGATAAATAAAACCTAATAATCACTTAAATATCAATTAATATATACAGAGAGAGAGAGAGACAAAAAGAAAAAAAATAAGCATTGACGATTTTCATAAAACTGAAAAATGTTCTTAGAAAAAATACAATAAATCAGTCTCCAACCCTTCAATAGCGAAACCTTATATTTTCTGTCATGCCGGTAAGTACGAGTTTTTCCAGCAAACTGGTGTGCCTCGATTTTTTCTCGCATTCCGGCTATTGCGGGGGATTACGGCAAATAATGCTGTCACTGCCGCTTTCAAATATTTTTTGTTGCCGAGGGTTTTTCTTTGTTAATATTAAGAGAACTTTTGCATACAAAAATATGAAAATGAGTAGCAATATAGAGAAACATTTCATAAACACGCTGATGCACATAGTTCTTAACTCGTATATTTATTTAAAGAGATATTTAATGTTGAAATTTGTGGAAATCGTTCTATTAAAATGGTTTTATAGGATCAAAAACTATGCATAGGAAATTAATTTTTTTCCCAAGGATAATACATTAGGAGCTATCGGTTTGCAGAATGCAATTATTATTATTGTTTTTTAGTTTTATTAATTTTTTGGAGGGCTTATTTCACTCTTAAATTTAAATTTTCAGCATTTTGCGAGGCATTTTTTTTTACATATTTTTTAAAAGGTTATTATTTTAAACTGTTGCCGATTGTAAAAAAAAATCACAAATTATAATATTTCTTTCAAACTAAAAAGTTATTTACATGTGGCTTTATAAACAGTATTATAATTTGAGTTTAAATTAATACCATATAAAAAAGGAGTAGAGTAAGATAATAAAGGAATATTCAAAAATTAAAAGACTTTCATTTTATAAAAGAATGCATAATAAATACAAATTTCAATAAGTAAAATAACAAGTTTAAAAACATTTAAAGTATATTTAATAAATATGAAAATCACGGTTTAAAAAGTGTAAGGGTAAGGCCCGTCAAGGAAGTTACAAACACGTCCATACAAAAAACAAGCACTTTTGAGAGTATTGTTTTCAGTCATAGTTTATGGTATAATATAGTAATTATTTTCTCACAAAGCAACAATAATTTCTTTTACAATATACACTAGCCTCCAAAAGTTAAAGTACAACCGATTTTTTGCGTCTAATTTGCAAATGAATGAATATGGAAACAACAAATTTGGAGGAAATGTGTGCTAAACTGTTATTTATTACATGCGACATATAATTTTACATATGTGAAATGTATAAATGAAATTACAACAAAAAAGCACTCATGGTGGAAAATTCCATCCTTGGAGAAATCAGTACATCGCCGTATTATGCAGTTAAATGTGACAGAAACATTAAAATACTGGTTTTAATGTGGAATATGTCCATCCCGAATTTGAATGCATTGCCGGCATCGACTTTCCATGCTCTCAATTAAATTACCGGACACCGACTTTCGAAAGCTCATTGTTGTCTGGTTTAGGAAACATGTTCTCTTGCCCAACGTAAACGGTCCCTTCTGTGTCGTCTGTTGAGGGACACACACACACACTTGGTCACCTTGCATATAGAGACCTGCATTCTGAAGACGTCTTCGCACCATAATAGTGGATATTCTTCTCCATGACACTGCAAAATGGTCTGCAATGAGTTCCGGCCACAGTAGTGCGTCTTTTTCCTTTGGACCGAAAGAGCTAGAAACCGGTTTTCTGCAAGTGATGTGACACGTGGGCGGCCTGGAACATGTCTTCTGGACATAGAATTTTCGGATTCATACTGATCTCAGAGTTGCTGGACTACACTGCGAGACACATTGAACCGTCTAGCAGTATCGGCCTGTGACAATCGCATTTCCATCCATCCTACCCCCCGCCATCTTAATGAACGAGTAAACGACTTCTTCTAGACATTTCTAGATTCTACTGGTTATTGTGAACAAAACTGACAAATGTGGTTCAAATACAACAAAACTTACACGCGAAATTACGAAAGTTTCGTAACTGCACATTTTTCTCTCATTCACAAGTACCTATTCTCTTCTATAAAATAAAAGCGGTAGCTGTAATTTTTGTTAAAGTTTTTTTAAAGCTTTTTATTGTCATTTATACAAACTGCGATGTTTAAACCCTTAACTGGTTTGTCCGAGCGCCGTTCGGGCTAGACAAATCTGCTTATTGCATCATTTATAGGTTTTTGCCACCACCATTATTTTTAAGAAATTTTTCATAGGATTGAAATGCGGAATAGTTTAGACTAAAATTTACGAATATTTTATTTAAATAATAGCGGTGTGAATCCGCTATTTTCAATTTATTGAACGGGAAAGAACCAGTTAAGGGGTTAATCTCATTGCCATTGTTTTTCTGGTGAGTATGGAAAAACATGTTGTACCTTAACTTTTGGAGGCCAGTGTCTTTTACGGAAGTTAACTGTTAATTACGATATTGTCCTATAGCATTTTTATTTTTTAACCCTAAATATGATTATAAAAAAATCATACATCCAAAATAAAAAACAATTGAGTGTACAATATACAGTGGTGGTCAAAAGTTTCCGGCCAGCAAAAATTTTTCAGTTAATTTGTAAAGGTACCCATATGAAGAGAAATTTCAAACTGACACTTATACATTTTATTGACATAATAGCTAGGTACTTATTTATGGAATATCATATAAATATCAATAAATTTAATTGACAAAATTAAGCACAGAGGAAAACGCATGTTCTCAAAAGTTTCCGGCCACTTTCGCAAGCTTGAAAAAAATGGCATTGTAATAGAAAATTACAGTGATCAACAATTTTATCAGAATACATTTTATAATAAGTATTGCGCCATGGCAACGTGACATTCATACAATCGCCGGTTAAAGATCGCCTATGATACGTTTTTTCCCTTTTTCTTGCAATTTTTAGAAAATTTCGGCTGAGTTGAAATATTTATAGCGCTACACACGTTTGCCAACTTCTTTCCAATGATTTTCTACTGGATTCATGTAGGTCGATTGGGCTGGCCATTTCAAAAGCGAAATTGTTTGGGCGAAAGTCATTGCTTGTCAAGGATTGCAAGCAACCTTTAAATCGTTATCATGTTAAAATAAATATTTGCGACCAGAATTTTTCCTCTAATAAAGCAGCAAATAATCTTGCAAGATATCCTTATGCATTGCATCATTCATCTTGCCGTATATTTTAAATAACGGACCTACACTTTTTCAAGAAAATACTCCCCACAGCACAACGTGTCCTCCGCCAAGCTTCATTGTAGGAATAACATAAGTCAAACCATACCTTTTGTTGTTCGATTATCGGACATAGTATCTGCCATCATTTTCAAAAAAGTTTTAAATTCGATTGATGGAAAAATAGTACTTTTGTCCAGTTTTCACTTGACCAGACTTTGTGTTTTTTGGAAAACTCCAGTCGGGTGGTTTTTTTTTTTTTTTACCCATGATAAATTTTTGAACACTAACTCTTCCATGATGTTCTACATCATGTTAGCATTTTGACACGGTGAATCGACTTATTTCAGCAATATTTTCATTCCGTAAATCGCGGGATATTGCAAAGGAATTTTTATGCGAATCATCAATTGATTTTTTCCTGATAATTCTGTCCACAAAAATATTCCTTTTCCGGGGTCTCCCGGACCTCAGAAAGTCTTGAAGGCCATGGCCATCTTTATACAATTTTTAAACATCATTCACAGTCGATTCACCGATCGAAAACTTTGCCACAATATCTCGAAAAGTTTGGCCATTTAACGACAAACTAGTCACTCGTTTACGAACAATAATTGTTGAACTTTTCAATTTTGAATTGAAACCATGCTATTTACATTGATTCATTCACAAACACGACCAAAAAACACTTTACTGACAGAAAAAAGCAAAGAAATGATGAGTGGCCGGAAATTTTTGCACACGCGAACTTCGAATTCTATCCCTTTACATGAAGCGTTTCTAGTATCCAATCAAAATGATCACGTCGTCAGAGGTCACTCACATATTCCTAACATTTGAAGCAATTGTTCATCTTCTTCGCTAAAACCTTCTGGAAAATAAGTCAGAGAAACCATCTGGCCGGAAACTTTTGACTGTATTTCAATTTATCTCAACTAGAAGCAGATTTTTATAAGTTTAAGCGCTGTAGGTACATATTGTAGTTGGAATAGCAGGTCTCCACTGGTCCGTTTTTTAAAAAAGCAGTATTTTTTAAAATTGTGTTACCTTTGTGCAACAATCTAAAAAAGCACTTTTCCTGGCATGTTCAACGTCATTTATAAATAAAAGTTTTTCTTAAATAAAAGTAGTGTTTAAAAAACGGATCAAGATGGAGCCATAGAATAGCAATAATAAGAAAATATATATTTTGTAACACTTTCAAAAACCAGTTTTAAGCTAAGCGAAATAAAAAAATATTATAAATTCAATAACATATAATTTTTCTAAATTTTATTTTAAAATTCGATCATTTCGCTACGTGATATTTTCGATCCTTTTCAAAAAAAAAAATTTCCGATTCATGAACTCATAAAAACATGTAAAAATTTCTACCATTGAGATGTCTGAAGAATACTGAAGTGCGTCTGCAACAGAAAATATAAGTTAAAGCTGGCATCTGATAAATAAAAATGCTATAAAAATATATTTTCTAAATGCTTCTCTTTAAAAACATTGCTTTCCTTCTGTCTGAAAAAGTTCAAAGAACAAAAGCTTTCGTTTATGTGCAAACTATACAAAGAAAGTTTATGAAACAGCATATTATCATATTAAGAGAAATGCAGTAACACTCCACAATGTTATTCTTTTTGTATATTGCTGGAAAGTATTGTGATTGAAATTGTTTTGAGAATAAAACATCTGTTTTACAATTTTCAAAAAAAAAAAAATAAATAAATAAATAAACGTGTTGATATAAAATTTATAACAAAATTTAAAAAATAAATTAAATTTGTGCAATTTATTTTTAATACTAGTGTAAATGCCCGCCTTTGGACGGAGGATAAAAATCGTGATTTTTGCTTAAAGTTTTATAAAAATACTGGCACAGATGTCATAGAAGCACTAGTGTTGAGGCGAAGTTTTATTGCGCCATTTTGGATTGAAAACCTCTAGCATATTCCGTGGAAATGTGACTTACAATGTCCTATAGAGCCGTTAATCACAGTCTTCGGTACAGGAAAATGTCCATTTAACCAGTGGTGTAGTCGTAGAAAAGAACGGAGGTATTCGCTCTAAGCACGAAGTATACGCTTAAGGCAAAGACTATACGCTAGAATGTATGTACTATAGCTTTCTTGAGAAACAGAAGGTATATAGTGTTTCTTTAAAAAATCCAGAAGATATGCGGCGTATACCCTCATATACCCACCACTACCTGCCTTTAACTAATGCTAAAATGCCCTTGAATGCATCTTTCCTCCATGAGATGGCATATTCGAGATCTTGGAACGCCAAAAGTTTAAATGCAAAAGAGGCATGATTGTAAAGATGAGTTCGCGCTGGGATCGTAACACTGCGTTTAGACATGATCAATTTGGTCTGGAAAGCCTCACAATTTTTGAGTTTGATTTTAAATGTAATAAATATTTAATAATAAAATATGTAGTTGAAAAATGGTTTCAATAGTTTTATAAACATTTCGGATAAATATAACTTTTCTTAGACCATTAGTAAAATTTATCATTTCTCTTGATTTTTATCATCTAACTGTCAAATTCATTTACATGCAAATAACAAGGTTGTCACAAGTGATTATTTTTTAATTCCTCTAGTACCACTTTCTTAAAACAAAAATATTTCACTTATATGTTGCCAACATCTGCAAGAGAAATATACTACAAAATGTATATTTTAAGAATAGAGGTGCGAATGCAATATAAAAATAGTCATCTGTAAAAGCCCCAAAATAAAATAAGTAAACAAGGCAATTTGTAAAGCAAAAATAAAATGTAAAATAAGATATTTTTTCTGCTCATTGTACACAACGGTATGCGTGTTTTTGTTTCGCACCTTCTGACTTTGAATTTCCCGCTTATTTAATTACATAGATAGGCTTTTTTTATACCCTTATTTCAGTGTATTATAATCATCACCTTATTTAATAACAGTAGACTTGCTGGACTTTGAAATCACGCCTTATTGAATTTCATCAGAAGTGCATACTTTTGTATATCACAATTTCGAAATAGTCACATTCGCAGGATTTACTCGCAAAATTCTGTGATTAAATAAAGCTATAGTTATAATTTGGAAATTGCTTCATTCAAAAATCAGTATCTTTACGCACGTTTTAATATGATCTGATAGTGCTGAGAAACTTCGAGAAATTAGTTCTAACACGTATTTTACATTCCTATGTATGTAATTTATTTGAGTTACATTATAATTTCTAAATTAGAGAAATACAAAGGTAAGTATTTTTCGTTATTTTCATTTCTTATAATAAGTCTCGTATTAAAAAAAATCGAGATTAAAATGTTGATGATGCACAATTTACCCTTTCAGGGCAAATTTAGCACTTCCACTGCTAAAATGTTGAAACTTATGACTGGCACCGGAATTGACTTACAGATTTATTTGGATAGAAGAAACATTATTTTTCACATATGCAATACATGGAAAAATTATACCAAAATTTTGGTGCCATTGTCGAATTTGAGAATTAAAATTAAATGAAGTCATAAATATATCACCGCCCCTGAAAGGATAAAACCAGCTTCGTAAAAAAGTTATTTTTACCTTATTTCATCGCAGTAATTAAATAATGCGAAGATTTGTGAATAAAGATATTTAAAAATAATTATAGCTACAAATTCTGATCAAGCACAATTGAAACACGAAAAAAGGAAATTGAAAATTATAAATCAATTTTACCAAAGAATTTTATGTATATTCTTTACATCTATAATTGAACAATAAAGGAAGAACATTTGCAATTACTTTCAGTTGTACCATTTTAACATTTTAGTAATTTTATTTTACAAATGAACTTGTATGGAGTAAATCTAAAATATACGTTTCTGCTTTTTCTTGAAAGAAATATCTAAGGCAATTTTCTTAAAGTATCACGAATAAAATAAAACATTTTGAATTACCGAAGGGAAAATATTTGCATCTCAGACACGGTACTCGTGGGAATATTGTAGCTGTAAAGGAAATAGATGAGAAAACATTCCCACCAGATCCTTTTAGGAGGTTTAGATGATCAATATTTTACTAAATTTATACGGTATATTCTAAGTTATTTTGTTGTAGAACATCTGGGTTGCAAGTTTGGCCTCTTCTTTCAATTTAAAACTTCGAATGAATTCTGTAAGTTTTTTCTTTTTCTTTTTTTTTTTTCTTTTTTACATTAGGTAACCCTGTCTGTCATTAATTAAAAACAACAAAACCTTAGAGAATTTCTGGTGTGAACGGAAAATTTCAGATTTAAAAAAATTAAAAACAGGCCAAATCTGCTAACCCAGTAGAACATTTTAGTGGAAATAATAAAGATATAAGAAGTTGATTTTTAAGGTATACATCTTTAAATAAATAATAACATTGTATATGTCATAAAGTCGATTTTTCATATCTTGATAATTATAATTTTTCTTGACCCCGTGACCGCTGAGCAAAATGACAAAATTGCAAAGATTTTTTTCTCTGCAATTTATTTTAAATGTTAATAAAAGAGGGATTTTCTAACATGGTATAATTTTTTCTTTTTTTTACGCATATGCTTATAAGCTTTGAAAGTGTCAATCATAACCTTATTTCTTAAAACTGGATTATATTTGTAGAATTATATTAATTTAAATAAAGTTTCAACTGCATTGAAACCTGTAGACTAGTGATCGGATATACGCGGTAACGGCAGTGGAAAAGAATCTGGAAGGAAAATAACAATCATTACCGTACTTACTTGTGTATAAATCGAAGGATTTAAGATAAAATTTGGGAGTTAAAAATGTGGAATTGACATATATGAATTGGTAGAAAAATAAATTTTTCGCAGATAATCAGCGAATTGGCAAGTCTTTTAACCCATTAATTCTCACTGCCGTGATATTGACGGGTTGAGAGCTTCACGGCTTTTATTCAGAATTATTTAATTCCCTGCAGTTTTTTAAAAAAGTGTGAGAATGATATTTTTTCTACTAGTAGCCTGCATAATATCTTATCCACATCACAACTCTCATTATCCAGGTACTCTAAATATCAGTTGAATAAAGTAGGCGTGGTTTGAAGCCAACCGCAGCAAAGAAGTGAAGCGAGTTGTTTTTGGAACAGTTGTTGTTGGTTGGCGAGAGAACGTTCGATGATGGTTTTCCGCGGGAGATGTGTGTTTAAGACGAAAGCTAGTAAATAAATAATTCAGATGTAAATAACTCATTTTTCTAAATATGTTCATGTTTAATGTAACCTTTTAAATTTTAATAGTGTCAGTTTGAATCTTTGAATTACACTGGTGTCCAAAATTTAAGCATAATTGGTAATTAAATAATTATTTTTAAGTAATGAAAGAAATATGAATCGGAATGTGCTGAAACTCCAGGTGTGTAAACAAAATAGTACGCGTCACATATTTTCGCGAAGAGTTTTCCCTGAAATCGAACAGGGGACCGTCAACAAATTGAAAAAGAACGAAGATCTTTTGGATAACCCTGTCAAAACTAATGTAGCAAAAGCGTTCAAACTGCACATTATGATTAATTGGCTTATTGTAATGTACTGTGTTAATTTTTACAAGGATAGCATGTATACTCGTAGAGAAATTAAGGTTTTTATAAAAACAGTCCTAAGTTTTTTGCTTATAATTTGCAGAGTTCTTAATATAAAATAGTGTTCTTTTTTGAAAAAATGACAAACATCATTGTACACAATACCCTGTCATCAGAATTAAAAAATAATAAAAATTGTATGACAAATGAGCAGGTTTACTAAATAATTTTTTACTGCGCATGCGTGAACGCTATTAAAATTTCATTTGCATATTATGTTAGTTAAATGTATAGAGTAATTTTTGTGAAAGTCTCAAAAACATAGCTTAAAAATTCTGAAAATTATCGTTGATAGAATGAGATCAAAATCCTTTATTCCCTAAATGAAGCAAAAAGATGAGGGGCTGTATCCATATTCCATTGTTTAGTGCCTACACAATATTGCACGTACAACTATATTTAGGTAAAACCCCTGATTTTTTTGCTTCCTTTAGGAATAACGGATTTTGAGTTGATTCTATAGGCTCCCATTTTCAGAATTTTCAAGCTATGTTTTTGAAACTTTTACAGAAGTTGCTCTATACGTTTAGCTAACACAATATGCAAATGACATTTTGATATCGTTGACGCATGCGCAATGAAAAATTATTTACTAAACATACTCATTTTTCATACAATTTTTATTATTTTTAAATTCTGATGACAGAGTATTGTGTACAATGGTGTTTATCATATTTTCAGAAAAGAACATTATTTTATAATAAGAACTATGCAAATTATAAGTAAAAAACTTGGAAAAATTTAGGACTGTTTTTATAAAAACCTAAATTTCTCTACGAGTATACATGCTATCCTTGTAAAAATTAACACAGTACATTACAATAAGCCAATTAATCATAATGTGCAGTTTGAACGCTTTTGCTACATTAGTTTTGACAGGGTTATCCAAAAGATCTTCGTTCTTTTTCAATTTGTTGACGGTCCCCTGTTCGATTTCGGGGAAAACTCTTCGCGAAAATATGTGACGCGTACTATTTTGTTTATACACCTGGAGTTTCAGCACATTCCGATTCATATTTCTTTCATTACTTAAAAATAATTACTTAATTACCAATTATGCTTAAATTTTGGACACCAGTGTATGTGTTTGTGTTGACTGCTCTTCCCATAATAACGTAATTAGATTTATTCTGGTAACATTTTATTTTCATTAAAAGGTGATTATTTCTTTTTGGAAAATTGGTGGCAATAATTAATCTGAATTTTTAAACAGTAATTTAATGTGACCATTAAGGGGTTAAGTAATTACATATGTGTCTACTTTAGAGAGAGAAAGAGAGATAAAAGAGGACAATAGCCGTTTCTGTGATTGGCAAAAAACTCAACAATTATGTCCCTGTAATTGTTCTTAAACAATTTTTTTCTTGCGATATAATTCCCTTCAATGCAGGACGTTCCTTTCAACATTTTAATCCACTTTTTAAAAAGAGTTCACTGTAAAAATTGAAGACCCAAATTCGGTTGAAAGATTTCTGGGTATAGTAATGTTCCTAAAATGGTACAGTAAGGATTCCAAAATGGTAGAGTATTGTTCCCAAAACAGATAACCCAAAATGGTTCAAAACAGAGCAGATCTTTATTAACATTAAATTAATCAAAATTTCTGAGTTATAATGCATATACTATCTAAGATATTTTAATTGTTTTAATGTCATTAAAAATGAGACTTTTTTTTTTAACGATTTTGTGCTTCAAACTGAACTTTCCAAATTAGAACAATGCTGTACCCAAAAATCTTTCCACCCAATTTCGGTATTTTGTTTACCAGTGTTTAGAATGTTTCTAGATATCTCTTTTAAAAGTTCTAAAATAGAAAGAAGTACGGTATTTTAGTGGCGTAAGAAGCTGTTTACCCTTAGCAAATAAGACTTGAAATAATTTTTGAAAACTTTTTTTTCTTGTTAAGTATTAATAAATTGATGTGAATAGGATTAAAAATATTTAATAATAGTCGAAAACCACGAGTCGTCATTTGGACGTTTGCCATATAAATATGCTTTGGTTCAAACTAGAAATTTGATTGTAATATAAGTTTAAAATATGCAAAAAGGAAAAACATTAAATAATAAAGTTTTATATCAAAATTCTGGTGTGAAATATTTTTGTAAAAATTGACTCTTGATGAAATTGAAAATTATGAATCAATTTTACAAAAGACTTTTATGTGTATTTTTTACTACTAAATTTGCACAATAAAGAAAGAACATTTACAGTTATTTTCAACTGTAGTATTTTTACATTTGTAGTAATTTTATTTTAAAATGAACTCGTATGGAATAAATGTAAAATATACGTTTCTGCTTTTTCTTGAATGAAATATCTAAATCAATTTTCAAAAAGTATAAAAAGTTAATAAAAGAAAACATTTTGAATTGCCAAAGGAAAAATATTTGCATATCAGATAAGGCATCCTTGGGAATACTTTAGTTGTACGGGAAATAGATGAGAAAACATTCCCACCAGATACTTCCTTTTCGGGTGTTTAGATAATCAGTATGTTACTACATTTATACGGCATATTTTAAGTTCTTTTGTTGCTGAATATTTTAATGGAAATAATACAGATATAAGAATTTGATCTTTAAGGTGTCCATCTTTAAATAAATTATAATACTATATCTGTAAGAAATTGATTTTTCATATCTTCAAATCATATAATAGAAATTTTTATATTATGTCATGAAATTGAAAAATAAGCATCAATTTTACAAAAGAATTTTATGTGTATTTTCTACTATTACATTTACACTGCAAATGGGGGGGGGGGGGAATTTACAATCGCTTAAGTTTCAGCTGTAGTATTTTTACATTTGTAGTAATTTTACTTTACAAATGCACTAGTATGGGGTAAATCTAAAATGTACATTTTTACTTTTTCTTGAAAGAAATATCTAAAGCAATTTTCTTAAAGTATCACTAATAAAAGAAAACATCTTGAATTGTCGAAGGAAAAATATTTGCATATAAGATAAGGCACCCTTGGGAATATTGTAGCTGTAAGGGAAACTGATGAGAAAAAAATTCCCACCAGATACTTCCTTTTCGGGTGTTTAGATGATTAATATGTTTATTAAATTTATACGGCATATTTTATGTTCTTTTGTTATAGAATATTTTAATGGTAATAATACAGATATAAGAAGTTGGTTTTTAATGTGTACATCTTTAAATAAATAATAATGTTGTATCTGTAAGAAATTGATTTTCCGTATCTTCAAATCAAGTAATAGAAATTTTTATATTTTGTCAGGAAATTGGAAATTATGAATCAATTTTACAAAAGATTTTATGTGTATTTTCTACTATTATAATTACACTATAGAGGGTGGACATTTGCAATTGCATAATTTTCAGTTGTAGTATTTTTACATTTGTAGTAGTTTTACTTTACAAATTAACTCGTATGAGTAAATCTAAAATATACAGTTCTGCTTTTTCTTGAAAGAAATATCGAAGGCAATTTTCTTAAAGCATCACTAATAAAAGAAAACATTTTGAATTACCGAAGGAAAAATATTTGCATATCATATAAGGCACCCTTGGAAATATTATAGCTGTAAGGAAAATAGATGAGAAAACATTCCCACCAGATACTTCCTTTTGAGGTGCTTAGAAAATCAATATGTTACTACATTTATACGGCATATTTTAAAATCTTTTGTCGTAGAATATTTTAATGGAAATAATACAGATACAAGAAGTTGATCTTTAAGATGTTCCTTAAGGTCTACATCTTTAAATAAATAGTAATGCGGTAACTGTCATAAAGTTGATTTTTCATATCTTGCATATCTATCACTTTTCTTCATCTGGAAGAAAGATAACAATCATTACTGTATATACTCATGTATAAGTGGGAGAATTTTGTATAAAAATTTTTTGATGTAGAAAACTCAAAAGGATTTATAGGAATGATAAATAAAACCGTAAGACTAAATGATATTCCAATATTGTTTAGTCCAGGGGCTTAAAAAAACATTTTTGGATTTTTACCCCACCAAGCCTCATGTTACTAGTGATAATTAGTGCTTCATTGATGACCCTTTTATATAGGCACAGTGTAGTTTTAATCTCAATTAAAGCAGAAATTCTATATAATTAATTGCATAATTTTATATATAGAGACATATAAAAAATGAATGCAGAGTGCTTCATAAATTCGTGCAAACTTTAAAAATCCATAATAAAGGAAGTAATGCTCGGAATAAAAATCAGTTTGTGCGAGTATGATCAAACAGATTTTGGATTTTTTCCCCATGCATAATAAAAAATGATTTCAAAAATAACCAATAGAAGGCCACATTGGTACGTTTTATGCAAATCAGAAATACAAAAATACACAATGAAACAAATCACAATAAAATGACATTGAGCATTTATTATAAGGTAGTAAAATATGTTCAACATGCAAAACTTTCGCGGTGCAATATTTGTGGATTTACCATTTTTATAGTTAATTTTAATCACCAGCGCTCGATCTGGTAACGATAGCATGCTGTCAGTATCGAATGACGAATCGATCTCCCCCTAGGTGTTTTATTGCTAGCTTGATTTGCACAAAACGCTTCAATATTATGTGTGAGTGCTCTCTATCGGTTACTTTTGGAAGCATTTTTTATTACACACGGAAACCTTCTTGTAATTTATTTTAATCAAGAACATCTTGATATAATCATAGTGTATTTTATTATTTAAAAATGCGAGTGGAGTTGTCCCATACAAACGTAAACTTTTTTCCTCATTTATAAATAAATAAATAAATAAAATAATAGTAAAAAGAATTAGATCGTTTAATAGGCAAAAATGAAAGGGTGTTTGGATAAGCAAACTAAAAATTTTAAAACTTAAGTTAAGATATTGAATAGGTAATCACCATTGATGGTCTTCTTAGTTGAACAACTTCACGCTCAGTTTAAACATAAGCTCTCACTATTGTATGGATCACCAAGAAAATGTTAAAATGTAATTTAAAAATACTTAAGTAAAGAAAAACAAGAATAATGAAAAAATGAGAAAAAAGACAGTAAATTAAAAAAAAAAAAATATATATATATATATATATATATATATATATATATATATATATATATATATATATATATATATATATTTATATATAATATAATATAAAATATAATATAAATATATATATATATATACATATATATATAAAATAAAACTTAAGGTTACAAAAAAAGTAAGCATTTAATTAAAAGGTAGTTTAAATTATACTAAAAAATGGTGACTATAACTGTTGTTTTAAAAAATACAAAATTCTAATTTGTGGAAAAATTCGAATTAATATACAAAGTCTGTAAAAAATTTCCAGGTTGTTTAAGATTTTTCTTGCGCGTGCAGATAAATGATAACAAAAGACCATCCATCTAAAAGTGAGAAGAAGTTGTAGTTTAATTTTTATCGACACGGGTGGTAGAAATGAGAATTTCGCATAACTACAGCATTTTTTTTTATTTTACGTACTTTGCGTAAATATCATTCCTTCTAAGTAAAACTTAATGTACGTTTAATTCATAAATTTACTTAATATGAATTTATTAACAATTTTCATCATTAAAAATTTTAGCTGATTAAATATATATATCAGATTTATTCAAAGTATTAAAAATATGCATTTAAATCACATGAATTATCGGAACGATATTAATTAAAATTTATTATATAAATTTAACTTTAACTTTAACTTAGGCCTATTTTACCTACATAAAAGGTTTTAAAATAAATGCCTATACTATATACATTTCCGGAATACTCTGTTCCAAAAAATTAAACGAAGCGTCGAAAGCAAGTAGTCTATGTGAAACTGTAAACGTTTGGGCATTTTTTTTTTAATGAATAGGAATCCTTATTCCAAAAACTACATTCATATTCGGAAAGAAAGTAAAATTTTCAGTCGAATGATTGCATTTTCTTTATGGCGATCCGGTAATAAAAAATAGCATTTTTTTTCCTATGACCTGTTACATATTTTTAGATTTACACTTATTTGAATTGGAAATGTAATACGTTATTCTTCACAATAAACAATTATCACAACAGTGCTTTCTTTTGATAAAACTGTGCAATAACAAAATTGTTTTTGGAGAGAAAGTGGGCATTTCGAATCAACTGAATACGGATATCACCATGAAAAACGTTCAAAGGCCTTCTTTTACTTATTGAATTGATAATGAATGTAAACATACCTTAAATTTAGATTTAATTGAAATGTAAAACAAGAAAATCGCCAGAAAACACACATGAAGTATAGATTACAAAAACTTTACAATACTTCACAATATTAAAAAAACCCTCACTGTTTAATGTTTATTAGGTAATACAGCAACTTAAATATATCTTATGTGCACTTGTAAATAAACTATAAATGTTCCTCTTATTATACACTATAGCAAGCATTTTAGAATTGGAGCAATGTATGTTGATTTCATTTATGCTTTCAATACAATAATACCGTTAAAAAAAGCAACAAACAGTTTTTTACACGTAAACCATTACATAGCTGCCAACTTTTAAGTATTTTTCCCATCACAAAAATTTTATAGTAAATATTGTGTTATTTAATCGTCGAAATCTTATAACTAATCAAATGGAAAATCTTTGTACAATTTCAGTGGTAGCAAAAATGCGTAAAAGTTGGCAGCTATGCCATTATGTAATTGAATTCTTTTGCACCATTCCATAATTTAATTATTAATGCTTTGCGCGCCATATTATACAGAGAGCATGTTTTCGCTCATCTCATAAATTCATATCAGTTTCATTATGTTTGCAAAAGTCATCATTCAAATACATCCGGAAACGCTTTTTCAAAAAATAACCATAAAGTAGAGGAATTGCTTTAAATTTTCTTGTAAAGGAAACTATAAAGACTTCACATTTTATTTTCAATAGTGAAAAAAGTCATATTAATCATAAATAACATTCATCAATTACATGACAATCCAAGAGTTTTTACGCGCTTACAGATAAACCGACGAATCGAATTCATAAATGTTTTTCAACTATATTGCAAAATGTTGAAAATTGTGCAAAATAAGTGTTAAAATATAAATTAAATTATTAAATTAAAGTATTAAACTATACAACAATCACAAATATCGTTTTTGAAAAATTATTTCTTTTTTTTTCTATTATTTAGGGGGAACTGGGGCACATTGATACAGCTTTTTTCTAAAAAAATTTTTGGTGTCTAGAAAGCAGAAATTTCAAGTTATTTTTTTATGTGATGTCAGCAATACCTGTGTAGTGTGCTATAAAAATGTACAATCATTGTTTTATATATTATTTTTGCATGTAATTTTTAAAAAACAAAGAAAAGTAATTTGTATCAATGTGCCCCTTCCTCGGGGCAGATTGATACACTTTGATACGTCTGGGAAAAAAGGGAGACAAAATAACACCAATGCATATTTTTCATAGAAAAGTAGTTAGCAAATCATTTTATATTATTTATAAAAATTCAAATCACCCACACTTTATTTGTAAGCAATATTAAAGCAATCAAAATTAAATGTATAATGACCTGATGTTCTGGCTGTTCCTTGTCTGATTGTTGGCTGTGATAACTTTGTCGTATCTGGTACTTCAACCCCAGCATTATCTTCTTTCTTAGGAAAGATGAAAAATTACCAAGTTTTCTGTTTATAAATCTGTTTATAAACAGAAAATAAAGGATAATTATATTAAAAATTCTGTTTTTAATATAATTATCCTGAGCTGTTCTGCAGCTTGTTTCTCTTACGTAGCACTTTTCATGTAGAACATACTTTTTCTCAGGAGAATTGATATAAATTTGAGATTTTCAAGGCTGCCGTCCTTTTCTCTAATTAGTTCTACGAACACTTTATGTTGGGTAAGTTCGTACGTTTTCTCATTGCAATAATACAATAAAATGTTCTAATATAAAGAAATTAGAGTTATTTCACTTCAATAAAAACTAATATTAGAAATTTTTAGCGAAAAATGGTTGGATTAAGGAATGCATTGTAAAAAAATAATAAAAGATAATGAAAAAAAAAACTAGAAAAGGATTTAGGTTGTATCAATGTGCCCCGACAAAGAATGTATCAATGTGCCCCATGCAGCCATTTTGAATAAAATGAGTCTCAAATCCAATACTTCATAATTTATCTAACAAAAAAGGATGAGAAACTGATAATAAGTAGTTTTACTTGCCAGGGAGAGTATTCTTTTCGGTTGAAAACGCTAGAACAGTTGTATAATACCATTTCAATTGTACAACTCAAATTTACTTTTGATCTACAAAAACAATAAATCACCCATCCCGTTTCATCAAACAACTGAATCATTCCAAGACTTTCTGTATGTAGTTGAGTGCACTAGCATCACTTTTTGGAGCTGTTGTGAAACTTCCTGTAATGACTCCGTGAGCAGTATAGGGGGAGTATCTGCTCCTTGTATCAATGTGTCCCAGTTCCCCTTATTCTTTTTTTTCTATTATCTATGATTTATTTACTTAAATGAAATCTAATACAACAATTTATAAAGTGGGAAAGACTAAAACCATCGAATATTTTACACATGTTTTATAAAAAGTTTTTCGCACCAGAATTTTTATTTAATACTATTTAATTTGTTTAATTAGTCTATTCTTGTGCCATATATACATAAAAATAAGCTATACTTTGATGGTATATTTTATAATAATATAATAAATTATTAATTTACCGATTTTGCTTTAAATAAGGGTTGGCACGGCTTATGTCAGATGGTATTAATTATGGTTTAAACCATATGTATATTTTTATAACATCCTCTAGTTATTATTTTTTCTTTCTCGACAATTACTAAAGTTATTTCTTATTTTTATTTTACTTTATTTTATTTTATTTTTTTCTGAATAAATTCAGACTTCTAATTTTATACATGGGGCCTTGGTCAATTTTATATGTATAGGAATAACTGTTCACATAAAAATAATTTTTGTTATTATTATTATTATTATTATTATTATTATTATTATTATTATTATTATTATTATTATTATTATTATTATTATTATTATTATTATTATTATTATTATTATTATTATATCTACTTAATCATCTGTTTATAGGTTGTTTACAAATATAATAAAAATAGATTACAATAGATTATATGAATATTATTATTACATCCTCTGTTTTTTTTTTTTTTTTAATCTTTTGAATATTACTAAAGTTATCTCTTATTTTTATTTTTACTTTTATATATTATTTTTATATATTTTTTTTCTCTCTAATTTCCGACTTCTAATTTTATATAGTGGGACTTGGTCTATTTTTTATGTAAAGGGTAACTGTTTAAATAAAAAATATTTTTTTTTCTTCTATTACCAACTTAATCCACTGTAGTTTGGTTGCTTACAAATAGATATTCGGTTTGTCCCAAAAACCATAGTTTAAACAAATATAAAAAACCGTTTTATGTTTTTTTTTTTTTTTTTTTTTTTTAACGAAATGTTTTTTTCACCCCTGTATTGAATATAACTATCGTAACTTGTAAGATTTTGTTTTTATAGTTAAATAATTTTTTGCATTATTTAATTGTGTTTAGTTACTATAGATGGCGACACAAACGCTTTAGTAGTAAATTCTGCATTTATCTATCTCACATGTCCAAATTAATCGATATCAATCGATTCAATTAATTCTTTAATTATAATTTAAAACTTGAAATTAGAATTAAATAGTTTAACTATTTTTATTATGTTAAAAAAAAATTTTGTCTACTTATGTTTAGTAATTAATTATTTTTGATAATAGTTATTTAAATATCTATTATTAATAAAAACTATTTTACTATTTCAACTTGCACACTGTCTAATGTGACTGCATGCAAAATTTTATTGCTAACACATGGTCGAAATTTATATTTGTAAGTTAACCTATTATATAATTTGTCTAATTATTTCCATTTGACATGATTTTTCAATTTAATTTAATCAATGTTAATTCAATTATATTATTATTTTCTTTTTCTCAATGGAAATTTTGGTTGCGATTGATAGTTGTAAGTTATCTTTATCAATACTCAATTACAGTTTAATTATTTTTCTAATATTTTTTTCTTTGAAATAGTTTTTCTATTGCAATTAATATATTGATAATTCTATTATGATCTTATTATTTTTCTAATATTGTTCTTTGAAATGAGTTCTCATTTACGATTAATCGGGTAATATGGAAATTATTTTTAGGTCTATCCTGATTTCCATTCAGAAATTAATCGCAATTAATGTGGCTATTTAGTATTGCCCTTGATAACGAGCTAAATACCACATTTTCAATTTTATTTCTAATTCTAACAACTCCTCTGTATGATATAATTTGGCATTAACAAATTTTTACAGTATTTGATGTTGATTTGTAGTATTATCTAATGGTTCTCTCTCTCTCTCTCTATATATATATATATATATATTTATATATATATTATCTTACGAAACAGTTTCTGGTTCGAATCGACTATTATCCATTGGGTAGCGATCAAAGTGGTTCCTAATGGCCGTTCTAGTGCTAAGGCATACAAGTAGCTGTATTATAGAAAAAAAAAACAGTGCCAAATATACAGGGTGTTTCAGAAATGACCGGTATATTTGAAAAATCAATAAAAACTAAACGGACAGCAATAGAAATACACCGTTTGTTGCAATATGCTTGGTATAACAGTAAATTTTCAGGCAGACAAGCTTTCGAATTTAGTTACAATTTTGAACAACAGATGGCGCTGCGGTCTGGAAAAATCTAAAGTACGATATTTTCCACATATCCACCATGCGCAGCAATTTTGAGTTTGAGTTTTGAGTGAACAATGCTTTGAGGTCTATAGCTACAAATGGCTGTTACCTCGAATGATCCATAAACCACAGAAACAAATACAGAACACTTTATTATTACAAGAAATCCAGTACATGCATTTTAATACACATCACAGGGACAACACCCGCACACCCATGCCGCTAGCTGGACTCGAACCAGGGTCCAGCGGTGTGGGAGGAGCTCACGCTACCGACCACGCCACCTGCGCAGCAATAATATACCGTAGTCTCTGAACTAAATAACAAGAAAATCGACTGCAGCGCCATCTGTTGTTGAAAATTGTCACTAATTTCTAAAGTTTGTCTGCCTGAAAACTTAATGTTATCCTAAGTATGTTGCAACAAACGGTGTATTTCTATCGCTGCCCGTTTAATTGTTATTGTTTTTTCAAATATACCGGTCATTTTTGAAACATTATGTAAGTTAAAATTACAAAATTCGTCAAGAAGTTTTATTTTTAAACTATTACTTCAACATAGTTTTGTTCCATAGAGTAAACGGAATTTCATTTAGAATTAATTATTACTGAAGTCCCTGATAATTGAACGAAATATTATTTTCATTTTTGTAGACAGTTAAAAAAATATTTTTCTTACTTCAATAAAAATTATTTGAAAACTTTAAGTCAATCTGAAAAAGAAAAAAAATGCGGTAGATAAATTACCGCCCTTCAAATACCCATGGAAAATTCTTTCTTTGATTCATTCAAGTAATGAAACTTTGAGTGTTTATTAAAGAATCGAATCCCTATTATCAACATTATAAAAATAAAACTTCGTTCAACTTTTAATACTTTTTCTTTTTATTATTTCAATTATCTCATTAAAAAATTTCTAAGCTTCAATGTAAATTTTAATGCATATTTTTGAATATTATTTGGAATTTTACGGTGTTGATTAAAAAATAGTTATATTTTTGCGTTATGAAAATTCCACTGGGAATTAATTTATTATAATACCTTTCATCTGAGGCGCAATTTTTCGTTTTTACTGAATTAGGCTATGTTTTAATGCCGAAAAAAAATCTTATCTTAATTAATGCGTTCAGTATTTCCCATTGTAGCAGCGCAAACAAGACATTGTTTACATTTAAAAGCAATATTTACAAAAATACGTATTCTAACTGTCGAAAAACGAAAAATTAAAAACACTTTAATTAAGTTTATTTGTTTCATTGATATTTTATAATAACTTGAATTTGTATAAAAAAACCTTTATTAAAAAAACCCAGCTTATTATGATCTGCTATTCATTAGCGCGTTTACTCGCATAATATTTAAAACAATCCTTGTCGGCTTGACCTATTGGCGTAGGTAATACGATGGTCAGAGATTCTCGATTTTTTTAAAATAAAACTTTCTAGTCCAAGAGCCGAGCGCACAAAACCCTAAGTCATCGAGTACAAGAAAAAAATCCTTTATTTTATGGAAGATTAGTAATAAAGGAATCTAATGATACATGTCTGCCGGTAGCGAAGTGGTGCATAAGGCCAAAAATTGATACCACTAGTGGTTGTCTCGTAGGATTAGCATTGTGTTTGCCGTACAATCAAAAGTATGAAAACATGGAAAACTGGTTGCATGAAAACACAATGTTAATCCTACGAGTGAACCACTAGTGGTATCAATTTTTGGCTTATGCCCCACTTGGCTTTCGGCAGACATGGATCATTAGATTCCTCTATTACTAATCTTCCATAAAATAAAGGATTTTTTCTTGTGCTCTACGACTGAGGTTTTTGTGCGGTCGGCTCTTGCATTATTCTAAAGATGTATTTTCCCGATTCCGTGATGTTTCCAACGATTTTGATCCGTTCACGAAATGAATCCAAATTCATTATTTCAGTCTAATATGATTACTTTTTCCTCTTTCATTTTAAAGTTTATTCACAATTAAAACATATTTCTTCGAAATTCTTTAAGCTTTTTTTCATCGAAAATGATTTTTTTTTTCTACAAACTATTTATTTCTACTTGATATTTTTACCATCAAATATTGTATTTTATATTTCTATACTAGCTGACCCGCCCGGCGTTGCCCGGGTCCGTATTAACAATATTAAACGAACTTGAAATTTGTATGATTTTATCATTAACTGGAAGCATGCAAAAATGCATTGTCTGAAATACGTCGCAGCTGACTTTGTGAAAAATCGGTTTTAAAAACGACAACTAATATTAAGCTCTAAAAATATTTAAAATGAGCAATGAGAAACACGGGAGTGAACATGTATCCAACGATTGCATTAGTTTCGTGTTAAAGTGTTGTATTTACCCGTAAAAATCACTGTTAAATCACGTAACTAATTATTTTTTTCGGATAGAAATCCCAAGTGAGATATTTTGAATTTCAAACTAATTATATCACTCTTAAATCCGACTATACTGTGAATGAAATCGATACGCGATGATAAAAGATTGGTATATAGTATTATAATTTCAGTGCCATTTAACAAAAGTGTATATTTTTAATCAAAGCATGTGTAATGTTGACTCTGTGGACAAATTCCTAACCGTAAACTTTTGTACCGTTACCATAATCTGTCTGTAACCAAACTGCGACTTAACAGTACCCTACCGTAACTTAAATATAACACAAATGTAACCTAACCGTCACTTTGAAATATCAATATAGAAGCATCATTTAAGATTTTGCTTGAAAAGTTAACATTCTTTCGTTAATGTCTTAAAATCGTCTGCACTCTGAAATCTAGATTTTAGACTAATATTTGTTATTTAAGTTTTCGCTCAAGATTTTAAAAGAATGTTTTCATCAATATATTTTATATATTGACATAGAGTTATTAATATGTTGTTAAATCATAAACATTTTTTCATCTACGTTATAAAGAATTAAAAAGATCTGAAAAAAAGAAAACTTTTAGTAATACAATTTTTAGTTCAAATCAAATGTTTTCAATATTTTATTTAATTTTATTTTGACATTTAATTATTTCGAATTTATCAATTTCAATTATTTTAAAAGCAAACATTTTTTTAAATAAATAATATAATAGATAAAAGACCATTTCAAAAAATTACTATTTCTTCGTAGATGTTTCAGCTGTAATTCATTTCTTTCAATTCGTCTTATTAATACAAAATCCCTTCCACATGCTTTTGTTTGGGATATTAAAATTTGAGCGATAAATGGTTTAATATTGCAACCCTTTTTTCCGTTTACTTCACCACCACCTATCTTTTTCCTCCATGGTTTACAACCGCTGTGATAAAAAATCATCATAAACTGACAGTTTGCCAGTCTATGAATTTTAAAGATCTGTTCCAGCTTTTTTAATTATTTATGCGAAAATTTTATGCAACCAACCAACCATAACTAAATGAAGGGAAAAAAAGAAGAAAAAAGGCGATTTTTTTATGAGAGTGATCTTTGGAATTTAATTTATTACTCAGTTAATAAATAGAATTTCGAAATTCTGAAGCTCAGGTGCATCAGGAGAGATTTGGGGCTATTCTCAAAAAAATTTTGAGCCCCGTACATGCTGTAGATTTTGCTAGCCATCGCAGACACACACACACACACACACACACACAGACAGAGCGTTTTGTTCTTTTATTAATATAGATATAAAAAAACCCATTAGAATTTCTTTAAAAAATAATAATTATATTAATAACTAGCTGACCCGCCCGGCGTTGCCCGGGTCCGTATTAGCAATATTAAACGAACTTGAAATTTGTATGATTTTATCAATAACTGGAAGCATTGTCTGAAATACGTCATTTTCATCGTTATAAAGTATTAAAAGGTTCTGAAAAAAAAAGAAAACTTTTAGTAATACAATTTTTAGTTTAAATCAAATGTTTTCAATATTTTATTTAATTTTATTCAAAATGAAAAAAGATTTTCTTAGCAGACGATTTTTTGTGATAAATACATTATCTGTTTTATATTTCTTCTGCTTTATTCCTTTTATTTATAGAGTTCAAAATGAAAAAAGATTTTCTTAGCAGACGATTTTCCTGTGCCTCAATTAATTATCCTCGGAATTCCTTTTATTTATAGAGATTTTAATTTATGTTATTTCTTAAGTAAAATACAAAAGTGAAAATTTTCTGTGGATGGTAATATGGTTTGAATTAGATTTTTTAAATGTATGTATGTGCATTGCCACACATTGTTGTGGTGTTTTGTTTCAAACACACCTGCACTTGTTTTAACAAAGTTGTATTACAAGTAGAGATAAGTAATATCGTTATGTGATTTAGCATACGACTTTTGAAATTTTTAAAGTGAGTTTTTCTACATATTTTTTTAAAAACATTTACAATTGTTTATTATTATAAATTTATTTCTTTCGGTTTCGTATACCACCAAAAGAGTTAGAATGAGCAGTTCTCATTAAACTTTGACCGGATCGAATCATATTTGTTCTTGGTAGACTGGTGTCGGTCTGAGGGAGACCCAAAGACGCATAATTCTATAAATACAGAAATGCAATTCATAGTCTCACTAATAATTATTTAAGACCCCACAATAGTCATTGAAAAAGACCCGGATAATAATATAAAGTTTATGAGAGCGTTCTTTTCAAATATCTCGCTCAAATTTTAATTTTTTTACACGATTTTTTTTTTAATTCATAGGATAGCTGAGGATGATCTACAACCGGCTTAGTTTTTACTTTTTCGATTTTGCTTACATATATTTTTATATTATAATAGTTTCAATTTCAGAACCAGTTTAAACCGGTTTTGAAATTTAAAGTATTTTTTTTAATCTGAAACCAAATTTAAAAAAGTAAAAAGAAGGCCGGTTGTGAATCAGCTATCCTATGCAAAAAAAAAAAAAAAAAAAAAATCATGTAAAAATATAAAAAATTGAGCGAGATATTTGAAAAGAACGATCCCGTATACTTTACATTATCATCCGGGTCTTTTTCTGTGACTAGTCTTGTGCCTTAAACCCTAAAAATATTTGTTTTCATTATAAGCTTTTACCAGCTACTTTGTTAGTTTGATATTCAAAAAAGAATCAATGCTAGAAACGAAATTAAACTTACGCCTCACCCCTTTCTTGAATAATAATAAAAGCCACCTTAATCGCAAAGAAAAAAAAAAAAATACTCGTAATTTAATACATGTGATTGCCGAAACTACCTTATAATTAATTATTTAAAAAGTACTTATCTATTTTTGACCTTCTATTTCCTTGGAACATATTATGGTAAAATTTTATTCAAGAGAGATGTAATTTTATTACTGTATTTTGACAATATAAAATGTCGAATTCAGACATTTTGCTACTCAACAAGAGATGGTATCTTGCACTTTCAGACAAACAATAAATTAACAATCTAAAAACTGTTTGTTGTGGAGGGGAGATATCTTACGAATGTTCTATACTGATGTCCGAATTCATCACTGCCTTCTGAGCGTGATTGTGAGCACAAACGAACTAAAAAAATCAAAAGTTTTATTTTATTATTGTAGAATTAACCCTTATAGGTAAGGTGTACTGTTAATAGTCCATGACTTTTCATACCTATTATTTTGTCTTAACAATTTTTTAGTTGTTTTCTTCATATAGAAATAATAATATAAAACTATGACTTCATTTATGTTTTGTCATTTAGTAATAACAATGAAACTTTATTTAATTTTCTTTTCATCATTGGAAATTCTTCTATTTTATACTCCATATTCTATTTTTAATCTTTAAATTAAGTATAAGTTACTTTTCTGAACGAATACTGCCTGATAAAACGCAAATAACAGCAGAAAGTTGTAATTTTTGTTAAATCCGGTTGTAATACAGTATTTTCTAAACCTCTCCAAAACTCTTCCTTATCCCATTATCATGTAAATATGAATTGTAAGATACACAAATTATGTAAATTTATTATATCTCAGACAATGAGATAATCTTTAAACTTCAGTGTGTCTATTTGGATAGTTATGATAAATTAAAAATAATTTTGTTTCCAAAATAGGGAGAAAAATTGGACCTGAAAGGATTAAATAACAAAATAATTTTTAAAGATTGCTTTTCCAAAAAGCTTTTACTTTTTGAAATTATCACTTTTAAGGTTTTTCCTTATTATTTCATTTTTAATTATTACTAGCTGACCCGCCTAACGTTGCACGGGTCAGGTAGTCTGAAATATGTGGCCGCTGATTATCTAAAAAATCATTTTTTTTTTTTTTACTAATATTTGGCGGTAAAAATACTCAAAATGCGAAACCGGGAAAGGAATATGCATCCAAGAATTGCGTGATTTTCGTGTTAAAGTGTTCATATTTATCCATAAAAATCACTGTTAAATCACATAACTACTTATTTTTTTCACACTGAAATCCCAAGTGAGATATACTTTGATTTTCAAAATAATTATATCACTCTTAAATCCGACTATACCGTAAATGAAACCGATGCTCGATAATTAGTGTATAGTATTAGGTATATTGTTTTATTGGTTAGTATATAGTATGTATTATAATTTCACAGCTATTGTACAAAATTAAGTATATATTTTTAATCGAAACGTACGTAATGTTTACCTTGTGGAAAAAATACTCATTGTAATCTAATTGTAACGTAATCATAACATATCTATAACCTAACTATAACTTAACCGTAACCTAACCGTAACTTAAATATAACATAAATGTAACCTAGTCTTCACCTTACCGAAATCTATCAGTGACTTAACTGCAACTTAACCTTAATCTAACTGCAACATAATCGTAACCTAAATGTAACCTAACCATAATAAAATATAATCTAAGACTAACCGTAACATAATTGCAACCAAATTGTAAACTAAATGTAACAAACTCTTACATAACAGTAACCAAACTCTAACTTGACACCAATTATATTCTATATATACTAACCGTACGCGTGCTAATAAGTACCTTAGTTCCTCTTTCCACAGCCAAGGAACGCAATAATAAAACAAAAATTTAATGTTTAATTTAAAAAACAGTCACTTTTGAAATATCAAATCAAAATTCGAAATTAAAATTGGTTTAATTAATTCTGTCCCAGTTTTTTAAATTATTTATGCGAAAGTTTTATACAACCAACCAACTGAAAGCAAGCGGAAACAAAGAAACGTAATTTTTATAAGCGACGCTTTATGAACCAATCTACCAAAAGCTCGCAAAGGAGAAAAGCGGAAAAAGGGCGTATTTTTGATGAGAGTGAATTCCGAATTTTAATTAATTAATTAGTCAATAAATAGAATTTTAAAATTCTGTATGTCAGGTACATCAGGAGAGACTTTGTGCAACTCTAAGAAAAATTTTAAGCCTCATACGTGCCGTAGATTTCGCTAGCCATCGCTGACGCCCACACAGATCGAGCGTTTTCTTCTTTTATTAGTATAAGATTCATTCAAAATTCCCTCAATTTTCGTAATATACGTCATAGTATTTTTGAAACAGATATTATTTAAGAAAATTATTTTATTAATAATTTTAAGTGCTTGGAAAATATTCTCTGGATCTAATATTTTTCTCGGAATTTAACTAACTTACATTTTTATCACGATTATTATTCTTGAGAAATAATATATTTATTTCTTTAAAAAAAACGAAAATACTGGTAATTCAAATTCTTTTGGGAGCCAAATTCTTTGGGAAATTCAAATTCTTTTGAAATACTCAAATTTCACAAATTATTCTGAGACTTGAAATAAAATTCAAAGTCATAAAAATGTCCATATGATTTATTTCCAGTTGAAAATTCGAAATTTGATTCAATTTTTTTGTATATTCTGTATCAGATTTCGTGCTTTCGTTTAAACTGCATCTATCTCATTAATTTTGAAGGAAACATTGTACACTTTCTCCATTTTTTTTATACATTCGTTACATAAAATGTAAATTAAATATGATCGCACATGATACATGCGTTTAATGGGGATATTTTACCTTTTCAACAATTTTATTTATTTATTTAACTTTTTTTATTTTACAAAATATGTTTTAAATAGTGAACATATTGCATTTCAATGTTCAACTAAAAGTAAATTTTGCAAAATACCGGGTAATCCAAAAGTCAGGACGAACTTTAAAAATGACTGATTCGAAAACGAATCAAGTAAAAAAGATACGGTTTGCATGGCTACGAAAAAAATAGTTCTGTATTCGACCAACAGATGATCTATAGTGTTTTATTGCACCAAAAGATGATTCACAAATGAAAAAAATGTTGACAACTTACAAGTTAGCTTAATTACAGTTAATTAGTATTGCAATAAAAGTTCAATGTGATGTCCATAAATAGGAAGTACACTTGTGAGACGAGGTGCCTCGCCGTTCACAGCATAGAATAGCATTTCTTGCTATATGGCAGACACATTTTGGCGGATGACATCTTTCAGTGCTGCTAGTGATGCCGGTTGGTCGCGGTACATTTTAGACTTCAAGAATCTTCACAGCCAAAAGTCACAGAGTGTGAAACCCGTCTATGTGACTTTGTCGAAAACAATGGACCAATTATGAAATCCGCAGTGAAGCCATACCAGACTGTCACTTTTGCATGTTGCAAGGGTACCTCAACAAATTTCAACAGAACTATTTTTTTCTACGTTGGCACACAAAACCCGGTTTCTTTTCCATCCGTTTGGTGCAAATCACACCTTTGTATCTTGATTCGTTTTCAAATTATTAACTTTTAAAGTTCGTCCTAGCTTTTGGATCGCCCTGTATATCTCCATATTTAATTAAAATTTTAAGAACGATTGCGAAAATTTGAACTTTTAAAAATCTCTACTACTTCTTTAAGTAATAATATTTATTCCCAATTATTATATTTTTTAAAATTTTCAAATGTGTATTACACAAGATTGCGCATGGATTTTTGGATAGATCTAGTATTATCTTTAAATTAAATTTTTTTGATATGTAGTTCAAAACAATGAAATCTGACACTTGATATTCTTTTATTTTTAAAATAATAGTAATAATCTGAAGGCTAATTCCATACGCAGATTTAACACATTAATAATAATAAAGAGACAAGTTTGTGTGTGTGTCAGCGCTGTTCTGAAGAGATCGCTGCACGTAGAGTTACAAAATTCGGGTGGAAGGTACCTCTAAACATGAAGTTTTGCACCTCGAAGCCTTATTTTCGATTTTTTTAATTGGAATTTTTGTATTTAATTTCTTAGACTATTTATAACGTTCTTTTTATGTTTCCAGGTGATTTTTTCACATCACTGAAAGGAATACGGTATCATTCTTTTTAACCCACTGTAGTAAATTTTGAATTTTTTTTCAATAAAGTTTATTCGGAATTCGTACAGTGATTTTTGAATTTTTAACGATTTTTAATGCTATTTTTAATGTTTTTTTTCTCATTTTGCGGCTATTTTTTGACATTGATAAAAAAAAAATTGTTTCAAACTTTCAGCCTAGTTTACTAAATTTTGTCTGCTACGATTTTTAAACTTCAGCGATTTTCAATGAGATTTTCAGCGCAATTTCGTGCGATTTTTAACAGTTTTTCGATTTTTTGTGCGTTTAGCATCGATTTTTTGTCAATTTTGTCAATATTACAGATTTTTGTACGCATGGTGGTCTTATCTATTTTTAAATTGCATGTACAAAAGACAAAAACAATAAAACTAATGAATTAGCAATAAAAGAATTATTTTGAATATCTACAGTAACCTACACTAATAAAATAACAAAACGCCCTGTCTGTGTGCGTGTGTGTTTTTGTGCGATGGCTAGCAAAATCTATGGCACGTACGAGGCTTAAAATTTTCTTAAGAGTAGCCCAAAGTTTTTTCTGATGTAACTGACATTCAGATTTTCAAAATTCTAATTATTAACTGAATGATTCCTGGCCCGTTTATCATTGCAGTCCTTTTGAATATTTTTTTCGCTAAATTTTATTTGTTCATTTTTTTAACCCTCTAAGCGTTTCTCCCGTAATATTCCGTACACTAAGCTCCAGGTTTCACTGCAATATAAGCAATGTTTAGGATATTATAATTCTATAAATTTAATGAATTTTCAAAGTATTGAAGAATGATTAAGAATCTCAAGTATTACATTTATATTCCTAAATAAGATTTTTTTATGTAATATTGAAAGAATCATATTTTATTGGCATTTAAAACAAAATGCAGAGAAAACAACATTACAATTTTACCCATTTGCAAGACGCTTGGAGAGTAACCAATTTTTCACATGTCGGCGGCAGCATATTTCAGACAACGTAATTCCACGTATTTCGAGTTAGAGATAAAATCACAAATTTCAGGTTTAATTAATATTATTATCCCGGACCCGGGAATCGCCGGGCTGGTCACCTACTGCATAATAAATACATACATTTGAAATATCTATCTCAAATACAAATAAGTTGGAAATTGCAAGTCAAACGTGGCAAATGGGGTGCGTTTTTACTATAAATATTTTTATAAATATTCAGATTTTGATGTAAACTGTTAAATTCTAATGCCAAAATGCATGAATACAAAATGTGACACGATTATACATCTATCATGGACATCCATCCATCACAGATCTGTCCAACTATGCTAACACATGTTACAATATGGACAGACAAACGGAATTTTTAAGCATTCTCGTAAAAACATAAAGTGTTAAAACGTCTAATAGATTGAAATTTGATTTTCAGAAATTTATACCCAATAGACAGTAGCATATTTTCCTTCTTTGGTACAGCCCTGTATTATTTCTACTACCGTTGCCGGTATATGATTTACATCATTTATACACACAACGCAATATGTAAAAATTTGGTTAAACTTAAAAACTTCTGTCATAACAGAAAAAATGCCCTTCTAGCAGTCATCTCGAATATACAATATTTCAGTTGCAATATAGTATCCGAAATCTTTTGTATGCCCCTGTAAATACTAATCATTTTCTATGATACAGGATGTAACACATAAGTAAACCTCAGCAACGTATATCAATTTTATTATATGTAAAATAATTTAACATTAATAAAATACGCCGAAAACAAAGTTTCACCCTATACCATTTTGCAACGGAATTCTTTTGTGTGGTTGTGTGTAAATCAATAATAAAAATTATTTGCACCGTGTATTGTGACAGAATGTATATTTTGGTTCATTTCAGTAAATGCATATCAATTTCATTTTGTTTGAAAGGTACATCATTAAATGCACTTAAACATTTTTTTCCAATTGGCCGTAATGTAACGGAAAAATTGGACCGTTTCTGTAATTAAACTATACATCCGATTTTCATAAAATTCGAAATGACTCGACAAAATTTTGAAATAATAATGTATATATAAAATTTCAAAGCATTGTGTTGGGTAGTTTTTGCTCTGTTATATGCGGATGTACTGACGGACAGACAGACAGATGGACTGAACGACGATTATAGGTGTTAGGTATTTATATTATTATGAACGCACCTAAAATGTTTTCGCTTTTCTAAAATATGTGATTGAAGAAAATATGAACATAAAGACAAAAATGTTTAAAATATTAATTTTATTTGGGTGTTTATCTTTAATACTTTACAGTGTAGTTTAAAATACGACGCATAAAATATTTCTTAAATCATCCATTAAAAATAATTTAATCCGGGAAAATAAAACTTCATAAATGCAAAATCTCCTGCAAACTCGAATACTGCTTGCGAAATTTATGCCCATTTCTGAACACTGTATACCACTATCGAAGAATCTGTTATTTCCATGGCAACAACACATTCCATTGAAATCATATCGAATGAGGCCTCCGTGGCTGAGTGGTCAAAGCATCACGCCGCTAATCGCCTTCGAGCATAGGAGGTTGGGGTTTTGAATCCCACTGGCTCCATTGCACGCAGTCTTTGTGTGGAGTTTTTTTTTTACCCAATATTAAGGGTTGAGGATCAATGCTTATCTATTCCTTACGTTTTATTCTCAATGATAAAAAATACACGCTATGCACCTAAAACGATTTGCAGTTCAAAACTTTCTATAAAACAACTGATGTAACCGATATAAATTAGTAAAGAGATTTTAGGAAATCTTAAATAAGAAAACTGAATATCGAATAAAATTTCGATGAAAAAATAATTATACAGGAAGAAACATAATAATAATAAACATTTAATAAAATTTCATAAAATAAAATAGCGCGTGAAGCTAAGTGACTTAAACGATTTAATAAAACACATGAATTTCAGTACATTAGTTCTGGTGAAAATATCATGCAGCAAAGTATCATGCGGCAAAATTATGGTCATAATAAATATTTAATGAGATTTTCGAAATTCCAGAGGAATAAAATACTGCACATAAAAGTAACAAGCACATAAAAACAACAATGATAAAATATTGTTATCTACATAATCTTTAATAATGTGAATTATAGTTTTTATATGTAAATGCAATGAAAGGATAAAGCAAAGATTAATATTGATTGCTAGCATGCATGACTGCTTGTTTTGATCATTTGCCAACATAACTTGAAAAGTGTTTTTCAATTCTGATTGTCGGTCTGTCCATGCTCTTACTTGAGTAAATATACACGGAATGCCTTGTAATTGAAGTTTACGACGCATGTTCTCTATTGAAACTGTAATGAATGTGATCCGTTTACAGGTATACAAAAAAAAATGTCTGTTACATTATGGAGTATCGAAAAAAAATCCCCAGTTTACTCTATATTTTAATGTTATAAAACTGTTTCAAATATATTAAAATTGATGAAGAAGTTGCTCTGCCAGACTCTATAATGTTGTGTAAATAATATCTATTGTGGATTTAGAGATGCACACAAAAGAATTGAAGCTCAACTTGCTTATTCACGAAAAATATAAAATATGATATGCGTTTTCTAGCCGAATTGTTGTACACTATGTAGTACATATAAAATTTTACACAAATATAACAGATGAATGAAAAAATTCAAAATTCGAATACATGTATTTTCTAACAGAAAAAAATTCACATTTTTTTGATCTTGCAATTAAACTATAATTTTTTTTTTATAAAAAAATAGTTGGATTTCATTACTGACAGCAATAAGAACTTTATTTTGTTTTACAAATATTATAAATTATATAAATTATGAAAAGAAAATTGGGTCCTAAGATTATAAGAATAATTAAAGCTCCTTGGATTTGTGGGTAAATTGGAAGGTGTTATATTTTCCTTCTAGGTTACATTATATTTCCCTATATTAAACAAATTTTACCTTTTTTACAGTCTCGTATAGTATCACAAGTTAAGATGCCACTCAAGTTACTAAAAACAGATGATAACGTTATGACTATGGGGGCGTTCTTTTCAAATATCTTGCTCAAATTTTAATATTTTTATGATTATTTTGCATTGAATAGCTGAGCCCGATCTACAGCCGGGCTAGTTTTTACTTTCTCGATTTTAATTATGTTTCTTTTATATTAGGATAGTTTCAATTTCAGAACCAGCTCTAACCCGTTCCAAAAGTTAAAGTAATTTAAAGAAAAAAAAATCTGAATCCGAATTCGAAAAAATAAAAACTAGCCCTGTTGCAGATCATTCTTAGTTATCCTATGCAAAAGAAAAAAATCATGTAAAAATATTAAAATTTGAGCGAAATATTTGAGAATAACGCCTTCATAGACTTAACATTATCATCTAGGTCATTTTTAGTGACTAGTGACTCTTAACTGTTATACCTCTTACCTTGGTATAGAAATGTGTATCAATTTCGATTAGTTTCAAACGTGTTATTTCATTTCCATCATGATTATCTGCCCTTTTACTAACAGAGTCTAGTCTATAATTATTAAAGAATGACCTTATGTTTCATGACTTAAAGTTTTGTTCTGTTACAATGACAACGACAGACGTTTCTAAGAAACTTCTTCATCTTATGAATTTTTTATATCAAATTCAATATAAATCATAACCCCTTATCAGTGACAAATCTTTTTACCTAGTACGTAACGTGCGTTGCGTTTACACTATTTTTCATAATTAATTTTCATAAAATTATTTAATTGTAAAAATCTTAGAAAACTCCTGGGAAAAAAGGCATTGGAAATTACTGGTGGGAGAAAGCATCCAAAGTCTGAAAAACAGATTTCATCCCTGCATATTATGAATACTAATAATGATGCTTGTATAAAATAATCGATAGAATTTTAATAAATGATTTTTATCCGGTAGAAGAATTCGAGCTTGAGAAAATAAAAATAAATACTTATACGAATCCAATTAAATTCATCTCAGGGAATGTCAAGTTTTATTAATGGGTATTTAAAAGAATTCTTTCCTTTTATTTTTCTAAAATAGTTCTAGACATTTTGACAGGAAATTTCAGATCTTGAGGAACAGGAAGAAATTAATTCAATGTATAAATGAAAATTTTTTAACACATAGTTTTGTATAATAAAATTAAATATATTAATGTTAATAATATAAATAGCTTAATCGCTCACAGGCTATCAAAGCCTGAGAGCTTATGCGCTCGCCCTTTCTGTATGTATGTACGTATGTTCGTGCGTACGTGCGTAACGCGATAACTCAAGATATAAATATCCGATCTACTTGAAATTTTGTATGTAGGTATGTTTTGATAAGGCGCTTCCCTGATTAGTTTTGAATTTCATCCGATATGATTAATAGGGGGGACGGGGAGCTCATGCCCTTCCCTTTAATTGATATAAATGAGTTTTTCATGCAGAATTATCAGTTTTCATTCAAGATTTAGATACCGGATCATTCTGATGAGGTGCCTTCATCATTAGTATTAGGTGCTCATTGGATAAGTATAAAGAGCGGAAATGAGGGGCTAATGCCCCTCCTCTAGATTTATATATGTGTTTTTCATGAAGAATTTATCAGATTTCATTATAATTTTAGACATAGGATCATTCTGATGACGGCACCGTCATGATTTTTTTTTTCGAGTTCATTGGATGAGTCTAAGTAAGGGGAAATATGAAGTAACTCCCCTTTAATTAAGGTTAATGAGGTTTTCCCGCAGAATTTACTCATTTGTTTCTAGTTATGGATATAGGTTCATACTGATAAGGCGCTTCTCTGATTGGTTTTGGGAATTCATAGAATAAGTTTAAATGGTAGGATTACTCTCTTAATTTATTTAAATGCGTTTTTCTTGCAGAATTAACCTATTTGCTTCAATCTTTGAATACACGTTCATAATGATAAGATGCTTCCCTAATTAGCTGTGGGATTCTTTTCTTAAGTTCTTGTGTAAGGGATACTTGCGATTACTCCTCCCTCCCTTAAATTTGATAAATGGGTTTTTATGTAAAATTGGCAGATTTGCTTTTAATTTTGTATGTAAGGTCTTTCTAATAAGGTGAATCTCTGAATAATTTTGGAAGTTTAAAGGTTAAGTATAAAAATTCGATAACTCTTCTTAAATTATATAAATGATTATAAAAAATATTTATCAAAAATTTTTTTTTTAATTTGAGATATAGATTTTTTACATGATAAAGCATGCTCCTGATTAGTTTAGGAGGTTCAATGATTAAGTATAAAAAGGGGAAATTGGGTTTCCCATATTTTAATTTGTTTTTCGAACGAAATTAACCCTTGAAAATATAAGGCTGTATTGTACAATTAGTATGTGTAGCCTGTGACCTCGATGCCATCAGTTTAACTGGACAATATTCTTTTTATTTTTTACTTCTCATCATATTTAAGAGAATGTCCGTTATAGGATAAAAATTCACATGGCAAAATCCCATACTAGTCGTTCAAAAAGACCCGGATGATAATGTTAAATCTATGTGGGCGTTATTTTCAGGTATCTCGCTCTAATTTTAATATTTTTACATGCTTATTTTGCATGGGATAGCTACAGACGATCTACAACCGGGTTAGTTTCTACTTTTTATATTTTTCAATTCATTTTGAAACCGGTTGGATCCGGCTCTGAAATTGAAACTATCATTATATAAAAAAATATATATAATCAAAATCGAAAAGGTAAAAACTATCCCGGTTGTAGATCGTCCTCAGTATCCCATGAAAAAAAATATAGTGTAAAAGTATTAAATTTTAAACTGTATATTTGAAAATAAAGCCCCTATATACTTAAAATTATTATCAGAGTCTTTTTAAGCGACTAAAGTGGCGTCGTAATCTTACTTGCTACTTGAAGACCTTCATATGTTAAAATAAATCACCCAGCTTGCTTTTTACTAAGAGTGATAGAAGCAGTGAATTTTTCTGAAAGCCACTGCAAATTAATGTAAGACAAAGGGATGATTTGGGAAAAAATAATAAAATATTAAAAAAAATCAGGAGGGATTTTAAAAATAAATATTCAATGTTTACGGAAGAATGTTTCATAATTGCTTCCCTGATTTGCCCATATACTAATGGTCAAATTCATTTTATCCATAGACAATGCGTTTTTGCCAACCATGATTTGTCTGTAATATGTACAGCACCTAAGATCCCAATTATGATTTATGATTCTCGTCAGTAAAATTTTATTTTAAATTTTGTATTATCTAATCGGAGTATTTTTCGGATTCAATTTTATCAAAATTTCTGCTTCGAACAACAGATGATAAAATATTAATAATTCTGTAAAATGCATGAAAAAACTAGACATTATTTGAAAGGTTTTTTTTAAAACTGATGAGTTAAATGGTTTGAACAACAGTTTAACATCTTAATTCGTAATAATCGGAAATATTATGGAAAAAAAACTAATAATTTAAAAAAAATACAGTATATATATATATATATTAAGAAAACAAAACAAAACAAAAAGAAACAGCAGTGTCGTCTGATTCAAATAACGGTTATTTGATTACAAAAATCTGCTAGCTTGATAGCTGTGAATTATTGCTTAGAATAATTAAATCACAGTTAACAAGTTTCACGAACAGCAGTCTCTTACTCTGAATGTATAAACAGTTAGCTGCAGACAAATCACTATCAATAATGACTGGAAATTTGAAGTACATCATCCATTATAGAAATTGTATTGATTTCAAAATCTGTTGGGAGGTTTCGCCAATTTGAAAATTATTGCTATTTTGAATAATTAAATATGACACCATCGTTTGCATCTGCTAAACATTAATGGGAATGACGTGCAAAATTTCACTGAAAATTGTTTAATAAGAGACCCCCCACAGACGAATTGTATTACACTGACATATATATAGAAGATAATTAATAAGCTTTTGGAATAATAAATCATTGTCTAAATCAGATGATCGAAAACGAAATTTTCGAGTTACCGAACATATGAAATCATTTTTCATAATTCATACATGCAAAGCTTTTTTTTTACAATGAATATATTTTTTTAGATTGACCACTAAGACCCCCCAAACAACTTTTAAATGAAAAGCGTTTACTAATACAGTCGAATCTCTCTAAAACGAAACTCCATCCAACGAATTTCTCTATTTAACGAATTTTTTGAAGGAACGGTCATTTTTTTCATTATTACATTAAAAATAATCTCCATACAGCGAAATATATAACTCCACATAAAGAAATTTTCAGAAATTTACCTTCGCTTGCTTAGACAACACTTCAAATTGTTTATGGAATACATTTATATTTGCCGTTTCCTGGTTTATATTTCTTAGCTGTATATTTCTACTTTATTGTTCATGCCAAAAAAGAACGTATTTTCCTCCGTCCCCTTCACAGGAAAAGAATCGATTTTTGATAGGAGAGGTCGTCAAATGGAAGACACTGTTTCCCACTCACATTTGCATTCCTTATTAAAATTTAAAAAATAATAATAAAGTGAAAAAGCTTTGAGATCAAAACAACCGAAAACTACAGACTTCTTCAGCAGATTTTCATGGTGTTTTACTGTCTTTTCAAATAAACATTTATTTTCTTGTTTTGAAATTGTTTAAGAAATAAAAAATAAAATAAATTAATGTTTAGTGTTAAACATTTCAAAATCTTAGTTTAGAAGCTCAATAACATTTTTTTAATAAACATTATACATTAAATGAAAAAATTAGCGATTTTCTCAATACAATGAATTTATATATATAACGAATTTTTAGACGAAACAATAAATTTCGTTATATATAGATTCGACTGTATCCTTATATTTGAGCTATTCCATCTCAATTCAGGCAGACAGTACTGATATGCGTCAAGTCACCATCACAGATTTTTTTCAAAAAAATTCAGTAGTTAGAACTAAGTGATTTATAAAATTTCCTAAAAGGATTTTTCCCTAAAAAATTTTTTTCTCTGATTACAGCACTTTAAAATTTATGAAAAAATTGGCAGTTTTCAGAAAAACTGAAAAACGCTTCATTTTGAAATGTACACAATACCAAACATATTCAACATATTCAGTCAATTTATTTTTTATAAACAGTTATTAAACTGAATTTTACTTTGGCATAGTTTTAAAGAATATAGTGACATTTTTACTTAATTAAAAAAATTAGATTTTAAGTATAAAAAATATAATTATTAGTGAATTTAAGATTTTTTTTCAGAATGAAAAAAAATATTTTAAAGCTAAACATTGATGGCAATCTAAAGACCTTTAATGGGAGTTTTACAGCAAATTTTATTTTAACTCTAAGGTGCTTACAACTTCTGTAATTCAATTTTAAATTTTGCAAAATTTTGTAAAATCACTACTTTTGAAATGCAATTTCTCAAAAACACCATTTTTTAAAAATCTGATAATATGCTCAATTCATACCTTATTAGTCTCTAATAAATACCTTACAAGCAAATCGTGTGTTTTTGCTTAGAAAATTTTATATGATTTTTTGAAAATAACATGTTGTGTGTATTTTTCAACAGACCACAAAGGCAAGTTCTTCCTTACTTAACCGAACTTGTAATGTAATTAATATTTCAAACTAAAAAATACATCACTAGTACATAATTATTACTGTTAAATTATAGCTAATCATTTGCCTAAATTTAAAATTGCGTAAAATACAGCCAATAATAAAATTAGTATTGATGATATGTTATTTCATTCCATGCTCATGAATGTGTTAAATCCATCTACAGTGTGTAAAATTTTTTTTATATAGTATGGATATAATATATTAATGTGCAAATACATACATAACAGAAGAATTAGGTAGTGAAGGTTTCTTAAATTAACTTCAACTCCTTATCGTTGAAGGTATGAAGTCGCTCAGATTGTCCTATTGTAACTGATTTTTCTGTTTCTAGAAGCACATTTTCCAATGGTTGCACATTCATATTTTTTCTTTCCAGATTCTTTTGGCCACTGGAATGCTTTATCTATGGACCATGTTGGGTACATGAATGATACTTTAATGTCATTTAGTTCTTGTGATTGATATACCATTGATTTGTCCTATCCACCAATTATTTTCATAAATGCATCCAATGACATCACCGATTTGGAAACTATGTATTGAATATTGTCTTTTCATTTGGCTGAAGGTTTCAACTTTTGTCAATTCATTTTTACTTGCTCGTTCCATATAATTTTCATTATTTACAATCACCCTATAATGTTTATATCTAATACCAACAATAGATTTTGCATTAGCATATTCTTTCTCATTATTAGTTCTATAGGATTGAGTAATATTTTTGTCTGGATGGACTAGAATGTTATTTTTTAGCAGAGAAGTTAGTTCAGCAACAAATGAGACAGAATTTTGGATAGCTTTTATTGGATCCTTTTGGAGATTAAATTTTGTTGCATAGTGCTTGTCTCAGCATCACATGCACTTTTAACATGGCCAGTACCTGAAAATATCCTCTACTTTAGTACAATTTTATTTTTGTGCAATTCATAAAACTGATACTTGTTTTTAAAATGTGCTCCATCTCCATCTGATATATACACAGGTGATTCCAGTGTTTGTAATTGGTACAACTTAAATAATTCTTTTTTTTACTTTTTCTATGTCACAAACAGCATGAGCTGTATCATGCGTTAATCATCAGAAACTATGATAAAACTCTTTATTTCTTCTCTAAAGTATGCTGTGCAGGTAACTAACGATATCTGAGTATTCTGCCAGTGGTAGCTTTGTACTTCATTTGGCAGTATTAGTGAGTAATTTTCAGCAAAGTCAAAATGCATCACAAGCGCAGATTTTTTTAAGGGGTTTGGCTTATTTAATTTTATGAATAGGAATTTTTGAAGATTAGCTTATATTTATCTGCCATAATAATGTGCATATTATTATTTTTTCATTAAAAAATATTATTATAAATATAGAGAAATAAGAAAAAGCTTGATCTTCTGGTTTCCTGAGAAAAAAAAAACTAATTGGAAAAAAACTAAACTTGAAAAAAAAAAAATCTAATTCAGTTGTAATGTATGTATTTGCATTTTAATATATTATATCCATACTATATAACAAAATATTTAACACACTGTAGATGAATTTAGCACATTTATGAGTATGGAATGAAATGACATATGATCAATACTAATTTTATTATTGGCTGTATTTTACGCAATTTTAAATTTAAGCAAATGATTAGCTATAATTTAACAGTAATAATTATGTACTAGTGATGTATTTTTTAGTTTGAAATATTAATTACATTACAAGTTCGGTTAAATAAGGAAGAACTTGCCTTTGTGGTCTGTTGAAAAATACACACAACATGTTATTTTCAAAAAATCATATAAAATATTCTAAGCAAAAACACACGATTTGCTTATAAGGTATTTATTAGAGACTAATAAGGTATGAATTGAGCATATTATCAGATTTTTAAAAAATGGTGTTTTTGAGAAATTGCATTTCAAAAGTAGTGATTTTACAAAATTTTGCATAATTTAAAATTGAATTACAAAAGTTGTAAGCACCTTAGAGTTAAAATAAAATTTGCTGTAAAACTCCCATTAAAGGTCTTTGGATTGCCATCAATGTTTAGCTTTAGAATATTTTTTTTCATTCTGAAAAAAAATCTTAAATTCACTAATAATTATATATTTTGTACTTAAAATCTAATTTTTTTAATTAAGTAAAAATGCCACTATATTTTTTAAAACTATGCCAAAGTAAAATTCAGTTTAATAACTGTTTATAAAAAATAAATTGACTGAATATGTTGAATATGTTTGGTATTGTGTTCATTTCAAAATGAAGCGTTTTTCAGTTTTTCTGAAAACTGCCAATTTTATCATGAACTTTAAAGTGCTGTAATCAGAGAAATAAATTTTTTAGGGAAAAATCCTTTTAGGAAATTTTATAAATCACTTAGTTCTAACTACTGAATTTTTTTGAAAAAAATCTGTGATGGTGATTTGACATGCCCTGCCTGAGCTGAGATGGATTTGCTCTATTATAAATGTGAAAGTGTGCCCGAAAAATTGGAATGAACTTGGCTTCAAAACGGATGGATCTCGGATGGAACGGTCTTTGAATCTTTGCATATGGATAGATTATAGAAGTGGAATGAACATAGGCTAATTTATATTTATTTTATTCAAATATTTTCCTTAATAATTCAAAATTTAATTATTTTTCATACAAAATCAATAGGCATTTTTCAGATAAAATTTAACCATTTTCCTTTCCTGTTGCCAAGAAAATAAAAAATTAGAATAATAATTTTTCAGCGGCAATGAATTTTTAATAAAAAACTTCCACGCGAAAAATTATAATAAAATAATTTAAAAGAAAATAAATATGACGTCATGTTTGAAATAAAAATAAAAGATGTATTTTTTATAATATATTTAACAAGGATATTTTTTTAGTTAATGGGAATTTTTGTGTAAAATATGGCGACATAAATTAAAAGTAAAAAGAATGAAAAAGAATTATATTTTTAATAAAATGCTCACTTATGAAAATGTGACATCTTAGTTGAAATAAAACAGGTACTTTATAGCAGTCGTTAAAAATACAAGGGGTATGAATATCAGTAGCTAATGGAGCGAGATAAATAATGACGTCATATTTAAAATGAATCAGAAATATTTTTTACTTATATTAATTAATAAGTTATAAGTTTCATACAAATGAATAATTTTATTGAAAACTCATAATTATCAATAGAAAAAAAATTTTGTGGGGAAAAGGCGGAAAATAAAACTGCTGATTAATATATTTTTGGTTCGATTTTTTAACACTTTCGAACAAAGTTGAAAAATTATTATGCTTTCGGTTTGTCTGTCTGTCTGGTCGCTTTCTAACTTTAGTAAATATACTCCGATTTCCATGAAATTTTTGGACATTCTTAACGTTTACCTAGCACGAATACCTATTGAAGATAAAGTTTCTACCATGATTAGTTTATTTACAGGGATTCTCAAAAAAATTCCTTGCATTACGGCATTATGGGGGAAATCGTTTTAATTAAATTTAACGATGTTACACCCTGTGAAACATATTCAAATTTATATGCATTTACAAAGCGCACTAAAATATGCATTTTGTACAGTATGTAGTGAAAAAGACACTTATTATTCATTTACAGGGTTACACAGAAGAATTCCATTGCATAAGAATAAAGGGAGGAACAGTTTCCGACATATTTTAATTATAGTAAACGATTTCATGTATAATCAAATTGATATACGTTGAGGCTTAATGTGAGTCATTTCATGCATAACACGAAGTGCATAGCATTTACAGGGACACACAAAAGATTTCAAATATTATATATTCTATTCGAAGTACTGTATATGAAGGATGATGACTGTTGCATGGATGAAATGCATTTTGAATTATGATATGTGCTTTTAAGTTTCGCTAAATGTATGCATATTAAATGGAGAGTATAAATGGTAATAGTATAAATAGTTAAATTTAGATATACAGGGTTACACAAAAGATCTCGGAAAGGTTACTGAATATGAGCGTAATTTACTTAAAGGTGGTTTTTAAATAAAATATGCATTTTTATTTTGAACTGCATTTAGTAAACTAAGAAATGTTTGTAGTATATATATAAAATGATATACAGGGTCCCGCAAAGAACTGGATACAAGGTTGTCTTCTGATGATAATATCTGAAAATGTAATTTAGGTAATAATAAGAAACATTTTTGTTTGAACTAAATTTTAGAAAGATACTTTCGTGTATTAAAGGCACTTGGAAAACTACAGGGCTGAACAAAAGAATTCAAGAATGTTTCTATCTATTAGTATTAATCGCTGAAAGGAAAATTTTAACCAGCAAACAAATTAGCAAATAGGAATTATCAGAAGTTTTTTACCATAAATTCGCGATAAAAAGTTAATTACACATGCTTTTCATCATCAAATTTTTTTGCTTGATTGATCAATTATTTCTTCTTTGAATGTTATGTGAACGAAGTCACGAGTAACTGCTAGTAATCAAATAAACGTTTAGAAATTATTAAAATCGATGCATTCATATCCTCAGACCAGTGTTTAACCCATCGAGTGACGGTGGGTTACATTATATCACACTTAATTTTAATCAACATTTGCTTATAAAAATTTTAATTAAAATGTAGCTTTCTGACTTTGATGGATAAAAGTTGAAAAACTGCTTTTCGTTATTTAAAAATGTTATTTTTTTAATGTTCCGATGTGAGTTAATATCATAAAAACACAATTATTTGTCCCAGAAAGGGTTAATTGACATATCTGCAAATATTTCTCTATTTACTGCTGCGTTTGCTAATCTGTTTATTTTTCTGTTTAACGCCTTCGCGACTAGAGCACTTGGTTTAATGTTTAATCTTCTACCACCCGTTTTTTAAAACAGAAAATTTTCTGTTGTTTAAAGGATCGGGGTACCCTTTAACGCATCTAAAAATCGATTAAAACAGAGTTAAAAATTAATTACAATTCTTTAGGAATATTTGAAAACAAACCCCATACAAAAATTTGAGTCTGAAGAAAAGTTATATCGAAAAGCCGTGTGAGCTTTTTCTATATAATTAATCGGTGATTTAATCTTTAAACTCAATTTTCTCAAAACAGCAATCTTGATCGTTGTACGCATGATTTCTAAAAAATGGTTGTCTAGAATTTTACGATTTTTTTCACTGAATGTATTAAACAAAGAGGCACAAAATGACGTATTATTTTGTTTCTCAAATAAAAATTTTAGAATTCACGACTACTTTTGTATTAAAAAAATAGCGATATTACGATTTTCTTTAAAATTTTTTTATTCTCGGGATCTTAAGTTATAGTTTTTCCATTTTACGTTATTTTAAAAGCATGTTATATCTCTACTCATTAAAAAAAATCTTGGAGGGTTTTAGCCATTTATATTTGAAACAACATGAGTGCAAATGAAAAAGGCATGAAAGGCATGATGGCATGAAAGAATAATTCTTTCGTAAAAAATGTATAATCTTTAGAAATAAATAAAAATAAGTTTTCATGTGTGTATACTTTTTTAAGAACTTTCATTGATCAAATAAATATTTTAATATGTGTCTAAAGTTTTTAATTAGAAGTCAATTAGATATAAAGTGACTGCAATTCTTGCAATTTTTATTTTCTTAGCTCAAGGGCTACCTGACTACTTAATTGCAAAAATGCTCCGATTAAATAAGGTAAGCTTTACAATGAAACATAACTGGTGCAAATAAAGGATTCTGAGCACCTTAAGTGGCACGTATACCGGTAACTCGTGCCCAAGGCTTTAAGCCCGAAGTCCGATTAAATTAAAGTGGTTAAAAGGACCAGAAATGGTGTCTTAAAAGAAAAAGTTGATTGGTCAAAGTATTTTTCATCTGTGCTTCAATGTATTTCTGCCAATATTATTTCAAATCAACACAACAAACCTCAAAGTCGTTTTTATGACATCATTTAAAAGTTCGTATGATCGAGTTAAGGTGATAGTCTATGCATTCCTAATCATGAAATTTGACAAAGAAATTGATTTTTTTTTCTTTTCGAGAATCATGAAACTGGATGTTTAAATCTATCTCGTGCAAAAATAATTTATGAATTCTGAAGCTTCTATGCATAAGTATAAGCTTTTATATTTATAAAAACTGTCTATATTTATGCAGTTTGTTTTACTTAAAATGCTGTTTTCTCAAAATTGAAAAATTTGCACATTTCTAACCTGAAATACAACATTTTATGCTAGCATTTATTTATGATTGTACAGAGAATATAAATTTTAACCTTTACACGGGGGCTCGGACAGCATCAATCCGGCTTAACAAGTATTCTCGGACAGATGCTATCGCAGCCCCTCTGTAAAGGTTTAAATTTATACTTTATATTCTCTATACAATCATAAATAAATGCTAGCATAAAATGTTCTATTTCAAAAATATTTTAAAGTTGAAATTTATGTGAATATGAAAATATGTATAGCTATTTATAGAGAGAATAAAGCATAACTATGAAAATATTTTTTCCCTACACTGTAAAAAAAAATTCAAGAGGTTACTAAAAATTTTTTAGTAAATTTGTATTCCACAGAATTTTTTAGTAACCATTACAAACTTTTTTTTGCAAGCGAAACAAGCATTTCTTTTGTAAACTGAACAAAAGAATTTTTTGTATAACTAACTTAAAAATTTTTAGTATGAGCCACCAAGCAAATTTTTGTAATAGCTCCAAAATTATTTTTAATAACCATTACGTGGGCTCGAAGGGTAGGAGCGTCCTTCGAGCTGCATCCAGACTTCTGGAGCGGAAGATTTTCGGCAAAACCGCAATAGATGGTAGCGCCAAACATTGCTACGGCTCCGTCAGGATATTCATAATCCCTTTATTAACGAGTACTTACACTGCATACATTCGGGGCGTATTTAGCAGTGGCCAGTATCGAACCCGGGACCTTTTAGCCTGGAGTCCGTTACTATAACCACTATGCTATCAAGGCCACACCAAGTGAGTTTTAGTAATAGCTATTAAAAATATTAAATTATTAACTCTGTTCGTTGCTAATTTTTTTCTAATAATTCTTACAGATTTTCTTGTAACCGACTAAGATTACTAAAAATTTTTTAGTAATTACAAGGATCACTAAAGTTTTTTTAGTAGATCGACACTTTTTTTTTACAGTGTACTTATATATTCAATGAACTTGTAGAATTTATGTTAACTTCTATTGTAATGTATAAAAAGTATCTCATAAATAAATATTGTCATATTTTAACCAGATATGCGCAAAAAATTCATTGTACTTGATTAAAATTTTTTCGCTGAACTGATCTGCCAAATCATCATCAGGATTAGTTCCCTTTGAAGGTATTAATCCATCTTATTCTGGCATACCAGCTATGATTCAGAAATACATATATTCAACAGATATTTGAGAATTCTCTAAAAAAATGTCACCAGAGAAAGATGGCAGCATGGTAACTCACCTCTTATATAAAAGTTAAATAAAAGATGAGTATGAAAACTGTTGCCATGAAAAATATTTTATCCGATTATAAAAATAAATATTTACTTACTGTAATATTACGGCAAAATTTGCTCAAAAAATCAACTCATCTAGAAAAAACTGTTATTGTTTCATACCGTGACGAAGTCAAATCAAATAAACCAGTGGTAGGATATCAGCACTTCTCAAGAAGAAGCTGATACAAATTTAATCTTGCACGCAATACTTGCAATCCAAAGTACAGTTCAAAAATTAACATTTTTTTCACGAGATACCGATGTTCTTATATTAGTGATCAATAAATACCTTGAGTTACTGATACAGCGTTAGTTTTAATTGGTCTTCAGAAGCGCAAGATTTCCATAGGCTTAATATATAAATCTTTAGGGCAGAAAAGATCTGAAGCTTTATTGAAACTGTATTCTCTTTCTGGATCTGACATCCCTGCTGCATTCAGTAGTAAATCAAAAACCAGATTTTGGAAGAGCTTCATAAATGCTAGCGAGAGAATTCTGAAAGCATTTGCCGCATTAGGTCAAACAGACATTATTGAGAATGAAATGTATATTGCACTTGAAGAAGACATAATGCTCACTGTACATACCAAAATTAAGTATTAAAACACTGGAAGAACTAGAATGGTGTTATTTACAAAAAAAAAAAAAAAAAAAAAAAAAAGGCTGAGGGAGCAAATATGTTTCCAACTCATGCCACTCTTTACCCAGCCATAAGAACAGCTCTTTACCAAGCGATAATTTGACAAAAAGCATACATTTTAAAACCTAATATTTCATCCCAAATGAATTTTGGTTGTACGTTAAATGATTTGTGGGGCTAGTTGAGCTAAAACCAGTTGGTAGCCCTCCCCACCAGGCTGAATCTGTATGTTAAAGGAAAATGAAGACCTACCTGTCGTGTGTGATATGCCATGTGCTCCTAAAGAACTGGTTATATCAGTACGTTGTTCATGTGTCAAGTCAAGATGTGTAGCTTGTAAATGTTCACAAAATGGAGTACCTTGTAGTGAAATGTGCTCATGTTCGGGTAAAACTTATAAATGTGATAATGTTGGAAACCTTGGTGATGAGAATTATGATCACAGTAATACCGATGATCTTACATTGTTCTGAACTTTTCCTTGCAGTTTAAAGTTTGAAAGTTTTTACCATTTAATAGGGATGAGATTTCCGTGGTTTTTGCATACCAGTATTTTGTTAGAGAAAATTTTATTTTATTTAATCGGGCATTTTTGCGATTTAACAGAACAACATATTCTCTAAAATAATACTGGTGTTCAAAAACGCGGAAATATCATCCTTACATTTAAGTACATGCTACACAATATAGAAGAACAATATAAAGATAGTAAGTAAAATTTTGCATTAAAGAATTCGTATAATTTAGTAATTTTGTATCATTAGTTCCTTTTCTATTACTACTTCCCTCTATCCCTATATTATGTGATAAATATCTATCATTAGTTTTATTACTCTATAAAGCACGAAAATGCAACGAAAAACTTTTTTTTTAAATGGATTCAAAAGCCGAATTTTTCTTTCGCATTTTCCACCTCCCTTCCAGTGAAACACTTGTTTCCCTTCCCCTTTCATCTCCTGATTGATCCCAGTCATGGCTCTCGGAGACCATTATCACTTTGCTTATTCTACAAAGCTGAAGGGGAAAAATAGGATCACTCGCAATCAGTAGCGGCTCGTCAGGGGGTGCTGCATCAATTTAGTCACACCACTAAAGTTGTATGGTAATTTCAGTTTTATCTAATCAACAAAATTTGCCGAATAAATACTATGAAAGATTCTGCTAAATTTTAGTGGTGTGAAAAATCTCATGCAGCAGTCCCTGACGAGCCGCTACTGCTCGCAATACTCAATCACGCACGCGCCTATGAAAAGTGGTAGTTAGAAAACCTACTAAACACACTTCCTTTCCAGTAGAGGATCTGGCATGTCCAAATTATTTTTTTCATTCAATAAAAGTTTTAAACATTAATATATATATATATATATATATATACCGGGTGTCTAGTAAATGACTAACCTATTTTAAAATTAAATAACAAAAAAACGGTTTGAGATAAAAATGCGCGGTTTGCAGTATTGTTTTTAGAATATCAACAAATTTTAAAGTACGCACTTCCTTAAAATAGTTCGAATTTCGGCCAAAAGATAGCGCTGGCGGCATCAGGCTGCAGAAATAGAGTCTCTTTTCTTCTATTCAAGCTTATGATCTTTCCGGCTCATTTTCCAGAATCGAATCTGAGTCGAAGTATTGAATCGACTCTCCACTCAACTGCAGAAATAGGGTTTCTTGGTTGGAACGAGATTTAAAATAACATTTAAGATTGAACCATGTCTATTCTATTAACCTCTTCAGACAAATATCACGGGGAACTACAAAAACTAGTTTAAAATCACTGTAAATCATCTCCAAAGGTGTATCAATCTATAAATAAATACTTATGACATGCAAACATTTATTACAAAACCTAAAAATAGTTTTAACAATTCTAGAAACATTTGCATTAATTTAAAGGATGTTCTTTAATGTTTCAAAATTCTCTTCGGAATATGTTATTTTAATCGCTTAACTGATTCTCTTTTATTATGTACAGTAAATTGAAAATATGGGATAAACATTAGTTTTCTTAAACTAAATTAATCGTCATATTTAATTTAAATGTTTCTTCTACTAAATAGTATGAAATTGCATTTAAAATTTTTAGTAGTGTCAGAAAGCTTTAAGTGATGAAAGAAGAAAACTATTATTGCTAGTATGTTGTGCGGGCAAATCAGTTAAATGTTTAAAACAATGGTATGCAAATAGCGTTCCCAAGTCCCCTGTCTATCAAAAAACGGGTCAATTACTTATAAATCGGCACATTGATTTTTTTAAATCTTACAATAAAGGAATCCATGTACAACAAATCATGTCTTAAACATAAAAAATATATTCATCCTGAAGTAGAAAGAAACATGCAAAATTACCTGCTAAGACAAAAACCTGCCTAAAATAAAATATTATTATTTTTTCCGAAAACCGAATAAATCACTACTTTATATTCATATTTTGTCATTTAACATATCTAAAAACTTTGTTACGAAAGCCATGAGAGATTTTAATATGTCTTTTGCACACACCTCCCTCCCTTACCCAGGATAGCAAACGTATTTATGCTGAAATGGAAGGATGTTTAAAAAGAAAAAAAAAGTACCTGTTTTTGTATCCTTATAGTCACTCCTTTTCAAAACTTCTTTACAAAAAAATCATAGATCCTGAAATATATTTTCGTCCTCACCCCCCACCCTATTTAAATTATTCTGTATGAGGAAAAGAACAAGAAAAAAATATTCTGAAAATATCTCCTGTATCTGATTTAAAATAAGTAATATTATTAAAAATATGATTTGTTATCTTTTTTAAAAATATGTATGAAAAATGCGAATTTCCAATTTATTTTGTAATATTTTCATTTATAAAATTGAACAAAAATAAGTAGACATTCAGTTATATCTAAAATATCCATGGCCCCACCAGTAGGCGATAGGTTCTGACGTTTCAACTGGTAGACGGCAGGTGCTGGGTTCGAACCCAATCGCGTCCGTCGGCTTAACCGTTCGGAGTTTTCCGTGGTTTTTTTCGAACATTGTATTTCCTTGTGTAAATATGGGTTAGGTTCCCTTAGAAAGACCCCCACGGAGGGTATCCCACCCTTTTCGGGCCTATATTCTACGTGTAGATAATCGGCCAATATAAAATAAACCAAAACAAACTAAAATATCTATAGACAATTTCATGGCAAAACATTTTTATGGAAACTTTTTACTGAAATAAAGTTTCCTTTCTTTTACTTCTAGTTTTATTAATATTACATGAGACAAAAGCTGTTGAAAACGTTTCAGAAGCCAACGCAGTATCCACTGTCCCGATCCTTTCTTTCATTTACTATCTCCCAATTCTACATTTTCTTCCTTTTGGATTCGATGACTTTAAATACGAATCGGCTTTAAAAGCCTACACTGTAAAAAAACTGACGTTTTTGCAGCATCGTCACTCCATTGCTTTTATAGAAAACGATTACTTCACCCAATTATGGAGCATTCTCATGGGTCAAAAGGGATATAGTCTATAAAAGCGGGGGGAGTGACATGCAGCAAAGGATACGAATTTTTTACTGTGTAGATTGCAATTTTTGAAGCTGTATTTGTGTAGTGTAATACCGAATATTCGTAAAAAAAGCAATAAACATTAAATATGTGCTCTTAGCACAATGTCAAGTTTAAATTTTGAAGAAGGGATTTGCGTTATCCACACTGTACAAAGAAGATGTTATTATTATGCTGATTTAAATTTTATGAAACGCCAAATGGAGTTTAAATATCCACTACTTTGACTCTTTGACCAACTCTAATTTTTTTAAGTGAGTTTGTGCTAAAGTTTTCTGCGTAAAGATGGTTTATTCCTTGGAACAACGAATATTTTTAGTATTAGAATTTCACCGCCTGAATTACAGTGTTGTGGAAACAAGACGAAGTTTCCAACGAAAATTCAATATGACTAAAGGGCCGACGAAAACCACAATTAAAAAGGGCCTCCGTGGCTGAGTGGTTAAGACATCACGCCGCTGATCGTGAGGTTGTGGGTTCGAATCCCACTGGCTCCATTGCACACACTCTTTTTGCGAAGCTCCTGGTTGTACTTCTCGTGTGCTGTAATAGTTTCTTGTGTGCTATCTCGTCCCTGTATATTGACGATGGCTTATAAGCAGGCTTCATGTCGAGCACACAAGTCAGATGTATGTTGTTCAATAAACAACACAATTAAAAGTTTGTTTGCAAAGTTTGAACGGACTGGATGCGTCAACGATGATCGTGCAGGAAACGTGGGGCCACCACATGTTTCAATCATTGATGATAGTATCCAAAACGTAAAACAGGTGATTCAAATGCGGCCTCGAACGTCTGCAAGGAAAATTGCGAGCGAATGTGGAATACGAAAATCTTCGACACATCAAATCATGAAAAGGTGCTTAAACATGTTTCCGTACAAAATTCAGGCTCGTAAACCTTTGAATGTTTGCACCACCAATCAAACAGAAATCTTCGCCAATGATTTACTTCACAAAATTGATGGTGGCGAGATTGATGTGGGATCTATTTGGTTTGCTGACGAAGCCCATTTTTATCCCGAAGGTTTTGTAAATAAGCAAAATTGGCGATTTTGGGGGAAATGAAAACCCCCATATTTCAGTAAAATCGTCATTGCATTCGCCTAAAGTCACGGTATAGGCAGCCATTTCTTCGAAAGGAATCATTGGTCCATATTTTATGTATGATACAGTAACTGCCGCACGATATCTTAATGTTCTGCATGACTTTGTGGCCATACACAATGCCTTGGAAGGTTCAAATACTTCATCGTGATTTATGCAAGATGGCGCCAGACCCCATCGAACGGACGAGATTTTTGATTTCTTCCAAGAATATTTTGATGATCGTGTCATTGCATTACATTTCAGGAACCATACAGGAAAAGGCATGGACTGGCCTCCTTACTCGCCTGATTTAAATCCTTGTGATTTTTTTCTGTGGGGTCACTTGAAAGAAGTTGTGTACCAGCAACAGCCACAAACTCTTTCCGACATTGAAAATTACGTTTATAATGTATGCCTGTCCGTTACGACCGAGACATTGTCTCGCGTATGTCAAAATTTTGTTTTGAGATTACGTCACATTATTGCTGCAGAAGGAGGTTACATTGAAAATATTGTTATTTAGTTTTTCAGTCATCAGCGCTGCCTATTGGAAAATTGTAAATTATTTTAATGCTATGCATTTTGAAAATTATACTGATTCAAATATAACAATCCAGCAAGTGGTGCTTTTTTTTTTCTCAAAACTTTTTTTTCTGCTGTTGTTATTTATGTTCAAAACGGGTAAATCATTTAGTGACATTCTGTATTTCAACTCACCTAATTCAAAAGAGGAAAGATGTAGGATTGGGAGGATGATTAAATGAAAGAAAGAGTCGGAGTAAGGAAGCGGAGAATTTCGTATGTAATTAACTATGATATCAGTACACCGTTTAGATATTCAAGAAGTTATTATTTTTGTATTTTCCTGTAAAAATGGAAACTGCTTTGGGTTCTTAAATGTTTTTAACTGCTTTTGTCTCATATAATATTTAAAAAAATATAGACTAAAAGAGATAAAATTTTATTTCAGTAAAAGGTTATTATAAGCATGTTTTGAAACACTGAAACGCCTATAGGTATTTTATGTAAAACAGAATGCCTACTAATTTTAATTCAATTTCATAAACATAAATATTACAAAATAGCTTGAACATTAGTGTTTTTCTTTATATAATTTCTAAAGAGTTTATCGAATCATTCTTTTAATAACATTCCATATTTAAAATCAGATACAGGATATAGTTTCAGAATGCTACTTTCTTTGTCATTTCGTCATACCGACTAATTTAAATAAAGGGGGGGGGGGGGGAGAGGACGAAAATATATTTCAGGATCTATAAGGTTTTTTGTAATGAAGTTTTGAAAAGGGGTGACTCACAAAATATAAAAACAGGTATGGTAAAATTTTTTTTCCTTTAACATCCTTCCATTTCAGCGGGGTTTGCTTTTGTGGGTGTGTGTGTGGGGGGGGGGGGGGTGAGGTGTGTGTAAAATACATCTTAAAATCTCTCATGGCTTTCATAATAAATATAGGTCCGAAAGGAGTGGGATGCCCTGTAGGGGTGTTTCTAAGAGAACCTAACCCGTATTTACGCAAGGAAATCCAAAATTTGAATAAAATCACGGAAATCTCCGAACGGTTAGGCCGAAGGACGCGAATGGGTTCGAACAGAGCGCTTGCCGTCTACCAGTTCAGACGTCAGAACCTAAAATTAGAGTTGGACAAAGAGTCAAATTAGTGGATATTCAAACTCCATTTGGCATTTCATAAAATTTAAATCAGCATAGTAATAACCTCTTCTTTGTACAGTGTGGATGACGCAAATCCCTTCTTCAAAATTTAAACTTGACATTGTGCTAAGAGCCACAATTTAATGTTTATTGCTTTTCTTACGGATATTAGGTATTACACTACACAAACATAACTTCAAAAATTGTAATATACACAGTAAAAAATTTGAATCTTTTGCTGCATGTCACTCCCCCGCTTTTATAGACTATATCTCTTTTGAGCCATGAGAATGCTCCATAATAGGGTGAAATAATCGTTTTCTATAAAAGCAATGGAGGGACGATGCTGCAAAAACGTCAATTTTTTACAGTGTAGGCTTTTAAAGTCGATTCGTATTTCAACTCATCGAATCCAAAAGAAAAAAAATGTAGAAGGATCGGGACAGTGGATACTGCGTTGGCTTCTGAAACGTTTTCAACAGCTTTTGTCTCATGTAATATTAATAAAACTAGAAGTAAAAGAAACGAAACTTTATTTTAGTAAAAAGTTTCCATAAAAATCTTTTGCCATGAAATTGTCTATAGATATTTTAGTTTGTTTTGGTTTATTTTATGTTGGCCGATTATCTACACATGGAATATGGGCCCGAAAAGGGTAGGATAACCTCCGTGGGGGGTCTTTCTAAGGGAACCTAAACCGTGTTTACACAAGGAAATTCAATGTTCGAAAAAAAAATCACGGAAAACTCCGAACGGTTAGGCCGACGAATGCGATTGGGTTGGAACCCAGCACTTGCCGTCTACCAGTTGAAACGTCAGAACTTATCGCAGACTGGTGGGGCCATAGATATTTTAGATATAACTGAATGTCTACTTATTTTTGTTCAATTTTATAAATAAAAATATTACAAAATAGATTGAACATTCGCATTTTCCATACATATTTTTAAAAAAGATAACAAATAATATTTTTAATAATATTTCTTATTTTAAATCAGATACAGGAGATATTTTCAGAATGTTTTTTTCTTGTTCTTTTCCTCATACAGAATAATTTAAATACGAGGGGGGGGGGTGAGGACGAAAATATATTTCAGGATCTATGATGCTTTTTGTAATGAATTTTTGAAAAGGAGTGACTATAAGGATACAAAAACAGGTACTTTCTTTTTCTTTTTAAACATTCTTCCATTTCAGCATAAATACGTTTGCTATCCTGGTTAAGGGAGGGAGGTGTGTGCAAAAGACGTCTTAAAATCTCTCATGGCTTTCGTAATACAGTTTTTAGATACGTTAAATGACAAAATATGAATATAAAGTAGTAATTTATTCGGTTTTCGGAAAAAATAATAATATTTTATTTTAGGCAGGTTTTTGTCTTAGCAGGTAATTTTGCATGTTTCTTTCTACTTCAGGATGAATATATTTTTTATGTTTAAGACATGATTTGTTGTACATGGATTCCTTTATTGTAAGATTTAAAAAAAATCAATGTGCCGATTTATAAGTAATTGACCCGTTTTTTGATAGACAGGGGACTTGGGAACGCTATTTTCATACCATTGTTTTAAACATTTAACTGATTTGCCCCCACAACATACTAGCAATAATAGTTTTCTTCTTTCATCACTTAAAGCTTTCTGACACTACTAAAAATTTTAAATGCAGTTTCATACTATTTAGTAGAAGAAACATTTAAATTAAATCTGACGATTAATTTAGTTTAAGAAAACTGGCGTTTATCCCATATTTTCAATTTACTATACATAAAAAAGAGAATCAGTTAAGCGATTAAAATAACATATTCCGAAGAGAATTTTGAAACATTAAAAAACATCCTTTAAATTAATGCAAATGTTTCTAGAATTGTTAAAACTATTTTTAGGTTTTGCAATAAATGTTTGCATGTCATAAGTATTTATTTATAGATTGATACACCTTTGGTATGTTTTACAGTGATTTTAAACTAGTTTTTGTAGTTCTCCGTGATATTTGTCTGAAGAGGTTAATAGAATAGACATGGTTCAATCTTAAATGTTATTTTAAATCTCGTTCCAACCAAGAAACCCTATTTTTGCAGTTGAGTAGAGAGTCGATTCACTACTTCGACTCAGATTCGATTCTGGAAAATGAGCCGGAAAGATCATAAGCTTGAAAAGAAGAAAAGAGACTCTATTTCCGCAGCCTGATGCCGCCAGCGCCATCTTTTGGCCGAAATTCGAACTATTTTAAGGAAGAGCGTACTTTAAAATTTGTTGATATTCTAAAAACAATACTGCAAACCGCGCATTTTTATCACAAATCGTTTTTTTGTTATTTAATTTTAAAATGGGTCAGTCATTTACTGGACACCCGGTATATATATATTATATATATATATATATAATTTTTTTCCTCGCCTTTTTCAACCCGTTCCGCTTCTCTCTTCCTCCCTAGTCGTGGGTTCCGGAGGTCCACCAATGCTTTTCTCATTCTGTAAAGTTTTAAAATATTGATGTATGTATACATATATATTTACCAGGTGTCCCAAAAATCACTGATGGATTTTAAAATTCAATAACTTGCAAACGATGACAGCTATTAAAAATTTTTTTGCAGGAGGGTTATGTATAATGTCAGGAGTTTTTTTACCGTAATTTTTTATTTTAGTTCGCATTTCAAACAATAGGTGGCGCTGACGGCGATTGAAGGCCAGATGACCAGTGTTGAGTAAAGCGTCCGACCTGGCCTTCAATCGCCGTCAGCGCCACCTATTGTTTGAGATGCGAACTAAAATTAAAAATTACAGTAAAAAAACTCCTGACATTATACATAACCCTCCTGCAAAAATTTTTTAAGGGGGTCCGGGGCCCAAAAAATTTTTTTTTTGCTATTGAAGGTAGGAATTTGAAATTTCTTTTGGAAATCAGGCATGTACTGAGTACACCAAAACACATCATAAAAATTTTCTAAAATTTAAAAAAAATTTAAATTTTAAAAATTTTTAAAAAAAAGTGGGGTAGTTTAAAATTGATATAACTCAAAATATTACTGATGGAATTTCAAAATTTTTTCACCTAATTAAACAGAATTATATTTCTTTTAATTTGTCTTCGGCGTTTAAAAAAATAATTATTTAAAAAAAAAAATTTTTATAGTGAAAATTAACATTTTTTCAATGTAATTTTTTTTTAATTTTCATATTTTAAAAAATATTCATTTTTTTAAAATTTGCCGAAGACAAATTAAAGTAAAATGTTTGAAAATATCACGTTTGAAATTTCAAATCTCTATCTTCATTGGTTTTTGAGTTATATCAATTTGAAGATGACAAATCGTCAAAAAACACATCATGGAGAAAAATGCGTTTAAAGGTGAAAAGAAAGAATTACTGTTTATAAAATGTTCAAATACCTCTCAGAAGCTTTCAGATGCATGACTGATTTATTATCTCACTTTACACTTTTGATTTAATAGAATTTTAGCAAATTTACATTTATTTTTAAAGCATTTGAAAGCCTCTGTGGACGTAATACTTTTTGGAGATGACAAGCCGTCAGTGAAGAATAAACAAAGTTTTTCCATATTCTTTCACAATTTGCATAGACAAAGTACTACAATATTTGAAAATATTATGTTTATGCTTTAAATTCTCTATAATTATTAGTTTTTAGTTGTTATATCAATTTTAACCCTTAAAATACAGAAAAAAAAAAAAAGAAAAAGAAAAAAAAACATGAATAATGAACAATGTTTACAAAAAGTGCATATACCTGCTAGAAGTATCCAGGTGCATAACTAACACCTTGTTTTACTTTGTATTTTTGATTTATTTTAATTTTAGCAAGTTCTACTTTTTTTCTGTAGTTTTTAAATGCTTCTGTAGATTTAAATAATGCTTTTCTCACATGTCAAGTTCTTATGCGCTTCAGTGCAATTAACGAAGTATTAGCAGGTGATAGAAAGAATGTTTGCAGTGCGTTTACAGATGATACCCTAACACCATGATTAAAATCAGATATGCCTCTAGCTGCAGCAATATCTACTCGCATTTTTGATGCATTAGAAACTTCGGGGCAACGTCCCCAAATCACATTGTGCAAAGATTCATTACGGTTTTGTGTTTGACCTTTTGTACACTTTTCTAATAAAGCGTCTGAAGCTAATCTTTGGAAAATCGGCATCATTTTAGCTACAACATCTTCTCGTAGAGGTGTTCTAATAGAAATTTTATGAGCAGGAGGCTTTTGATTTAGAAAAATTGCACGATTATAGAAACACCATGAATCTTCTGCTAGAGGACACTTTGAGTGTTTTGGTTTTTTATCGGTTGAGCTACAGTGCTGCAAAATTGCATATATATCTTTTTTCATATCGGAAATATTTCCCCTATTACGTATTATTGCATTTCTATAGTATCGAGTAACTTTTTTAATTGTTGCTTCTGAAAGGCTTCCATGTTTTTTTCCTCCGAGTGTAACACCTCTCGATTTTTCCGTCTCTACAAGTTTCCGTAATGCAGTCCCCATTCTTTTTCCAACATGATTGATGCACTCTGTTTTTGTTAGAATAGTTTCCTCGCCGTAAACTTTTAAAGCTTGAAGATCATGAAATGCTTTTGCATCTCCATCTGAAACGATTTCTGTATAACGAAAACCAAGATTCTCTGAACGACGCCACAATCTCACTGCCATTTCGCTTTCCATTCCACCAGATGTTCCTTCATAGTTTTTATCACAATATGGAGCATGACCTTCGTACCATGCCATAAATTCTGCAGAATCTTTTCCAAGAGCATTTGCAGTTTGTGTGCAGTTATAGCAGATTTTTGATAACACTTCGTAATCTATCACAAATCCAGTTAGAACGTCTATTATGCAACCAACCGAATAGTTTGAAGTATGTCCTCTCTTATGCCAGCTTGCATCGTAACTCACTGCAATATCTGCAACAGCTTCACTCGAAACAAAGTGAGATTGTTTTACTTTAGTGCGAACATTTTCTAAGAGCTCACATGTACTCTTTACACATGAAGAATGAACCAGTTTTAAATGTCGTGTAAAAACTTTCGAATCCATGCAATTCAAATTCATATTGTATGAAAACTTTTCCAATGCTGCATGACCTTTACCGATTTCTGTTATTGCAACTACAGCTCTTCGATTAATATCGAAAGCATTTTCTTTATCTGATACTTTATTTGAGGTGCTATTTGTAAATCTAAATCTACAATTGTTACAAATAACTTTATTGTTTTGTGCAAACCCATTAGGTTTACTAAATTCAACTTCTAAAGATGATTCTGAGCATTCTTTACAACTAACATTTGATATAATAGATTGTAAAACAGTTTGTTTTATAATGATATAATTTTCTTCTTGGGCTTCAATATAGTTTTTTTTTTTGTAGGCGATGGCATTTTTCTCTCATCTAACCGCTTTACTACAGTCATTGCAGGTTCTGCATTAAAACAAACTGATTTATTTCTCTTTTTTTGCATAGCTTCAGATTTCTGAGCAGTAGATTTTCGTTTTCTACCCATTGCTATAAATATTGTTTTAAATTTTCTAAGAAATGAATAAAAATGTTCAATTTTATGAAAACATATGAAAGTTTGCTTCTGTAATCAACACATAAACAATGTCATTATTTCAGGCATAATTTCAGTTATCAAAGTCTTATATTCATTCCATATTTACAATATATTTCTCCTATAATTTCTAGGAATATATTGACATATTTATAAAATTAAAACATCTGCATTTTAAAATAATTTAAAAAACAAACACGATAAGATGCAAGTCACCAGAGTCAGCGTAATAAAAGTTACCATGAGGAAGTTAACATTAGCAATTTGCTTCCTTTTTTGGCGTTGATTCAGTCTTTATAATAAACTATTTTTACTTATTATCTTATGCTACAAGTATATTTCTTAACATCCAATATAAATCATTTAAAAATCTTGACAATATTCCAATTAATTTCCGTCCAAACAACACATGAAAAATGAAAAGCATGCGGAACCGCGGAACAGAAAATATTGTTTACATTTCTCCCTCCTTTACATCTCATAGAAGTAGAAGTAGAAGTTTATGTGAATGAATGAATCAATGAATGAATCAAGATAAATAATTTAAAATTTGATTCACAAAATAAATAAATTTAATTTTAAAATGCTTGTTTACATTTTACGGATTATTTGTTTACGTAACCAAAGAAGCTCCATAGCAACCGCGCAGGCGCTATGGCGATAAACCACATCCATCGCAGTGAATCAGCTGAATTTGCAAAACAGTACTTAACAAAAACTACTATATCTTCGGTTCTAATTAAGATAGAAACATAATTCAAACGGCATTTTATGCAGAAATAACCAGAGAATTTTTTAATAAAATAAAAAAAAATCAAAAATGTGAAGATTTTTGGGCCCTGGACCCCCTTAAATAGCTATCACCGTTTGCAAGTTATTCAATTTTAAAATCCATCAGTCATTTTTGGGACACCCGGTATATATATATATATTTATTTAATGGAATTTTTTTCCCTTGCACCTTTTTTCCCCTTTCCCAACCCTCCCCCTCTTCAATCGTGGTTTTCGAATCTCCACCATCTCTTTTCTTAGTCTAAAATACACAAGGGAAAAAATGAGACCACTCACGGTATTTAATTAGAAAATTGCACACCTGAAAATAACCAGAAAAATCTGCTATGTACATTTCACGTTTAAAATTTTAACTATGATATTTCTAATGAAAAAACGTACAATAAATATTTATTTATTGTTACTATATAAACCTTACATTTGCTGCAGGAAGTCATTATTGACTTTAATATGTACATTCTCATTAATGGTTATTATAAACTTTACTAGTTACTTGAATTGCAAACTCTCATTAAACATACTTTGAAGGATCAATTGAAGACAGAACGTTAATGATAATATAGTGGAAAGAGGAAGCACCCATCCATTAAACATATTTAGTAATTCGACATAATATCCTGAATTTTGGCAGTTTGGACATTTTGATTTTGTTATTAAATAATAAAATAAGATCTTTTTAATAATCAAAGCAGTACTGAACATTCATTAACTAATTTTTCTTGCATTATTTCTTAACATATATTTTCAGAATTCATGCCACTAACTTCGAAAAGGACTTGAAAAAGTATTTCCGTTCCTGAGAATCGTATCTTGAAATGATACAATTGGAGCAGAATTTACAAACTTGTTTAATAATAAAGATATTTTTTTTTCACATACTCAATAGAAGAAAAATTTTCATTATTCGAAAATTCTGGCGCTTAGTATTTGAGGATTGAAATTAAGAAGTCAAATCGGATAAAAAATATAAATAAGGCCTTAAATAAGACAGTGACAGAAAAAGGCTATTAAATACGTAGACTATTATTACTATAAAACAGTGGTATACATAAGTTTAAATAGTACAAAATCTGTTATTTGCATCTATGTCATACTCACATAATATAAAAGCAAAAGCAATTCATTTTGCTGTTTTTTTCAATCCTCCACTATCAGATTTAGTTATTGTTTTATGCCGGGAATTCTGATAAATTATATTGTTGTTGTTCTAAGTCCATAACAGTTATTAAGCTATGATGTTTCTTCTTACAAGGTGTACCTTCTGGCAAAAAAATAGATAATAATAATAATAATAAATAATAAAAGGAATGAAAAATTTAACAAATTCCTAACACATTCTTCCCCATTAATAAATAGATGATGAAGAAATAAATGCAAATATTGTTAAAAAAATAATTTTTGAAACAAGATTTCTGAGCAGCTCAAACATATCGGTAGTTTCATCTTTGGTGCAGTTTTTGGTTTTATTGTTTTACTCTTACTGCTTTTTTTCGTTAAAGGATTTTGGCTTTTTTTTCGCACAGTGTCATCTTCAAAGTACCTTTTATGCAGTTAAAGGCTTAAAATTTCAACATTTTTGCTCCTCTTGTTATTGTATCGCAGTACATATTATTCTGGATATTATGACAACTAGGAATGTTATGGTGGGTATACCGGGGTAAACGTCGTGTACCTTCTAGATTTTTTTAAACACTTTGTATACCCTCTGTTTCTTAAATAATATATTAGAGTATACTCTATTTATGAATGTTAATAATAACAGCGTACATCCTTTGCCTATATCGTATACTCACTGTTTTTTATGATTACAACACTGGTGATCAACTCTGTTAATTTGACCTAAGACGAAGTAGAAGTCGAAAATGCTTATAACTCGCGATCTAATTTTCGTAGCGCGGCCGAATTTTGTTTGGTAATTTATTATGAAACAGTATTAATTTTTGGTGACAGGAGAACCCCCCCCCCCACGGTGAGGGTCGACAATTTAAAAATGCTTATAACTCGCGATCAATTTTCCTAGCGCGGCCGAATTTTGTTTGGTAATTTATTATGAGACAGTGTTAATTTTTGGTGACAGGAGATCCCCCATAGGGAGGGTCGAAAAATTTAAAATGCTTATAACTCGCAAACAATTTTCGTAGCGCGGCCAAATTTTGTTTGGTAATTTATTATGAGACAGTGTTAATTTTGGTGACAGGAGACCCCCACGGTGATGTTCGGAAAATTTAAAATTCTTATAACTCGCGATCTAATTTTCGTAGCGCGGCCAAATTTTGTTTGCTAATTTATTAAGGTATTGCATAGCTTTTATCGCGGGCTTTGAGCGCGGCGAAAGAATCTAGAAATTCCGTAACGAGAAAAAACCTAACACTTCGGCTAACGTCGCTTCAGTTTGGCAGACTTCGGCACGGTATCCTTCGGTAGACTTCGGCAGACATTGACGCGGTATTTTTCAGATATTTTGATTTTATCAAGTCTCAATCTTATGTTTTTTATTTCAGCTACTACAAACATATAGTTTCAATGATAAAAATTTCTGATAAACCTACATGTAGTGTAAGATAATAAAAATATTTTAAACGATATTAACTTCTGATTTATTCAATAAAAGAAAAAAAATTTGATATCGGTCATCACGCTCAATAAGTGTAACTTGAATTACTATCAAAGACAAAAAAAAAAAAAAAAAAAAAAAAAAAACTGCATAAATAAAATATAAGTAAATAATAAGTTGATAAAAAATGCTATGCAATAGCTTTACCGCGGCAGTCCCCGAGTGCCACGCGTATTTTTTTTTTTTTTTTTTTTTTTTTGTAAATGTTGCAACGTGTATGTAAAAGATATTTTGTTTTTAAAAGTTGTGCGAATGTTGAAACGTTCTGCATTTTCTATTTAAAAACTCGCGTATATTAAGGAATTGCTGTATTCAATAAATAAATAAACTGAGTAAATACGAATTAAAATCACAGAACTTCACATTTCGCAAAAAAAAAAAAAATAAATAAATATACGCGTACATAAAAACAAGCTTTCAGTTTGAATTACAACATATGCTAGATTTGAAAGAAAGATTTCCAAAACGCATGCACAACTGAGAGAGTGCCCCTGGTGGCTATTATGTAGGGAAAACGGAAGAAACAGAGCCTCTTAAATTAAGACACATTTGAAATAACGAAATGTCTTAAAATAAGACGTTTTCTGATACTTTAGGCCTTATTCACAGTTAGTTTACACCAAGATCATAGGAAGATATTTATTTGTCTTAAATTAAGATATTTATAAAGTCTTAATTTTCATATTAAGACTCTGTCTGAAATTCTTTTTCAGTCACACACGTGTATAAATTTAAGAGACCTCAATTTGCAATGCTTGTACCAAAATAACTTTCCAAAATAGCTTGTGTCTTTTTAATACATGTCAGCAGACGACACTCATTGTGCAGTTGGATTCAATGTGGTTTAATGTTAACACAGAAATTTTTGCTTAAGTAGCGCGAGCGGTCTCCGAGAGAGCATGACTGAAAAATGAATAACTAGCCAGATTAATTCAAAATATATTGTTTCTGAACTAAACTTTATCTGCATGTTTTTTACAATCAGAATTCCCTAATTCAGAAATCTATGTGTAATTCTTAGGGCTGCCAAAGAAACAAGGTTTTATTGTGCTCTGTGTTGTTTCTAATGGATTCTTATAGACATCCGTCCTTTCAATTCAACTCTTTGTTGTCATGGTACTGGAAGACGCGACATCCTTGCCCTTTTCTCCCCATTTGCTATAATCGAACAAAGGACGCATCTTTCTACTTATCTTACTGAAGTAGGGTGGGAAAAAAGACAGCATCATAGTTACCCAAAGATTGACCAAATAACTGATCTTGGAAAGTCAATTGATATTTCATATATCATAGTGTCTACAGTTAAACGGAAAACTTAAAAAAAAACAGTTGTCTGTGAGCCGAGCTTGCCAAGATCAGTTAAAAATAAAATATGTTTAATCTTTACCGTTGGATACAGAATTCATAAAAGCAGTGATGTAAGGATTTCTATGTACGAGTCTGCTAGCATACAACATCTCTCCTCAGTGTTGAATTCAGACATTTTTCTCCGGGTGGGATTTCTGTGGCTCCATGGAGGCATTATGGAGTTCCGGGTGTGGGGGGGGGGGATTGCACCTTTTTTGACCATTGAAAACACAAAATCTCAAATTTTTCAGGGGGGGGGTCCGCCCCGGACCACTTTTTTTAATTCAACACTGACTCCCCCCCCCCCCAACAAATTTTTGTATCTCATTTTTGGTATACGAGATTGATTGTATAGTAAAGGTAACAAAACTGACATTTAGCTCGCGCTATAGCTCGGAGCAATGACTTAGTGATATCGTAAATGTCGCTGCAATATATGCCGCAAGGGTTTAATTGTTGTTTATTTGTCTCAATTTGAAACAACATCTCCTATTTCACGAAGTGAAAGTTTAAAAATATTTAAAAGACAAAATAATTAAAGATAAATAAATATATAAAAAAAATAAAAGTAAAGAAAAGTTTGTCAACCAGATACTGTCGCTGTCTATATGAAATCATTAATTATGGGCAGGTCCTTGTTTTGTAATATAGATTGTTTTTATAGATCTTCTCGCGTCTGCTTTACGTAATTCTTATACATTTACATAATAATAAAAAACATACTTTAAGTGTTTTAAATGAAAAAAAATACACGATAAAAATTTGCATTTATGTTTAAGACGCGGACATTTATCATTTTTCTCTTATAGAAAATAATTTCTCTTGCATGTATAATTGCAAACATTTTTCCGAACAATTAATTAATCATAGTTAATTAACCTTGTTAATTATCTTATCTTTAAAAGTTTTTAAAAATATGAGAAATTATTATAGTAAGGATAATTTTATTAATGAACTCTTGAACCATTTTTTTTGTGTCTGAAATATTATAGAAATGGAAACTTAAATGCCGTTTTACTTACCCATCATACGTAGTATAGGGTAAGTCTTGCAAACGTTTTGAAAATCGAAAAATTTTTGACGGATTTACACGTTTCAGATACTGGAGATCCCGAAAAACATATTTTTTTGAAAAAAAATTTTGCCGTCCGTCCGTCTGTCTGTCTATAAACGCTCTATCTTCCGAACAAATTGAGATAGAGACTTGAAGTTTTGCATGTACTTAGTATGTAAGAATGAGACGAAGCATATTTAATATCAGTAACCTCGATTATCCGGAACTATTTTTTTTCGGACTCTTGAAAAATTCATTCTGATGAAAGGTATATAAAAATTTTGGATTTTTTTTTATTTTAAAGAGTGGATGTAAAAGGCATAAAGAACGAAGTCGATCGAATTATTAGTTGCCGAGATATGTGTAATCCTGTTTTTCGCATTTTTTGATTTTTCATGACCCTGTATTTCAATCAAATTTCGATTCAAAGATATATTTTAATTGGAAATGAGACGCTTCATCCGACGCAGTAAATTGTTAGTTAGTATGATTATTATTTTTATAGTTATAAGGATGTTTCTTTTACGCAATCCGGTATTACTTGAGTATTTTGGCGTTTTATATAATTTGTCGAATTTGGCTCATCAGCAATTCATTAATAAAGCATGACTATGTATATTAAAACTATTTAAATTTGCGTTTAAATTTTATTTTGGAATTGCAGTGCATTTTATAAATATTTTACACATATTTTATTTTCATATTTTATACTATGCATATCCATGATGGGTAAGTGTTACGGTGCCCCCCAACAACTAGTTTAATTTCTTGATTGGCATGCTACAATTAAGTTAATCTTGAAGAACACTTCTTTACTCATTTGTTGATTGTATGATATAAAAATAAAAATAAGTAATTTTAGTTAATACTCAATTATTTAATTTAATTTTAATAATTTTTTTAATGATTGATGATAAATTTGCATTTAATTAAAACATACCTCCGTTTCATTGCTCTCTTAAATATATATATATATATATATATATTGCAACATATCTAAAAAAAAAACGAAAAAAATTTTAAAATTATTATATATTAAATTTCTAGCTGTGAAATTAAGCTTGAAAATATTGAATATTTAACATGTGAATTATCACTTGCTAGCTAAGCGTAGAACCAACATGGTGAAAAATGTTGAAGTCGGGGATCGAACCCATGTTGGTTCGCCTTGTTGGTTCTACGCTTAGCTAGCAAGTGATAATTCACATGTTAAATATTCAATATTTTCAAACGTACTTTCACATCTGAAAATTTAATTATATGTTCACCGATGCTGCGTTTATTTGTGTCTCATGTTATGCCTCAAAATTGTGTGCTCATAAAGACGTCCATCTTGTGCTGCAGAGCAGCCTTACTAACATATGAGAGTGAAAAATGCCCAGCTGGGCATCGTCCTCGTAGCTTAAGCACTAGGCACAGAAAAAGACCCGGATGATAATGTAATGTCTATGGAAGTGTTCTTTTCAAATATCTCGCTCAAATTTTAATATTTTTACATGATTTTATTTGCATAGGATATCTGAGGACGATCTACAAACGACCTAGTTTTTACTTTTTCGATTTTGCTTATGTATATTTTTATATTACGATAGTTTCAATTTCATAACCGGTTTAAACAGGTTTTGAAAGTTAAAGTAATTTTTTTTTAAATCTAAAACAAAAACTGAAAATGTAAAAACTAGGCCGATTGTGGACTATCTTGTGTTCCTGAACTATCTTGTGCAAAAAGATTCATGTAAAAAATATTAAAATTTGGGCGAAATAATATGAAAAAAGGAAGAATATGAAACAAACGCCCCCATAGACTTTACATTATCATCCGAGCCTTTTTCTGTGACTAGTGTTGGTAAATGGTAGAGCACTTGGAGTGCTATTTCAAGGGTTCCGGTTTCGATCCCCGGCTTGGACATTTTTCACCTTGTTGGTTCTACGCTTAGTTAGCAAGTGATAATTCACATTATAAATATTTATTTTTAGGTGCGTTCGTAATTGTATAGTAATTCAGTCCGTCCGTCTGTTGGCGAAAAAAACTACCCAACCGAATTGTTATAAATTTAAAATAAAAAATTGTTGCATAGTTTTGTCGAGCTCTTTCAAATTTTATGGAAATCGGATGCATAGTTTATTTACAAGGGCGATCAAATTATTCCGTTCCATTACGGAGAATGGAAAAAATAGTTTCAAGTTCATTTTAATGACGCGACACTCTTCCGAACATAATAAAATTGATATAGCTATCTGAAATATATAATAAATATACATTCTGTACAATGTGTTATTAATTTACAGGTCCACACAAGAATTTCCAAATACATAATGGTATAAATGGAAAACATTATTTGGTGGGAATTTTAATTATTTATCACAGTTCATGAAATAGATATACATTGCTGAGATTTACTACACGTTACTTCCTGTATAATAGAAAGGAAATAGTGTTTACAGGGACACACAAAAGATTTCGACTAACAATCTGTATCCGAAGTACTGTATACTATTACACCAAGATCTGAGTATTTTTAAAATTCCTTTATAATACGAACGCGCATTTTCCAAATGGTTTTTTGCTTCTTTTAATGCATATATTGCCAACATTAAAATCTTTGAACTGTAACTACAGTAATGTGTACATAAATGTTTGACAGTATAAAGAAAAAAAAATGTTATGCTATAATAAAAATTCTCCAATGAAAATAAAGCGTTTTCCGATCTGAAAGCTAGTAGTACATATTTTTTAGAGACTGAAGACACTGAAGATTATTAAAATAAAAAAATATCACAACTCTGTCATATAAAATAGTACGACTGATTTTCAATATATTTTGTAAACGCAAAGTAAAATTCTTTTAAATATAAAAACTGCATCATATAATTTTTTTCTCGAATTTCATATCTAAAAAATAAATATTTCACAGCTGTGTGTTATTTGCCTATTTTTTAGTTTTATTGTTTACTCATCATTATGGTGAATCTTGTAATCGTTTTCAAAATTAAAAAAAAATTGTCGAATTTAGTCGGTTTCCGAGTCGGTTTAGTCAATTTCCTGGAGATTCCGAAAAAAAAAATTGCCTTCCGTCTGTGTATAAAAGCTATGATTATGATTTTCGGAGTTAAGGCTGTTTATTTTATGATAGTTAGTAATGGAGCATTTAAAGTTTATAGCATTATCAAGGCATGATTTTAAACACCATCTGCTGAACAAATTGAGATAAAGGCTACGCATTTTATAAATAGCTTTACACAAGTTTATTTTCATATTTTATATTATGGGTGATATGTCCCATGATGCTTACCCATGATGGGTAAGTATTACGATGGCCTAAACAACTAGTTTCTTTAAAAATCGTTCTATTGCAGTCGCTTCCTTTATAACTAAAAATATACAGCGTGTCCGAGAAAAGTTTTTATCATTCTAAACATTAATAACAAAAATACCAACAGATGAAATGGAAAGCAGGCTCCTGGAAAAAAATGAAGAAAGCTAACAAAGAAGGTCTCCATACTGGGCACACTCAGAATTTTTTGAGAAAAATACTATTTCAACTACTAAGATACGTAATAAATGATCAGTCAAATTTAGTGCCGGAATTACAGTAGAAAGCCTGTAAAAAAATAAAATACTTTAGAATAATTGGTGTGAAAAGACGAAAGTGTCACGCGATTTGGCGAGCAGCAATTTTCCCAGCCAAAAGCAAACGATTTCAATGCAACTGACAACTTTTGGAATTTTAGAATGCGTGTAAATAGCATTTAATGAATTTAAACGTAAATAATAAGTGGGTTTAATATATTTTATACACACATAGATATTGTAATGTATATATATGTAAGGAAAAAAATATTGTATTGTATAGTGGTGAATTCCATGAAAATGCGACATGGACATCATTTTTTAAATTTGAACTAAATTAGTATTTTTTTGTTCCAATTGATAGAAAATAAGCCAAATTTCATAAAAATAACAAGATATAATAAGATAATTGTAAAAATAATTTTTTATAGTTAATTATTATCAAGACTAACTTTGAAATAAAAAATCTGCTATTTTTATCTCTAGTTTAATGTCCCTTGAAGCATTTAAATATCACATAGATTTTTTAAACAAATATATCTTTTTAAAAAATGACTAACAGTATGTTTAAAAACACTAAAGTTTTCACCTGAAATATTTTAATTATTTTGCTATGGTCCCCAAACTTTATATTAGTCTTCATGTCATGTCTGTCACAGAAAATGTCGATTTTTTTATTTTCAAGAAAATCTACTTGATAAAAATTATTAACACTTTATTTTCTCTTTTTATATGTCAAAAGGAACAGTTCATAAAAAAATTGAAAGATAAATTTAAAATTTGAGTGAAATATAAAACATTAAATTTTGTCATGTCTGTCACATTTGTCATGTCTGTCACGCTAGTCATGTCTGTCACAATTAGTTTTTCAAGCAACTTTACCTTAATCTCTTTCCTAGAAAGTTATTTTTGTAATATTTTAACTTAGTGTTGATGCCAATACTATTTCTTTACAACTCAATTCAACAAAATGCTTAAATTTAGAATGCATGTAATAGTTACCAGATAATTATGTTGATACCAATTTCTTTGTTTCAGATACATTATCTGTCACAATTATTTTTTCAAACAGTTTTGCTTTAATCTTGTGATATGAAAGTTATTATTATTTAACTTGGAATTGATGGCTATGGTATTTCTTGATGTGAAACTTACACAATCTAAAGTTTTCTACCATTTAAAAGAAAATCTGCCAAATAGAAAACTTCTGGTACAAACTCATTTCAGTGAAAACTATTTGCATAATCATTAGAACGAGATTAAATCTGCTCATTGGCAGAATATTTCCTCTGCTATATATATATTACAATTATATATTATTGTTATAGTGACTCAGTCACTGTTTCTTCAGAGCCATATATAGTGATATCTGATTATGGTAATTATGACAATTATGCTGTTATAATGTTTACCAATTTGATCATTGAAAAGAATCATGATAAATAATTCAAAGTTAAAAGTCAAAGAGTTTGAATTCTAATCTGATGGAGCATCTCTACACTTCGAACAAAAAAATATATTTTCAATAACACAAAACAAATTCCCAACAGTCTGGCATTTTTCAGTGACATCACATGGAAAAGAATATATTGGTGAGACTATTAAGAATCAGTTCCTTGATGCTACTCAAGCTAGAAGTATAAATCCTAGAGCATCATGTAAGTGTGCTGAGGCTGCGAGGAAAATTGGTCCTGGAATCTATTTCTTAATGAATCACAAAAAAAAATTAAAAAATACAAAGAATGAAAGCAAAACTTGATCTGACATGGCAAGTAATCAAAACAATGCCAGGAACAAGAAAGTTGCATTGTTTCCGATCGTGTGTACCTGGCATAATATTATTTTCAATTTCAATACTGGTGCATGCATTGAAAATTACCTCTTGGAAAATGCAACAAAGCAATATAGCCAATGGGTGAATGTGCAATAAGACAATAAGGTTTATCATGGAATAATAACACAAATCGCACAGACACAGCAACAACATAAAATAAAATGCTTAGTACCAACTAAAATTAAAAGCATGTTTAAATTTGAACCTGAAGATCATGTTGTCTGGTATGAGAAGAACCAAATATTAGCAAATGTTTCAACTCCAACACTAGTCACTTCCAAGGGATTTTATAAATTTTAAATATTTTTTATAATTTATTTGAGATTCTTTTAACACAATATACCAATGTTATATCATATTGTAATCTCCAAGTTGTGATAAAAGTAAAGAAAGTAATATTTAAGAAAAAAATATTTAAATTAATAGAAAGTTGTACGCGTGTCATGTCTGTCACAAAACTTTGTCATGTCTGTCACGCTGATAAATATTTTAAAATATTTTTCTATTTACAAATTTTTCAATATTTTTCTTTCTGCTTCACATATCCAAGTCTTATTTTGTTTACTAAAAAATTCTGGACTTGGTATGCATGTCAATTAAGAGAAAATGATAATACTATGTGTCTAGTCAAAATCTATGTCTAAATTTTGTCATGTCTGTCACGGCAGGTTTTAACCCTCAATTAAATTAAGTTTTTACTTGAATTAAAATTTTAGTGTTATTTTATAGCATAAGGCCTATATTTACATCACCACATGCAATTTTTAAACTATCAATTAATATTTAGTACTTAAAGACGAACAAATAAGTTCTCTCAGTCATGTCTGTCACAAAATGGAATTCACCTAGTATGTATATTCCATCTTTATCAAAAAAACTGACCAATGCATCACATTATATAGTTCTTAAATAAGAGGATCTGTAGATTGGATGCGTTTGAGAACAAAAATGGATTTAAAAACGAGTCAGATAAAAACGCAATTTCTTATTTGAATACTTTCTTAAATTTTCAGTCCCGATGACTTTGAGAAATTCTGTTCAAAATATCCTTTTTGGTAGCTTTTTTTGAAATATATTCTGTCTTTATCAGAAAATTGACCAATGCTTCACTTTATACAGTTTCTAAATAAGAGGATCTACCATTTGGATGCATTTAAAATCAAAAATGAATTTAAAAATGAGTCAGAATATAAGCAGTTTGGATTTGAGGTTTTTTCTCCAACTCCTATTTTTGTTTAATTTCTTTTTGCTATACGAATTGGTCCTATGAAAAACTTGTCAATATAAAAGTTGTAGATATTTTTGAGAAGATGTAAAATAAATTTAATCAGATTTGATATCTTAAAAATTGACGGATTTATGGATTTTTCTATTTTTTCACCGCCCTTTTTCTTTTCGTTTTTAATTTTGTTCATAAGTAAAAGTTGGTCTTATCAAAAACTTGTAAATACAAAAGTTTTAGATAATTTTAAGAATATTTACAAAAAATTTAGTTGGACTTGATAGCTTGAAAATTGACGAAGTTATGAATTTTTTTCTCTCAAAACCCCTGTTTTTTTCGCCCCTTGAGCCCACTTCTAAATTTATCAAAAATCTGTCATGCATAAACTTTTGGCCCATTTTTAAAAAGTAATATAAACTTTAAACCGATTCGATATCTACTTTAATTAAGAAGTTATGGCGTTTTTTCGGTTTTTACAAAAACTCCCCCTATTCCGACCCCCTTGGTCCGATTTTGCCCATTAACGAACTTCGCCGAGATTTTATCCCCTTTGATTTTATGTACCAGTTTGGTGGAGATATGTGAAGAATTATAGAAGTTATCGTGTCCATAAAAAAGTGAGATAGATAGATAAATAGATAGATAGATAGATAGATATATAAACTGGTGCGATTGCAATAGGTAGTATCTCATACGAAATCTACCTAATATTTCGAAATTGTTCCCGCTCTATTTGAAACAAGCAATAGATTATTACTAAGTTAAATAAAATAAGAAAAAGAACTTTAGCTGTTAAAAATATTAATACATTACGAAACTAAGATTTAAAAGTATGTTCCATAAAGTTAGAATTAAAAGCTCAGAGAGGGCAAAATGGCAAAATTTTTTTACTTTATTACATATATATTGTTTGTTGCTGTAGTAATTTAATTTACCACTGGAAAAAATATTTTCATATATAAAAAATTCATATTGAGAAAAATTTTCTTCATACATTTCAGCGTTTTCAAAAATAAATGATACATTTTTCAATAGCAACAAAATCGAATTGACAATGCTCAATCGGACTTAGAGCTTGAAACAATTTTAATTAATTGAAATTTGAATTTCGTTTTAAATCGAAAGTTTTCATGATTAAATTTGAATATAAATACATATAAATATCGATATAAGAAATTTTTCTTAAAACTATCTAGAACTGACTAAACTAAAGTTATTCAAAGTTAATTTGTCTAAAAAAGTTGAACATGAAACTTTTTTTACCTTTAAAGTGTATTTGACATAAAAAAAGTATTTTGGAAATTGCATTTCATCGCCAACCGATGATAAATCGCCAAATAACGTAATTTCTACTAATTTTTACGGACGCTGTATTGAAATTCCGCCGAAAAACTTTTTATAAAAGTATACATCCTCATGAGAAGAAAATTCTGTATTTTTTCAGATTTTCTGAGTATGCCCATATGGAGGCCTTCCTTGTAAGAGTTTCACTAATTAATTGTTCTATAAATAACACTTAACACTAGAACTACCGATGTTTAATATATACCTAGTTTTACCGCATCCGTCAAATTGACGGATTTTTGATTATGGCTTTCATTTTAACTTTTGACTTTGTTAATGTAAATAAAAGAATATAATTAAACAAAAATAGCATTTAATTTAATAATTCATTAATTATTAATAAAAAAAGAAGCATTTTTTTTGCATTTATAGTTTAACATATTTTATCTGTATGAAATAACTATGAGACTCATATTTTACAAATACATATATCTTTCTTAGATAACGCTTGCCACAAACAATTTTAACTTAGTTAATATAAATAAAATAATATATTTTAACAAAAACAACATTTAATATAATAATTCATTAATTATTAATAAAACAGAAAACATATTTGTTGTATACATTGCAAATATAAATCGCTCTGTTTTTGTCGCACAATTGAATTTGGCGTGATTTGCGTTCTTAAGGACATTGTTTATAGTTTTATAGAGTACATTTTATTGCTTTCTGTTCTTGGTTTTCTGGGGAGGTTCCTTTACTGCAGCATGTATTATATTCAATGGAGAGTTCTTCAGATAATTGAACTAAAGATTGTTTTCTCGTTATATTTTCCTCTCAATTCTATGTAAAATCCGTGCATTGATTGCTGCCAAGTTCTAAATGTTATAAAATGTCTGCAAAGGCCATCTATGTCACCCTACTTTTGCGCTATATTTGCCGGCCTTTTGGTTAACAACATCTACTTCAAACTTAGTCTGATTATAAAGTACACAGTTGATAATTTGAAAAACAAAAAGGATAATTTGAAAGTTCTCGCTTCGTAGGCTCCTAGAGCATACAAAATATCTACAAACGCATATATATCTTCAAAAGTAATTTTCTAATCGTCCTTCTGTAAGTTATTCTCTGTCTTTTATGTAATTTACCATTCGATTATCAATTATATGCCTAAATGGGCTACTAACAATACCAAACATAATATTTCGCTTCGCATAACCAGTTGGGCGACCAAAAGTATCCTTGAATATAATATGTGATGGGATACAATGAACATAACCATTCCCTAATTTTTCTCTTTCAGTACCGTCGATAGCAATGTCTTTCTTCTGTCTTTTTTTGCTTTCTGTTTGGCTACCCGACTTAGTATCTGAGCATATTCGCAATTGCTTTCTGCTTCTGTGGATCTTTTGGGGAAGTTCATGTTCTCTCCCTGAATATTTAAAATCATATTTATCTACTTCACTTTCTTTTATACCTTGTACTCCAATTTCATATTCAGCTTCTCTGTATGAAAAATCAGCAGTATTTTCTGTGCGAGATATCTCAAAATTATCATTACTTGAATTTGTGTTCGAACTGTCTTCATTTATATTAATGAGTTTTTTGAATTCTTCGAATAATTTTTTCTTCCTGGAAATCCTTTCATTGTTGCTCAAAATTTACAAAAAATAAATTTTAATATTTTTATAAAAAACAGGGCTTCCAAATGGTCCGCGAACTGAACATCAATATTTTTTAACAGAAAATTTCATGGTAGGTTTCTACAAAATATTTGCTAAAACTAACCTCCGACGGAGGTTTTTGTACAATTTGCAAGAAAAATTTAAAGCGAAAATCTTTCTAAAAAAAATAATGATGTTCAGTTGGCGGACCATTTGAGAGCCCTGTAAAAACATGTTACCAGAATGTATGCTATTTTCCGAAATTGGACTTTTCACAGATTACACTTTGCACAAATTGCACTTTTCACCAAGAATTTTATCGCGTTAGAAGTATAGCTGATAATGACTACGTCCTGATAACATTTAACAATTGCTATTATAACATGTATGATAGAAACCTGGAGAGAACTGTGCATGGGTGACAAGGTCTAGTCCATGTCGAAAATGGAGAAGTCCGTATCATCTCGAAATTAGTTCGTTAAATGTCAAATACGTCATTTTGACGGGTCTTGGTATAAATAGGTATATGTCATACTGATTATGGAAATTAAAAGGGCTAAGATTAAATTGAATAGGAATATTTAACTATTCTTATATTTGATTAAAAATCGTGTCATAAAATTATAGAACAATATATAAATTATATCAAATTTTTAAGCATGAAATTTGAAAACCGTCAAATTGACGGTCTTGGTAGTTCTAGTGTTAATTTAGAAAAAAATTATGCTATTTCCTGGCTGCCAACCCTTTGGATTTTTTTGGCCTGGAAAAATTTAATAGAAATTTTGCCTTATTTAATCAGCCGAACAGCTATACTATTAAATGGTACTACTTGTTTATCCCTTGACCAAAAAACTGTCGCCAAACTATAAGATTAAATGCCGATAATGTATGATCGTGAATATCTCATTCAATGACATTAAATGACATTAAATACGATACAGATGTTTAAAATGTCATTAAGTGATTTTTATTTCGACGTTTTATCTGTATTTTTATCAATTATTCTACTAATTATTTCTTTTTTTCGTTATGTAAAATAAAAATTATGTCAATATGCATAATTTAGCTATTAAGTTAATTATTAGTACTTTGTAGTTTGTTGAGTACACCTTTTGCTTATCAAAAAAATTTTCATGACTAATCCAATTTTAAAACACATAGTTTAGATAAACAAAATAAATAAATCTTATAAAACAATGAAAATGCACCAAGTATCTAAATACATTTACTTTAATTAAACATGTGAGCAAAAAGCTGTTTCGAATCTACTATCGAGGTTCTTCATCAGTGCAAAATGCAGCGAGCTAGAAAAATCAAATATGAGTTATGTTTCTGTAAAAATGCTGCTAACTAAAGGAGAAAAAAATATATGTAACTCCTTCGTTTGAATAATATAAATATGAATTATTAATAATATGCAAACATTTTAATAAAAAGGATCAAATTTATGCAGAAGTAACAAAGATTGTATAAAAAATGTTTTAAAACTTAAGCCATAAACATAAAAAAACAAGGTAAGAAATCAAAAAAGAGATTTTTTTATTTTTAGAAACATCCAGTGATGATGATGCTGGAGTTTCAACTGGAATGACACAGGCAATCAGCGTTTCTCATTAACACTACAGCCGAGATTATGGGTCGTTTTGACCTGTACGAAATGAATAGATGTCGATTCGAATCAGAAAACCCTTTTGAAAATGTATTAAACACATGCTTGTACAGAAATAATTTATGTAAAGAATATAAATAAATTCGTATAAAAATTCTAATGTGAAATATTTTTATAAAATTTGAGTGAAATTGTCTAAGGTTTTAGTGTTAACACTGAATATAAAAAATTTGTAATGCGAGAAATCAATGGTTTAATGATAATACTTAGATGGTATAAACGATTTTGTTCTATTTAAGAGGGCGGTGGACGTTATTTTTTATTTTTTAAACTTTAATCTTAGCAATATGAAATTTTGTGCATAGATACATTTCAACAACTATAGAACACCTTCAAATAATTAAATAAATAAAATTAAATAAATAAAATACATTTTCATTATTCTGCAAAATTATTTACGCAGTTTATACTTACGGATTTTAAAAGAATTATATTATGATTTATTTATTTAGGTATTTTCTTTGGCAAAGTGACAACGATAGAATCATAAACAAGTAAAATAAATTCTTATATTTGGCATTTAAAGTCAATATTTTGTTAAGTTTGGTAAGTTTTTTAAGTTTTGTATTCGAAATAAAATATTGAAGAATACTTGAGATTGAAAAATAATTTTAGAATATTTTAATTGATTGAAGAATAATTTAATTGTACCAAATTAAATATATTAACTTCGTTTATAAATAATTTTTTGGAATGTATTAGTAATTTAAAAATGCCGAGAAAAAGAACACTTACTGGCCGGAACGAACGCGAACATGATTTAGCTTCAAGGCAAGAGGCTAGACATCAATATTCGAAACTATTTTTATTTATGCCAGCCTTATATCATAAATAAAAAATTCCGAGGAAATTCTTAGTTATTCGGCTGAATTTACATTTCAAAAATTTAAATGCGCCAATACATGAGATAACGTTTTTGCTTAATAAAGATGAAAAAATAATATAAAAAATAATATTACTTTCAAATATTTATCTTATTAAATAATGCTACGCGAATCCAAACAAAGCACGGCTTTTGCTAGTATCACATAAATATACTTTTTTTGCGAAGATTTTGCTATAAACCATTTTGCTCAAATAAAGGTCCACTGTCCTCTTAAATATTATGCCAATAATGTAAACATATTACGTAGGAATAATTGAAGCTGTAGACAGCAGTTTTGGCTTTAATGTACATTTCATAAGAAAAAAAATTAAATTAGATGTTTCGTATTCTTTGAGAACTTGATAAGTTAAAAAGACAGACGTTCTGTTAGAACTACAATCTCCTAAAACGATTGCTCAGACAACCTGTTACTATTTGCATTTCAAATAGATTTATCAACCAATAATCTTTGTTAGACTGTATATGTAGCCAGCACTACAGTACTTGTGCCTTATCATAGTTTGTTTTATAGCAATTCCCGCACCTCACTGCTAGTACAGAGGTATGGGACACATTTTGAAAATTACAATTTCCGTTATTATATATTTATTTTTGCATGTAATGTTTCCATATTCTTCAGGGACAAAAAGTGTTTCATCTCTTATTTTACAAACTGAAATATGTGTAAAGTAATGTTTATTTTTTTATTTTTGTAAAACGTATCCCATTCCTCCCCCTACATGTATTTTTTGAAAATACGTCAAATTTGTCGAATGCTACAGAGATGCTTACAGCAACAGTTGTTTAAAAGCAAGATTTAAATGCAGCAAACAAGGATATTGATATCGAATTTAATTATACATAGAACAAAAAATTAATTAATATAATACATCTAATATAATGCCGACAGTGTGAAATAACATTCCATTTCTAGTATTCCATTTCTAGCTGGTTGATTTACATACAAATTCAGTGAATTCTATTTGAATGATATAAATTCCTGACGAAAGTGTTAAATTATCAGTTTTACATACGATAATTACATTTCGACTTTGAATACATTATACTATCAATTCTTCGCAAACAGATTCGTAACTTATGTAAAATAGTCTACTGATGAGATATAAATGCATAAAGTTAGTCGCTTAGAATAATCGTATAATTATCAATTTAGTTTGAAGTGTTAATCAGATAAAGCATGTGATCAAGTTACCAAAACATGCATAATGTGGAGATCGGAAACTCTTAGAGAAACATTTTTGCATGCAACACAAAACTTTAATGCGTGTATTTATATGAAGGTTTAATTCAAATTTACTTGAAATAAACGAATCATTTACTGCGGGTGTTCATACATTTCTGAAAAAGAAATATAAAAACAGAAAAAGTAAAATAAGATAAGAATCTTATTTTCTAATATATTCAGTCTGAGAGATTCTGTTCAGGAATAATATTACATTATTATATCCAATATTTAAGAAATTCTTTAAAAATATTAGAAGTTACATTTTGTTTCATTCCTCGATCACAACCTACCACAGTTTATCCAATATTTTGAGAAGCTAGTTATAAAGAGCACGTGTTAAAAAAATCAAATGTGCAATCATCCATTGGTGACATTTTTTTTTTACCCTTTGACAGTCAAATGTAAATTTTGACTCTTTTTTTTTATTAACTATGTCATAGTTTAAATGAAGAAATACTCAAACTACGCTTTTCAAGTTTTTTTTCCCACTAAATGTATAACCACCTCTGTGCTGAGACAAATATCACGAAGGGCCGCAAAAACCTGTTTAAAATTGCTATAAAACATCTTCAAGGAAGTATCAGCCTATGAATCGATGAGTATTATATGCAATATGCATGCATATACTGAAAAAGCTTAGAAGTAATTGTAACAATTGTAGAAACATTTAGTGAATGTTCTCTAGTGTCTCCTACAGGCGACATCAGGATTGAGGAGGATATGAGTATCTCTTTTCGTAAATCACAGCCTTTTGATCATTGTGTATAACACAATTATTGAGAAGAATTTATTTCACTTGCCATTGATCTATGACTATGATTATTCAATGGCGTATTTTAAAAGATTTTGTAGGCCGTTGATCTGTTAAAAGAATATGCAGTTTGTTGTTTTCAAGAACATAATCCTTAATCCGTTTCCTAGAAATAAAACACTGAGACATTCAGCAGAATAAAGTGGCGTATTAATTCTATTGAAACTGTTCTTATTTTTATTAGAATCCATTCAGACATTGTTGAGGTGATCCCCCTTAACAGGAACTCCAAAAATTATGTCCTTCCTCAGTTTATCAGAAGGAGATTCCAAATCCCCGATAAATATATTTTTTCGAGCTACGTAACAAAATCGTTAAAAACAAAATGTCCGTTAACTTTGCTACATACAAAATTCAAAAATCTAATTGCGTCAATCTGGCGATAGATCACCCACGAAAAATGTTTGATAAGGATTAAATTAAAAAGCAATAAATCTTATTTTATTCGTTTAATTGGCTTTCAGTCATAATTTTATCTGTCATCATTAAAATATTATTACATTGTTTATGTGATTAAAAATATAACCTCTATGTTATAAATTATAAAAAGATTAACGAAAGAAAGTATTTCAGCTAACATAAATTTTTATATTAACAGGAAATAATTCATTATGATTACATCTACTTTATTACAAACTGAAAATTATATCAAGTTGTATTTACATTTATGTGAAAGATAGATTTTTTTATGAGATAAAAATCAAGTTACATTAAATAGGAAAAGAATTAATTTTAGGATTTAAGAAAGCTCAAAAATTAACGTATTGTAATTTAGCAAGAAATTTGATTATACTGGTCAACAGCTGTTTTGGTGCCTAGGTATTTTTAGCTGATTTTATACAATTTTTATGTGCTGAATTCAAATATAACTTTAGTTTTTGCCTAGCAGCTCGATTTTTTAAGATAAACAACTTTTTGTGCAATATATGTTGCATTATTTTAAGGTAAATCCATGTATCTAAATACACATATATAAATAAAAAAACGCAGAATTTTTATTTTTATAATATACAAATGTTAATATTTATTATTATAATATGCACATATTCAAATAATAATTTTTAAAATTTTATTTTACAAATATTTTTTACTCACAAAGATCGAGGAAAACGTCCCCGATGAAAACGATTCTCACTGAATGCTCCGGAAGCTTCTTTTCTGTGGCCTTCTGGAATATATTTTAGAACAATCCCTTTTTAAACTCAAACAGTAATCTGTCATCATATGCGCATCTCATCTTTTTTGGTAGTGTCCTCCATAGCTTTAATATTGTGGTGAAATCTTTTACCCTGTTTATCACTTGTGGTTCCTTAATTTTCAAGAAAGTGCTCTAAAGCCAGTGTAAATAGTGCACTTTAATGCTCATATTACATCCAAGAGATTTAAAACTATTATGCTTTTCATTTACCAGTTCTACATAGTTTTCTGCTTTGCGTTTGCTCGGAATGTTTTTGAGAACTGCCACAAAAGAAGTCTAGGCTTTTTGTTTAGACTCATTCGTCGAATTTACGAAGACAGGATCCTTAATCAGTTGTCTTATTTGTTGTCCGTCAAATATTTCTGCTTAAATTTCTTCATAACTCAATTGGGATGTTTTTTCCCTTATGTATGAAAGCATGATCCGTTCTTATGAACAGCCTTTACAAATTGCTTCATAAGACAGAGCTTGATATGCAATGGAGGAAGTATGATTTTCTTTCGCCCAACTAAAGGGCTAATAATGATATTCCTTTTCCCAACATCCATGTTTTCTCTCTTATGCCTCTCTTTTCTAATCCTGTGGTGTGTTTTATCCCTGCTATCCAAAGACAAGGGTATTTAGTGTAACTTCTTTGCTGACCAAAGACAATTATCTGGAAAATATTCAGAAAAACCCATTTTTTCCAACAGTCCTCTAAATTCGTGGCAAAGTATAAGATTGTTTTATTGGGAAAAGAAGCGTAGTAGACTCTTTTGTCTTGTTCGATAAAAGGTAACTTTGGCTCTTTGTTCTAGTAAATTTTTGTCCTTCAATCTTGAAGCAAGTAATTTAGAAGCTTCTTTTAAAATATTGAGATCTCTTTTGAAATCATTTAAATCATCCTGGTTCAAACAGTGAGGTATTGATGACATCTCTTCATAATCACTATCACCTTCATAGCTAGCTGAAAGATGATCAAAAGGACAGTATTCATCCTCATTAAGCTCTGGTAGCTGGTGAAACGTTGGGATCGGTAGTTCCTCTGAGTGGGGAACCGGGGGGGTGGTCTTGAAGAGACTAAATCAGGATAAGTTTACTTATTACAATTGTTTCGATTAATTCGAATAGTATTCCAGTGCTAGGCAGAAATAATAGTCATAGAAATGGTTTTGGGGTTCTCTCCAAACCATTAGTAAGCCGAATTTGAGACTTCTTTTCTCCCGTTAGCCCACTGTCATAAGTGTTCTGTACAAGTTTTACAGACTTGATGCGGCGCACAGATCACCAAGTCTAATCCTGAAATATCCAAAATAAGCTCTATTTACAAAATCAGTAACATTTTTTCTGTGATCTTTTAACGTGTATTCTCCGCATATGTAGCAAAATTCAACTGGATGATTATACAACTTCTTCTACTTGAACTCATTTAAATTCTATTCGAAACGCAAACACAACATGTTTTACGTTAAATTTATACGAATTCTAAACAAAAAATATCATGGAAGATCAATAACTTTAGAAAGTCCAAGAAAGCAAGTTTTGTCTCCATGGAGAGAACTTTGAAACTAACCTTATCTCGAGACTTTTACATTTGGCTTTATGGATGAATGGCTCAAAATCATAAGCATGCCCAGATCCTAAGTTTTGCTTGCACATCTGTTTTTTTAATGTCTTCTAGCATTTAAACGTTCTTCAAATCACCTTGAGCGTCTCTACAGGGCTAAGTGTCAGAAAGTCAGTTTAAGTGTTAAAAGTCACTTTAGTTCTAAAAAATCTTCAGTTCTCTCCGCATATTTAAAAAAGTAGAGCTGATAGAGAAAAACACATTTCATATTTAGATTCAGCGTCCTAAAAATATCCAAAATCAGCTGTAAAATCTCAGGCACCAAAAAAAAAAAAAAAAAAATTCTTTTTTAGGCCTGAGTTATGAGTATTTTAAATTGTCAATATATTATTCTACATCATGTGATCGTATAGCATAGCTATTTTGAATAAAAGTATGTGTCAGCAAAAAAAAAAAAAAAAAAAAAAGAGATTTTTTGAGTAATTACGATTTGCAAAAGATTATAAAAACAGTACCTGTTCCTTCAAAATAAAGGAATCAAACTGGTCTATTGAAAGAAAATACACTTTTATTTCAAGGCAACTGGATATGCTGACAATATGTAAAATAATTGAACGGCATTGATCTCCAGGTACATGCAAATCGAAGTGCTTTAAAAATGTTACATAGTCCTTTCAAAACTTTGGAAATCTCAAATACTAAAACGAATCGACAGGAGTATCAGAACAAGTCTAAGAAGGAGGCTCAAACATGGATATATAAAATTATCTCTCATTATTTCCGTTTACTACAGTATTGGATTTACGTTGTAGGATCGTGAGTGGCCTGTTCAATACTTTCTGGATCTTACTAGTAACTCCGTTGATCAGACAGCGAACGCGCATGAAATCTACAGAGCGTCGCTAAGAATCACAAAAAAATTATCTGCACTGTGTGCACCCGCCAAACAACATACCAAGGAAAAGACTGTGCGTGCACTACCAGTATCGCCTCAAGGAGGTAAAATATTTTTTATATGTTTATATCGTTTGTATTCTTATAATGCATCGAGACAGCGTTGGTGCAACGCTACGATAATGTACGCAAGACGAGAGGGAGAGTTGATTTGGGATGGAACAGATTACCGAAAGATCCGAAATGTGATCTAAGAAGTCTAGGCACATTGTCAGAGGAGTAGATGAATGAAACGCTTTTAGAAATAAAGGTATGAAGGAAATAAATTTCAGATTTCGAAATTGTAAATGGATAAATGTAACAATTAAAATATAGGTGCTTATTTAAAGTTATTCTGTTTAGATCTACGTAGTGTCCAGTCTGTTTGACATATCAATGAAACTTGCAATATAAACTATATAGACCACGGGGAAAAAATCTGCAATGAAAAAAAAATCTAGTTTAAATTTCGACCTCCAGGTTCAGAAGGGAGTTCATAAAAACCGAAAATATAAACTGGAAACAATATTTTTTATTTGCAGTACATATTCAATGTGCATTCCATTTGCGTCAAGCACATAATCAAAATGTATTATAGCATGTTCAACAGTAGCGAGAAGGTTTTTCCATCAATTGCAGTAACATGACGAATTACGCTTTCTTTCATATTAGACAGAGTCCGTATACTCCCTCCATACGCATGATCCTTCAGAATCCCCATATCTAGAAGCCACAGGGATTCATGTCAAAAAAACGAGGAGACCAGTCTGCAGCGCCGTAACTACTTCGATTCAAAAAATTAGAATAATGAAAAGAAATACGGTCAAGGGAAATGAAAATCGAATTTATCAAATAAATAATCAACAATATCAAATATAAAGTACTATAATATGAATCTGCACATTTTGCATATTATAAAAATGTAAACACATTACAATGAAATAGAAAATATATTTAAATCAGCTAACAACAAAAAATTCAAAATATTAGAATACTTTCTAACATGGTTCAAAAAATTAGAATAATGAAAATATATTGAACATAATTTAAACTCTAAGTATTTTTACTTGCTAATCAGTACTTTGTTGCATCACCCTTAGCTTTAATGACAGCTCTTAAACGTTCTGGCATGTTTTTAACTAAAGGTTCAGAATGTTTTTTTATCCAAATTCGCCCATATGCTCTTTATACAGCTCATATTCAAAATATTAGAATAATTGAGAAAAAGTAATAAGAAAAAATTATTTGTCATTTATTTATTTTTTATACTAAGTAAATGCAATTAAATTTCTTATACATTAAATCTGGAATGTTTAGATAAGATTTTAACATTTATAAAATATAAAATACAACACAATAAATTAGGTATACAGCTTCCTTAAACACACCAGAATATTAGAATAAAATTTAGATTGGTTCAAAATATTACAATATTTTATTTTACGCAACAATATTACCTTATGAATATGAAGTAAATGGTAGTTAATATTTTGTAGCATCCCCTTTAGCTTTCATAACAGCGTACAATCGATCTTGCATACTATATACAAGGTGTTTACAAACATTTCTTTCAATATTAGACCAAATAGACTTTATACGTGCCACTAACTCAGTTTTACTTGAAGGAGGATTTTCTTGAAGTTTTTTCTTCATTATACACCATAAGTTTTCGATGGGATTAAGATCTGGTGAATTTGGTGGCCAAGGAAGTACCTTAATGTTGCGTTGGCGGAACCAATTCTTAGTTGACACCGAGGTATGCGGGGACGCTAAACCTTGTTGAAAGATGAAATCATCTTCAAATAAATTTTCTGATGATGGAATCATGTAATATTCTAAAATTTCTTGATATATCAGAGAGTTAACCTTTTCGTAGACGATGCATAACTTTCCAGGTCCTTCTGCACTCATACAACCCCAAACCATGACACTAGCAGCAAATTTTACGGAACGTTTAAGGCATTCTTTATCAAATGCTTCTTGCTTCATTCTCCAAACTCGAATACCTTGATTACCATATGAAACACAAAACATACTTTCATCACTAAATATTATATTTTTCCAATCTTCATTGCTCCATAAACGTCTTGATTTACACCAATTCAATCTTATACGCTTTTGTCTTGCAGTCATGAGAGGTTTTGTTTTCGGTACACGAGATTCAAATTTAAATTTATGGAGACGTCTTAATGTTGTCGATGTAGAAACTCCAACTCCTTCTTCTTTCCATTTTCGGTGCAAGAATCGCACACTTTTAAAACGGTTTTTCTTAACTATACGCTTCAGTTTCCTGTCATCTCTAGCAGATGTTTTTGGTTTTCGGCCACCATTTCGGCGATTATTTTGAAATTTTCCAATTTTTGAATATTGTGTTAGTATTTTACTAACGCTCGATTGCGAACAATGTAAATAATTCGCTATAAAACATTGATTTTTACCGTGCCGATACAAATCAACCATACGAAGTTTAGTAGATTCAGGAATATCACTCACACGGCCCATTTTAAGACGAAAAAGAAACAAACTGCAAAAAAGAATACTGATTTTAAATAAAATAGTCTGAATTTAATCAATGATGCCACCAGTTAAGAATTGGTAATAATTAAAGGAGAATTAATGTGAAATATTCTAATATTTTGAACCACTTGAATAAATATTCTAATATTTTGACTTTTCAAAATAATTTTTTTTGCAATTAATCTTTTCAAAAATTATATTAAATTTAAGATAACAAGTAAGTTTAATCAACAATAAGTTCTTAATAAAAATATCGTTTGCATATTTTCGTTAAAAGACATTAAATTACCAAACGATATTTTCAATTTCTAAAAAAAAGGTAATTATTCTAATATTTTGAATATGAGCTGTACTAGAAATAAGTTCTTTCTTGTCTCTAGACGCAACTTCTTGAAGTCGTTTCTTCATAATTCCCCACAAATTCTCGATAGGATTTAGATCGGAGGAGTTTGCAGGCCAAGGGAGTACAGGTATGTCCTTATCTTTGAGCCATTTAGTTGTTGATTTGGAAGTGTGGGGAGAAGCTAAATCTTGCTGAAACAAGAAATCGTCATCACATAAATCCTCAGCTGAAGGAATCATGAAATATTCAAGAATTTCTTTATAGACTTCTGTATTGATTGTTGTGGAAACAATACACAACCTGCCTGGGCCTTCAGCAGTCATGCAGCCCCATACCATAACAGAGGTCGCAAATTTAACCGAACGTTTTAAACATTCTTTCTTATAAGCTTCATGTTTGAGTCTCCAGACACGTATACCTTGATTTCCGTGAGACACACAAAACACACTTTCATCGCTGAAAAGTATCTTTTTCCAATCGTCGTGATCCCAAAATAGCCTTTGTTTACACCATTTAACTCTAGCAGCCCTTTGCTTAGATGATAAGAATGGCTTTATCTTAGGCACACGTGATCTAAAACCTAACTTGCGAAGTCGTCGTAGTGTTGTAGATTTGGAGACATTTATACCCATTTCTTTCCATTTTCTATGCACATATCTCACACTCCGAAAACGATGTTTCTTCACAATCTTTTTTAATTGCCTTTCATCTCTTCTTGAAGTTACTGGCTTTCGACCACTTTTAAAGTGTTTATTTTGAAAACACTTATTATTAGAATATTCTTTCAAAACTCTACTCACACTTGCTTGAGAGCATTTCACTTCTTTTGCTATAAAAAGTTGTGTTTTTCCTATTTCGTGCAAGTACACAATACGATATTTCGCAGCCTCAGATAAATCGCTCTTCCGTCCCATATTAAGCAAATACTACGCTACAATCAAATGCCAAACGACTTTTCATTTTCAACGGAGCACATTTTATAGTCCCACAGATGTTAATCCCGCAGCCGTTCTCCCAACTTATAAGAAAAATTTGAATATTCTAATTTTTTGAACCATGCTATCGAGGTATTCTATTTCTTTGAATTATACTAATATTTTTTAAATAGTTAATTATTAATATATCAGATAAAAATAAATATTTATGTTATATTTATAAATGCTCTGAAGATAATTAGATGCTTTTAATATATTTTTTCCTGGACGCAGTATGCAAATTGACGCGTTAGCAACATCAAACTCATTCTTTTTTACATTATTCTAATTTTTTGAATCGGAGTTGTAGCTCAGGCAATGTAAGATGTTGCATCGTTTTTCATGAATATTGTACTCTAAACACTCGCTCTTGTGAAGATGGAATGACCTGCTGCTAAAGAAGTTCATAGCAACAAATATCCATAACGGATCATTTTCAGGACACTTAAAACTGTTCTAAAAATAAACAAGTAAGAAAAATCATGCGTTAAGCATAGATTATGAAGCACTTTCCAACACTTCATGAAATCTGTAACAAAACTTCGTTATTTAGGTAAATAAGGGCATATTGCCAAATATGTATTCCAATAATTTTGAACAGCTTTGTATTTGATCTGTCAATTGATATACGTGGGAAAATTTAGTTTAGTAAGAAAATGGTTAAAAATTCTTTTTCAGCAAATTATAATAATAGATGGTGTAAAATTAATGCACCCACTACACAAATTATTCCATAGGCACTGATTATATTAAAAAATACTTTATTAAAAGAATAACACTCACTAGCAGCTCACTGCTGCATTATCGTCTGCACATTTCTCAAACACAACTTTGGAATAATAATATAAAAAACACTTCACTTCTTTTCACTTTCTGTATACTGAGATTTTAATTATAGGTAGCACGGTATCGTCTGCCTACATGGAACATACCGGCCCCCATTGACATGTTTCACATTCAATAATAACTCTTTTTTTTACCAAGTAGACTAATTACACAAATAAATACAAAAGGTCACTATATATGTTTACTCAAATATAAAAATTGAAAGAAAAAACAATATAACACTCACACACATATATATATATATTTATCTTTTATCTTTTTTTTAAGTACTATGGTTTTCAGGCATAGGAAAATATATAATTTACTAATCGATCTTTTAAAAATTCCATTCTGAGTTTTTACCTGAACTACGCGAAATTTCTCATCATTACCGTAATATACTTCAATAATTCTGCCTAATGCCCACTTATTGTTTGGTGTATTTTCCTCTACTAACAACACTAGATCTCCTATTTTTACATTATCCTTTTCAATTCTCCACTTACCAAATCTTATAATTAATTTCAATTATTGATTAAATGAAATAGAACTTTAACTTTAAATTCATTTTTTAACAATTGATAAATAAACTTTTTAGCCTTTGCTTTAAATATCATTTAAACTTTAGTGCTAAGAAGAAATATTAGAAAGGAGATAAAAGTGACAAGAACTGCTAGTATCCTACTGATGTTAAATCCTATCAAAACCCCCTCTTAACACTTTTATTTAAAAAGGAGAGGCGACTACAAGAATATTAAAATACACCACTATAGTTTTAATCCTCTTAAAGATAGCCGTACACACTAGTGCATCCTGACGATGTCCATATTTAGAACAAAAAAGGATAACATCTTAAAAAGGACCATTATCTCAACAGCACTTAATCACCTGTACACTAACTCCAAATACATTAATAAATCTTTAAAGAAGAAACAATAACCGGGAATAAACAATAAAAATTAGCCAAAGTTCCAGCTCAGCCCAACACCCAAAATATTCAAACATATTCATACACAAAATAAAAACTTTTATATAATATTTATACACATCAAAAAACAACTTTTACCAGGTAGGTAGTCACTTAAAATTACTCTCATACCAACAAGATCCATTCTATCTGGCTCCTAGGTTTTAAAACATTGATGTAAACAAAAAATATTGATATACACTTCTTTTATATACCTTATACACAATTGAATAAACCCTACATATATTTCAACAAGAACACAGCATGTCAATATCTTACACTTATTAAACTTTTTCAATATTGTAATTTCATTAAACAATCTTCAAAGTCCATAATAGGAAGAAATTTCAATTATCATATACATTAATAATATATCTTACACAATTAACTGTTTTAAACAATATAAAAATATTATTTTCACATATTGAATAAAAAGATCAAAAATCTTTAATATTCAATTATAAAATTTAAGAATAGTGGAGCCCCATGATTAAATTCAAAGGTAACCAAATCTCATTTTCACAACATACAAACTTCCCGGTCTGGCATCAACACATGACTCCATTCTCAAAAATAATTCTATCCTTCACAGCAGACAATTTCCAATAAAAACAAAGTTTCAGCTACAACATCTCCTAAGAATCCGGAGGACACATATAATTAAATTGGTACATAACATTCATACAACTTTCAGCGCCGTGTACACCCTTTTACTCTCTCCCAATTTGCCTGGGGCCCTAGGTCTTCATACCTCACTCTCTCGAAAAACACAAAATCACATAGGCAAGAGTTGTAGCACGGATACAGATTACTTGAATTCAGACAATCACAAATAAACCTTAAATAATAAACTATTGTTTCCATACTTAACATATTAGGACAGATCAACAAATGTTGGCACCAAGACCATAGAAACTCCTTATTGCCGAGAAATAGTCCACCAGTACAAAAACACTTTCACAAAAATTAGACTCTCCTCACAAGCCCTAAAACTTACACAGCTGACTGGATATACTATCACCTGATTGTTTCTGTCACTCATCGAGGAGCAAAGTTAACATCTGAAAATCAATCCCCCTCCACTAAACACAGAAACATTTAGCAAATTTAACATCAGTTTTCAAAACAAAAATTTTCATTCCGAAAAATCTCCATTAATATCCAAAAACTCAGCCCAAGAATTGAAAACAAGCAATTCCATGAGAATCCATCACATACTAAACACCTCCAACTAAACCAAGTTTAGCCTATAGGGTTCATTCGCTCTTACACTATAACATGGTTCCCTCAAACCAGGCCTGTCCAACCTTTTACTCAGCAGGGGCGCATCTCAACTTTTGACAAACAGCGGAGGGCGCCAATATCAACATTGCTCAAAACATGCAACAAAGTTATCCAAGAGTATTACTAGCGATACACATATGCAAATTAACTTCGCTATAGAAGCATAAGACCCCCTATGGATCTGAAGTACTACTATGTAAAAAAAAAAGAAGAAAAACTCATCTAAATAACTGTAAATCTTTGTAAATTTCGAATTACGCGTTTTTCGTTGAGGGGATATATGTATAAATTAATTGGAAGGAGCCAGAAAATGAAATCTTGCCTATTATATCAAAATAAAATGATAACCAGCGATATTGTTAGGTAGGTTTTTTTGAGGACGCAAAAATATTCCTTGATTTATTTTGAAGGAGTAAATTTGCTGGTATAAAAAGTACAGAAAGAAAGACAGGCTTCATATAGTAACCAATCAATGGGTGGCTCTAAAGAGAGAGCCTGAAAGAGAATGGAAATAATTTCGCCCAATTTTATAGATAAAAAAAAATTACCTAATATCTGAAAGTTCTGAGGGAGGAAATGACAAACCCGTTTCCCGTCTTTAAAACAGACAATAGACCATCGAAACAACATTAATTTTTGATGCGGGAAAGAAGTTTTAAAAATACCGCAAGCATATTTCAGGAAATTTTAATAAAGCATGCTTTAAATAGGAATTTAATTTTTAAAAAATGCTCATAACTTGCAGCCTTCAAAAGGGCGTCAAGAAATCCCTCAAAGGGCGCCATGGCGCCCGCGGCCGCCGCGTTGGACAGTAGGGTGGATCGATTGTCTATGGCGAAAAAAAATTACCATTCATCAAAATCTACCTATGCGGAAAAGATGTTCTATTGTATGGAGATTAAGGGAAAAATAATAAAAAAAATTAATTTTAAAATTTAATACTGCACAAAGGGGTTGAATTTTCGAAAAAATTTGAAAAAAGACCGAATTTTGGTTAGGTTATTTTTGTCAAAAACTAATTATTTTAATAATTTTTAAAATCCAACAATGCGGAAAAGATGTTATATCGTATGGAGGTTAAGTAAAAAACAATAATATGTAATAAATTCGAAATTTAATAATGCCACAAAAATGTTGAAAATTCGATAAAATTTTGAAAAAATGAAAAAAGATCTAATTTTGGTTAGATTTATTTTTGACGCAAAATAATCATTTTAATATTAATCAAAACCTACCTTTGCGTAAGAAATATTATATTGCATGGATATTAAGTAAAAAAAAATAAAGAAATAAAACTAATTTCGAAATTTAATACTCCTGCAATTGATTCAAAGTTTCAAAAAACTGGCAGTTCCAGTTTTTTCAGTTAGAATTTGTCTGCTTGTGTATTGTGTAGCTTAGTGTACCTTGAATATTACTGTACCATGGCGTTGTTAAAAGAATAATATAAAGAGAGAGAAATATGAATTACACCCACTTTGGGTCTAGCTTTGATATGCCAGTAAATATGCTCCCTATTACAAAAAGTTAAAAAATTTCGGTATTTAAAAAATAACCGAAGAAAGGAATCGGTCAACATCTTTTTATTTCCTGCCAATGAGAAGGAGTTGCTTATAAGTTACAAGTGACCTGTAAATGAGATTCAATCTCAATAACTTACCACAGCAGCATTTTAAGAAAAATTAAACTGTTTAACAACAAATATTGCGCTCTTCTTAATTCTTGTAAAACAAAATAAGATACTGAAAGCCACTACAGTCTTTTGGACCATTTCCGAAAATACTGCCTATTTTTTTCAGTTCAATAGATTTGAATATGAATATGAATATTGAGTGTAAACTAAACCGACGTATTGATAGCAAACGCACTTTTCTGCATCATCAGCTATCATTGAAAAGCCAAAATGCTGCCTAGCTAGGTGTCACGTCAGCAGAATATTGGACAGTTTGGGCACTTGCAATCAAGCAAGTGCTGCCATCGTGTCTGGTGCCCTTCAAGATGTGGGCATTATCTCACAAAACAGTGAATCGAATGCTACTGACAGAAAAAAATCGGCATGACAAAACAAACCAAAGACCACTCCATCGTTTTAGTATTTCTCTTTATTCATTTGTAAAAGATTATGATCACGGCCATTTTCTTTAAACTTTGATGGGTGTAAAGACAGACTACATCACTAGAAAACAATAGAAGAAAATCATAATAGAAGCAGACTTGAGCTTGAAAAAAGAACTGGGTTCCGAATACATCGGCCACATATATACAAATTCTGGGAGAGTACCAAACAATTTGAAAACACGACGTACATTTTTTTGTCATATGTTAACAATAATATACATGTAACAAAGTTGGTTGCCAATCGGTTGTGACGGAATATCTGTTAATATAGATGTTAAAGGATGTGTTATTCGAAATATGGAACTGATCTTCAAGCGTCCACTACAATGGTTTTTGTGCTAGTTACACACCAATGAGGTTCCACTATGTCATCTTTTTGCAGCGTGGATGGAACCGCGGCTGGGCACAAATGTTTCACTGGGGAAATGGAAAGATTATTCTCAGCATGTTAGAAGCTTTTTGTATTTTCATTTATGTGAGTATATGAATTCTAAAAGAGCGCGAGTGAAATCAAACGGTCTGCTGTAATCCTAATCATTCCTTTAAAAAATATCTATATTTTCCATTTACCAGCTTTTTGACCTTTTGCGACGGATTACATAGATTTAATTAAATAGGAAAATGTGTCGAACCTCCACTAACTGACGGATTTAATAATGACATGATTTCAGAAGCAATATGTAAATCCAGCAATCATTCCAGTGGCAATAACATGTACTATCAATAGTATCTATTCACGCAACACTCATTCTACAAAACTAATAATCAAAAAAGCCACAGAAGTATTTCTGCTGTGTATGGACCATACATAAGAGACAGTTTTATAAAAATCGAATTGAATTACAAAATCTCATGTCGATTTTCAATACCGAATGTCATCATCGCCAATTGCAATGTTGACGATCTTTCTTGATTTAATACTAATGAAGCTGTTAAATAAGAAACTAAAGTTTTTATCTTGTAATCAATTAAATATCCCCTCATTGCAATAAATGTTAAAAATGTCTAAAATTCATATTTTATTTAACAAAAAAAAAAAAAAAAAAGTTGATTTTTTACCATAAAAACGTTCAAATACATAAATTTGAGCCACATTGCGGCTGATTTAAATTTTGAAATAAATTTTTAAAATTATTTTTCTCATACTCAGCATATAATATAACATCTTTTACGCATAAGTAGGTTTTGGATAATTTTTTAAACTATTATTTTGAATCAAAAATAATCTAGCCAAAATTAGGTCTTTTTTTCACTTTTTTTCGAAATTTAACCTCATTGTGGCAGTAGTAAAATTTAAAATTAATTTTTTTAATTATTTTTCCCTTAATCTCTATCCAAGAGAACATCTTTTCCGCATAGGTAGATTTTGACACTGTGAAAAAAAAAAATTCGATCCACCCTATTGGACAGTCCTGCCTTAAACTATTACTCTTATATTCACTGGAGATTGAATTTTATCTGACCAAGTCTAACACATTTAGAAAACTTGACAAGCCAGCTGAAAGATGTTCCTTTCACACTCAGGAGACAATTCTAACAACTTCAAAAAAATGCAATCCTATAGTTGAATCTAACACAAAATATTTAAATCTGTTCTATTACATTAATATAACAAAAACTTTATTAATTTATTTCCATATCTATTTCAACATTTCACAATTGCTTAAACTCAATCCTAAAAAAAATATCCGCAAAAAGATCCATCAACTCAATCAAAAGATGGAGCAGATCTTCAAAGACTCCTTCATCAAAAAAATCGAATTTTTAGCCTTACACGTGATCAACTTTCAACTTCCAATTAACAAAAGTCAACTTTAAAAATTATTTCTCAAATTAGCACTGATCAGGCATGACACTAAACAACTACAAAAAATCCTTTAACCAAAACTCCATAGCAAAAGTTTCCAAATTCTGATTACACCAAACTTGCTTAAACCATACTCCACTTATGACAACTACCTCTCAACCAACAGAAAAACTTCAACGGATCTTCAAGCTTTCGTGGGGTGGTCATACACTATTCACTTAAGATATCCAACGCAGAAGATTCTACATTTCTGTTCATCAGAGGGCGTAAGTAAACAATTTAAATCTTTAAATATACTGATCCCTAGAATATGCTATTCTCAAAAGTCATGTCAATTGTACTGCCCTCAACGGAAAACCGATAACAACAACAGCAAGCTATCCACAGAGAACTTAATGTATACATTCAATACTTATTCTAATTTAATCTTTCCAATTTGGGTATCTGTGTAGCACCAAGTTTCGGGATCATGCCTTTCACATTTCCCAAAATGGAAAGTATTTATTGCTATTTTCGTGATTTATATTAAAAAAATATTGCACAATTACAGAAAAACTACATACTAAATCAACTATACTTAAAACAGAAATAAACAAACATTAATTATTCATTTTATCTGTAAAAATAAATCATATTTAATACATATTTCATTGAACATTTGCATACACATTTAACAGGACAAAAATAAATGTACCAGACCAAACTCGAAAATCCTAACACTTAACATGGTGGATCTCTTCCATGGCTCTAAAATTCTAAATCAACTCTAAAACTCTACATCAACTCTGAAACTCTAAATCAACTCTTAAACTCCAAATAAACTCTAAAATTCTAAATAAAAAGAATCTGTAAAACATATTGCAAAAATTAATATTTTTATGAGAACTCAGAAAAAGAAAAGAAATATATCTCCGATTATAGATTATATGCACTAAATCAATGACTGGTGTAAAGTAAATAATAAAATTCATCCAGTAAATAAAAATTCAAATTTATTTAGAATATTCTGTTTTTAATATGCAAAAATTTTCGTGAGATCATGTTTCCCTAAATCTAACACTAATAATCAAGAAACCTCCCATACTGAAAAAAATATATACTTGATTTTTTAAAACATAATATGCTAAACTTTAAGATTATATATTAAAAAAAATACCAAACTTTTAAACTAAAAAGAATAGGACATAAACTCCAGGAAATCAGCAAAATCAAGTAAACCTCTGGAGCCATGTCACAAAACAAAATTTAAAATATTAAATTACTCAAAAATATCTATAAACTTTCATTAATAATTCATAAATCTCCGCCCATAGACAGCACCAAAAACTGATTTCCTACCATTTAAGCACCTTATAAGTTTTTTAAAAACTTTAAATTTATTAAAAATTTTAAATATATAAAAAAGTCTATTAAAACATTATACACTTTATTCAAAGTTCAAATATACTCTCAAATCTTATATTTTTCAAAAATCCTCAAATGCAGGACTGTTAATTAATATATTATATATACACTATATTGCCATTGATTATGGGACACTTGCGATTTTAGACATTTTACTAAATATCTAGAAAAATACATGAGGAATCATCTCGAAACTCTTAGTGTATAAATATAATAGTACAAGTCATACATTTCCGTGAAGATTTTTTCCCGAAACTTCATAGGGGACCGTCAACAAATTAAAAAAGAATGAATATCTTTTGAATAACCCTGTCAAAACTAATGTAGCAAAAGCGCTCAAACTCTAGATTATGATTGAATGCCTTATTGTAATACACTGTGTTCATTTTTATGCAAATAGCATGCATACTCGCAGAGTAATTAAGGTTTTTATAAAAATGGCCCCCAATGCTACATTAGTTTTGACAGGGTTATTCAAAAGATATTCATTCTTTTTTAATTTGTTGACGGTCCCCTATGGAGTTTCGGTAAAAAATCTTCACGAAGATGTATGACGTATACTATTATATTTATACACTAAGAGTTTCGAGATGATTCCTCGTGTATTTTTTTAGATATTTAGTAAAATGTCTAAAATCGCAAGTGTCCCATAATCAATGGCAATATAGTGTATATATAGATAGATAGATAGATGTAACAATTTTTAACTTCATTATACTTAAACTTCAAAATTAAATTTAACAGTTTAAATTTAAAAATATAGAAAAACTATTAAGGTTTTAACATTTCATTTTTAATAAATCTCTATATAATATTTTGCACATAAACTACTTAAAAATTTATCCATTTAATTATTTTCTATTAAACTAAAGAAAATCATTTCATTTTCAATAAAAAGAATTTTAAAAATTTCACTTTTACTGCAGAAGTCCTCCATCACACAAAGTAACAGAACTGGTAGTTCTGTCGAGAAAATATGCAAAAACGTCATGGCCAAGTAGATTCCCAGTTTATCAGAGCTCTTGAAGGTATGCAGGATACAGTCTGTCACAACTAAGTCCATGATTTCTTGGAACAAAAATTCATTCATAAACTCATTTCAAGCACTGTAGATCACAGTTCATGATCGAAACAAACACTCATCAGGATGAAGTCCTTTCAGGCACCATAAGGCACCACAGCAAAAAGTCCAACTGGGCAAAGTCGTCATAGGCTATGTAGCACAGTTCAAGAAAAACAAAGCTGAAATGTTCTTGTGAGCATTCAGGGCAATCAAACTTTCATACTGCCCACACACTTCACTTGCTGCACCACGACATTCACGACAAAAATGCATAAACTCCAATGTCTGGGACGCAGACCATACTCAGGTCTTATCGTCGTTCTTCACACTAATAAAATAAAACCAGCACTGTCTCTCTGGAGGCGATACACTTTTAAAAAAATCAGCACAATTCCACTTATCATATCCCACGAAAACAGACTGAAAACTTTATTCTCTCAATATGCAAAAAGTCCACTGAATATACAAAAAGCCAACTTATTTGTCCTTAATACACAATAATTTAAACAGTTCATCTTCAGATTTAACCAACATATGACTTCTTTACTTTTAATTGGCAAAGTCGTTTCAAAGAAAATTTTCATGTAATATGAAGAGCAGCATCTAAACTTCTGACTGCCTCCAAAAAGCGTAGTTCCAAAAAAAATTTCCAGCGATCGGTATCAAAAAAAATTTTTTTTTATCAAAATATTCATTAACTCGTAAAACAATATCTTAATAAACACAACACTTCCATTATTTGAGCACCTTTATAGAACTCTTAATATAACATCAGCACATATTTCAAATTCGATGATTATTCACTCACATAAATAATTTCGATGATTATTCACTCACATAAATAATTTCGATGATTATTCACTCACATAAATAATTATTTTCACCTCCCGGAACGTCGAACCATGTAAAATTAATGCACACACTACACAAATTATTCCATAGACACTGATTATATTAAAAAACACCTTATTAAAAGAATAACACTCACTAGCAGCTCACTGCTGCATTATCGTCTGCACATTTTTCAAACACAACTTTGGAATAATAATATAAAAAACACTTCATTTCTTTTCACTTTCTGGATACTGAGATTTTAATTATAGGTAGCACGGTATCGTCTGCCTATATGGAACAGATGGAAACATATTTGAATACTTTTGTTCAACCCTGTAGTTTACCTTGTACTTTTATACACGTCAGCATTAAGGTAAAATTTATTTTAAACTAAAAAAACTCTTAAAACAACTGAAATCACATTTTTATAAATTATCATTCACAGGCGTCCATGTACCCAATTCTTTGCATGGTCCTGCAAACATTTTTTAGTAAATTAAATGCAGTTCGGCAATAAAATGCATAACTTATTTAAGAACCACCATTAAATAATTTACGCTCATATTCAGTAACGTTGGCGAACTCTTTTGGGCAGCCCTGTATATCAACTATAGTATTTATACACATCATATAATGTGCTTAGATTTAAGGGAAGTTAAACGCGCTTATCATAATCAAAATGCATTTCATCTATCCATCAGCCATATCGGATACATATAAAGTACTTTGGAAAGAATACACTATTTTAAATCTTTTGTGTGTACTTGTAAATGCTATTTACTTCATATTATACAGTATATGTGTGGAAATAAATATAAATATGTCGATGTAGATCCCATATAAATGTGTGGATGGACCAGACTTTTAAGCAATCACATATGGGTTTAATTTGACAGAGAAATAAAAACGGACAATGGTCATTTCCGTGTCACTGACAAAACAAATCTCAATAATAAGGTTTCTGTAATTGTTCTGCATCCGATTTCTCTAAGAGAGAATTTCCTTCAATAAGGAGGCTTTCCTTTCAAACTTTTGTTTTTCTGTGTAAAAAATTTTCAATTGGAGTATGCTTTTAATTATCATTTCATTTTATAACTCTTCTAGAAGTCATACAATACAAAGAAGTATCATATTTTAGCAATCTAACAAGTCATTTACCCTTGTGAATAACGTTTGGATAGATTTTTGAAAGAATTTTTCCCTTTTAAATATAATTAAATTGATATAAATAGGTTTCAAAATAGTTTAAGCTTCTTCCGTTTTACACAATTATACAATTTTGAAACGTTGAATTTTAAAAACAAGTGAGTAAGTATTACCTCAGCTCGTACAAAGGATTTCGTTTCATATTTTTTTTTTTCAAAACAACTTACTTTTGAATTAATAAATCCAAATTTTTTTTATTTATAATTATTCAATTACGACAATAAATTTAATTTGAAATAATTATAAAAGAATTATTTATTTTAATCAAATTAAAAATGCTCAAATCAAAATATTTAAATAAAATTCAAAAATTTTTGAAAATCCGAATTTAAAAAAAATTACGGATATATAAATACAGATTTAAATTTCTAAAAACGAGAAAAATTGTTTTAAGAAGTTTAAATTGCTGGATTATTAATAAATCGCAATAGTTTATAAAATAGAAAGAAAACTGAATTCCAAAAAGTATTATGAATGTCAGATGAACGAAACCCTAATATTATAAAACCTGAAACTGGCAAAAATACTAAATTTCTTTTAATTAAATCCATCATTATATGAAAATTTCAATTTGCAGGACCGGGGATTGAACTAATAGTTTCCCTTGTACTACCAAGACGCTATTTACCTCCAAGCTCTCATATCTACACGAAGAACATTCACCTTTAAAATGTTCTAAATGTTCTAATGTTTTAAATGTGAATGTTCACCTTTAAAATGTAAATCGCAAAAATGGTCTCACGACATTGATAAAATTTAATTAAAACAGACTTTTTCAAAATTTTATGATTTGTCGTTTGAAACGAGGTATTCAGCTGTAAATACAAAAAATTTAAGGTATTCAACTGTAAATACAAAAAATTTAAAGTCTCTGACTTACACATCCTTTGTGTACGGAACTCTGTGACTGTCGGCCAGAAAGAAGACGGAGGCGAATAGGGTTTCGTCAGATGAACAAAATCCTACAAAAGAAGTCTGATTAGAAATATATATATTTTTTTTTTTATAATCAAAATGTATGAATTATTTTATCCTCGATTACAAATCCTTTTTCAACATATTACTCGAATTATAGTTCGACTCAATCACAATTTTTTTTTTTTTTTTTTTTTTTTTGCTTCACAGTTATAGGCGGTTGACTTATACGCGAGTATATATACGGCAATTTTTAGAAAAAAAAAATCTTGAAAAAAGGAAAATTTTCGTAAAATTGCCATTGCTTTAAAATAAAAAGATTTAATCACAGAAAAAAAAAAACCGCTACGCCATATGAGGAGCCCAGAAGCCAAGGGGTACAAGTGAGAAAATGTCGATTTGGAGTAAATTGAGTTTAAAGATAATTGATGTTAAATTAGAACAACAATAACAATTGACTAAATTGAACTAGGAAACATCTGCTTGTTGCATTCCAATCTTTGAACTCTCATTTCAATAACTGTTAAAAAAATAGAGTACAATTTTCTTTAAATGTATAATTAATCAATGTTGTTTGTTTTTCGAAAAAAGTGGTTTATCTCTATTACTCCCCAAATAATCAGAAAATGACCTATATTTCTTTACCTGAAATGAAAAAAGCATATTTCCAGATACCCTGTGCACTTAACTCAATTTTTTCAATTTTGTCACTTATACCCCTTGGCTTCTGGGGTCTTCATATATCTTGAGCATAATCCATTGAATATGGATTTCTAATTTCACCAAAATCGGTCGGGTAGTTTCCGAGGAAACTGGTCTTAATAATAGCATATTTTCCATAAGATTGGACACAGACTTGTCTTCCTTTAAATCATAGGTTTTCAAAGGAGGCGGTAAAGCCCCCCCCCCCACACACACACAGTGGGCGCTGGAGCCCTCCAAGCTGACGGTGACGGGTCCCGAGGAAAATGGGGGACGTTAAAGCAGTCAAGGGGGGGCGGCCATAACGTTCCTAACTATTTAAGAAATTAATATAATGAAACTAGTTGACCCGTCTCACCTGCGTTGCCCGCACGCATGATAAAAATCTTAAATATAGCTTTAAATGAAAATCTATGAAAATGAGCCTAGAGCTGTTCTATTTTCACCTATTGCAGCTTGCAGCGAAGAACTTTCCATTTGAACCAATAGCGTGCAACGCTTTCTATGCCTCCGCTTTCGTTTACGTGGCATGCTATTTGCATCGCGGAAGCTTATGCTCTGAACGCTGTATTTTTTTTTCATTCTCGCAGTGATAAATAATTCGATTTTGTCGTGTTTAATGAAATCATAATGTAATTTAACTTTCTGATTTGGCAACAAACGCACTGATTAAAATATTATCATGTTCACTAGTGCAGAATTTGCTATATTAAGTTCACTAAAACTTTAATAACTAGAGTTGTTTTTTTAAAAAGAGGTATTTTGAAAAATGTAGGAAATACGGTGACTTATGCCTGAATATAGATTTCGAAACGAAACTATAGTTTGAACCTCCTCACGAATTTCGTTTATGCTGAGTGAAAGCTATAAGCCTTTATAGCCTTTATTTTTAAACCTGTCTATAAATATGTTCCAAAATTAATCTATTTAAACCTAAACCGTGGTAAATTTTGTATTTCAAAATGTTTGAATCTAAGAAGAAATGCCGGCAGTATAATACTCAATATTTGAAATATGGATTTACGCATTCTCCTACAAAATAATCATTATCTATGTTTTTAATTTGCCATTTTTTTTTCAGATGAAGGCATGGAGTCTTCTAGATTATAAGAGCATTTGAATAAAATGCATGCAGATAAAACGGACAAAGATTTATCTTATTTCAAAGGCCTGGAAAAGAAATATTTAAAATAGCGAACAGTATGAAACCTTTTTGAGTTGTCTTCTATACGAGAATATGGCAGACTTACGAGCTTCATAAAATATTGCATTGCTAATAATCTTGCCGGCAATCAAAGAGGTAATAACAACTGTCTTCGATTTGACTCAGTACTGGACTAAGACGAAAAATTGTGTGTAACCTGTTTTTCCGTCAACTTATTTGGCTGAGCGTGGGGTCAATGCAGGGATAAGAAAACAACTAGACTGCACGTCACTGAACGAGATGATTTACGACTGTTGTTAACAAAATTTGAACTCGAAATTAATAAATTGTTTAAATTCCACCAGCCTCAACTATCTCGTTAATATCTTTTATTTCTTTTTGATTTCATGTTTATGTTATTACTTTTTTTTTTTAATTTATTGATTTTCTGTTTTTCACATTATTATTTGTGATACATTTAATACGTTAAATATGTCACAAATCTAAAAGATGTTACATGTAAAAGATCAGTTTTAAAAACTAAAAACTGATCATCCTAGGGGCAGTTTTGTTTACATTCGCGTTATGTTTGAGAACGAAAAGGAATTTCAGTACATAAACAAAGCTGCCCTAAGGATGATAAAGTTCTATTTAAAATCGCTCGACGTATAATATTTGAAGTTTTAAGCCTTTAAAACTGCGTTTATCTATACAATAACATCTTTATTTTTATTTTGTGTTTATTTTTAAATTTTTCATTGAAAAACTTTTTATTACGTTTGATAGTCATTTTAATTATTATTTTTACTAAGTGTTTCTTAATAAATAGACAAAAAATAGGTATAGATAATATGCAGCAATATTTTAATTGGTATAATTAAGTATTATGGAAGAGGGGGGCATTAGAATATATTTTTCTTCTAAGGGGGGCGGTGGCCCATAAAAGGTTGGGAATCTATGCTTTAAATGGAAAACTGTTAACACAAAATAATATATTAAAGGAATGAAATACTTCTAATTGTGTATTTTTAATCAAATATTGATTATATACTAAAAAAACTGCCTGAATCATGACAATAACATTAAATGAATAATTAGTAAAATTGATTGATAAATAAATGGATAGTGAAATGAGTGAATGATTAATTAAAGAGTTACGTTTAATACAAATAAATAAATATAAATTAAATTAAGTAAGACGTGTGGACAACGAAACTTGTTTGTATAGGAATTTAGTGTTAAAAGAAAATTTATTCATATTTTTAAGGAACAGTTAAATGAGTAACTAAGTATGATTAAAATGTTGCGTTTAATGTTACGTTTTAGTAGTTGTTAAGTACTGTGAAACCTGTAAATAAGAAATGTGTTTACAACGAAAACTTCATTTAAACAAAATAATAATAATAATAATAATAAATGACAGTTAAAGAACCAAAAAAAGAATTTTTTTTTAAATAAAGAAAAAAATGAGTCAAATATACTCAGCAGAATATTTTAAACATAAATTTACTCTTCAATTAGCGAAATTTTCTGATCGGTATGTTTTTTTTTAAAAGACTAGCTAGTAATCTGGATTCAAATAAACGCACGTGTCATTAAATAAAGATTTATTCAGCATAATAAATGTAATTACACATGAAAGATCAAAGCGTTGCTTTTTCTTTTCAAAAGAAACTAAAGATCTGAACAAAAAATGATGTTAAGTAGCGCTGTTAATTTCCTTCGGTTTTTTTTTTTAATGTTTATCTGATCTATCACTCGGTAATTTTTTTATCGTTACTTTCAAAACTGATATTGGTATTGCTGTTTCATTTTTTAAAAAAGCTAAAACATTTACAACAATTATTCCGTTTTAGTTAAGTACTTAAGATATTTTAGAAATTCAACTCATTAGTAATTTGCATTTCTAATAAAATTTATCATAAAGAGTTCCGATGTTTTGCAAAACGTTATTTTAAAGGTAAAACGGTTATTGCTGTATTCTCTCATTCGTAAAATTTTAAAATAAAGAAAGTAGAAAAAGGTTATTAAAATTAGCTTATTACTATGAGAAATGGATTACACAAACAATCTTCATTGTGGTACGCCGTATTAGGATTAAAACGACCAATCATACATCGAAATCTACCGTTGTAGTTTAAAAAAAAAAAAAAAAAAAAAAAAAAAAAAAAAACGAAAATTATACGTCAAACTTCACAAATGCGGTTCGTATGTACATTAACTAGTTTGGTAAATATTCCGATCTTTATTGCAACAGTTGTTGCGCATTTATTCAAAAATGCTTGAATACAAGCATTATCTATCAATTCTATTATCTATCAATTTAATTATGTTCTACTAAATATTTTATTAATTTTTATTTATTATATATTTCTGTTTTACTAACAGTAACTTATAATCTGGCTGTAAATGTACATTATTAGAGATAATATAACATATGCTAGAGGTCTGCACGGGCCGAAATTTCCAGGCCCGGGCCCGAACGAAAGAAATAGTGGCCCGACCCGGCCCGGCCCGAAAGTTAAAATTTCGGCCCGAGCTCGGCCCGGTCCGGAAAAAAAGCTTAAAATTCGGCCCGAACCCGGCCCGGCTCGAGTGAATTTCTACAGAACATTGATCTTTAATCTTATGGAAGAGTTCTGACCAAAAAAAATTATATTAGTCTTTTTTTTTCCATGTTTATAATCTCCATTTATGCATAAGTGCTGTAGACTGCGATATTTATGCTTTTAAATGAATCTTTGTTTGTTGTATGTAAATGTTTCAGTTATCACTAGTATTATTAATCATATTAACTGTAATGGAGAGAAAAAATCGAAAAAGCGGTGCATGGTAAAATTTTCAAAAACGAAATAGCTTTGGAACGAAAAACAATGCATTCCCTTCTTAAAAGATGTAAATGTTTAATATATTTTGTTCTCCTGTATTGTTGTATTCATTTTGCATGGATGAACATTTTAAAAGAAACTTTCTGTTTTCAGTTTAAAAAAAAAAATTCCGTCATAATCATGTTTTATTTATTTATTTATTTTTTTTTGTGTGTGTGTGTTTAATTCTATTTTAAAACGCCTAGTAATCTACGATTCTTTAAAAGGAATAAACTCTGATGTTTAATTGTAGAATAATGACGGCTTAAAAGTATATGCTTTTTTTTCAGAAATTTTTGGGCAAAGCCAAATATTACTGATTTATAAAAAGTCGAGAAAAGGATGTTCATATAGGAAGATTCAATAGGAACTGATTAATTTGGTCCATGAAAACTAGGAAGAAAGGAATCAGTCTCGGCTTCGTACGGAAAAAAAAGTTAGGCCCGGCCCGATACTCCAGCAAAAAAATTAAGGCCCGAGCTCAGCCCGGCCCGAAAAGATTAGTGACTAGACCCGGCCCGGCCCGGCCCGAAAGGATTAGTGACTAGGCCCGGCCCGGCCCGAGTCTTCAGAAGTAAGGCCCGAGCCCGGCCCGAATGCCATTATTGGAAATCGGCCCGAGCCCGGCCCGTGCAGACCTCTAACATATATGCTACAGATTGATTTTTACTATTAGATTATTCGATAGGATAAATAGGTATAATTTATTATTATTGTTATTCAATATTAATATTTTTAAAGTTTTTTTTTTCTATTTTGTTTTGTTTTTCATTAAGTCAATACGATAAAGAATAGGTCAAATTTCTTAGTTTATAGCTCGACTTATTACAGAAACTGACAGTATTATTGCTTATATTTGTAAATTAAACCCCCTTGATGAGTGGTTTATAATATAAGCTTTTCCATTGTTTTTTCATTCATTCGATTTTCATATTTATGTTTATATTCATTCTATAGAACTTCATAATTCAAATGGTGTTTTGTTTTAATTATTTTAATAGGAGTTAAAACTTTTCCTGTTCATTATGAATACAGACAGTTTATATATTGTTCTCACTGAATTTTAAATTTTGTAAATTATCAATGTTGCATTGGATTTATTTGTAAAATTTATTTATGTATGTATATATATATATATATATATATATATATATATATATATGTAATAAAATAAAAAATTTGCGCCATTTTGTTCTCTCTGAGCTTTTAATTCTAAATTTGTGGAACATATTTTTATTCTTAGTTTCGTAATGTATTAATATTTTAACAGCTAAAGTTCTTTTTCTTATTTATTTAACTTATTAATAATCTATTGCTTGTTTCTCAAAAAGTGCGGGAAACGATTTCGTAATATTTTTCCTTTTTAGAATATTATCGAGATTTTAATTTTATTTTTTATTAAGATCGTATGCTCTGTGTTAATGCGCGGATATGTTAGCAGGTTAGTCTATTTGCGATATTGAGTTCCTACGGGAAGGCCACGCCTCGTATACCAATCAGAGGTGATGATTTCTGACGCGTAGCCTCGAAGTTAATCCTAATTGGATTTTTATTTTACTGACGCAGACTGCGGAGGGGCTAGTTTTTCCGTGTGAATGTTGGAGTTTCATTCTAGTTTTTCGGAGCATTCAGAATGCATCTGTCTCTTAAACTGCTAGGACGCCCGTTACATTTTTCCCGATAAATTGTAAGCTGGAATGAGGTAGCTTAGTCACGAAGTTTGGATTATTCGATGTGTGCCAAGGTGACTGTTGGTCTAACTTCACGTATTTTATGTGTTCCAATAAAAATTAATTCAAAACGGAGTGATAAAATTTTTTACGGGGAAATTCTCAAAGACCGAAGAAATCCATCGCTTGGTAAGTTACACTACGGCTGCTGAACCTGCTGTTGATCTTCTAGATGGAATGCCGCCAAAAGGATTAACATAATTTTTACGTAACATATATATATATGACTTTAACAGAAAAAAACTTCGATTTTTAAACTTCCTAATATAGGACTTGTAATTGCACCAATTTTCAGTACTAGGTACGAGCAGCACCTAAAGTGGTTCCCTTGTAAATCATTCAAGTACGTTGGAAGTAATTAAAATTTTTCTTTTACAATCTGTGGTTTTAATGTAGCATAAAGCTGAAGGAAATAAAAAACTGATTAGTAGCTACTAAACCAGTAATTAAGAGATTTTTTTTAATCCCTAGCATTTTGTACTAGTTAATGCAACTATTTTTATTTATATGTGAAACGCTCATAAATGACATTTCAGTAAGCCTTTCGGAATTGCTGTATCAGTACATGTTTTTTAATTGAGTATTATTATGTTTTTACAAATACTTTTGTTACTGTTTACATGTAGAAATGTTATTATGTGTCTATGCACTTACTATGTAACTTTATTAATGTTTAGGCATTTAGTAATAATAATAACGAGCCGCCCTTGGCGACCAGTTTGGTCTCCATTGAATGCATACAAAGCATTAAACCATACTGCCTTTATTCATAATTTATTTTAATTGCTCATTTTTTTTTCCAAATTAGAAGATTCTTCTAGAGAAATAGACACAGATGTCATGTGCGGACAACATTGGCGGATTTCAACAAAATGGCAATAACATGTGCTTCATATGGTAACCCGGCTATTATTATTTATTTATTAATAAACTGTTTGTTTGCTTTTATTTTGATGTTTAATAACTTATAAAATAATAAACATAGAATAAATTAATAACATAGGTGTTAGACTCGAAAATTTCATGACCCTTGTCAATGAATTTCCACGCGTGCCCCCTTCGTCGCACGGAGAATATCAAGTCGATAGTCAATTTCATGCCTGGTAGCGGCAAGCATGTCGGCATCAGCAGAGGCTATTGCGGTTGTAATTCTGGCTTTTAAGTCATCAATGTTTGACATTCTCCTCTTGTACCGTAAAATGAGGTGAATAGGAACAGCGGGGTGAATAGGAACGAAACTTCCCGGTCATATAAATAAACTCGTTATAAATATATGTGATGATATTTTTAGTTGTCATTTTTTATAAGAAGGTTATAACATTAAGAGTTGGGAAATTCAGTTTTGACATGTTGTCACTACTACTGGAGTATATAAAAAAAACTTCAAGAGGATCACAAAAACCTCATTTTTCCAACGTCTTCAAAACTTTGTTTGTAACTACAGTGTTTTTTGTATCCTAAACCAGAGATGAAATTTTTAATTAATGATAAATCTGTAAACGGTATGCTGTATTAAATTCTATTTTTTTTCTAACTATATAATGAAAAAAATGAAAAATGGCTTGTAACATCAGAGGTTTAATATTTACGGGGTGAATCGGAACACGTTTTCTCTCATGGTTTATTTTTCTATACAATAATAGTTTCACGTAATATATGAAAATATATGTATGAATATGTATTGTAACAATATTTTGTTTGTTCTAATTACTTGAAGAGTTTAAAGGTGCCAAGAAATTATTTGGTTAAACAAAAATGTCAACGCCTAATCCAGGAGACATGGAACACACAATAAAAGAATTTAAAAATGGCAAATTAGTTAGAAAAACTGCAGAGAATTATTCTCTGACATCCACAACATTACACTAACATCTCAAAATGAAAAACAATTAAAAAAGAGAAGGATGCAAACAGTACTAAAGACTGGGGTTGAGAGCGTATTAGCAGATCATATTAATACATGCAGCGATTGGGGTTACTCAATAGATTCACTTACCCAATGACTACTAGTAAAAGATCAAACAGAACAAGGCTGAAATAGTATTAAATTCTACTTCTGCAATTCAAATATGATTTCTTAATATAAATTTTAATTTTTCTTGATTTCAAAGCTGTTTTCTAATTTTTTTTAAAAAGGCATATCTTTACTTGTATATAAAAAAAGGCTTGGTTTCACAGTAACTACGTATTCCTATTCCTCCCTTATCATTATTACCTGTTTTTATTAACCCTATTAAAGTATGAATCGGAATAAATAAAGATTATAACATTTGTTCCGATTCACCCCTATCTGCGGGGTGAATCGGAACACCATTAAAAAAATAAATAATATGTATATAAACAGTAAAAATGTTTCGTTTTTGATTAAAAAGTAAAGAACAAAACAAGACCGAATTTTCAAGTAGAAAAATGAAAATACTAAAAAATTAGCTGTTGCTTTTTTTTAACGTTAAAGTTGAAAAGTGTTCCGATTCACCCCATTTTACGGTTAACATTGTTCTTTACAAATCCCCAAAGGAGAAAATCCAGTGGCGTTATATCAGGTGATCTGGGTGGGAAAGGAATTGGACCTTCTCATCCAATCCATATTCCTGGAAAATGATCCTTGCAAGCAACCCAAAGCCCAAAGCAACCTTTCATGTTTCTGGCATTGTTAATCGCCATAATGTGCGCATATGGGGATCTGAAAACCCCCATGAATATCGTGAGGCAGAAAGGGATTCCCAAAAAAATGTGTGGTGTTGTGTGGACTAATGCACGACCGAGACATTAGGCCTTTCTTTTTTACAAAAAAGACGGTGTCATCAGTCGTATACTTAGACATGTTAGAAAACTTCGTATTTCCACAACCAAGAGCTTCAGCCACATGTCTTTTTGGAACAAGATGGTGCATCACTTCATTGGGCTACCATCGTTCGTACTTCTTTGAATGACCATTTTCTAGGAAGATGGATTGGGCGAGGAGGTCCAATTCCTTGGCCACCCAAATAACCTGATATAACGCCGCAGGACTTTTTCCTTTGGGGATTTGTAAAGGACAATGTTTACAGGAGGAGAGTGTCGAACATTGATGACTTAAAAGCCAGAATTACATCCACAATAGCCTCTGTGGATGCCGACATTCTTGCCGCTACCTGGCGTGAAATTGACTATGGACTTGATATTCTTCGTGCGACGAAGGGGGCACGCGTGGAAGTTCATTGACAAGGGTCATGAAACTTTTTGAGTCTACCTAACCATTTATGTTATTAATTTTAATCTATTTTTGTTATTTTTTGAGTTATTAAACATCAAAATGGGTCCGAGACTTTATAAATACCCTACACTTTAAGTATACTCAAGAATGAAAAAGTGTAAGCATAAAAGTGTAAATTTATCTATTATAGCAAAATACTTTTTTTTAATCTAATAAAATCATACGAATTAGAAATAATTTTCACAAATTATTTATATTTCTTTATTATATATTTATATTAATATTATATATTTATATTATATATTAATACAAATTGTGATGCATTTTTTCAAATTTAAAATGTCAGTAATGAAATACAAAAGTGGATTGATTAAGTTAAAATACAGAGAAAAAAAACCCGAGTCAACGAACAATTGATTCATTGTTGTTAAATACGATGAAACTGTTTGTATATTGTCACGTAGTAAAAATTTCGCATTTCATTACATATAACACTCCGAATATAAACAAAATATTGATCATTATGGTCTTAAAACTAATTTGTTTATTTTTGCTATCCCCAAACTATGCCAAAACACATTGATGTCATATTCAAGTCATTTTTGCCACATTTACAGTTGGTAAAACTTAAATGAAATAACTAAATTTACTAAATGTAATAATGATTTTTTTGATAGGCAGCTCATTTGAAAGAACAATTTGTAGTCAAATATTTAAAAATATTTAAGACGCGAGGGGAAAAGAAGGCCGATAAAAAAAGATTTTTTAGGGAAAAAAACGAACAGGAAGGAAGATTTTAGCTCCTTGTTTTTGATATGTTAATTACTTGAAAAACATTTTAAATATTTTGCTTTCCTATCATGTGTAGTATATTTTAAGTCTTGTAATCGTTTAAAATATCGAAAATTAAATGCCGGATTTACATGTTTCAAATACTGGAGATTCCGAAAAATATCTTTAGAAAAAAATTGCCGTTCGTCTGTCTCTTTTAGTGTGTCTTTAAATGCTCTATCTCGTGAACAAATTGAGGTATTTGAAATCTGGTATATGCTTAGTACATGTAGTAATGACAAGAAGCCTATTGAATATCAGTAATCTCAATTATAAAGTATTATTTATTTCGGACACTTGAAATATTTCTTATGATAAAAAGGTTATACAAATTTTAGAAATCGTTTATTTTAAAGAGTGAATATAACAGAGAATAAAAAAAATAAATTTTGCATAAAAAATGGCGTTAATTAGATAATAAATTGCTGAAACATTTGTTATCATATTTTCCACACTCTTTGATTTTTCATGATACTATTTTATTCAAATTTAATATTTCAAACTACATTTAAATAGGAAATGAGACGCTTAATCCGACGCTGCAAATTGTTAACTGTTGCCACCAGAAGCGCCATCTACATAAATTATCTTTAATAACTTGAGTTGTGTTCGAGAAACCGATTCGAGGAGGTGTGTAATTATGGGCTCTCGTATTATTTTATATGTGTGAATTAAAGTTTATAGTGAATTACAGTCCGCAGAGATCTTTTTATTGTGTTAAGTGAGTTTATTAATTGACTGAGCTAATCGGCGGGGCCATTAGCTATTTTGAGTATCATTTTTGGTGTTTCTTTTATATTTAAAGTTTATGATGTCATCAAGCCACGATTTTAAACAATATCTACCGAACAAATTAAGATAGAGGCTTGGAAATTGGTTAGTACTTAGAATGCAAAGTCTTAAATTTCAACAACTATAGTTATCCTATTAAATACGAACTTAATTTTCGGACTTATGAACTATTCGTTCTTATGAAACGTATAAAAAAATTTTGGAACTATTTCTTTTTTGGAATAAACAAACAAATGCAACATAAAACACGCTTAAATTTTATTTTGGAATTGAAATGCATTTTCAATAATTTATATCTGTTTTATTTTCATATTATCAAAGTTTATCATCGGTAAGTATTACGGTGTTCCCATACGACTAGTTTAAGAAAATACATTTGCGGCTCAAATTCCGTGGATGATGACACAATGTGCGTTATGTGCCTTTCTAACTTAGCGGGATTCAATATATCGGCATGGTACTTTGCAATGAATCTTCATTAAGGACATGGCTTGCCATCTTTTCTGCTTTTTTAGGCCAGAAAAAATCAATAGAAATTTTTCGCATATTTAATCGGCGAATTACGATGATTTAAGAAGATAAAATGCACCAATTTTTTTTTATCTCTATCTGACCAATGAGAATGCTTCATAATGTAGTCAAAGCAGCTATTTTCTCTATAAGTGATGGAGTCTATAGAACAAGTTAAAGATTTTTAAGTGAGTGATTTTTAAGTCAAACTGACGCATAGAAGTTAGCTTATTTCGAGATAAGCTTTGACATTTTGTAATTTTCGATAATTCATCATCAATGACGTAAAAAAATGCATTCGTAATAATTTTCTTTATATTATTTTCAGGACCACGTAAACTAGAATTACAAAATCAAATTTCAACAGCAATAATTATTTTCAAGCATTATAGTCAGGTTACCATTGAAGAAAATACAGGAGAATAGGGAATAAAGGGATAAGGGAATCTAATGATCCATGTCTGCCGGAAGTGAAGTGTTGCATAAGCCGAAAAATTAATACCACTATGGTATGACTCGTAGATTTAACATTGTGTTTGCCATACACAATCAAAAGTATGAAATGATTGTAAGGCAAACACAATGATGAATCTACGAGTTAACCACAAGTGGTAATAGTTTTTGGATTATGCAACACTTCATTTCCGGCAGACATGGATCATTAGATTCCCCTATTACTACTCTTATATAAATTAAAGGTTCTTTTTCTGTGCTCGATACCTTAGGTTTTTCTGCTGCCGGCTCTTGGTCTAGGTGCATGTGGATAAAGCATCTTAGACTTGTCATTTAACATGCTCATCCATTCGACACTTCAATTGTCTTAAAGTCATATTACCTAAGTCTTCTGGGTGCTTCTTTTCCAAATAAAAAGGTTTGAACCAAAAATAAATAAATAAATATAAATAAATAAAAATAAAATTCGTAACCTTTAATCGATGTTACCGGTCTTACAAATTACTGCTCTTTTTATTTATTTATTTTTTTTTTTTTTTTGTTTAACTTGTAATTTTCAGTTTAACTGCAAACATCACCAAAGTTTTGTACCTTTTGGAACTTTAGTACTATCACTAGAGTCTTTTATATAGGTGAATGTTAATTATAACAGTCTTGTACAAAAAGTTTAATACAAAAACACCATCCTAGGAGTTAATCAGGCCTTTTATCCATTTTTTTCTTCAAACTAGTTACGTAACGATTTCTGCCACATCAATTAAAGGTTAGCGAAATTTTACTTGAATCTTTGAACATTTACGATATTTCTTGGACTTCGTAGTTTAAATGAAATTTACTCCCAATATAAGAGAAATATTTTTTTTTCGAAAACAGAGAGTGATAACAGAGGATATGTAAAGGAGAAAGTATTTTAAACTACATAAGAGCGAAAATAATTAAACTTAAAAAAAAAGTTGTTTAAGACAAAATTTAAAATAGAAAATTAACCTTTAATTGATGTTACCGGTCTCGAAGACAGCTGCTTGTTTTAATTTTTATAGTTTAAAATGTAACTTTCCGTTTAAATAGAACAACACCGAAATTTTTATTCCTTTTGAGCTTTAGTATTATCACCAGAAACTTTTGAATACATGAATTTTAATTATAATAGCATTGCACATAAAATTTTAGTATAAAGACACCATCGTATGAGTTAATAACGCCTTTTATTTGCATATCGATGAAGACTGATAATTTATGTCATGTAGTTAAAGATTAAAAATCAAATATAGTCTATACTATTTATAATTACATTAAAGAGGAGAGAACTAAAATGTATAGTCTTCAAAGAATTCGAGATAGAAGGCTAAAGGCTAATTGGGTATTTTTGAAAATTAGCTATACTTATTTGATTTTAAACGTTGTTAGTAAGTGTTTATTTTTAAATCTTTTAAATTTTCTCTTTTTAATATTTTCAAAAAAAAAAATACATGAAGATTGGCAGGCATGTTTTTAGTTTTATTAATTCAATAAAATGGTTTATCATAGCTTTCTGACTGCTTACAGTTTTCTTGATCAATCTTTATCGTTAAAAATGTTTTTAGACTAACTTTTTGACTATCTTGTCTCAATTCTACTAATGATACTTGATAAAATTAAAATTCATCCTCTTACGCATAATATACATAGCTGCTGAAGGTCATTAGCATTTTATCTGATAAGCGAGAGTTACCTTGCCCTCCCCCCCCCCCTCGCCCCACACGAAAAAAAGGAAAAAGTCCTTGTACTTGATCATAGATTAATAAGCATGTGATATTAAATTTCCTATGAATTTACCATGTAGATAATTGTAAGATTGTTATAAAAATTTTTAATATAAAATATTTATCAGTAAATTTTTTGAATTTTTTATGCTTTTTCCCCCTTTGCATTTGGATACAGCGTTTCTTTTATTTTTTTATTACCCCTCGGCATATGTAATGTAACTAGAATAACTAAGGACTAACATATTATCAATTTAAAATAAACAATGCTTAAAATTTTAAAACATTTCTAATCAAGTTTCATAGCATTATGAAAAAAGACTTATAGGCAGGGCCATCGCTAAGACTTTTTATTGGTGGGGGAGAAGACCTTAAATTGCCAAGTCAAATTTTCATATTTGCCAACTCGTTTTATAATTTGCCAAGTTAATGCACTTAGAAAAAGTAATACAGTTTTTATTTGTAAAAAGTTTAATAATACTCCCAATTAGAGTTGTAACTTTTGCAAATTCTACCAAAAATAGAAAATGTATTGCAGTTTTTATTAAAATTTTAATAAAATTTGCCATAAAAGTTTTAAATTTGCCAAGTATAACAACATTTGCGAATGTTTTGGGGGGGGAGGCTCCCCTTGCCCCCCCCCCCTTAGCGAGGCCCCTGCTTATACTAAACTATGCATTTTTTAATTCATTTTTAATAGGATTTTTAACAATGGCATATATACAATAGTAATATAAATAAGTATTACTTAGTACACGGAATTTCAAACAAAAAAGATAAGTAAAAAAATATTTAATATGTTATCTTTATATGTTACAATTTTAATATGTTATCATTTAATATTAATTGTAATATGTTGAATTTTATAAATTTTCAAATGAAAAATATATTCTATAATAAAATAATTGATAACGTATAATTCCATAATTCTTATTCTCAACATCATTATATTTAATATATTAAAACTATTTTCCCAGCAAAATCTTTTTTTCTTTTTAGAACGTACTTTTTAATAATGCTCCTTTATTCAAGGAATAATTTCTTTTCATTGGATCAGTATTTTCCATGTGATAAAACAGTTTTAAGTATACCATTAATAAAACAGCGTATGAAATATATATGCTACAATTTTAACTTTTTTTAAAGTTACGCAAAAATATACGAACTTCCAATCTAATGACCTAAAAAAAAATAAGTAAACGCATCACTAAGTTTACACTAATGCAAATATTTCAAGTTACTAGTCAATGAAAATTAAAATTTTGGAGGATCTGTTTCGCTACATATAATTTACTTAACAATAATCCTTCAAGTGAAGAATGAAAGTGATTTCTCTTAAAATGTCGAGTGAAAACGCATTAAGTTCATTCGTCTGTACTTAATATTAAAGGAGATTATATTTTAAGTATTTTATTTGTTCTGCAGCTGAGGAATGAAAGTCTTTTTATAACATATTTTTAAATATAACATTTATATTCCATGTAAATTAGCGATTCCTACAATATAGGCGAGGGTCGAGTGGAGTTGGGACAGAGGGAAGAAAGGAACAGTAGAAATTTCTCTTTATGTATGGTTCTAAACATTTCACCAATCGTGCACAATATGGAGCAACGGTAACCCAAACTTCAGTTGAAAAAAATTGTTGATCAGTATAAACTTGCAATTGTATAAAGGAAAAGATTATTTCAGAAATCAAAAGTAAACTTGTTTCATCTACTTTTTATGATTTCTGTATATTGTTGAACTAAATATGTATATATACAATAGTAATAATTAATGTTCTTGTTTATGGAACATTATATTGTATATTATCTATAATTTAAACTAGGTCTAAAAGCAGCATTTGTGTTTATACGAGAAGTTTAATCCAAAACATGGTAATGACCACGATTGGGGCGTATCCAGTTCCATTTTTTAATATGATGAACGTAAATTACTTAGATGCAAACATTTCTAGAGGATAATATATTAATTATAAATTGATAATATGTCCATTTACTTAACAATGTATATAAATTAAATTAATAATTTTTTAATGTCATCTATGATCACAATCATAAATTTTCATTCCAATCATGAAGACACTGGAATTTTATATTGTGGCATGCACATTATCAACCTACAATCTTTGTTTGATTATATATCTAGCTGACACAAGATTATTTATGCCTCAAACCTTTGTTTTATTGCTGTCCCATACCTTCATGTTAGTGGGAAGGAATGGGACACATTTTGAAACACTCACAATTTAATTACAAAATAGCTTTTCATGTTATGTTTCTATATTGTTCAGGGAGATTCAACAGTGATTCACCTTGCACTCTATAAATTGAAATTTTTGAGTCAAAAAAAGTTGATTTTTTTACTTTTGTGAAAAGAGTCTCACACCATTCACTCTCCCCCATACAAAGAAATTTCTAGTAGAGAGATCGATGAGAAATGCACATTAAATTGCTTATACAGTGCTCAGCAAAAGTTTAGACAATGATCGATTACGTTCTATTTTGAGAAGTATGTACCAAATGTTTGTAATTCATCTTTCATACATTACCTGTGACTTATCCTTTATTCACAACAATAAATTTTGAATTTTACCCTTTACATAAAATATAATGACAAAAAAAATGAAATTAACATTGTGGCAAAAGTATAGACAATTTGTATATTACAGAAAAATAACTACAAATTAAAATCGAGTTGCACCCACATTGTTTGCAGTTAGTGCAAGAATGTGACTTTTCATCGAAGAAACTAAATGCTGCGTCATTGGGAGTCTATTTTGTACCAAACATGTTCAACAGCGGCTCAAAGCTCATTAAAAGAAAAGTATAGGAAAAATTTGCATAAACATTACAACATATGATGCTACAAAGGTTTTAGATTGGGTCGGGATCAGAACTACACGCCGGCTAGTTGAGATCAGTAGTATTTTCAGAGTTAAACGAAGTTCTTCTTTTGTATGCAACATGAATAGACTTTATTATCTTGCTAAGATCCATACTTTAGATCAGTTAAAAATTCCCCAGATGACTAAAAGTTAATCTTCCATGTATGTACGTAGTCTTGTGTTGTTTGGCAACCAATGAACAACTCCACAGATATTCGAGCATTAAAAAAAAGTGAGGACCAAATCATTAAAAAGTCACCTTCTTGTTGTCGACTTAAGAAAGTCCAAGGCTCATTATGCAAGTCATGCCAATAGTATACCCACACGTTTGGGCCATTCAAATTTCACTTTTTTTCTTTACTGAATATCATAGCGTACCATTTGGGTTTATATGACGTATGTTTGAAACTTCATTGCATTCTCGACAATTTGTAGCGAGATTTTAAAGCTGATTTGTTTTATCATTTTCGTGTAAATTGATTTACCTGTTTCTTTAATTCATCTACGGATCATGTCCGTCGACACAGAAAGTCCTGACTTACTTTTAATGTGATTAGAAATCATTATTTGTGTAAATGTCAGTTTCTGGATATTTTTGGCATCTCATTTTCTCGTCACACAAGGTCTTCAGATTATATTTTGTTTTGAAGGAGTCATCATTAAGCTATACTTCATAGAGAGACCAGTTTGGACGATTCAGGGCTGATGAAATTTCTCCAGCAGTCTTCCCTTTCCATTTCAGCATTCCTACTTGAATTACCTCATCTAACTCAATATTTTTAGCTCGCGGCATCTTCACTAACTGATGCTATATCGAGGTATAATTAAATACTACAGACATATGACATCTTAGCTTGAAAATTTGCATTTTTCTCTGAACAGTTGGCTAAAAATCAAAAAAAGAGTCTAAACTTTTGCAAATTTTACTTTTTTCAATTAAATTAAACATTATCTTATATTATAACCGTTATTTTTATTCTACGTTGTTTAAAATATGTTTGAAAATAAGTATAGCATAGGCGTAGCCAGCCTTTTGAACGGGGGGGTGCCCAAATTTTTTAACCTGAACATGTTGGGTACAAACAATATCTTATGTAATAAAACCTAATAAAACGGAACCCCTTAAAAGCTATCTAGTTTCCGTTTTAGACAGGTTTTTATTTGCTGAAGGTATAATTGTATGGTACTTTTTACTTACCCATCATACGTAGTATAGGGTAAGTCTTGCAATCGTTTTGAAAATCGAAATTTTTTTTTTGACGGATTTACACGTTTTAGATAGTGAAGATTCCGAAAAACATATTTTTAGAAAAAAAATTTTGCCGTCCGTCTGTCTGTCTTTAAACGCTCTATCTCCCGAACAAATTGAGAAAGAGACTTGAAATTTTGTATGTAGTTAGTATGTAAGAATGGGACGAAGCCTATTTAATATCAGCAGCCTCGATTATCCGGAGTTATTTTTTTCGGACTCTCGAAAAATTCGTTCTGATAAAAGGTATATAAAAATTTTCGAATTTTTTTGTTATAAGAAATGGACGTAAAAGGCAATAAAATAATACACATTTTGCATATAGAGCGAAGTCGATCGGATTATTAGTTGCCGAGATATTTGTAATCCTGTTGTCCACATTCTTCGATTTTTCATGACCCTGTATTTCATTCAAATTTCAATTCAGAGGTATATTTTAATTGGAAATGAGAGGCTTAATTCGACGCAGTTAATTGTTAGTTAATAGAAATATTATTTTTGGAGTTATAAGGATGTTTCTTTTACGCAGTTCGGTACTACTTGAGTAGTTTGGCGTTTTATATAATTTGTCGAAATTGGTAATCAGCAGTTCTTTAATTTAGCATTACTATGCATATTAACAATATATAAATTTTGTTTATGAATTGCAATGCATTGTATAAATAGTTTTCACATGTTTTATTTTCATATACATATCCATGATGGGTAAGTATTACGGTGGCCCCAACCACTAGTTTTAAAACGGAGCCAAACGCAATTTTTCATTGCGCGAAGAAGAATGAGAAGTTGCTCAAAAATAAATCTAATGGATAAGAAAAAGGTATATAAACACAGATAAAACATGGTAAATATAAAACAAAGATATTTGTAAACAGAAATCTGTAAGTATCACAAATTTTCATTTCAAACAGCAATGAAATACTAAAATAAAAAAACACGGCTTTATTTCTCCCGTCATTTTGTTCAAGGTAGCAATAGAGTAACTTGTAAAGGGAATAAGTACACAATTTAAAGTTGAAAAGCGTTCTTTCAATCTTTCTACACATGAATAAATACATTTTTCCAATAAAAAAAAGAAAAAAGAGCCCGTTTCTTCTCTATAACATGTTCTTTTTAAAAATGTCAAAATATGGCCGCAAAAAACGAAACTTAACCAACCAACAGACGATTCCCCATCAGAAATAAGTTCGGGCTCGTTTTCTGGGGCCCGGGTCCGCCCGAGATCGACGGTTTTAAATCCGAGCCCGAAAGATTTCTTGTTACCTGACCTCGAGTCCGATACCAAAAATATACAAAACAAAATTGTATGGTATTTATAGTATTAAAAATTTATTATTATGTTAATTATTTATTTGTGTTTATTATTATTGTATTATAAATTTATTATTATAGTATTAAAAATTTCTTACATAGATAAAATTGTTAAATGAAAATTTAAATACAATCTTATTAAAATCCGTATCAAATAAAAATACAGTTGACTCTTAAAATTAATCTCAAAATTTTCCCTAATTTAAAAAGTAAATTTCATGTACATGTTTGTGACTTAATGAATGCATGAAATTTACAGAAAATACTATTTGTAATCTGGCGAATCGGACAACGTTTTTCAATTTTCTGTAAAAAATGTACAACTTTAATTATAACCTATTCCTTTCTCATAACAATCTTCCGTGATTGATAGGTGCCTGAAAATCAACGTAAAATTAAAAAAATGATTTTATCTATATTATAAAGACCAAACGTATCTGTGCGTAACGCATACGTCATTTTGCGAATAGCAACACTTTTCGATGCAATTTCGATTTTGCAATTTTCGCTATTGCAAATTTTCTACTTCTAAACAACGCACATTTTTAATTTTTATACTGTCGTATAGAGAAAAATATGTACTTTTAAATACAATTTGTTTCAAAACTGTATCTTAATTTGTTTTTGAAATATTAATTTTTTTTGTAGATTTTAATACCATTCTTCTAATTGTGGCAACAGAATCACTCCATTTTCTCTTAAAATTGAAAGAAGAAGAAAAAAAATAGAAATTTAAATGTACAACACTTTTTTTATGCAATTTCGATGTCGCAGTTTTCGGTACTGCAAACTTTACTCTTCTGAACATCCTACATTTTAATTTTTTACAACCGTCATAAAGAGAAAAGAAATGCACTTTTAAATGGAATTTGTTTCAAAGCTGTATCTCAATTTATTTTTCAGACATTATTGTTTTTTTAATTTTTAGTACAAATTTTGTAATTGTGCCAACAAAATCTCCCCATCTTCTCTTAAAATTGAAAATAAAAAGAATGATGCCCAGTTAAACTGATGGCATAGAGCTCATAGGCTATGCTGACTAATTGTATATTACAGCTTTATATAATAATGACCTTCGAAAAAAAAAAGGAAGGAAGTACCCCCCCCCCAATTTTCTTTCTTTATGCTTATCATTGAAGCCTCAAAACTAATCAGCGATACGCCTTGTCATATAATAAACCTGTATCCAAAAATTCGAAGCAAGCCGAATAATTCTGCATAAAACCCATTTATGTAATTTAAGAAACGTTTTCCCTCGTTCCCTCCTTTATAAATAATCATTAAATCTCCAAAACTCTTCAGAAATTCAACTTATCAGAAAAAACCTACATCCAAAATTTAAAGCAAATCGTATAACTCTGCATAAAACTCTATTTAGCTAACTTAAGGGGGAGGTAATCGCTCGTACCCTCCTTTATAATTAACAAAAGAATACCACAGCAAATGAGCAAAGCTTCTTACAATTATGAACTTGTTTTCAAAAATTGAAACAAATCGTTTAATTCTGTATGAAAAGCAATTTACATAAATTATGAGGGGTATTTCCCCTATCCTTCCTTCATACTTATCCAGTGAATTCTAAAAACAAATCAGGGAAGCGCCATTCCAGAATAAACCTTTATACAAAATTTGAAGCAAATAGACAAAATTTGCGTGAAAAACCTAAATTAAGACCGGGGGGAGGGTAACCCCCCATCCCCCCTCTTTAACCCTGCTGTTCTGTTCGGGTCTATTTGACCCGAAAATTAGTTTATTCACTTATAAAAAAAATTAGCACAGAGATATTTCCATGAAACTTTTTGACTTTGTTCATTAGTAATATAACTATATATTCCTAGAAGTATTTACGTTTATTTATATTTCCAAGAGATATTTTTTAACTTAGTCCTAATGTACTGTTCGGGTCATATTGACCCGAGTTAAAAAATAATTTTATCATGCACTTTTAATTTTGTTTGGAATCATTCAATGAAAATAATTACTGCAACGTATCTATTTCGAAATCTGTTTCGTTGGCACAGGTTTTAGATCACGTGACAGGAGAGCAAAGTCAAATGTTGATATCATTGGCGGAAGGAAAAAAATGCGCCTGTTAGTAGCGTTTCTTTTTTCTTGCTGTATTTCAATTTCTAATAATCTGAAGAACAGTTGTATCTCTGAGTATTAGTGAAAAAATGACGAATCGTAGAAATTTGAGCGATGTTGGTATTACTAAATTAATGGAAGCCTCTGACAGCGAAGAGGATAATGCGTCTGAGTATAAATATCATACAAGTGAGGAAATTAAAAGCGTCAGTTCTGACAACGATTTTGATATTGATATTCAAAAGATGCACAATATACAGAGTATTCAGTCTAAGAATCGTGAAATAGTATGGAAATTGAATCCCCTTCTTCATTCTGGTCGATTAACGTCTGCTAATATTAAAAAAACTACTCCATGTGTCACAAGATATGCAACGACAAGGGTAACTGGCATAAAAAGCGCATTTGCGACGGTATTCAATTCTAAAATCGAGAACGAAATCATAAAAATGACTAATATAGAAGGAAGAAAAGTGTATGAAAAAGAGTGGAAAGATATTAGTACTGAAACTTTTCAAGCATACATCGGATTATTATTATTAGCTGGTGTGTACAAATCATATGGAGAATCAACAAAAAGTTTGTGGAATCAAGAAACAGGCAGAAATATATTTCGTGCTACAATGTCCCTCGAAATCTTTCATATGATATCGAGAGTTATTCGTTTTGACAATAAATCTACCAGGCAAGAAAGAAGGTTTGTAGATAAATTAGCTACTGTTCGAGATATTTGGAAAAGTGGATAGAAATTCAACCTAAATTGTATAATCCAAGTGAAAATGTTACTGTAGCTGAACAATTAGTAGGATTTCGTGGACGATGCCCTTTCAAACAATATATACCTAGTAAACCCTCCAAGTATGGGATAAAAATATGGACTTTATGTGATAGCAAAACTTCGTATGTATTGAATGCACAAATTTATACTGGAAAAAATCAAGGATCAAAGCCAGAGAAAAGTCAGGGTATGCGGGTAGTGAGTGACCTTACTTATGGGTATTCGGGGCACAATGTTACATGTGATAACTTTTTCACATCCTATAACTTGGGAAAACTTCTTCTAAAACGGAAAATGACTATGCACCATTAGAAAAAATAAGCCCGAACTTCCTGAGAAAATGCTAAACAAAGAAGTGCACAGCTCATCATTTTATTTTACAGAAGATACAACAGTTGTAAACTACATCCCTAAAAAGAACAAAAATGTTATTCTTATGAGCACTTTCCATCATGAAAATGAAGTTAGCGACAGACCTGACAAAAACCCACAAATGATATTAGATTATAATGCAGCTAAAGGGGCGGTGGATAGTCTTGATCAACTTTTGAGTACATACACTTATAAGAGAAAAACAAATCGCTGGCCTGTGATAGTATTCTATAATATGCTAGATACATCTGCTTACAATGCATTTATTCTGTGGATTTCAATAAACAGCAAATGGAATGGAAATAAATTAACCAAACGAAGGCTTTTTTTAGAAGAATTGGGGACATCTCTAATTTTTCCACACATTGAAGTTAGACAAGCGCCCAAAAGCGAAGATTCAGTCGAAATTGTGAAGAGAATGCGTAGTAAAAGTGCAAACGTACCCTCGGAATCAGATGAGAACACTTCATTGTGTACTAAACGTGCAAGATGCAAGTTCTGCCCATCAACCAACGACAACAAAACTAATATATTATGTTACAATTGCAAAAAACACACTCGCAAATTTCACGTAAGCTATTTTTATCCAAATTGTAAATAAAAGTAAGTATTCAAATATTTTTAAGTTATTTTACTGGTGTTTTGTATTATTTGATATATATTTAAGCTTATTTTACTATTTTTTTTAATTATTTCTGAAATAGTTATTTTTATTTACTGCTAGAAAAGGTAATATTCTAAATCGGGTCACATTGACCCGAACACTACATACGTATAGTAAATGCGAACAGAACAGCAGGGTTAAACTTATCCAATGAACACCCAATACTAATCATGAAGGCACCTCATTAGAATGATCCTACATCTAAGATTTCAACGAAATCTACTAATTCTGCAGGTATAAATTGAGGGAAGGGGCAATAGCCCCCGTTTCCCTTCTTATACTTATCGAATGAACTCTCAAAACTAATCAGGGAAGCGTCTTATCATAATAAGCCTAAATCCAAAATTTCATGTAAATCGGATATTTTTATCGTGAGTTATCGCGTTACGCACGTACATACATACATACAGAACGGCAGACACATAAGCTCTCAGGCTTTGATAGCCTGTGACATTAAAAAAAAAAAAAAAAAAAAAAAAAAAAAAAAAAAAAAAAGTAGAAATTAAAATGCTTATAGTATTTCAAAAAAATCGTCTGTTATAAAACCCGGTGAATTTCGGTTTTATTTAGTTTAATAATTCGGATAATTGAATTTTATAGTATTTTGTTTATTTTAGCTTAAAATAATGGTTGTTTGAGAGTTAGACTGACAATATAAGATTTATTTTTTACTGTGACTATTTTTGTAGATTTGTTATAATTCAACGAAACACTTCTTTTTTAGCTCACAGGCTATCATAGCCTGAGAGCTTATGTGCCCGTCCGTTCTGTATGTACGTTCGTATGTTCTTGCGTAACGCGATAACTCATGATAAAAATATCGGATCCACTTGAAATTTTGTATATAGGTATATCCTGATAAGGCGCTTCCCTGGTTAATTTTTGGAGTTCATTCGATATGTATAAGAGGGGGAACGGGGAGCTCATGCCCCTCCCCTTAATTGATATAAACGTGATTTTCATGCAGAATTAACAGTTTTCGTTCAAAATTTAGATATAGGATCATTCTGATGTGGCGATTCCGTGACTGTCATTAGGTGTTCATTGAATAAGTATAAACAGGGAGAACGGGGGGCTCATGCCCCCCCTTAATTGATATAAACGGGATTTTCATGCAGAATTAACAGTTTTCGTTCAAAATTTAGATATAGGATCATTCTGATGAGGCGATTCCGTGACTGTCATTAGGTGTTCATTGAATAAGTATAAACAGGGGGAACGGGGGGCTCATGTCCCCCCTTAATTGATATAAATGGGATTTTCATGCAGAATTAACAGTTTTCGTTCAAAATTTAGATATAGGATCATTCTGATGAGGCGAGTCCGTGGCTGTCATTAGGTGTTCATTGAATAAGTATAAACAGGGGGAACGGGGGTTCTAATGCCCCTCCCCTTAACTTGTATAAATGGATTTTTCAGTCAGAATTGTCAGATTTCGTTCAAATCTCTGAATAGTTTTGGTAGTTTAAGGGTTAAGTACAAAAGAGGAGAATAAATCCTCTTAAATTATATAAATGCTAAATGGGTTTTTGTTAAGAATTATCCGATTTGCTCTGAATTTTGGATATAGGTTTTTTAACATGATAAAGCATGTACTTGATAGTTTAGGAGGTTCAATGATTAAGTATAAAAAAGGAGAAAAGGGAGAGCTGTTTCCCCTTCTTAATTTTTTTTTCGAACGGAATTAACGAAAATACAAGGCTGTAATGTACAATTAGTATGCGTAGCCTGTGAGCTCAATGCCATCAGTTTAACTGGGCAATATTCTTTTTTATTAAATTTTCTTTTTCGTCGAATCTCGACTTGTTCCCCCTCGTTATCTTAAAGGTCCAATGCTTTTATAGGAAAAGAGGAAACACTGAACAATTGCTTTATATCAGAATAACATAATAATTATTTTTACTTACCCAGGAAAATTGACTTCGAAAATGTATATCGTCATGAACAGACTTCCTGTTGACAAATAGATAGAACAACCACTAATTTTCATATGAAAAACGATTATAACTCGTGCACAATAGAAGATTAAACAATTTGCAAACCTCCAGCTAATATTCGTCTATTAATAACAGATTCAGATTCAGATTCAAGAAGAAAGTACTATCTTCACGTTATGTAACTAAATAATAAATAAATAAATAAACGATTCTATTAAAAAATATATGCTAACGAAAAGCCAGCAAAAAGCAAATTCATATCTGTGTTTATTTTGATTGGCGCCATTCAGTAGGTCGTCATAGGAAATTATGTAGACATAAATCTGTAATTATCACAAATTTTCTTTTGAAATAGCAAGGAAATACTAAAATAAATAAACACTACTTCAGTTCCCCGTCATTTTGATCTAAATGACTCATTTGAAAAGAAATAAGTACGCAATTTTAAATGGAAAAAAAATTTCAATCTTTTTTGCGCATGAATAAATATAATTTTTCGGTTTCAGAAAAAATGAGCCCGAGCCCGAAGATTAGAATAAAAATTGAGCCCGAGACAGTATCAGGTCCGGGCTGAGCCCATCTTATCTCTCTTCCTCATATTAATTTGAATTTTGCGTATCATTATTTCTGATTTTCAAAGGAAGCAGATTTGTGAGACCCCTCCGTTCCCCAGGCTAATCACATGGTGGAATTATCATTTCACATCTGTATTTCCTTTTTTTTTTTTTTTTTTTTTTTTGTTGTTGTTTCTATCTAGATTTTAGATTACAAAAGCAAAGATATAAATAGTTTCTATCCTTGTCGAGAATTTGCACTAATTTCTTAAAGAATTGCAAAAACATGCATGAGAAAGAACGGCGTTAAAAAAAACTTCCATGAACAAAAGACATTAAATTGGGATTAAAAAAACAACTTTTTGACTTACTGTGATTAATACAGATTCTAGTAAATGTTCTAATTTTAAAAAAGATAAACAAAATAAAGCCCATCTTATCTCTATTCCTCATATTAATTTGAATTTTGCGTATCATTATTTCTGATTTTCAAAGGAAGCAGATTTGTGAGACCCCTCCGTTCCCCAGGCTAATCACATGGTGGAATTATCATTTCACATCTGTATTTCCTTTTTTTTTTTTTTTTTGTTGTTGTTGTTTCTATCTAGATTTTAGATTTTGTAATCTAAAATAAGAGCAAAGATATAAATAGTTTCTATCCTTGTCGAGAATTTGCACTAATTTCTTAAAGAATTGCAAAAACATGCATGAGAAAGAACGGCGTTAAAAAAATCTTCCATAAACAAAAGACATTAAATTGGGATTAAAAAAACAACTTTTTGACTTACTGTGATTAATACAGATTCTAGTAAATGTTCTAATTTTAAAAAAGATAAACAAAATGAAAAAAAAAAATAAAAAGAATGTGAGTCTTTTCTTTTATTAAATTTCAAAACATAGATTGTTAGTTTTGAGTAACTGATTGAACTAACTTAGCTTTCAATTTTCTTCTTTTTTCTTTTATAAATTTCGATTTTTCAAAATAATCAAGCTTGGGTCTGCGCGAGCGGGGGGGGGGGGTGCCCGGGCACCCAGGGCACCCCCCCTGGCTACGCGCATGTATAGCCATTTGCAAAACCCACGTGTTCGTATTTTTTATTTAAAGGTTAAAAAACACCAGTGTCTAAACTTTTGCTGAGCACTGTAATAGCGTTGATATCGAAAACGGTTGAGGAAGAACTAGAAAAAAGTTATTAAATAGCATTTCAAGATCAAGGAAAAACTTTTCCTTGTTCTAATCTGTAAAATAACTCGAATAAATAATATCAATATGTAGATATTATTGCTTAATCATAACCCTGGAAAAACAGAAACAAAATATGTAATGTAAAGTTTAAGCAAATTGTACACGCATTTAATAGTCTTTTCGCTGTACTCCTTTAATTGTTTCGTATAAACTGTAAATAATCGTCTTTTTATTTGTGCAATTAGTTTCTGAAATGTATGGGTGGCAGAGAGTACCACGCTCTTTCAATGTTTACTTTTGATTCTTTAATAGGGACATGTTAATTTCCTGTGGTCACAGTAGTCACAATTTCCATCATTATTATCATTCATATTTCACTTTTCGTTGCCGAATAAAAACTATACCATTTAAAACCAAATCATATTAGTCTGTTTATGATAAGATTTTAGCATTACATTACAAATAACTTGGTGCCTAGAGAATATCCGAAGATCACCGATTGAGATAGAAATAAAATTTTAATGAATTTACATTTTTTAACATTAAATATAAAAGTTTACAAATTTATATTTACGTGTACCTTTCCAAGTCTTCTTGGAATTATATTATATTCTCAATTTTGCTACGTGAAAAAAAAGTTAATTATACCTCATCTAATTTAGCAAGTGTGTATTTTGCCGCTCTGCGTAGTTTGTTGTCACAAACGAAAGGCATTTTTTTTCAGAATTATATTGGAAATGAATGCAAAAACAATCTATGGCTAGTATACAAGTAAGATTATATTTGTCACTATATTTGCTTTGTGTTACATTGAATAATGGATTTGAAAAAAAGTGTTTTTTATATAAAAATAGATTTTTTATATGATGTTCAATGAAAAATACATCAACAGTTTAAAAAGGATTATTGCATATCACATTAACTGTGTCAGTACATAACATGTACTGTCACAGTTAAAACTTTTTTTAAAACTTTTTTTTAATTATTCTCTGGTGTTAAATACATTTTTTTTATTGATTTGAATAATTCCAATATATTAAAAAAATTATCTGCACTTGATAACAAAAGTATAACTAAACAAAAATTCATTTGTATAAAATTTCGAATATATAAAATCAAGTTCTTATATGATTATCTCTTCTTTCCCCTCTTATATTTGAGATATTAAATGAAAATTCTCAAACATTAAAAATATTAATCCTCCCATCAGATAATTTTATTCGACTCATAGTCAAATCTTTTCTACAGAAATATTTTAAATTGAAAGTTTTTCTTATTAAAAATCTATCAAGGTTCTTTAATGTTCATTTTTAATATCCCTAAAGTGCTGATTTGAAATTTAGAGTGGATTAGATAAGAATTTTTTTAAACAGAAATTGGGACTTATCCAATTATATTTTCTGAAAAGTCATGTTTTATAATTGTAGTACAGCTCGCGCTAAAATAATAAAATCACACTTCATACTATTTCAAGCTCTGAGTTAAAGGCGTTATCTTACAAAATGTGTATTTTAAGCATTATATTAGACTTTTAAAAGGATAGAATACATTTTAATACTTTTGCTAAAAGCAATGTTTATATAAATACATCATTAGCAAATAATTTACAAAATTGTTTATGATATAAAGACGTTATCAATGAGTATTTTTGGCATATTAATCTATTAAATAGGACACAAATATTTAAAAATTATTTCACTAAGATAAATCAACCATCAGAAAAATCTTTTACGAATTTAATGCTTAAGTTTTATAAAATGTATAAAACATAGAAAAGAAAATTATAATTTTCGTTATGAATTCATAGTTTGTATTATTATTATTATTATTATTATTCTAACTTAAACAACGAAGAGCAAATATTAGGGTACCTTCGAGGAAAATGTGGTGAAAGCTTACTGCTACTGATGTGTAACATTACTCATAATTACTGTGAATTCTTTCGGGCAATTCTGGTGTAACCGTACACAAGATTTGAGTAATTTTATACCAGTTGTCTCGGTTAAGTACCACCGTAAGATTGGAGGCAACAATGCTGCCTCAATTTTTATGGAGTGCAAATAACAATTTACACCAAATCTTTTATAGAATATACTTTCAACTTGAAAGATTTTAGAAGGGGAAAACTGGTGTTACATACTATTGGGTCGTTCGGAAAGTCGTTTCCGTTTGGGAAAATCAATTCGTACCGGAAAATTTTGTCCATTAATATCTAGGTATTAGATATCGGAAACAATATTTAATAATTAAATAACAGATTTTTCCGGTACGAATCGAACGGAAAGGACTTTCCGAACAACCCAATATATCCTAAAAGTAACAAATTGAGCACTCAAAATCCAACTGACTTTGATGTTTGGTTAGCTGCCAACTTTTACGCATTTTTGCCACTACTAGAATTGTACAGAGATTTTCCATATGTTTAATCATAAGATTTCGACGATTAAATAAGACAATATTTACTATAAAATTTGTGTGGTAAGAAAAATGTGTAAAAGTTGACAAAAGTGTAAAAGTGTTGGTAAAAAGTGTGCCAAAATTAATAAATATAATTCCCTCATTCGCATGTCCAGAGAAAGTGATAAATCAGCCACATAAATTAAATAAAAATAGGTATTGTATGAATTGAATTATCTTACTTGGGTAGTATGATTAACCAAATAAATTCATTCCAGTTTCAAAATCGACGAAAGACAGAAGTTTCAATGAACAAAATTTTAATTATAAACAATAACACCTCTTTCAGAGACATGTTGTCTCTTCTATAGGCAGAATAGCTTTGCTCCAAAATTACTTGCTACAAAAATTAGTAGTATAAACAAAAACAAAACAAAAAACAAAAATTATATCATCATAATTAAATTTGCTATAAATTATTATAAATATCCAGAATATTCATTTGAAAGCAATCAAAACCCCAATAAATCTATTTTAATGATTTTAAATTCAGTAAAAATTTATCAACTTATAACAAATTTCCAGGCGTTAAATTGGTAGTAAATCCACATCTAGATTTTAAAATTATTATCAAAGTAAATAAATCTATATTAAATAACTTTCTAATCATTATAATTACACATAAATAATCACCAAACGCCCTTACTGTAAACTAATTACATTTTCTGTCAAGGACAAATCAATTAGTTTTATCATTATGTTTTCATGATATAAACAATAAATTATTATTATCGGAATTAGGTTATAAAGATTCGATTGCTTCTTACTGATAGAAATATAGCAGTACTTTGTTGGGAAAAACATAATGAACAAAAAAGAATAAAATATGACTAAAAATGACAGATGTAAAGATGTCTTGTTATAATTTATTAACCTCTGATGTTTAAAATCAAGTCACTTAATTAAAGAAAAATGATATAAAAATTCTCAGTTTATGATGTTCTAACAACTGGAAAACCCAACAAGACAATCCGTTTTTTATACCTCTCACTTAACAGCTGGGTTCAAACAGAATCAAGTGACTGCTTTAGACTGGCTAGCCCTCAGTCCAGGCACAACATTCTAAAAATTTAAATTATACGGTGATAAAATTCATAAATTGCAGTACCGAATTTCAAAACTAAAATTTGATAATGAAGTGTTGTCAAGCGCAAAATAACGTATTTTTTCAGTTTTCATGATAAAATTGCAACAAAAAATACCGTAATACCTATTTTCCCTTTACTTTCAATGAAATGTTGTCTTTGAGTTTCCCCAATAACAAAAATTATATCAAAAAAATTAATATTTACAAAATAAATTGAGATTCAGCTTTCAAATAAATTGATTTTAAAATCACACTTTTCTCTATACGACGATGTAAAAACTGAAAATGTATCATGTTTAGAAGTTTAAAAATTTGCAGTAGTTAAAATCGAAAAACCGAAATTTCATTTTAAATTTGAAAGTGTTGCCATTCGTAAAATGACGTATGCGTTATGCGCAGATATATTTGTCCTATATAATATAGTACGTACTCCGTAAAATATAATAAGGATGAGTCATTATGATGAAGTTATCTTTTGAGGCTTTTATGCTTGGTATTCCAAAATAATAATTAAAACTAGTTGGATGTGTCAATCCCAAAACTTTCATCTCTCTCATAAGTACATTTTAATATTTAAAAAAAAAAAAAAAAAAAAAAAAAACGTGGTGACCCCAAAGTTACCCACTATCGAATTTCCTCGAACATTTGACCTAGCCTAATGAGATTCTGGTATCCGAAAAGCCTAAAACGCAAAATTTAATGAATATTCTGAGAAAATGAGCTTAGTAGTGCCTCATGTTGGGTAATTTATACTAAAACCTAATAAGCATCTATTTATGTCAAGACCTAACAGAATCTGAAATTTGATGGAATTTCGTCCATTAGTTCTTGAGATATAGTTATAAAAAAAATTGCAAAACGTAGCACAGCAACACCATATCTTGGACAATTTATGCCAAAACGTAAAAAAAGCGTCTAATTATTTTATGGTGTAAAAGAATCTGAAGTTTGATGAAATTCTGTGCATTAGTTCTTGAGATATAGCTAGTTAAAAAAACCGTGTAAAATATAGCACAGCAGCACCATCAGGTGAATGATTTATAACAAAACGTAATCATCGTGTAATTATGTTATATGTCATTTTGTAACAAAATCTGAAGTTCGGTGAAATTCTGTGCGTTGGTTGTTGAGATATAGCTATCGGAAAAATCGTGCAAAATGCAGCATAGCTGCACCACCTGTTGAAAGTTTAATACCAAAATGTAATCAGCGTCTAATTATGTTATATATTCTAGTGTAACAGAATCTAAAATTTGATGAAGTTCTCTGCATTAGTTCTTGAGATATAGCTATCGCAAAAATTGTGCAAAATGTAGCATAGCAGCGCCATCTATAGGGCAGTTCACACCAAAACCTCATCAGCGGCTATGTATCTCAAAGTATCGCGGAATCTGAAGTTTGGTGAAATTCTGTTCATTAGTTCTTGAGATAAAGCTATCATGAAAATCATGAAAAACGTGGCAAAGCAGCGCCACCTGATGGCCAATTTACACCAAAACTTAATCAGCGTCTATGTATATCAAGAGGTCACAGAATCTGAAGTTTGGTGAAATTCTGTGCATTAGTTCTTGAGATATAGCAATCTTGAAAATCATGAAAAACGTAGTATCGCAACGCCACCTGCCGGCCAATTTTCCCCAAAAACCAATAGGCACTAATTCATATCAAGGTCTAACTGAATATAAAATTTTATTAAATTTCGAGCATTAGTTCTTGCGATAGAGCGCCCAGAAATTTTTTGTCACATAAAGACAGACAGACTCACAAACAGACATTTTCTAAAAATAGACAAAACGTGTTCAGGACCTTCTAAAACATATAAATCCGTCGAAAACCGGAAGTCGAAAATTTTCATGAATCCAATACTTTCTTCTTGTAAAGATAGAAGAGAGTAAAAAACATTTCACTTTAACAAGATCATAGATTTCTTTTTGCCCCATGAAATCTAAACCCGTCATCATTTTTCTCCTTCTCAAAATTTATGTACGCACAACTCATATTCCTATTCATCCTTTTAAAAAAATTGGTATTTTACGATACATCATTTTAAACATATCATTTCAACATAAAACTTGAAGTCACGATTGTTAGCAATATTTTTGCATGTGATCAGTCGCCCTCTTAGCTCAATATTCTGATTTCGGTATCGGAGAATAAAAATTGACTTAATTTATATTTATTGAACGAGTTTTAAAAATATTTAGTTTCATCTAAGAAAATGATCGTTTTATTTTAAACATGACGTCATTTTCACACACTTAAGCATTTTTCTAAGTGTTTGCAATTTAGTATCAGTACCCATATAGTAGGAAACACATGGGGAAACATTTGAGGAACAATCATATTTCCAAAAGCAGTACGTCCTTTTTTGTCCAAAATATTATGTCCTTAATGGAATTTTGGAGCACAAATCCTATACAACAAATTGTATCAACAATTTTTTATCAGAAAATGGCATGAATAAAGGTATATATACTTATTTATTTTCTCTCTTCTCTGCAATTATCAAAGTTATCTAATTATCTTAAAGCTGTCAAATTATTTAATTAGTATCTTAAACATACTTTAGTTTCAAGAATTAAAATACGCATTTTTTTAATAATGTCATTTGCATCCACTAAAACATTCCACTTTAACGATCCAGTCTCAAACAGTCTCGATCTGTAGAAAAGTAATCATATAACGTCATTATTGCGTAATAATACACAAACAAATCCAAAAGTTTTTTTGTTATACCCGATATGACACGTTGTCAACCAAGAACCTCAGCAAAATACATCGGGTATCTATCTAATCATTCATTTTCCTTCATTTCTTTGTTTGTAACAACTTCATGTTTTATCAGAAATCATTCATTTATATTTTTTCATTATTTGGAAAATATTCTAACACAGAGTTAATAAAAGAGCGTTCTGTTCGGGTCAAACATCTAAAGATGTTTGACTCGAATTAAGTAAACTCGGAGCAAATAACCCCCACAAATATACTTTTAAGTACATTTTTAGCTCACAGGCTATCATAGCCTGGGAGTTTATGTGCCCGTCCATTCTGTATGTACGTAAGTATGTATACACTATATTGCCATTGATTATGGGACACTTGCGATTTTAGACATTTTACTAAATATCTAGAAAAATACATGAGGAATCATTCCGAAACTCTTAGTGTATAAATATAATAGTATACGTCATACATCTCCGTGAAGATTTTTTACCGAAACTCCATAGGGGACCGTCAACAAATTAAAAAAGAATGAATATCTTTTGAATAACCCTGTCAAAACTAATGTAGCAAAAGCGCTCAAATTCTAGATTGTGATTGAATGCCTTATTGTAATACACTGTGTTCATTTTTATGTAAATAGCATGCATACTCGCAGAGTAATTAAGGTTTTTATAAAAATGGTCCCAAATTTTTCCAAGTTTTTTCCTTAAAATTTTCAGAGTTCTTAATATAAAATAATATTTTTTTTAGAAAATATGACAAACAACATTGCACATAGCACCCTGTAATCAGAATTAAAAAATAATGAAAATTGTATACAAAATGAGTTGGTTTACTAAATAATTTTTTACTGCGCATGCGTTAACGATATCAAAATTTCATTTGCATATTATGTTAGCTAAATGTATAGAGCAACTTTTGTGAAAGTCACAAAATCATAACTTGAAAATTCTGAAAATAATCGTCAATTGAATAAGTTGAAAATCCGTTATTCTCAAAATGAAGCAAAAACAAGAGGGGTTGTATCCATATATTCATTGATTAGTGTCAATATAGAATACACAATACGGGATGTTACGACTACTTTTGGATAAAATCCCTCATTTTTTTGCTTCATTTTGGAAACAACGGATTTTGTCCTTTTTCTATAGACGATTACTTTCAGAATTTTCAAGCTATAATTTTGAGACTTTTACAAAAGTTGCTCTATACATTTATCTAACATAATATGCAAATGAAATGTTGATATCTTTGACGCATGCGCTGTAAAAAATTATTTAGTAAACCTACTCATTTTTCATATAATTTTTATTATTTTTTAATTCTGATTACAGGGTACTGTGTGCAATGTTGTTTGTCATATTTTCTGAAAAAAATATTATTTTATATCAAGAACTCTGAAAATTATAAGGGAAAAACTTAGAAAAATTTGGGGCCATTTTTATAAAAACCTTAATTACTCTGCGAGTATGCATGCTATTTGCATAAAAATGAACACAGTGTATTACAATAAGGCATTCAATCATAATCTAGAGTTTGAGCGCTTTTGCGACATTAGTTTTGACAGGGTTATTCAAAAGATATTTATTTTTTTTAATTTGTTTACGGTCCCCTATGGAGTTTCGGTAAAAAATCTTCACGGAGATGTATGACGTATACTATTATATTTATACACTAAGAGTTTCGAGATGATTCCTCATGTATTTTTCTAGATATTTAGTAAAATGTCTAAAATCGCAAGAGTCCCATAATCAATGGCAATATAGTGTATATGTAGCGTGATAAAAACAGCCGATTTGCTTTAAATTTTGGATATAGGTTTAATACGATAATTAATATTCCCTAATTAATTTTAGGAGCTCATTGAGTAAGTATAAGGGGGGGATGGGGGGGATAATCCCCTCCTCTTAATTTAGATATTTAGATAAATGGTCCTTTCATGCTGAATTATTAGATTTCATTCAAATTTTCGATATAGGTTAATTCTGATGAGGCACATGCATGATTAGTTTTGGATGGCCATTGGTTAAAAATAAAGAAAGGGAGAGGGGGGGGACCCACTCTTTAACTTAGGTGAATGGGTTTTTTACGCAGAATTTTCCGATTAGCTTTAAATTTTAGGTATAGGATTATTATGATGAAGCACCTCCATGATTATTTTTGGGTGTTCACAGGTTAAGTATAAAGTAGGTGGGAGAATAAGGGGTAACCATCCTTAAGGTACCTAAATGGATTTATTACGCAGAATTTACCAATAAGCTTCAAAGTTTCGATATAGGTTCATGCTGGTAAGGCGTTTCCCTGATTTGTTTTGGAGTTTCACTGGTAAAGTATTAAAGGAAAATATGGGAGTTACCTCTCTTAATTTAGATAAATAGATTTTTAAATCAGAATCAACCGATTTCCTTCAATTTTCAGATATAAATTCATTCTGATAAGACGCTTCTGAGATTAGTTTTGGGGTTCTTTCAATAGGGTGGAACAGTTGGTTATCTCTCCCCCCCCCCTTAAATTAAATAAATGGATTATTATGCCAAATTTTTCAATTTACTTTAAATTTTGGACATAGGGGATAAAGAGATTCCCTGAATAGTTTTGGGGGCGTAATGGTTAAGTATAAAAGGGAGAACAGCGGATAGCCACTTTTAAATTAAATAAATGGTGTTTTATGTAGAATTATCCGATTTGCATCGAATTTGGATGCAGAGTCATTATGATAAGGCCTATCCGTGATTAGTTTTGGCGGTCCAATCATTAAGTATAAAGGATGGCAATGGATTAGCTAACCCCTCCCCCCCCCTCTTAATTTGTTTTTCAAAGGAGTTATTATTCCTTGAAAAAATAAGGCTGTAATATAGAATTAGTGTGAATAGGCTGTGAGCTCAATACAATCAGTTTAACTCGGAAATATTATTTTTATTGAAAAGTGAAAATGTTGTATAGTTAGTATGATAAAATGGCAAGAAAAAGATACCGTAATATCCATTCTTCCTTACTTTTAATAGATATGGAGTACCGTTATTTACGGCGTATAATCCACGGATCAAACAATTATTTTCCGACCCAGAAAATTTTCAAAAAGTAATGTAACTTCTTAAATCGCTGTAAATATTCGCCTTCAATCACTAAATAAAATTTCTGGTTCCAAAAATAATTGTTTGATTCGCAGATAAGCCGGAAATTACGATACTTGAGTTGCCACAATAACAAAAAATATATTAAAAAAACAAAAAATTAATATCTCAAAAATAAACTGAGATACAGCTTTCAAACAAAACACTTTTAAAAGCTTCCCCCTTATACGACAGTGTAAATACTGAAAATGTGCGGTGTTTAGAAGTTATAAAAATTTGCAGTAGCGAAAATTGTAAAACCGAAATTCCATTTTAAATTTAAAAGTATTGCCATTAGCAAAATGACGTATGCATCACGCAAATATATGTTTATCCTTTGTAATACAGATAGATATCATGTATGTTTGCAATAAATATAAGTGAAACCTCTAAATAAGGGACACTCCGAATAAGGGACACCTCTATTTAAGGGACAAAAGTTCTGGTCCCATAGGTGTCCCTTATTTGGAGGTTTCACTGTATTTCATTTAAAAATAGTATGAATATCATAGCTGCTTTTTCTTTCGGAAAAAAAAGATTCCGTGCACTTTTAAATACATTTGAAAGAATGAGAAAATGTAAATAGCCTCAGTAAATATGTTGTAACATAAAAGCAATGAAAAAAATAAAAATTTACTCAGTTTAATGCAAACATCGAAGTTTAATTTTCTGGAAAAATATTCGGATACAAATATTTTCTTAAAATATTTGACTTCTTAAGAAAGAATGTAAATACTTTGATGCTAAGTAAAACAAAGAAGGTTAAAAGCTATCGTTACTAATTTAGATTTTCAAATATTACATTCGCATCGACTTTTTTAAAAAGTGAAGTAACTGCAATTTATCATAGAACTTTTTAACTCGTTATGTATTTTGAGTGAGGACGCATTGGCCGTATTTAATTAACTTCAAAATAAATTGTGTTTAAAATATTTTAAAATAATGACTATAAAAATATTTTCAAAATACAATGCTCTTCAAAGAGCTGAATTCCTTTAAATGCATTTTCAAATGTTTTCACAGCAATCTAACATTGTGTATATAGATTAAAAATTAATATAGATACATGTTGAAAAAGTATTTTTTAGTTTAAGATAAAAATAAAAGCATATTAGACAAAGATTACACATCCAATTTATTTTTTTTAAATACTTTTTCGTCGCTTAGTATACAGTAAATACAATCCCTGAAAACTTGGTATTTGTTGAATTAGTTAGAACAGGGAATATAATTATTGTTTGAAATGGCCGTTTTTATTTATTAAAGATAGAATCTATGTAGGACTGCCACAAGTGACTATATGTTTCTAATAAAAACTTATAACTTAGTGATGTATATTTTTCTTGCAAATATTGTCATAGGGTGTGTTAAGGATCTCGGTTTAGAGAAACTGGTGCCAGTCTGAATAAAAAAAAATTGTGGCCTATGGCAGCCAAGTCTATGTATTTCAGTAAAGAAGAAGGGTTACCATTCGTACCAGAAATTCTTATCTGTAGTTATTGACTGTTATACTGGTGAATATCTCCTTAAACATTAAATATATAAAATATTAAAGGTAATTTTCGTAAATTTGCAAAATATAATTTAAAGCCCTTAGTAAAACTTAAATATATTTTTTGTCTTGCTTAGATTGTCATTTAAAGTAGATAATACAATTTCTTTGCATGACGATAACAACAACAACAACAAAAAAAAAATGCGTGAAACATTTTTGAATTATTTTTAGAACACATTTCTGGATAGCAATGCTTTTGCAACATGTTATATAGACATTGCTATAGAGCAACACATATGCAGCATACTGAGAACACAATCAATGCAAAAAAATGTTTTACAACACATTAATGTGTTGTGAATTTGGGTATAGAAAGTGTTTTGAAATGTTTTTATTTTTGTGTTTGAGAATTTACACTGAACCATTAAACTACAAACTAACGAATTAAAACGATTTTGTTTATAGTGTAATTTAAATGTGTATTACAAGTTAATTATAAGTATGTAAAATACTTTTTTCTTTATTGTTATTATCGACAAATTATCGTCAAGCGAATAGTTCAACAATCCTCTTAAATGTTTCTAAAATAATAATAATAATAATAATAATAAATGTTAATATTTAAGAAAAAGCCTGAATAGCAGTTTTGTGGATACACTTTAATATTATCACCGGATTCCGACATCTGCCTTAAAGGTATAGACTAAACATTTTTTTAAAATTATATTTTTTACACTGTTATTTATCATCCAGTACTGTTGGGCTTCGTCTCAAAGACGTTTAGATTAGGAGACCGAGGATTTGTCTCATGAAAATGATACACTATTGGTAATATTGAAGAAAATTGCCTGTCATTAACCCGGGAGAACGCTCGCTTACCCAGGTCATGAATGGTTTTAACTTTGTCACCAGTAAAATCAACTTATGATAGTCACTTTATATAGACGGAGACAATTCTTACAAATTTTGCGATAAAATAAGTTGAAGATTACTTTAAAAATATTAGAGGTTTCAATTGTAAAAAAACATACTCACTTCGGGCTTTTAGGCCCTGCGCGCGTACTCGCGGGTTAAGCACAATCAGGTAATCCAGAAAATAAGTTATGTTAAGCAATTAACCCTTTGTACTCGATAGGTGACTCTCGCTCACCACTAGTGCTATCAGATGTTCCTCGTAAATCAGGAAGCTAAAAGGACGCCACTAATAACTTACAGTTTATTTCGCTATCTTTTATAACATATTATTCAGCCATTAGAAAAGGCGAAGGAAATTAGTTTTAAAAACTGGTGTCCAGAGCATTTTGAGCACTCATTTATGCCGGACATTAGTGGTCAGCGAGAATTTCTTCTCGAGAGCAAAGATTAAATCGAATAGAAATGATTATTATAAAAATAATCTATTGTATAATGGCGTACTCTTGTTATATTTTAATACAGTTACCATCATAGTTGAAACTTTTATGACAACGTGCACGTGTTTTTTTTTTCGTCCTTGTCATAGAAATATATCGCCTCTGATGGCAATCATGTAGTAACAGAGTTGAATGAAGTGAGCAATCAATTTCATTAAAATGCATTGCCAGCGTCGTAATAGTGAATATTCGGTTCTCCATACTCTTCGACTTAAAGCTACTATAAGCAAACTGTTCTTCAACTTCAACAGGGTGGCGAGTGGTTAGATAAAAACATAGTCAATATAGATGATAAATACCAGTATTTTGTTAAAGATCAATTCAGTTTATATAATCTCTTTATACTATTTCAAGTATTTTCTGTAAGAAAATACTGGCAGTTTTCTCTTTTCTTGACTGTGTTTTTCCCGGTTTTCCCTGACCACTTGCCACCCTGTATAAGTAAATTATTGCCAATCAAAGACTACCGCCCACTTCATTCTCTATTTCGAACTGTTTTCCCGTCCTTCATTGAAATTCGTATCCGCCTTCATGTCATCGAATGACTCATCCCATTTTGTTCTAAAACTTCGCAAATTTACCTGCTACTTCCATTTGATTTTAGTATAGCGGTCAAAAAGCGGATGACAAACAGTAACCTGCAGGCGGCGGGATATACATTTTTTAAAAAAAACATTTTAAATGCTTAACATGCAACCCACACAATACTAAGCTGTCGAAAAACAACTTCACTTGTTTGCCATTGAGTCATACAAGTTGGCGCATATGCGTGAAATCATAATTGCAGCGCTTCCACAACAAAAATTGAAAATGGAACATAATCTCTGGATTACCACATACTAAAAGTCAGATTTCGTAGCATACAGACTATATATTCAATCAATATTTATAAACTGAATATTAAATAAATTACCTCTTATTATATTTTAAATAAAGGGGGAAAATAGTAAAGACATTGAACTTATTGAAAAATTAAGTAACCAAATTACTGCAATTGGACCTATAAGAATAATAGTATAAGAATGAAAATCAGTTGAGAGAAGATTTTCGACTAGGAGGCCCGTTTTAATATGCTTAAATTAAAACGGGAATGTAAACAGGAAGCTATAGAATTCGATGGATAAAATGCCAAAAAAAAAAAAAAAAAAAAAAAAAAAAAAGGTTGAATCTTTCCTTTGCAAATTTAACGATGCACCACCAAGAATTTAAATATTTGTTGAAATACAACGTGGTTTGCTTTAATTGTCATAGCTAAGCGGTGGATATAAGTATTGTTAATTCCTGTTCATGTTTAAGATCTTGTCTTGTCAATAGATATATACGTTCATGTCTATTTGATACCGTTGCGATGTTCTTCCTGTAAATTAAAATAGAGCGTCTGCAATTTTCTGAATACCACCAATCTCTATGTTCATTTGGCTCTTCAGATTTTACCTTACTGGCTCTCTATCCGGAATAGGTCCTAAAACGGTTTCATAACAAATGCTAAACTTATCTCCGGAGCATATAGAGAATATTTTGGTTAAAGTCTGCAGTTTGCCAAACCGATAAATAAAGTCGTATGAGAATCATGAAAAAAACCCGATAGAATCAATTAACAAATCTATCAATTCTCCAAAAACTCATGAAATGATTGATGAATTTAAAAAAAATAATTGCGACTAAAAGGTCTCATTGAATTTTATAGAAATTGTTTCAATTTTATTTTATTTTGATTTACCCTTTCGGGTCCGAATTTTTTTTCAATTCTCAGGAAAAATTACTTTTACGTTGGTAACATTAAAACTCCAATATCCATATAGATTAATTAGTATTTAATGTTTATTTAACTTTCTGAAAGACAACGAATGCTTTTGTTTTGCGTTCTATTCCATTCATATTCATATGATAATAGGCTACGGAAGAGGTTTTGGAGATGTTTAGAAAATATTGTATTACTATAAGAATATTAGAACTTTCAATACTTTTTGAGATTTATGACACATGATTCTATAAGGAAAGTAACTTTTATTTTAAATTAAATGAATAAAATAGGTTTAAAATAAAAGAATCGCAAACGGCTCAAAGAGAACTAAGCAAATAATGATAATTTTTATTATTACTAAATGCCAAAACATAAATGAATCCATATAGTAAATTCATAGACATATAATAACATTACTCCTTGTAAATACAATGGGGCCTGTTAAAGTGCCCACCTGGCTAAAGTGACCACTTTTGCAAAATTTTACTTGTACTCATGTTAAATAATAAGAGAATTGTTCGGTAATGTGACCACCTGTCTATAGTACAGGGGGCGAAATTTCCACTCGCCAGCTCGCCTTTGGCGAGTAAATATTTAAGGTTGGCGAGCAAATTTCGTCTTTTAAAATGTTGTGCTTCAAATCAAACTATGCTCAGCGATACACGGAAGTATTTCAAAATGAAGCGATGACATTTTCCAAAAGAAATAAAAATACTCCGCCACCTATTTCTTTGTCTTTCCTACGGAGGAATTAAATTTCCCTTCTGCATTTCCCGCCACCTTACTTTCGTACCGCGCACATGCCAGTTCCGAATCAGAGCGCTCTTCACTCCTGCGCGAAGAGATTCAGGTTTCGTCATCTAAGCGCAGGTGCTTGAAATACAGTAAAAATTATACGTTCTCTCTCAAATTTTTGTTTCTTTCGATTTAGTTATTTTCTTGTTCTGTGGTAGATGGCGATAATTAAAGTGGTGTTTTAGTTAATTTTTTTTTATTAATGCCATGAATAAATAGACAAAGGAATAATATAGAGTCCTTTTTTACTAAAAGTAACACATCAAGCGAAAAATGTGATAAAGATACGATCACAAATGTTGTAAACGTGCAAACTCAAGTTAAGCAAAGTGAGAATGAATCTGATAGTAGCAATACAATCCCTTTTTCTCCTTTTCCAATTCTCCTAAAAGAAAATATGGCAGTGATTTCTAGTCACCACTTCCAGTAAAAAAAAAATCAGCAAAGAGTGGTTAAGCCATTTTGAATGGCTTTTATATGATGATAAAATTAGTCTTGAAAAATGCGAAATTTGCCAGCAGGTGCCTTGATAAAAAGTGCATAAATGGCTTTTCTGGCCCGTTTCAAAAAGTCATTTGTTTTTCACAACCAAACCAACGTTCACTGTGAAAATGTTGCCATTGTAAAGGCAAAAACGTACCTATCAGAAATACCAATGGCAAATCGTCTGAGGAAAATGGACCAACAGATGTTTTTTCATTTAATCAATATATTCAATGTGGTCTACTATGTTGCAAAGCATAGAAAAACGTTTAAAGACTTTGTAGATTTTTTTGTGCTTGGCAGAGAAATTAAATGTAAATATTTTAACACAGTTTGACAATGAAAAACAATGCGGGTATTTTATCCATTTTATTGCTGAAACTTTGATGTTAGATTTAGTGGAAAACTTGTGTGTAAAAAATTATAAAAGTGTACATATATCAGGAATCTAGTTGATGGTTCTACAGATCGATCATCTGTTCAGCATATAAATGTGTATGTTCGATACGTGGATGCAAAAGATAATCATATCAAAAAGGACATATTAGGATTAATAGAGCTGCAAAATTCTATTTCATCCAGTTATTTCACAGCCATAACGGATCTTCTAGATAAGATTATAGATCCAATTGAATACAGAAACAGGTGTCATTTTGTAGGCTTGGGTACTGCTGGTTCTCCAAATATAAATGGATACAAATCAAGTTTAGCCATGAAAATGAAGTCTGTTTGTCCTAAATTGATAAACATTCACTGTCTTGCACATCGTTTGGAGTTAGCTGTTTTGGATGCATGCGGTGAAGTTGAATATCTTAAAACATTTGATTCAATTGTTAAAAGTATTTTTAAATTTTACCATGCCTCTGCTAAAATATTTCATATGTTAAAAAAAAGAGCAGAATTTATAGGAGAAGAAATTCTTAAACTGAGTGATATTTACACTATTAGATGGTTATCCAGCAAAGAAAGTGCAGCAAAAGCTCTCTTGCAATCTTGGAACACTGTTGTAAGCCATCTTAAACAACTGGTTCATGGAAAAAATAATGACAGTTCTAAAGCTAAGGATTTGCTGAAAAGTTTGAAGGATTATAAATTTCTTAAAGTTCTGTACTTCTTCTTGGATTTATACCGGAAATTGAACCCTTTAATTGTGGCATTAAAAAACAAGAAACTTCTCATTTCAACTTTAAAAATAAAAATTGAACTTTGCATCTCAGTTCTAACAGATCTCGAATTTAGAGTTGGACAAAGCAAACAGAAATTTTTAGAGCAACTATCCCTTTCAGAGTTAATCAAGGATGTGCAGCTGACAAATATAAAAAATGGGGAGGGGGAATTTTAGGCTTTAAGAGGGACATTAATTAAACATACAAAGATATACATTACAGAAAGACTGCAATCTATGTCATCAGATATGTTAGCATATTTGCATATTTTTAACACTGTGGGGTTTGCCTCCCAAAGAAAAAGTTCTTGTATTTGGAATCGAAGAAATAAAGAAGCTCTTTATGTATTTGAACCCAAATCTCTTTATTGAAAAAGTAGATATTGTATTTACAGAGTGGGCAGAATATAAATTTATTTTCCTATCACTGACACTGAAAGAGATGCTGGAGAAATTTTACACTTTAAAATGTTCAACAAGATTCCTCAATTTGCTCCAGATCCTAACATTTTGTGCTGTTTTACCAGCAAGTACAGCTTCATGTGAGATAGGGTTCAGCTGTCACAGCAGAGTGAAAACAAACTGAGACAATGAAAGATTTGCTCAGAATTTTTGTTAATGGACCCACCCTGACAGAGTTTGACCATACAGCTGCAATTAATAAGTGGTATTTCAGTTCAGAAAGACAGCGTTACGCAAACCTGAAGTGCTAAATGTTGATGAACTTATCATTGGTGTGTATTGCTGTAATCACTGAAACTTTATTTCAAGCTTATTTTGAATATAAGCTTTTTTGCAGTAAATATGTTTTTTTTTTTATCAATTTCTGCATTTTTTTGGGCAATAGAAAGTTTTTCATAACACATCTGTTAATATTTATAAAATACCCCATATTTTTCATGAATGTAAAATATTCAGGATTTAACAGGTAGCTCCTTCTAACAATCGTCAATTTAAATTGAATTTCTTATAAATATTTCATTTCCTTCGCAAGTGTGGGGGCTGACGTTGTCTGAATGAATATAAAATAGTTGCGAGTAAATGCCTTGCTATAATATAAAGTGACCACATAGCCTGTCATAGTAATGTTATTTGAACCTGTAAAATGTGACCATCCATTTTTTTGCATACCGAAAATTTTTCAACTAAAAGTGACCATTTTCTGAAATTTCTATTTTTATCTGAATCTAATCATAATTTATCTCCTATAAAGACCCCCTGCAAAATGATTAATTTTTCCTTTAATTTAAAGATGTTTGCACCTCACTGAGGTGATTTTCCCTTCCCATTTTTATCTCCAAAGTGACAGAAGAATGAGGAATATATCTGCCACACATATTGATGGATCCTACGATAGGAATGCTTGTGCCTGCTAAAGATTTGCTAACTAAATCGTGTTAGTATGTATGCTTATACGAAGAAGTGAAATGGCAATTATTCGAGCTTGCTTCAAAAGAGGTTTTTTTTTACATACGTTCTCAGAAATTCTAAAAATAAAATTGTTCATGCTTTTTCATTGCTCTGGTACAGCTTGCAAGATTTGATACAGTTATTTTTCTGCTTAAAATATGGAGAAAAAAGAATCTAATCTAAAATGTATAAACCGTCGTTCTTCAATTGAATTCAAAAGGAAGATGTATTTTAAGTTAATTATCTTCTATGTAGTATATTTTAAATTAGTAATTCAATAATTGTATTTATTAATTAATCAATTCATTACTTAATATAGTGCACTTTTTCCTATGTTCATTTTAATTTGTTTTATTTTTTGAGATAAAAAAAGTGCCATTTTCAAAGGCATTTTATAAAGTGACCACCTCTTTATAGTGACCATTTTAACTGGTCCCGAGGGTGGTCACTTTAAGCAGGTTTCACTGTAGTAGCAAAAGTAATTCTTAAAACAAAATAATACTCCATTAAAAGACATGTACTATTAATAGTACACCAAATCTTAAATGGTTAAAAATTGGGTTCTAAGTATTTCCACCAAAAACTCAAAAAGATCTTTCAAAATACGAAGCAACACAGCAACACTTCATTTTATAAAATAAATAGCATGATTGCCAGTTTAGCGATCAGTTGGAAATGAGAGTTATTTCCAGGGAAAAAGAATCATTTTTCATGATTAATCAAGAGACAAAAGAAAGAATGCACACCAAGCTGCAATTTACGCCGATCGATTTTCTCCAAGTAATTTTCTTTTCGGAAGTATAAATCGTATCTCTTTTCAATCTGACATACTAGTCTATAGTTCATCAAATGTGCTACAAAAGTGAAAATATTTATAAGTCGATGCTAAAAGGGTTACGAAATTACATTCAATAAAAAAAATCATCCTTTAAAAATTATAATCAGCGAAACGCTATACACATATGCAAATATTACTATAGAAATCAATTGAAACATTACTCAAATCAAATGATGTTTATTACATAAATTGTATTTAATATCATTACCTTTTGTAATCTTTAAAATATAAAAATGAGCAAATAATTTTCTAAATAATTATTTTTAATTTAAGATATTTATTTTAACATCTCAGTAATTAGTATAATTAATAGATTGAAATCGTTGATTTCTTAACACATCATTGAAAGTTTTTTTTTTCCTGATTAATCTAGTGAACAAAAGATGCCCCAAATTTTTAATACTCCCTTTTTTCTGGAAGAGGAGGGGGGAGGGTGAAGTTTAAAAAGAAAAATTAGTGTTTTCTTTTAAAATTGAGATACTAATGTTGGAAAGAATAAACGGTAGAACATTTCGATAACTACAAGAAAATTGACTTTAATTCTTTATTATTTTCAAATTTCTGCAGATAAAAGCGTTAATGAAGCATGTCAAATAGAAAATGCCTTTTATGCAAATTTAACATATCTACAGAAATATATGACCTGATAGAAATTATCCTATATTTATAATAGAACGCGATAGAGTAATTCTGTAAAAATGAGCGGGAGATAACATTTTATCCCATAAATATCTTTTCAAAGATAACATTTATTTAAACTGCTTCATTGAATAACCATCATAAAATAAGTTAAGAATGTCTGCTTTATTTTAAACTAAAACTTTTTTTCCTGATAAATAAATATATGTGATAATTTTACATAATGCCAAATTATGCGACAATTTTATATAAAGAATTAAAATTTATCTCGTTTCCTTCGCTATTCAGCCTACAAAAATTATATATATATATATATATATATATATATATATATCAGCTATACACTTGAGTACCACTTTGAAAAGTTTCTTCGGGTAAGTGGGAAGTTAGTTTAAAAAAAAAATGTGGGGGGGAGGAGGGAGGGTTATAGCTAAGAATAAAATGATGCAGTTTTATATTCTTTTTTTTTTCAATTTGGCAAAATATTCATTAGTAATAAATATTTCATTTTGAGAAGTTTTATCCCGAATAACGTAGATAATTTTTTTCTGTGCTTATAGTGTTTATTATACGTTTATTATACTATTACGGGTCTGGTGTACTATTGATAGTGCATGTCTTTTCATCGACATTTCCCGAGACCGACATTATTTTTCATCGAGTATTATTTTCTCATTACAATTACTTGGTAACTTTCGGCATATAAAAATGATAGTACATGGCTATAACATTCTTACTATGCCTTCAATTAATTTTTGACATTTGGTAATAATAATAATAAAAGTTAACTTAATACTCTTTGCACCGTTGGAATTTTTTTTATACATATATTTCTCTCTTACATTAAAAATAGAAATTACTTTTCGTGGCTAATCATGTGTGAATAAACGCAAAAACCATTGGAAATTTGTAATATCCTCTCAAATCATGTTGCAATACGTCATTTTCCAAACATCTTCAAAACCTATTATCATATGAATATAAATTGAATAGTTTACAAAATAAATACATTCCTGAGATTTCAGGCAGTGAGATAATCTTTAAACTTCAGTAAATCTATTTGGATAGCTACTAATAAAGTTATTAAAAAAAATTGTTCTGAAAATGGAAACAAATCAGAACCGAAGGGTTAATATTATTGTCTAATCTAATAAAATTTTGCAAGTTATTTTACTTGTTCAGCTACTGGGGGAAAAATAATCCAGACTTACGATGACATACACATTGAAATAATCAAATCTTTGAGGGCGCAATCGACGTCCCCTACAAGGCCACATGCCAGTATCACTCCCATTTTTATCTTTATGTGTATAAATTTGATATGAATTTATAACGGGACGGGATTTATCATTAAGGCAGTTCCATACAAGTCTCAATTTTGGACAAATATTGTTTTTATATAAATTTTATAAATTAAGTTTTGAAATATATACCAAGTTTTCAAATTGTTGTTTTAGATTCACAATTTTTATTTTACTTTCAACTGACAGCTGTCAAATAAAATTTCTGAAATGTAAAATGGTTGCAGTTGTGTACAAATAGTAAAGAGCACATGAAAAAAAGACGTAATTGTTGCCTATTTTGAATTTTTCTAAATAAATTAATGCATGTAGTATAATAGCTAATGGTTTATAGTAGCCCAAAAGCCATATTCTTTATAATAATGCGTGTAAAATAAAGTCTTGTGTTGTAATCTCAAAAAGTAGGTAATTGTACTTGATATACTTTTTCACAATGCTATTAAAAGTAAATAGTTATGTAATGTAATTTATTATGACCATTCTTGATTATAAAACAGTTATTAAATTTGTTAGTTCAGTTATTTTTAAAAATAAATGTTTACATTTTTTTCAATCATTTCGTTGGTTATTCCATCACGTCAAATGTCAGTTAATATCTTCAATCTTAATTCAAATAGGTTGCTCTAAATTATAATTATGTATTGTTTATACATCATACTTAAGATATGCATTAATTAAAAACCTGAATGGTGTTCCTAATTCATAAAAGTTTCCAGTTTTGAAATAACAGGTTACAGTCATGCTTTACAAAATGGCACATAATAGGAAATTACTCCAAAATACAAGAATAAAATACGTAAGAAATTGCTTGAGATGTTTCGATTAATCTTTTAAACAGTAACAGTCACAGTCATCTGCAAACTGAAAAATCAATTTTTGAAAATAGCTTCAGGGTAATTGCTTTAACTTTATACTACAACTGAAAATGTCATCCTGTCACACATGGAGTTGCCCATTTATAAAGGTAACGATTTTTATTTACTATTATTTCTTATAAATTAAAGAGATTATTTGACGTCATCTTTTAAATAAATAATTATTGTACAGGCAGAGAATATTACAAATCTTAAAAAAGTCACACAAAATAGAAAGCACGAATGTGTTCAGAGGCAACTGAAACATACACATTTTAAAATGTCACGACGGATATTTTCAAATTTCAACTTGTTAGGTAATTTAAAGTTCAACATACTAAAACTTGATAAACAAGTCAGAAGAGTTCACGAGCTGGAATTTCCAGGCCCGGCCTTGTCCGAATGAAATACTGTTTGGCGCGGCCCGTTGTAAAACTCAAAATTTCGGCCCGAGTCCGCCTCGGTCCAGCCCATTTATATTTTAACATTTCTAGTCCCGACCAGTTCTGGCCCGACACAATTTCTACTATTTCGAGAAGATTCAGATTTCATCATATAATTACGATTCTTTTAAAGAATGCTGCATATATCATACTGCATACATAATGAATGCTGCATACATTATGGGATGATTTTACAGTACATTTTTACAGAAAAATAGTTGTAGCAACATTAGTGAATGCATAGATTCTTATACTTTCAACATTCAAATAAAGATTTTTTGAAAAATTAATATGATTTGGAAAAAAAAATAAAGTTAAAAACATCATAACTTTAGGATCTGTATAATATAAAATAGATTTATGAAAATATTTCTTTATCGTTTTGTTAAAAAAATTTTCTCTACTCCAAATGAGTTACTTTCTGATACATTTCTGAATTCTTTTCATTTTGGAAACGCATTAGAATAGCATGTGTTTTTATTCAGAAACTATGAAAATGATTGGCGTCAACCATTTTTGATACAAGTAATTTAAGAAAATACTGTCACAGGTAGACTTTTAAAGAGAATTTTCGCAAGCAGCAGCAAAGAAAGGAAGGGGGGAATCTACAACCACGTGACAAGAATCTTTTCGAGACCACTGACCAAGCCGCTACCTACCAGGATTTCACTCAGTTTAACGAGTTTGCGTTGCCTGGATTCGGGGCGGCCTGGTTTTTAGTTTAACTAAAAAATTCGCTTAAAACAATCGAAATATACTGAAAAAATCATGTTTTGTAGTTTTAATCAACTCCTTCTTCTGGGTGTAATTTGTTGTGATGCACAACTTGTTGGACCATGGTTGACTTACGTCGTTGGGACGCCGAATTCGGGCCGAGATATCAGCTGATATTGTGCGACTACCGCACATTATCATCGAACATAGAACAAGAAAACATATTTTATGAATTTTTATGTGGCGATAGGAGTAAACTCTTAGGCCATTTATTATTATTATTATTTGATATATATATATATATATGTATATTAACATATATTAAACACATAAGACACATAATACATTTGTTAAACAGTAAATAGAAGAATAAAAGTGAAGGATAAATAAACACTCGTTGCTGTAGGGTATTCAGTCTGATTTGGGGGATGGTGTTGTAAGAGTTGTGCTGTACTGCGAATTCGGCTCAGAGGGGACGCCAAAAGACTTACTAAACAGTCCACTCACCCAAGACGGCGGTTATTTGTCGCAATTTCTTTGGACAATTTCTTTGCCATCTGATTACTTTTTTTGCTTTGTTTTGGATATGTTTGTTGTTTCTTAATTGTTTGTGCCATAGTGTTTCGTTGCTAGTTATTATGTTTACCAGGTGGTGGTCTTGAGTGAGTGGACTGTTTAGAAGGTAGTGTTTTGGCGTCTCCTCTGAGCCGAATTCGCAGTCCAGCAAATCTGCCTTTTTCAATCTAAGTACGTACGCTGGGAAGGTCCCATGCGCCGTGTAGAGTTGTGCTAAGTGAAAGTCGTCGTTTAGTCTGTTTTTATGTACTTGTGGATAATATTTCTGAGCCTCCCAATCTTTGTCCCCGTAGTCGCACTCGAGCTGGCATTGTTTCATCATTAGGTCTGTAAGTGCTCTTTTTAGTTTTGAGATCGGTTTTGGTACACTGTAAAAAATATCCGTTAATATACACAAACTTTTCCCTAAAATTTTACGGAATAGTTTGAGTTTTCCAAGAAAACAGCAGTATTTCCGTTTTTTGCTATTTTGAGATTAAAAATACAGTAATTGTTCCGTAAATCTCACCGCAAACAGAACATCTTCCGTTTTAAACAGCACAAGTTATCAGTATTTTTAACTGATAAGTGTCGTGGCGCCATCTCTATGACAAGCAACATTTCTCTTATTTTTTTCTGTTTTAGTTATAAAACGATGGCATATTTTTACAATATTAAAATAATAATAATTATTATTATTATTATTAATTCTTTTTAAGTTTCAGATAGTTAAGGAAAGTTTTTTGTTTTTTCAGTTTGATTTTGTTTAATTTATTTATATTATAATATAAAAAGTGCGTATGTTATTTAAAGCGGAAAAAAATCTACTTTTAATTTTAATATATATATATTTTTAAGCTATTCAAATTAAGAAGTTCGCACATAAAATCCAAAGTATATTAAAAAGATAGCATATTTTTACAAATTAAAAAAAAAATAATAAAAAGATTTATTAATTCTTTTTAAGTTTGAGATAGCTAAGGAAAGTTTTTTTTTTCAGTATAATTTTAAATATGTTTAATTTATTTATATCATGATATAAAAAGTGCGAAAGATATTTTAAGTGGAAAAAAAATCTACTTTTAATTTTAATACATACATACTTTAATATATTCAACGTCATACAAAATATTTTTTAAAATACATGTTTTTTTTTTTTTTTTTTTTTTTTTTTTTTTTTTTTTAGGGGGGTTTAAGTGTGTTAATATCCTTTTATAAAATAAATAAATAAATATGAATAAAATAGCTTTAAAACTCTTCCAAAAAAGAAGGAAACAAAATTTTTTAATACTTTCATTTATGCATGTAATATTTTAAAGGTTAAACTTTTTTTTTATAAAGCTAAAATTAAAAAGCTAACTATTAGAAATTATAGAAAGAAAATCTGTAAAACTTGATTTAGAACTGTCAGTTCAATAAAAAAATATCTCTACAAAAATAAACCCGCGTTCAAAAATCTTGTCTTTACTTCATGAAATGCATCCGAAATAAGTAAAGGTATTTGAAATGGTGCTATATGAAATCATAGCGTAATGGTATTACACTACCGCCTACGACAGACAAGGTCGTGAGTTCAAACCCCATGGAAGGTTAGTAACATTTCTTCTTTGTTGTTTAAATTAAATGTATATAATGTGTCCCTGATATTAACGTGCCTTTGTAAAGTAAAGAATAAAAATCACAAAGATGTTAGTTTGTCCTTGAAAAATTCTTTTAACTTTTCAAACGAAAATTTTTACGTAAGAAAATATTAAAAAACGGAAATATTTTGTGAAAAAACGGAACTATTCCTGGAATTTTTTTTCCGTTAAAAAACGGAAGTAGTACTGGTGTCTAGATTACCAGTACTATTTCCATTTTTTAACGGCAAAATTTTTTACAGTGTAGGTAGAATTTATTCTTTCTGGTTGTATCAAGAGCTGCATTTTTGGCTAACACGTCAGATTCCTTATTTCCACGGATGCCCATGTGAGCCTTGATCCAATTTATTTTGAATTTGTTGTTTGAATATTTTATTAAATCCTGAATAGTGTCTATTGTTTTGCTGAAATTAAATGGTTTGTTTAGTGGGTCAATTGCCAATTTGCAGTCCGTGCGTATATTGTTCTATTCACCCGTTGTATTTCCTCATTCTGTTACTTTATGGATTGCTAGTAGTTTGGCTTTGAAGATACTGTTAGATTGTCTTAGGGGCACTGACCTTGCCTTTATTTTGCTGTTGTTTTGAATGCTACTTAAGTCGATCCCACCGTAGCTCCGGATTCCAATTTTGAACCAACCGTGCAAATGACTTGTTGTGTGTGCTATATCCTATAACCAACCGTGTAAATGACTTGTTGTGTGTGTTATATCCTATAACCAACCGTGTAAATGACTTTTTGTGTGTGTTATATCCTATCCGGGGTTCTGTTGTGTCATCTGGATGGTTATTCCAGATGTTTATATTTTTGTCGTATTCATAGTGATGTAGCATCGTGTTGTTTAAAGTTGCGTTTTTCTGAGTCGTGATTTGTGTCATATGCTGCTTCTTAGTTGACTTTCAGAAGAATCGGAATTGGGCCTGAGAGCACCTGGAGTGCCGAGGTAGGCATCGTTCTGTAGGCTCTGACTATGGCCAGTGCGAAATGTCTTTGGCAACTCGACGGGATCGCTCTGCTTCTCCTGCCGAAGCGATGTTCCCATATTGGGGCCGCAAACGTCAGCGTCTTTTCTACTACTATTATGTACCAGATTTTTAATATGTTAGCTTTTAGCTGTCATGTCTGCTAGTTTGATGAAATTGGATTCGCACCTTCTCCGCTTACGTCTGGCAGTGTGGTGGCCAATTTAGGTCCTTGTGTAATATCACTCCTAGATATCTGGTTTGTTCTTTGACTTCTAATGCCTGATTGTTAGTTCTATGCCCTTGATTTCATTGGAGTTTTGCTTAGGTAGATTCCTAGTATGTTCTCTGTTTAGATATAATAGCTCAGTTTTTTCTCTGTTTAATGTTAGATTATTTTCTTCTATCCAGTTATTAAAGTCAATTAGTATTTTATTTGCTATTTTTTTAAGATTTTCTTTATTTTTCCCTTTTTGAATAATAATGAAGTCACCCGCGAACGCCTGTAACCAAACATTTTTACCCCAGACAAGAATCTCTTATCTCAACAAGTATCTGCTAGTATCTTATTTTAAAAAAATGGAAAATGCTATTTGATTCCAAATCCCTTCATTAGTCAAGCTTGCCAGTTGTATACTTTTACAGTTAAAAATTAGTCGAAAAATGTTTCAAACTTTCGCGTTGCTGAGAGGTGAATTTAAGAACCTCAAAGAAGTATATTTCCAAATATTACCTTAACATAAGGGAAATATATTTCCAAATATTACCTTAACAAAAGTGAAGTATATTTCCAAATATTACCTTAACTTAAGTTCTTTATTACCGCTTTATTACCAAATCATGTTGTTTGCAATACACATCTTAACAACATTTAAATCCAGTTCCGGCCCAGTTCGTCTACATCTAAAAAAAACAATGCAAACCTGATCTCGGCTAGGCACGAGTCTGCTAAAAAAATATTAAGCCCGGTTTAGACACTAAATAAATGTCCGACGCTGATCTATACACTGTACAAGTTTCATTTCTGCACTGATGTTGTCAAACTAGTATCGGCACATGAAGTACATTTATATTTATTCTCGTTGTTAAAGCCATATTCATGGAAAATAGCTTATATGTTATCATTTTTGCTAAAATCTTTATAATGATCCGGTAGCCCTGCTAATTTTTTTATCTGTCCGGCCCGTATGATCCGTTCAATATTTTTGCCGGTCTAGCCTGGCCCTTTAATTTTGTTTGCCCGTCCCGGCCCGTTAAAAAAATTTAAATTCTGTCAATTACAAAATTAATAACGATTCCGCCGGACCAGCCGGGCCCGTGCAGACCTCTAAAACAAGTGCTGCATAGTCATGGTAAATAATTATCTTTTTCTTACATACCTTATTTATAAAGTGGACTCTTAATTCTAAATTTGTTAATTCTATCTAATTAAAGTCCAGACAACTTCATTTAAATTAAGTTAAATAATTGATTTTTTTAATCACATTAGTTTATTCTAACTAATAATTCTGTTTCTGAAAAAAGATATGAGTAATATTTATGAAGATATTTTTATAGTCAGATGTGTATATTGATTATTCTCAACCTCCTTAAATATATTAATTAAAAATATCTGATATCAGTAATTGATACTTAAAAAAATACTTACTCAAACGAAGGATTAATTAATGTTTATACGAAGTAGAAAAAAAATTATTGACAATATAAAATTCAATTAATCATTTCACTTTTTTTAATCTAATTTAAATTTACCATTCATATGCAATTCCTTCTGTTTTATTTTTTATATGCCTCTGTTTACAATAAAAAATAAGAAAACCAATTAAGATTAATATGCTTTCAAAAATTTTTAATTTACACAGTTATTTTAAAATATATTTTGATATGTTTAAAACAATTATAATTACAGAAAATTTATCTTTTTCTAATGTTAGGTGCGTTTTTCTTACTTTTTCTTTTTTTTTTTTTTATCAAGTATAGTAGAAGATGTTACTTAAAAAAAAAAAAAATCTGATAATTCAAAATCTTCGGTCGCGTAGTAAAAAAATCTTTTACATAAAAAGAAGAAAAAATATGCACTTTAAATATGTAAGTGAAAAATATTTGAAATATAGTACAAATTGATTTTTAAAATATTTTTCTTCGCAAAAGATAGTTTAGTTACAACTTTGTTTTCAGAAAAAGTAAAATTCCTCTTTTAAAATATTTCATGTTCCATGAATATTTCAATATGAATTTATAGACAGTTTTCTACTTTGTAGAACATACCATCCCAACTTTCCAAAGTTACATTTAAGAAAAACTTCCCGGGGGGGGGGGGGAAGTCCGCTTAGAAAAATATGAACATGTCTAAAAGTTTCTATTTTTTAAATAAATATTTTGTGCATTTTTTCAATGGCTAAATATTTTCCCGCTCACATCATTCTGCATTTTTAAATTTGTTTTAGTCCTTTAGACAGTTTTTTTTTTTCGAACAAAAAGATATATACTCGTAACTGGAGTACAATATTTTTCTAAATATAACTTGGTATCAGTTACTAAAATACCAGGTGTGTCATAAATTCGTGCAAACTTTGAAAATCCATAATAAAAAAAAGAAATGCTAGAAAAAATTTTCGTCTTGCGCGAGTATGATCAGACGGATTTTGGATTTTTCCCATGTATAATAAAAAATTATTACAAAAGTAACCGACAGAGGGCGCTCACACCTCATATTGAGATGCAAATCAGGCTAGCAATAAAATGCCTAGATGGAAAAGGATTCGTCATTCGATATCAGCAGCATGCTATCGTTACCAGATCGAGCGCTGGTGGTTAAACTTTTTACAAGAATGGTAAATCCACAAATATTGCATCGCGAAAGTTTCGCATGTTGAACATCTTTTACTACCTTATTATAAATGCACAATGTTCTGTTATTATGATTTGTTTCATTGTCCATTTGTGTTTGCTTGATTTTATAAAACGTCCCAATACGGCGTGTGAACGCCCTCTATCGGTTATTTTTGGAATCATTTTTTATTATATATGGAAAAGTATACAAAATCCGCCTGATCATACTCGAGCGCACACCGAAAATTTTTTCGAGCATTACTTTTTTTATTAAGGTTTTTTAAAGTTTGCACGAATTTATGGCGCACCTGGTATATGTCATGAAAAAAAATTATACTATAGTATTGTGTTACTTTCAAAATTTGCTCTGTTTCAGAAGATTAATGTACTTACGACTTTATTATGTGGAAAAAATAATTTCGAAAATTGTTATCCTTCCAGGATGGAGAGAAATAGATGGAAAGGCAACATTATGCTGGCTTGTCGATTCCATAATGAAAATATACTTTTTATCGAAAAAAATATTACCAATAATTATTTGAAATTTTTTTTTCTTTTTTTTTGCGGAGTATGCTATAAATTAAATCGTGCCAAACAAAGTTTATTTAAATAAATATCAGGACTATAATCTTAATTTATCACCTGGAAATATTAGGTATATATTTGTCTTGTTTCTGATGAGCAGATACTACTTAGGATTACTGTTATCTGGCATTATCTTTTTACCTATATATTATATTCATATCACTTTCTGTATACTTTGAGGTTTAAGGTTTTTTTTTCTTACCTGGAAGCTCACCCCCGCTCTTTTTTCGTCAGATAATATTGTGTGAAAAAATGTATCAACAGAGTGGAGTTCCTATTGCCATTCGAAATTAATACCTGAGTTAAGGCAAACAAAAGAATTTCACCGAGATAATGAATGTCACGAGAAAGTGAGATTTTTAGATAAGATGGCTCCGAGGTAGTCTGCGTTTTGAAGAAATGAGCAGTGAGGAGATATCATCAGTTACGGTGTGCACGCCAAGGTGCAAGTTTGTATGGTCAATTTATATTGAATAGCGTTCGGACAGGAAGTGTATTGAAGTGCGGAAAAGAGTTTGAGGCCCCTCTTGGTGTATATAACCAGCATAATGGAAAGATCAAGAGTGATCTCTGATAAGTGGATTTTAACTAATATAGTGTGAGAAGGATACTGAGTATTTTAATAAGTAAAAACGCAAAAAGTTTTTGCTATTTGTAACTTAATATCAGACTGTATTATGTATATCTAAGACCTTAAATATAAATATTGTTTTGTTATATGTAAATAATGTGCAAATAAATTGTTCGTTAACTTTCATTGAATAAGTTGAGCATTTTTTTATAATTCTTTTCATAACGTGTCCGATATCACGTAGTTATATTGGTAGTGGCAGCATAACAAAATAAAGGAACATTCTTCTAAGTTGTGTGGACAATGCAAGAGGGCAACATATATATGTAAAAAAAAAAGCTTCTACAAAGAAAAATATTTGAGATAATTATGATTGTGAGTTTGCCTCAATGTAAACTTTATAATACTAATCTTGTAATAGTAAATTGATTATCCAGCAAAACTAAATATAAATCAATTCGCAATATTTAATTTTATGATTTGATCGACGATTAATTTGAAAATTTCATATAATCGCATTTTTGTTACAGAGTAGCCCCTCCAGTTGATTATAAAATTTTTGAAATATTGCATCATTTCAGACAAAAGTGAGTTTAATACGTGGTACTAGACCAAATATTTTTGTTTGAATATTGCAGCATCTGTTGTCAGATAGTTATGAATTGCAGTAAGAGAAGTTAGTTTATGATGTTTGTTTTATTACATAATGTAAAATTTTGTTTTTTATTAGTTGGAGACAATTACGGTAAGTTAAAATAATTCACTTCCATCTTTCTCATTTCATCTAATAATTTTATATGAGTTGTTAATCACACGCAAAACATGAAATTTTAAAAATTAATTTTTGAATTTTTAACTTATTTTTTGGATAGATCAACTACTGGAAAAAGAGTAAAGAAAGCATTTATTTATAATTTTGAGGCTATTTATTTTCATCAGATTTCATTTTTGCCCATTATAGGACATTCAATAAGGGCATTGCAATCATGTTAGTTTACTTCTACAACTTAAAAGATTGGAAATAAAGCCCACAGAACTGACCCTATTTGATCGACTACTGGATGGGCTACCCTACAACATTGAGCTCCTCTGCATGCAAACTGTCACAGTTTTGTAATGTTCAATACTAACATTAATTTTATCATTTGAATTTCTCTGTAAATATACAGGGTGATTCTGAATTCATCATCAATATTTGGTGGGCAGGTAGGGAATAGGAAAAGAACACTATTTCACATAGGAAAGCATGGGCACAGACGAACGCATGACGGTGTAGAGGGCGCTTTGTGTCCGCATCTCCCATAAACGCGCATAGCTGTCTGCCGTGTGCAGCCAGTCGTCATTCGACAAGGTGACTTCGCAGAAGTAACATGAACCGGTATATGTTTCAAGAACTTGCAGATATGCATCTAACTTACAGTGCCGCAGGAGAAAGCTGTCTTAGAGCTAGGCAAATGTATGCAGAGCGCTACCCCAACCGGCGCGTGCCACAGCATCAAATGTTTTCACGTGTTCATCGACAACTGTGCGAAACTGGATCATTTGCTGGTATTAATATTGATCGAGGCAGCCGCCGATCAACACGGACAGTTTCAATCGAGGAAGATGTCCTACAGTCTATCGAAGAACAGCCAAGTTCTAGCACACTATTGCTCGCCAGTTTGGAGTTTCACAATCAACAGTGTGGCGGATACTAAACTAGGAACGTTTACATCCTTTTCATTTGCAAAGAGTGCAGTTACTGGAAGCAGAGGACTATCCCAAGCGTGTTACTTTTTGTCAGTGGTTCATGCAGAGAACAGCCGTTGATCCCAATTTCCCAACGTATGTTCTTTTCACAGATGAAATGTCCTTCTTTCGTGAAGGTGTCTTCAACATACACAATTCGCATGTGTGGGCTAATCAGAATCCACACGGTACAAGAGTTAGAGCTGCGCAACAACGCTTTGCCGCCAATGTGTGGACTGGGATCGTCGGCGACTGTTTGCTGGGACCGTATTTACTACCATCCCGTTTAGATTGCGCAAACTACCTTATATTTTTTCAGACTGTGTTACTGGGTCTTAAGAACGAGGTTCCTGCTGTTATTCTCCGGCCAATGTGTTCCAGCATGACGGCGCTCCAGCACATTTCGAAAATGATGTGCGTTGTTACCTGACCAGAAAATTTGAAGCTCAATGGATTGGTCGCGGTGGACCGGTTTGTTGGCCACCACGGTCACCGGATTTATCTCCAATAGACTTCTTTGTATGGTGTGCCATGAAAAACATGGTGTACGAGACCCCTGTTGCCAGTGCTATGGACCTTGTAGCACGCATATCGGTTGCCGCCGCAAACATCCGGGAAACGCCAGGCATATTCCAGAAAGTTCGGTTGTCCATGCAACGTCGTTGTGAGGCATGTACTCTAGCAAATGGTCAGAATTTCGAGCACCTCTTGTAAGTCTGTACAAAAGATGCACAAATAAATGTTTTTTCTCTTACCACTTTCTTGTTATGTTTTCTTTCCATCATTTAACCGGATTCATATTGCCCTATTACATGACGTCTGCGCCCATGCTTTCCTATGTGAAATAGTGTTCTTTTCCTATTCCCTACCTCCCCACTAAATATTCATGATGAATTCAGAATCACTCTGTAGTATTTAGTTACAAAAAATTGTCATTCTAAGAATAGTTATTGAATTATGGAAATTGAAAATTTGGAACTGTTAATTACTTCTATATAAAACGCAAAGTTACGTGGTTGCGAAATAGGGTTTCTCATTTACCGATGACAACGAGTGATTTGTTTTAAAAGTGGAATTTTTCAATCCTAACTATGGAACTGTACTTCATTATTGTAACTTTAGCACTTTGTTTTTTAGCAATTTCCAACAAAGTTGAAAAATTCTTATGCATTCGGTTTGTCTGTCCGTTTGGCCGTCTCTTCGTCTGTCCACACTCTTACTCCTCTAAGTAGTCTCGGATTATTCTGAAATTTTTGGACGTTATTGACATTTACCCTAGTACAAACCCTATTGAAAATGAAGTTTCTATCATGATTAGTGTATTTTCAGGGAGAGTCAAAAGTTTTCCATAACATTATGACCTATGGGGAAAAATCGTTTCAAAGGATTTTTAAAGATGTTACACCCTGGCAAACATATTAAAATTTATAATCATCTACGAGGTGTATTAAAATATGCATTCTATAAAATATGTGGTGAAAATATAGCTATTATTCATTTACAGCGCCACACAAAATAATTCCATTACATAATGTTAAAGGGGGGGGGGTGGGGTGGTATGAGATATATTTTCTATATATTAAATATATTTTCAATATATTTTTTTATAATTCTTTTCATAACGTGTCCGATATCACGTAGTTATATTGGTAGTGGCAGCATAACAAAATAAAGGAACATTCTTCTAAGTTGTGTGGACAATGCAAGAGGGCAACATATATATGTAAAAAAAAAAGCTTCTACAAAGAAAAATATTTGAGATAATTATGATTGTGAGTTTGCCTCAATGTAAACTTTATAATACTAATCTTGTAATAGTAAATTGATTATCCAGCAAAACTAAATATAAATCAATTCGCAATATTTAATTTTATGATTTGATCGACGATTAATTTGAAAATTTCATATAATCGCATTTTTGTTACAGAGTAGCCCCTCCAGTTGATTATAAAATTTTTGAAATATTGCATCATTTCAGACAAAAGTGAGTTTAATACGTGGTACTAGACCAAATATTTTTGTTTGAATATTGCAGCATCTGTTGTCAGATAGTTATGAATTGCAGTAAGAGAAGTTAGTTTATGATGTTTGTTTTATTACATAATGTAAAATTTTGTTTTTTATTAGTTGGAGACAATTACGGTAAGTTAAAATAATTCACTTCCATCTTTCTCATTTCATCTAATAATTTTATATGAGTTGTTAATCACACGCAAAACATGAAATTTTAAAAATTAATTTTTGAATTTTTAACTTATTTTTTGGATAGATCAACTACTGGAAAAAGAGTAAAGAAACCATTTATTTATAATTTTGAGGCTATTTATTTTCATCAGATTTCATTTTTGCCCATTATAGGACATTCAATAAGGGCATTGCAATCATGTTAGTTTACTTCTACAACTTAAAAGATTGGAAATAAAGCCCACAGAACTGACCCTATTTGATCGACTACTGGATGGGCTACCCTACAACATTGAGCTCCTCTGCATGCAAACTGTCACAGTTTTGTAATGTTCAATACTAACATTAATTTTATCATTTGAATTTCTCTGTAAATATACAGGGTGATTCTGAATTCATCATCAATATTTGGTGGGCAGGTAGGGAATAGGAAAAGAACACTATTTCACATAGGAAAGCATAGGCACAGACGAACGCATGACGGTGTAGAGGGCGCTTTGTGTCCGCATCTCCCATAAACGCGCATAGCTGTCTGCCGTGTGCAGCCAGTCGTCATTCGACAAGGTGACTTCGCAGAAGTAACATGAACCGGTATATGTTTCAAGAACTTGCAGATATGCATCTAACTTACAGTGCCGCAGGAGAAAGCTGTCTTAGAGCTAGGCAAATGTATGCAGAGCGCTACCCCAACCGGCGCGTGCCACAGCATCAAATGTTTTCACGTGTTCATCGACAACTGTGCGAAACTGGATCATTTGCTGGTATTAATATTGATCGAGGCAGCCGCCGATCAACACGGACAGTTTCAATCGAGGAAGATGTCCTACAGTCTATCGAAGAACAGCCAAGTTCTAGCACACTATTGCTCGCCAGTTTGGAGTTTCACAATCAACAGTGTGGCGGATACTAAACTAGGAACGTTTACATCCTTTTCATTTGCAAAGAGTGCAGTTACTGGAAGCAGAGGACTATCCCAAGCGTGTTACTTTTTGTCAGTGGTTCATGCAGAGAACAGCCGTTGATCCCAATTTCCCAACGTATGTTCTTTTCACAGATGAAATGTCCTTCTTTCGTGAAGGTGTCTTCAACATACACAATTCGCATGTGTGGGCTAATCAGAATCCACACGGTACAAGAGTTAGAGCTGCGCAACAACGCTTTGCCGTCAATGTGTGGACTGGGATCGTCGGCGACTGTTTGCTGGGACCGTATTTACTACCATCCCGTTTAGATTGCGCAAACTACCTTATATTTTTTCAGACTGTGCTACTGGGTCTTAAGAACGAGGTTCCTGCTGTTATTCTCCGGCCAATGTGTTCCAGCATGACGGCGCTCCAGCACATTTCGAAAATGATGTGCGTTGTTACCTGACCAGAAAATTTGAATCTCAATGGATTGGTCGCGGTGGACCGGTTTGTTGGCCACCACGGTCACCGGATTTATCTCCAATAGACTTCTTTGTATGGTGTGCCATGAAAAACATGGTGTACGAGACCCCTGTTGCCAGTGCTATGGACCTTGTAGCACGCATATCGGTTGCCGCCGCAAACATCCGGGAAACGCCAGGCATATTCCAGAAAGTTCGGTTGTCCATGCAACGTCGTTGTGAGGCATGTACTCTAGCAAATGGTCAGAATTTCGAGCACCTCTTGTAAGTCTGTACAAAAGATGCACAAATAAATGTTTTTTCTCTTACCACTTTCTTGTTATGTTTTCTTTCCATCATTTAACCGGATTCATATTGCCCTATTACATGACGTCTGCGCCCATGCTTTCCTATGTGAAATAGTGTTCTTTTCCTATTCCCTACCTCCCCACTAAATATTCATGATGAATTCAGAATCACTCTGTAGTATTTAGTTACAAAAAATTGTCATTCTAAGAATAGTTATTGAATTATGGAAATTGAAAATTTGGAACTGTTAATTACTTCTATATAAAACGCAAAGTTACGTGGTTGCGAAATAGGGTTTCTCATTTACCGATGACAACGAGTGATTTGTTTTAAAAGTGGAATTTTTCAATCCTAACTATGGAACTGTACTTCATTATTGTAACTTTAGCACTTTGTTTTTTAGCAATTTCCAACAAAGTTGAAAAATTCTTATGCATTCGGTTTGTCTGTCCGTTTGGCCGTCTCTTCGTCTGTCCACACTCTTACTCCTCTAAGTAGTCTCGGATTATTCTGAAATTTTTGGACGTTATTGACATTTACCCTAGTACAAACCCTATTGAAAATGAAGTTTTTATCATGATTAGTGTATTTTCAGGGAGAGTCAAAAGTTTTCCATAACATTATGACCTATGGGGAAAAATCGTTTCAAAGGATTTTTAAAGATGTTACACCCTGGCAAACATATTAAAATTTATAATCATCTACGAGGTGTATTAAAATATGCATTCTATAAAATATGTGGTGAAAATATAGCTATTATTCATTTACAGCGCCACACAAAATAATTCCATTACATAATGTTAAAGGGGGGGGGTGGGTGGGGTGGTATGAGATATATTTTCAATATATTAAATATATTTTCAATATATTTTTTTATAATTCTTTTCATAACGTGTCCGATATCACGTAGTTATATTGGTAGTGGCAGCATAACAAAATAAAGGAACATTCTTCTAAGTTGTGTGGACAATGCAAGAGGGCAACATATATATGTAAAAAAAAAAGCTTCTACAAAGAAAAATATTTGAGATAATTATGATTGTGAGTTTGCCTCAATGTAAACTTTATAATACTAATCTTGTAATAGTAAATTGATTATCCAGCAAAACTAAATATAAATCAATTCGCAATATTTAATTTTATGATTTGATCGACGATTAATTTGAAAATTTCATATAATCGCATTTTTGTTACAGAGTAGCCCCTCCAGTTGATTATAAAATTTTTGAAATATTGCATCATTTCAGACAAAAGTGAGTTTAATACGTGGTACTAGACCAAATATTTTTGTTTGAATATTGCAGCATCTGTTGTCAGATAGTTATGAATTGCAGTAAGAGAAGTTAGTTTATGATGTTTGTTTTATTACATAATGTAAAATTTTGTTTTTTATTAGTTGGAGACAATTACGGTAAGTTAAAATAATTCACTTCCATCTTTCTCATTTCATCTAATAATTTTATATGAGTTGTTAATCACACGCAAAACATGAAATTTTAAAAATTAATTTTTGAATTTTTAACTTATTTTTTGGATAGATCAACTACTGGAAAAAGAGTAAAGAAACCATTTATTTATAATTTTGAGGCTATTTATTTTCATCAGATTTCATTTTTGCCCATTATAGGACATTCAATAAGGGCATTGCAATCATGTTAGTTTACTTCTACAACTTAAAAGATTGGAAATAAAGCCCACAGAACTGACCCTATTTGATCGACTACTGGATGGGCTACCCTACAACATTGAGCTCCTCTGCATGCAAACTGTCACAGTTTTGTAATGTTCAATACTAACATTAATTTTATCATTTGAATTTCTCTGTAAATATACAGGGTGATTCTGAATTCATCATCAATATTTGGTGGGCAGGTAGGGAATAGGAAAAGAACACTATTTCACATAGGAAAGCATAGGCACAGACGAACGCATGACGGTGTAGAGGGCGCTTTGTGTCCGCATCTCCCATAAACGCGCATAGCTGTCTGCCGTGTGCAGCCAGTCGTCATTCGACAAGGTGACTTCGCAGAAGTAACATGAACCGGTATATGTTTCAAGAACTTGCAGATATGCATCTAACTTACAGTGCCGCAGGAGAAAGCTGTCTTAGAGCTAGGCAAATGTATGCAGAGCGCTACCCCAACCGGCGCGTGCCACAGCATCAAATGTTTTCACGTGTTCATCGACAACTGTGCGAAACTGGATCATTTGCTGGTATTAATATTGATCGAGGCAGCCGCCGATCAACACGGACAGTTTCAATCGAGGAAGATGTCCTACAGTCTATCGAAGAACAGCCAAGTTCTAGCACACTATTGCTCGCCAGTTTGGAGTTTCACAATCAACAGTGTGGCGGATACTAAACTAGGAACGTTTACATCCTTTTCATTTGCAAAGAGTGCAGTTACTGGAAGCAGAGGACTATCCCAAGCGTGTTACTTTTTGTCAGTGGTTCATGCAGAGAACAGCCGTTGATCCCAATTTCCCAACGTATGTTCTTTTCACAGATGAAATGTCCTTCTTTCGTGAAGGTGTCTTCAACATACACAATTCGCATGTGTGGGCTAATCAGAATCCACACGGTACAAGAGTTAGAGCTGCGCAACAACGCTTTGCCGTCAATGTGTGGACTGGGATCGTCGGCGACTGTTTGCTGGGACCGTATTTACTACCATCCCGTTTAGATTGCGCAAACTACCTTATATTTTTTCAGACTGTGTTACTGGGTCTTAAGAACGAGGTTCCTGCTGTTATTCTCCGGCCAATGTGTTCCAGCATGACGGCGCTCCAGCACATTTCGAAAATGATGTGCGTTGTTACCTGACCAGAAAATTTGAAGCTCAATGGATTGGTCGCGGTGGACCGGTTTGTTGGCCACCACGGTCACCGGATTTATCTCCAATAGACTTCTTTGTATGGTGTGCCATGAAAAACATGGTGTACGAGACCCCTGTTGCCAGTGCTAAGGACCTTGTAGCACGCATATCGGTTGCCGCCGCAAACATCCGGGAAACGCCAGGCATATTCCAGAAAGTTCGGTTGTCCATGCAACGTCGTTGTGAGGCATGTACTCTAGCAAATGGTCAGAATTTCGAGCACCTCTTGTAAGTCTGTACAAAAGATGCACAAATAAATGTTTTTTCTCTTACCACTTTCTTGTTATGTTTTCTTTCCATCATTTAACCGGATTCATATTGCCCTATTACATGACGTCTGCGCCCATGCTTTCCTATGTGAAATAGTGTTCTTTTCCTATTCCCTACCTCCCCACTAAATATTCATGATGAATTCAGAATCACTCTGTAGTATTTAGTTACAAAAAATTGTCATTCTAAGAATAGTTATTGAATTATGGAAATTGAAAATTTGGAACTGTTAATTACTTCTATATAAAACGCAAAGTTACGTGGTTGCGAAATAGGGTTTCTCATTTACCGATGACAACGAGTGATTTGTTTTAAAAGTGGAATTTTTCAATCCTAACTATGGAACTGTACTTCATTATTGTAACTTTAGCACTTTGTTTTTTAGCAATTTCCAACAAAGTTGAAAAATTCTTATGCATTCGGTTTGTCTGTCCGTTTGGCCGTCTCTTCGTCTGTCCACACTCTTACTCCTCTAAGTAGTCTCGGATTATTCTGAAATTTTTGGACGTTATTGACATTTACCCTAGTACAAACCCTATTGAAAATGAAGTTTCTATCATGATTAGTGTATTTTCAGGGAGAGTCAAAAGTTTTCCATAACATTATGACCTATGGGGAAAAATCGTTTCAAAGGATTTTTAAAGATGTTACACCCTGGCAAACATATTAAAATTTATAATCATCTACGAGGTGTATTAAAATATGCATTCTATAAAATATGTGGTGAAAATATAGCTATTATTCATTTACAGCGCCACACAAAATAATTCCATTACATAATGTTAAAGGGGGGGGGGGGTATGAGATATATTTTCAATATATTAAACTGTTTTGAATGTAATAAAATTGATATATATTACTGAGGCTTAATATAAATTATACGATACTGTCTTGCATAATGTGAAGTACATAGCATTTTCAGGGACACACAAAATATTTTAAAAAGTATATTCTTTCCGAAGTACTGTATATGTATCCGATGATGGCTGATGGATGGATGAAATGCGTTTTAATTATGATATGCTCATTTAAGTTTTATCAAATCTATGCATATTATAAGATGTGTATAAATGCTATAGTTGATATACAGAGCTACCCAAAAGAGTTCGCCAATGTTGCTGAATATGAGCGTAAATCACTTAAAGGAAGGTCTTAAATAAGTTATGCATTGTTACACTGAATTGCATTCAATTTACTAAGAAATGCTTGCAGAATATAGGTAAAATGATATACAGGGCCACGCAAACAATTGGTACATGGACGATATGAATGATAATTTATGAGAAAGTGATTTCAGTTGTTTTAAGAGTGTTTTAGTTTAAAATAAATTGTAGCTTAATGCTGACGTGCATTAAAGGTACAAGGTAATCGGCAGGGCTGAACGAAATTATTCAAGTATTTTTCCATCTATTAGTATAAATTGCTGAAAAATAAATATCAAGTTACTAATCATTTTCTTACTAAACTAAATTTTCCATTATATAGTATAAATATCAATTAACAGATCAAATAGAAGGCTGTTCAAAAGTATTGGAATACATATTTGGCTACGTGTCCTTATTTCCCCAAATAACGAAGCTTTGTAAAATATTTCAGGAAGTTTTAGAAAGTGCTTCATAATCTATGCTTAACGCATGATTTTTCTTACTTGATGTTAATGTATTTCTCGTAAAAACTTTAGTTACTTTTGATTACCCTTTTTTTGATAGGCGAAATGAACGTAAGATGCTCCATTCGAAATGAATCTGATAGAGTTAAACGAATCACAAATCAAATCACAACGAATCAAATTCTCCTGATCAATGGGATATTATTTATATAGTGAAGGCGAAACTCTGGGAATTTATTATTTTGAGCAGGACATTCTAGAGCAGAAATTTGGAAATATGACTGAGAAGAAAATTTTTTCGCGCATATGCTCTGTGTAAGATCAGCTTGTTTCCGAACTATCAAATATAGATAATTTTTTCATAAGGGGGCTCTGGAACCTTTATTTTTTTTATTATTTAAGCATTTTAAGGTACATTTTTGCATAATAATAAAGGACTGTAGGAAGAAGATGATTCTACCAAGAAATTGTTCGATACCCCTGCGAAAATCTGAAAAAAAATTATTTTTTTAAATTTAAGTAATTTTATAATTTTTCTTCTTGTAGAATTTTGCTATTTTTTTAAAGCTAATTGTTTTAATAATTTTTTTAGCTAATGTTTTAGCTATTTTTAGAAGCATGCCCGTCACCAGTTCGTCACCAGCCCGTCACCAGTTGAAACTTACTCGATTCCGTAAGAGGACAATGTCAGAGATAAACTACATCATTTTTTACTATATTATCCCTGACAATACTATATTATCTGTTTATCCTTGACATTCCTTCTGTTTATCCTTGACATAATTGGTAATTAAGTAAGTAATGAAAGAAATATAAAGCGAAATGTGGTGAAACTCCAGGTGTGTAAACAAAATAGTACGCGTCATATATTTTCGTGAAGAGTTTTCCCCGAAATCGAACAGGGGACCATCAACAAATTGAAAAAGAACGAAGATCTTTTGGATAACCCTGTCAAAACTAATGTAGCAAAAGCTTTCGAACTGCGCATTATGATTGAGTGGCTTATTCTAACGTACTGTGTTTGTACTGTTGCTTATTCTAATGTACTGTGTTTGTGTAATGTACTGTGAAAGTCTCAAAAACATAGCTTAAAAATTCTGAAAATTATCGTTGATAGAATGAGATCAAAATCCTTTATTCCCTAAATGAAGCAAAAATATGAGGGGCTGTATCTGTATTCCATTGTTTAGTGCCTACACAATATTGCACGTACAACTATATTTGGATAAAACCCCTGATTTTTTTGCTTCCTTTTAGGAATAACGGATTTTGAATTGATTCTATAGACGATCATTTTCAGAATTTTCAAGCTATGTTTTTGAAACTTTTACAGAAGTTGCTCTATACATTTAGCTAACACAATATGCAAATGGAATTTTGATATCGTTGACGCATGCGCAATGAAAAATTAATTACTAAACCTACTCATTTCTCATACAATTTTTATTATTTTTAAATTCTGATGACAGGGTATTGTGTACAATGATGTTTGTCATACTTTAAGAAAATAACATTATTTTATATTAAGAACTCTGTAAATTATAAACAAAAAACTTAGGACTGTTTTTATAAAAACCTTAATTTCTCTACGAGTATACATGCTATCCTTGTAAAAATTAACACAGTACATTACAATAAGCCAATTAATCATAATGTGCAGTTTGAACGCTTTTGCTACATTAGTTTTGACAGGATTATCCAAAAGATCTTCGTTCTTTTTCAATTTGTTGACGGTCCCCTGTTCGATTTCGGGGAAAACTCTTTGCGAAAATATATGACGCGTACTATTTTGTTTACACACTTGGAGTTTCACCACATTTCGATTTATCTTTCTTTCATTACTTACTTAATTACCAATTATGCTTAACTTTTGGACACCAGTGTAATTCAAAATATTTTTTGCGGCACAAATTGTACAGAATGTATATTTTAGTATACATGTTATAGATGCATCTGAATTTCATTTTGCGCGAAAGAGTGTAACACCAATAAAATGTACTTGAAACTTTTTTCCCTATTGACCTAACGTAAAGAATACTTTGGATTGTCCTTGTAATTGAAATATACATCCGATTTTCAAAAAAATTTAAAGTACTCGACAAAATTATGTAAAAATTATATATTTTAAATTTCAAGTGATTCGGTTGTATAGTTTTTGCGTTGTTTTATGCCGATAGACGGAGGGACTGAATGACGACTATAGGTGTTCCGTATTTACATAATTACGAATGCATGTAAAAGTGTCCAACTTGAAACGCGAAAACGAGTTTGTAAAAATTACAACTATTTTATGATATAATCACCAACCATCTTAATTTTGTCAAAATAACTAGCAAGGAGAGGACTAACCATCGTAATAACAGATTTGGGTTATTTTAATAGAATGCTGTAATGTAAGGAGGGATGTGTGTCTAATACAGTAAAACCTCTGAATATAGGCCAACACTGGGAGCACAATAAAGTGACCGTACTTACAAGGAAGGTCTCCATACTGGGCATACTCAGATTTTTTTGAAAAAAAATACTAATTAAATTACTCATGTATGGAATAAAGGATCACTGAAAATTAACGGCGGAATTGCAGCAGAAAACATGTAAAAAAAAAATACTTTTGAATATTTGGCGTGAAAAGACCAAAGTGTCACACTATTTGGCGAGCAGCACTTTTCCCTGCCAAAAGCAAACGATTTTAATGCAGCTGAAAACTTTTGGATTTTTAGAATCCACTTAAATGGTGTTTGATGAATTTAAACATAAACAATGAGAGATTTTATACATATATATCTATGTATATATTAAGTTGCATATGTATATATTATTTGTTGCTGCAGTTATTTAAATTACCTTTTAGAAAAACATTTTAATACATAAAAAATTCTTATTCAGAAAATTATTTTCATGCATTTAAGCGTATTCAAAATAAAAAAAAAGATGTCTCCACAGCAACAAAATCGAATTAACAATGCTCAATTGGACTTTGAACTTGAAACAATTTTAATTAATTTAAAATTGAATTTCGCTTCAAATCTCAAATTTTGATGGTTAAATTTGAATATAAATACATATAAATATCAATATAACCAAATTATACTTAAAACAAATTAAAAATTGACAAAACCAAAGATACTTAATTTATCTAAACACGTTGAACATGAAACTTTTTTCCTTTAAAATGCTTTTGACATAAAAAAAAAACCATTTTTTGAAATTTCTTTTCATCGCCAAATAACGGCGCCAAATTCAGTATTTTTTTACGGACAAGGTACGGAGGTTCCACCGAAATTTTTTTATGAACGTATATATCCTCATGAGAAGAACATTCTGCAATTTTGTCAGATTTTTCGGAGCATGCTCGTATGGAGACCTTCCTTGTTAGGAGGTTGCCGTTATTCAGAGGTTCCACATTTTAAAAACTCAAAATTACAGTACATTAAATAAAAATAATTGTTTATTTATTTATTTTTTTTTTATTTTTATTTTTTATTTTTTTTTACAGTTAAGAGATACATACTACTATTTTATACAAATGAAATCGCTTTTTTAAAAGTATATCTTTTTCTCTAAATGCATAATTATTTCCACAGATTTGTTGTATCATTTTAAGTGAGCTCAATTTTTCTTTAATGAACAAAAAAAGAACTGAAAAGAACACCAGAATATCATTTTACACTATAATTTTGTGATAATTCCTTGATACTTTCTGCTTCATTTTCGTCATAACTTTTATTCTTTTTAACCTTGTTTTCTATCAATTCTAATGTCGTATTAAAATTAACTGCCAAATCATAATCTACATTCACGTATTCGCTGGATTCAATGATCCTTCCGTGCTATTTAAAAGATCATTTAACTTATCATCATCCACAATTAATTCTGTATTTTCGGATACCAGATTTACAAAATTTGGCATTAGATTTAAATTTAAATTCTAAAAAAAGAGAAAAAAAGAAGCAGACAATTGTACAAAAAATGTGAGAACAAGTAATATTTGAAAACAAAAATGCTGTGCGATAGTCGCTGTTCGGAATTCGTTGTTCAGACGTTTAGTGTAATGTTATTTTTATGAAAGAGATTGGGTAACACTGAAACATGACCGGTATTCGGAGGTTACCGTTTTTCGGAGTGACCGTTGAAGAAGGTTTCACTGTATTATAACACAACTTAAATACTTGCTTCATAACGAAAGGAACTGTTAATTGTACCTCAGTTGGTTCGCAGCGTTTGCTCGTTGCGGGCTCGGGTTTGATACAGGAACGCGCTACATTTGTTTTTCACATTTACATGGTTTCTTTTATATCAAATTATCCAAACTAAGCGAAACGCATGGAAATGAATAATTTGATGAAAAGAAACCATTTACATAAAAATTACTTCCAATTTTGAAGAGAGACAAAATGTAAGTAAATTTATCGAAATATACATTTCAATGCATAGTATAGATTCAATGAAAATTATATACTTAAGAGCGAATTGGAAAATTAGATTAGAGTAGAAGAAGTATTATTTATATGTGTAAAAATACTTCACGAAATCATGAATGATGTAAATTGAACTTTAAAACAAACATTTTAACCCTTAACTGCTGTGACAAAAATTGTCGCTTAACTACTGTGAGCGGTCTGTCATACCGCTTAATCTAAATATGAATAATATGTAAAATTAACTCGTAGAATAATATTTTTGTATTAAACTTTATATGCAGGACTATTATAAATAAAATTCAGCTATTCAAAAGTCTCTAGAGATAGTAATAGGGTTCCAAACGAAACAAAATTTTACCAGTATCTAAAGTTACACTAAAAATTCAGAGTTAAACTCTGATACTTGAAAAACCCGACGGTCTCAGAGACCGCTAAAAACAGTTAAGGGTTAAAGTCACATAAATACGTCGTTTAAATTTTATACCATATCTTTTAAAACTCATATTTATGAGAGATGAGGATGAAAAAGCATCAGTGAATAAGGTTTCATACATTTTTTCATGTTGAACATAACTCTTGCATGCGTGGTTATAAATATAACAACAATAAAATGAAATAATACAAATGCGCATTTTTTAATTAATAGAAATACGTCACTCAGAACTTGGTATCTTTTTTTAAAGACGTATTTAAAATTCTTAGAATCATAAGATAAACTGCTGTGTTCGCAAACTTTTAACCCGCTAAGGATTTTGTATTGATGTTTTACACAAATATTTAATTACAAATAAAAAGAAAAATAGGTTGAAATTATATTTGACACACAGCATAATTTCATTATAATTTTTAAATAACGATGAAATCACAAGTACATTTATAAAATAAGAACTGAGAAAAACAAATGTAGCGAGTTCCGGTATTGAGCGAGAACCTGCGGGACAACAAGTAAACGCCGTACGAATTGAACTGCGATCAACGTTACCATCTCGTTACAAAGTAAGTATTTAAGTTGTGCTATAATATTAGAATCCCCTCCTCGGTTCTTAAAAACCAAGGAGAACTGTATAAAAACTGTTCAACCTAAGATTAAGGAATATTTACCCTACAATATTAAAAAAAATCTAAATCAATTACAAAGATTAGCCTTCTCCTTGTAAGTGTAATTACGTATCAAATACATATCGTAATAGCTTTACGTTGGCTGTATTCCATTGATTTGTCAAAAACTGATCAGATGTCATTGCCGAGAGGTTATTAATGTTAAATTCCCTACCAGATATGTCCAGAATATATGTTGGCATAGGCCAAGATCTTAGGTTAACCCTCAAACGCAGGGGCTGGCGTACGGAGCATGCCAATCAGTTCTCTCTATACACTATAATATACTAGGCAATCATAAGCCTTCACCCTTCCTCTACCGTCTTACAAGCAAGGTCTCCACTGGAGGCATACTCAGAATTTTTTGAAAAAAATACGAATTAAACTACTCATGTAGGTAATAAAGGATCAGTGAAAATTAGCGGCGGAATTACATTATTAGATATGTAAAAAAATAAAATAGTTTGGAATAATTGGCGTGAAAAGCTGAAAGCGACGCGGGATTTGGCGGGCAGTGCATTTCCTCGCCAAAAGCAGACGATTTTAACGAATCTGAAAATTGATTTTAATTGACTTCACTGTTAAAAATCTGCAGCATTTACTGCAACGTCACTCCACTACTTTTATAGAATATCTCTCTTCTGACCAATGAGAATGCTCCATAGCACGGTGAATTGACCGTGTCGTACACTGTTAAAAATCTTCTGCATTTTGTTGCAACGCACTCCACCGCTTGTATATAATATCTCTATTCCAACCAATGAGAAAGCTCCATTTCACGGCCAAGTAACCGTTTTCTATACAAGCAAGGGAGTGCGTTGCAAGAAAATGCAGCAGATTTTTAACAGTGTATTTTTCAATTTGGAACAATTTTAATCAATTTAAATTGTGTTTTAAATGATAAAATATATTAATTTCACTTTGTTACAAGTACATATAAACGTATATGACAAAATTACACTTAAAGTAAAGTAAAAATGCAAAACTAAAATTACTTAAAGTAAACTTATTTAAATAAATTGAACATAGAAAGTTTTTTCTTTAAAAAGTATTCGAAGCGTAAAAGCGTATTTTTCAAAATTTCGTTTTTTCGCGAACCGGAGATAAATCGCCAAATAAATGATATTTTTATTATTTTTTTACGGACGTTATAAGGAGGTTCTGCCGAAATGTTTTTTATAAACATCTATAACTATATAAGAAGAACATTCTGTAATTTTTTCAGATTTTTCTGAGTATGCCCGTATGGAGACCTTCCTTGTTAGAAATATCTCCCGTGTACAATGGAACTAGGGAATCCGTTCAGTCTAACTTCTGCTTCCCACTTTAGAACTGTTCGTGCTTCACGTTAATAGTTTCATGGTGGTGATCTAAGTGCGCCAGCCTTCCAAGTATCTCAAGAAATGTGTCTGTGGCTCCTGAAGATTATTTGTGTAAATTACAAGAATTTTCAAATGAAGAGCCCTTTAGTACTGCATCTGATATCGATGAATCTGATTTCATTGAACTGTCTGATCATGAAATGGATTCAAAAATTTATAGAGACGTTCTAAAACGTCTCAAGTTTCCTAAGTATTTTACTTCTTCTTTTTCTGTTCTCGATCTAATTTCTTTCTTTGATTTATTTTTAATATGGTCCCTGATAATATCTATATATATATATATATATTATAAAGGCCAAACGTATCTGTGCGTAACGCATACGTCATTTTGCGAATGGCAACACTTTGAAATTTGAAATGAAATTTTGGATTGTCAATTTTTGCAACAGCAATTTTTTTTTAATTTTTAAACATTTCGCATTTTTAATTTTTACACCGTCGTATATAGAAAAAAATGCACTTTTTAATGCAATTTGTTTGAAACCTGTACCTTATTTTATTTTTGAGTTATTAATTTTTTTTTATTTTTGTAGTTTTTAACATTTTTTTTCGTAATTGTGGCACCGGAGTATGCTATTTCTATTGTAAATAAATGAAAAAAATTGATAATTGAAAATTTGAAACCAGTTGAAACCGGACAAAATTAAGTCCAAATACTATGTATATTTGTATTGTTTGTACACATGCGCAATTACACTTTTTCAGACGCTAGACGAAATGTTTAAGTGAAGGAAAATGATGTCATATTTAAAAAAAAATCTTAGATAAAATTAATCATTTTAACACAAATACGAATTGAAAACACATTTATGGTAACTTTTAGTCTACGTTATTGAGGTTAAAATCTGAGGCTAAGCGAAAGACTCTTCACATATAAAATATGTTGCTCACAATCGTGACTTGAAGTTTTGAATTGAAATGATTTTTGAATGACCAAATTAGAATAACATTAAAAAAATGTGAATACAGATATGAGAATTGCGTATATAAATTTTGAAATCGCGAAAATGATGTTGGGTTTAGATTTCATGTGGAAAAAATTCTATGATTGTTTCAAAACGGAATAATTTATTTGTTTTTCATTTTGGAATAGCAAATGTATGATATGATGTTTTAATTGATAACAATATCTTAATAACAGACCTTTATTATATTTCATTGCTTACACATACGATTAAAGTTTACTTTTAAGAATTTTTACAACTGAGTTTTATAGAAATAGTATTTTATTAACTTTTGTTTAAATATAATTTGTTTAAGAGTTAGACTTACCAATAAGAGATGCATTTTTTATTTTAACTAATTTTATAGGTTTATTATAAATCAATGAAACAGTTCATTTTTAAACATTTTCTTGCGTCGAAATTCGACGGGTTCTACCTTGTTAATAAACTAAACTAGGAAATGTATCTAAAAATTTGAAGCAGGGGATAGAAAAATGACCTGGCATCTCCATGCGCCGACTCTCCAAAATTGCACTGCCCATCGCAACGCAAGCTCCTCCAACTAACAAGGAAGGTCTCCATACGGGCATACTCAGAAAAATCTGAAAAAATTACAGAATGTTCTTCTCATATAGTTATATATGTTTATAAAAAAATTTCGGCGGAACCTTCTTATAACGTCCGTAAAAAAATAATAAAAATTTCGTTTATTTGGCGATTTATCTCCGGTTGGCGAAAAAACGAAATTTTGAAAAATACGCTTTTACGCTTCGAATACTTTTTAAAGAAAAAAACTTTCTATGTTCAATTTATTTAAATAAGTTTAAGTAATTTTAGTTTTGCATTTTTACTTTACTTTAAGTGTAATTTTGTCATATACGTTTATATGTACTTATAACAAAAAGAAATTAATATATTTTATCATTTAAAATACAATTTAAATTGATTAAAATTGTTCCAAATTGAAAAAAAACTGTTAAAAATCTGCTGCATTTTGTTGCAACGCACTCCCTTGCTTGTATAGAAAACGGTTACTTGACCGTGAAATGGAGCTTTCTCATTGGTTGGAATAGAGATATTATATACAAGCGGTGGAGTGCGTTGCAACAAAATGCAGCAGATTTTTAACAGTGTATGACACGGTCGATTCACAGTGCTATGGAGCATTCTCATTGGTCAGAAGAGAGATATTCTATAAAAGTAGTGGAGTGACATTGCAGTAAATGCTGCAGATTTTTAACAGTGAAGTCAATTAAAATCAATTTTCAGATTCGTTAAAATCGTCTGCTTTTGGCGAGGAAATGCACTGCTCGCCAAATCCTGCGTCGCTTTCAGCTTTTCACGCCAATTATTCCAAACTATTTTATTTTTTTACACATCTAATAATGTAATTCCGCCGCTAATTTTCACTGATCCTTTATTACCTACATGAGTAGTTTAATTCGTATTTTTTTCAAAAAATTCTGAGTATGCCCCCAATGGAGACCTTCCTTGTAAGGGCTAAAATCTCGGCATGGAAAACTTCAACTCAGATAAATTCGATATCTAAATATGACTTCTTTAGTAACTATTGCATTAAAGTAATTGAGTGTTAGAGACACTTTTATTTCTTGTTTTGTTAAAAAACTCCTTAAAGCACTTTTGCTGTAATTGATACAGTGAGTATACTGATAAGGCTGGTAATTAAGGACAATATATTCATTTTGTAAATGTTCTAAATTATGAAAACATGTATTACAAAGTGCGATTTGATGGATTTAACTGAAAACAAAATTACAGAAAATAAACGAAATATACTGATAAAATTGTCGATTAACTAGAAAGATTTTCTCAAACAAATGGTGCACAATGTTATTAACTTTCAAGTTTAAAATAACTGTAACAGTTATTGATCAATCAAGAATGTTTTTGTATTCGAGAACTCGTCTACCATACTCACCGTAAAATTAGCGTTAAATAATGATTTCCCCCCCCCTTTTTTTTTTTTTTTTTAGCTATTTGAAAAATAGTTGCTGTCCTCGGTAGAGAACTGGTAAATCTGAAGTGTATCTGAATCTTTTTATTGGTTGAATTCCGCAACTTTTTTATTTTATTCTTTTTTTTATTATTATTGTTTCATGTTTAATGGTCAAAAATGGAATATTTCTGTTGTCACGATGATAAAAAAGTAATAAAAACTTAAAATAATAATAATAATAATTTGAAAACAAATTGTGATAAAAATTTCAAACAAATTCCATTTAAAAGTGCATTTTCTCTCTACACAACGGTGTAAAAATTTAAAATGTGCGATGTTTATAAGTTAAAAAATATGGAGTTCCAAAAATCGTAAATGTGAAATTTCATTTAAAATTTGTTTACGATTGGTCCAAGAATATTAATGTTCAATCCATGTCGTACGTAATATGAGGCGTTCAGAAGTCAGTCTGATTAACACCACCTAATAAAAATGCACATTTTAAACTGCTAAAATTGCATATCTATAAACTACTGTTCTTTTACTATTGGTCTAGGAATATTAATATGTAATGCATGTATATATGACTCGTTATGATCATCCTAAAAAATATGTTTATTATTATTATTAATTAACTACAGAATTTATTTGTAAGTCTTTAAAATTTTAGTCTTTGAAAATATCATTTTCCAAATAATCGTTGTAATTTGTTGAATTACTATTTTGTTGTTTATTTTCTTTCGTGACTTAATAAAAAAATTCGTACACACTCGTCTACGCAATGCCATTAATTTATTATTTTGTTTGATGTATCGAGACTTAAGTTTTATCAATAGTTGATCTCTCACTGTTACGAATTCATTAATAGGATTTATTATACCTTTTAAGAAGTGTGCAACTACGACGGGAAAAAAAAGCAAAAATTTTATGCATACTTGCCTTCTACGAATATTCTTCTATAAAATTTAAGTTTATTTGATCAAGTAGAAAAGTTAAAATCCAGAATTTGTAAGCAGATATAAGATCAAAGAAGTTTCGTGTACCGAATAATGCGAGACAATTTTATTATGTTTCTATAAAAGATAGCTACTAAAAACAACTTTTCTAAACTGAATGAAAGTTGTGGCTAAAAATGGTACAATATCAAAATTCCAAAGTTATATATTACGGTACTTATTTAAGATTAAAAAAAAAATTCTCGTACGTTAGAATTAGGTGTTGCCACTCTAAAAACAAAATTTGATTCAGCTTTTATTTGTAGATGACCCCTATTAACCACATTTTATGTATAACTTGAATGTAGACTATTTCCAATCGCTTGGTACTGTTACATATATTTTCAGTAGCCTCCCTCTTAACCGACCTAAACAGGTGGAGAGTTACCCGGGTAAGAGAAAATTCGGTTAAACCGGAGAAATATAAAAATAAAAATAAGTACCTGAGTAATTTATTTAATGAAACGCATATGATGCATTTAGTTTTTCAATTTGTGTAGCTTTTAAAAAGTAAATATTTTCTATATTTCGTAAAATGAATACCACTTGTAATTAGCTAAACTGAAAAAAATAAACTATCACTCATAACAACTAATGAAAAATATTTGATACAAATTAAATTGTTAAAAATCGTGTCACACATCTTTATAAGAAGTTGAAATTATTTACATTATGTAAATTTAAGTTAATCAGCCCAAAATATATATCAGTGAATTTCATATTTTGAAGAGAAGATGTCCACATTTTGCAGCATAATCCCTCATAAGTTTAAACGAGGGAGCAGTTAGCAGTTGCTTACCATAGTGCAGCGCCAATTTTACTGTTTTTACAACATGAGGAAGTTTACCAGAACCAATTTTAACCAGATTATCATAAGGATCGTTTTCGAATCGGACAACATCAGTGGAAATCCTATTTATATTCCCGTTATGAGTTTCATGCTTGATATCTTTATCAAACTCAAAACGATCTTTTTCTTGTAGGCAGCAGTTGCTGACGAGGATAGGCTCATTGCGGCGGTTGACTCACCCACTCCCGACCGCCGTCCGAGACAAATATGTTCGGGATGTAGGCAGGGGCGATCGCCAGTTTCATTCTATTCCTGGTCGCTTATCAGCGACAGCGCTTATGCGCAAGAGAGTCTTACAAGGAAGGTCTCCATACCGGCATACTCAGAAAAATCTGAAAAAATTACAGAATGTTCTTCTCATATAGTTATATATGTTTATAAAAAAATTTTCGGCGGAATCTCCTTATAACGTCCGTAAAAAAATAATAAAAATTTCGTTTATTTGGCGATTTATCTCCGGTTGGCGAAAAAACGAAATTTTGAAAAATACGCTTTTACGCTTCGAATACTTTTTAAAGAAAAAACTTTCTATGTTCAATTTATTTAAATAAGTTTAGTTTAAGTAATTTTAGTTTTGCATTTATAATTTACTTTAAGTGTAATTTTGTCATATACGTTTATATGTACTTGTAACAAAGTGAAATTAATATATTTTATCATTTAAAACACAATTTAAATTGATTAAAATTGTTCCAAATTGAAAAATACACTGTTAAAAATCTGCTGCATTTTCTTGCAACGCACTCCCTTGCTTGTATAGAAAACGGTTACTTGGCCGTGAAATGGAGCTTTCTCATTGGTTGGAATAGAGATATTATATACAAGCGGTGGAGTGCGTTGCAACAAAATGCAGAAGATTTTTAACACTGTACGACACGGTCAATTCACCGTGCTATGGAGCATTCTCATTGGTCAGAAGAGAGATATTCTATAAAAGTAGTGGAGTGACGTTGCAGTAAATGCTGCAGATTTTTAACAGTGAAGTCAATTAAAATCAATTTTCAGATTCGTTAAAATCGTCTGCTTTTGGCGAGGAAATGCACTGCTCGCCAATTCCGCGTCGCTTTCAGCTTTTCACGCCAATTATTCCAAACTATTTTATTTTTTTACATATCTAATAATGTAATTCCGCCGCTAATTTTCACTGATCCTTTATTACCTACATGAGTAGTTTAATTCGTACTTTTTCAAAAAATTCTGAGTATGCCCCCAATGGAGACCTTCCTTGTTAGAGTTCGGTATGTAGGTAGAGGTTGCGACGAGGATGGGCCACTCATCGCGGCGGTTCTACGAGGATACGTTCAAATATCTCAATTTTTTTTAGTGTTTGTTCAAAATAGTTTGCAGATATATGAAACATTATAGAGTATCTGGAAGGAGAGAATTGCACTTATGACAGTTAAAAAATCAAAACCTCAAATCTTCCGGGTGGATGTGCCCTCGCCAGACTGCACAATGAATTGATGTAGGTCAACGTGAATCTATTTAGAACCGACATTCACCTTTCTGAAATTTCTTTCATGTTGGAAAAAAAATTCGACCAGTTAAAGCGGAATTCCGGTTAAGAGGGAGGCTACTGTGTGTGTATATATATATATGTATTGCAGAGCCGGTAGAGGAAGTTGAGTTTCTTTTTTCCATGACTGTATAGATTAAAAAAAATAAAATTAAGAGTTTATTTCTTTTATTTTAATCCATTTGTATATTTAATGCATATACGTGCAATAGAAGTCTAAAAATCGAAATCATGAACAATGATTTTTTAATTATACAGTCGCGAAAATAAAATTTTTATAATCGTGAATGTTTTAGACAAAATCGTATGCGTTAAGCATAAAGAATATATTTATATGCAAGACATTGGGGCTATATGATTAATCTTCGAGAGGGTTTCCGACAAAACATTGGAGATTATGCCATCATAGTCAAGCTTAATTTTGTTGACTTGGGCATTGCAGGAATTTTGAATAGATATTGGAAATTTCTAAAGCATTTTTTTGCCTAGGTGATTACAAATCTTTGATTATTGACTAAAACAAAAAAAATTAGATTTCTGGTATGATCACATATTCTATTTAAAAAAATCCTGAAATGCATGCTTTTGTATGTCCTAATGTTGCAAGTTGGTTAAATTTATATTTATAAAAATATATTTAAAAAAATATGATTTAAAGTAACTTAAGTGATTGGCGAAATTTTAATATTAAGGTCGTAAAATAAAAATAATTTTAAATGTAGTTATATTTAGCAAAGGCATGAAAGTATTTCTTCTCCCAGTTGTTTTCAGTATTACTTTAAATTACTTATAGATGTTCAACTTTTTTTGGGGGGGAGGGGATACGATTATTGGTAAAATAAATGGGAATTTTATATGTACGAGTATTTTATTTGAAATAAAATAAAGGACATACATTCAAAGTCTTATAAGATAGGTTTTTCTTCGGTATGACATTTGATCTTAGTAATAAGAAAGATAGTAAAAACCAATTTCACACTTTATGGGTACCTAAAAAAAGTTTTTTATATTTTGATTGCTTTTGAGATCAAGAGTTTCCGAATACTTTTGTCTGTTGGGAGGTATTTCAAGGATTTTCATTGCAAGATCCTTTAACGGAGAAAAGAGATGAAAAGCTTTAAACCAAATAAAAAGCGTTAAATGAAAAATCCAATAAAATTCGAAAGAATGTTTAACAAAAACTCTGTAGAACATATTAATTAAAAAAATTGTATAATGTAATCGAAAACTAATACAAATACTACGAAAAATAGGAAAGTTATATTAAATATTGAAAGTTATAAAGCTTTTTTTAGACAAAGGTTTGATGTTTTATCGTCAGGTATCTACGTATACATGCCCTCAATTTTCAACAACATCTGAACGGATTTCGCCAAACTTTTCCATTACAATTCTAGTATAATCAGAGAAAATCTTAAGCTAAAAAAAGATTTATGCTTAGGTTTTACCAAAACATACAATATTTTTATATGCGTTTGTCTTTGTATGTCATAACCTGGGGGATCTAGCACAGACTGCAATTATAAAACTGAGAAAAGTGACATGAAATTGCAATAGATGAAATGAAATTTCGGCGAAATTTTCAGAGTTAAAAATCTAGAATACCTTTATAAATAAGTATAGCCTCAAAACATATGCAGAATATAGAGGTGATAGAATTTGATTGCTTAGAAAAATTGTGGACGGAATCGTGAGTTACAAGCACTTATATTAGCTTGATATCTGTATTAAAAACTATTAAAAATTAGAGTAAAATTCTAGTAGCGCTGAAGCAATCAAGCAGCGATAATATACAGGGTGTCCGAAAAGTCTGGAAACGGTTAAATAACTCGAGAAATATTGATCAGATTGAAAAACAAAAATATACGTATTAAATATTTTTAAATAAGCTACTCAGTGATACTAAATTTGTCCCACGCAACCGACCCCCTGGGGGTCAAAGGGGGTCCAACTTTGAAATCTTAAATTATAACCCCCATTTTTTATTGCAGATTCGGAATCTACAGACAAAAATACGCAACTTTTGTATTTAATGTTTATTTCAAATTCTCCTTTATCACGGTGTAATCGGGCATTTTCGAAAGGTACATATTTCGGCTTTCCCAACCGTTTTGTGCCTTCTTGGAACCTGATTGGCCAGAACTTTTGACGTCAAATTTCCCGTCTTTTGCAAGAATAGCAGTCAGTTGCGAATCAGTCACGGAGTAAGACAGAGGAAGGAAAAGTAATGTTAAAATTTTGCCTCATGGATTTTTCAACGATAGGGGGCGACACGCAGATGGTGGGCTGTCGATCGATGCTTCAGCAATGCTTTTCAATGGGGAAAATGTTCATTTATTTATTTATTTTTTCTTTTAACGAAAAATCTAAATTTTTAGAAAGTTGTAGAAATGAAAATCTGATTCAAGTTTTCTTCACAACATACATAGTTTATAAAGGGCGGGGTATGTGGATAATCTTCGTTTCGATGTGTTCTGCCTTTGTTTTTTAATCATTTAATTCAAAGGGGCGGGCGAATGGGAGTGTATGGGAATTACTACAGTGTAGATTAACATGTAAGACAAATTATTAAAAATATGCAAGTATAAAGTTACTTTGTGCTGATTAAGCAAAGGATGGGGAAATACTGTAAATTTCAAGTGAAGTTGGAGTTACAGATTTTGGAGATTGATTAATTACTGCAAATAAAAATAACATATCAACAAACATTTTTCAACAATTCTGATAAATGTGATATTTTTTGTAATTTAATTTTTTTTTAATTTTTTCATTATTTTAAATTTAATAAGTTGAATTATTTGAAAATTTTTGATCTTTTTAATTTTTTTTTTTTTTTTTTTTTTTTTGAAAAGTAATCTGTTGGATCTGTTGATTGTTTCCAAAGACAGACGACTTTTTAATTATCATAGGGGATGGATAATGCAAAAAGAAAAACGTGCACTTATTTATTTATTTTTGCAATAAAATTTTAAACGTGACAAAATGCATAAACATAAACGTAATTTGAAAAACAAATCGATTTGTTACTTAATTTTTTTTTAGCCTGAAACGAGGCATTATTAATAAAATTAATTCAATTTTTTCTGCGTTTAATGATAATATTTGTAAGAAATAAGTTATACAAATTGAACATCTATAATAATAAAGAGAGAAGGATGTTTGTCTGTCAGCGCTGTTCTGAAGAGACCGCTGCATGTAGAGTTACAAAATTTGGAGGGAAGGTACCTCTATACATGTAGTTTTGCACCTCGAAGCCCGAATTTTGATTTTTTGATTAGAATTTTTTAATTTAATTTTTTAGGCAATTTTTTGTGTTCTTTTTATGTTTCGAGGTGATTTTTCCATATTAGTGAAAGGAATATGGTTTCATTTTTTTTCCCTCAATATAGTAATTTTTTTTTCTCTTTTCAATAAAGTTTATTCGGAATTCGTGCGGCGATTTTGGGAACTTTTAACAATTTTTTATTGCGATATTCGGTATTTCTTCATATTTTGAGACTATTTTTAAGAATCATAAAAATAAAATTGTTTCAAACCCTAATTAACTAATTTTGCCTGGTATGATTTTTCAATTTCAGTGATTTTTTTTCATTGCAATTTGCAGTACGATTTTCGATGTGGTTTTAACGATTTTTTGTGCGTTTAGCATCGGTTTTTAGTCAATTTTCTCAATATTGCAGATTTTAGTATGCATCATGGTCTTATCTATTTTTAAATTGCAGGTAAAAAAGGCAAAAACCCTAAAACTAATGAATTAGTGGTAAAGGAATTATTTTGAATATCCACTGTAACCTATACTAATAAAATAACTAAATGCACAGTCTGTGTGCATGTATGTTTTTGTGCGATGACTAGCAAAATCTACGGCAATTATGAGGCTCAAAACTTTCTTGAAAGTACCCCAGTCTTTCCTGATGTATCTGACATTGAGATTTTCAAAATTCTAATTATTACTTGAGTAGTTTCTCTCCCGTTTCTTATTGCAGCCCTTTTGAACATTTTTACCGTTAAATATTCTTTGTTCATTTTTAATCCAATTTTTCACACAGTCAGTGTCCGTGTATTTAAGACAACGTAATTTGACATATTTCGAATTAGAGATAAAATCACAAATTTCATGTTCCTTTAATATTATTATCTCGGAACCGTGCAACGCTGGGCGGGTCAGCTAGTTTACAAATAAAAACAAAATTCAAACCTATACGATATTTAAAGTAATCTAAAACGATAGATCCCCTTCGAATTAATTCTAAATAAATCTTAAACTTTTTAAATGCTTTATTTGTCTTAAAAGTCTCTGATCATTTTGCACACACTGTTATTTGTTTTAAATTTGTCTTGGCAATTATGTTTTTGTTTATATACAGGGAGTCCAAAAAAGTCGAATCCAAAAGTCGGTGTCGAAAAGTCGAAAATGGTCGAATAACTCGTGAATCTCACATCGAATTGAAAAACGAAAAAATGAGTGTTTTAATTATGTTTGTAAAAGCTATTCAGGGATACCAAAGTTGACCTTTGGATATCAGAGGCATTCCAAATTTGAAATTTTAAATGATAACCGCCATTTTTAATTTTCGATTCGGACTCTACGGGCAAAAATACCACGGTAGCAAGTGGTTACGGATAATTTAAGTCAAAAAAAAAGGTGTTAATACCTTGCGGCTTGGTGGTATATCTATGAAACCACTTAATTTTAATTCCCAAACGCCACACAAGACGGAATTTATATAAAAAAATAGGTTTATTGAATTCCTGCAAAGCAGTTTTTCCTTAATTTCAAATAAAGTTGTTTTCAAATTTCGTCATCAATTTCTACGAATGATGTCAATCTTCGTTGATGTCAAATGATTCATCAATCTAAGTTTTAAAATGTCCTCATCAATTCATTTTTCTTTGTATTTCATTTCCTCTTGCGTTTCATGTTTTAAGCTAATTCATTTTTATGCAAAAATGGAGAAAATATTTTTCAATAATATTTGGACATTTTGCAGATGAAAGAGAATTTTAAGGATTTCGACTGATAATTTCTTTGCATGGTTTTCTCGTTCCCTTTTCATTATCTGGATAGCTTAGCAGTTTTCACAAACAGGATACTTTCCGTGTTATAAAGTTTGTAAGTTATAAGTCCATGTTACAAAGTTTATTTATAAAAATTAGATTAGCCATTCAAACATTATGTAAAAAATATATGCATACAAAAAAAGAAAGAAAAGCAGCATGGTATACTTAAAATATGAATTTTCATGTGTGGACGTGCGACAGGGTATCAAAATTTCAAGCGGAAATTTCGTACAAAATTTTGATAACTGAATTTTAACACAACAGATATTGTTCAATTAAAAAATAAAATTCGACATAACAGTTGATGACGTTAACGTGAACACGCTTATTGTGAATTATTTTTAACTCTAACATTCCCACTGTCCCTATAAAAGAGTTATAAATTATGTGTTTTTTCTACTTTTAAGATGAACACGTTTAACGTAAAATTTTGCTCACTGTGAGCAATTCTCGATGTCTTCCTAAAGATTTCGTTGCTTGATGTGAACAAAATATCAAAGAAAAATTGAAGTTTATTTTTTCTTTGACAATAATGAGAGCTTTGAAAACGAGTTCTGTTGCTATTATTATTATTATTATTATTTTACTTTTGGAAATTACAATATGTATCATCAACTGCATGCCACCAGGATTAGGGTTGATTTCTATCTAAAGGGAGTATTTTGTTTCTTTCTTCACACATGGAAAATTCAAAATTTAGTATTAAAATTTTCATATTCGTTTCAAAGATAGCATGTGTTCAGACATTTTTTTTTTACTTCGTTTACCAGAGTGAATTTATAAAGGTATTTATATGTAGTGTATAGTTTCTCAAAAAAGGCCACAAATTACAGCAATTCTTAGGTTTACAAGAAAAGTTCAATATTATTACATGAGGTACATTCGAAAAATTTTTAAAAATCTGAAATTGCTAAGAAACATGGAATCGCTAAAAGTACAACATGATTGATTTTAAAAGGTATAGAAAAAATTGAAACAATTTGTGTGCTAAATAAGTTTGAACCAAGTCAAAATAGAATGTGAATCGAGAATAATGAAGAAGTCGAAACAGCATTAACAAGTAGGAAATTCATGCGTTAAACATAGATTATAAAACACTTTCCAACACTTCTTGAAATCTTTAACAAAGCTTCGTTATATAGGGAAATAAAGTTACTGTCTGTATCTAAATATGCATTCTAATACTTTAAAGGGCCCTGCATTTGATATATCGGTTGATATGCATGCTATGTAATGGAGAAATTTAATTTAGCAAAAAAATGAAGTCCAGGTTGAAATTTCTTTTTAAGCAATTTATAGTAATAGATGGAAACATTCTCAATATTTCTGTTCAGCCCAGTAGTTTACCTGGTATCGTTATTACACGTCAGTATTTAGCTAAAATATATTTTAAACCAAAACTCTCTTAAAATTATGGGAATCACATTCTCAGAAATTATCATTCATAGGCATCCATGAATCTATTTTTTTGCGTGGCCCTGTATATCATTTTATCTATCTTCTACAAACATTTCTTAATAAACTGAATGCAGTTCAGTATAAAAATGCATAACTTATTTAAAAAATACCTTCAAGTAATTTACACTCATATTCAGCAACGTTTCAGAGCTCTTTTGTGCAGATCTGTATATCAGATATAACATTTATACACATCATATAATACGCATAGATTTAGTGAAACTTAAAAGCGCATATCATGATTAAAATTATTGGGCACCCACTCTGGTTACGCCACTGCATTTAGTGTGTATTTTTTTTTGTATTGCTATAGATGATACTATATGCAACAAAAAGGGTGTAATATATGTGTATTCTGTAAGCACACATTCTTGGTGCGCTTTATGAGCCCGCGCAAAAAAGGTTGTATTCTAATACGCCCTCATCTTATAGCCATTAGGAATTGCAAAAATAAAAAAATAAAAACTGCGTTATATGTAGGGATGAGAGTTCCGCTTTTTTGCACACCAGTAAAATTTAACAGAAAATGCTATATTATGTAATCGAAAAAATTTTGTGATTTAACAGATCAACATTTTCTCTAAGATTATACTGGTGTCCAAAAAAGCGGAAATCTCATCACTAGTTATATGATACAAAAAAAACCCCCTTACTTTCATGCAATATAAAAAAGAAATAATCAGAGGTGTGGCATGTGGTGGGGGACAATTTTAACATCTTGAATCATAATACTGATTTTTTATTTCAAATTCGTATTCTACGAGAAAAAAATACGAAATTTTTAATTTAACATTCTCTTTCGTTTCGCCATATATAATCTTATAATCAAGCAAAACACAGCCAGATTCGTTACATGAGTAGGAAATCCTATTTTTTATTGAAGTTCTGGTTTTAAAATTTAAAAAAAAATTAAAAAGAAAAAAAATTATCCTTCCGTCATGGACAGGAAATCGGAAATGTCTAAATTCTGAATGAATGCACTATTTTCAGCACTACCAGGATAAACGACAAAGACGTAGAATAGTCATTTCCAATATAACATGAAGCGTACGGCCCATAGGGGGACTATTTCACATTTTGGTGGCCAATTGCATATTTGTTACTGAGTCATTCACTATAAGTTTCTTTTCTTTTTCTATTTTAGAAATGAATGTTGTAAACTGAAAATAAATGAAATACAAGCATAATTGCAAAAATCAATGATTTATTGAATTAAAAAAAATGTTTTAGACTAAACATTTAAAAAAAGTAAACAATAATTAACAACAGAATAATGAGTATTTTTAAAAATTGGACTTTTTTTTTCCAGAACTAAAGTTTCTATAAATATTTTGATAGTTATTATATTCTACAATTCTTTGAGACATTTTCAATTTTTTATTGAATGAACTTTCTTCTTTTATTCGCTTTGCTACATATCGCACAAAGAATCTTTTTTTTTTTTTTAAATCAAACAACTAAAAAAAACTGACAGTTTTGAGCATATACTTCTAAAATATATGAAATATCTAAATGAAGTACTATAGGTGCAGATTCTCAAAACTTTTAAGAAACCAGGGGCTCCTAAGCCCGAAAAATACAGTGGCCACCTTTTGTAAGAAACGCATAAAAGAATAGCACTTATATGTGCATAAAAGTCAGTAATTTAAGGGGGGAAAATAAACGCACATCTACAAAAAAAAAAAAAAAAAAAAAATTGAATGTAAAATTAAGTGTAACGTAAGTCGTAAGCTATGTATAGTCAGAAGACAAAGTTGATAGGAAGATAGAGTTTAAGGAAAAATATATCAATAAAAATAAGCTAAGCAATCATGGTAATGGGGAATATAAAAAATATATATATATTTATTTATTATTATCATTTTCTAAGAGTTCATATAAAAATGAAAATTGCGACTGTGTGAGATTATTTTGCATTTTAAATTTCAAAATACGATTGAAACATTTGTTTTTTAAAAAGACACAAGAAAAAAATATGTTTTAAAATTCTTATTTTAAAAGGGCGATTCTGTTCAAATTTTCCAAACATTTAAGCCATTTGATTCCAGAATTTCAGGCATAAAAACACATCATGAAAAAATATCGAAAAAAGACCGTCCAAAAATCCATTTTGTTAATCGTTAACAACGAAAAACGAAAGTTCCGTGAAAAGGTCACCAATGAATCCCTGAAAACTTCGTCCAAAAATTTGAAAAAAAAAAAAAAAAAAAAAAAAAACAAATGCAAATGTCAACGAATTTGGGAAAAAAAAAAAAAAAAAAAAAAAACATGAATTTTGCAAATTAAAAAAAAAAATCTATTTTGTTAAAATATCTAGGAGAAAAGCGTTTTTCGTAAAAAAAAAAATAGAATAAATGCGAATTTCGCGAATGTTTGCGAAAGAATCGTCCCTTCGTCGAAGGATTACAGAAAAAAATTCACTAATGTAATCAAAGGATCGTAATAAGGACCTCTAATTTTATCAAAGAATCACAGAAACAACACAATTTTTTTCAAATGACTAAAGAAAAACTCGATCGATTCGTAAACCGATTGCAGAAAAAAAGACAATTTTGTCAAAGGATCACAAAAGACTTAGTAAATTTCATCAAACAATTGCGATAGAAAACGAGAATTTCCTGAAAGCATGGCGAAAAATCCCCTGAAATTGCGTATGAGGATCTCTATAAAATCCTGAATATTATCAAAAGTTTACGAAATAAGGGAAACAAATGCTATTTTCGTTAAAAGATCTGAAGATATAAACGTAAAATTTGCCAAAGTAGGCGACTTAAACGTCAAAAATAGTCACACAAGCAAAAAGTTTAGTGGCGCACGTGGCGATTGGCGACCATGAATCTGCATTTGTAGTTACTGCAAACTTTATAAAATCAATAATTACTAAATCAGGGTCCGTACGATTCAAGCACTTTTAAGCACTTGTTATCAAAACTTTTATAAAATAATTTATGCCTTACGTAACGAAAAAAAATTACCTTCAATATAATAACCAGTAGTTTGCAAAATTTTTTATAGTATAATGCTTAAAATCTGATGAATATGTTTGATTTGTACGAACTCTGTAAATTGCATTAGAAAAGGAAATTAAATGGATACGTGCAGCTATCCTACACAGTAAAAAAAAAATGCATGATGAATATGCATTTAAAATTTTAAAATCAAAGTTAACCATAATAAATAAAAGATAATACATGAAAAATAAAAACATTCAAAATGGAAAACAGAGAAAATACGTTGAGAATTTTCTACTTAATGAGATGCTCAAACTGATGACCATTAACGACTTGACAAAGTCCTAGTCGCACATAGAAGTTATCAATTACTTTCTCTAAAGTTTGTGGTGTTATATCAGAGAATTGAATTATCCTTTCCTTTAAGTCACCAATGTCTAAAGGTTTTGTGTGGTACACATTGTTTTTCAAGTATCCCCAGTAGAAATAATCTAAAGGGTTTAGGTCAGGTGACCTTGGCGGCCACTCAATTGCGCCTCTTCTACCAATCCATTGCCTAGGGAAAATAGTATTTAGTAAATTGCGCACTATCAATGCAAAATGACATTCAGCACCATCCTGCTGAAACCAGACATTGCCGAAATCTATTCCAGTTATTTTTCGGATCTCCGGTATTATATGGCTCTTTAATAAATCGATGTACTTTTCACCAGTTAAATTGCCTTCGATAAAAAACTGTCCGACAACTTTATTGCACAATAGTCCCGCCCAAACATTAATTTTATTTTGATATTGCGTATGGGTATCTTTTATCCAATGAGGATTCACATCGGACCAATACCGCATATTGTGTCTATTAACTTCTCCACTTATTTGGAATGTAGCTTCATCCGAAAAGCATGTCCAAATGGCGCATGACGCATGCAAATATGCATGCGCCAACTTCTTAATTCTCAGTTGCTGCAACCAGTGTTGAATTCAGGGGGTGGCCCATGGGGAACATTCCTCCCCCCCCCCCCCCGAAGTAATAAAATGTCCCTCCCGGAAAATCTGGAATTTTGGGTTTTCAATAGGCAAAAAGGGTAATCCCCCCCCGGAACTCTATAATGCCCCCCCACGGAGCTACAAAAGTCCCTCCTGGAGAAAAGTGTCTGAATTCAAATCTGGCTGCAACGACCGTTTTCTTTGTTCGGTGTGGTCTCAGAAAGAGTGCCAAAACCGTATTTTGAGATTACACATCAGTGACATGATTTTTGTCCATTATACCGTCATTTATGTCGAAGCGAAATAAAGGTAAATACAAAACTTGCGTATTTATTTCTGTATAATGTAAATCAGCAATAAAAAATGGAGTTCCTCATTCAATATTTCACAGTAGCATTCATATAAAAAAAACCAAGGTGTCGGGTGGGTGGTCAACTTTGGGATCACTAAATTGGCTTTTAAAAAAATAAATTATTCGATTGTTTTAAATGACTAAATTTAAAATTATGACAGAAATTGTTAAATTGAAAAAATTATATTCAATTACAAAAAATATTACATTTATTAGAATTTTTGAAAAAAATATTGTGTATTCGTTATTTTGTAGTTGCAGCAAATAATAAATCATCTAAATCTCTAATCCAACCCCCACATGAAATTTATGCAGCTTTCTCATGCTATATTCATCGTTTGTATAGCCAGCACACACAAAAAATGCATATATATGTTTTTCTTTCGTCCTATATTGTACTCTACAGTAATAATTTAGAAAAAAGAACCTCTGCAGCCTTTTTAGATGATTTTTTTAAACTGCAGAAACCATCGAAGAGGAGATTATCCACAGATTTCGTTCCCTTTCCGACTTCCTAAAAAAATATACAGTGGACTCTCTCTTTTCTGAAGACTCGCGGGACCGACCAAAAATGTTCAGATTACGACAGTGTTCATTATAGAGGGTGATTGGAAGTGTATTACTACTACTATAGTTTTCGAGAGAGTAATTGATGAAAAAAGGTCGACTCTATGGGGTTTTTATCATATTTTCTTTCTTTTAAGTTTTAGAAGTAAATTAACATCGGTTCTTTTCAGTTAGCTGAGTGCCTCTGTAATATTTACATTTATATTTATACATATTTGTGTATATATAGTACATGCATGTAATATGTATGTATGAATTGGCACTCAGCTAACCGAAAAGTAGATTGTAACAAACCTTAATGAATGTCCCATCATTTGAAAAAAGAAATCTGCTAAAATTAAATAACAAGATATGTATGAGCCTTTCTTTATTTGCCATTTTCTCAGTAATTGATCAATATAAGAAATCAATCTTTTACAGAGGGCGGCTGACAACAATGTGACAACAGGAGCTCAGAATTTAAATAAAGATTTTATTTGAACTTTTCAAATAAATTGCAACTGCAAATACAAGCTTAAAATGTAGCAGTGATTTTGTCTGTTTATTTCTTAATCGAGTTCGTTGAACGTTTTTCTTCTTCTGTAACATCTCTAAATTTCCATGATGAGATTTCGAATCCAGATTGCAAACGTATGTTCAGTAATGCAGAGGGGTGAAGTAGAAATGGGGATCAAAAGTAATATTCATAATAGTGGGGTGTTCAGAAAAGGCAGTGTGTTTTTTGTTAAATCTATGGAGTTTTGCTGGGACTGTCGTAATGCAGTCATAATACTGGGTGTCCACATTAGAGAGTGTTTAGATAGAGAGAGTCAGCTGTGCATTGCTTTAAGTAATTACTGAAAACTTGTTTAAAATTTACTTAGCTTTTATTTTTTATAAGATTATACTTTCTTAATAATTGCAAGGTGTACCTAAACTTTTGGACAAAACTTTAAGGGGTGGTAGTACACATCAAAACAAACAATATTAAATAGGAAACTCAGGATCCCAAACGTCTTTCGAAGGAGATAGTCGCCATTAAAGTTTGGGGTCCAAAATTTTAAATGATTATAAAAAACGGAAAAATTGATCCAATCGTTTGTGGTTTTCACTAAAACTATTCTTTATGACAGTATTCTCTTGAAAATAAATTATAGAGATGAATTTAAAAAAAAGGAAAAAAGTTTAAAAGTTTAAAAGAAAGGGCAAAAGTTGAAATTTAATCCACCCCTCGAACACAATTTCAATTTTGCGCTACTTAATTACTCTAAACGATTGTGATTTTGAGTTAAAGATTTAAGTCTAAGCATTTGAAAGCATTTAATGAGATTTTAAAAAAATGACGGTTAAAAATAGTACTACGTTACACCAAAGTTTAAGGCGCCCACTATCGGCATTTAAAAAAATTTATCTTTAAAATTTATTTTCAAGGAAATACTGATTTACAGAGTAATTTTCGCGAAAATCGCAAACAAATTGACCAATTTTCCGTTTTTTTTATATAATTATTAGAAATTTGAGCCTCACCCCCTCCCTCCCTCCTTGAACACAGCTCAGTTAGCACTACTTAACCACTCCCAACGATTCAGATTTTGAGCTCAACATTTACGTTTATGTCTAAGCTTCTAACAAAATTTAATGAGGTACAAAAAATAACGGTATCGGCATTTTTTAAAATTTATCTTTGTAACTTATTTTCAAGAAAATACTGATTTAAAGAGTAATTTTAGTGAAAACCAAAAATTAAACGACCAATTTTTCCGGATTTTTTTAAATAATCATTTGAATTTTGAACCTCCTCCCCCTTGAACACAGCTCAGTTTGCGATACTTAACCACTCCCACCGATTCGGATTTTGAGCTCAAAATTTAAGTTTATGTCTAAGTTTCTAAAAAAATTTAACGACATACAAAAAATAACGGTAAAATGTAGTTGTTCGCTATTCCAAAGTCTAAAGCGCCCTCTATCCGCATTTTTTGAAATTTATCTTTATAATTTATTTTCAAGAAAATACTGACACAAAGAATAGTTTTGGTGAAAACCGCTAACGAATCGAGTAATTTTTCCGGTTTATATAATCATTCGAAACTTTGGACCCTAAATTTTAATGGCGCCTATCTCCTTCGGAGGACGTTTGGTACCCTTAGTTTCCTATTTAATATTATTTGTCTTGATGTGTACTATCACCCCTTAAAGTTTTGACCAAGAGTTTAGATACACCCTGTATTTAAAACAGAATAATTTTTTTTCAAAGTTTTATATCATATTTTACATTGTCAGTCACCTGACGTGGTTTTAACAGAAATTTCAGTGTCAGTCGACGTGGCACTCCACGTATTAAACATTAAAAAAAAAAAAAAAAAAAAAATACATAAGTTGTTTTTAAAAAATGATTTAATGGATAAAGAAAAAAGGCAAAAAGAAAATTAATTTATTTTTATTAATGTTTTTGTTAAAAGCATATTAATCACTTTTGAAACAATCGCTACTGATGTTTTTTGAGAAGCACTATTCCGGCCAAGCAGCGTTGCCAGTTTAGTTTCATTTTTTACTGCGTAATTTGAAATTCGCACCATAACTTTAAAAAAAAGGCAATTTCATTTTATATATTCGCTAAATGTTTGTCATTAAATAATTATTTTGGTACTTTCCGATATAAAATCAAAAGTTATATATTAAAAAAAACGACAAAACATGGAAGATAAAATATGGTTATGAAAATAAAATGTGTATCTGATGTATTTTGTTCGTACACCACGATCTTCCAGGATCCGAGAAAGCGTTAAATACAAATGTTACGTATCTTTGTCATTAGAATCCAAATCTGCAATAAGGACTGGGAGTTATTATTCAAAATTTCAAAGTTGGAATCCCTCTGACCCCTCAGGGTTCGGATTGGGTTGGGGGGTCAACTTTGATCGAACCAAATGCATATTTTTTTAATACGTTTTTTTTTTTCGTTTTTCAATCTATGTATTTCACGAATTCATGGACCGTTTTCCGATTTTTCGTTCACTCTGCATTTTGACATATTTGTTATTTTATCGCTATAATGAATAAATAAATAATTTTCTACACTAACGTCCTGTTATAAAACCTAAAAGGTCGTCTCTGTCAACAAATAATCATTTCGTCTAATGTTTTCCGACACCAAACCATTTACACATTTTTTTAAGGGGGAATGCACCGTGTTTTTTAATAGTTTCCTTTACTTGTGAATTTCCAACAAATATTCTAATTAATAAAAAAAAACAGCTAATAATTTTTATTTATTAATGGTGCCATAAATAAATTACACATGCACCTTTTGATGACGCACATATGGACCACAAGTCCCAAAAGTACTAAGGAATTAAAATATATTTTAGATTAAAAAAATTAAAATACCGATTTCTTTCTATTGATTAATCGTTTCTCTGATTTAGTCGCACCTTATAAGAACAACGTGTGTTTGCCAATCATGATTTGCCAATATCACGTAATTAAATTTATGAAAAACAATTTAAAATTTAAAAGAATATATTAATTTACTAAAAATTATGATATATCTCAAAGAACTATTGAAAAAATTTCTGCCCTACTTCAATCATGAAAACCTTTAATCCCACACCCACCTGATTTTTTTTCGTACGTGTACTAAAATTTCTAGAACAGGAAAATTTTCTTGTTGAAAATCCCTGGTTAAAAAAGGAAAAAATACGAGTTTTTGAAGTAGCTTTATTTATTTTATTAAAAAAAAAATACTGATATTTCACTTGGAAAATAACGAGACCTATAAGTACCCTGAATTTACGATGTCTTGTATCTTTCTATAGTAATAAGAAAAAAAAAATACAGCCTTACAAGCCGTATTAGATTTTTTTTTTTAACAGCAGAATCTATTGAAACGCATAATATACACACATCCCGCCCCCCCCCCCCACAAATAATGAAGGTTATCTTTTTTCTATTCAGGAGGGCAGGTGCTTATTTCTACGTTAAAAGTTCGAAATACGCAAGTTTTTAGTTAGAAATGTTTGTCAGGATACAATAAAAATCGGAATAGAAAACTAATATAATATATTTCAATGACATTTTGGAGAGAAAATCACATAAAATACTATAGCATCATCGAAATAATCATCACTGGCGGTTTTCGAGAAACGGTATTCCTGCAAAACGGTATTCCCTCCTCAATCTCCTCGGACGGGGCGCCCCCCCCCCCCCCTCCTTTCACGCAGGCCTGAATGTCCGGATGGAGAAAAAGGGGATTTAAAAGGGGATCAAAAATTCCTGAATGAGCTAAAAATAATTTTAAGTAATATATTTATTTTTACAGCACAGTCACAAATAAAAGACAAAAACCAAGTGAAAAAAATGTTTAAATTACTTTAAATGTGTATAGTAAAGATCCTATTATTTACACAATTTTTTTTCTCTGAATAATTAAAATAAAAATTTGCTTTAATTCTACATGCATTAATTGCATAAATATCCAAAGTTATGAATTATTAAATTTTGTCCTTTGGTTTTTGTTAGAATGATTTCGTATTTTAAATGGCTTAAAAAGGGAAATGAAGCGCCAAGTACCTTTAATAAACTATGTATGTTGTGAAGAAAACTTGAATCAATCAGATTTTCATTTATACAACTTTCTAAAAATTCAGATTTTTCGTTAAAGAAAAAATAAATAAATAAATGAACATTTTTTCCATTGAAAAGCATTGCTGAAGCATCGATCGACAGCCCACCGTCTGCGTGTCGCCACCTATCGTTGAAAAATCCATGTGGCAAAATTTTAACATTACTTTTCCCTCCTCTGTCTTACTCCGTGATATTCGCAACTGACTGCTATTCTTGCAAAAGACGGGAAATTTGACGTCAAAAGTTCTGGCCAATCAGGTTCCAAGAAGGCACAAAACGGTTGGGAAAGCCGAAATATGTACCTTTCGAAAATGCCCGATTACACCGTGATAAAGGAGGATTTGAAATAAACATTAAATACAAAAGTTGCGTATTTTTGTCTGTAGATTCCGAATCTGCAATAAAAAATGGGGGTTATAATTTAAGATTTCAAAGTTGGACCCCCTTTGACCCCCAGGGGGTCGGTTGCGTGGGACAAATTTAGTATCACTGAGTAGCTTATTTAAAAATATTTAATACGTATATTTTTGTTTCTCAGTCTGATCAATATTTCTCGAGTTATTCGACCGTTTCCAGACTTTTCGGACACCCTGTATATTATCACTGCTTATATATTTTTTTCTGAACGGAATATATATTTTTCTCAAAATTCTTTATTATCTCACTTCTAAAAATCGTATAAATTTAACTTTTACGCATTCGTATGGGAATGGGATAAAAAGTTTTCAAACAAATTACATTTCAATGTATATCTATAAAATTATATGCGGACGAACGTACAGACAGTCAAAGAGACTGAACGACGACTATTGTTGGTACGTTTTTATATAATTACGAAGGCACCTAATGATTATAATATTGTGTAGAAAACTGGATGATTATTAATGAATTCTCGATTATCCGTAAATTTTGATAATCAGATGCATGATCAGTCGCAATAATGTCGGATAATCGAGGTTCTACTGTATCTGTGTTTTTAATCATACATTTACACCCGACTAAAAGTTTCGTAATGGTTCTTACAGACAGATCCGGTGTTTCCCTCTCTAAAAGAAAAAAAATGCTTTGAAAGTTTCCCTGTTATCTAAGTTATTTTTTTACATAAATTTTAAACTTCGATACATTAGTTTAAATAACTTGAGAAATTTACATTTCGATTGTATTAATGTACTTTGCTAAGTTTCTCGAAGAAGAAATTCTAGTTAAATAGTTTCTCTTCTTCTGATTTCTCATAATAGAAGAGTTTAAAAATTTTTTAACAAACAAATATATAACTATTAATGAAGAGATTGTTTAAAATTACATAAAAGAAACAAGTAGGGGAGAGTGGGGATACTTGAGCCACCCCTATTATCTCTACAGTTGGTTAATTTTTCTTTCTAAAACTGCCAATATGATAACATATTTATAGTTCTGAACACGTAAAAAAGAAATCGCACATCTTGGTACCATTTTGAAAGTATAGTGATTAATAGTTGTCTTTTCCCTATCTGAAGTAAATATTTGGGTGAATGGTTTTTTTTGTTTTTTTGTAATCAAAGTTTTGTTTAAAGTTGCAACTATATACATACATTCAATAAGCATAATTTCAATTGTATTTTGTGTCTAAAATAGTTCTAATTGCTGCATGCTTTATTTAGTAAAACTCTGGGAAACAAAAATAGTGATAGTGGGGATACTTGAGCCAATGAGAGTGGGGATACTTGAGCCATGTCTGAACCATCCCCACTAGAAATTAAACATGGGTGAAACAAACAAAAAATAAAATTCCATCCTTATATTCACTAATAGATATTTTTCTGGAGAAAAGGGAGAATAATTTTTCATTTTATTTTTTTTTTTCTTAAAAAAACAACGACCTAAAAATGTTTAAAAATGTATATTTTTTAAATGAAAATGTCTATTTTATTTTTCGATTTGACTAACAAAATAGCCTGTCTAGATAAATGTAAACATAGTTTTCAATTTAACTTTCATTAAATGAAAATAACTTTTTAAAACGGTTTTACAGGCTATAATCTCTAATACTTTAATTAGTTAGGTCCAACATATTAAGATATTTATTTTTTAATATAACATATTAAGATTAGTATTTTATATTGAAATCGTAACCTCTGTTGCTGTAACTTTTTTTTAACTAAGAAAATTGAAGAAAAATTGGTAAAAAGAGCGCACAAAAACAAGAAAAGCAACAAAAATCCCAGTTCAAACTTACCTACATGGAGCCAAAGAGGAAGACAAAATCTTTTCCTGTGAAATCAAAAAAGTGTTTGAAATAGTAGAATGATACATCTGGCTTAAATTCCGACAGCTACTAAACTAAAAGCATGAGTTCGACAATATCATTAGAGGAAAATTCTGCAATGATGGTGATGATGTGAAAGAAAACCTTCTATTGATGGTTGGTTACTAATAAAATATGCCAGAAAGAAAACTGTAAAAATATTTGTTGGATAAGTGCTTAATATTTTGAAAATGAAATTTGTCCGAAGAATTGCAGATTCCAAATTTAAATGGCTCTGAACTGAGGATGTTTCTACCGTCGTTATAACTCAAGTTCAAATTATCTTTCGACAACCAGTTTTAACGACAAAAAATGATCGTATTACTAGCTTTGTTTTCTCAATTGGTTTTGAAAGACTTTACGTTTCATAATTTATCATTCTGTAAAATGTTTGTGCAAAAATAAAGCGAAAAAAATTACTTTTGTAGGTATTTTTCCGTAGTGGCTCAAGTATCCCTTCACTATGGCTCAAGTATCCCCGCCATGGGGATACTTGAGCTATGATGTAAAACAAAAAATAAACATTTATTATACATAGAAAAATAGTTCAAAATTTATTGAAAGTGGTTTTTAGTTGAAGGAAAAATATCAAATTTTCATTTTCAATATTTTATTTTATTCTAAAAAAATATAAAAAATTTAAAAAAATTAAAATTCAAAAAATGGCTCAAGTATCCCCATCTTCCCCTATACTTCAAATTGTAAATGAAAAGCTACAGAATCTGTATGTGTGTTGGAGGGGATTCGAAGGTTTCATTTTCTGAACATAATTTTTCTTTGTGGCAGTCTTTTCTTTTAAAGCCAAATGCAACTTAAATGTCGTTTTTTTTTTTCGTTTGTAAAAAGAAAATATAAATACATTTTTGTATATTTTTAAAATAGCTTTATTTTTGCGGATAAAGCAGATATTTATAAAAAAGAAACTTTTTGAACAATTTAATTATGGTTTGATTGGAAAATAAAAATATAACTAAGTATGTTTTTCTTACTTATATTTATAGATATTTAGAAAGCAAAATCTTCTTTCATTTGAAAATAATTGGAAATCTGTCTATCGGTGGTTATATTTAATTCTTATGTATTCCTGTTGATACAAAAATCGTCCAAAAAATATGAAAAATTTTTATATTTAAAAAAGTATTTCGGAATAAGAAGCTGTGTGCATGCACGCCCATTCAGGGGCAAGAAACCATCTGTCTTCGAAATCCTATGATCAATTAAAGTTGCCCCCTGCAACCTTATAATAGTGTTAATATGATAGGTTTGAAATTTGAATACGGCAAGCTTTGAGAAAGGTGTGCTAGATTATGTGAAATAAAATGGAGCAAAGCAGAAGTAGTTAGAATTTATACGTAGTACGATTGAAAAATTCGGGGAATGCGGCCATTCTTGGAAACGAAAGCAAGTGCCTAAAGTAAACCACCTTAAATGTATTCTCCCAACACTTCCCTATTTGCTCATATTGGTTCAATCACTATCATGTGACCGAACCGCATGCGCAGCTGTTATGTTCCGAAGTTAGTTATCTTTGCTGCGTGACATAAAAAAGACTGCTTTTCTTGAACAGCGTTGCATCATTAAATTCTGCATTCGATTAGGTAAAATACCAATGGATACTTCGAAAATGCTAAGAAACGTGTACGATGAATTTACCATGGTGAGACACAAGATTTACGAATGGCATCGGCGTTTAAAAGAGGACCGAGAATCCATCGAAGACGATAAACGCGTTGGACAACCTTCACTGAGACACTGGTATCGTCAGACACTGGTACTTTCTGCTTAAGAACGCATCAACGCATCGATACCAACTGTTAAAACAATTCCTCGCCAAAACTCGCGCTAATGTGCTTCTACATCTCTCCTATCAAGTGGATAAACCTCCGTGTGACTTTTACCTGCTCCCATAAATGAAAAAAAAATTACAGGGACGCCGTTTTTACTCATCAGATGCGGTTGAAACAACATCTTGGGAGTCTTTATGGGAGGTTGCGAAAAATGGCTTTCAGTGATAATTCCAGAAGTTTTACGAATACTGGCAGAGGTGTATCGTCAGCCAAGGCGACTATTTTGAAGGTGGATATGCTTCGATGCTGTGAATTATTCAGGAAAATGCTTTTTACAACCATTCCGAGAACTTTTGAATCATGCTACGTAAGAAAGGTATACATAAAATGTAAATATGAAAAAACATATACCGTTGGAATGTCACATGAAACTTTGGGTATATTGAAATAAAATTAAAGTAAAACTTGCTTAAAAGGTGGTGCATTTAATATGTCACAGACTTATCTATCGAAAATGACCCTTGGTAAAATTAGATCGGATACAATATTAACTGTTTAACCTCAGTCATAGAAAAACAATTGACACAATAGACAAAAGTCAAGAATTGAAGGCAATGAAAACCACATTTTAAATTTATTATTTATTTCCCAACATAATCTTCAGAAAAGCTAAGAAACTTACCATTTAGGTGCTCTAATGCAATTAAACCATCTCTATAATGTGATTCATCGAGCTCTTCAAAACTGTTATTAACGGAATCAATAACCTCCTCATTGCTGTGAAATCTTTGTCCACAAAGAAACTTTTTGAATTTAGGAATAGGTCAAAGTCACTGGATGCTAAAAACTAACGAATAAGGTGGATGTTTAACCCCCTTCTTGACGAGAGCCTTTTACGAAATTTTTAATGTTTTGTCACCAGTTTTTAAAAGCAGAAATTTGTGGTTCTTTAAATCGAGAAAATTCTCCGATTAGATAGGGCAAATTTTGCAGTAAAATTTTATGTAAGGATAAACAAAGATTCTTAAGCCTTTTGCAGCACGTATACGTGTCACTCGTTTCCAAGGAGTTAAGCAATTCGAAATTTAATTCGTAGACTTTTCCTGTTGCAATGACGGATCGATGCTGGAGCATCATCATGATAAAAGAAGATTTTTTTTTCGCCAAACGAAGTCGTTTTTTCTTTACCTAATCTCTGAATTGTTGCAGTAAACTTTTGCGTATCGCTCACTAGCGATATTTTTATCCTTTTCAAAGTAATCAATAAAAATTTGGGTCCCAGAAAACAACCGCCATGACATTGTTAGTTGACAAAGTTGACTTCACCTTTTTTGGAGCTGGTTCATTTTTTGCATACCACAATTTTGACTGTTATTTGCTGTCAGAAGTGTAGTGGTGAATCCATACTTATAAGCAATCTCGAAAATTCTTTGGAATTCTTACGGTCTAGCTCCAAATTCATTCTTGAAACGGTTTTCCGATGCAAAATTTGGCCAGGTACCGACAAACATGGTGCCCACCTCACACAGACCTTGTGAAAGCTCAAAATGTAAATTTAAATATTACCAGCACGTTCTGTTGATATATTTACAGCCTCTGATATCGGAAACAACTTTAATCTGCGGTCTTGCACGACTTTTCGATGATTTTTTTTCAGGAATTTCAGATGTTGTCACTTCTACAGAACGTCCAGCGGGAAGCTCAACTCTCGTGCTCGTCCTTCCCATTCTAAATTCTGCAGCCCACATTTTAATAATTGAATGTGATAGGGCTTAGTCATTCAGTGTGCTATCTATTTACTTTTTGATTTCTTTAAGAGTTAAATCTTCAAATGGAAACATTTGATTATCACTCATTTTTCCAAATCTTATCTTTCATTTTCTTAAAAACTCTAAAATAGTCTTGATTTAAATGCTGCCAATGAAACAATAACCAAGCTATTGTTTTAGAACTGTGTATATAAAGTAGTAAGGGACAGAAATATACAATACTATCGTATAACTTGACTTAGTGGCGCCATTTCCATGTCGGGCCCGGGATTTTTCACCCGACCCACGTGTTTGAAGTTTCTAAAAGATCAATTTTTTTTGTCGTAACTGGCATAAAAGGAAAAGTGTCTCTCGCATAAATGTAAAGAAGAAACGAAAATAGAAGCTTTATATTTCGTTATTGTAATTTTCATTCGTAAATTTATTCAATAGATAAATACAAAGTAAAAAGAAAAATACATTTTACCAGTCTAACACATTTATATTGTTTCTTTTTATTTGTTATTTTCCATTAAAATACAACGCGAAAAACTCTTTCATTGCTCCACATGTAAGTACATAAAACAAATTTAAAATCAAATCATTTTCAATTACACCATTAGCATATCTAACCTTTTCAAGTTCCAAAATTTTTTCTCTAGTGCACAGCATTAAGAATCAATTTTAAAAGCATTCTTTTTTAGGATATAAAAGGACTCTTTTTTCGTGATAGGTTGCGTAAGGAAACAAATAAAAAAAAGGAAAACATTTTTTAAACTCAGAGAAGAAGAAATGGAAAATAAATTCTTGAGAAGCATGAATTAGTGTGATTTTTGTGTCGCTCGGTTTTGCTCTAAAACTTTATTTTTTGTCATATTTTTCCACGTAAAATCCGTTAAACCCAGATTTAATTTTCGGATATGTAGCAAAGTTTTAAAACTGTAAAATAAAGTTATTTCGATGTATTTTTTTTTCAGATTAAGATTTTTTCTTCGTTGAAAATTTATTTTATTTTTAGATTTTTAAACAAAAATAAAGGAAAACATAAAAAGGTAACTTTTCAAAGCCTTACAAAAATTTATTTTTGTAAATTATTTGATATAGAAATACAAGAAACAAACAAAATTAACATAGAAAAAAAGATTTTGTGGAATATTGCGTGGATGTGGAATATTGGTTCTGTGGAATGGTTGTAACGTTACATGCATGCTGAGTGTCATTTGTAACGTTTGGTTGGTCGTGGTGGGAGTTAAATGCAGACATACTCAGTAATTAAGATAAAACAACAAAGTTTATTAAAATGATGAGGGCTGAAGGGAAGTGGAGCAAGTCTTAATTTTACACAACTGAGAATACTATGAAAAAGCTAAACAAATACTCACAGGCTCCGGCCTAGCTCAATCGTGGCACCTTCTAATATTTCTCACTATCTCTTGGCTGAGCTGCTAGATAAAGCTTAATTAGACAGCCCGTGGCTGTGTGTAAATCTTTATTCACAAATAATCAAAATGAAACTACTATAAATTTTCTTACCACGGCCAACTCTCAAATCAAATATCGAAACTCCTTTACACTTCACTGGAGGCTGCTACTTTCAATTTACTAGCACTTCGCTAACTAACGCCAAATATCCTCACTCGCTGGCTACCGCCACAGATGCTCTCTCGCTGGCTAATGCCAGAGACACTCTCCATTCACTCAAAACCAAGCTTTTATATGCTGCAAACTGAGATACATCACATTAACATATTACTAATAACCGCGAGCTAACTGCAGAATCCGAAAGAGACACGCACACACTAGAAAGTTAAAGTAAAAGAGAGGATAGATGTCGCTTTTACGCTTACACATGTTAAATTATTGACGTCATGATCTCAGAAACACTAGAATGCCTTTATGCAAAGGTCACTCCCTCACATGGTTATGTGGAATATTGTGGAATATTATGTGTATAATCTAATACACAGCTTTAATAATCCATTTTAAAATAATACTTTTTTTAGGATATAAAGGACTTACATTTTTTCATTGTTAAAAGACAAATTGTATAAGGAAACAAATAAATAAATATTACGAAAAAGATTCTTTACACTCAAACACGAAAAAATGAAAAATAAATTCGTGAAAAACATGAATTAGATTGCAAAATAGTAAAGTTATGTTGTCGTTCTGTTTTACTCTAAAACCTTATGTTTTGTCGTCGAAAACTTTTTACACGTAACATCACCCCAGGTTTAACTTTCCGATATGTAGTAAAGTTTTAAAACTGTAAAATAAATTTATTCCAATGTTAATTTTTTTTTCAACTAAGATTTTTACTTCATTGAAAATTTTATTTTATTTTTAGCTTTTAGTAAAAATTTGCAAAGACAAAAAAAAAAAAAAAAAAAAAAAAAGTAATTTTTGAAAACCTTATGAAAACTTATTTTAGTAATTTATTTGATATAAAGATACAAAAACAAACAAATTTAACATAGAAAAAATGTTATTTGGAATATTTTAATTAATTTATTCATGCTACTTCACACTATTAGGACAACATTTAACAACGGGTTGAATTCGAAAAAATAACGTATATATTAAGTTTATGCTTATTTACAAGTGTTACTAAAGCAACTTTTATAATTTTACACGATCTTCTTCTGTTGCGGTTACATAAAGCATTCTAGGCATCCCAGTTTCCTAGAAAATTATTAGTAATATTACAATATTTTTACAATGTATATACTACATAGTAAATTAAAATTGAGTTCAGTTAGAAAACCCTTAAAACTGTTGAAAATAGCGCTTTAGGATTTTCATTTCCTAAACAGAAGTAATGGAATGCGATTAAAATATTTGAAGTTTCTAAAAGATCAATTTTTCTGTCGTAACCCGTATAAAAAAAAAGTCTTTCTTGCAAAAATGTAAAGATTATAGTGATTTGCATTCTTAAATTTGTTCACACGGTAAATAGAAAGTAAAAATAAAAATGCATTTTACTAGTCTAACTCACTTAATATTGTCCCTTTTTACCTGTTATTACTTTCCTTTCCTTTTCCTTCCTTTTTCTTTTTCCATTAAAATGCAACGCGAAAAACTATTTCATTGCTCCACATATAAAGTTTATAAAACAAATTTAAAATCAAATAATTTCCAATTACTTCATTAGCATATCTAAGTTGAAAACTTTCAAAAGTTTTTCTCTAATGCACAATTTTAAAAGCGTATTTTTTAAAGATATAAAGTACTTACATTTTTTTATAATGAAAAGACAGGTTGTATAAGAAAACAAATAAATAAAAATACCATGAAAAGAATTCCTTAAACTCAAAGAAGAAAAAATCGAAAGTAGATTCCTGAAAAACATGAATTAGATTGAAAAAAATAGTAAGATTTTGTTGTTGTTCTGTTTTGCTCTAAAACCTTATTTCTTGCCGTAGAAAACTTTTTACACGTAGTATCCGCTAAACTCAGATTTAGCTTTCCCATACATAGTGAAGTTTTAAAACTGTAAAATAAATTTATTTCGATGTTAAATTTTCTTTTCAACTTAAGATTTTTTCTTCGTTGAAAATTTTATTTTATTTTTAGCTTTTAGGTAAAAATTTGCAAAAACAAAAAAATAGTAATTTTTGAAAGCCTTATGAAAATTTATTTTAGTAATTTATTCGATATAGTGATACAAAAACAAACAAACTTAACATAAAAAAATGTTATTTGGAATATTCTAATTAATTTATTCAAGCTATTCCCCATTAACAGGAAAGCATTTAGCAACAGGACGTATTTGAAAAAAAAAATCAATGTATATATTAAGTTTAAGCATTATTTACAAATGCTACCTAAGCAAATTTTGTAATCTTACATGATTTTCTTTTGTTGGGATTACATAAAAAGTTCTAGGCATCCCAGTTTTCTAGAAAATTCTTACTAATATCACAATTTTTTTTACAATTTATATACTACATAGTAAACTAAAATTGAGTTCAATTAGAAAACCCTTAAAACTGTTGAAAATAGCCCAGCAGGATTTTCATTTACTAAACAGAAATAATAGAATGCGATTAAAATGTTTGAAGTTCCTAAAAGATCAATTTTTCTGTCGTAATCCGCAAAAAATAAAATAGTCTCTCTCGCAAAAATGTAAAGATTATTGTGATTTGTATTCTTAAATTTATTCACAAGGTAAATAGAAAGTAATAAGCAAAATGCATTTTACTAGTCTAACTCAATAAATATTCATTCTTTTTACCTGTTATTTCTTCCTTTTCCTTTTGCTTCCTTTTTCCTTGTCCATTAAAATACAACGCGAAAAACCATTTCATTGCTCCACATGTAAGCTATATAAAACAAATTTAAAGTCAAATAATTTCCTATTACTTCATTAGCATATCGAATGATTTTCAACTTTCAAAAGTTTTCCTCTAATGCACAATTTTAAAAGCGTACGTTTTTTAGAATATAAAGGACTTACATTTTTTATTGTAAAAAGACAGATTGTATAAGGAAATAAATAAATACCAAGAAAAACATTGCTTAAATTCAGAGAAGAAAAAATGGAAAGCAAATTCGTGAAAAGCATGAATTAGATTGCAAAATAGTGAAATTTTGTCGTCACTTTGTTCTGCTGAAAAACCTTATTTTTAGTCATCGAAAACTTTTTACACGTAATATCCGCCAAACCCATACAGGGTGTTTCGCTACCAGACCGACAAACTTTGAGGGATGATAGTAGGCACGAACACAAACATTATTAAATAGGAAACCATGGTGCGCAAACGTCTTCTGTAGGAGTTAGGGGCCATTAAAAATTAAGGTCCAAAATTTCAAACGATGATAAAAAACGGAAAAAAGGATAGATTCGTTTGCGGTTTTTATTAAAATCTTTCTTTATATCACGATTTTTTTAGAAAAAAATTTTAAAGGTTACGTTCAAAAATTGTCGATAGAAGGCGCTTTAGAATTTAGAGTAACGAACAACTACTTTTTACCGTTATTTTGTGCATGGGGTTGAAATTATTTTAAAGTTTAGACTTTAACTTAAATTTTAAGCCCAAAATCGGAAACATTGGGATCGGGTAACTAGCGAAAATTAAACTGTGAACAGAAGGGGAAATTTTAAACGTTCATAAATATTGGACAAACAAATCGGTTTTGTTGCAGTTTGCGTGTAGGTCATTAACTTGGTAATTATTTTATTCAAAATAACTTACAGCTTTGGTGCCCTCTTTTTTTGATAGAGGGCGCTTCCGACACATCTCTGACATTTCAAAGGCATTACTCCTGGGTGTTTTACTACCAGACCACCATACTTCCAGGAAGTGTTAGGGATACAAAGACGACTTGGAATCACATAGAAATGTAACGTTGGAAATACATTTTTTGCAAGTTAAGGTTAAAGGAAGCAGTGAAAAAAGTAACAGAAACAGTAGAGAAAGAGCGACACGTTAATGTGACAGAAAACAGTTTATTTAAAGGATTTACTAGAAAAGGTGTTTGAAATTACGACCAGAAGTAGTCCGGTAAGTTTGACAGCGATGGTAGATGGCGCTAAACGGTAATGCGCCTGCGCAGAGATCATTTTCATGTGATCATTCGCGAACCGGTTCCAAAGGTAGCAGAATGAAGTATTTGAACGATGAACAGCACGATAGGGCTCCTCCACATTTTACCAATGACGTTTGCCGACACTTCAAAGAAACATATGGACAGTGGTGGATAGGTCGTGGTAGCCCGGTTCATTGGCCTGCCAGATCACCGGATCTATCATGTATGGACTCCTTTTGCTGGGGTCAAATGAAAAATTGGGTGTATGAGACTCCCGTACCATCAGTTGAAGACCTCGCAGCTGGTATTTCTGTAGCTGCCAGAAAACTATCAGAGATGCCAGGAATCTTTCAAAGCGTGAGGAATTCCACGTGACGCCGCTGTCAATCATGCCGGACTACTTCAAGTCGTAGTAAAACCTTTAAATAAACTGTTTTCTGTCACATTAACGTGTCGCTCTTTCTCTGCTGTTTCTGTTACTTTTTTCTCTGCTTCCTTTAACCGTAACTTGCAAAAAATGCATTTCAAACGTTACATTCCTATGTGACTCCAAGTCGTCTTTGTATCCCTAACACTTCCTGGAAGTATGATGGTCTGGTTGTAAAACACCCAGGAGTAATGCCACTGAAATGTCAGAGATGTGTCGGAAGCGCCCTCTATCAAAAAATGAGGGCAACAAAGCTGTACGTCATTTTGAATAAAATAATTACCAAGGGAACGACTTACACGCAAACTGCAACAAAATCGATTTGTTTGTCCAATATTTATGAGCTTTAAAAATTTCCCCCTCTGTTCACAGTTTGATTTTCGCTAGTTACCTCATCCCAATGTTTCCGATTTTGGTCTTAAAATTTAAGTTAAAGTCTAAACTTTAGAATAATTTCAACCCCATACACAAAATAACGGTAAAAAGTAGTTGTTTGTTACTCTAAAGTCTAAAGCGCCCTCTATCGACAATTTTTCAACATAACCTTTGAAATTTTTTTCTAAGAAAAACGTGATATAAAGAATGTTTTAGTGAAAACCGCAAACGAATCGACCCTTTTTTCCGTTTTTTATCATCGTTTGAAATTTTGGACCTGAAATTTTAATGGCCTCTAGCTCCTACAGAAGACGTTTGCGCCCCATGGTTTCCCATTTAATAATGTTTGTTTTCATGTCTACTATAATCCCTCAAAGTCTGTCGGTCTGGTAGCGAAACACCCTGCATTTAACTTCCCTATAGGTAGTAAAGTTGTAAAACAAATTTCTTTCGATGTTCAATTTTCTTTTCAACTTAAGATTTTTTTTCTTCGTTGAAAATTTTATTTTATTTTTTACCTTTAGGCAAAAATTTGTAAAGACAAAAAAATGGTAATTTTTGAAAGACTTATGAAAACTTATTTTAGTAAATTATTCGATATAGAAATACAACAAACAAACAAACTTAACATAAACAAGTTGGAAATTGCACGTGAACGTAGCAAATGAGGTGCGTTTGTACGATAACGAAGTTTTAAAAATATTCAGATCTTGCTGATATAGTAGAGCGTACTCCGGATACAGTATAGTAGTCGAAATCTTTACGTTTCTGCAAATATGCAGGAAGTAATTTTTATTACACCTCAGCATCGTATATCTTATTCATAAAATGTGAAATAGTTGAATATAATTAAAACACGTACCAAACCATGTTTCCCCGTATAGCATTATATAGTGGAATACTTTTGTGTGGCCCTGTAATTTAATAATAAAAATTCTTTGCATCACAGATTGTACAGAATGCATATTTTAGTATATATTTCACAGATTCATGCCAATTCTTTTATGTTCGAATGAGTGTAACATCATTAAAATGCATTTGAACCTTTTTCCCCATTGACCGTAATGTAACGGAATCCTTTTAATTGTCCCTGTAATTGATCTATTCATCCGATTTTCATAACATTTGAAATGACTCGACAAAATTACGCAATAATTATATGTTTTAAATTTCAAACGATCAAAATGCATTTAAAACTTTTTTTCCTATTGACCGTAATGTAACGGAATCCTTTCGAATGTCCCTGTAAATTGATCTATCCATCCAATTTTCATAAAATTTGAAATGATTCGACAAAATTACGCAATAATTATATGTTTTAAATTTCAAACGATTAAAATGCATTTAAAACTTTTTTCCCTATTGACCGTAATGTAACGGAATCCTTTTGAATGTCCCTGTAATTGATCTATCCATCCGATTTTCATAAAATTTGAAATGACTCGACAAAATTACGCAATAATTATATGTTTTAAATTTCAAACAATTCGGTTGGGTAGTTTTTGCGTTCTTATATGCGGACAGACGGACGGACAGACAGACAGACGGACAGACGGACAGACAGACGGACGGACTGAGCGACAACAATAGGTGCTACGTATTTACATAATTACGAACGCACCTAAAAAAGGTTATATGGAATACTCTAATTAATTACTCTATTCATGCTACTCCCAACTAACATGACAACATTTAACAACGGGGTGAGTTTGAAAAAATAAATGTATATATTATGTTTATGCATTATTTACAAATGTTACTAAAGCAACTTTTATAATTTTATATGATTTTCTTTTGTTGCGGTTACATAAAAAGTTCTAGGCATCCCAGTTTCCTAGAAAATTTTTAGTAACCATACAGATTTTTTTTACATTGTATATATTACATAGTAAATTAAAATTGAGTTCAGTTAGAAACAATTAAAACTATTGAAAATAGTCTTTTAGGATTTTCATTTACTAAATAGAAATAATGGAATATGATTAAAATATCTGAAGTTTCTAAAAGATCAGTTTTCCTGTCGCAACCCGTATACAAGGAACAGTCACTCTCGCAAAATGTAAAGATTATTGTGATTTGCATTCTCAAATTTATTCATAAGGCAAATAAAAAGTTAATAGAAAAATGCATTTTACTAGTCTAACTCACTTAATATTGTTTCTTTTTACCTGCTATTGCTTCCTTATCCTTTTACTGACTTTTTCTTTTCCATTTAAATACAACGCGTAAAACTATTTCATTGCTCCATATGTAAAGTATATAAAAGAAATCTAAAATCAAACAAGCTTCTGATTGGTGGAAAATAATAAAGCAAAATAAATTTTTATTATAGTGAGAAAAGCTTAACCCGTTGCCACTATTTTGAAAATATGTCACGAAAAAGCTTTTAAAACAGTTCCTCGTCAAAACTAGCACTAATTTGCTTCCGCATCTCTCCTATCAAGTAGACGTTGCCTCATGTGATCTTAACCTGTTCTCAGAAATGAAAAAACATTTACAGGGACGCCGTCTTGACGTTTCAGATGCGGTTAAAACAACATCGCAGGAGTCTTTATAGAAGGTTGTGAAAAATGGTTCCAGAAGTTTTACGAATGCTGGCAGAGGTGTATCTTCGACCAAGGCGACTACTTTGAAGGTGGATATGCTTCGGTGCTGTGAACTGTTCAGGGAAATGTTTTTTACAACCTTTCCGGTAACTTTTGAGTCATACTACTTAAGAAAGATGCACACATAAAATGTAAAAATGAAGAAATATATACCTTTTTAATGTCACATAAAACTTATGCTATATCGAAATAAAATGAAGGTGAAACTTGCTTAAAAGGTGGTGTATTTAATATGTCACGGACTTATCTACCGAAAATGATTCGTGGTAAAATTAGATGGGGTACAATATCAATTTTTTAACCTGAGTCATAGAGAAACAATTGATACAATTGACAAAAGTCGAAATGTTCATATAACTGAACGAATCGATAATAGCGTATCGTCACCACTTAGCACTTATATATACTACATAGTAAATTAAAATGGAGTTCGGTTAAGAAACCATTAGAACTGTTGAAAATAGCTCCTTAGGATTTTTATTTACTAAATAGAAATAATGGAATTCAATTATTTCAATACGAGAATCGGCTGAAAAGTCACGGGACAGCAAAGAAAACAACATTTTAATTTTTTATTTATTTCTCAACATAATCTTCAGAAAATCTAATAGATTTACCATATCGGTGGATTAATGGAATTAAACCATCTCTATAATGCGATTCATCCAGCTGTTCAAAACTGTTATTAATTCAATCAATAAGCCTTTCGTTGCTGTGAAATCTTCATCCACAAAGTAACTTTTTGAATTTAGGAATAGGTCAAAGTCGATGCATGCTAAATCTGATGAATAAGGTGCATGTTTAAGGAATTTGAACCTTAATTCGTAGACTTTTCCTGTTGCAATGACTGATCGATGTGATAGAGCATCGTCATGGTAAAAGATTGTTTTCGCCAAATGAAGTCATATTTTCTTTACCTAATTGCTGAAATATTGTAGTAAACTTGTGTAGTGCTCACTAGCGATATTTGTATCCTTTTCGAAGTGATCAATAAAAATAATTCTGTTTGCATCCCAGAAAAGAATCGCCATAGCATTGTTAGCTGACAAAGTTGATTTCGATTTTTTGGAGCTGTTTCATCTCACGCAATCCACTATTTTGAAATGTTATTTGCTGTCAGAAGTGTAGTCGTGAATCCATACTTAATAGCTTACATACATACTTATACTTATTATCTTTAATCCATACTTAAAATTATCTCGAAAATTCTTTGGAATTCTTACGGTATAGCTCCAAATTCATTCTTGAAACGGTTTTCCGATGCTACATTTGGCCAGGGATCAACAAACGTAACACCCACCTCACACAGACCTTGTGGAAGCTCAAAAAATAAATTTAAATACTACCAGCACGTTCTGTTGATATATTTAAAGCCTGTGATATCGCAAACAACTTTAATCTGCTCTCGGTCTTGCACGACTTTTCGATGATTTTTTTTTCAGGAATTTCAGACGTTGTCACTTCCACAGAATGTCCAGCGGGAAGCTCAATTCCCGTACTCGTCCGGCCCATTCTAAATTCTGCAGCCCACATTTTAGTAATTGAATGTGATGGGGCTTAGTCATTCAGTGTGCTATCTACACTGTAAAAAATGTAAATTTACGGTACTTTACCGTTAATTATACAGTAAATCTACGGAATATGTCACACTTTTACATAAACGGTTAACTGCCGTATTTTTGTGTTTTACGGGTAAAAACCGTTTATATAATGGCAAAGACCGTTGATATAGGAATAAAATCTGTTTTTTTTTTTTTACGGATATTGTGTGAAATTACTGCAGCAGTTTTTTTACAGTGTATTTATTTTTTGATTTCTTTAGCAGTTAAACTTTCAAATGGAAGCATTTGATTATCACGTGTTTTTCCAAATCTTACCTTCCAGTTTCTTAAAAACGCTAAAATAGTCTTGATTTAAATGCCGCCTATCAAACAATAACCAAGCTATTGTTCTGAACCTGTGGATATAAAGTATTAAGGGACGGAAATATACAATACTATCGTATAACGTGACTTAGTGGCACTATTTTTGTGTCTGGCCCGGGATTTTTCATCAAAAACTTCGTATTTGAAGTTTCTAAAAGATCAATTTTTCTGTCGTAACTGGTATAAAAGAAAAAATCTTTCTCGCATAAATGTAATGAAGAAACCAAAATAAACTTTATATTGCATTATTGTAATTTTCATTCGTAAATTTATTCAATAGATAAATACAAAGTAAAAAGAAAAATACATTTTACTAGTCTAACACACTTATATTGTTTCTTTTTATTTGTTATTTTCCATTAAAATACAACGCGAAAAACTCTTTCATTGCTCCACATGTAAGCACATAAAACAAATTTAAAATGAAATGATTTTCAATTACACCATTAGCATATCTAACCTTTTCAAGTTCCAAAATTTTTTCTCTAATGCACAGCATTAAGAATAAATTTTAAAAGCGTTCTTTTTTAGGATATAAAGGGCTTTTTTGTTTATTGTGAACAGACAGGTTGCATAAGGAAACAAATAAATAAATACTAAAAAACATTCCTTAATGTCAGAGAAGAAAAAAAATGGAAAATAAATTCTTCAAAAGCATGAATTGGTGAGGTTTTTGTGTCGTTCGGTTTTGCTCTAAAACTTTATCTTTTGTCATCGGAATTTTTTTATACGTAAGACCATTTAAACCCAGATTTGATTTTCGGATATATAGCAAAGTTTTAAAACTGTAAAATAAAGTTATATCGATTTAATTTTTTTTTCAGCTTAAGATTTTTTCTTCGTTGAAATTTTTTTTTGTTTTATAGCTTTTAGACAAAAATAAACAAAAAGATAAAAAAGTAACTTTTTAAAGCCTTTTTAAAACTTATTTTAGTAAATTATTGATATAGAAATACAACATGCAAAAAAACTTAACATAGAAAAAATTCTATTTGGAATATTCCAATTAATTTATTCATGCTACTCCCCACTAACAGGACAATAATTAAAAACGGAGTGAATTCGAAAAAAAATGTATATATTAAGTTTAAGCATTATGTACAAATGTTACTAAAGCAACTTTTATATTTTTACATGATCTTCTTTTGTTGTGCTTACATAAAGAATTCTAGGCATACCAGTTTTCTAGAAAATTCTTAGTAACATTACAACTTTTTTTTACAACGTATATACAACATAATAAATTAAAACTGAGTTCTGTTAGTAAACCCTTAAAACTGTTGAAAATAGCCCAATAGGATTTTCATTTACTAAACAAAAATAATGGAATGCGATTAAAACAGTTGAAGTTTCTAAAAGATCAATTTTTCTGTCGTAACCCGTATAAAATAAAAAAGTCTCTCTCGCAAAAATGTAAAGATTATTGTGATTTGCATTCTTGATTTATTCACAAGGTAAATATAAAGTTAAAAAAAAATGCATTTTGCTAGTATAACTCACTTAATATTATTTCTTTTTATCTCTTATTGCTTCCTTTACCTTTTACTTCATTTTTATTTTTCCGTTAAAATACAACGTGAAAAAATATTTCATAGCTCCATATGTAAGGTATATAAAACACATTTAAAATCATATCATTTTCAATTACTTCTTTAGCATATCATTAGCAATACATTTCAACTTTCAAACGATTTTCTCTAGTGCACAGCATTTCGACTCAAATTTAAATGCATCCCTTTTTTAGGATATAAAGGACTTAAAATTTTCTTTATTGTGAAAAGACAGGTTGTACAAGAAAACAAATAAATAAATACCAGGAAGAACATTCTTTTAAACTCAGACAAGAAAAAGTGGAAAGTAAACTGTGAAAAGCATTAATTAGATTGCGAAGTAGTGAGATTTCCGAGTCGTTCTGTTTTGCTCTAAAGTTTTTTTTTTCTCGTTGGAAATTTTTTACACGTATAAGATCCGTTAAACACAGATTTAACTTTGCGATATGTAGTAAAGTTTTAAAACTGAAATAAAGTTATTTCATTGTTATTTTTTTTCAACTTAAGACTTTTTCTTCGCTGTAAATTTATTTTATTGTTAGCTTTTAGGCAAATGTAAACAAAACCATAAAAAAGTATTTTTTTTTAAGTCTCATGGAAAGTTTTTAATTATTTGGAAAATAGTTGTTGTCCTCGGTAGAGAATCGAGAAATCTGAAGTATATCTTAATCTTTTAATTGGTTGAATTCCGCTAATTATTTTATTTTATTCCTTTTCTGATTGGCTCATGTTTATTTAAAAAAAAATTGAATACTTCTGTTGCGACAATGACAAAAAAGTAATAAGAACTTTTAAAAAATAATAATAATTTCAAAACAAATTATGCTAACGATTTCATTCAAAACTACATTTTTTTTTCTTTACACAATGGTGTAAAAATTTAAAATGTGCGATGTTTAAAAGTTTAAAAATTTGCAGTTCCGAAAATTGTAAAACTAAAAGATGCGTCCAGGAATATTAATGTTAAATCCATGTCGTACGTAATATGAGGCGTTTAGAAGTTAGTTTTATTAACTCCATCATATAAAAATGAACATTTTAAACAGTTAAATTTGTATATCTATAAACTACTGATTTTTTATCATTGGTCTTGGAATATTAATGTTTAATTCATGGCATACGTAATATATGACTCGTTATGATCATTATAAATATGATGTTTATTATTATTATTAATTTAAATATAGAATCTATTTATAAATCTTTAAAATTTTGAGTCTTTGAAAATTTCATTTTTCAAATAGTCGTTATAATTTGTTAAATTACAATTTGTTCTTTTTTAATGATTTATTCCAAGTAGAAATACAACAAACAAATTTAACGTAGAAAAAGAAGTTTTTTCCAATGTTCTAATTAAATTATTCAAGCTATTCTCACTAACAGGAAAACAATGGAATCTCGTTTTTAATTTGTGTAACAATTTTTATTCTGAAAATTACCGAAAAAATTGCAGCAAATGTGAATAGTTAAATCATAGACCGATCAAGATCATACATAAAAGATTGAACAAAGTATATACCCAACAAACACATAACTGATGGGCCACTAGAGGCATCGTTAGCGGTGGCCCAAAGTGTTTGATAACGGCCCGCCATCTTTGGCCGTAACGGCTCCGTCAAAAAACTGTCACGCCGGCCAGAATGCGACAACAAGATGAGGCCCACAAATGTGCCATAAACGTTTTTATCAAAAATATCAGACAGCCACAAACTGGCCACAATTATTCTTTTAAAGGCCATTAAAAATAAAGGCTGGCCAGGAGATCACCCTCACCCAGCCATTTGTGTTTGTAAGAATTAATATTTAAGCATAAATTCAAAATTTGTTCTATAAAAAATATTTGCTGGAAAATTATTTAAATGATAAACTGTCTTTGCATGTAAAACAAATGTATTAATAATCTTTATGTATACTTTTCAAAAAAGTTATAAATTTACAAATTTTTATCTTAAAATTTTTCAAAACATATAAGTTGAAAATGAATATATTTGTTTATTATTTAATTATATGTTTTAAAATTTTACATTCGAGACACTTAAAAAAGCATATAAATTTATTTACCTTGAACTTTTGCAAAAATTTTCAAATCACAACACTTGGCATAATAAATTTATTAATTTGTTTATTTATTCAATTATACATTTAAAAAAAAAATAACAATATGGTTTTTAAATCGTTTCATGTCATATACAATTAAAATTATTAATTGAAAAAAAAAACTAATTAATCAATTCGCTATGCCAAGCATTCTTTTAAAATTTTTTGAAAAAGTTCAAGATAAGTGAATTAGTAATTTTTAAGTTAACCTAAATGATTATTAATATATAGTATTTTTCAAGCAAAAGCATTTATCTTTTAAACAGTCTATCAATAAATATTCTTTATAGAATCGATTTTGAATTTATGTTTAAATAATATGTGTAATATTAAACTTAGTTATGTATGTTTTATTAAAAGATGTGCTTTTCTTTCTTTTTTTCTGTTCTTTTTTCTTTTCTTTTCTTTTTGTCTTTCTTTTTTTTTTTTTTTTTTTTTCAAAACTTATTGAGAATTTTGTTGTCATTATTTTATTATATTTGCCCATTCATTAAAGTCTAATTAAATCATAAAGAAATAAGTGAAATATTTCTGAACCATCTTCATTTTATAAATACAAATTTTCACACAAGTATTATTAATAAAATAATAACAATAATAAATAATATAAAAATGCTATTTTAGGTTTACATATGTCCTTAATGACATTTTTTTAAAAATCCCTTTCCGTTTTTTTATTTTGTTTACCATCGAAAACCATTAGATTTCTCAAAGTTGATTAATCAAATTTCCAAATAATAATAATAATTTAAAGAAGAGTTTATAATTTTAGATTTTTTTTTTAAATATCTTGGTTATTTTAATGAGTTTTTCTTCACTCTAATTTTCCTTATATTGTATTAAAATTACTCAGTTGTTTAATTTAATGACATTTTCCATAAGGAAAAATTACAATCCTATATCAGAGTGGATAAAAAAAAATCTTTTTCTTTCAAAGTCGCATTTAAAAAAAAATTATAACATTAAATGAATTTATTTAAAATAATCTAGAAGAATTACGATAATGATAAAAATAAGTCGCAATGTTTAAAACTAGTTACTTTCTTTAAAATTACTAATTAAAACTTCAACAGTTGGGGGGGGGGGGAAATAATAAAATCCATATAATGATACAACTGAATGAAAATTTTCAAAGAGTAATAATAAAAAAAACAATTATCCTACCAAACAAATATACCTTTAAAAAATTCGAGTGAATTTGCGAATTCTTACATTTTGCGTCGTATAAATTCATAAAATGACGACTTTTTAACTTTATATACTTATTTTTTTTTAATTCTATTATAAAAATACATTAAAATAGTACAGAAATATTTCAAATTAAACTTAATGAATAGGCAAAGAAAATATTCAGACTTACAATATTTTAGTGTAACCCCACAGCGAAATTTTTAATAATCGTGTAAAACTTTGATACAGAGTCCTCATAATCCAGTCAACATTCACGAAGTGATTTCATGCCATGAATGATACAGCAAAAATTTTGACCCCTGAATGTCACTGGTGGCGTCCTTGAAAAGATCCCTTCGAAACAAACCCTTTCTCATTCGTTCCCTCGCTCACGTGTAAAGGACCGGACACATAGCACTAACTTCTTGTGGTCAGGCTTCGCTATTTTTTATGTTTCGGGTCGGCGCTTTGATGTATAAATTGCTCTTTCATTGCACTGAATCTGACCTTCAAGAAAGAAATTAAACTCGAAATCAGTTGACAGCTTTATGACTGAAGATTGGGGGAGATAAACTTTCCCTTCCTTTGTCGATTCGCAGGGACGTAGCTTTAGGGGGGGGAGGGGTGTAAAATACATTCACACACACTCAATTACATATATTGATATAATATTTTTTTAGAGTTATATAGTTAAAGGTACCTATAACTATATAACTGTCTATTAACTATAAATCTGTCTAAGACATGTCTTAGACAGATTTTATTGTAAATATGAATTATATCTTATAAAATATTTAAAGATATAATCTTATATTTATATAAATAACTTTTAATAGTGTTTTGTTTTTACAAAAGATTTCGTTCAGCTTTTAGATGATTGCCAAATTCCCTGTTCAACAACTGTAAACATTTATACAATTTTTGAGTAATTTTAAAAGGGAAAAGGCATTAAACTGGCTAGTCTGATAACTACAGCGATTTAAGTTTTCTATTTTCTTATAAATTAATAAATTATTTGATAGTAAGCGGTTTTGGTCACGTGACAACCGTTTTTCTTTCTGTCTCACAGTATCATCTTCAGAACATAGATTGAAAATGTCCAGTTAAACAATATTTGCTGTTTTTTTTTTTTTTTCACAAAAAAATATAAACCATCTTTTGATTACACAGTTTCTTACTATCAGCTCCTGCAATTTCATTCGTTTATGAACAAATATGAATTTAAATAGATGCTGTTATTAGATGTTTCTTCAAATTGGAATTCGTTCAACGTTTAAAGGGTTTTTCTTTAAAATAAAATTTTTTGTTAGTGTATCCAGTGTGACATATTGTGCTTTGTATATTAAGGAAAATATTTACAAGTGTATTTCATTCCAGAGAGCTTATAAAAAAACATAGATATATACATTTTAATACTTAATTTACAGAGAAGATAATTTTAAAATTATCTTCTGTAAATTAAATTATTCCTCCTATATAGGGAGAATTATTAGCACTATAATCTCTCCCTTGTCTCCGCGCTTGCAGATGAGAATAAATCAAAATACATTCTTTCTTTCTTTCTTTCTTTTTTTTTTTTTTTTTTTTTTTTTTTTTTTTTTTTTTTTTTTTTTTTTGATAACATGATTTTTTATTTTTTAAAATGATCTTTCCTAAAAAACAAAAAAAACAAAAAAACAAAAAAAAAAGTTTTGTATTACTAATTAATGGGGGTGGGGACTGAACGTGGACTGTTTTAGGCACAATCTAAGGCGTTTTTCTGTTTTAATATTTATTTTAAATTATTTTACTATATTTTAAATATTTATTCATTTTTTTTAACTATTTTTTATGAATAGTGAATGTAAAAGTGTGCCGGTGAAGAAAAAACTTGGAATTCTGTATATATTTTGGGGACAATTCATTTTATATGTAAAAATATTTTCAAACTAAATAAAATATGTCATCTATTTTATTGTTTTAAATATAAATCTCGTAAATTATGCATATGCTTATTAAAACCCAGATATAAAGTAATTTTTGAAAGAAATGAAATTATACATTTTCTCTCTTATTTTTATTTTAAAATTTTTATACATTTTCTCTCTTAAAATAAAAATGCTGGTCAGTTTATATTAGCCCTCTGCTTTCCAGATGTTGGAGGGCCATTACCTTTTTGCCCGAAACCGACCTCTAAGAGTTTACCGGCAAAGTAAATGCAACAGTTCTGTCATTGCCGAGCCGTTAACGGCTCGGCGATAGCTGCCGCAATTAGCGGCGGCTCACTTGCGGTACAGCATTGTTTTTGTACAAATGGCCTTAACTCCTTTTGGCCACGACGAAACCAGCTTAAGGCCTTAAGTCGAGTGTTAGTGGGGTATGTATAGTAACAACCAAACTCAGCAATAGAGCTAAGTCAGCGGCAGTTTCATGCACTTATAATGGAGAGGATTCAATATTTGTTGGGGTGCCATAAAATTAGCTGCTTTGCAGAACTCTTGTTAATTTGTTGCAAAGTCAAAAAATATTTTACTTATATGCTTGAACAATCCTTTGTGTGATTCAGATTGCATCAGAACATATTAGATTGCTGTTGTTATTACGGCCGCGTCGTTAATCCCAACTCCTTTTTAAATAGCCAATATTTTTCCTATTAGAATATTTATTTTATTCCTGCTAAGGCGTAAGTTCGTGTTTTTACCTCTACTAACTTCAATCAGTTTATTTTTATCAAACTTCAAAATGAAAGGCAAGTAAAATTGTACTCACCCAATTCATGTATTCTTCTACGTTGACGTATCCCATCTGAATATTGAAGCGTTTTATTCCATTGGTTATTTTCAGCACCGAGCACTTAATTTTCTGTAATCGTGGGGTAGAATAATTATCCTTAAAAAAGTGCAGATTTCATTATTAACTCGTTAGCATAAAACACATTAATAAACTTCGAATCACACGAAAAACACATCTATATTTATTTAACCACGCGAGAGATAACAGAGCATTACTGCTCCACTTAAGAGCTACATTACTATAGTGAAAATCAAAAACGCACACACAATCACATGATAAAAACAAATAAAGAATAAAAAATGTTATTTTAGAGTTTTGACAGTTCGAACAATACACAATGATTCTTTCTACTGTAATTATTTTTCAAGGTCCCGGTAACAACCACTTAAGGTGATTTACGATGCAATTTAAACTGTCATTTATTGCGCAACACAGGAAATTAGTTCCGAATAACGAAATTGTCTATCATATCCAAGAATATTAAAGTAAATAACAAGCAAAACGAGTTTAGTCTTTTGTCATAAATGCATACAAACGGCTTTAAGTATGCTTTTGGAAACATTATTAGATAGATAAAGAAAACTGAATAAGCTTTACTTTTCACACCGATATCAATGGCGCCCGCTGATGATAAACTTATGACACCAATTTAGTAAAGTTAGATGTATTAAGGTTGTTCTCAAATCCAAAGGAGCAAAATCATGACATAAATTTAAATTCAATTTTATCCAGCTATGCATGAAAATGGCAAATTTTGTTATTTAGAAACAACGTAATCAAAAAAAGTTTTTTTTTTTTGTAAGCACAATAGATCTTTCAGAAAATACTGTGAAAGTTGGCATTTTTAACCGAATTTTCTGACGAAAACAGAAAAAATAGTCAATAGAGAGAGAAAAATGCCTTGTCATGTGATCAAACATGTTTATAATTCAATAGGTTATTTATATATAAAAAATGGAAAAATCTTTTCGATTGCAAATCACATTCATAATCAGGTCTGTCAGTTTTATACTTTTATGTTTAAATAAGTAATTATGTCAGAAATTTTCGCACTTGTTGAACTGGGAAGACCGGGAGGCAACAATCACCTTTTCGAGTTCACGGGTGAAAATCTAGGACTAGTAGACCCTTGTGGGGGGGGGGGGGGAGAAACAATGTGTGTGAAGTATTGCATTCTTGCCGGAATAACCGAAAAATTTGTTTAAAAGTAAGGCTAGGCTACTTTTTTAACATGTTGCCCCCAAAGTTAAAAATACAAAATTTCGTCAACCCCTTCGCGAAGGAAGCCTTTTATGATATTTTTAAATGTTTTGTCACCGGTTCATAAAAACGAAAATTTGTGATTTATTAAATCGTGAAAATACTCCTATTAAATAAGGCAAATTCTGCAGTAAAATTTTACTGGTGGGGATAAACAAGCATTCTAAAAGTGCTGTTACACGTGAGGTGCTGCAGGCGTCAAATTCCAGGCGTCTCCATGTTATCCTATGGGACCAGGGGAGTCGCTTGGTTAGCGCGCGATTCTCTTGTGTCGGAGCGTCTTTCACGCCTGGAACGAAGCGAGTCGGCAGTGAGAAACAATCAAATGCTTGGAAATCCAAATGATGGTAAAGACTCTTCTCGAACAGCCAATGAAATGCTTAAAGTGCTATTACACGTAAAAATTGCAAGCGACAAAAATTGCCTGCGTTTTTTTTTTTCGTGATCTTAGCATTTCATTGGCTGTTCGAGAAGAGTCTTTACCATCATTTGGATTTCCAAGCATTTGTTTGGCTCTTACTGGCGACTCGCTTCGTTCCAGGCGTCAAAGATGCTCCGACACAAGAGAATCGCGCGCTACCAAGCGAATCCCCTGGTCCCATAGGATAACATGGACACGCCTGCAATTTGACGCCTGCAGCACGACACGTGTAATAGCACTTTTAGGAAACGAAAAAACGCAGGCGATTTTTGTCGTTTGCAATTTTTACGTGTAATAGCACTTTTAAGCCTTTTTGCGGTACGTAATACGTATCGCTCGTCCTGAAGTGGTTAAATGTTTATAGTGTGAATCTTGTTTAAACTAAGTGAGATAAAGTAATACCTTACCGCCCCTCAAGGCGTTATATCTGGATTTACATAGTAAAACACAATCAGTCTGACACGTCATTTCTTGGTGGAAAAAACCCTTGGTGGAAAATTTTTAACGGTTAAGCTGTAGGTTTAACATAATCTTTCTTCACTCAAAAGTATGAAAACATGGATATTTGGGAGCAGGAAAACATAATGATAAACTTATGAGACAACCGTTAAAATGGTGTTTCCACCAAGATATGTCTTGGCTTACCGATTGCGTTTTAATATGCGAATCGAGAATTAACTAATACTAGATTTTTATTCGTGAACTCGATGAAGCTATTGTCTGTGCTGCCACCTCTCAGGCTATTGAGAATGGCCTTAAAACGATACAAGCATATCATATTTCGGAATTAATATCCGTAAGAAATCTACTTAAATTTCAAATGTGAAAATATTGGCTCACATTTGTATTATAAAGCAAAATTGTAATTTAACAAATTACGACTATTTGGAAAATGATGTTTTCAAAAACTCAAATTTTAAAGACTTTATAATATAAGGAATTTTAAAGAATTTATAAATAAATTCAATATTTAATTTAATAATAATAATAATAGACCACATTCTTAGGATGATTATAACGAGTCATATATTATATACACCGTGCATTATAAACATTAACATTTCTAGACCAACGATAAAAAACAGCAGATTAAAGATAGACAACTTTAACTGTTTAAAATATGAATTTTTATTGGATGGAGTTAATCAGACTGACTTCTGAACTCCTCCTATTACGTATGACATTGATTAAACATAGGGCAGTTGCAATCAGCTGATTTACTTTTCATCCACCAATCAAATGCTGGCGATTCACCTCCTGCCACACCCATAATCCTCTCAGCTACCAATCACAACGATTGTTTGACCTCCAACGATCGATTTGTGATGTCTTATGAAACTGCCCTATTAATATTCCGGAACCCATCACAAACAAATTTTAAATGAAATTTCAGTTTTACAATTTTGCGTATTTTAAATTTTTACACCATTGAGTAGAGAAAAAAATGCACTTTTTAATGAAATTTGTTTGAAATATCTACCGCAATTTGTTGTTAAATTGTTATTTTTTTTAAAAGCTTTATTTACTCTTTTTGTGATCGTGGCAACAGAAGTATTCATTTTTGGACATTAAACTTGGACCAATCAGGAAACGAATAAAATAAAAAACAGAAGTATTTCATTTCTAGACATTAAGCATAGACCAAACAGATAACGAATAAAATAAAGAAACTTTATTGCGGAATTCAACCAATAAAAAGGTTCAGATATGCTTTAGATTTCTCAATTCTCTCCCGATAACAACAACTTTTTTTTTTTCAAATAGTTAATAAACCGAATGTGGACAAAATGACAATTTTTTTAAGAGATGAAAACTCCATAGGAAATGACGTATCACGTAGATATCGTGGAAAAAGCTTAATCTTCTGATTTTGTCTACAAAGACGAGACAAAACATCAGATAGCAACAGTGACGTAATCCGACTCACAGTGGGTGATTCATCAATTCTAGCTGGCCAAAAGTGTTTTTATGCTTCAATATAGTCGCATCCCCACGAAATTGAAAAATGCTACTGATTTTTACAATGGAATGTTCGGTATTGCAAAATGTAGCGTGAAAAAAAATCACAATTTCTTAACAGGAACATTCAAAATAATTTATTATATAACGGCTTATGGGGAAAATCGTTTTCGGCGGATTTTAATGATTTTTTATGATTTCAAACATATTGAAATTTCTATAAATATGTATGAAATGCACTACAAGATGGTAGCTATATAGTATGGTATGGATAATATTTATCGATCATTTGTACAATAAAAAGTAATTATGTTACATTACGGTCTATGGAGAAAAGTCGTTTGGGGTTTACTTTGTTCAAGTTACACTATATCAAACTTCTTGAATTTGATATATTTGATATATATATATCTTCGAGGTGTTCTATAAGAAACGTTCTACTGAATATCACTAATATAAATAATATATCTACTGAATATTCATAATTATAATTATCCTGTTGAAACTAATTGATTTTTTTATTATTACTACATCAATAAAAATAATTTTATTAAAAAAAAGATGTTGGAATTTCAATCTCAACACATCACTTTTGCAACATAATAAGAACATATTTCTAGATAGCAACACTCTTGTAACATATTAAGAACATAATGACTACACACAAAGAAAAAAAAAACGTTTTGTATAAGAAGTTTTCCGATTCCTGACACATTACACATTACTGTGTTTAAATTGGGTGACAAAAAGTGATCTAAAATGTTTTTATTTTTGTGCGTTAAGAATTTGCAGCGTTGTAACCATAAATATACTTAATTTAAATAAATTAAGCATGAAAACAGTATTTTTAAAAAGGGTATTTTTAACATAAAAAGTTATTAAATCCTCTAGATTTTTTAAATCACAAGATATTAAGAAATACACCTTTTGCATATAAACATTTCAATAAACAATTTTATTTTACTTGATAGGCGTAACGAAAAATTAAAAGCGAATATTGACATGTTTCGATTCCATCTTACAAGAACCATCTGTAACGAAAAATTAAAAGAGAATATTGACATGTTTCGATTCCATCTTACACTGTAAAAAAAAATTCAAGACTTTACTAAAAATTTCTTAGTAAATTTGTATTGCACAGAATTTTTTAGTAACCATTACAAACTTTTTCCTTTTGCAAGTGAAACAAACATTTCTTTTGTAAACTGAACAAAAGAATTTTTTGTATACCTAACTTAAAACTTTTCACTATGAGCCACCAAGCAAATTTTAGTAATAGCTCCAAAATTATTTTTAGTAACCATTACGTGTGCCCGAAGGGGAGGAGCCTCCTTCGAGCTGCATCCCGTGGGTAAAAAGACAGACTTCTGAAACGGAAGATTTTCGGCAAAGCCGCAATAGATGGCAGCACCAAATATTGCTACCTGCACTATTTTGACATGTTTCTAAATGGGAGGGAAAGTTCAGAGATCATTACCCATGGTAACTGCTACGACAGGATTTTCATAATCCCTTTATTTAACAAGTACTTACATTGCATACATTCGGTGTACATTTGGTGGCGGCCAGCATCGAACCCAGGTACTTTCAGCCTGGAGTTCAGTGCTATGACCACTAGGCTATCACGGTTTTAGTAACAGCTATTAAAAATGTAAAACTATTAACTTTATTCGTTGCTAGCTTTTTACTAGTAATTCTTACAGATTCCTTGTAACCGAGTAAGATTACTAAAATTTTTTTAGTAATTACAAGGATCACTAAAATTTTTTTAGTAGATCGACCCTTTTTTTACAGTGTATAAGAACCATCTTATGGTTCTTATAACATGGAATCGAAACATATCAATATTTGTTTTTAATTTTTCGTTACACTTATTTATTAAAATAAAATTGCTCATTGAAATAGGCTATTTTTTTATGCAACACACCCTAACTATTAATCTCAAGTCAAGTGGCTTCAATGAAATAATTGTTTACCTCTACAAACCAAATTAAGTAATTTTAGTGACTTAAAAAATAGAGTAAGCATAAATAAATAGTTCTCGCTAAGCACAAGGAAGTATTATTTAAAGACCTTAAAAATTTCTTAAGACTGCTTTAAAAATGTCAATTATTTAAGCGCGGCTATCCGAAGGAAATGAAAATAGGAATTTGAATTTTTTAATTTTTTAAAATTTTGTTTCTCTTATTGATTTTGTTTTTTAATTTTCAAAAAACTTCGTTTAAAATATAATTCTAAGAAAAAATCAAATCAAAGAAATTTCAATTTCACTCTAAGGGAAATGGAATTTTTATTTTTCAAAAATAAATTTCTCTTCCTAAATACCATTTACATCTGAAGAAAGTACAGTTTTTTTAGCTTCTATTCTGACGTAGTTTAAATAAAAGAAAAAATTAAAAAAAAAAAACTTTTTATTTCAGGATGAAAAAAGAACATTTCCAAATCCAGCAATTTTTTTTAAAAAATTTAATAAAAGAATGAAATATAAAAAATATTCAAAGATAAATGGCCCTATTATATTATATTTAAGACTCAGAATGGATAAAATTAGAAGTTTTTTAATTGTTTTTTGCTCTGAAGTTACATTATTTCTTACAAAGCAATTTTAAATGCATGCATCAAAAGTATAAAACTACATTAAGGGAGTTCTTAAATCAAAAGGGGCAAATTTATGACATAAGTTTTCTTTTTTGTTCGGAAACGCATGAAACCAGCATGTGTTTATGTTCAAAAATAAAAGAGCACTCATTTTCCTGTTTTAATTGAAACACAATAGATCCTTCTGAAAATAGTGTCAGAGTAGGCGTTTTGAACCGGATTTCTCGATGAAAATAGAAAAACGGGAGGAAGGAAGTCAAGGAAGGGAGAAAAACGCCTTGTCACGTGATCAAAAACGTTTACAACTCGATGGGTAATTTACTGATCAAATAATCGAAAACGCAGCTCGATTCCAAATCAGGCTTCACAATTTTATATCTTTCTGTTAAAAACTGAATTTATAGATGTGTCAAAACGTTTTTCGCTTGCAGAGGAGAGCATTTGAGAATAGTCTTAAAAAATTGCAAAAATATCTCGTTTACATTAAACAAAATTGTACAGAAAATCGACATATTTAGAACGATAGATTTATAAGTGGTCTCTAATTTTGCCAAGATTTTGTTACTTCAGATTTATAGGAAAATGAACTAAGTCAAGATTGTTTTCTTTCTATAACACCATGACTTTTGAAGAGAATCTAACCAAACTGTTATACATGAATAAGGATGCAACCAGTGTTCTCGCTGATATTTAACCAACGTTAGTAATTTGGTTAATTAAAAATAAAAAACATTCGCCAAACAAAAAAAAAATTATTAGCAAAATAGATTTGCCGTGTAGCTCTAAAAAAAATTCTTTATCCTTTAATGTAGACCCTTTTTTTCAGTATGTTCTAAAGAAAACTAAGTTTTTATAACTGCGACAATGATTGTTTCTAATCTAATTACAACTATGAGCTACAAATATATTAAAAATATGTATATATGCATGCGTATAAAAAACGAAAAACAAAAGAAGGAAAAAGCAAAGAGCATTAGCAGTTTGGCGAATCTAATCGTTTATTTACTCGCCAAATGAAGAATTTAATCGCAATTTCGCATAATGGCGAGCGACAGCGAGAACCCTGTAAAACAGAAATAATTTTTGTAGTTGTGGTTTTTTTTTCCAACAAAGAAAAAAATGTGTATGATTTCGGCTTGTCTAGCAGTTTTTCCGTCTCATCGTGCTGTAACTCTCATAAATATACTCTGATTACCCAGAAAGTTTTTTGAAGTTATTGACATTTACTCTAGCGCAAATTCTATTGCAAATGAAGTTTCCTGCATGGTTAGTTTATTTACAGGGCAGTCAAAAAGGTTCTGTTACATTAACTTCTATAGGGAAAAATCATTTCAAATTAATTTTAAAGATGTCACATCCAATCAAACATACTGAAAATTATATGCATTTACGAAGTGCACTAAAATATGCATTCTGTAAAGTATGCGATAAAAATTATGGTTATTATTCAAACCTCACAAAAGAATTCCATTATATAATGGGAAAAAGAGGAATTGTTCACGAGATATTTTAATTATATTAGGCAATTTCATGTATAATAAAGTTGTTATAATTCGTTGAGACTTAATATAAATTATTTCAAGCAAAATACGAAGTTCATAGCATTTACAGGGACACACAAAAGATTTCAAATAGTATATTCTATCCGAAGTACTGTATATTATCGATGAAGGGTGATAAATGGATGAAATGAAAGTTTAGTTATGATATGCGCTTTGAATTTTGACTAAATTTATGCATATTATATGGTGTGTGTAAATGATATACTTGATATACAGGGCTATACAAAAGAGCTCCTAAATGTTACTGAATATGAGCATAATTTACTTAAAAGTGGTTTTTAAATAAGTTATGCATTTTTTACACTGAACTGCATCCAGTTTACTAAGAAATGTTTGTAGAATATAAGTAAAATTATATACAGGGCCACGCAAAGAATAAGATACATGGGCGCCTATGGATGATAAATTCTGGAAATGTGGTTTCAATAGTTTTAAGAATATTTTAGTTTGGACTAATTTTTACTGGCATGCTAAATGCTTGCATGTAATAAAGCTAAACTAGAGGGTTGAACAAACGTATTCAAGTATGTTTCCATCTATTAGTATACATTGCTGAAATAAAAATTTCAACCAGTTAGGCGTTTTCTTGCTAAACTAAATTTACGCATTATATAGTTCATCAACCGACAAATTGAATACAAGAGTGTTCAAAAGTATTGAAATACATATTTGGCTATGGATAGTAACATTTTATTTCCCTAAACAACGAAGTTTTGTTAAAGATTTCAGGAAATTTTGGAAAGTGCTTCATAATCTACGCTTAACACATGATTTTTTCAACTTGTTTTTTATAAAATGACATACAAAAGAATTTCAGTTCCGTAGTAAAGAACTTCAATGATGATGAATGTATACTCTTTGAATTCTTCACTTCCAATGAATTTTTTTCTTATTCACATTGTTTATCAGTGTCTGATATTGTTTATCAGTGTCAGAAATAAACCATGAAACAACATTTTTTTGAGATTTTGTATCTAGATATGAAAGTTTGGCACAGTTATTCTTCAGCCTGCAAAGCACCATACCAACATTTATAGTTTAAAAGACGTAGCTTTTTACAATGATGTAAATGAAAAAAAATCTCAATTCGTAGCAAACAAGGAAACAAGTCATACGACAAGCATAGCTTATAAAACACTTTCTCATATATTCAGAAGAATGTTACAAATCTAATACCGTTTGAAACATTAAAATATTATGTTTTATTTAACCACATGGAAACGTATAACGAATTTCATAATCCAATTTCATATGTTCCCATCTACAATCTGAAAACTATAAGAATTTTTTCAGCAACCCTGTACACGATACATAGATTTATATCTATTAAGTATTTTGTTCACTTAAGAAATATACATACTTCGTTTGAAAATTCTCTTTCAGCAACTTCCTCTAATAAATAGAATGGTACATGAATCCTTTTTTTCTGCCCTGTATATGAGTAATGGAAAAACTTATCTGTAAATAAATAAAAAATGCTATGAATGCCCGGTTTTAACGTGACCGTAGTGAAATTCAGTTATTTATACCAGTTTCAATAGATTTGCAATAGCGTAATATCAATAAAGTACCCTGAAAATGTTTTTCCCCATATACCATAATGTAATGGAATTCTTTTCAGTGGCTCTATAAATTAATAATTTATCCTACATATTTCATATATAATATAAAATAGCTTTGCTGACCCTAAATATAATTTATGAAGTGCATGAAATACAATTGCATTGCATGGTAATCAATCACAAGATTTAGAGTGTAGACTAACGGGCAGATAAACCGAATGCATAAACACTTTTCAACTTTGTTAGAAACTGTTAAAAAGAAATAAAAAGAGAGAAAGAAAATGGAGTTATTGAATGCAACTTATGCGAAAAAATTGTTTTCTCAGGACTGTTTGACGATGCAATTCCCATTGAACAAATAACTAAAGATCAGCAAAGCATGCAAACAAAAGTAATCACATAATTGGGACTTTAGGCAATTAATCATTTTATAGGATAAAGCGAATTCATTTTCCCTGAGAAATTACATTGTTTGTGAAACAACAGCACATCTATTTTTTTTTTTTTCAAAGTAAAGTCAAGACTGGGTACAATCCTAAGGGGAATATGTGAGATTTAAGAGCCGTTTTCTAGAAAACTACCGGACCGATTTCGATGAAATTTCAAATCCATGTTCAAGGGATTATGATCAAGAATTAAAGAAGACAGTTTTATTCTGGTTCTAAAACTTTTTTATTTTGGAGCAGCATTTTCCAACCCGGGGTGCGTGTAACCTTGGGCATGCGTGACGGGCTTCCAGGAGGTACTTGAAAATAATATCCGTACTGGTGGAAATTGCAAAAATACTTTTTAAAGTCATAAAAATGTTAGGAACGACAATGTAATTGGAATCGATTTTTATTAGCTCACAGGCTATCATAGCCTGAGAGCTTATGTGCCCGTCCGTTCTGTATGTACGTTCGTGCGTAACGCGATAACTCATGATAAAAATATCCGATCCATTTGAAATTTTGTATGTAGGTATATCCTGACAAGGCGCTTCCCTGATTAGTTTTTGGAGTTCATTCGATATGTATAAGAGGGGGAACGAGGGGCTCATGCCCCTCCCCTTAGTTGATATAAATCTGATTTTCATGCAGAATTAAGTTTTCGTTCAAATTCCGTGACTGTTATTAGGTGTTCATTGAATGAGTATAAATAGGGGGGATAGGGGTTCTAATGCCCCCCCCCCTTAATTTATATAAATGGGTTTTATTAAGCAGAATTTTCAGATTTCGTTCAAATCTCTGAATAGTTTTGGAAGTTTAATGGTTAAGTATAAAAGAGGGGGATAACTCCTTTTAAATTATATAAATGCTAAATGGGTTTTTATTAAGAATTATCTCATTTTCTCTGAATTTTGGATATAGATTTTTTATATGATAAAGCATGTCTTTGATAGTATAGGAGGTTCAATGATTAAATATAAAAAAAAGAGGAAAGAGGAGAGCTGTTTCCCCTTCTTAATTTTTTTTCGAACGGAATTAACCCTTGAAAATATAAGGCTTCGATGTATAATTAGTATTTGTAGCCTGTGAGCTCAATGCCATCAGTTTAACTGGGCAGTATTCTTTTTTATTCATGATTGCGATAAGAAGATTACGAAAAAAAAAAAAAAAAAAAGAATATTTGCTTTATCTGCATGAGTGGAGAATGGGAAGTGGGACGTGTCTGTGAGAAATGGTGGGGAGGTCTTTCTAAGGATCACCCGTATTCATGCAAAGAAATCCAAGGCTCGAAGAAAACCACGGAAAACTTCAAACGGTTAGGCCGACTGCCGCGATTGGGTTCGCACCCAGTACCTTCCGTCTATCAGTTTCGGAGGCAGAAGCTCTCGGCCACTGGTGATGCAAAAATCTTGATTGGAATATGGATGCGCGTACGGACAAAATATCATTGGCAAAAAACACGTTGCCTGTACGACGTACGTGAAAATCAGGGAATTGGTTAAGTGATTAAATATTTTCTTTCATACACTGTTAAAAAAAAGGGTCGATCTACTAAAAAAACTTTAGTGATCCTTGTAATTACTAAAAAAATTTTAGTAATCTTAGTCGGTTACAAAAAAAATCTGTAAGAATTACTAGAAAAAAGTTAGCAACGAATAGTTAATAGTTTTATAATTTTAATAGCTCTTACTAAAACTCAGTTGGTGTGGCCTTGATAGCATAGTGGTTATAGTAACGGACTCCAAGCTAAAAGGTCCCGGGTTCGAAACTTGCCACCGCCAAATACGCCCCGAATGTATGTAGTGTCTCGTTAATAAAGGGATTATGAAAATCCTGTCGGAGCAGGTAGGAATGTTTGGTGCTGCCATCTATTGCGGTTTTGGCGAAAATCTTCCGCTTCAGAAGTCTGGATGCAGCTCGAAAGAAGCTCCTGCCCTTCGGGCGCACGTAATCGCTATTAAAAATAATTTTGGAGCTATTACCAAAATTTGCTTGGTGGCTCATACTAAAACTTTTTAAGTTAGTTATACAAAAAATTCTTTTGTTCAGCTTACAAAAGAAATGCTTGTTTCACTTGCAAAAAAAAAGTTTGTAATGGTTACTAAAAAATTCTGTGGAATGCAAATTTACTAAGAAATTTTTAGTAACCTCTTGAATTTTTTTTTACAGAGTAGCTTAAAATTTAGTTCTATTCGACTACGCAGGCTAAATTAAAAACATTTTAAAAGTTATTTTTACGAATTTCAAGTAGGCAAGTTTTCTTGACAATTGGTGGAAGAAAAGTGTGGAAGAAATCTAACAAATGAAAAAAAAAAAAAAAAAAAAAAAAATTTAATATTTGACATTCTTCCTAATAAAACTTTCCGCGATGAATCAAATATTTCGCAAATACGTTTTTTTTTTTACAAAATTACCATAAAAAATATCAAATTTATAGTAAATCATAATTTTAGTTTAAAATAATTACTATTAATCTGTATTAAAAATGAAAAGCGTTATTTTGGGCTTTATTGAAATAAATATCAACGAGCAAATTTAAAAGAAATGTATATTTCTGTTAAATAGCCAACAAAGTGCAGCCACTTGTGGATGTCCTATACTAGAATTAAATATAGATTTTATTGTATAATTTTACTGATTATTTTAGAATCAAGAGTAATATATCAGAGAAACATAGTGTGACACTTTAATCTAGAATAACTTTATTCCATTGATTAAATAAATCATTAAATGACATTTTAAAATTTATTCCAATTTTTTTTATTCCATTAAAAACCTCACTGTAAAAATGAATTTACAGAAATTACACTTTTAATCGGAATACAAGTACACCTGACTGAATTTTTAACAGAAAAATTCTCACAAATTCCAAGAAAAACGGAAAATCTTCTGGAGTTTACCAGAATTTTCTCCGTTAAAAAACAGTGAATTGTATTGATGTCCCGATTACTCGTACAATCTCCGTAAAATTGTCCGCTTTTTTTTTACAGTGCTTTGTGCTTACATATTTTTTTTTGCTGTTAACTGGAGAGATACAATTTTTGTTTCTACTTTTATAGTTTTTTTATACTTCTTAAATCCTTAAGGGCACATGGAGCATTTCGACAAGAAACATGAAGCAGTTTTTCATGTTTAATACTTAAAAGCACGTGTTTTAATTTAAAAAAAGATAGACAATATTATACGCATTATAGCCCATATTAATATCAACGGAAATTAATTTTATGCAAAAATTAGTTTCAACAACCAAATAACTTTTTATATATTTTTTGAACAATATGTCTGCTTGGCAAGCTTTTTTGAAATTCCGTTACATATATCCCCTTATAATTTGTTCTGATATCACAAAACATGCAATTTGTGAATAATAAGAATCCATTTTCATTTTGGATTAAAAGAAATGAAATTAAAAATATTTAATAAAAAAACTAATAACTTCCTTTAAAAAACAAATACATTTACCATTATTTTAAAAATAAAAACACTCAGACCTCTAATGTAAGATATTTTTAAAGAAACATATTAGTTACACAATTTTGGAAAGTTTCAAGTGCCTACTGCTGAAGCATGCGTCTAAATTAGGACTTTTAGAAAAGTGTACCAAAGCATAAAATATATATTTCGAAGACAAAAGGGGAAAAAATATTTATACACACCCGCAGTGCTTAAAATATATTAAAAACCTTCTTTCATTGTGATCTTTTAAGTGCATAATCATTTAGCACCATAATCGTTTTACTCTGTTTATTTAGGCCGATATTTCAAAACTCAAAAATATCAATCATTTTATATTCCACGTGCCTTTAGCACTGCTGTGAACTGATATATCTATTCTCTAAGATGCAAGTTTCCCTGTGGTACAAGCATTTTTAAAATTAATAAAATTCTACAGATATAATCCAGCTTTAAAAGAATAAATTATGTTTAATACTTTCAAGGATTTTATTCCTATATGCCATTAAATTTTATGGTGAATTCCATGAAAATGCGACATGGACATCATTTTTTAAATTTGAACTAAATTAGTATTTTTTTGTTCCAATTGATAGAAAATAAGTCAAATTTCATGAAAATAACAAGATATAATAAGATAATTGTAAAAATAAATTTTTATAGTTAATTATTTTCAAGACTAACTTTAATATCAAAAATCTGCTATTTTTATCTCTAGTTTAATGTCTCTTGAAGCATTTAAATATTTCATAGATTTTTTAAACAAATATATCTTTTAAAAAAATGGCTAACAGTATGTTTAAAAACACCAAAATTTTCACCTGAAACTATTTAGTTATTTTGCTATTGCCCCCAAACTTTATATTAGTCTTCATGTCATGTCTGTCACAGAAAATGACGATTTTTTTATTTTCAAGAAAATCTTCTTGATAAAAATTATTAACACTTTATTTTCTCTTTTTATATGTCAAAAGGAACAGTTCATAAAAAAATTGAAAGATAAAATTAAAATTTGAGTGAAATATAAAGCATTACATTTTGTCATATCTGTCACATTTGTCATGTCTGTCACGATAGTCATGTCTGTCACAATTAGTTTTTCAATCAACTTTACCTTAATCTCTTTCCTAGAAAGTTATTTTTGTAATTTTTAGGTGCGTTTGTAATTATGTAAATAAGTAGCACCTATAGTGGTGATTCAGTCCGTCTGTCTGTCCGCATATAACAACGCAAAAACTACCCAACCGAATCGTTTGAAATTTAAAATACATAAATATTACATTATTTTGTCGAATCATTTCAAATTTTATGAAAATCGGATGCATAGATCAATTACAGGGGCAATCAAAAGTATTCCATTACATTACGGTCAATGGATGAAAAAGTTTCAAATTCATTTTAATCATTTGAAATTTAAAATACATAATTATTATATAATTTTGTTGAGTTATTTCAAATTTTATGAAAATCGGATGCATAGATCACTTACAGGGACAATTAAAAGTATTCCGTTACATTACAGTCAATGGGGAAAAATATTTCAAATGCGTTTTAATGGTGTTACACTCATTCGAACTTAATAAAACTTATTCGAAACTATAAAGTACATATTGTAATATAAATTTTACATAATTTGTGGTGCAAAGAACATTTGTTATTTATTTACAAGGCCACACAAAGGTATTCCATTACATAAGGATATAGAAAGAACATTGTTTGATGAGCGTTTTAATTGTAATTCACTATTTACAATTTTATGAGATTGATATATGAGAGTAATATTTTTAAAATTTCGTTATCGTACGAACGCACCTCATTTGCTACGCTTCACGTGCAATTTCCAACTTGTTTAACTTAGTACTGACGCCAATAATATTTCTTTACAACTCAACTCAACAAAATGCTTAAATTTAGAGAATTAATGTAATAGTTACCAGATAATTATGTTGATACCAATTTCTTTGTTTCAGATATATTATCTGTCACAATTATTTTTTCAAACAGTTTTGCTTTAATCTTGTGATTTGAAAGTTATTATTATTTAACTTGGAATTGATGGCTATGGTATTTCTTGATGTGAAACGCACATAATCTAAAGTTTTCTACTATTTAAAAGAAAATCTGCCAAATAGAAAATTTCTAGTACAAACTCATTTCAGTGAAAACTTCCAAGGGATTTTATAAATTTTAAATATTTTTTTTGAGATTTTTTTAACATAATATACCGTTATATCATATTGTAATCTCCAAGTTGTGATAAAAGTAAAGAAAGTAATATTTAAGAAAAAAATACTTGAATTCATAGAAAATTGTACACGTGTCATGTCTGTCACAAAACTTTGTCATGTCTGTCACGCTGATAAATATTTTTTTATATTTTTCTATTTACACATTTTTCAATATTTTTCATTCTGCATCACATATTCAAGTCTTATTTTGTTTCCTAAAAAATTCTGGTCTTGGTATGCATGCCAATTAAGAGCAAATGGTAATAATATGTGTCTAGTCAAAATCTATGTCTAAATTTTGTCATGTCTGTCACGGCAGATTTTAATCCTCAATTAAATAAAGTTTTTCCTTGAATTAAAATTTTAGTGTTTTTTATAGCATAAGGCCTATATTTACATCACCCCATGCAATTTTTTAACTATCAATTAATATTTAGTACTTAAAGATGAAGAAAAAGTTCTCTCAGTCATGTCTGTCACAAAATGGAATTCACCTTATGTGTCATGTTGAAAGAATTTCATTTTTTTAGCACCTAAAAAAATAACAGTGAAAATAACATTACAATTTTGCCCTTATGTTCGGCGGTTTGTTTTTAAATCACATCTGTTCAATTTGAGAAACATTTTAGTAAAAAAAAAAAAAAAAAAAAAAAAGGAGGATCGTTGCTAAAGGTTAAGAAAAGTCAAATGTTTGGTTTCAAAGCACTTAATTTAAAGCATGCTTCTAAATTGTATTGTTTGTTTTCTTATATTTAGATCTGAAAGATTATTTTAATTAAAATATTTAGCAGCACCCACCTGCAAACTCCAATCTTTCACAGCAAAATAAACTACCTAACGATATATTTCACTCTTAGTTGCAAGTGAGGTTAATTACCTCCATTGACGTTTTCTATTCTCGTGACTCTAATCAAGGGCACCATAGGATGAAATGATACCATTTTTAATGCAAACGATGTTCCTTAGGACATAAAGTTAAGTTTTATGTTTGAACTATAAGTTTTAGCATATCATATGGAGATAATAATATACTTTTATTAAAACACAAGTATCTTAAGTTAAAATAAATATTTAATATTAAATGTTAATATATACTAATATATTATAATATAATATTTTCAATACTTAATATTATGATAATTAAAGCTGCTTAATAACGGCAAAGCTAATAAATTTTTTCAGGCATTAAATTTAGAATTTTTAACGAAGAACATATTTGTGCTGGTGTCTAACGCTAATGGGCAGGTTGAAATTTAGGATTACTGTCATCTTATATTATATTTTAGCGTATGTATTGCATATAACATGCATATTTTTTTCATACATAAGATGTAAAATAATATATTTCTCTATTTGAAGTTCATCCCAGCTATTTTTAGTTAAATAGAATTATAAGAACAAAACCTATTGTATCAATTACTGACTCCTCTCTCTACTCAAAAACGCATACCTCAGATAAGGTGAACAATGAATTCCCGGACTATTTGCCTGACGAGAGAAGTTAAAGGGATAGAGAGATGTGGTTCCTTTTGACAGAGATGATTTCTCATAAATTGTTTTTGAGAAGAATTCGACAACTAAGAGAAAGTCTGTTCTGGTGTGGATGCCTGCGTGGCCGAATCTTTCCTGAGTAAAGTTTTCGACAAAGAGAGTATGTGGAAAATTTCGCAAAACCCTTCCCCTCTTAGCCAAACGGCTGGCGTAAGGGTCATGTGACCTACTACATAACTGATATTAAAAACTTTTTTTTTTTTTGTTCTTTTAGTTAGTTTTATGTATTTCTTGAACGCAGTAATAGACTGCAACTTTTTCTTGTTCTTCCAAAAGTGGAAGAAAACTAAATATTGTTTAAATTTTTATTCATCTATAATTATGTATATATTGTAAAAAGTGTATATTTTCGCTTTAATAATGCTCTATAAAATGTTCTCCTGGAGATTATTATTTACATATGGTGCACACAAAACCACATTATAATTCGTGAAATTAATTAAGGAATCGTGATTTGATCAATATGCTCTCCCACTTTTTTTATCGATTGAGATGTAAAGTGAAACTTCGTGGAAATCGTGAATATCTTCATTAGAGTATTAGACTGTGAGAGCCAGTGCATGGGAAGATCAAGAGTGATCTCTGATAAAGCTATTTTAACTAACATAGTGTGAGAGGAATATAGAGTATTTTAAGAAGTGGACCGAGTGCGTAGAAAGTATTTGGTGTATGTAGCTTAGTATCGCACCGGATAATCTATATCCGAGTTCTTAATTGTGAATATTGTTTTGTTAAATGTGAATAGTGTGTAAATAAATTTTCCACTATTTTTAATTGCTTTTGTTTAACATATTTTTTATTATCCTTCTCACAGTGTGCACGATATCACATAGTTATATCGGTAGTGGCAGCATATTTAAAGAACATTATTCGATGTTGCTTGGACTATGAAAGACTGCAACAATACTGAATTATTATTTAGACAACAGATTTAAAATTCTATGTACAGGGTGTCCAGTAAATAACTGACCCATTTTGAATGTAAATAAAAAAAAAAAAGTTTGAGATAAAAATATGCGGTTTGCAGCATTGTTATCAGAAAATCAGTAAATTGTTAGATATACACTTTCTTAAAATAGTTCGAATTTCGGTCAACAGATGGCGCTGATGGCAGCATCAGGCTGTCGAAAATGAGACATTACTTTTTTTTCATACGCATGAGCTTTTTGCTTCATTTCGCAGAGTCGAATCTCAGTGGACATATTGAATCGACTCTCCACTCACCTGCAGAAATACAGTTTCTTAGATTGAAAGCGATTTATAATAATATGTATGATTGAAAAATGTCTATTGTTCTTAATAAAAAACAACAAAACATACTTTTAAATAAGAATTTTGACTTTTCACACATTTACGATAAATAAATTGTATTCAAAAAATGTTTTTGTAACCGGTAAACTGAATCTCTATTTACGTACAATAAATTGAAAATATGGGTTAACCACCGCATTTTTAAGTTAAAAAATCATAATATTTAATCTAAACATTTCTTCCATTAAAAATATGAAATTGCATTTAAAAAAATAGTGGTACGAAAATCTTTAAGTGATGGATCAAGCAAACTCTTCGGTAAGAGTGTTGGCAAGTTCCCTATCTAAAAAAAGCGGGGCAGTGACCTATAAATCGGCACATAAAAATATAATAAACCTGAATGAAGGAATCCGTTTATAACACATCCTATATTAAACGTAAAAAAATATTGATTTCGACGGAGGAAGCAACATACATAACCAGCTGCTAAGACGGAAACCTGCCTAAAACGAAACATTGTTCATTTTTCCAAAAACCGAAATCATCCCTACATTATATTCACGAGGTTGAACCCGTCGAAATTTTACGAAAGAAAATCTTTAAGAAAGAACTGTTTCGTTGATTTATAATAAATCTACATAATTAGTTGCAGTAAGAAATACATCATATGTTGTTCAGTCTAACTCTCAAACAAATATTATTTTAAGTTAAAATTAACAAAAAACTATAAAATTCAATTATCCAAATTATTAAACAAAATAAAACCGAATTTCACAGGATTTTATAACAAAGTATATTTTGAAATAGTATACGCATTTTATTATTATTTTTTTTTACTTTTAAGAAAAAATAAAGTGATTCTGTTGTCAAAATTACAAAACTGGTAACAAAATTATATAAAAAAATCAATATCTCCAAAACAAATTGAGATACAGCTTTAAAACAAATTACATTTATATGAATATTTTTTTTTCTCTATACGACGGTGCAAAAATTTAAAATATACTATGTTTAGAAGTGTAAAAATTGAGGTACCGAAAACTGCAAAACCAAAATTACATAGGAAAGTGCTGCGCATTTTAACTTTTAATTTTTTTTTCAATTTTAAGAAAAAATGAAGTAGTTCTGTTGCCACAATGACAAAATTGCTACTAAAAACCATAAAAAAATTACTATCTCAAAAATAAATTGAGATACAGCTTTCAAACAAATTGCATTTAAAAGTATATTTTTTTCTCTATTCGATGGTATAAAAATTTAAAATGTTTAGAAATGTAAAATTTACAGTAGCGAAAATTGCAAAACCGAAATTGCAGAGGTAAGTGTTGTCATTTGAAAAATGACGTATGCTTTACGCACAGATACGTTTGGCCTTTTTCATATAGATATTTTGACATTTAACGCATCTGAAAATTTTATTTCGAAAGCCACTAGAGATTTTAAGATGACTTTTATACACACCTCTCCCCCTCCCAAGTGAAAACACATATGCGCTGAAATGGAAGGATATTTAGAACGAAAAAAAGCATCATACCTGTTTTATATCTTGTGAGTTACCCCTTTTCAAAATTTCATTACAAAGATTATCATAGATCCTGAAATATATTTTTCGCCCTCCCCCCCCCCTTCCTTAACTATTCTTTCTGAGGGAAAGTAGGGAAGGAGAATTCTGAAAATTACTCTTGCATCTGATTTGAAATAAGGAACATTATTTTTAAAAAAAGGTTCTAAAAACTTTTTAAAAGGGAAACACTAATGTTCCATTAATTTGGTAATATTTATAAAATTGAACTAAAATAAGTAGAACTATAATGATTCAGGCAATATTATGCTTTCTGTAATGAAATTTTTAAAAGAGTTGACTCCATGATATAAAAATAGCTAAGTCGCTTTTTTTTTTTCTTTTGAAGCATCTTTCAATTGCAGGTAGATGCATTTGCAGTCATAGGAAGAAGAGGGAAGGATTGTTTGTGAAAAGCATCTTAAAATCTATCGTGTCTTTCGTAGTAAAATTTTCAGATGTGTTAAGTGTCAAAATACGAATATAACTTAGAGATGAATATGCTTTGCGGAAAATTGAAAAATACTTCATCTTAACAGGCAGTTTCGCATGTTACTTTCACCGTCGTGATCAATAATTTTTTATGTTCAAGACAGGATTTGCTATAGACGAATCTTTATTCTAAGGTTTAATGTGTTTTTCTGTGCCGATTTATAAGTCACTGCTCCGCTTTTATTTTAGACAAGAAACTTGCCACCACTATTTACGTACCACGGTTTTAACTTCTGATTTCACTACACGACGCACAAGCTAAAAGTTTTTGCTAGAACTATCATACATAGATTTTTGACATCACTAATTTTTTTTTTAATACACTTTCATACTATTTAAGGGAAGAAATGTTTCGATTAAATATAATGATTTTTTAACTTAAAAAAGCGATGCTTAAACCATATTTTCGATTTATTGTACCTAAACAGAGATTCAGTGAACCAGTTACAAAAACATTTTTGAATACAATTTATTTATCGTAAATGTGTGAAAAGTCAATGCTTATTAAAAAGTATGTTTTGTTGGTTTTTATTAAGTATAATAGACATTATTCAATCATAAACATTATTTTAAATCTCTTTCTATCCAACAAAATCGATTTATTTAGGTGAGTGAAGAGTCGATTCAACATGTCGACAGAGATTCGACTCTGCGGAATGAGCCGAAACACTCATGCGTATGAAAAACAGAGTAATGTCTAAATTTCGACAGCCTGATGCCGCCAGCAGTGCTATCTGTTGGCCGAAGTTCAAACTATATTAAGAAAGTGCATATATAAAAATTTACTAATTTTCTGATAACAATGCAGCAAATCGCACATTTTTATCTCAAACCGTTTTTTAGTTATTTACTTTCAAAATGGGTCAGTCATTTATTGGACACCCTGTGTGCTACTGGACATCAATATTTATACAGTTTGTACTCCATTAGGAAATTTTGAACCACAATATTATTGTGCATAAAATTTGTAGACTAAAAAACATGCAACAACAAATAACATAAAAAAATTTTAATAACACAAGACTCCTCATCTTTAAAAAAAAAAGAAAGAGAAAACAAACACTTGAGAAATGTCGAAAATTAAAGAGATATTCCAAAAACGCATTTATTTGTTCTGAACTACAATAAATATTCAAATTGCCTTTCTACAACTTTTGTATAAGCAAGTGCTTCATTAAATATGTTGGCGAAAACCTGTTTCAACATACCATGTTATTCGATGTTTACTTTGAAATCGCGAAATTATTCGTTTAATTGTTAGTAAAATACACACATGTCCATAATTATAAGGTCACAAACATAAAATCGGTACTACTTAGTTATTCCGTCGACCAATTTCGCCAAATTATACAAATCGCCAAGCTGATAGCCAAATTATACATATTGACATAATTTTTATTTTAAATAACGAAGAAACAAATAATTAGTAGAATATTAATCAAAATACAAATAAAAAGTCGAAATAAAAATCTCTTAATGCCATTTTAAACACGAGTATCTATTTTATATCATTGAAAGTGACATTCACGATCATCCATTATTGGCACTTAATCTTATAGTTTGGCGATTGTTTTCTGGTCGACGGGATAACGAAGTAGTACCATAGAATCTATGAATACTGATTAACTATTTATCGTGTTGCCAGAGAGGTTGCAGAGCGGCATATTACATTGGGGAAAATATATCAACATAATAAAAATATAAAAAAATATTGTGAATTAAGATAGACGGTATATCAAAAAGTTTCAAAACATGATTTCAAATTTTCGGTTCAAATTATGCCTAGACACCAAATTTCATGCCATTTGAATGATAAGCCTTTCAATTATAAACATTCAAAATTTAATGCTTCTAAAGTTAAATTACATTTTCAGATTTTTATTAATATCTCCTGAAATTATACTTCTAATATGCTATTTTTACTTACTCATCATACGTAGTATAGGGTAAGTCTTGCAATCGTTTTGAAAATCGAAAAATTTTTTTTGACGGATTTACACGTTTTAGATAGTGGATATTACGAAAAACATATTTTTAGAAAACAAATTTTGCCGTCTGTCTGTCAGTCTGTCTGTCTGTAAACGCTCTATCTCCCGAACAAATTGAGATAGAGACTTGAAATTTTGTATGTAGTTAGTATGTAAGAATGGGACGAACCCTATTTAATATCAGCAACCTCGATTATCCGGAACTATTTTTTTCGGTCTCTCGAAAAATTCGTTCTGATGAAAGGTATATAAAAATTTTCGAATTTTTTTGTTCTAAGGAATGGACGTAAAAGACAATAAAATAACACACATTTTGCATATAGAACGAAGTTGATCGGATAATTAGTTGCCAAGATATTTGTAATCTTGTTTTCTACATTCTTCGATTTTTCATGACCCTGTATTTCATTCAAATTTCAATTCAGAAGTATATTTTAATTGGAAATGAAACGATTAATCCGACGCAGTTAATTGTTAGTTAATAGAATTATTATTTTTGGAGTTATAAGGATGTTTCTTTTACGCAGTTCGGTACTACTTGAGTAGTTTGGCGTTTTATATAATTTGTCGAAATTGGTACATCAGCAGTTCTTTAATATAGCATTACTATGCATATTAACAATATTTAAATTTTGTTTATGAATTGCAATGCATTGTATAAATAGTTTCACATGTTTTATTTTCATATACATATCCATGATGGGTAAGTATTACGGTGGCCCCCAACGACTAGTTTTAAGTAGCAATAATACTAAATTACCCAAACATAAATACGTTGAAGTTGCATTTTTAATAATTTTATGATAGGAATTATGAATTATGAAATTAATATTCGAGAAAATTAGGAATTGCAACCTGCAATTTTTCTTTTTTTTTTTTAATGGATCTAGGTTTATTAAGTCTTAATCTACGAAAATCCAAAATTTTCAATTTTTTCTTCCAAAAAGTTTTTAAATCATGATTAAAAACGGCAAAATGATGGTTTAAAGGTCAGTCAGAGATAGAAAAGATTAGACATTTTGAAACTTCTTGTGCTATCCTAATATCAAACAGTCTTTAATGATTGCTTGAGAGGTGCCTTATATGCCTTAATCAAGAAGGGGGTTCTCTCAGTCAACAATCGAATACCGAACTTCATTTTGGATACAGACCCTAAAATATGCTTGTTTTAAAATAAGATTTTCTTAAAATCGTACAAATTGCATGAAAATTCGTATTTCGGCTAACTAAAGGATGTAGAGTTCATTTATGCTGTCAGATGTGGGAACTGCTATTGAAAAAAGAACAAAGTTAGGACTCGTTTTAATATGTAGATGCACCCCTAAGCAAATTTTTTATGCATCATTTAAATGTAGACATTATTTCTAATCGTTCGGTACCAGTAATTTTTTCTAAAATAATTTGATGAGGCGTTAGTAGGGGGTTGTTTACTTTTTTTACCACGACTATATCTAAATAAGGGCCCATCAATAAATAAGGTCAAGCTTGAAGGGGGGGGGGGATTCATGAAATTGTGACAGTTTGTGACAAGGAAGGTAGGAAGAGGTAAAAAGAAATATGACATCACACATTTCGGTTAAAATGAAAGCATTAAAATTCAGTAGATTAAATTATGAAGTATAAAGTTATTTAAAGTATTTTGCGTTCATAAAAATAAGATTTAAAGCCAAATATGTTAAATTCTATTTCAAATTTCAAAGTACGATTGTTTTCAATTGCTCTTGTATATTAATAATTTATTACTATTCTATATTATTATTATTATTTGTAAACCTTATTTTATTGAAAATACGAATTATTTTTATTGTTCAGCTCTCAAATATCATTAAGACATATAGTTAAAGTTTAAAATTAAAATTTGAAATGTGATCTAAAACGTAGAGCTTTGTTTCTGAACTACAAGTGTATGTTTACTTAACCTCTTCAGTCCCTGAGTACCCATTTGGGTACATTAAAACAAAAGCCAAAATTACACCCAAAAATTTTTAATAAATGCATAGATTTCTGCTAGTGTTATTCAGATGCATCACAGTATCCTATATTACCAATAGATGGCGCTACTAGTTTAAAGAAGGAGAACCACGTGACTTTGAAAATGAAGAATTTCTAAGATGGATGACAGAAGCAATTTACCGACGACTTCACGTCAAAGTAAGTGAATAATACAAATTTGTGAGTGAATTAAAAAAAAATATTGTATGTTTTATAAAATATATTGTTTCAAGAATGATTTGGAGTTGTTTATGAATGTTGTTCATATGTGAAAGGATGTTAAAAATATCAGTAAATATGATGTACCCATATGGGTACAATGGGTCATTACTACACATTTCCAGTTAAAGAGACTAATTTTCTGCGTAACTATTCTGCAAGCACGTTTATTTCCAATATTTTTTTAGGAATGACTAATTTATTTAATTTAAGCTTAAAAACAATTTCAAAGGGCTTATTATTATTATTATTTTTAAATAATAGAGGTAATATACTGAATGTACTGCTAAAATATGTTATACTTTTTAGTGACTTTAAAAATTTCTAACATTATTCAAATAAATTTATAAGTTCTCAAATATATAAAAAATGATACTGCTAAAAAATATAAATATCTATTTAAATTTTTAAATTATTATTTATTGAACTTTTTATGACTTTAATAATTTATAACATATGTGAAATAAAAATATGTATAATAAGTTTTAAAATATATAAAAAAATTATAATAGTAGCTGTTTAAAAATATAAATATACATTTAAATTTTTATATCTTAATTGTTGATTTATTTTTACAGGATGTAAATTATTGACTGATGAGGAATTACAAAAGTTACTATTAGAAATTGATGTAGATGAAAGTGATGAATCAGAAGAGGAATTTCAAATATCATTGTCTGAAGATAGTGATAGTGATGGAAGTGACGAAATACCCCCAGTTCAAAATATAGGTACTGAAGAAAATTCATCTTCACAACAACCAAAGAAGCATAGAAAAATATGGCAAAGAAAATGTTTTCCTAGTAAGCTAGACTGTGAGACAGAAGATCAAGTAGGTCTTTCACTTTTACAGCCTTTATATCCATTTTCATATTTTTCACACTTTTTCACAAATGATTTCTGGAAACTGACATCTGAACAAACTAACTTGTACTCCGTACAGAAAAGAGGAAGATCTATAAAAACAAATGAGAAAGAGATAAAAAGTTTCGTTGGCATACATCTCGTGATGGGAGTGTTTAGTATTCCTCAAGCCCGCATGTATTGGTCACAAAAGTCTTCAATCATACCACCAGTGACAAATGCAATGCGAAGAAATAGGTTCTTTCTTTTGCGATCAAATTTACATTTTGCTGATTCTGTAATACATTCTTCTGATACCGAAGATCGCCTATGGAGAGTACGCCCTTTACTTAATGTAGTCAGAAATGCCTGCCTTAAAATTCCTAGGCCAAAATTTTGCTCAATTGATGAACAAATGATCCCATTTGTTGGGAAATGTGGCTTCCGACAATATCTTCCTTCGAAGCCTAACCCTTGGGGTATAAAAAATTTTGTTCTTGCCTCATGTGACGGTGTAGTATTGGATTTTCTCTTGTACGCAGGAAAAAATACCGTTCCTGTAAAAGACATGAAGACTTAGGGCTTGGTGGAACAGTTGTCAAAAAATTAACTGAGAGTGTGCCCGTAAATGAAAGTAGAGTTATATTCACTGACAGATATTTCACAGGAGTGAAAATAGCTGAATATCTTCTTTCAAAGGGAATTCTGTGTGCTGGGACAGTCATGACTAATAGAATAGGTGACGTTGCGAACAAACTGCATGTTGTGAAAGACAGTGCAATGAAACGTGGTGAGTGGACTGATTTTACTAGATCAGATAACAAAATCGTGGTGTTGAAATGGAAGGACAAGAAATGTGTCCATATGATGTCCACTGCATGTGGAAGTAAGCCCAGCGATACTTGTGAGCGCTGGTGTAAAGATAAAAAAGCCAACGTTCCTGTAACCAGACCAGCTATAATAAGAATATATAATGCACATATGGGTAGAATCGATCCAAACGATAGGTTCATTGCTTGTTATCGTACTTCTATAAGAACGCGTAAATGACCAGTTCGGGTTTTTGCTCATTTTCTCGACTTAGTTGTTGTAAATAGTTGGGTTTTGTACATAAGGGATTGCAAATCCTCTGATGTTTCGAAAAGAGATAAAATGAGTTTACTGGAATTTCGAACTATACATTGTTGAGATCCTTATAAAATGTGAAAATGAAAAGTCTACTGTTGGAAGACCACGAAAATCAGAGCAATCATCCAATGAATCTACATCTAAAAAAAGGAGAATAACCGTGTCTCTTCCAAAAAATGAGGTTCGCTATGATGGGTTAGGACACTGGCCCGAATCTGTTACCGGCGTACATCAGTCTCGATGCCGCATGGAAGGATGCAATGGAAAATCAAGAGTAAAATGCGTCAAATGTAATCTATTACTTTGTCTTCAGAATAATAACTGTTTCAAAAAATTCCATACAAAATGATATTTTATTTGAAAATTATTATTACAAGGTATGTATAGTATTACAAGATATGTATATTATTTGTATAATATTACATGTATAGTATTTGTATAGTAGCAAGATATGAATTATAATTGTTACAAGATATGTATTATAATCGTTACAAGATATGTATTACAATTATTACAAGATATGTACAGTATTTTTACACAATACATAACTTTATGTAAAAAAACCATTTACTTTGTTTACATTCATATAATTTTCAAACAATAAATAGGCCTATTTATTGTAAAGCAAAAGTGGTATTATTTATTTAATGAATGACATTTTTACTCAGTTGAGACCCGATGTACCCATATGGGTACATAAGTTTTAACTATTTAAAAATTAAAAAAATAAAAAACTAATTTTATTTTCTCTTTTCTAAGCCTAAAAGCACCATAATTCGCTAATAAAATAATTTTTCTATGCAACACATTTTTCTCGGGACTGAAGAGGTTAATATAGCGTGACATGTGACAAGAGAGGGTAGGGGGTAAAGTGATGTGTGACACTTTGTGAATTAGGGGGGGGGAGGCAAAAATATGAAAAAAATGCGTGACATCATTTATGGATAGCCCCTAAGATAATAATAACAGCCCTCGTAGATCCATTTCCATACCAGTAATTTTAGCATACAATATTCATTTTCTGGCTTACAATCACCAGATACATTATGAAGTATCGCACACTGATTCGGATATGACCGATAAATCTTCCAGTTTTAGGAATTAACTTGAATCAGATCGATTCCAAAGAGGCCAGATTTAAAAAAAAAAAATAAAAAAACAGCATATTTGTAAAGAAGCTAATAAATGGAGATTACTCACATCTGTCAGAATTCGTAAAAAGTTTAATAAAAAGATGGAAAGGTTTAGATCAAGTAATTTCCTTTTCGCAAGTATCATTCATAGGTTTTTTCACATTATTTCTACAGTTTGTAATGATTTTCGACTATGTAAAATGAACAAAATAATGATGATCAGATTATTTCTGAATAGATGGTGAACCTACCAAATTAATCCAATCAATTAAAAACAGCAGAAGTCTAATGAGACAACAAATAGTTTGCCGTAGAATAGAAGCACGAATATTGACAGATATTCTAGATTACCGTTAAATGAATTACGTCTCCATGAAAAGGAGTATATCAAATAAAAAAAGAAAAATCTTATACCGAGGAACCCTTTCAGGATTCCGAACATTAAGGAATATTAGTTCATAAAAAACGGAAAGATAATATTCGTGTTCAGCTACCATATGTGTATGGTAGTACCCATAGAGACATAAGTGTACCAAGATATATAGTGCTAGGATACAGTGCAACAACTGTTATTCGCTGCAGATTAATTGCTGGTATTATCAGTGCAAAATAGTATCACATTAGTGTTTTTTTGTAACATATTGCAGCCATTTTGTGGTAATTGGAATATCAAAAGCATGTTGTAGAAATAAAGCCTGACACTGCTGACTGCAGGGATTATGTTCTACATTGTGTTACCGCTTATTATCCAGAAAGTGGGGAATCTGTCACTTAAGATTCTGATTAATTAATTTTGATCATATTTTACATGTTTTCTTGAGACCATAATTTTTAATTAATATTCTAATCTTCTACACTATTAATAAAATACTTAATGCCATGACAGCATTTTTTATTATAATAGCCTATTGTTATTAAACTTTTCAACTTATCTACTCTATATTTATAATTTACATGACCTACCCTAACACATACATAAATATAATCATCAAACGCTGTTGGGGCAAAAATGTCACTTATGAATCTTGATCCTTTCTATCTTATACTTTTTATTTAAAAGAATCTCATTCGTACGTTTTTTTAAAATTATTTTGATACATAATTTATCATATCACATGCAATGTTCAACCAGGAACTGAAACTAAAATATAAATTTTATTTTAATATAAGTTTTAAAACGAAAGGATTTTATTATATTTTAAAGCAAAGATCAAACCTGACTTTTAAATTATTTTAAGGCTTGCTTTTTCAAAGTAAGAGATTCTTTAGCTGCTTTGTTATTTCTCAAAAATGGAATATCTTTTTCATACATGTTTCATGTGTCATGATTAATTCAGAAAGCATTTGCACATCTCACAAGGAAGGTCTCCATTGGGGGCATACTCAGAATTTTTTGAAAAAAATGCGAATTAAACTACTCATGTAGGTAATAAAGGATCAGTGAAAATTAGCGGCGGAATTACATTATTAGATATGTAAAAAAATAAAATAGTTTGGAATAATTGGCGTGAAAAGCTGAAAGCGACGCGGGATTTGGCGAGCAGTGCATTTCCTCGCCAAAAGCAGACGATTTTAACGAATCTGAAAATTGATTTTAATTGACTTCACTGTTAAAAATCTGCAACATTTACTGCAACATCACTCCACTACTTTTATAGAATATCTCTCTTCTGACCAACGAGAATGCTCCATAGCAGGGTGAATTGACCGTGTCACACTGTTAAAAATCTGCTGCATTTTGTTGCAACGCACTCCACCGCTTGTATATAATATCACTATTCCAACCAATAAGAAAGCTCCATTTCACGGCCAAGTAACCGTTTTCTATACAAGCAAGGGACTGCGTTGCAACAAAATGCAGCAGATTTTTAACAGTGTATTTTTCAATTTGGAACAATTTTAATCAATTTAAATTGTGTTTTAAATGATAAAATATATTAATTTCATTTTGTTTTAAGTACATATAAACGTATATGACAAAATTACACTTAAAGTAAAGTAAAAATGCAAAACTAAAATTACTTAAACTAAACTTATTTAAATAAATTGAACATAGAAAGTTTTTTCTTTAAAAAGTATTCGAAGCGTAAAAGCGTATTTTTCAAAATTTCGTTTTTTCGCCAACCGGAGATAAATCGCCAAATAAACGAAATTTTTATTATTTTTTACGGACGTTATAAGGAGGTTCCGCCGAAATTTTTTATAAACATATATAACTATATGAGAAGAACATTCTGTATTTTTTTCAAATTTTTCTGAGTATGCCCGTATGGAGACCTTCCTTGTCAGTTTGCTTCGCTAAACATTGCCCACCAGCATTTCAAATTTATGTCAAATCTGAAAAGAGACAGATTTATCAACTCAAAATTGTTCTGAATTGTTTATGAGTTAAAGACATCAAATCAGCTTTATATTTTTCATTTGTTTTTAGATTTTCAATGAATATTTCATTTTCTATCCTTTTTTGCTATAGCGGAATGTAAATTCTCCCTAAAGTCTTTCTAAATTTTTAGGCTTTCCTTTTTGTTCCATTAAAATTTATTTAGAGATGTTTGCTTTTTACAACAATATGACTTTTTATCTTGATACCAGTTCATAAAATCGAGTATTACTTACCCATCATACGTAGTATAGGGTAAGTCTTGCAATCGTTTTGAAAATCGAAATTATTTTGACGGATTTACACGTTTTAGACACTGGAGATTTCGAAAAACATATTTTTAGAAAAAGAAAATTTGCCGTCCGTCTATCTGTCTGTCTGTCTATAAACGCTCTATCTCACGAACAAATTGAGATAGAGACTTGAAACTTTGTATGTACTTAGTATGTAAGAATGGAACGAAGCCTATTGAATATCAGCAACCTTGATTATCTGGAACTATTTTTTCCGGATTCTCGAAAAATTCGTTCTGATGAAAGGTACATAAAAATTTTCGAATTTTTTTATTTTAAGGAATGCATGTAAAAGGCAATAAAAAAACACAAATTTTACATAAAGAACGAAGTCGATCGGATTATTAGTTGTCGAGATATTTGTAATCCTGTTTTCCACATTCTTCGATTTTTCATGATCCTGTATTTCATTCAAATTTCAATTCAGGGGTATATTTTAATTGGAAATGAGACGCTTAATCCGACGCAATAAATTGTTAGTTAATATGATTATTATTTTTGGAGTTATAAGGATGTTTCTTTTACGTAGTTTGGTACTTCTTGAGTAGTTTGGCGTTTTATATGATTTGTTGAAATTGGTGCATCAGCAATTCATTAATAGAGTATTACTATGTGTATTAACAACATTTAAATTTAGTTTTGGAATTGAAATACATTGTATAAATAGTTTTCACATATTTTATTTTCATATGCATAAAAATGATGGGTAAGTATTACGGTGGCCTCCAACGGCTAGTTTTTTGTTAGAGTTTATGTTACAGTATTAAATATTTTTCCAATAAAATAATTTATAGGTATATTTATTTACATATGTATATTTATTTACTGTATATTTCCCCTAAAGTCTTTCTAAATTTTTAAGCTTTCCTTTTTGTTCTGTTAACCCTTTCGGATCCGAATTGTTTTTCAATTTTTAGAAAAAAAAATATTTTTATGTCCATAACATTAACATCAGCTATCGAAAGAGATTTATTAGATTTTATGAATATTTAATTGTCTGAAACTTAACAAATGTTGATGTTCAGGGTCCTATTCAATTCATATTCATGGTCACAATAGGCTAAGGAAGAATTTTTGCAGATGTTTAGAAAATATTATAGTACAACAAAATTTAATTTATATGACAAATTTCTAATACTTTTTGCGTTTTATTACACAAGATTCTTTCAGGAAAGTAACTTTTATTTTAAATTTAAAGAGTGAAACATGTTTAAAATTAAAGAATCGCAAACGTGCAAAGAGAATTCAGAAAATATTTATTATTATTATTATTACTAAACGCCTAAATATAAATGATGTAATGTAATAAATGCATAGACGTATACTAACATTACTACATGTAAATATTAACAAAAGTATCTGTTAAAACAAAATAATACTCATTTAAAAGAGATGTACTATTAATAGTACACCAGACCCGAAAAGGGTTAAAATTTATTGAGAAATGTTTACTTATTACACCGATATGACTTTTTACCAGACGTTTATTCTGAAAATTATCTGATATCGTGATTTGATACGTAAAATCGAATATTTTTGTTAGCGTTTATATTACGATATTAAGTGTTTTACTTAAATAAAAACATTTATAGGTATATTTATTTACATATGTATATTTATTTTCTGCATATTTTCCCTAAAGTCTCTCTAATTTTTTAAACTTTCCTTTTTGTTCTTTTCAAATGTATTTAGAAAATGTTTACTTTCTACAACGACATGACAGAAGATTATTCTGAAAATTATTTGATATCAATTCCCAAAATCGAGTACTTTTGTTAGATTTTATCTTATCGTTATTAAATGATTTACCTATAAAAACAGATGACAGTTATTGCAATAATAATATCACATAAAAATAATAATAATGAAAAAATAAATCTTTCTGTCAGTTTTTTTCCTTTACAATTTCATGCCAATATGTTAACTCTTTTTATAATCCTATGTACTTATACATATAATTATAAAACTTGTTATAAAATTTATTAAATGCATTGATTAATAATAATACAGATTAGATTGAGTTATATATACTTTACTTTATTTTGATCTAAAAACATTATTGTTTGCAGAAAACAAAAATATTATTAAAAAGGTGAATTATTTGGACTTTGCATCTTTTAAGCTTACGTAAAGTTGAAAGATTAGCAGGGAGGGGGGGATTTTCAGGATGGAAATATTTCTATATTTCTACTATAAGATCGTTATATTTGTACGTTTCCTATTTTTCCAAAATACTAAAATAATCTTTATAAAATCAAATTTAATTAGTTAATTTTTTTTATGAAATTTTTCTAAAATTTGCTAAATGATTATGTAAATATTCTTATGTAGTTTAAAAAATTCACGAAATGTACAACAGGTATCAACTCTAGTTTTCTCTTATTCATGAATTTTATTTAATTTATAAACAAAAATTCTTGACTAAAAAAAAAGAGAAATTTAGATTTTTATAAGTCATGATTTTTATTTTCCAAATTGTAATACATTTCCTCTCAGGAAGATAGAAGTATATTTTGAATTTTTCGTATTTTCCTTTTTCTTTTTTGTCATTTACATAAATAGTTAACCAATCGATATGGGTATATTTTTATTACGATATACTCTCTCACACTTTTATGATAACTAACTGCTTTTGACATGTCTAGGTTATGTTTCTAAATTTGCTGATGAAATCCTATATTTGTGTGAGGAAAGAATTTGAATAAAAACTTTTCTTACATTTAATCATAATATATTTTTATCAGTATTATTTATTTGGATTTCGTAAGACTATAAGCAAAATTTGAACATCCCTGGAAATAACATGAAACTTCTTTGCTTGCATATATTGTTCTTCGAATTTTATCCTTATCAACAACTATATTTACATTATTCCAAATTTGATTAATATTCAGCCTGTCTTCATCAAACTCATCAAGTTCATTTTCGATACAAATTGTCGCGTCACTCGACAAACATCACTAACATTAAAATGTTGTATCTTAATAGAAATGTTTTAAACATGTATGTTCAATTATTTCTTTTTTAAATGTTTTAAAAAGATACATTAAAGATTAAAGCATCATTCTTTTTTTAAAGTAAAACGAATGTGAATGCTTGTCATATTAAATAAATACTTACAGTAAAGTTGATTGCTTTTTATACCAAAAAACGAAGCTTTAGTTTTTTTCTTCTGCTGTCGCTGTTAATTCTCGTAACATATGTTTTAAGCTTAAAAGCAATTTGTTATTTGCAACTTGTATTCGAAGAATTCAAAATAATTTTTCAAGAAAGCAATGACTTTTTTTTTCTTTTTTTCAAATGGCTGGAATTTCCTAAATGTTTAAAATGAGATGGAAAGATGTAATGTATTATTAAACATGCAAAAATTTTTTATTTATTTTATTTATTTAGTGTTTTACATAGAACATAGTCATCTTTTCGATTACAGAAAAAATAAAATAATGAAAAGTCCACAATTGTTTAATTTTTCATGAAAGCAATGACTTTTTTTCTTCTTAACACTTTCCACCAAAGCTGAAAAGTGTTTATGCATTCGGTTTGTCTGTCGTCCGTCTGTCCGTCTGCCCGCACTCTGACTGCCGTATATATACTCGGATTGCTATGAAATTTTTATATGTTATTTCTATTTACCCTAACACAAACCCTATTGAAAATGAAGTTTCTACCATGATTAGTTTATTTACAGGGATAGTCAAACGTTTTCCGATACCATTACGGCCTATGGGGAAAAATTTATTTCAAATTAATTTTAAAAGTGTTACACCCGGTCAAAAATATTGAATTTTATGTGGATTCGCAAAATGCGCTAAAATGTGCATTGTGTAAAATATGCAGCGAATATAATAGTTATTATTCATTTACAGGTCCACGCAAAAGAATTCCATTACACAATAATAAAGAGGAGAATTGTTTGCGACATACTTTAACTATGCTAAACGATTTCAAGTATCATAAAATTTATATACACCACTGAAATTCATTATTTCAAGCAAAATATGACGTGCATAGCATTTATAGGGACACAGAAAATTTTCAAATCGTATATTCTATCGGAAGTACTGTGCATTATCGATGATAGATGACAAATAGATGAAATGCATTTTCAATTGTGATATTCACTTTTAAGTTTTACTAAATGCCTGCATATCATATGGTATGTATAAATACTATAGTTGATATACAGGGTTACATAAAAGAGCTCGCAAACCTTACTGAATATGAGGGTAATTTACTTAAAGATGGTTTATAAGTGAGTGATGCACTTTTATGTTGAACTGCTTTCAGTTTACTAAGAAATGTTTGTAGAATATAAATAAAATGATTTACAGAGACACGAAAAGATCTATCTACATGGTCACCAATGCATAATAATTTCTGGAAATGTGACTTAAGTAGTTTTTAAAATGTTTTTTTTAAACTAAATTTTAACAAAATACTGGCGTGTAAAAAAGGTACTAGGTAAACAACATGGCTGTACAAAAGTATTGAAGTATTTCTCCATATATTAGTATAAGTTGCTGGAAGAGAGATTTCAACCTGTTAGGCGTTTTCTTGCTAAACTAAATTTCCGCATTATTCAGTATATATATCAACCGGCAGATCAAATACAGGTCTGTTCAAAAGTATTGAAATGCATATTTGGCTATGGACAGTAACTCATTATTTATTCTAAATAATGAAATTTCGATAATGATTTCGGGAAATGTTGGAATGTGTTTCATAATCTATGCTTAACGCATGATTTTTCTTACTTGTTTCAAATGGGTGTAACTTCCTAAATGTTTAAAATGAGATGGAAAGATGTAATACATTATTAAAAATGTAAAAAGTTTTGATTTTTTTTTTTTTTTTTTTTTTTTTTTACTCAGTGTTTTACATAGAACTTAGTGATGTTTTCAGTTAGACAAAAAATAAAATAATGAAAAGTACACAATTGTTTAATCGTTTATTGAAGAATAAAATTTTTTATTGAAATCTAAAACATTTTGGGGGGAGAAATTTTTTATATTTCAATGAAAAATTTTGAGATTTATGTTTTACTTGCATTTCTGAATGTTATAGCATTTTGACCAACCGTTATCACTTCTATCTTTAGAAGAAGAAAGTATTGGATTCATGAAAATTTTCGAATACCGGTTTTCGACGAATTTATATATTTTAGGGGTTAGAGAACTCAAAAAATGTGTTTTTACAAAGTTTCTGTCTGCGAGTCTGTAAGTCTATCTGTCTATATGTGGACAAAAATTTTGTGGGCGCTCTGCATGGATTTTAATCAAACTTCAGATTCAGTTATTGCTTCATAAAAAAAATTATCCTGATTAGTTTTTGATGTACATTGCCCAAAATGTGGCGCTATTATGCAGATTTTTTAAAAGATTTTGCAATAGCTGTATATCAAAAACTAACGCACGGATTTTCATCAAATTTCAGATTCAATTATAAATTGACATAAGTTGTTGCTGCTTGGTTGAAACCACCTAACTGGTGGCGCTGCTATAATGAATTTTTCAGGATATACTAACATACTTAAAATAGAAGAAAATTTTAAGATTGCCACATCTGATTTGCTAAATATGTACTTTTTTTTTTTTGCTATTTAATGTTTTACATAGAACTTAGCATTCTTGTTATAGAAAAAATAAAATAATGAAAGTTACACTATTGTTTAATTTTTTATTGAAGGCTAAAATTTTTTTCTTGGGAATTTGTACATTTCAGTGCACATTTTTGAGATTTTTGACCTAATTTTGCATAAATGTCAATGTATTTAGAACAATGTTATCTTAAAATGCAATCTTACATAAATGGGAGATTTTTCCAATGATTGTTACGCAAAATAGTGGAATCAATAAGCAGCTTCCATGGGATCACTAATTTCGAAAAGAAAACTCTCTAATCACTTAAGGGGATTTAATACACATTTTTTAATAATTTTTATTTATTGAGTTAAAATTCTGAATTTTTTTGTGGTTGTTACGCATATCATTTCTAAATAAAATCAGATGATAAAACTTTTTTTAATTTAAAATCTAAAATTTATTTAAAAAGTGAAGTGATTTGAAATCGTAATAGCTCAAATATATTATTTGTAGAATTTTAATTATTATTATTATTATTATTATTATTATTGTTGTTGTTGTTATTGTTATTGTTATTATTATTATTATTATTATTTGCATTTATATAAACAGAAAAATTTATATTTTAATTTTGATTCAGTATTTTTTTAAAAAAATAATGTTATTTAAAAAAAATTACTTAAAATTTTTTTAAAAAATTCTGTAATTTTTATTAAAAAATCATATTTTCAAAAATTATATTTTTTGAAAAAACTTCCTGAATCATATTTGAAGAAAAAAGATAAATAAAAACATTCTCCAAGTTGAAGGATTTGAAGGATTTTTTCTTTAACGACTCTTGAGTTATAACAATTTAAATCCGAGAAATTGAAGAAAAGCGCTTTTTCAAAAGAAGACATTTTCATGACAACCATTGCTTGAAAGCTAGATTTTGAAAACAAACTAAAACGAAAAAGGTAATAATATTTTCTCATTTAATTAATAAAGAAACTTGATTTAAATATCGTTTTAAGTATAATAAAACAGAGAGATTTTTAATGCAAAATTACATTAAATATTTTTTCAAATTTTTGTGTCCCGGATGCTTTGAAAATGTGATAAAAGAAGGCAAATAAGTTACTGACAAAATGGCATCACGTGAGACAGGCAGTATTGAATAAAATATGCACGTGCATTTTAAAATAAGAAATGTTAACCCCTTCGCGAAGAGGGACTTTTGCGAATTTTTAATGTTTTGTCACCGGTTTTTAAAAACGGGAATTTGTGTCACATTAAATCGAGAAAATGCGTCGATTAAATAACACAAATTTTTCAGTAAAATTATATTGGTGGGGATGAACGAGGATTCTTAAGCCTTTTTGCGGCACGTATATGTGTTTCTCTGCGAGGTGTTAAGAATTCGTGTGCAAATTTATAATATAGCATAAGCAAAATTCGGAACTGTTTTTATAAACTAAGTGCTAGTACAGGAGGGGTCAAACTCGCTTCAAATTCTAGGCGTCTCCATGTTATTCTGACTGCAGGAGAGTCTCTGAGAAAGCGCGCGATTATCTTGTGTCGGAGCATCTCGGACGCCTGAAACGAAGAGAGTCGCCAGTAATAACCAATAAAATGTTTGGAAATCCAGATGATGATAAAACCTTTTCTCAAACAGCCAATAAAATGCTGTTAGAAAATGAAAAAACGCAGGAGATTTTTGTCGCATGAAATTTTTATGTGTAATAGCAATTTAAAGCGTTCTGTGATGCTAAACTGTTAAAAATCTGCTGCATTTTTTTGCATACGCACTCCGTCGAAAACGGTTACTTGACTGTATTTTGGAGCATTCTTAATGGTTAGAATAGACATATTATATACAAGCAGCGGAGTGCATATGCAGCAAAATGCAGCAGATTTTTAACAGTGTAACTTTTACGCAAGCAATGTTGTTCTGTGCATTGCCTCCTCTACAATGCCTTCTCGCTTGTGACGTAGTGGAGGCGGTTTCCCTGACAACGATGGCGTTCTGAGCTTCGTGGCGATTGTGGAACAAGTAGGGTTAGTGATTTCGCCTTTACTTCATGACGTTTCACGTTTGTCGTCTGCTCAGTGAATAGGCATTGTAGAGGGGGCAGTGTTCTGTGGCAGTAACTATTAAGGCAGAACCAAGAAAAAAGTTGGGTTATTTGAATCACGTAATCGATTATATAAACATTTATGACAATAACAATGTAAAATAATTACAGCAACGTAATACAGATGGTGCTACTATTAAAAATACAATGGAGTCCAATGAATCTGTCAACCGGTTACAAACCGGTCACTTACCATGGCGCATTGTAACCGGTTATATTGGTTAGGTCTGCTGAACGCATTGAGGGAATGGATAATCAGACCAGTTCAAAATTAGAGAGTGGCATTGTACTTTTTCTATTTTGAAGAGCTTGCTGATCTTGTGATTTTCGAAATATGTCGATTTTAATAATTAAAGATGCTAAAGATGAAATAGATGTATTCAAATTGACATTGTTAAGATGTTATTACTTGATGCAAACCTTAAAAGTCGAAAGAACAACAAATACAGCCATTTTTTATAGAGGTGCGTGCATTCGAATAGTATGAAAATACTCATTATGATAATTTAAAACTTCATTTTTTTCATGATTTTATAATTCATTTTAAATACTTATATTCTTGTTTAATGATAGATTTAAGTTATTACGTGGATGTTTTATCTTAATGTGTTTTATTTTAAGATGTCTGTGTACGAATAATGATCATTAACAATAGAAAAAGCAATAGGAGCTTTGAATCAAAATTTAGAAAAAATGTAATTAATTTGTGTAATCTCAGTTTGAAGCTGCATCCGAATTTTCTTTTTTGTGTTCAATGATTGCTCAAAAGAATTACAAAGAGATAAAATAAATTACATTATCCAAACAAGTAAGAAAAATCACGCGTTAAGCATATATTATGAAGAACTTTCCAACGCTTCATGAAATCTTTAACAAATCTTCGTTATTTAGGTAAATAAGGATATAAAGCCAAATATAGCCAAATATGTATTCGAATATTTTTGAACAGCCTTGTATTTGATCTGTCAATTGATATAGATACTCTATAATGGGAAAATTTAGTTTAGCAAAAAATGCCTAGTAGCTTGAAATTTAACTTTCAGCAATTTATACTTATAGATGAAAACATACTTGAATAGTTTGTTCAGCCTTGTAATTTGCCTTTTACCTTTATTGCACATCAGTGTTAAACTAATATTTATTTTAAACTAAAACACTCTTAAAACAACTGAAATCACTTTCTTATAAATTATCATTGATATGCTCCATGTACCCAATTCTTTGCGTGGACCTGTATATCATTATATTTATGTTCTGCAAACATTTCTTAGTAAATTTAATGCAGTTCAACGTAAAGATGCATAATTTAAGAATCACCTTTTAGTAATTTAAGATTATATTCAGTAACGTTGGCGAGCTCTTTTGGGTAGCCCTGTATATTAACAATATCATTTATACACATCGTATAATATGCATAAATTTAGTGAAACTTATACGCGCATATCATAATTAAAATGCATTTCATCCGTCCATCAGCTATCATCGGATACATATACAGTACTTCGGAAAGAATGTACTATTTGAAGTCTTTTGTGTGTCCCTGTAAATACTATGAACTTTATATTCGGGAAGGCAGTATCGTATAATTTATATTAAGTCTCATTGACATACATCAATTTTATTATACATAAAACAGTTTAATATATTTAAAATATGTCACACACAATTCCCCCTTTTACCATTATCTAATGGAATTCTTTTGTGTGGCCCTGTAAATGTATAATAGCTACATTTTCACCTTATATTTTATAGAATGCATATTTTAGTGCACCTCGTAAAAGCATATAAATTTTAATGTGTTTGACAGTGTATAGCATCTTTAAAATTCCTTTGAAAAGATTTTCCACATAGGCCGTAATGTAATGAAAAACTTTTGATTATCCCTATAGATAAACTAATCATGGAAGAAACTTCATTTTCAATAGGGTTTGTGCTAGGGTAAACGTCAATAACGTCCTAAAATTTCATGGCAATCCGAGTATATTTACGTGAGTTAGAGCACGGACAGACGGACAGACAAACCGAATGCATAAGCACTTTTCAACTTTGTTGGAAAGTGGTGAAAAGAGATTTTCTACAAATGAATAAAAATTCAGAAATTTTAATGTGAAAAAGATTTTTGCATAAAATCCTTTTATTATATATTTGGAATAAATAAATAATTTATATTTTCAATGAAATAGTTTGAAATAAAGAATTTTAAAAAGAAAATATCTATAGTAGGGGAGAGTGGGGATACTCGAGCCACCCCTATTATCTCTAAAGTTGGTTAATTTTTCTTTCTAAAACTGGCAATATGGTAACATACTTATAGTTCTGAACATGTAAAAAAGAAATCACACACCTTGGTACCGTTTTGAAAGTATAGTGATTAACAATTGTTTTTTCCCCATCTGAAGTAAATATTTAGGTGCATGTTTTTTTTTAATTTTTTTGTAATCAAAGTTTTGTTTAAAGTTGCAACTATATACATAAATTTAATAAGTATAATTTCAATTGTATTTTGAATCTAAAATAGTTTTAAAAGCTGCATGCTTTATTTAGTAAAACTGATAAACAAAAATAGTGGTAGTGGGGATACTTGAGCCAGTGAGATTGGGGATACATGAGCCATGGCTCAACCATCCCCACTAGGAAATTAGACATGCCTGAAACAAACAAAATAATAAAATTTCATCCTTATATTCACTAATAGATTTGTTTTTGGATAAAAGGGAGAATAATTTTCATTTTATTTCTTTTTCTTAAAAAAATAACGACCTAAAAATATGTTTAAAACTGTATATTTCTTTAATGAAAATATCCATTTTATTTTTCATTTTGACTATCAAAATAGCCTGTCTAAATAAATGTAAACATAGTTTTCAATTTAACTTTTATTAAATTAAAATAACTTTTTAAAACTTTTTTACTTATAATCTCTAATATTTTAATTAGTTAGGTCCAACATATTAAAATATTTATTTTTTAATATAACATATTTATATTGAAATTGTAACCTCTGTCTCTTAACTTTTTTTAACTAAGAAAATTGAAGAAAAATTGGTAAAAAGAGCGCACAAAAAACAAGAAAAGAAACAAAAATCACAGTTCAAACTTACCTGCATGGAGCCAAAGGGGAAGAGAAAATCTTTTCCTGTGAAATCAAAAAAGTGTTTGAAATAGTAGAATGATACATCTGGCTTAGATTCCGACAGCTACTCAATTAAAAGCATGAGTTTGACGATATCATTAGAGGAAATTTATGTCAATGATGGTGATGATATGAGAAGAAAACCTTCTATTGATGATTGGTTACTAATAAAATATGCTGGAAAGAAAACTGTAAAAAAATTTGTTGGACAAGTTCTTAATATTTCGAAAATAAAATTTGCCCGGAGAATTGCATATTCCAAATTTAAATGGCTCAGAATTGAGGATGTTTCTACCGTCGACATGACTCCAGTTGAAATGATCCTTCGACAACAAGTTTTAACGACAAAAAATGATCGTATTACTAGCTTTGTTTACTCAATTGGTTTTGAAGGACTTTATGTATCATAATTTTTCAATCTGTAAAATGTTTGTGCAAAAATAAAGTGAAAAGAAAATTACTTTTGTAGGTATTTTTCCATACTGGCTCAAGAATCCCTTCACCATGGCTCATGTATCCCCCTCATGGCGATACTTGAGCTACGATGTAAAACAAAAACAAAAATTTATTAGACATAGAAAAATAGTTCAAAAATAATTGAAAGTGGTTTTCAGTTAAAGAAAAAATATTAAATTTTCATTTTCAATATTTTATTTTGCTCTAAGAAATTAAAAAAAAATTTAAAAAATTAAAATTAAAAAAATGGCTCAAATATCCCCATGTTTTCCTACAGGGTATTCCAAAAATAACGATCCATTTCTATATTAACACTTTTCTGTTTATTTCTTTCACCGGTGTTTGAAGACATTCTCTCCCTAGAAAAAAACAATAACCATCATTTCTTGGAAACTGTGAGAAAAAACGTATGAGAGGTGCATCAGTTGTATCATTGAAAATACGGAAAACAGCCGCCAAAGAGTGTCAATATCAGGCTAATTGTGTACGTGGGCTCCTTTCAACTGCCTCACGAATGCTCTTGACGGTATCGTCAAGAGTCGATGGTCGTCCAGGACGTTTTTCTTCTGTTACGTTGTCAGTTTGTTTTAATTTGTTCACAAGTAGCTTGCTATTGGCCCTTGTTGATGTCTGTTTTGCGTATTTTCAATAGTACAGGTGATGAGCCTCTTCATATGTTTTATCATCCGATTTCCAGGAAACGATGGCTATTATATCTTCTAAGGCGAACATTTCTTCAAACACCTGCGAATTCAATAGATTAGTATTGTCATAGAAATCCATCGCTATTTTTGGAACACCCTGTACATTTAAAATTGCGCATTTTTCTTGATCATTGAACGATCATTACTTTCTTACATTTTCAACACTCGATAAATGCAGTAGTAACTGACCAGTCATTATAGGGATTATTCAAGTTTCATTTTTTACCACCCACATAACATATCCATGTACTCCTTTTTTCCCTTATCACAATTTGTTTTGATAATCAATCGTTTCTGCCCCATCCTATCTATAAATTTTAAGACTTAAGCATGCCTTTTCATTTGTACTTTTGGTTAAAGACAGCTATATTATTTTAAAAGATATTTGTTAATTACGGTGCTGTTGTTTCCTTAGTGAGAATGAAGTTTAGCATTGATAATCCCCTTACACGGCTTACGCAAGATTTCGAACGCACTGTCTTTTATAGCGCCAATAACTTAAAATTCTTGTAATGACGTTAAATAATTTTAAGCTTACAGTAATTTACCGAGAAGATATAAAGGTACGTCATAGCCGACAACAGTAACACTTTAGGTCGAATAAAGCAGAAAACTGATCAAGACTGCATGCTGCGTTTACAATATTGAATTTGTATGATTTTATAAAAATCGAAACTAACGTGGAAATTTTAACAGCTTGTGACATAGACAAATATTTCCAGTTTCCGTTTCTCATCATGTTGCTAAGTGTCATCAACCTAACAGTATGGCAGCAATATAAAATAAATAACGAAAAATGCTAATGCATATAGTATACAGGGTGTATCTAAACTACTGGGCAAAACTTTAAGGGGTGATAGTACACATCAAGACAAACAATATTAAATGGGAAACTGAGGGTCCCAAACGTCTTCGAAAAAAGATAGGCGCCATTAAAGTTTAGGGTCCAAAATTTCAAATAACCATAAAAAACGGAAAAATTGGTCGATTGATTTGCGGTTTTCACTAAAATTTTTCTTTAGGTCAGCATTTTCTTGAAAATAAATTATAAAGATAAATTTTAAAAAATGCCGATAGAGGGCGCTTTAGACTTTGGAGTAACGAACAATTATTTTTTGCCGTTATTTTTCTCATCGCATTAAATGTTTTCGGAAGCTTAGATATGAACTTAAATTTTGAGATCGAAATATGAATAGTTGGGGCGTGGTTAAGTAGCGCAAACTGAACTGTGTTTAGAGATTCAAATTTCAAATGATTATAAAAAATGGAAAAATTAGTCGATTCTTTTGTGGTTTTTTCTAAAACTACTCTTTAAATCAGTATTTTATTCAAAATAAATTTTAAAGATGGATTTAAAAAAATGCCGATAGAGGGCGCTTTAGACTTTGGAGTAGCAAACGACTATTTTTTACGGTTATTTTTTGCATCTCATTAATTTTTTTAGAAGCTTAGACATACACTTAAATTTTGAGATCAAAATCTGAATCGTTGGGAGTGGTTATGTAGCGCAAACTGAACTGCGTTCAAGGGGGGGGGGGGTCAAATTTCAAATGATTATAAAAAACGGAAAAATTGGTCGATTCGTTTGCGGTTTTCTCTAAAGTCATTTATGTCAGACTCTTTATGTCAGTATTTCCTTAAAAATAAATTTTAAAGAAAAATTTCAAAAATTTCCGTTAGAGGGAGCCTATAACTTTAGAGTAACCAACAACAATTTTTAACTGTTATTTTTTGTATTTAATTAAATGCTTGCAAAAGCTTAGATTTAAATTTTAAGCTCAAATTCTGAATCGTTGGGAGGGGTTAAGAAGCGCAAACTGAATTGTGTTCAGGAGTTGAAATGTTACCCTGCCCACCTTACGAACACAGTTCAATTTTTCGCTACTTAATTACTCACAACGATTCAGATTTTAAGCTCAAAATTTAAGTCTAAGCTTTTAAAACATTTATTTAGATTAAAAAAAAATAACGGTTAAAAATAGTTGTTGGTTACTCTAAAGTTTAAGGCACCCTCTAACGGAATTTTTTGAAATTTATCTTTAAAATTTATTTTCAAGCAAATACTGACATGAAGAATGGTTTTAGAGAAAACCGCAAACGAATTGATAAATTTTTCCGTTTTTTATAATCATTTGAAATTTGAACCTCCCCACCCCCATTGAACACAGTTCAGTTTGCGCTACTTAACCACTCTCAACGATTCAGATTTTCAGCTCAAAATTTAAGTTTATGTCTAAGCTTCTAAAACAATTTATTGGGACGTAAAAAATAACCGTAAAAAATATGTGTTTGCTACTCCAAAGTCTAAAGCGCCCTCTATCGGCATTCTTAAAAATTCATCTTTAAAATTTATTTTGAATAAAATACTGATTTAAAGAGTAGTTTTAGAAAAAAACCGCAGAAGAATCGACCAATTTTTCTATTTTTTAGAATCCTTTGAAATTTGAACCACTAAACACAGTTTAGTTTGCGCTACTTAAGCACACCCAACTATTCATATTTCGATCTCAAAATTTAAGTTTATATCTAAGCTTCCGAAAACATTTAATGAGATGAGAAAAATAACGGCAAAAAATAATTGTTCGTTACTCCAAAGTCTAAAGCGCCCTCTATCGGCATTTTTTGAAATTTATCTTTGTAATTTATTTTCAAGAAAATGCTGACATAAAGAATAATTTTAGTGAAAACCGCAAATCAATCGACCAATTTTTCCATTTTTTATGTTTATTTGAAATTTTGGACCCTAAACTTTAATTGCGCCTATCTCCTTCGGAAGACGTTTGGGACCCTCAGTTTCCCATATAATATTGTTTGGCTTGATGTGTACTATCCCCCCTTAAAGTTTTGCCCAGTAGTTTAGATACACCCTGTATATTGATGTATGACTGGTCAGTTCATGAGAAACCATCGCTCACTGTACTGATCGAAACAGAAAACACAATATGTAAGGGGGAGTGGAGTGAATTGGGATAGTCTTTTTTATTTTTAATCTGTCATTCTAAACATTGTATCAATTACACATAAGATGAAACAATGGCAGACCAATCTTCAAATGAAAAAAAAATTATCTTATAAGCTTGCAATTGTATAAAAGAAAAGGTTATTTCAAGAATGAAAAGTAATTTTGAATCATATCCTTTTTATATTTCCTATATATAAATGACTTGTTTATGCGTAGATGTAATAATTTCCTTTTTATGGAACATTATGTAATCCATAATTTAAACAAACCATAAAAGCAGGACTTTAGGTAATTCAAGCAGTTTAACAAAAAACAAGGAAGTAGGGAGGAATGGGACTTGTCCAATTCCTTTTTGTTTTAGTAAGATGAATGTAAATTTTTAACATGCAAATATTTTTACAGTATAATATTACTTATCGTATTGATAATACATTCATTTACTTAAAAATGTAGATAATAAATTGCATCGATAGTTACTTAATGTCATTTCTGACTGGTAATCCTGAATTTTCATTCCAGTCATAAAGATACTGGGATTTTACATTGTGACACATACATTATCAACCTATAATATTTGTTTGATTGTATATCTATCCGGCACTAGACGATTTGTGCCTTATATATTTTATTGATGTTTTTTAATGGATTGATGTTTTTTTTAAGTATGGGACACATTTTAAAACTTACGATTTCTTTAATTATAAAAAACTATTGAATGTAATGTTTCTACATTATTCAGAGAGGTTAAAAAGTGTTTAACCTTGTACTCTATAGACTGAAATTTTTGTTTTTGTCTCCTACAAAGTTGGTTTTCTTTCTTTTTGTAAAAAGTGTCCCACATCATACCCCTACATATTTGCTCAACATGCATAAGTTTTGAGCATAAATTAAGTAAAGTTTCATGTAAAATTATCACATAAATTAACATTTTTATAATATTTTCTGTGAATTTATCATTAAAAGAAAGACTGGAAGCACAGCATATATAAAAGAAAGAATTTTTTTAAATATCTTTCAAGACAGGTTTTTTGCAAAAATGAATAGACTAGTTTATAGACTATAAAACTAAATTCAGACGACAGAAGCAGACATAAATATCAAAAAACTAATTTTCTTTATATTTATTTACATACACATATAATTCTTTTTTTATTAATTTAAATTTAAATATTTAGCTAAATGCATTTACTTATAGCCTTACCTGTATGAATTATTTTTTAAAGATATATTCAAAGGATTTAATGAATATTTCAAATTTCTTAATAGCAAAAATACACTAAATTAAAGAATTTCAGAATTAAATGCTTAGAGTTTATTATGCTAACACACCCGCAAAATTGTCTAAATAAGTTAGGAATTTTTTTTTCTACTCCGTTTAACTTAAAGAGTAAAACACAAAAATTAACATATTATAAAATCCTATTTTACGTATGTAATTTAAAAGAATCTCTTTTTTAAATTTCTAAGATTTCCAGACTTACCTTATGCACACTCAGAGATTTTTAAAGATACATACCGTAAAGTACCGCAAGAAAGGCGCCCTTAGCAGACAGAATTTTTTAATAATGTTAAGGGGGCTTATAAATGTATTTTTTATGAAAAGAGTAGGAAAATTGGAAGGGGGGGTATTTGCAATTTATGAAATTTTCCAGGATTTCTAAAATAACCAATACAAAATAGAATGAAATTAACAATTTTGTATTTTAAAATTCATACCATAGATGTTAATTAATTTCTATTAGTAAAAATAAAAAATAATGAAACAAACTTACATAAAGTAATTTAGATTTTTAAAAAAAGTAAAAGTATAAAATAAACTCAATATAAAAATGTATTGAATCTCAGTGCATAAAAATGAAGAAGGAATACATAATAACTGAGAGCACATTCCATTCTGATACAGTGATATGTAAATTGATTAGATAAAAATAAATTGTATAAGATTTATTCATTTCCGAGATATAGAAATAAATAAGGAAATTTCTGAAAAACAGAAGTATTGAAGGCTTCAGAAAATAAAACTTCAAAGGAAGGACTTCTAGGACTTCAAAGAAAAGATTTCTCCTTTCGAGGGGGGGGGGGGAAGGGGTATCTTACTTTTGATATTTCTCGGTAATTGAAATACATATCCTTCTATATAAAATACGTTTAATATAAAATACTTATTTATGAAGTTTATACATTTTCCAGCACAAGTTGCTGTACCTTATGTTCCATCTCTGTGAATCAGAATATTTCCATGCGTTAATGTATCATTATCTAAAATTTATTTTCATTATTTAAATTTATCTTTAATAAAATTTTCTTGTTCAAAATCTTTTTGTATGGATAACGATAACTTTGTTGAGAAATAAATTCAGTGCAAAATTTTAAACTTTGAAGTAAACCAATAATGTACGAAGGTCTTTATAGATAATAAGAGAAAAAATCTGCTTTTATAATATTTTATTGGCAACATTTTGGTAATTATAATACAATATAAGTCAACAAGAATACATATTTTGGGATAAAAAAATCGAAAGGACATGCGTCTTCAATGAAATACAACTATATGTACAAGAAATAATGGGATTATACATAAGGTAAGTTAAGACAGTATACATAAGTATCACAGATGCATGATATTAAAGCTATTTAAACAACGTTGTCGTAAACGCTTCAGTTTTACCAAGAACATTTACGAAGCAGTCCATAAAGTACATATTTCTATACAGTGTATAGTATCACTTGTATCTTATATCTTTGATGTACCTTTAGTCTTAATTTAATCAGTTAAACTTTAAATGATTTCATTAAAAACGATTCAAATACTTGTAGGTAAAAATATTTGGCAACCTGACAACCTATTGGCAACCTGAATGCGATATTTTATATTGTTATTTTAGAAATAAGTAGGCAATTATTATTTTTTATTTATCGAGAAAATCTAATCGAACTGCATTAAAAATATACCCATTAAAATAAAAATGGATGAAATTTTTTTATTAATGTACTTCTAGCTAAATGTTTATATAAGGTGAACATTAACTATGTAAATTAGTTAGATAAGTTTATTGAGTATTCCTCCAAAGCATTCCATATCAATTGTACATTGAATACATTAATAATGAAAAGATTAGCTATTGGCAAAATATTCAGAGTTCTACGATAAAAGCCCTGTAAAGTACGTAAGTTTTTTTCATTGCATTTAACCCCTTGCGGCGTGGTGGTATATCTATGAAACCACTTAATTTTAATTCCCAATCGCCACATAGGCACCGGAATTTTGGTAAAAAAATTTACGGTTTATTGAATACGTGAAATATAGCATTTTCTTATTTACAAATAAAGTTGTTTTCAAATTCCGGGTCAGTCATTAATTTTAACACTTAAGCAATGAATTTGCTCTGCACCGCAAAGCAGGGCCGTAACCAGCGAAACATGCCAGGGGGGGGGCTCTGAAAATTTTCTGGGGGGCTAATGTTTTTAACAATCCATATCTTAAGCAAACTAAATATAGCAAAAACTGATAAAATGGACCTGCCTATAGTGTCTAGAGTGCATAGAGTGTAAAACCTCTCTATAACGGAATTTTTCTATAAGGAAATTAATAAATGCAAAATACTTCATGATCATCGGAAAATAAATACTTTTTTTTTTTTTTAATCAAAAATAAAACCTTTTTGAAAAACTACTGCAAAGTTTAAAATATTATTTTTACACAATATATTTAATAAGAAATTAAATTAAGAGAATGCGCATATGCCACGCGTATTATATTTATTTTTGTGTACATTAATTTGACATTTTGGTGTCTATGCAAGTCCAGCTAAGTTCAATATAAGTGTCCAATAGATACATATCCAATTATCTATGAAATTTTTTCTGATTTAATATTTAGTTTAAAAATTTTAATCTTATCATTTTTGTAACATTTTATCTCACGTATTTAAATGTATATTTTCAAGTAAGATTAGCAACTATAACTATGGTTAGTATGAAATAATGCGTTTGTACTGACCATTATTGGGGTGGGGTGGGTGGGGGACCAACCAAACACACAGATTTTAAAATATGGGATTCTAAGTTAGAGTTGATTGATTTAAAATTAAATTTATTTTCGCAATGTTTTTTGCTGAATTTTGTTATAATTTTTAAAGGACAATTATTTTTTTTTTATCTTGGTTAGATTGGCACCGACTCCAAAAAATCAAATTAATGTACATAAATATTAATAATACACATGGTAAATACAATGCTCTTAATTTAATGTCTTATTAATTACAGTCGAGTCTCTATATAACGAAATCCACCGTTCCAGTAAAAAATTCGCTATATGGAGAAATTTGATATATAGAGAATGATGTTAAAAATCGTATTTAATGTGTGAAATTTGAACAAATATTATTTTTTATCTTTTGAATTAAGAATTTGAAATGTTTAAAAGTAAATATTAACCTAACATTTTATTTCTTAATTATTTAATCTGTTTCAAAAAAAAAAAAAAAAAAAAAAAAAAAAAAAAAAAAAAAAAAAACAGACATTTATTTGAAAATTTAATGAAAATCAAATAAGGACGACTTGCATTAATTTCAGACAAAAAAATCTGTAATTTTTTGTTGTTTTGATTTTAAAGTTGTTACGCTCTCAAAAAGAAATGCTCAAATTTTAGCAAGGAATGAAAAATTGTAGTTAACATTTCCCTCCATTTGAAGGAATCTCTTATGTGTCTCTCATTGATTCCTCTCTTACATGTGTATCAATCCAATTGGCTCTGTTTTGAGAAGGATGTAGGAAGTGGGATGAATTCGTTGGATTTAAAGAACAAGGAGAGAAGTAATATGTACAAAAACTCAGCACTGGCGATAAATCAAAAATAAGTGATGGAAAATTGATTCCATATGATTTCTAAGCTTTTTAAAACTGAATAAATTAAGACCAATTTATGAAAAAATTCGTTATATGGAGATAGCTATTTCGCTATACAGAGACTGTTTTTAATGTAATCATGCGAAAAGGGGACCGTTCCCACTAAAAATTCATTATATAGAGAAATTCGATGTATGGAATTTCGTTATAGAGAGACTCGACTGTATTATGAAAAAAATACCTTGCAATAGTTTTTGAAATCGGTTTTCTTTTTGATAAAAAAAAGTTTATTTTTTAGTTAAAAATTAACAGATTTTTTTGCTTATGTTATGGTAGAAATTACATACTTAATGAAACTTACTTTATTATTCTTATTTTAATTTCTTACTTTTAATATCTTTAACTAACGGCAAATCGTAATTTATTAAATTTTATTAATATTTTATTTTCTAATCCTATAATTATTTATTAATATTTCATACATCAAATAATTGCAGATATTTGATGTATGATTTAGAAACCATTAATGAATTTTTTTCTGTCGTACACTGTAAAAAAAAATCTGTAAAGATACTAAACTTCTTCTAGGAAACTGAGATTCCTAGAACTTTTCCTGTAACGGTAACAGTAAAATTTCAAGTTTCAGAATCGATTACATGATTTTTTTCTGTTATCGTTACATGAAAAGTTCTTGGAATACCAGTTTCCTAGAAAATGTTTAGTACTTTTACAGATTTTTTTTTTTACAGTGTAATCTTATAATAAACTTTTGCTTAATTTTTTGATTGTTACATGACAAATTGAAAAAAAAAATGTTTTCATTTAACACACAAACAAAAATTAAATAAAAAAATAACTAAAAATAAAATAAAATAAACTTTTTTTTTTCTAATGTACAACTTTGTAACCCATAACAGGAAACAATTAGTGGCTTTTTTTATTCCACGTGTATAAATTGACATTTTTTATCTTTTTAATTTTCAAACGTTCTAGTTTCCAAATGATATTTCATCGTTAACTAAATCTACTGATAAGTACGTATTGTCAACAAGCAAACCATTAAAATTTAGAAACATGAGTTTTTAATGACTATGTCTTAGTCAAGGTTTTGAACATCGCTTGACTAATTATCGGCCAACATGAACACCATGTGCCCATTTCCATTCATTCTGCGTAAGATCGTTGCTTTGAAAATATAACGATGTACTAACACATGTGGTGACCAGTTAGTGCATCTGGACTTAATTTTTTTCAGGAGAAAGAAATATTACTTTAAAATGTGTTTCGAGAAATGCATTATACCGCTAGCAAGATAACAGAAAACAACTAATCTAATAAGGTTCCAGATACAAAATTCTTGGCGTATTCCCATTTTATTCAAGGAAATTAAAAGATCTAAAAAATTTCTCTTTTTTTTTTTTTTTTTTTTTTTTTTTGAGAAAAGTTAAAATATGGATTTTGTTAAAAAAAAAGGATAGAAAGTAAAGAAATCGTTAGAGGGGGCTCTAGAGGACGCTAGGGGGGCTCACCCCCACCTGCCCCCCGTCTGGTTACGGGCCTGCCGCAAAGGGTTAATTTCTGAAAACAGTTTTTGGAAAAGTTTTGATCATGTTTCAGGTTTGTTTTGATAAACGTAAATCCTTTAATTTACTTTTGTCCTACAGCAGCTACTGCTTTTTTTAGACAGAGATTTCATCCATCGTTTATATACAAAACACCATCAAGTGTGTAACAGGCACATTCTCATTAGTGGGAAGTAGTGACAAGCATAAAAAAAACCGCAATCCAATACATGCCATTGTGGTAGTGAGTTCTTTTCTTTTTGCTTTTACCCCCTAATGCATTGGTTAATATTTGATTAAAAAATATATTTAAAATAAATAACTGATTCTAATCAAATATTTAAAAAAATTTAATCACAATATTAAAAGAATTCCCAGGCATTCTTTGTGTGCTTCTCGCAATATGTCAATATAATATCCGTTAAAAGCACCACAACGTATTGAAAAGTATTTTGTGCGTTGCATTTTAATATGTAAGGAGTAAAAAAAAATATATATTTTAAGAATAATACTAAATTTCAACTGTAAAAATGAAAGAATACCATTCGAATAAAAAATATTGGAAAAAAAAGCTAAATAAGATTGTATAGATAGGATGATACTCGGTGTAAACGTTTATTTGTGGAAACGTTAAACTTTTTCCAATTTTATAAAAATAAAATTTCTTAAATTTTTAATAAAATAGTCCTTTTTTGTGTATTTAAATCAGATTTTTCTTTGACCTTTCTACATAAAATAGAAAATTTTGAAGGATGCACATATTTCTACCATACTATACAAACTTTGAGACTTGCCGACTTACCAAAATTTGTGCTTTAAAAAAATAATTTTGCGATTGAAAAAGGCGATTAAACATAATGCTATTTACTTATCATATATAACATTTTAAATCTGAAATAAAGGTTTCATAAAAAACAGCAAATAAAGCCTTTGTTCAAGAATATTAAAAAGCAGTCATTTAGAACTGAACAAATAATACTTAAAAATCAAAAAACAATTATTTCGAATATACAACTGAGAATCTTCTTCAGTAAAAGGTATATAGTAAAGTTCGACCAACTTTGCTTTTTCTAGCAGGCTGTACCTTGCTTCTATCTTGCATTGAAGGATCTTGCTTGTAGATTCGAAACAGTTCTTTGCTGCTTTTGTGCATTATTTTTTTATTTCTAAACTGTTGATTTTTATAACTTTTCAATAAAGATGTTCATATTCCTTCGAAATTCTGAGAAGTATATGTACCTTGTCTTTTTTTCTGGAAGTGTTTGAAAACATTGATCATTCATGCGAAAACGGCGGGTTAGTCAGAAAAATGATATTCTTAAATTTCAAACGCGTTTCGCACAGAACTTTTGAAGGAAAGTTCACGTTACTTCGATTCTGCATTTTGAAATTTCCGTGCAGAAATTGTGCTCTGTTTGTATCTACAAAATTATTTTTAGCAACAAATACGAACTTTAAGATGAAGTAGCACGACCATTTAATATGTCGTTTTAGAATTTTGAACAGATGGAAGATTTTTATCCGACGTAAAATAAAATTCCACAGATGCGAATTTCTACGCTTTTTATAGTCAAATACATTCTATCGGAAATTTTATTTTGTAAGAGAAGAGAGTACCTAGTACTACATACGATATAATCTAGATATATGATGTAGATATATGATGAAATTCCAAGTTATGCATTTTTCCTCCTTAAAACTCCATTTCTTCGAAATTTGAGACCATTTTTAATGATGTCAAAAATCTGTCATACACAAATGTTCGGCCCTTTTTCTAGAAGTAACAAATTTAAACTGATTAAAACGAAAAGAAAAGAAAAACATACTATAGAATAAATTCCTCGTGTATTTTCTTAAATATTTTTTGATTCAAAACACGTCTATCTCATTTAAAAAGGCGTTGAAGTTAGCAGCTCTGCAGTTCGTTCTGTGAGATTAACGCAGTTTGCTAGATATTTGCAAATTTTAAAATGTTACCAATTTTTAGACAACATTATTGCGACAAAATAACTTTATACATTAAGTAAATTAGTTTTATATTTTATTTACAAGAAAGAAACTAAAACAAATAATAAATTGCATTAGGAATTATGCATAGAAATATCATATCAACTACTTTAGCTCAAACAAGTTGGCCTTGTTTCCATGTCTCCAAGCTCTATATATCGTAATATCGACTTGAACTTTCATAAAAGAATATTTTTACTTAGAATATTTTATTAATTTCTAAAATTAAGTATTGTTTTACATGAAAATGGTATTTTCATTTATTTTTAAAATATTGAAAATAAACTCTTTACCTAATAAACAAAAAATAGTTTTTCTAAAGAAAACTTACATTAATTTTATATTCATTAATAATTTTTTTGATTGTTATAAAACATCTAAAGACATCGATAGTATTTTTAATTCAATTCATTACAAATCTTCGTAAAAACATTGAATGTATAGTTTATATTTTAACATAGGTATTGTTTCTATTACATCGTATAGTTTATTAGTTGTCATATAGGGATTTCTGTAAGTGGAACATGCAGGATTTTGTTCGTTTTTCATGGTATACCCCAATTATGTTTCACGTGTAAATATAATTATGTATTCCATATCGTTTCTATTTCATTTAGCACTTCTTGCAGGATTTTGGTACAATCAGAGAAACGATAAATACATTCTTTTCAATTTGTAGACGAACTAAATTTATATGAAAGAGGAACTTCTTTTTATTAAAACAGATTTCTTAAGCCATTAATGTATAACTACATAAATCACTAATTTTCTAGGGTACTCTTTATCTATGTATAAGATATGAAAAATTCTCTTTTTTCGAAAGTAACTTTAAAACAAATCATGAGACTGAAAGGAAAAATTAAATATAAGAGAAGAAATGCTACTTGAAATCAGTCGAATTTCGGGCATTTATGCAGTACATGTTAAAGAAACTAAAAAATAAGTCTGGAATAAAAATTAAACAGATTTTCGTTGCATAAAATATTTATATGTGAAGCATAGAACATTTGTATTTTCACGAACAATAGAAAAAAGTTCCAAGGCTGTGACGTTTCAGTTTAGAGTTCTTCATGTTGAGAGATAAAATGACCAATAAGCACCATTTAGAAGGATGAAAAGTGCTGGAAATGTGACTCTAGATACCTTATCGATCGTTACTGCCCATTTTTGTCTTCGACTTGGTCGAATTGTAGTCGTTATGGTCCTGGACTTTGTGCCATTAGGAAGTTGAGCGGATTCTTCAGGACTCTGTGAAGAGATAAAACATTGTTATTTACTTTCTTTTGTAAAATGCAAATGTAATTTTTATGTCTATTTATATTCCTATATATTTATTCAAAATATAAGCTAAAAACGGAAAAGCTCCCCGAACCAGAGATGAGCGGCTCAATGCTGTCTTTGAAAGGACATCGCGTAGCGATCCCCCGTCTCAAACGACATTATGTGACATCTAGTCGCTATGTCAACAAACCATTAATTGAAATAGCAGAGCAAGGGACACACGACGCTAAACAACGAAAAAGAGCGTTGAAAAGTCCATGCTGCGGCCTGATGTTGTGCCCTCAATGGAATGTTTTGACGAGTTCGAGATTTCAGGAAACGTCTGCACCAGATGGTCCTTGCCATAAATAAAAACCTGCGACAAACTAGAGATCCATCCTAACGCTGAACAACAGATGCCGATCCAATAGTGTGAGTCAGATGGTAAGTTCTCCGTCCTTTAGATTTCACTCTTACCTGTCGCTGGCCTTCTTGAGGGAACGACTATCCCTCAGGTACCAAAAGGGCTCGCACTAAAGGTACCTCACCTAGGGTATCACTTTCGAACAAGGCGTAAAAGTCGTCCCATCAGGCCTGTTCAAACCATTCCAACCAAGGTAGCTCCGAAGGTGTCACTTAGTGCCCTCTCAAGTAACGAACATGTTTGGCACCCTGCCTAGAGGCCTACAAGAGCGGAATGAACGGTTTTTCGCTTCACCAGACCACCAGCCAATATAAAGCTTTGAAAGATCGCAGCTCTCGACCCCAGGCAGATGTACAAAGCCGATGCCAACTATCTTCCTAACAAGACACTAAATGTGCAGCAAGCTACAGAAAAGAAGAAACTGCTAATCTGACTGGCAGGCCCAGTAACCTCCGCTTACAAAAATATAAAGTCAAGTGCCTTAGAATTAACACCCAAAAGACAGTTCCTAAAGGCTACATGTTAAAATAAAACAAATATTTAAAAAATTACCAATTTTTTAAAATAATTTAGAAAGAATTTCCGCCATTCAAGAAGAACGAAATTGATTCTAAATTATTTAAAGAAATGGTAATGCTTTAAATATTTGTTTTATCTAAAGTCCTCAGCTTTAGGGTATTTTACCATATTTCACATTTTATATTTAATATATCATATCGCACAGTATTTTAGATACATCATGTTGCAATATTCTAAATTTTTCACCAAATTTGTTTTCCTTCTTAAAATTACTTTATCTTTCTGTTTCTAAATTTTAAATTATTCTCACGACTATAACATCTCTTTCACGAATCAAATTCAGTTCCATTTTAGAATATCTATTTAATCTGTTAATCAGCTTTTAAATTCTGAAATTGATAAAACTGAAGTTGTTAAAAATAATTCTTCAAACTGAATTTTCAAGAAGGAAATGTTTTTACCATCTACTGTTCCACTTTCCCAAGCTTTTTAAACACGAAGTTTATAGATAAAAATTTCAAATTCCATGTCCATATATACGAGTGAAATTTCGTATAAGGCTATCGTGTATGAGGAAATGTTATCTAAATGGAATTAATTCGAAATGAATTCTGATAATAGTACATTATTTTAATTTCTCTGGCAAATGTTTAAAGCAAATTTCGTCAAATTTAGTTTAAAGTCAAAAAATTAATATTTTAATCTGTTATTTATATTTTAATCATAAAATAAAAACTATGCAGGTTATGTTTCAAGCTAAAAAATAACATCTTGTCATCAGAGGAAACTGACGCATGTCCGTAAAGGGCAAGGTCAAATAGCTCATCTTTGATCGTGTCCCCTTACTGACACTTATCTGGTGATGAGCTGTTACTAATTTTAACTCAAACGCGCCCTGCATTTTTTTTTTATTTTATGGTGATTTTTATAAAGATTATAATTTTAATCAATTGCCGATAGTTTTTAGTTTGTTTGACTCTTAGTAATCGTTGTTTCCGTGTTGCCTAGGTATTTGAATTCAACTATTGATGTCAATAAAAAAAATTAAGGTGTGATATATTGCCAATCTTGCAGATTTATCAAAGTTTGATGTATACGTATAAAAACTAGATCGTAACTAGAGGTGTCTCACTACTCTAGAAGGATCAGGTGTCATCTTACAAACATTTTAAAAAGCGTCGCAGAGACGTAAATACCAAACCGATTGGCTTCATTAACTCTTTTGCTTTGTGACCTATTTAAGCAAGAGTACAACAGCTTGTACTCTTGCACAATAATTTTTTTATTGTGCAGTAAATGTGTTAAATTAAGCAGCTATGTATTGTTTGGTTGTTGAACTACTAATCAAAATATAGCCTCTGATTGTAATATTACTTTTTAAAAAGCTCCTTCCTTACCTGCAACTTTGTGATGAGTACCGCATTAGGCAAAACCTTTTCAAAGCACAGATCTTGTTGACCACCATCTCCGGCTTCACCAAGAAGTATGTTAACCAAGGCATATTCCATAAGGGAGGCGAACACAAACACAGTGCAGGTGGACATAAAAATGTCTATTGCTTTGATGTAAGAGACGGGAGGGAGGGACTTTTGTGACTGGGCGTGCTGAGTGGACAGAGTGAGCAAAGATGTGACGCAGAGTGTGACTCGGGCTGGCACAGCTTCAGCTTTGATCCAAAAGGAAATCCACGACATGATGACGATTAGGCACGTGGGGATGTACGTGTGGAACATGTAATAACCTAATCGACGTTTCAGTGTAAAAACTACTTCGATACACGTGAAATTACCTGTAGGAATATAAAAAGAGAAGTTATGGAAAAAGTAATAAATAGCGATAAGAAAAAGTTATTCTGTTAAGTTTCCATATATACATATGGAGATATAGGTTGCAACTTCCAAAATTCAAAACCCTATAACTTTTGCAACTAATTATCATTATCCGAAAAATAAACTTTTCCATTTTATAACAGCATAGAAACATCGACCACCCGCAAGAAAAGCGACACGTCTCGTAAAAAATTATTTTACGATAAATTCCACTAATAGATATTCCTAGGTGCATCTTGCTGTAAAAATATTTTGATAAGTTTAGCTGCGCGAAAAATCACATTATTATGCTATATGTCCATAAGTGACCACAGAAGCGGGATGGATTTTGTTGGGCTGTAAAATTATTCAATTCTTCAAACCCTATCCTATATCTTCATCCTTAAGTGTCTCATGCTTTCATGCACGTTTCCATTTTTGCATGCAGATGATTCTTGCATGCACCATGAAGTTCATGTAATTTCATGTTACTATAAAAACATACAAATTTTCTTTTGCTTCTCCTGTGAAATTTACTTTTGTCGAGATATGCCAATTTTCTTACACATGAGAGGTATGACCTAAAAAAGTGTAAATTTGGAAACTTATCGCAATTGTCAGATGTTATGGCAAAGTATAGCAAAATCAAAGTACCGGGTGATCCAGAAGTTTCGGGAGTTTTGAAATGTTAATAATTTGGAAATTATGCATAATACAAAGGTCCGGTTTTCAGATATATGCTCAGAAACATCTGGGATTTTTGTTTAGAAGGAATTTGTTTTGTATATGTATGGTTACAATTTTAAGCAACAGGTGTCGCTGCTGTACAAGACTGAATGCACCTATACCATGCGTTATATAGACACATGAGTTCATTGTGAAACATCTCTGCTAGGATATTGATGAAATTTCGTTTTAAGGGTAGTTTATGTTCACTTTTTTAAGAAGTTGAAATTGCATTGAAAGAGAATTTTGATACAAAATTTGATGAGTTACTGCTATAATTTACATGATTTCTTTGCATGTTGACTTGTGTTCTTATTGTACCATACGTGAAGTTAAAACCACAAAAGATTTGATGGCTATTACAAACCAAGGCTAACTTATCATAATATAAAGGCTTGTCATTCACCAAGTTTCCTTTGACCGCAGTACAGGGGGCGCTGAACTATATGATTTTCACGTTGGTAGCGCCATCTAATGTTAGAAACTAAAATGTTTTCCATTATTTCCTATGGGATTATTAGCAGTAGTATGCACCAGCTGGCGTTACATACGAGACAAAGTCATATAATAAGTTGGCAATTATAGGGACAATTTCAACAATAGATTTTCTCCTGAATGCGAGTCCTTGATATTATGATAAGGGGGCCTTGTTACAAACATGAAATGCTATGGTAAGCAAAGTTTGAAAAATAGGCTCATTGGAAGATCGTAATAAAAGCAGGAGATCCCGAATGTCTGTTGCAACCGTAAATGAGGTAGAATTCGATGCCAATACTCTGTGCAAATCATGAGCTCATGGTTAGTGCAATGCACTTGTAATATCACGATGAACTGAAATTTCTTTCTGCTCTGAGGATACTGAGCAAGCAGTTTTGCCAAACTGCGTTATAAATACCACCGCGGTGGTACTTATAAGTATGAGCGTCATAATGAAAATTTTTTACCCTTAGACACTAACGCTTTCTTTTTAGTAAGCTGTATCATGCCATAAAAAATAATGCTATCAATTTTAGCGCCACTTGTTGGTAAAAACTGTAACTAACATAATATATTTGTTTCATCGAAAAAACAAATCCCGTAAGTTTTAAAGCATTTTTGTGAAAACCGCATACTTCTATTGTTTATAGTTTGCTAATTATTAGCATTTCAAAACTAACGGAACTTCTGAATCACCCGGTATTACAGGAAATTCGAAAATTTCTCACCATTTTTCTAGTAATGCTCTGAAAATTTCAAAAAATGTTCTAAAAGAATCTAAAAATGTGTCGACTTATTACTATAAACATAGAATAATCGAAAATTAGACACTGGTATTATGTTAAAAAATTAATGATTATAAATGATATTAAATGATTACAAATTAATGATTAAAATTTATACCTACTATTGAGCTCTTGTGGAACTTGAAACCTATTAGTGAAAAGGTAAAGATGCCTTAAAATAAAAAGATTTCTAGTTTAATTTTCAGAAAAGAAAAACCGTTGATAGCTTTATCTCTTTTAAGTATAAAAACTTAGTTGAATTGGGGTAAAAGAAATTTTTATTCGAAAATACTTTTAAATTGCTATGCAATATTTTGTCTTTTTTGAATTCGGTCTGTTTAAGACGTTGTTAAAAATTAAAGAACATGGAGATGGAACATTGTTTTAAAGAAATAACGTATATATTTAAGAGTTTAAAGAGTTTTTTTTTTTTTTTTTTTTTTTTTTTTTTTTTTTTTTTTTTTTTTTCCTGAGAGATATCCCCTAAAATTTTCACTGATTTGTTTAATTAACAAAAGTTATACTGTTAGCATGAACGGAAACAATTTAATGAAATGCACGTTCTAAAAATATCAAGAATATCACGCGCCATACAGTTTCCACGACAGATAATTGCAAGACATATTTTATGATGTACAAGAAATTAAAAATGAAGGAAAACAATTCTAATACAAGAATGTCTGCGTTAAGTTTTAAAACTCATGTAATGAGTCTCGAATTGTTCTCTATCATTAAAATAGTTAGCATCAAAGGTGATTATGTAATAAGTGTGAAAATATAGTAAAACTGTGAAATTTTTTATGGATTATTTTACGTAACATAGTTTGATAGATTATCATTTTAGGTAGCTTTCATTACAAAAAAAAAAAAAAAAAAAAAAAAAAAAAGTTATTTCCCTATTGCTAATATTCGGAGGAAAGAACTTCCGAAACATTTTGGTACATTTTAACTCATCATGATCATGATACCCCAGACCCCAAAACCACTATTCTTTCAAATGTTCATTTATTAACCTGATTTATTTCTTGCGATAACTCTCGTATTTATTAACCGATTTGGCTGAGATTATTATTGTGCACATAGTGTATATCAATGTCTCGTCCGAGTTCGTTGGCCAGCTTCATCCATCATCTTCTATAATTATGACAGCCATTTATTATTTTTAATTAAATTTTTTTTTTAAATGGTGCAAATAAATTAAAAAGTTAAAATTTTTTCTTAAGATTTTGTCCTTAGTAGAAAAGTTTCGAAGCATATTTTGTTTTGTCTTAAAAAATGGCTAAGATATTGCACTGTGAATTTCTAGAGTGGCTGACATTTTGAAACTATCTGATTTTCGTCATGCTATATAACTCTCGTATTTATAAATAGTTTTGGATAAGATTGATTGTATGTACACTGTTAAAAATTTGCAACTTTTGCTGCATTGTCATGCCACCGTTTTTGTAAAAAAAGATTACTTCATTGTATTATGGAGCATTCTCATTGGTGAAAATAGAGATATTCTTTAAAAGCGAGGGAGTGACGATGCAGCAAAAGTTTCGATTTTTTATCATTGTATACTATGTCTCTAAGGCGTTTTAGCCACTTTCACACGGCGTCATCTTGTTTCAAAATGGCGGCCATTTGCCTCGTGCACAGACGCACAAAGCTTAAATATTAATATCCGTCAGCTTCAATTTTCTCGCCAAGCTTCACGACATTTGGCAAAATATCGCCAAATTTGGCGACCAAAAAATACCCATAAATAATATCAACTTGACTATAGTTTATTAATTTGGCGCAATTCTCATTCAAATTCAGTATTGACAAATTTTCTCTTATCGGGTTCGTCGCATTTCAGTTTCTTAAAATCTGAGTAAAATTAGTTTTGAGAAAAGCTTGCAAAATTCTAAAACCAAGAAATATGAAAGTTACCGCTTGCCCCCAACTCTGGCCAAAATGAATTTTTAATTTCTTCTGTTTTAATTGAAGTTTACCTCATGGATGAAACCTTTTTAGCACGAGATAATATTAATTTATAAATTAAATTGTAGCAGTATTACCTGTTGAATATTCTTGGGTACAGTCTCCGAGTCTGGTGTCGACAAGGTTGTGTTGGGGAAGTTCTATGGAATCGTCTACAACCAGTGGCACTTCTTCCTCCCAGTCAAATACCAAATCATCAGTAGTATAAGATACTAAAACATAATTTAAACATTTACTAGGACTTCCCTCAGAGGGATTAGTCTGAGCGATATTGCTGAGAATAAACATTTAATAATTTGCGATAAGTAAAGAAAATGAGATGTTACCCTTAATTGGTCATTCATTGTGATAAAATATGATGAAAATAAGCATATTGAATCATAGAATTACAAAATCTTATATATAAAGTTGCATATACTATTTTTATAAAAGAAAAGCAAACCATGCATGGATATAAAATTGGAAATATGCAAAATGTTAAAAGTAATACAGAAAATAAAACACCAAATTTTCCTATATTGGAAATATAACTCTTTGAAATGATGTCATGAGCATAAACAGAAGTTTCTTACCGATTTGAGAAACTATAAATAACATAAACTATTATGTTTGAAGAGAATGGAGTGTATTTTATATGGTGTGAAATCCGTCCGAATAGTTTATAATGTTGAATATCTGCTTTCCATGGATGAATTGAGGTTGTAGATAAAAGAGTTAAGGAATTCTTTTTTAAGAATTTGTCCTAAACGAGCATTTACATCTTATAAGTTACTGTGATGCCAAAGTTATAGTTTCTAACGCCAACAGTATCCTAGAAATTGCAATATTCTCAATAAATTAGGTTTAAAACTTTTTCTAGAAAAAAAAATGTTTAATTTGTGAAATTAAATTGTCGAATGTTTTAGAAATCGCTCATAACGAGAATATTATATCCTAAAAGTTGCTACAAAAAAAAAAAAAAAAAAAAAAAAAAAAAAAAGATTTTAAATTTTTATTTATATCGACATCAAAGAATTCTCAATTTTACAATTTTAGAACTTTTTTTGCTTGTGCATTGATGGTGATTATTGTTCCTACGCAAAATATAGTATATTTTGCAGCAAAGATAGTTGCCAAAATTTTTTGCCCACAATTTTTTTTAAATCGGCTAGGTACTCCCAATTACTCTGTCCTCCCAATGATAACGAAAAACACACAAACGTTAATGCTTTAAAGCATAGAAATACAGAATCAAAAGCTATTTATCTCGTATTATATATATACATATAAATTATCTAAATAGTGCTAGCAGATGCATTTTTAAATATACATAGATCAATATAACGCTTCATTTTTCTTTTATTAGTATTTCTTAGTATTCATTTTTCATGTATTTGTATTATTCAGTAAAATACTCACTTTCTTAAGCCCGAACTACGTCAAACTTTTTATAAAAGCGCCTAAGTCCATATAACAGCGAAGTATTGTGAAGAGTATTAAATACAAGGTAGTAAGAAACTTAGCCAAACGCAGGTAATAAATCTCCAAATATTGTTCTTTTCGCCCTCTCTTGAAATGCATTTTTTACGTACATTTAAAAAACATGATTTTGAGCCATTTTATTTAAAATTCAAATAAATAAATAAGAGAAATCAATAATAGCATAAGTCAAAACATTTTATTTCAGCATCAAGGAATTGTATCGTAATTACACATGTGGAAAAAAGCTGCTTTTGGCCAAAAAACGTTGTCTTCACTAAATTTGAATCCGATTAAAAAAAGTACCGTGATTAATTAAAATGTTATAGGCAGAGCTGCCAAGTCTCCGGCATTTTGGATACCGGCATTTTAATACAGAAAATCTTTTATTAAATAGGGACATTCTGCGGATTTAAAAAATAACTTTTCCTATAAGAAAATTCTGCTGTGCAATAAGCGGGGGCTTGGCTAGAGTTGCAAAAAGTCGGTTTATTCCCGGGTTTATTTCCAATAGACCAGGTTTATTCCCAGGTTTATTCCCAAGAAACCGAATTATTCCAAAAAATCCCGGGTTTTTTCCAGGTTTATTCCTAAAAACCCGGTTTATACCCGGGTTTAAACCGGGTTTTTTCTAACCTTTGCAACGCTAGGCTTGGCATCTCTGTATAGGAATATTTCGTAACCTCCTTTTTAACCTTAAAAAAAGCGACGACCATTTTTCGGGTTCAAAAAGTATTGCTAATTGTTCCATTTTGCATACAAAGTACTGATTGTAATATTGATACATCTATGGTGATAAATTTCCAATAATTTTTCAAATCCCATTTATTTCATTAAAAATATAAATCTTTTATTCATTTAGTTTAAAATAAATGGTTTTTAACTAATTTCATAATAATTTTGAAATATCACTTTTCATTGGCCATCTTTTTAAAGCATTTAGAAAATGGTTGTTGTTTTCAGTCAAATATAGACTTTGGTCAGTCCGCATTTTATTATATTATTATTATTATTTATAAATGGTGGAGAAATATTCATACTTAATCCATAACGTACATAATATATGACTCTGTTATTACATAAGTCATCTTTTTATTATCATAAAAATTATGTTTTTACTGATTTTTATTAACTCAATAGGAAAAAATTTGTGCTTTGAGCAATAGATGTCCGCATTTCATTTATTTATCTATTTTAACAAAATTCTTTGTATTGAGAAGAATTTTTATTTAAATAGCAAATCCAAATGTCGCTGTTAATAAAGAAGAAAGTTACAAAAAAAGTTACAAAACGAGTAGACGCATACTATCAAAAATTTAAAAACGACGAATCCAAAAAAGACGTCGTATGAAATATCATCTTTGAAAGCAAAAAACCGAGGTCTGATTATCGAGCCTACTGATTATAAAATGTGCATTACATAAAAAAAAAGTACTGCAAATATTGATTTTTTTTTTTTTTTTGTGCAGTTTTGGCTTCGGAAGGTGCGCTATGTTGCAAAAAGATATAAGCGACTATGAAAACACACTTGGTAAACGTTCATGCTCTGATTTACAAATAAATATGGCACATATATGCCCTATACACACCGAGGTACCTAATTGGTGCCAAAATGGCGTTCAGTTGCCTAGCATGCTAGTTATCATATAAATGTTATAATAAATTGTTTGTTCTAAAAATATTATCATTTATTGATTGTTATTTCTTTTTTTTAATACCAGAAAATGTTTCGTTTATTCCTTTCTTTTCATTTTGAAATAAATAAATAACGTGTTATTACAGCATGCTATATGTATCTGGTAATCAAAACGATGTTTTCGCCTAATTGGCATAAAATATCTCGCCAAACCCGGTGCTTTTATCTCTAGTATATTATTTCAAGTATTTTATTTATGTATACTATAATTGTTTTTACATACCACGTACTTCTTGTATATAAAAATAGGTAAGTGGCTCCTTTATGCAGTATAAATCTTTAAAAAATAGCTCCCGTTGCCCCTTTTTGGATCGAATTAAAAAAAAAAAATCAATGTCTAATTCCAGTATTGCTCCCAGGTATGCATACACATTCCAAATTTCAAAGTTATATGCCAACAGGAAATGGATGAAAAATGGGAAAAGATGTCACATATGCACCAGGGTACATAATTGGCGCCAAAATAGCATTATTTTACCTCACATGGTAACCCGGCTTTATTTATTTATTATTTGTTTATTTACCCATAAAATGTTTATTTACTTTCATTTCCTTTTTTTAATTATATAAAATATTTCTTTTTATAGTTATTAATTATTATTATTATTTTATTTACTGTAAGTTCTTTTTGAAAATTAGAAAATTATTTAAAAATGTGTATGTAAGCGTTATTTGAAAACGGAGTTTTCGCCAAATGGGCTTTGAAAAAAATTGCGCCAAATCTGATGCGCTTGTGGTATCCGTGCCGAAAAATTAGTGACCAGAATTGACTTCCACACCCAAACAAAATATAAGTTAAAAGAAAACATGCAATAAAAATAAATATAAAGGGAAAATTATGTTGTCGGGCCATTATATGCCGACAGATAGCGATACTGGTCCAGCAAAAATAACTGGAATCGTAAGCTGTATTGCATCGCAAATAGTAACTTTTAAAATGATATTCATATTTTCGAATTAAAATGTTTTATAATAATTCTTTGCTAACATAATAATTTAAAATAATGTTTCTTTACTTTAAAATGCATTTCTAATATTTAAAATAGTTTTTGTAAAATAATTTGTATTTTTATATTTCACTTATTTAATTGTGTATTATTTTATTGTGCATCTTTTGACTGTAACTGTACCTTCTACCAGTTAACATTTTTTTTTCCTAATAAAGTTTGCGTGCTTGTTCTAAAAATTTAATTTTATCGTTATTTTTATTTAAAAAGTATGTAGTGTGAATAAGATTGGTTTTAAAGATTAGTTATAAAAGTTATTATTCTTGTTAGCTACACGTACTAAAATCGGTAGCTACAATTGGTGACCCTCGTTAACATAACTTATTCAAAATGCCTCTTACCGACCAAAACTCCGGATCAGCAGAAGCTAGCAAAGTTAGCATCAAAATTCCCCCATTTTGGACAGAAAAACCTGAAATGTGGTTTGTTACAATTGAAGCGCAATTCAAGATAGCCGGAATTACGTGCGACGAAACTAAGTTCAATTATTTGATCGCACAGTTGGACCCGAAGTTTATGGAGAATATATGGGACATAATTCAAAATGACACTCCAAATACGTATGCAGCCGCGAAAGACAGACTTTTAAGCACTTTTAAAGAAAGCGAAAATTTGCGCATCAAACGACTTCTTACTGGACTGGAATTAGGAGATTTGAAGCCCAGCCAACTCTTACGTAAGATGCAAGCATTGGGCGATACGAAGGACGTTTCAGACAAAGTGCTCAGAACTCTCTGGTTAGAAAAGCTCCCGGATTCAGTGAAAAACATAATTGTTGTCAGTGATGAAGATTTAGAAAAATTGGCCAAAATGGCTGATAAAATCACTGAACTGAACCCTAATATGGAACTTGCCAAAGTTGATAAAGAGACTCCCAGCTATGCAGCCCTCTTGGATAAGATCTCCAGCTTGGAGCAGCAGATTGCAAGTTTGCATGTTCAACGAGCTCGTAGTCGTACTCCTCATCGCCGTGCTGGCAGATACAGAAGTCAATTAAAAAGCGTTATGATCCTGATGGTAAGTTTTGCTATTACCACTTGAGATTTGGAAAAAAATGTCTTCCTGAGAAATGTAAACAACCCTGTAGTTGGCAACAAGCGGAAAACTCCTCCCAGCAGTAGAGTCAGCGGCAAGTCCTGCTGCAAAGAACATAGATTGCCGCAACTACAGACTATTTGTTCATGACAAAAAAACTGGTGTGCGCTTCTTAGTCGATAGTGGTGCTGATGTGTCCTTGGTTCCAGCAAACGTAAAAGCAGAACAACCATGCTCATATGTGTTATATGCTGCCAATGGTACTGAAATACCAACTTATGGTATAAAAACACTGACACTAGATCTTGGTTTACGACGTGCATTTCAATGGCCATTCATAGTAGCCAAGGTGAGTAAAGGAATCATTGGTGCTGATTTTCTGCATCATTTTCATTTGCTTATTGACATACATAAACGTAAATTAATTGATGGCATCACACAATTGTCTGTAAAAAGTGAAATTTCAACAATTTCTGATGAGTGTTTTATAACTACGTTTGATCGTACATCCCAATTTAGTGATTTATTAAATTTATATCCTGATATTACGAAACCTAATATTTTAAATAAATCAGTTAAACATGAAGTTAAGCATTACATTGAAACAACAGGTCCAACAGTGTATTCCAAGGCACGACAACTAAATCCTGAAAAGCTTGCGTTGGCCAAACAGGAGTTTCAATTCATGCTTGACAATAACATAATCCGACCTTCAAAATCCCAATGGGCCAGTCCCCTTCATTTGGTTAATAAAAAAGATGGCACCCTAAGACCTTGTGGGGATTATAGAAGATTAAACGACAAAACCATTCCAGACAGATACCCCATACCCCGAATTGAAGATTTTCATAACATATTAAAAGATACAGTTATTTTCTCTAAGCTTGATTTAATCAAAGCATATTATCAAATTCCAATAGCTGAAGAAGACAAGCCCAAAACTGCAATAATTACCCCATTCGGATTGTTTGAGTTCAATGTCATGAGTTTTGGCCTCCGGAATGCTCCTGCCACGTTCCAGCGATTTATTAATCAAGTTTTTCAGGGGTTAGATTTTTTGTTTCCCTATTTGGATGATGTGCTAGTTGCTTCGAGCTCAGAAGCCGAGCATAAGGAGCACCTAAAAATAGTATTTGAGAGATTAAATAAGTATGGCCTGCGCATTAATGTTGCAAAATCAATAATGGGAGTTAACCAAATTGAATTTTTGGGATACCTCATTAATGAGAAAGGTTCCTCACCCCTTCCAGCTAAAGTCCAAGTTATCCTAGATTATAAATTGCCAGAAACCCTGCACGATCTACGTACCTTTCTTGGTATGATTAATTTCTATCGCAGATACCTGAAAGATGCAGCACAAACCCAAGCACTGCTTCATGAGATGTTAAAAGGTGCAAAGAAAAAAGATCGCAGAAAAGTCCCTTGGACAGATGAAAGTATCCAGCAATTTGAAAAGTGCAAAGCTGATCTAGCTAATGCTGCACTTCTGTGTTTTCCAAAACCTGGACTCCCATTATCTCTATGCACAGATGCTTCAGATTGGGCAATTGGTTCAGTCTTAGAACAATTTGAAGACAACATGTGGAAGCCAATTGGTTTCTATTCGAAAAAACTTAACGAAACTCAGAAAGATTACAGTACGTATGACCGTGAGTTATTGGGAATCTATCTTTCCATCAAACACTTTAAATACCTTTTGGAAGGTCGCGAATTCACAATTTGGACAGATCATAAGCCTTTAATATTTGCTTTCAAACAGAAAAATGAAAAGGCTTCTCCAAGACAGTTGCGCCAGCTCCAGTACATCTCTCAATTCTCTACCAACATCCAACATATTAGTGGCAAAGATAATGTGGTTGCTGACACCTTGTCCAGAATAGAAACAGTCTGTGTTATCGACTATGATGAAATAGCTCAAGAGCAAAGTAACGATGCAGAATTCAAAGAATTATGTTCTAGTGACACATCTTTGGACTTCAAACCTTACACTCTGGCATCTGGAAAAACATTATGGTGCGATACCTCCCACAACAAGATTCGCCCATATATTCCTCTCAAATTCAGGAGAGAACTCTTTCATCAAATCCATGGCTTGTCACACCCAGGCATAAAATCTACCGTTAAAGAGATGGCTGCCAGGTTCATTTGGCCAGGAATCAACAAGCAAGTAAAAGAATGGGCTCAAACCTGTATTAATTGTCAAAAGACCAAGGTAAATAGACATACCAAATCTAAATTTTCTACTTTTCAAGAACCTGATGAAAGATTTAATGTTGTGCATATTGATTTAATTGGACCTTTGACTCCATCTAATGGACATATTTATTGTTTAACTTGCATCGATAGATTTTCTTGTTGGACAGAAGTTGTCCCTTTGCCTGAAAATAGTGCTGAAACAGTGAGCAAAGCATTTTATGAACATTGGATTTGTAGATTCGGTGTGCCAGGAACAATCATAACAGATCAAGGTAAACAATTTAAGTCTCGGTTGCTCAAAAACTTAGCAGAAATTTGTGGTGCAAAACTTCGAACATCAACACCATACCATCCACAGTGTCAGGGCAAAGTTGAACGCTTTCACAGAACTTTAAAAACAGCTATTAAAGCACACAACAATGTGAAATGGACTGAAATTTTACCAACAGTGCTTTTAGGACTAAGATCAGTTATCAGAAGTGACACGAATCATTCTGTAGCACAGATGGTTTATGGTACAAATATTAGACTGCCAGGTGAATTTTTTGATAAACCAACAGTCAGTACAGATTCTGACACTTTTGTGACTCAGCTACAGAATTATATGGAGCAATTAAAACCTATGCCTACAAAACAGGCAACACAAAAAACAATATTTGTACATAAGGATTTAAAATCTTGCTCCCAGGTGTTTATTAGGGTAGACCGAGTAAAAAAACCGCTAGAACCGGCCTACCAAGGACCCTTTTTGGTAGTCCATAAATATGATAAATATTATACTTTGAAAATAAAAGGCAAAAATGTCAATATCTCAATTGACCGGCTTAAGCCAGCCTATATGTTGACACATGATGAAATTCCAGAGAATACTAACATGCCTAGTCACTCCCATACTCCACAAGTCATTTCTGATGATCAAATATTGCCTTCAACAACACGTTGTGGCAGAAAAGTTAATTTGCCAGTTCGCTTTAAAGATTGATTGTCATTTTTTATTCTTGATAAATTTATGATTGTGTTATAATATTTCTTAAATTCTTTTATATATACTTTTTATATTTCTCCTATTCTTGCTTAGTTTATGATATGATTTATAATATTGAATTACATGTTTAAACTAGCATGGTTTCATATAGTATTTAAGTCGAGTAAATAGTCTTCAATTTTAGTAACCATTAATATTTATAATCTCATAGATTTCAGATAATTTTCTTTTATATGAGATTATTTAAACTTACTACAAGACGTTACTCTAATAAAAATTTTATGATATAATTTATAAATATTACTTTTTTTTTCTTTTTTTCCTCCAAGGGTGGATAAAGTTGCATTTATAGTTGTTGCATTTATAGTTGTTGCATTTAAATTAATAACAATTCTATACTAGTTTAAAATTAATGTCTCACTGAAAACAGAAATAGATTTTTGTGGATATATACGATTATTATTATTATTTTCATTAAATTATTTGCATTATTATTTTGAAATGTAATTAATTATTCTCTATCATGGTTTCTGTTATCGTAACTTAGTTACTGGTAGGGGAGTAATGTCGGGCCATTATATGCCGACAGATAGCGATACTGGTCCAGCAAAAATAACTGGAATCGTAAGCTGTATTGCATCGCAAATAGTAACTTTTAAAATGATATTCATATTTTCGAATTAAAATGTTTTATAATAATTCTTTGCTAACATAATAATTTAAAATAATGTTTCTTTACTTTAAAATGCATTTCTAATATTTAAAATAGTTTTTGTAAAATAATTTGTATTTTTATATTTCACTTATTTAATTGTGTATTATTTTATTGTGCATCTTTTGACTGTAACTGTACCTTCTACCAGTTAACATTTTTTTTTCCTAATAAAGTTTGCGTGCTTGTTCTAAAAATTTAATTTTATCGTTATTTTTATTTAAAAAGTATGTAGTGTGAATAAGATTGGTTTTAAAGATTAGTTATAAAAGTTATTATTCTTGTTAGCTACACGTACTAAAATCGGTAGCTACAATTGGTGACCCTCGTTAACATAACTTATTCAAAATGCCTCTTACCGACCAAAACTCCGGATCAGCAGAAGCTAGCAAAGTTAGCATCAAAATTCCCCCATTTTGGACAGAAAAACAAAAGGAAATCCCCATATTATTTCAGGTTTGCTAGTAAAGGAAAACAAAAATTTGAAAATAAAAAATTTTTCTTGCTCTTGCAAAGCTGAAGCAAGCGAATCATGCAAGCATTGTGTTGCTGTCATGTTATTTTGCCATGAGTAAATCAAATGTACTTTTTTATATTATAGATCTAAACTTTGTGTATAAAATTTTGATTTTAGATAATTTTAATACAAAGAACCCAACGTTGCATGCGTTATAGAACTGTTTATTTATTTATTATAGAACTGTTTATTTATTTATCGGCCTTTTAAACACCAATTTCAGCGGAAGATATCAGTTCTATTTCGTTTCAGACTTTGTCCGCGAGAGGGCGTCTATTTCATTTCAAACGCGAATTAAGAGATTATCACAAAATCTCAAAATCAACGTTTTTATGACATTTTTTTTAATATAAAAAAATAACATTTTTATTTTCCTGCATGATTAAATTTCAAAATGTTTTATTGCATTCAATATTTTTGAGTGCGTAAATGATTACTATTTACTCCATGTACTGATTTGGTTATCTACGAAAATATCCAGCTGGTGAAAATCACGCGCACCAAATTTCTGTGACGTATGCAAATAAATTGTGCTTTTTTATCAGTTTTTTTAATATAACTTTTAAACTATTTGGAACTAATTTTTCGTATGTAGTGCATTCACCAGATTACCTTCATAGGTACCTATTGGTACAAACAGAATCAAAATCCGACAAGTACTTTTTGAGATTTGCTTGACGAAAGAATTTTTTTGACTTTTAATATCGTTACGTATCTCTGAGTATAAAGACTTCGCTTCGCTCAGACAACAAGCTTATAGTATGATGATTCTATATGCGTATGTTGCACCAAATTTAGAATTGAGGCAAGTAGGCATGGTAGAAATTGTTACTAAATTTTAATACTATATTAACTTAAATAATTGCTTTTGGTTTTTATTATAAATATCCAAAGAAGATAAATTGTATACCCTCTTCGTTTCTGAAGCAAAAATAATACTATAAGTGATTTTCATTGATTTTAAACTAATAATGATAACATAGATGACAGGAAAAAAAATATTCTGGAAATTGATACATTAGGGGTTTACTAATTTAGGTTGACAGATAATTATCTAAAATTACAAATTCACTTAAAGTATCAAGTTTATTTATCACTAACCTAAATTCGCACAATCACAAAGGGAAGGCCTCTTAAACAAGCGAATTTACATACGAATCCCTAAAACTTTTTATTGTAAAAGGTTTAAGTTAGACAATTAAGAAGAGTTTTCAATTTCCTCGCCACACTGTATAAAAAATTTGCAAATTCAGAGGAAAATGACATCTATCTTATGAGGTAATCACCATAGACGTTGTCATTTATTGGTTTTTTTCTAAAAGAAAAAAAAAACCAGCTTTTACGAAATGAAGACAAAATAAAAAAAATCATTTAGTTCATTTTTTGGGAAGAGGGAAAATAATATAGGTCCACATATATGAAGCAGGTACATAGAGGATAAACAACAAAGAGCGTGTTATACATGTGCTGTTTAGAATAATCGTCACAAATTTTCTATAATTTTAAACTATGTGAAATGCGTTCTTTGAGATTACATGTTTAGTATTTGACAAATTTCTGTGTTATTCAGATTTTAAAAAGTTTATCTTCAAATTCACTGCATCGCAAAGCTTTGAATAACAATAAAGTCTGATAGTTTGAAGAAATTTAAAAAACATCAACCGTGTTGTTGTGACTGGTTGTAATATATTTAAAAAAATGAAGTTTAGTGCGAATATATAAATATCTCGAATACCTATTGTCAACTAAGAATAAAATGTTTCTATCTTGCCAAAACTCGTTTTCCACTTAGAACAAGTCAGAAAATCAGCATGCTCCTCTGTACGTGCTGTTATTAAAGTTTGCAAAATCTTTTGTTATTATTAAGTTCATATAAGAGTAAAGACAGCAATTCTACAAAATCATAGTTCGAAATAATATTTTCATAATTTTTTGCATTTAAAAAATCGATAGAATTATACTCTTAAACGTCGCGACGTGCTTAGAATAAGAGTTCAAGTGAAATGTCATTGATTAATTAAAATAAACATAGATGGACTCTAAAATATTTATTACTATTTATTTTTTAATATAATAACATCAAAAAGCAACTTCCATTTATTCAGACTAATTAATAGAAACGTCTCGAAATTAATGAATTTACATAAATTAAATATATGATTTAAGTGAACACAAACTATCTTAAATACTTTAGTATGTCAAATATGAACCCGAAAGCCTTCCACTTTTAGTGTGCTATTTAAAAAGGGTGGGGAAGAGAAAGAGAAAAGGAGTATATAAAAATTAAGACAAAAAATTTATTATTATATTGAAATTAAATAAAGCTTTTTACTGGTTTTTCATTGTTTTTTCTGCATTTCTGAAAGTAGAAATCAGGCATTACTTCTAAGTTACACCCTGATTCTAAGTATGTTTTTTGCGTTTGTTTTGTTCTACATATTCAGAACTGAATAGCCAGATTTCACGAGATTTTCTTCATTTTTAACGAAACCATTTCCTGGGAAGCATTCTGAGCAAATATTTCGTCAAATTGAGTAAATTTGTTCTTTTGCTTAGTTGACGAAACCATTTCTGAAAAGTGCTTAGAGTGAATATTTTCTCATTTTGAATTAATAGGTTTCTTTGCTTGTTTTGCTGAAATTACGTCAAAAGTGCTGATTCAAAAAGTGCAATAAAATGGCTGGTGATGCCATCTATTTAAAAGCTCAAAATCTTCTGTATTTATCGACAGGGAAGAAAGTACGATCTTCAGTGGGATTCGATCTACAATCTCCTGCGTGGAAGACCCTCGCCCTACCTATTACGCGAGAGTGTCCTCGAATGGGAGTGATTTTAAATGTATGTAGTGGGTTTTGCTGTGTGTTTATATTTTTATAAGGTCGATTGTAAATTTTTGGATATTGTTTTAATTCTTGCAAGTTTTAATTAATAAGGCTAATTTATTATTTTCGTTTTATTATGATTAAAGTTAATAATAATTTGGCTTGATTAATAAATTTAATACAGAAATTTTCTTTGCTTAATGAAAGATTAGAATACGGTCTGTTTAATTTGTTGTTGAGAAAAAACGAATTTTAAAGTGCATATTGGGAAGATTTTATCAACGATTTAGATGGTTAAGATTTTAACACTTTACTTTTTATAGAGGGAGAGGGATGAATATTTTTTATTTGATTAATATAAGAATGTATCTTTTAAATAAAATAAATACTGAAATTTTGAAGTTTTACTGACCTTTTTAAACAATTTTGTAGAACACAAAAAATGTATTTGTTTAGATGTAAAACATATTGAAGAATGCAAATAAATAAATAAATAATAAACAATCCTAGAAATTTACACAAGTAAAAGATAAAAAATAAAAAAAATAAAAAATAAATGCAGAAATGACTACGTATATTTTAGAATTTTCTGAAAAAATACAAAGTTCTGTTATTTAAATAAATTGTGACAGGAATGACACATTCGCCATATTATCAACTTTCTAAAATAGCAGGATTTTTGGAGGTACAAAAAGGTGCCTGTCCGCAAACAGCTATCCCAGCTATGACCTTAAAGTGCATTAAAATCTGTTCGCGAGTGAAGAAAAATATCGGTGGAATATTTGAGAGTTTGCGACGAAATTGTTGTCAAAAACAACGAAATACAGCTCAAGGATTTTTTGAATAGCCAAATTTGATAGTTTTATTCCCGACAGTGTAATGAGATCCAATCTTTACGACTTTCAAATTGAAATTTCATTTTATCCTTGACATCATATGAGATACCAATTATCCCTGCCAAGTTTTACTCCACTAATCACTAGTTGAAAGTACCCAATTTTAAATCATTATTTTCATGTACTGTATAAAATAGTTTCTGACTAATGAACAATGTTCCTAAGTAGAATTGTTTGCAAAACTTTCCAATATATTTAATCATTTTAAAACGCAAAGGCACTTAGTCTTGACCATTAAAAGAGATTTTGACTCAACAGTGTTTTCCACTTTCCTATGTATGCATATTAAATTATAGGAGATTGTTGCCCGTTGTTGACATATTTTTCCCTTTTCCCATACTGTCGCATCTGGAAATTCGGTTCAAAACGTCAATAGTGATATTATACCTTGACAGATTATCTGCCTTTATGAAAAAACGAAAGAAAAAGAACTCTAACATACATTTTCGAAAAGAGCAAGTGCCAAATTTGTGCATTTCAGAACAAAATTCAATATAGAAATATATTAGAAAGAAGCTTCATTAGATTTGAGAATAAGATTGTTACATGCTTCACATTAATGAGAAGTTAAAATTACAAAAATAATAATTCATGTAAATATTATTATTATAGTAAATACTACGTAAATGAACATTCCTTAATCAAAATTTCATTAAATTAAGGGTTGTTTCCAATATACAATTTTTTTTGTGTTTTGTCCTTAGTTATTTAATACATAAAAGCAATTGTTTTCATTAACCAGTGTTACACATAAATAGTATACGTTGCAATATTTTTGTTTGTGTTTCTCGTTTTATAATGTTGATAGATTTTTTTTTTTAATTTACACAAAAATTGATTCTTTTTTAAGCACTATAGTGTATATGATTCTGTTGAATTGAATCAAGGATGTGAAGTGAACCTTTTTATGAAAATCAATGTATAAAAGTATAATCATTAATACTTACAACTCTCTATTTTTAAAGTGCATGTTTGTGTATCATGGGGATAGGACTCAAATTTCATGGCACATGATAATAGCAGTGTTAATCTGTAAAGAAATTTTTAGAATGATTAAATGCATTATAATTTATAATTAGAAATTAAAAAAAATTATATTTATCTAATACTGTCTCATCATAATCCATGATGGTGATATTTTACATACATTGTATAAATCCGTAATGTTTCAGAAAATAACGAGAGCAAGATACAAAGAAAAGCAAAATAAGGAATATTGATAAAAATTATAACAAAACATACTTGACCATATACAAAATAGTTTTATCCCTATACAGCCATATATAGTGGTTTGGTATCGTCATTTCTTGGAAGGTGACTCGTTTGGCATTCTTAAAAAAAGAGTCTGGACGCCACATTTTCTTGAGCCAGCTGACTGGAAGTAGGCGGTACTTCGTTGTCATGTTCTCTGGTAAAAGTAGGCGATGGTCTTTCCAGCTCTGAGACATAAATATGTCGGCAACGTACGTCTGTAAATAGATAATATTAAAAATAAGTTCAGGTAAACTAATGGCATTGAGTTCACAGACTATTCGCAGTAATTGTGCATTATACTCTTATTTGTGACTATTATTCATAAAATAGTACTCGCACTTTTTAAGCAAAATAATATATAATCAGGAGAAAGCCCTATTAGAATTAACCGGTAATTTAAAATTAGAAAAAAAACCCGAGAATTCTGCATGAAAAACTCAAATATCTAAATTTAGAGAGCTTTAAGCCCCGCTTTCCTTTAATACATAACCAAAGAAATTCCAAATCGAGTGAACGAACTGTCTTATGAAAATGAATCAGCATACCAAATTTGACTCATAAATTTGTTCAATTCCATGTCATATACAATAAATATAAATTTGATAAGACTTATAGAAATTTTACCTAAATCAATAACACTTATTTGAATTTCCAGCTTTAATACATTCCTACTTAATAAACGCATAATTAATAAAACAAAAAAAAGGACTTTTTTGTTTTAAAAATGCTAAAAGTTGTCAGAAAGAAGTTTTATCCGCATACAATATTATTAGAAGGACCATTCGACGGAAATTTGCGAACCTCGGTTAATGATCGCGCATTAACCGATTTTTCATCGGTCTCTTCATTCGCATTTTAAAGGGGTTTGACTGTAATAGTCTGTTTTTAATTTTACAATATTGATGGGTTTTTTTTTCTCCTAGAAAGAACCAAAAGGAGCCTCTCGCCTTAACAAAAAAATATGATATCATATTACAGAAAACTAGATTGCCAATTACTATATACCAACTTCTTTGTCGAAAGTAATTCTTAAAAAATGCAATTTGTAAAATATTGAAATAATATTGAAAATAAAATGCAATATTAAATATAACTGTTACCCTTTAATAAAATATAATTTATTTAAAATCATTTGTATTGTTTATTTTTTTTATTTAATTTATTTTACCTTAAATAAGGATTTAAATCTCGAGGCTGCGCGTTTCTTTGGGTTGGCGCTGTATACATGTACTGATATTTAACTGTGTGTTGCATAGAAATACAGGGTTATTACAAAATAAATCATCGGGTTTTGATACGTTACTACTTGCGAACTAGGAAGCGTATATGTTTGAATGACAGCTCAAACTAGAGGGCGTTAACTACAATTTTGCGCTGCGTATGTGTTATGCGCATGTAGTTGCCCTGGTTGCTGCGCAAACGTCATATTCAAAATGGCAACTGGGCAGGAGAAAGCATTTTTTGAATTAGAATTTTCAAAGTGCGAATCGCTTAAATCGCTTATAATCGTTCAGAGAGCATTTCGGAAGGCATACAAATTCAAACTACCAACCCGACAAAGCATTCTGCGCTGATATCGACAGTTCAAAGAAATCTACCAGAAATTTTGCCTTTACAAAAACAACCGGTTGAAAATTTTAACTCACAAAACGCTTTCTGCTTCCAGTTGCCATTTTAAAAATTATATTCGTACAGTACCCACGGCAGCCACATGCGAATGACACATACGTAGCGCGAAACTGTAGTTAATGCCCTCTCGTTTGAGTTGTCATCGAAACGTATACGTTTTTTAGTTCGAACATAGTAACATGTCTAAACACGATCATTCTTTTGTAATAACCCTGTATATTAATGAATGAAAAACAGAAAATATAAATGTAAAACAAATATTTAAGTTCTTACCATTGAGCCTTCGTCAATGGTGTCGATGCTTAGTACTGTTACATGAAACCTGACTTTTGTAGCCTTACCTACGAGAAATATCAATTTCCATCAATAAAAGAAAATATCATTAATACACATATTTACACTTGTAGAGTTGTATATTATAGTCTTAAAAGCATATTATATAATAAATGTATTGTTTAGATACCTCTATGTTTTGGTGGCTGTAGGTTGTCATACTCTTTGTAATTCTGAGGCAGTATGGAATCAAATTCTAAGCTCTGCAAACTGGAAAACAAAAAAATTATGAGTTTAAAAATATTTGAACTTTTATATTTAAAAACATCGTCAAACAAAATTTTTAATTTTGTTATTTTATCTTACATTTCTTATTAATTTATGGCACTGTGGGTTTCACAATTTAGCAATTTAGGAGTACTAGCATGAAAAGAACAGTGTTAAGTAAAGAATAATTTGGAAATTGGTCTAAATGACCCTTACCTTCGAATTTATTTTTATTTTTATTTTTTTTATTTTTTATTTTTTATTTTTTTTTGTAATTGATTCACATTTCTTAATCAGGAGGAAAAAAAATTAAAAATGCTTGTTTTTGTTTGTCAATTTATTAGTAGATGTTTAAATATAAATCCACGCATAATTCTCAAAGATTTGTCTTGGCTTTTTTCTTATTTTTTTAATAGATATATATACACAGGGTTCTCGCTGGCGCTCGCTATTGCGTTATATCGCAAGAAGTTACTTCATTTGGCGAGTAAATTAACAATCACACATGCCAAATTGCGGGTGCTCAATTTCTGTATTTTTGCTGAAAAAGAAAATTTGCTGAATTTCCTGCCGACAAAATTTTGCGGCGTTGAATTTGCCATTTACCGTATTGTTTATGTCAAATTCTTTTTCGGTTATAGTCGAAATCTCGGAGCGATTTACCGCTAAAAGAATACGAGAAACATTTATATATTTAGAAGACACTTAAAATGTACATATTTCTAATAGCTTCTATAGCTATAGAATTTTGTATTAGAATAGTACATTGTGAGTTCACATTGTTCTGTAACATTAACCAATGCAATCAGTAACAGAATATTTTCCACATTGCTTGCATATTACACAAAGAACAACGTTGCATTATGTAGTGCATAGTGTTTGTATTACACTTCATAGTTACAAGAATTATTACAAACATTTCCTGATAATAAGCAAGGACCTACAGCAAATCCTGTCGTATCAGTTTTTTTAGCGGTACTTCAATATGTTACATCTGGAATTCATTTATTCAAAAGATTTTTTCATATTTTTATTAATCCGACTTAATTTTATTGATGAAGTCGTCTATACATTCTTTTTAATATTCAATGTACATAAGATACTTGAATTTATCTAATTTTTTTTAAAGAAATATGAGAATTAATATACGAGGGCAATTCGGAAAGTAACCTCTGTTTATGAATTAAAAAAAACTAATGAAAGGAAACATGTTTTATTACTTACGTATGAAAGACACGTTCTTCAGCTACTTCTCAACATAATTGCCGTATTAATTAAAACAATTATCATAACGGTAAATCAGCTTTGAAATTCCATCGTCACAGACTTCTGCCACCGTCCTATTCAACTGCGATTAGTTTTAAATTCAACTCGCACCACTCTTTCAATTCAAAGAATTTTAACATATTTTTCTATACAATTTGCTGATAAATGTACTACCAAAAATGTTTTAAAAAATAGTGGGTCAAGTAAAAAATTACGAGAGCAATTCGGAATTTGTCAGTATGAATAAAAGAACATGTTAAAGTTCTTTGGATTGAAAGAGTGGTGCGAGTTGAATTTAAAAATAATCGCAGTTGAATAGGCCGGCGGCAGAGGTCTGTAACGATGGAATTTCAAAGCTGATTTACCGTTATGATAATTGTTTTAATTAATACGGCAATTATGTTGAGAAGTAGCTGAAGAACGTGTCTTTCACACGTAAGTAATAAAACATGTTTCCTTTGATTAGTTTTTTTTAATTCATAAACGGAGGTTACTATCCGAATTGCCCTCGTATTTTTTTGAAATAATTACAAATGTAAAAATTTCAAAGCTTTTATTCCCGGAGCAACCAAATAATGTAAATAAAGTCTTTGTGTGCATGAATATTAACTGGATTTCATTCTTGCGATATCCCATACTGTTTTAAATTTTCATATTTTATTTTATTAACTGTTTTTACAATTCGTTGATTAAACGATATAAAATTTTATTTAAACCACATGCTTCTCTGTTCAAAGTAAATAGTAGAAATAATTTATAATTTTCTAGCGATGAAAACTCTTCCCCGCAGATATTTGTTATGTTGCCTACACATGAAAGAAACGGAATTTTGTTCGATAGAAAATTAACTGATGTATTTCACCTTTTCAACATAGTTATATTTTTACTTTCTTCTATTTTTACGAGAAGAAAGTAATGGAATAGTGATAACATTCGAACTCCGGATTTCGACGGATTTACACGTTTTAAAGATCAGAGATTCCATACAATGTTTTTTTACAAAATGTCTGTCAATGAATCGATGTTTGTCTGTCTGTATGTCACATAAATTTCACAGGCACTCTATCTCAAGAATTAATACATGGAATTTCACAAAATTTTAGATTCTGTTAGGCTCTTATATAAAATAAATTTGATTAGTTTTTGGTGTCTATTGCCCAACAGGTGGAGCTGGTGTGTTGCCTTTTTCAGGATTTCCACAATAGGTATATCTCAAAAAATAATAGGCGATTTTCATAGAACTTCAGATTCTGTTAATACTTGATACATGATTTTGATTAAGTTTTGGCGAAAATCGTTCAACAAGTGGTGCATCTATGCGGCATTATTCATGATTATTACATTAGCTCTCTCTCGGGATCTAATGCACGAATTTTCATCAAAGTTCAGATTCCGTTAGTCTGTGATATAAGTTAGTATTATTTAGGCTTTGGAGTAAATCACTCATGCGGTTTCTCTGCTATGCGGCATTATTCACGATTATCACATTAATTCTATCTCAAACTAATACACCAATTTTCATGAAATTTCAGATTCAGTTAGTCCCTGATATGAATTAATATTCCTTAGTTTGTGGAATAAATCGCTTAGTAGATGGCACTTCTATCCAGATTTTTTACGATTTTGGAGATGATTCTATCTCAAATATTATTACACGGATTTTAATCAATCTTTAAATTCAGTTAGAGTTTGAAATAAGTCGTTGCAGATTAGATTTTGGTGTCAATAACCTAATCGGTGATGCTACCATGCTTAATTTTTCTGGAACTATTAACATATTAACGTGTATGAGATAGAAGAATGTTTTGGGATTGCCACATCTGATTACTTTAATTTCAGTTATGAATTTAACAATTTAAAAATTTAAAAAAAATGAAACGCAAAAAAAAAAAAAAAAAAAGAAAATCAATTTTTGCGCATAAAATTTGGTTATATATGGCGACTCAATGAGTACATTTTTTATTTATAACATTTTATTTCTTTAAGAATCATAATAGCGAAGTCTATATCCTCCTTATAACTTTGTCTAACTATGCTCATTTTACGGTTTATCAATATTCTTGTATATCATAATAATTTGTAGGATATTGAGTTACAATAATTTATCGCCTGTATCTATATAAATACCAAATTTATGTTGAAATTCCATGATTCGTGTTCTCTCGCCAAATTCACCAGATCAAGAAATAAGCGGATGCGATTTTAAATCATTCCTCCACTAACAAACTACTTGTTAAATATGCAAATTAGATTTCTCGGGTGGAACCTGTAAACATCTCTCCTGTATAACTCGCAGATTGTAAACCCAAGAATGCTTAACAAAACTGCATTAATGAAACAGAGCCTGTGATTTGTTATTTTTATTATTATTACAACGCAAGAATTGACTTTCGTTGCCTTAAACTTGATCAGTATCTGCAATAATCATGAATGTAAGCTAACTGTGTCTCGAACATTCTATGTTTTTAACTCACTGGGTCTCGAACACTTGGAGATTTTTAGCTAATTGGGCCTCAACTCTTGGAGGTTTTTAGCTAACAGGGCCTCGAAATCTTGGAGGTTTTTAGCTAACTGGGTCTGGAACTCGTGACTGATTTTAGCTAACTTGTCACGAACTCGGGGATGATTTTGGCTAACAGGGCCTCGAACTCTTGGAGGTTTTTAGCTAACTGGGTCTGGAACTCGTGACTGATTTTGGCTAACTTGGTCACGAACTTCTGATTGATTTTGGCTAACTTGGTCACGAAATCGTGAAGGATTTTGGCTAACTTATCTCGAACATGTGTATGTTTTTAGCTAACTGGGTCTCGAATTCGCGCTTGTTTTTAGGTAACTGAAATTCGTATTTAGTATATTTTATTGAGTTCGGTTTTATATTCAATTATGATTCTACTTTACTGGGTTGTGTCTAAAATTGCTAGAACTAGTTATTAGTGTAATGTGAATTCTATATTATGTGCACAGTTTTATTTAAAGAAAAAAAAATCTATTACCTTTATTCTATCCAAATAATTTACAATTAAACAAAAAAAAAAAAAGCGTACTTACGTTCTGACTACCGTAAATACACAAGCTTGTAAGAGCCATATTAAGGCAGGTGTATGCAATGTATGCATCTTTGTCCTACAGAGCTGATGTTAGCACATCTTGTTTTCATTTATTTAAACCTAGAATATAAAGATTTCAGAAAAATGTTAATTAATCGAAGCTAAATTTACCCGCATAATATTTTTGAAATAAAGAAAGAAATAGGAATTTGCTAAACAAAAAAGCAGATACAAATCCCCTGGAAGATTATAATGCGCTTCTTTTTAGTTGGTTATTGTTCCCTATTATAGAGGGACATACGTTATCGCAACACTTTTACTTGAATAATTCTTTAATGTTTTAAAATATATTTTGATAACTATTTGTAAATGCAGAGGTCTAATTAGATTCAAGCACGATAAATTACGATGATATGAATGTCATTTAAATTTGGGTTATTTGGGTATCAATCAGGTTCTAAAAATTATATACTAAGAAACGCGAAGGTATTTCCACACTAAAGTTAGATCTAGATCTATGGCAGTTTTTTTCTTCCTTTAAATTTGTTCCTCGCATTTTAATATTTTCATTATTTTTTTTTAATAGAACATATGAAGTCAAAATCTAAAGTTTAACTTTTTGTATTTTACTTACAGATTTTTTTTATAAGGACACATCTAGTTATTTTGTCATAGATGTGTTATATATGTATTTAAAAAATACCATAATTCTTAAAGTTCAATTGCAATATAATAATTTCAACACAAATCTATATTTCGATTACAAAACCATTTCACTATTTTTTTTAACCATTTGAAAAATGGTTGTTGTTTTCGGGAGAATGGACCCGATGATGTTACCACTTTTGAATGATGTTACCACTTTTGAATTTAAATTAAATTCTTTATTTTTAGAAGAATTTTTATTTGAATTTAAATTAAATTCTTTACTTTTAGAAGAATTTTTATTTGAATAGTAAATTAAAATGGTTAAAATCATTGTAATAAAGGAGAAAACTAACAAATTTAAAAATGGGTAGACGGAAATTAACAGATACGGAAAAAGCCGAAGCCAAAGAAATGAATGAACGTGAATATCGCATTCAATGATATTAAACACAGTCAACATGTATAAGTTGCTTATTAGTTTGGCGATTCGTATCATTTGGCGAAATTGGTCGACGGGATAACTGAGTAATACTGTATTTGGTTTGGCGCAAAAACGTCTTTCAATGCAGAAAATGATAAAATCAAAAGATTATTGAGCCGCTGAAAACCAATTACGTGTTGAAAGGCGATCACGAAAAAGGAAGCAATTTAATGCCGAACCGATTAATTGTAAAACATCATGTCGCCAGGGCGACCAATCCACTAGCCATGGCGTTTTACTATCGGTCGGTTCTAACCAGGAAAATTTGAGTGCCAATAGTGATTCTAACAAGCCGGAAAATGTTATAGCTATTACTCTTGATTTTCCACCACCTAAAAAGAAAACTAAAAAGCAATCGGCTTGGGAAAAACTGGGAAAAAACTTTTTTGATTCGATGTCTGATGGACCCATTCACAGATGCATGTGCTGCGATCGATTTTGGTTTAAAACCTCCATCACCAAAATTCTGCTCTGTAAAATCAAACAATATATGCCAAAGTCTTACAAGTATAACAGTATATGCCAAAGCTGTATTTTAATAATGATTACTTTTGCACCAACAATGTTAAATAGTTTGAAATGTTTCTTTCGTCGCCAACTTTTATGCTTGGCGACAATAGAGTGATATAACTTAAACGAACCGTACCTTCAAATTGCAGCATGTATAAAGTCATTTATAGCAGTGGCACGGATAATACACAATAAAACAACTGGTATTTAGCTTAAAATGATAGATGAATGTATCGAGTGAAACATTTTTCAAATGGTTGGGGTAATTTCTTAAATTACAATTTTTTTTTTCTTTTTTGTGAAAGGTGAGAGACAAATTCTTAAATAAATCGGTAAATGTTTAAAATATCTGTCTTGGACATAGCTGAAACAATAATTTATGCGTTTCGGAAAATTTTATCTTATAAAGCTAAGGAAACTTAATATATATATTTTGGATGAATATTTTCGAAATATAAATTATGAATTAATAATGTAATTGATAAAATAATAGTTTTAAAAATTACCATAATTGTAATCCGCATTGTCGAAAACCTTCAAATATAAATTTTTCTCCTTTCTCACCCCAAGTTGTCAATTAAAGATATCCTTTAATTGACATCCTCTATAATTCAATATAGAGGATGTCCGCTCACAACAGCGTCCAATGGCTAATACCTAAACCATTGGTCAGACGTATAATTCCATATGGAAAAATGTTTTTAAAATGATGAAAAGATATTTTCAAAGTCATTTGGATCAATAAAAATATTTCGCAAAGAGTTATAAAATTTAACTGTTATACGCCCTTCCCCGTATCCTTCCCAATCATGCACAAGATGAAGAAATGGTAGCGCAATCTCCCGTTTAATTTTTAAAAAAATGTATAATCTTGCAATTATATAAAAAGAAAAGATTTTTTCAAGAATCAAAAGTAAATTTGCTGCATGTATTTTTGATGTTTATTGATATGTGAGGTATATTGATGTCTCTGTATATTGACTTGTTAATTCATAGATGTAACAATTTCCTTATTTATGGAACATTAGACAGCATATTATCCATAATTTAAACTAAGTCTAACAGCAGATTTTATGTTTATACAAAAAAAATTTAACACAAAACAATGAAGTGGGAAGGAACGGGACCTGTCTAATTCCTTTTCCTAAATAAGATTAATGTAATTTGCTAACATCCAAGCATTTTCAGAGGATAATATATTATTTACAACATTGATAATGTACTCATTTACTTCAAAATGTAAATAAATTGAATTGCTGATTTTTTAATGCCATCTATGACTGACAAACCTGAATTTTCTTATAGTCATGAAGATACTGAAATTTTATATTATGACACATACATTATAAACCTACAGCCTTTTATTGTATATGTAGCCGGCACTAGACTATTTATACATTATAGCTTTCTTTTATTGCTCCTTCATACCTCCATGTTAGTGAGAAAGTATGGGACACATTTTAAAATTTACAAATTTTTTAATTATAAAATAGCTTTTGCATTTTTTTTTTATATTGTTGAAGATAAAAAAGCATTTCATTTTCTACTCTATAAATTGAAATATTTGTTTTTGTGTCAAACAAAATAGATTTTCTTACTTTTTAAAAACGTATCAAACACCACCCCACTCTCTGCTATAAGGTGTTAAAATATCATACACAAAGTAATGCTTACATTCTCATGAACTATAATTATAAACGAATTTCTGATAAAATTTGAATTATGTACTTCTTAGATAGTACATATTACAAAATGTGCAAGATTAGGGATGCAAAAATCCAGCCGCTAGCAATTTGTTTCATTTATAAAATATTAAAAGTTTTCTTCACTGAAATATTAATATTTTAACAAGAATTTTACGCAAAATATTATACAAAAGAAAATAATTTAGTAACATTAGAATGCCTTACTGGCACCTAAATTTTTGCATCCCTGAGCAGATTTATATTTTCTTGTATATAATTTTATATAATGAACTTTACCTACGATTAGCTTAATTTTATCATTTTTAGTGTTGGATTTATAACCATACACTGTAAAAATGGCAAATATTTCTTAATTTACAAAAATGTACAATAAACACGAGAGCAAATATTTAACGTGTTCCGAATCGCATAAGATTCTATTTCTTTAGCTTTAGAAACTTCAGAAAAAATTATTTTCAAAATTTATAAAAAGGAATTTACAAAATTTTTATTAGCTGCCCATAATTTTCGAAAACTTTTTCTAGTAGCAAAATGCATTAAAAACTTTTTGAATTTAAAACAAAATGGTTTTTCGGATTCTATCCATTCTTATTTAAACATTTTTAGGTGCACAACTGAATTTCTGCATGCAATTGTAACAAAGTAATGTTAATTTTCATTTTGTATTGATACAGGCAACATTGTATTGATACAGGCCCTTTCCAGTGCACTGTGCCCGATTTGGGATACCTAATTTTAATTCCAGACTTGCAAACAGCACCAGTAATATTTTACTAAAATTTTGCTTTTACAACAAAAGCTTAAATTAAGGATTTCAAAATGTCTAAAAATTTCGTTTGTGAATTCCGGTTGTGAATTTCTCAATTGTATTACAGATTTTGTCTGTGCCGAAAAGGGTTAAACACATTTTCTAATCATCAAAATATTTATTTAAGAATTGATAGTATTCGAAAAAGTAATATCCCGATGTGAAAATATTGAATATTGCACTGTAAAAGCTACTTTGAAATGTTTCAGAAAATGACGGACAGCTAAAATTTATATATATATATTTATATAAATTCTTTAAAAATTTCTTTTCTTTCTAATAATTCTTTATTTTAATAAATTCTCGAAAAGTAATTTTCTCAGTTTTTTTAAAGTTAAAGCAACTATTTTTAGAATCTTGGGCGACTTGAAATACATTATTCTATACTTTCGTTCTCGATTATATAGACGTCCTCACTTAAACGAATATTGACGGTTCCAGAAATATTATTCGATTAAGCGGGTATTTGATTAAACAGGGGAACATACAATTGTCGTATTTAGTGTGTAATAAAATGGCAAAACTATTAAATACAGCATAATTAATTAATAAAGTAAAAGAGTCGCTGAAAACTAATAGAATAATATAATTTGAAATTAAAACAAAATGATGTAAAGTAAATAAGTATTCATTTAACGTCAGTTTGGTATATACTACATTTAATGCAGAATTGGATGAAAATTTTGTAATGCTTGTTCGAATTATAATTACGATATTTATACAGGTTTTAAAAATTTCATTAAGGTGTTTTGTGTGAAATTTTAGAGGAACAAATGACGAGTTATTTTTCGAATGATATCATAACTAGCAAAAGCCGTGCTTTGTTTGGATTCGCAAAGCATTATTTCGTAAGATAAATATTTGAAAGTAACATTATTTTTTTGTTATTTTTGTATCTTTACTAAGCAAAAGCGTTATCTCATGTTTTGGCGCATTTAAATTTTAGAAATGTAAATTCAGCCAAATAACTAAGAATTTCCTCTGAATTTTTTTATTTATGATATAAGGCTGGTATATATAAAAATATTTTCGAAGCAGAATTTTACAAAATATTTTTTAATTTTTAACAAAAAGTTTTAAAGATGTTTTTACATTTTCCAATGGCCAGTAAGGCGTTCGTTCTGGCCAGTAAGTGTTCTTTTTCTTTACATTTTTAAATTACTAATACATTCCAGAAATTACTTATAAACGTACTTAATATATTTAATTTGGTTGAATTAAATTATTCTTCAATCAATTAAAATATTCTTAAATTATTCTTTAATCTTTAATTTTGAGCACCAAACTTAATAAACTTACCAAATTTAACAAAATATTCACTTTAAATACCAAATATAAGAATTAAATTTACTTGTTTACGGTTCTTTTGTTGCCAGTTTACCAAAGTAAATACCTAAATAAATAAATCATAATGTAATTCTTTTAAAATCCGTAAGTATAAAATGCAAAAATAATATTGGCAGAATAATGAAAATATATTTTATATAATATATTACCGTAATTTCGGGTGTATAAGCCGCAGCTCAAACAATTCTTTTTCGACCCAGAATTTTTTTAAAAACAAATATAACTAGTCAGATCGCCGTAAATATTTGTCTTCAATCACTAAATAAGATTTCTGGGTCCGAAAAGAATTGTTTGATCTGCGGCTTATACACCCGAAATTACGGTAATCATGATTCTATCTATAATTATTAGCCCCATGGTTTAATTTCCTTCTTAAAATAAAAAGGTACGGGTTCAATTTTTTATTGGCAAACGATTTCGGCGGAATAATGAAAATATATTTTATTTAATTAATTAATCATGATTCTACCTATAATTACTAACCCCATGGTTTATTTTCCATCTGAAAATAAAAAAATAGGCGTTCAATTTTTTATTTGCAAAAATGCGTCCATAATAGAAAAACATGTAGAAAAAATTAATTATTAAAATAATATTTTTTTAAAGGTTATTCTGTAAAAAAAATAACATTCTGCAAATCTACATATCGTAATTTATTCTTATGTTTAATTTCAAGTCAAAATACTGAATAGATTTTTTAGTAAAGTGTACGACAAAATGTAACTTGAGTGGCCTAGTAGAGGATTCGCTTCGCTCATCCTAATTACCATGTTGAGCCTCTAAGTGGTTGCAGGCATTATCAATAAGGGCTAATTCAATCGCAGGAAATGATTAGCTCGCTAATGGTAATCCTACGGAAAAAATTCCTAAAGATATCTCGGTCGCATTTCAATATTTTTAAATGATCATTTTTGCATCGGATAACTCATATCGACCAACTCAAAAGCCTTTTTTATTTTTTGCATTTTGATTGCTGATTTTTTTAAGAGGATGCTTTTACTTTCATAACCGGTTTTGAAAATGAAAATTTCTCCTTTAAAAATATCTCTAAACAGAATCGGAAAAGTAAAAAAAGCATCCTTTGAGAGACAAAAATAAACAAAATACACAATTGATCGAAGCTGTTCAATTTATTTCACCATTTTTAAAATACCTCCCTCCACACACAAAAAAAGGGGGGGGGGAAGCTCACATGATCTTTCCATTGTATACCTGCCGGTCAAAATCCATACAGGAAGTACTGGGAATTTGTTTTTTGGTGTGACAACTAAAAATATAAAAAGGTAGATGGAAATTCCAGTTGAAATGTGCTTTTCACACTCATTTTCCAAATTATCTCACACAGTGGGAACACACAAGCGGGAAAAATAACATAGGTAATAAATTCGATTCTGGGGGATTTTATTTGAATAATCAGAGTGTCCGATTATCCGTGACCCTATTAAGCGGGGAGAACTGCAGTACATTTTTGTTCATTAAGAAACGTGTGAATTTTCATAGCGTACCTGATAATATTTGGCATACTGTGCTTTTCAAAAGCTGCCATAACTTTTTTTTTCTATGCTCAATAAACTCTATGAATATATATCATACTCTATTGGAAGTATCATAAATCCTAAAAAAAATCTTTAAAACTTTTCTAATATATTAAAACGGCGCAGTGTTAGTATATTTTCTCAGATTTCTTCTAAAGAAAACCAAAAACGCTAAAATGAGGACAAAGTCATAAAAACAAAACTAAACTAAGATTATTTCTTTCTCTCAAACCCCATTATTACCGTTTCATCGTAAACTGTTCATTATAGCTTAAGCATAAAACTACGTAAACAAGTACTTGCACATATTTCTTTTTTCTTTCATCGTAAGACTACATCGAAAGTTTTTTGATAAAACAACGTAAAGAAATTCTGAACTCCAGAAACGTATTTCATACGCTTATCTACATATTTACTTCGCCTAGATAAAAATTCGAATATCTTTTTGTAACAAAAATATTATAATACTCTCAAACGAACTTGGGTATTAATATTTTTATATTGTTAAATAATTCTTTTCTGAAGCTTTAGATTTGAAATATCTCAATTTAATTACAAATTACATTAGATATTTAATTTTTATCTGTTTATTATGTACTCGTTATAAAATATAGTCAAAAAGCGAATCTAAAAAGTTGGAAATAACATGTCAAACGTAGCAAATGATAAGTGTTCGTACTACAATGAAGATTTAAAAACATTCGCATCTTGGAGTAATATTGTACAGTACTTCGTGTATAGTATAGTATTCAAAATCGTTTGAGTTTTCCTGTAAATACTATCTTCATTCCATTATTCAGGATGTAACTTGTAGTAATCCTCAGAAAAGTATACCAATGTCACAAAATATGAAATTGTTTAATATGATTTAAACAGACCCCAAGCAATGTTTCTCCCTATACTATTTTGTAAACGAATACTTTTGTGGGGCCTTATAAATGAATAATAAATTCTCTTTGCACCACAAATTCTACAGTATGTATATTTTAGTATATTGTTCATTGGTGCATATCAATTTTATTATGTTCAAATGAGGGTAGCATGATTAAAATGCACTTAACTATTTTTCCTCATTAGCCATAATGTAACAGAATAATTTTGATTGTTCCTGTAATTGAAGTATGGATCCGATGTTCATAAAATTTAAAACGACTCGACAAAACTCAACAATATATTTTTAATTTCAAACGATTCGGCTGGGTAGTTTTTGCGTTGCTAAATGCGAACGGACGGACGGACTGAACGACGAATATAAGTGCGACGTATTTACATAAATACAAACGCACCTTAAAAAAAAAAAAAAAAAAAAAAAAAAAAAAAAAAAAAAAAAAAATCCTTTTGTCCATTGCCGGGAAGAAAAGGTACACCTTTCATATTCTTTTTTTTAACATAGCTTATTTTACTTAAACACAGGAAGCTAAAATTTGTGGAACTCGATTAGATGATTCAATAAGAATTCCTTATTTCTTGATTTTTATTTTTTGCAAATTTTACTCAAATTTTAAATTACTAAAATACGACGAATCCTATAAAAAAAAGCTTAGTCAATACTGAGTTTGAATGAGAATTGCGGCAAATTAGTAAGAGATAGCCAAATTTACATGATTTATTATTACTTTATTTTTATCACCAAATTTGGCAATATTTCGCCAAATTTCTCAATATTTTGCCAAGTGCTGTCAAGCTTGGCTAAAATTTGAAGTTAATGTTCACTAATACTCATAAAATAACGCATGACTTTTTTTTAAATATCTTATTTCAAAATGTCAACAACACTAGAATTTCAAACTGCTGTATCTCAACCATTTTTTAAGTTAGAGAGAAAAGAAAATAATCCCCGGAATCTTTAGACCTAACACTTTAATCTTAAAATAAACTTGGATTTCTAAATTTTTTTGTTTCTTTTTTTAGGTTTAAATATTTAAATGGTCGCCATTTTGACACAAAATGATGGGTGAAGCTGACCAACGAAATTGATCGAAACATTGGTATTTACTATGCATACAGTTAATCTCATCCAAATCGACTATAAATATGAGAGTTATAGCATGAAATAAATCATATATAAGTCAGTATTTGGACGGAGGGTGGTTTTGTGGTTAAAGGTCATGATCGGTGGAATTATACCAAAATTTTCCGGAAGTGCATTTTTTCTGGCGGCTACAATAGGTAGCTTTTTAATTTTTTGTAATGAAATCTACTTACCAAATCACTTATAATGACGTAGGCAATTTTCTTATCGTTGCTCAAGGGATGTCTCTATATAAATCTCGATATATTTTTCTACATTCATAAAACTGTACCAATAAATAGTACTCTATTGGAAATATTATAAATCCCAAAGAGTCTTCAGAATGTTTCAAATACTTATGTAAAAAATACCTTGTGTGAGGATATTTTCTTAGATTTCTTCTAAAGTAAACCAAAAACCCTAAAACGAGGAATAAGTCACTTAAACGAAAGTAAAAGCAAGAATATTTCTTTCTCTCAAGCCTCATTATTACATTTTTATTATAAATATGCATTTTAACTCGAGCATAAAACTACGTAAACAAGTTTTCACGCTTTGAATAAAAATATCTGTATAGAGAGTGATATTCTGGGAATCTATAATGTCTGCTCTACTTAATCTGATATTTTCTGAAGTTTGAAGATAAATTTTAAAACTTGGGTTAATACACTGGGGCAGTATACTTGATTCATTTTCTTATCGTTGATCACATATTGTTATAAAGCAAAACTGGAAAGACCAAAACCTTAATAGAACATTTTTATTATTTTCTTTCATCGAAAGAATACCTCAAAAGGTTTTCATTGCATAAATATAAACAAGTCTGAAATTGCAGATCAAGCGTAGGAAATGAGGTGCGTTCGTACTATAACGAAGTTTTAAAACTATTTAGATATTTGTGTAATACTATACAGAACTTCAGATACAGTAGAGTATCCGAAATGTTTTGCATGTCCCTGTAAATACTATCTGCTTTCTGTTATACAGGAAATAACTTGTAGTATTCCTCAGCAACATATATCAATTTCATAAGATGTGAAATAGTTTAATATTATTAAAACGGACCCTAAACAATATTTCCCCCCTATTACATGTAATTGAATACATTTGCATGGCCTTGTAAATTAATAATAAATATTCCTGCAGACTTTTAACAGTGAGTTAAAAATCTGTAGGGTTTGCTGCAACACCACTCCGCCGCTTTCATAAAGAAGGGTTGCTTGACTTATATAATGAAGCATTCTCATTTATCAGAATAAAATTAGTCTATAAAAAAGATGGAGTGACGATGCAGCATATGCTGCAGATTTTTATCAATCTAAAAATGTTCGAAATGGCGATTCGTAAGCAATATGTCCACGTATTAAAACGAATTCAAAAGTAAATTGGTGGTGTTGGAAGCTGTTAACACTTTACCGACCGGCCGTCGATTAATACACGTTTGCTCCCCAGCCCTTACCGACCGGCCGTCGATTATTCGACGTTTGCTCCCCAGCGCTTACCGACCGGCCGTCGATTAATCGACTTTTGATCTTTCTGTTTGATTTGGTAGGTTATATTGACAAGTTGTCAGCAGGAAGCATTTCGCATTCTTTATTCAGATAATCGGTGCTTTTTTTTTAAGCTTTAGCCCTTAGAAATGAATAGAAAGGATAGTCTCGGCGAATTTTAACTGGACGACCTGTCAGATTGTCTTGACTGCCGTTCAGCAAGAGTCTGTAAATAATAAACTGAAAACGATTGTAATAGATAAAATAAATATTGTTTAACACTAATATGATTAAAGCAAAAGATTTCATTAAATTTCGTTACCCTAGAATAACACGAAGCGTACAATTTTATCAGAGTTTAAGAAAAGTGCATATATTCCCGCGCGTCAGTCTAGGCCGAACCATGCCGGCGACTCGGACGATCTGCGGTTGACCGGGCGGTGAAAGGGCATAGTATGTTCGAACCGCTGCCGGTCGGTAAAGTGTTAAGAGAAATCAAACTTAAGATATATTTTATGTCACTGACTCTGAAAATGCGCGTCCTCACTGGACGCATTTTCGCCCCTTTTAAATTTCGGATTTTTAAGGAAATGCTGTCTGAGATCATCTCTATCCCATTAGTAACTATCATTCTAAATGTCATGCTTCTAGGTCTCTCAGTAACACAAAAATTTCATTTTTAAAGCATTTTTTGCTGCTGCATATCGTTTGAGGTAGTGACACCACAAAAGATATTTTCTCAAGAGAGTTTTTTGGGAGAGCGTTTTTCTCAAGAGCAAATCTTTTCGCCCATTTTCACCCCTGTTAAATTTTGTATTTTTTAGGAAATGTTCTTAGTGATCATTTATATCTTGTAAATAATTAACATGACAAATTTCGTATTTTTCGGCCCCTCAGTAACACAAAAATAACATTATTAGAACGTTTTTTGCTTCTGCAACCCCTTTGAATTAGCGGCGGCATCGACATAAGATATAGCCTATGTTTGATTCGGGGCGAACACCTTCTTTTTGGTACTATTACTTTTGAAATAAGAACGGTATTTCCGGAGATTACCCCCTACAAATAAACAAACTTTACCTCTTTACATAATATAAGTATACAGTCACTGCAAAAAAAGAAAAAAAAAATCTTGACATTTGCGATTTCAGATGTTTTGTTAAATATCTAGAAATATACTTGAGAAATGACTCTGAAACTCCAGATGTATAAACAAAATGGTACAAGTCATATATTTTCGAGAAGATTTTTTCCCAAAATCCAATAGGGGACCGTCAACAAATTGAAAAAGAACGAATACCTTTTGAATAACCCTGTCTCAAATTAATATAGCAAAAGCGTTCAAACTGCAGATTATGATTAAGTCGCTTATAGTAATAAACTCTGTTCATTTTATGCGGATAGCATGTATACTCGTAGAGAAATTAAAGTTTTAATAAAAACGAAAATTTTGCCAAAATTATTTTACAAAATATCTGAAATTGCTAATGTCAAGATTTTTTTGCGGTGACCATAGACAATATAGCCATCTCGCTGAAAGACTAGCCTCGCTATATGCTTTTCTTTTGTATTATTCAATAATTAATGGCTCTAAGCCACAGAAAGGTACTCCTTATTAAGAGGAAGTAGATTTAAACTGTAAAAAATGAAGTGATACAGAAGGACATTTGCAAGTAGTTAATAAGAAAACAAACTGCACATTTTAAGAACCACGACAACCCCCCCCTCCCATAAAAAAATGAAATCTTAAATATTTCGAAATATCTTAAAATCTGACGCTCTTAAACGTCAGTTGCTTGTCTTTTTCTAAAGCAAACTTTCTTACAAGAAAAGATTTTAGTCAAAATACTTTTTACGATGTTAGTACATTTTGCTGAAAAATTTATAACGTGCCTATATTTTATCTTTTTCAGAACAAAAATTTTTATTTTTTATATACAAACCTTTAAAAATAATTTATTGAATTCAACTATTAAAGAAAATGTTGATACCTTATTATTATGCTCATGATTATAATTTTTAAAATTATTTAATAAAACATTTTTACTAGTGATGTTATGGTATTAATGGTATTTTATTAGTATATTTTTATTTATTGAAAAATCCATCCATAAATTTTAAAAAAATGTAGCCGCGGTATGTAGTCACAGCGGTATGGGTATAACAAATGTAGTCACAGCGGTAGGGAGGGGGCAGATATTTTTTACTGGTGATCAGAAGTTTTTATTGCATTCCTGATATTCTTTCATTTTTTAGATCCCTTCTCGATTGTTGCAAAAAATAACATTTCCAATCCAAATACAGTATTCTAGATTGAAATAATGCTTTAAATGCTTTTCATTAAGGCGACAGTGGACATTCAAAATCGTAAAATTAGACAAAGGAATAGATATTTTTTTAACGAGAATTGTGAAACTAGATGCTCAAACTTATCTAACGGAATAGTCTCTTTGTAATTCAGAGATTTCTTCGTACAGGTTAAAAGCTTTTATATTTGTAAAAACTTTACATATTTATGCAATTTGTTTTGAATTAAATATTTTTTTCTCAAAATTGAAAATTTCGCGCATTTCTATTTATCAGATTATTTTAATATTTATACTTTATACTCCCTACACAACAATAAATAAATGTTAGCATAAAAAGTTTTATTTCAAGAATATTTTAAAATTGAAATTTATGTGAATATGAAAATAATAGCTACTTTTTTGGAAAAAAAATCAGTTATCAAAATAATTTCTTCTACATAAATATTCACAGAACTTTTGCAATTCATGTCAACTTCTATTGTAATGTATAAAAAGCGTCTCACAAGTAAATATTGTCGTATTTTATGCAAAAGAAATGCGAATGAGACATTTAAAAATATAATTTTTCATTATTTAAAAAATTTAAAAATTAAATAACTTAAACTTTTTATGTTATTTAATTATTATTTTTATCACCAAATTTTGAATTTGTTGGAGCTTGCCAATATCACGTCTGCCAATTTTCAAAAGAATCAAATGAAAATATCAGGACTGTCCCCTTAAAGCAAATCTTTGAAGGTCTATCTGACCCTCCAACATAAAAAAGAGAATATATTTTTCTTTTCTTAAAAATATGAAACGTTATTCAAATTTTATAAAATCTACATTTGCGTTACGTTTGCATATAATTTCTCAAAAATGTTTTATATAACAATAGATCTATTGCGGTAATAGTTAGGGAAATAGAAGTAAACACTTTATAGTATTTCAGCTCTTTCTTGCATTAAAGTTTTTACCGAAAATTCTCAAATCCTCTTAAGTGTAACATTTGCATTTAGAAGAAAATTGGTAGTTAAATTTTATTCGTAAATAACAGGAACTCCATTGCATCTTTTCTTTTAAAGTATCATTTTTATATTTTATGGTCTGCATTATTTACATAATTTATAAATATGAATAATATTTAAAAATTTGTTGCAAAAGGTTTTTGTTACGAAATGCGTTGAAAAATAATGTACTTTCTTGTACTTGTTCCGCTCAGACTGGATAATGGGGCTGCAGACGAACTTTTTTTTTATCTTCAAAGCAGATAGACAACAAATTGTAACTTTTTATGCTAGTAAGCAGAAGTATCATTTAAAACGTATTTCGGATCTGGTTTCTCGAGCAGCCGATTATTATGCATACGCGTGTTAGATAATTAAGAATGACAAACGTTGCGGTATTTCACCATTTTTGTTAAATAATTTCATAATCATTTAATGATATTAACTTTGTATTTTCTCAGAAACAGATAAGACTGAACAGAAAAGAAAAATATATCAAGCATAGGTTATGAAACGCTTTCCATCATATTCAATAATGTAATAAAACTGCTTTGTTTAATACGTTAAAATATTATGTCAAATTTAACCGTCTAGAAATGTATACAGTGCGTGTCAAAAATTTAAGCACAATAGCAATTTTAACATAAAACTATAAATATTGACATTATTTTAATATCTGTCTTGTATATGTTAATAATGTCTATTTTAACACCATATTCATTAAAATTAACTTTTAAATTTTATTTCAAACCATGGAGTTTAAGAATAGAAAAAAAAACCCATATCAAAATTTAAAGTACAAAATCGTTTTTATGCAAAATTTACAATCTGTCATAAGAGGTTGCGCACGCAGACAATTTCTGGATGTATAAGAAACAGTCGGTTTTTGTTTTTGAGTTAGTACAAAATGCTTAAGTCAAAGGAATTTTTTTAGGAAATGGTGATAAGAATCTGGAATATGAGAGCAAAATGTAAGTCTGTTTCTGATGTTGCAAGTGCATAAAAAAAACGAGGTATTCATTAAATTTTGACTCGTGGTAATGATTTCAAATGAAAATTTCGTTCAGGAAGGCCCCGAGTGGCTAGTTTGCTCGAAGATTGCCGCATCATAAATTTGGCTTCAACTGGTAATTACACTCTTTTGCAGATAAAATATGCAGTTTGAGAACAAATATTGAAAAAAAATGTTCATAGAAGAGTTTTGGAATTCAAATCATCATATACCGTGAAACAGATCAATTATCGTGTCTCAAACGACACTATAGAGAAGCTACATTATGATGGGCCAAATAGCATACGTCATTTGGTGAAAAGTAGCTGAATGTCATGTTCAGCGAAGAAAAAATGGAACCTCGATGGTCCTGATGGGTTTAAGTACTATTGGCATGATCTCCGCAAAGAACCTAGGAGTGTATTTAGCCGACAACATAATGGTGGTTCTGTATTAGTATGGGGAGCTATTTCTTTCAATGGTCAGACATCCCTACCATACATCAGTGATCGTGAAAACTCTGAAAACTACCAAGAGACATTTGCCAATCATTTGCTTTCTGTTGCCGAAGTTTTGGGGTGAGAAAAATGGTTATTTCAACATGATAATGTTTCGATCCATTTCTCAAACTCAACTTCATCGTGGCTTAAGTCGAAAAAAGTGTCTGTTTTGAAATGGCAGACAATTAGTCCTGATTTAAATCCTATAGAAAATATATGTGGTATACTCACTCATCCAGTTTTCCAATTGGAAAGCAGTATTCTTCAGTTAAATACTTAAAAGATGCCATTGAGAACGCTTGGTTTAAAATTGAAGCAGAAAAAATACAGAACCTCATTTTATCGATGGAAGACCGTATATTTAAAGTAATTCAGCAGAAAGAGCAATAATCAAGTATTAATTTTTTTATTCTTGTGTTTTTAAAGATTAAAAAACTACTATGCTTAAACTTTAGACACACTCACTTTTGTTGTTTTATAATTTTCTTTTTATTTAAGATAAATTTTATAGCATAAAATTGTTAACTGTCTTTTTAAAACTAGAATTTGTAGGTTATGTGAAAAGGAAAGTAACTTTCACTCATTAATAAAATTTTATTTTTAGATTTTCTGTTGTGCTTAAACTTTTGACACACACTGTAACAGATTTGAAAACCAAGTATCAGCTGTTACCAATTACAACCGCAAAGTTAGCCTTATTCTTTCAGTATCGCTGTATATGACGTATATATTTTTACCTATTAATTACACGTATGTCAAAATTTAGTTCCTTTCAGAAGTACATATATACATTATTCGAAAATTCCCCTTCAGGAATTTCCACTAATAAAGAAATAGTCAGTGAATTTTTATGAATTCTTTTCCGCAGCCCAGTTTATGGGGTATAAAGATTATAGTAACATGCAAAGATTTATTTAAATTTAAAAGAACATACCGAATTTTAAAACTTTCTTCCAGCAATTTTTGTTCTAAGTCTGTAATGTAGTCGATTTAATCTGTTTCTCTTTAAATTAACGATAAATGCTATGATAGCTCTATTCTATCGTATGATCTTGTAGTGAACTTCAGCTATTTATATCAGTTTCAATACATTTGAAGAAGCGTAATCGCATCAAAATAATTTGCAAACGATTTTTCTCCATGCTCTTTAATACAAATGGAATTATTTTCAGTGTCCCTTCTGTAAACGAACTACTAATTGTATATACTTTATATAAAATACCAAACGTGCCTTGTATACCCTAAAGAACGTTTATCAATTGTGAGAAAATCGGATTTCAAAATACAAAAATTCTCTAAAAAAACTAATTAAATTCTAATGTTATAAAACAAAATGTGTTTAATAAATATTCAAAATTTTATTTTTATACATAAAAAGGTTTTGAAGATAGACTAATTCAAACTTTTTTTCGGTAAAGGGTATAGCCGGGTTTCTTGGTAAAAATGCCCTTGAGTCAACCACATCGAGTCCTGCATGAATCGATAGCCCTTAAAAAGCTATGTATTTCTCTCAAATTTCAAGCTTATGTTTCAAGTCCTTGGGGGGAGATATGACCCTTAATGTCCGTTTTGAAAAAGGGCACATTGTGCCAAAAGTACTTGCCGGTTTTCAACGAAAAAAAAATTGATGTATAATATTATACGTATACTGAATATATTTTTTTTTTTTAACAAAAGTACGATTTCTATAAAATGTTTCTTCTTTTTAATTGAACATTTTAATTAATATAATTTAATTTTAATATTTTTTTTGCCTAAAATACGAGATATGATCCATATTTTGTATCCGTTTCAACTTCCTACGTGTATCAAACCTACAAATTCATGTATTTGTTAAAACTGTGCCAGAATTTCACACGAGTTAGAAGTATCTATTTTTTAGCTCTCCTGAAAAATTTTACTTAATTGTAGCTAAAAACACCGTTAACTTCTAAAATACTCGAGGTATTTGGATGAAAACTTTTTGGCAGCAGAGTACAAATGAAGAGCCCAGAAGCCAAGGGGTACAAGTGACAAAGTGTCGATTTGGAGTAAATTGAGTTTAAAGATAATTGATGTTAAATTTGAGCATCAATAACAATTGACTAAATTGAAATAGGAAACATCTGCTTGTTGCATTCTAATCTTTGAACTCTCATTTCAATAACTGTTAAAAAAATAGAGTACAATTTTCTTTAAATGTATGATTAATCAATATTGTTTGTTTTTCAAAAAAAAGTGGTTTATCTTTATAACTCCCCAAATAATCAGAAAATGACCTATATTTCTTTACCTGAAATGAAAAAAGCATATTTCCAGATACCCTGTGCACTTAACTCATTTTTTTCAATTTTGTCACTTATACCCTTGGTTTCTGGGGTCCTCAAATATTAAGGTAATAAATGACAGGCAATTTTGAAAAAAAAAAAGTTTCAGAAAAAATGTTTTCTGAAAAAATATCTTTGTTCTAAAATAATGTTTCAGTCGCAAATAAAATTGTTCACCATAAGTCTTAAACATAAATCAGTAAATGTAAACTCCAAATTTCATGATAATAATTTCATGATTTCATGTTTTTTCTTATTTTTTTTTTTTTTTTGGAAACAGGTTTTAAATATCGCATATTTCATATCATCATAGTATTGCACCAATCTAATTTTCCCTTAATTGTAATAAATATAATTTACCAATCCATTCAACATTGTTAATATTTTGATGTGAATTGTGATACAGTGAGGCGACAGCACAAACGATTAATCATTGAGATCATGTGTAAATGTCAGTTAAATCTCCATTCCCATATTAAAATGCAATCGGTCTATCAATTCGCATCTTTGTGGAAAAAAAAAAAAAGATTTTAGCGATTGTCTCATGGGTTTTCTATCATGTTTTCCTGCTTCCAATCCTCCATGTTTTAATACTTTTGGATGCAGGAAAGCATAATGGTAAACCCATAACACAAGCGCCAATATCGCGTTTTTAGGAGTTATCCACCAAGATATGACTTGGCAGACCGATAATGTTTTGATGTGCGAATCGAGATTTAACTAATCCTAGACATTCACCTGTGAATTCAATTAGGGGATTATCTGTGTTGCCGCCTTCTGGTCTATAATAAATATCAAAATAAGTTCATTGTAATTAGTGACGAGATCCGCATGTACTGTGAGCTACATTTGAAAATAAGAAATACAGTCGAGTCTCTCTATAACGAAACTCTATTCAGCGAATTTCTCTATTTAACGAATTTTTTGTAGGAACGGTCAATTTTTTTCATGATTACATTAAAAATAATCTTCATTTAGCGAAATGCATATCTCCATTTAACGAGTTTTTTCAAAAATGTTCTTTCATATGTTCAAGAAACGCTTCAAATTATTTGTAGAATAATTTTTTTTCGTTGATTTCTGGTTTATATTTCATAGCTACATTCTTTTACTTTATTCCTTATGTCCAAAAAAGGCATTCAACCTTCCCCAAAACATCATTTTTGCATGGTTACACTTGACTTTGTTTTAGCCAAGATGTGCATGCGTTCTTGGAAAAGATTGAAACATTTACTTGCTACTGGACCGATTTGCGGTAATCACAAAGATAAAACCCTAAACGATAAAACACCCTAAAAGATAAAACTATTCCATTGTTGTCTTGAAAATGTTTGTTTCTTGTTTTGGATAATAAGGCTGGAATAAGGAAGAGGTGAGGGGACAATTGCAGAAAAGGTTGTTTTTTTCAGCAGGTTTTCATCTACCTAAACTGACTCGCGTTACATTTAGAATTTAGAGTGGATGTTTGTTGTTTGTGGTGACTCGAAGCATTTTTTGTTGTGACAGGTCATTTGAACGAAGAATTGTTACTGAATGACATCTATGCTGGTGTTATCTTCTACTGCATATGCATAAAACCGCTTTTAGGATAATTCTTTCTGCTAAAGTAAATAATTTTAAAAATAAACAATAAGACATTGAAAAAAAAAAAAGTGGCGAAAATGTTTGAAATTTTATAAAAATTCAATTAAATATTTCAAAAACTTAATTAAACACCTCAAAAACAATTCTATTTAAAAATTTAAACATTAAATGACAAATTTTTTGCTGTTCTCTATTCAGCGAATTTTTCTGTATAACAAATTTTTTGACTGAACGATGGATTTTGTTATATGGAGACTCGACTGTATATAGGGTATAGTGTTGTGTGTAAGCAGATCGTTGCTATTGCCAGCAATTCTTTGAATTTATCTCATCTAACAGAAAGTAAAGAATGCTTTAAATTAAAGCATATTGAAAATACCGTTAAAATACTTTTGTTAAAAGCAGTAAAATATGTATGTTTTAGTTCTGTAACACCCTTCAAAATTTGTACACATGCTAGCGAATTGCTCTACATCGGTAAAACTTTTCAAAATTTAAAGAAATATTTGTATTCCTTAACGAGTAAAACAGTAAACATTGCAATTTTATCCGACCGAAACTTAACCATCTATTAATATTTTCAGTTTATCATAAATGATTTTAGGTGGATTTTGTATGAAATACTTCATTTATTATTAGTAATATTAAATAAAATTAATACTTATAATAACAGTAATATTGAACCGAATTTCCTTTAAGAAAATTCTGATAAAACCAACTCTTACAGAAAAATGAAATTAAAAACTCTTCAAAGGCGTTCACATAAAGATATTAAACAGAGTTTATCTTTGATCATATTTTACTTTTTGTTCGGAAATTAGCATCTAACATAGAAAGTCCATTTGAACCTTTAGACCAAGCCGACAGGGATTTAAAGAATATTGAATTATTATTTAATAATAATTATTATTATTAATAATTATTTTTTAAATTATTGGTGAAACCTCTTTTTACGAGCAACTGTCTAAAGGCGATTTTTATTCTTACGGACAATATTCGTATACCCTGTTCACTGAAAAAATCTATTATGCCTCATTAAATAACGTTTTTGAGCTGACTCTATATTGTCCGTTTTACGACTTTTTTACACTTTCGAAATATTAAATAATTTAGCGGCAGGCTGTTTGATTTAAAACTTTTCCCTATAAAATAGACAAAAGTGCAACTTTTAATACACATATTTCAGCTATTAATAAATAATAAAAATAGCTATTTAAAATACAAAACATTATACTAATACAGCAATTGAATGTTAATTTTCCAGAAAAATGTTTCACAATATATCAATCCTGAAAGATATTTCGTTCGATGGAACAAAATAAATGTTTGGTAAAAATGGTTAAATCGAATTCTTCCCTACTTACAGTGAAGTAGTTTAGGGTGAAAAATATTTTATTCGTGGAGATTACAAAATGATAAAGTGTAACTTATTGTCAGGCAATTCCAATTCGAATTTTTTATTCGATGCGGGTATATCTAACGTTCTTCAATTTATGAAATAAATCTCGTATTTGTTTCACGAAACAAGAACTGGGGTATAAAAATATTAGTATCATACAAATACCTTGTAAGAATGATGAAAATTCTTAAAAAACTACCGGTGCATAATTTAAAATGGATTTTAAAGGGGATATAATATTTGTGTGTTATCCGTGATAGGAAATAGCAGCGCGAAATGACACTGATAAAACTAATTACAGTAATTTTTTTTTAGCAAAAGTCTTTATGCATGACTGTACATTATGATATATACACCGAGGTACAAAATAATAGAAAAGAATATGTAATAGACCAATATATATATGTAATAATAAAAAAATATTCATCTCAATTTCAAATGTTCCGAAATTTTTATAATATTTAATATTTCCCCTGTCCTTTTATATTATCTTAACATATTTATTTTAATCAAATACACTTAATCACGTTTTCTTTATTTTATTCTATTCTAAAATGCATTAATTTGTCAAAACAATTCTTTTCCTTGTCTTTCGCATTACTTAAATTTATTCTTTTATCTGTTGCATATTATATTTATATGTACGTTCCAAAAAATCTTCAGATTACCCACAATTCCCTTCTAATTGACGCTAGAAACCAAATTGCATCACATAATCTTCTGATCATCTGAGAGAACTCTTTTTCTTTTTCGCGGGGTAAATATATCGTATTGGTTGAAATCACTATTTCTAAATAAGTAATGGGGTAAAGTAAACTTTATGGCTAACTTAGAACTTAGCCATAAAATCCTGTATTCTTTCGCAGTATCGGATAATACCTTGTAACTTTAGCTTCGGAGTGAGATTTCTACGTTTTTTCTTGTGCTTATAAATCTGTCAGCTGGTGAGAAGAATTTATCTGTTAAAGTTTTTATGATAAATAACACTTTTCACTTATAATGGCTACATCTTACGCCGTGAGTGAAATTGTTTTCCACTGAAGTGAAATGTGAATAAACGTGCTTAAAAATATTCAACACTTCAGTTTATCTCAAGAGGAAAACATATCAAAGTATATTTATTTGTTGTTTTACGACCCGGTGCAACCCGACTACAGAATCTATGATAAAATTTTCTTTCTAAATGGTATGACTTTCAGCAAAGTTTTACTTTCTATCGACAGTATTCTACATAACTACGTTCAGATGTTACCAGTGTTCTCGCTCACATTTGACTAACGTTAGTAATTTGGCTAATTAAAAATAAAAAAAACACTCGCCAAATGAAAAATTGTTAGCCAAAAAGATTCGCTGTGTAGTACTAAAAAATTATTTTTATCCTTTAAAGTAAACCATTTTTTCAGTATGTTCTAAAATAGCCTCAGTTTTTATAACTGCGGCAATGATTGCTATTAATCTAAATTCACCTATTCGCTAAAAATACGTTAAAAAGTATGTATAAAGTATGTATACGTTAAAAATATGTATAAATGCATATGTATGATAAATGAAAAAAAATGAGCACTAGCGATTCGGCGAATGTAATCGCTTGTTTACTCGCCAAATGAAGAATTTGGCGCAATGGCGAGCGACAGCGAGAACACTGTTACATATATATATATATATATATACATAAATATATATTTATGTATGTGTGTGTGTATATATATATATATATATATATATATAAACATACACTATATAGTCATTAATGACCAGATACATCCGATTTTAGACGCTTTATTAAATATCTAGAAAAATACAAGAAGAATTATTCTGAAATTCCAAGTATGTAAACAATATAGAACATGTCATATATTCCCGAGAAGTTTTTTTCCGAAATCCTATAGAGAACCATCAACAAATTGAAAAAGAACGAAGATTTTTTGGAAAACCTTACGTGCAATATTGTGTGTGCTATATTGATGCCAATCAATGGATGTGTGAATACAGCCCCCCATCTTTTTATTTCGTTTTGGGAATAACGGGATTTTGATCTTATTCTATCGATGATAGTTTTCAAGCTATGTTTTTCAGACTTTCTCAAACGTTTCTCTATACATTTAGCTAGCACATTATGCAAATTATATTTCGATTGCGTTCACGCTTGCGCAGTGAAACATTATTTATTAAACCTGCTCATTTTTCATACAATTATTTTTTTTTATTATTCTGATTACAGGGTATTATGTGTAATTATATTTGTCATATTGTCTGAAAATAACTTCTTTTTTAATCAAGAACTTTGCTAATTCTAAGCAAAAATTTTCGCAAAATGTGGAACTGCTTCTATAAAACCTTTAACTTCTTTACGATTATACATGATATCTTTATAAAAATGAAGACAATTTATCACAAAAATCCACTGAATCATAATCTGCCCTTTGAACGCCTTTGCACGGAAAGAACTGTTTTGTTGAAACAACTAAATTTTGATTACTATTGCCCCCACAATTTTTTTTTTGTTGAAATGACCAAATAATAAATAAAATTTTGTCGCATTAACAAAATTATTTGGTTATTCCAACCACAATTAGGTCATTGCAACCAAAATATTTTGTAGGGGCAATAGTAACCAAAATTCAGTTGTTTCAACAAAACAGTTTTTTCTGTGTGCTACATTAGTTTTGACAAGGTAATCCAAAAGATTTCCATTCTTTTTCAATTTGTTGATGGTTCCCTATAAGATTTTGGGGAAAAAATTCTTCGCGATATTATCTGTACTATTTTATTTACACACCTAGAATTTCACAATAATTCCTGGATGTATTTTTCTAGATACTTAGCAAAATTTCTAAAATCGTCAGTGTCCAGTCGTTAATGGCCATATAGTGTAATAATATATGTAATTTAGTAATATATATTAATTTATATAAATTTAATAATTTATTTACTCTTCGCTATTCACAAAAAATCTTTTTTGTGATAAATGAGAACTCCATTATAAATTGATTGCGTTATTCTTCTGCAAGCTAGCTAGTGTCTGTCCATATATTACATCGCTATAAATGAATGCTGATTTGTTTTCCTTAATAATGCAATAATAATTTGTCCTCGTATGAGGACGGTAAGCATGAGAGTATTAATTTACTTAATATTTAGTGAATGTGTAAAAAAAAAAAAACAAAATGATAAATGGGAACAAAATGATAAGAACGAAACAAATGTTTTATGAAATCTTAAAGATTAATTTCTAAAATTTGAATTAGTTTTTTAAAAAATTACATGACTACTCGATCTTCTGTTTGCCACGTGTTTTGGTAATATTTTTACTCTCTGCACTCTATTTTGAATTATGACACATTAACCGTTTATCTACCGAATTATTTATTAAGAAATTGTTTCACCTCAATAATTATATTCTTTAATAAGGTACCCTGGGGTAATAACGCCAAGTGCTTATATTTTGCATAATTATGAAATAATCAGGTAAATGACACCCATGTGCTCTGCGCAGAAGGGTTTTGAGTCATATGAATCGCAAAAAAACAGTTTCAAGTTAATTTCTTTCATTTTTAGGCCTTATTGTTTTTACAAGCAACTAAAATTAACGCTTGATCTAAAATTTGCGAGATAAGGTTTTTGATCCGAAGACTATATTTTTATACAGAAATACTTTATTTATTACATAAATTTGTAGTGTATTTCATGTACTTTCAAACTGTTGTAGAAGATTTTGGATATCTTCTCGAGATAATTTGTAGTTTAGCATTTACTGCGCAATAAGTATCCCGGGGTAATAACGCCAGGGATTGGCGTTATTACCCCGGTTGATTCCCAACAGTGGCCGAACTATATCCGAAGGGGGTTTATATATTAATATGGGACAGCATTATCATCATTGTTGAAATGGTAAGATTAAGGAGGGGGGGGGTGTCCAATACTTAAAAATAAGCTCTCTATTTTATTTTTTATTATATTATTATTATTATTTTTTTTTTTTACTAATATAAAAAATATTTTTTAACTCTTGTAAATAAAACTACATCAAAATGTTTTTGAGATTCAAATTTGAACATCATCAAAATCAGGTTTCTATTAAATTTCCCCTGGATTGTTCAATTGAGTTCGAAATTTTAACTGTCCGGTTTCTCAGCGTTCGGTTTTTCAAAACTTTATAAATTTAACCTTTAACTGATGTGACAGAAATTGTAACGTATGAATGTGATGCGGTTTGTGAGACCACAAAATTAAAAGAGGAATAAATGGCGGGAATAACTCATAGCATTGTGTTTTTGTACTAAACTTTTTATACAAGAGTATTATATTTAATATTCACCTCTTTAGTCTCTGGTGATAGTACTAAAATTCCAAATGAAACAAAATTTCGGTAGTGTTTGCAGTTAAACTGAAAATTACAAGTTAAACTAAAAAATTAAAAGAAAAATAGTGGTCTACGAGACCGGTAACATTAGTTAAATTTAAAATGCGATCCATGATTAAAATTCATAGAATACTGTTCCTGCGCTAAACTTTTTGTACAGAATTAATTCTAATTAAATTTAATCTATTCAAATATTTCTAATAATACGCTGCTCAAAACAATTAAAGGATATTTGAAGTTTTATATAAAATAAAGATATAAACGAAATTTTTTTGCCGAAAATAGAAGAAGAGAATCACAAATGCAAATTTTTCTGGTTTTCAAACTGTGGAGTATGCAAATTTTGAGTTCGACGTCAAAAACGTCGCTTCAGCGGCAGCGAATGGAATTTGACTTTCAACTGGATAAAAGAGAATGAAGGCAAGGATGATCGGCATTCAGTGATTGCTTTGTTTCGATGAGTACAATGTCTCAGCAAAGTCATTTGACAGATTCAGAAGCTTGGAGAATTTTTGGTAGGTTAGAAGGGGGCCAAACTCAAGCCGAAGTAGCGCAAGCCATTGGAGTGTCACAAAGTGTCATTTCCAGGATCTGGAACCGTTTTTTGCAGAATGGATGGGCAGGCCGAAGACCAGGGCAAGGTCGTAGACGGACAACAACGCCCAATGAAGATCGGTATTTAGCGTTAACAGCTCGGAGACACCGAAACATGAACGCTACTCTTCTCCAACAACACCTTCGCTCGGCTACAGGCACCACGATTTCAACTCACTGTCCGAAACCGGCTCCATGCTGTAGGTCTGTATACTCGCCGACCGATGGTATGTGTTAGATTAACATCAAAGCATCGTCGCGACCGCAGGGAGTGGGCAACCGAGCATGTCATTTTCTGTGAGTCCGGATAATAGGCATATTTTCATCTGGAGGGACCGTGGCAGTAGGAATAATCCTGCGTTCGTGCACGAAAGTGTCAGATTTGGCAGTGGAGGAGTGTTGATGTATGGTGGCATCTCCATTGACGGGCGCACTGACCTCTACATCATTCGAGATGGAGGTCATCTATATACCGAGATGGAGGTCATCCCTATATCGGCGACTATTCAGTCGCCGATATAGGGGTGAGATCCTCAGACCTATTGTAGTCCCTTACGCTGCAGCAATCGGAGATAACTTCATTTTAATGGACGATAACTGCAGGCCACATCGTGCAAATCTGGAGGAGGATTTCCTTTTCGAGGAAGAAATCGTTCGAATGGAATGGCCAGCGTGTTCTCCAGACATAAATCCAATCGAGCACGTTTGGGACGCTCTAGAAAGACGAGTTTCTGGCCGCCAACAACCCCACAAACTCTCCAAGAACTGGAAAGAGCTCTTCTGGAAGAGTGGGACAGAATACCCCAACTCGTCATTAATAGCTTCATTGAGTCCATGCCTCAAAGGTGTTCAACATTGCTGGCCGCCTGTGGAAACCATACCCCCTACTGAAAATGATTTTCTTTGAAGAAAACACCTCTTCTTATTCTTTTTTTTGTCTCATATGCACAAATTGTGTTTTTTTCCTTTTGTACACAAATGCGCAATAAAATGAATTTTTTTCTGCCAAACATGTGTAATTTATTCTCATATAACCTACTATGTCTGTCGACCATGTATCAATCAGCTAAAAAGTTTCCCAGATACAAAATTCACCTAAAACTGCAATATCCTTTAATTGTTTTGAGCAGTGTATTACGAGAATTCCAAACGAAAGAGAATTTCATTTGCAACTGTAGTTAAACTGGAAAATAAAAGTTAAACGCTATTTTTTTGGGGGGGGGGGGGAAGGGGGTCAATGTTCATTCAGATTGCTCACAGCAGTTAAAGGTTAATTTTGTTGCTAATATAGAGATAATGATATATAACCATGTGAATTATGTATAAAATTGAATAAGAGATCTCTTTGGGATAATATTTTTTAATCAAAAATTTTATTCAATTTATTAAAAAATTATTAAATCATGTTCTTTAAAACGTCGACAATTTAACTGTAGGTTTGGAGAATCCGCATTAGTGTGGAGGTATGGGTTAAAAACTATTTACTAGATTACTATAATAGTATTAACCCTTAACTGCTGTGACAAAAATTGTCGCATAACTTACTGTGAGCGGCCTGTCAGACCGCCTTATCTAACGATGAATAAAATGTTAAATTAACTTTTAGAATATTATTTGTGTATTGAATCTTATATACAGGACTATTATAAATAAAATCCAGCTATTCAAAAGTTTCTAGAGATAGTAATAGGACTGCAAATGAAACAAAATTTTCCCTGTATCTATAGTTAAACTAAAAACTGCAAGTTAAACTCTGAAACTTGAAAAACTCAGCGGTATGTGAGACTCTAACAGCAGTTAAGGTTTAACAAAAATATTTATTACATATAACTCTAGTTATTATAAAACTTCACATGATTAAAATATTACATTATGAATGTTTAAAACCATGCAATGTTTCTTATAATCATATTTAAGCGGGGCTTTTTAAGCAAAGAGAGGCACAGGGTGTTACATTCTGTTGAAGCTCCCCCTCACTCCTTTTTCTTTCACTTTCACAAAAAATCAATATTTTCTATCGCATAGAATGCATACATGGGAAATACTGATTAAAATAATCCGTGCAATGTTTCTAAAAATTCTATTTAAATGGTCTTTTTTAGGCAAAACGTAGCTTAGAATATGATATTCTTTTGTCTCCTCTCCACGCCACCACCACAGCTTTCTTTTTCTTTCAGAGTCACAAAAAAATTGTACATTTTCAATAGCTTAGATTGCAATTTGTCAATTTCTAGAGCTGTAGAGTTTGTATTTTTAGAATTGAGTAACCTTCATGCCATTATTCCATCTTATTTTATAGTTTTGTTTGCATGGCGTTATTACCCATATAGGTGGATATTAACGCCAAATAGCATTGGTCAAGAAAAAACGCCATTACATTTTATGAATACATATCTGTTAAATTATTTTATTTTACATAGATAGTCAATGAGTTGCTGTATCAGATCCTATTTTTGTTTGAAAAATACAATCTAAAACTAAGCCGTTAAAATTGGTAGAATCTTAACGTGGCGTTATTACCCCAGGGTACCTTATATGAAAATATACTGGAATTTTCAAATAATAATAATGTGATTTTTTTTAATTAAAACTGATTAAATGTATCGATAGTTATAGCATTTTTTGTAAAATATTTACCCAATAATAATCTTATTAACCAAAAATACTCTTGTGGAAATATTCGAAATCTTAAAAAAGCAATGTATTTGAATGTCTTATGATCCTCTTTGTAAATTGTATAAGCCTTTTGTAATTTAGAATATTCCATGCAGCTTTTTCCTTAAGAAGAAAAGTTATACCTGTGAAAATGATTAAGAATATCACCACTTTTTGAAAATATTTAACTTCGACTGTTTCTGTATGCAATCTAAATTTGATCGAGAAGAGTTTATTGTGTGTCAAGAACATGAAATTTCATAATAGACTAAATAAATGTTATATTAATTTTACTTCATTGGTACTTAAAAGTACAGTCATTGCATAAAGGGTTAAGCTGATGCGGACTTTGACACGAACACGTATTTTGATACTAATTGGGAAAGAATTGCCTGACGCAGGGTGAGCACATATTTCGACTTAGTTTTCGTCAAGTTTGTTGACATTGTTGGGTAATTTTTGCATCAATATTAACAAAAATTTTAACTTGATTTGAATAAATCGATTAAAAATCAGAATCGGATTCTAATAGTAAAATAAATACACGATGAAATGATAATTATGGTTTTGATATGCAACTAAACAAATGTTCGTTTACAAATAGTTATGCATAATATGAATAGTGTTACAATTTTTTTATTATTGTCTTAATAATAGTAGTATTCTTATATTAAGTTTGGACAGTTTATCACGTTTTCCAAATTGTCTTTCGCTTGCTTATAAAACGAACGTCAATTAAAATTTCCCGTCCCTGTTTGTTTCTACCTACACTCCTTTATTTGTTATAGATGTTGAAATATAATCCTGTTTAAAATAATTTTATCTATAAACAGATTAAAGTTGATCGTGGGAAACGGAAAAATACCACAAATCCCTTGTTAAAAATATCTTTGCCAGCCAATTTTGTCACTTGGTTGCTAGGGGCATTAATTTTTGGACAGACGATTTATTCTTTGTAGATGTAAAATTATTCTGAACCGAAATATGTCGGTGATAGGAACCATGGAGGAATGAGATAAGTGGAGATGAAGTAAGCCACAAAAAAGGTTTGAAATATAAAGCCGTTTATCCCTCACATTTTAATGTCGCAAACGATTTTAAGTCATTAACAAAAAAAAAAAATGTTATCTCTTTAAAGCACGTGGTTTTGTTGGTGCTTAATTGGACTTAATGTAGCTGATTTTAGGTTTACATTTTTGGCGTCACGCCCAGACATTATACGTTGACTCTATTTATTTCTCTTTACTATATGGATTTGAACTCTGAGAATGAAAGTAATAGTATATTAATATTTCTTTTATGTAAATAAAATGTAAACAGCCTTTTTTAAACTGAAGTTAATTTAATTGAATCTGTTGTAAGATTATTTGCTCAGTTTATTAGAATTTGATATTTACGAACTGATATTTCAATAATTGTTTAGAGTCGAATTGAATAATATTGAAAGTTACCGAACCTACAACCTGAGCGAAGTAGCATTCTCCAGCTCTGAGAAAGTTAAAAATTTATATACTTTTATAGTTGAAAATCTTTCATTTTTTGTTTAAAGCCAGTAAATTCTTCATAAACAAATACTTCTGCATAAAAATATCGATTTTTAAAAAATCCGGGAGGTTGGCAACTATGCACTTAAAGAGCAATTTTGTACAGCAATCATTTATTCATTTTTAAGATTTCAATGATATTTAGAAAAAAAAAATGAATTTTTATTGTCATTTTTGCAGAAAAATACATTTAAAGAAAAGTGTATATTAGTGTTTATTATTGAAAAAAAGTATATATTTACATCTTGTCCATACTTCAAACTTAAAATAATAAATTTAAGAAATTCCGGATTGTTTAAAATGTTGTGAGGCAAAAATTGCCCATTTTACAATAAATCATCACGAAAAAGAAAAAGAACATCGCTACGAAATCGAAATTAAAACTAAAATAAATCTTGTATCTTTCATTTTTTAAGTAATATTTGCATATTAAAACGCGATTTTTATAAATTTGTAAGTTTAAAATAAAGATAGAAAATAACGTAAAATTAGAAACGTACAAATAATTTTGATAAGGTGAAATAAACGAAAAATTCCGTACATTAATGCTTGAGATATAATTATTTTGGAAATTGGGAAAAATGTGTCAAAGTAGCGTTATCTGTTGGATAATTTACACCAAAATTTCATCAGAATCTATTTATCGTAAGATCTAACAGAATATTAAGATGGATGAAATTCTGTGCATTAGTTCTTGAGGTATAACTAACCAGGAAATCTCGAAAAAATGCGGCATAGTTGCACCGCCTAATCGGCTATTTTTGTCAAAATACAATCAGCATCTATGTATGTCAATATTTAGCAGATTATAAAATTTCAAGTTCCGTGTATTAGTTCTTGAAATATGACTAACGCGGAAATATTCAATACTGTGGCATAGCAGCGCCACATTCCGGTAATTTGCACCAAAATATAATCAGCTTCTATGTATGTCAAAGTTTAACTAAATATGAGGTTTCGTGAAATTCGATGCATTATTTCACGAAATATAGCTATCGCGGAAATCGGGAAAAATGCAGCTTAGCAGTGCTACCTCGTGCGCAATTTTGAACAAAAATTAATCAAAATAATTTTATATCAAAATACAACTGAATGAAAAATTTCTTTACATTCCTTGTGTTAGTTATAGATATACAATGCATAGTATATTTCTGTCACATTCAGCTGGGCAGACATTAAAAAAATTCAAATCTTGTTCCAAACCTTCTAAAACGTATAAATCCATCAAAAACAAATTTGGATTTTTTCACGATTCCAATATTTTGTTCTAAAAAAAAAACGAGAAAAAATAGTTTTAGCAGTGTTGAGCAAGGAGATGCCCCCTCCCCCCCAATCCCCATCGCGAGAAATTTGAGATTTGGAATTTTCAATGGTCAAACAGTGCAATGAACCCCCCCCCTTTCCACCGGTGCTTCAGGAGTCCCTCGCGGAGAAAATTGTCTGAATTCAACACCACCACCTATAACTAAAATTATATAAAAATTACACCTTACGATTTTTGCAAACATTTGTTTCTGGACAATGACCAATAATTTAAGCTACTTTTCCTTCAAAATAATTAAAATACAAATTCGTTTTAATTCTACACGCATTCACAGCATTGATATCAAAAATTACGATTTATTAAATTATTCAAAGGTTATAAGAAATATACGCGAGATTAAATTTATTCCAGAAAATTTTATTAATATTTTTAATTTCTTCAAATCATAAGTCTATTTCTTGGGAGTAGAATAATCCACGATATTTATTGTTTTTAAATGGTCTGCCCTTAGGATTTTGTCAGAATGATCTCGCATTTTAAGTGCTAAAAAATGTTTGCAATCGAAACTCCAAGTACCTTGTTAAAAATATTTATCTTGTGAAAAAAACTTCAATTAATCAGATGTCTAGTTCTATAACTTTCTAAAAATTCATATTTTGCATAAAAAATTAAAATGAACGTTTTCCCCATTAAAAAGCATTGTAGAATCATCGATCGAAGGCCTACTATCTATGGTGATGCCACCAACCGGCGGAAAAAACCGCATGGCAAAGTTTTAACGTTACTTTCCCCTCCTTTCTCTTACCCCGTGCTTCGTACGCATTAAAATATAATTGTCCTAAAAAGAAAATGGCAAATCGTCTGCGTTTTTCCATGCGTATAATATTTACTAAACTTAAATACTGGCGAATATCCCCCAGAAACTTTTATGGTATTTAGAGGTGAGATGGACAGCATTACATAATAAATAAAAAACATACATATTAAAATTAACAAACACGCAATAGCTAACTGCAATAAATAAATTTGTTATTCCATTTAATTGATTTTTAGTGAAGACTAGTTTTGGCTTAATCGTAGTTTTTATGGAATAAAAGCACTATTTCAAATAAAATAAAGAAAATGGATTTAATTTAACAAACATTGACATAAAATTAGAATACTTATTCTTGTTAGTATTGTATCTTTTCTTACATGAAATTGAAATAAAAAGATACAGGAAAGGAATAAATATTAAATCGTCTGCGCTTGCAGCGTGTTTAATGGTTCTTTTGAACGGTTAAAATATATTTCGTCAAATTTACTGAAATTATGCTAGAGAAAATATAGACTCCACGTAATGTAACTAAAAGACGAAGAGAAGATAAACAACAACTTTCCAATGCAAGACAACAGCTTTCCAATGCAAATAACGATGACTCGTTTGCCACAGATTATTCGATTTCAAATTTTGGATTATCCACCTGACCCCATTAAAATAAGAAAGGATTTTGAAGTGACTACATTTATTCTGAAGATTTTAATGTAGAAATGTCAAAATTATTGGAATTATTGAGCTCTGGTGTGAAAGAGACAATGCAAGCAAAGTGCAAAATGTTGGAGCAATTTACTCAGGTGAGCCAATTTGTAATTTTAGCAAATTTTCAAACATAGAATCTGTAGGATAAGGAAATAAAAACTATAATTAATTTTACAGCAGATGCGTATGTATAAAAATGAAGTTACAAATAATTTTATCTAACATTTTTATATAATACTAGCATACGCAGCCCGCTTCGCCGGGCTTAATTTGAAAGTTTATTTAATAATTTATGTGTATGGTACGCTTCTCTCTCAGCTGGCGACGGATCCCCCGGTGACTCTACGCTTCTCTCTCAGCTGGCGACGGATCCCCCGGTGACTCTCCCCGGACCATCGGCACTCCACGTGCGTCGGGTGAGCGTCAGAACAAACTTTCAGCATATACATATGGGTGGTTGTACTTGAATGCACAGACCTGCGCGTTTTTTTCTATCTTGCTTTTATACCTCTGGACCGAGTTGGCGCATTGCCAAGATTTGCTTCCTCTGGACCGAGTTGGCGCATTGCCAAGATTTGCTTCCTCTGGACCGAGTTGGCGCATTGCCAAGATTTGCTTTCCCCTGTGCCTCAATTAATTAATTAATTATCCTCAGAATTCCTTTTATTTATAGAGATTTCAATTATATCATTTGGTCGTAAACTTTTGCAATTATATTGAATGGAATTTTTATTAGTCTTGGAATCCCCATTTGGGTTATAACCAATTCGTAGCTGGATCCGCATAAGACAGCTTCTGTTCTTATCTGTATTAAAACTAAACTGTTTCATTCTTATATTTTCATTTTTATTTCATTTCTTTCAGACCATTTTTTAGACACAACTTTCATCCTTTTACTTACCCATCATACGTAGTATAGGGTAAGTCTTGCAATCGTTTTGAAAATCGAAAAATTTTTTTTGACGGATTTACACGTTTTAGATAGTGGAGATTCCGAAAAACATATTTTGAGAAAAAAAATTTTGCCATCCGTCTGTCTGTCTGTAAACGCTCTATCTCCCGAACAAATTGAGATAGAGACTTGAAATTTTGTATGTAGTTAGTATGTAAGAATGGGACGAACCCTATTTAATATCAGCAACCTCGATTATCCGGAACTATTTTTTTCGGACTCTCAAAAAATTCGTTCTGATGAAAGATATAGAAAAATTTTCGAATTTTTTTGTTCTAAGGAATGGACGTAAAAAGCAATAAAATAACACACATTTTGCATATAGAACGAAGTCGATCGGATTATTAGTTGCCGAGATATTTGTAATCTTGTTTTCCACATTCTTCGATTTTTCATGACCCTGTATTTCATTCAAATTTCAATTCAGAAGTATATTTTAATTGGAAATGAGACGCTTAATCCGACGCAGTTAATTGTTAGTTAATAGAATTATTATTTTTGGAGTTATAAGGATGTTTCTTTTACGCAGTTCGGTACTACTTGAGTAATTTGGCGTTTTATATAATTTGTCGAAATTGGTACATCAGCAGTTCTTTAATATAGCATTACTATGTATATTAACAATATTTAAATTTTGTTTATGAATTGCAATGCATTGTATAAATAGTTTCTCATGGTTTATTTTCATATACATATTCATGATGGGTAAGTATTACGGTGGCCCCCAACGACTAGTTTTACTTACCCATCATACGTAGTATAGGGTAAGTCTTGCAGTCGTTTTGAAAATCGAAACAATTTTTTGACGGATTTACACGTTTCAGATAGTGGAGATTCCGAAAAACATTTTTTTAGAAAAAAAAATTTGCCGTCCGTCCGTCCGTCTGTCTGTCTGTCTGTCTGTAAACGCTCTATCTCTCGAACAAATTGAGATAGAGACTTGAAATTTTGTATGTAGTTAGTATGTAAAAATGGAACGAACCCTATTTAATATCAGCAACCTCGATTATCCGGAACTATTTTTTTCAGACTCTCGAAAAATTCGCTCTGATGAAAGGTATATAACAATTTTCGAATTTTTTTATTCTAAGGAATGGACGTAAAAGGCAATAAAATAACACACATTTTGCATATAGCACGAAGTTGATCGGATTATCAGTTGCCGAGATATTTGTAATCTTGTTTTCCACATTCTTCGATTTTTCATGACCCTGTATATAGGTCAAATTTCAATTCAGAAGTATATTTTAATTGGAAATGAGAAGCTTAATCCGACGCAGTCAATTGTTCGTTAATAGAATTATTATTTTTGGAGTTATAAGGATGCTTCTTTTACGCAGTTCGGTACTACTTGAGTAGTTTGGCGTTTTATATAATTTGTCGAAATTGGTACATCAGCAGTTCTTTAATATAGCATTACTATGTATATTAACAATATTTAAATTTTGTTTATGAATTGCAATGCATTTTATAAATAGTTTCACATGTTTTATTTTCATTCACATATCCATGATGGGTAAGTATTACGGTGGCCCCCAAACGACTAGTTTTCTTGCTTGGCTTTTTTTACTTACCCATCATACGTAGTATAGGGTAAATCTTGCAATCGTTTTGAAAATCGAAAAAATTTTTTTGACGGATTTATACGTTTTAGATAGTGGAGATTCCGAAAAACATATTTTGAGAAAAATTTTTTTGCCGTCCGTCCGTCTGTCTACCTGTCTGTCTGTCTGTCTATCTGTCTGTCAGTCTGTCTGTCTATAAACGCTCTATCTCCCGAACAAATTGAGATAGAGACTTGAAATTTTGTATGTAGTTAGTATGTAAAAATGGGACGAACACTATTTAATATCAGCAACCTCGATTATCCGGAACTATTTTTTCGGACTCTCAAAAATTTCGTTCTGATGAAAGGTATATAAAAAATTTCAATTTTTTTTTTCTAAGGAATGGACATAAAAGGCAATAAAATAACACACATTTTGCATATAAAACGAAGTCGATCGGATTATTAGTTGCCGAGATATTTGTAATCTTGTTTTCCACATTCTTCGATTTTTTATGACCCTGTATTTTATTCAAATTTCAATTCAGAAGTATATTTTAATTGGAATTGAGACGCTTAATTCTACGCAGTTAGTTGTTAGTTAATAGAATTATTATTTTTGGAGTTATAAGGATGTTTCTTTTACGCAGTTCGGTACTACTTGAGTAGTTTGGCGTTTTATATAATTTGTCAAAATTGGTACATCAGCAGTTCTTTAATATAGCATTACTATGTATATTAACAATATTTAAATTTTGTTTATGAATTGCAATGCGTTGTATAAATAGTTTCACATGTTTTATTTTCATATACATATCAATGATGGGTAAGCATTACGGTGGCCCCCAACGACTAGTTTTTACTTACCCATCATACGTAGTATAGGGTAAGTCTTGCAATCGTTTTGAAAATCGAAAAACAATTTTTGACGGATTTACACGTTTTAGATAGTGGAGATTCCGAAAAACATATTTTTAGAAAAAAAATTTTGCCGTCCGTCTGTCTGTCTGTAAACGCTCTATCTCCCGAACAAATTGAGATAGAGACTTGAAATTTTGCATGTAGTTAGTATGTAAGAATGGGGCGAACCCTATTTAATATCAGCAACCTCGATTATCCGGAACTATTTTTTTCGGATTTTCGAAAAATTCTTTCTGATGAAAGGTACATAAAAATTTTCGAATTTTTTTGTTCTAAGGAATGGACGTAAAAGGCAATAAAATAACACACATTTTGCATATAGAACAAAGTCGATCGGATTATTAGTTGCCGAGATATTTGTAATCTTGTTTTCCACATTCTTCGATTTTTCATGACCCTGTATTTCATTCAAATTTCAATTCAGAAGTATATTTTAATTGGAAATGAGACGCTTAATCCGACGCAGTTAATTGTTAGTTAATAGAATTATTATTTTTGGAGTTATAAGGATGTTTCTTTTACGCAGTTCGGTACTACTTGAGTAGTTTGGCGTTTTATATAATTTGTCGAAATTGGTACATCAGCAGTTCTTTAATATACCATTACTATGTATATTAACAACGTTTAAATTTTGTTTATGAATTGCAATGCATTGTATAAATAGTTTCACATGTTTTATTTTCATATACATATCCATGATGGGTAAGTATTACGGTGGCCCCCAACGACTAGTTTTACTTACCCATCATACGTAGTATAGGGTAAGTCTTGCAATCGTTTTGAAAATCGAAAAAAAATTTTTGGCGGATTTACACGTTTTAGATGCTGGAGATTCCGAAAAACATATTTTTAGAAAAAAAAATTTCCCGTCCGTCTGTCTGTCTGTCTGTCAGTCTGTCTGTCTGTAAACGCTCTATCTCCCGAACAAATTGAGATATAGACTTGAAATTTTGTATGTAGTTAGTATGTAAGAATGGGACGAAGCCTATTTAATATCAGCAACCTCGATTATCCGGAACTATTTTTTTCGGACCCTCGAAAAATTCGTTCTGATGAAAGGTATATAAAAATTTTCGAATTTTTTTGTTTTAAGGAATGGACATAAAAAGCAATAAAATAACACACATTTTGCGTATAGAACGAAGTCGATCGGATTATTAGCTGCCGAGATATTTGTAATCCTGTTTTTCACATTCTTCTATTTTTCATGACCCTGTACTTCATTCAAATTTCAATTCAGAGGTATATTTTAATTGGAAATGAGACGCTTAATTACAGTTAATTGTTAGTTACACACAGACACAGTTAATTGACAGTTAATAGAATTATTATTTTTGGAGTTATAAGGATGTTTCTTTTACGCAGTTCGGTACTACTTGAGTAGTTTGGCGTTTTATATAATGTGTCGAAATTGGTACATCAGCAGTTCTTTAATAAAGCATTACTATGTATATTAACAATATTTAAATTTTGTTTATGAATTGCAATGCATTGTATAAATAGTTTCACATGTTTTATTTTCATATACATATCCATGATGGGTAAGTATTACGGTGGCCCCCAACGACTAGTTTTTTTAAGAGATTATATAAAATTTAAATAATCTGCTAACTTAAATTGGAATGAGTTCTCGTAGAACCTCTGTAAGTAGGAAGTAAGAAATATATGTGTATATTGTATTTGTAAATCATTTATTTCTTAGAGTAATTTATCATTTTTAAGTATGAAATTTTTGTAAAAAACTGATAGAATCGAAATAAAATACGGATCTTTAGTTGCTATTTCAGTTAGATATGATACGAAATTCTAGTTTAGCAAGCAAACGAATAATAAATTGAAATTTCTGTTTCAGCAATTTGTGCCTGTACACGGACACATACTTGAATGCAATTCTACAGCCCTTTATTTTATTTGCTATCTTTAGATTCACACTACTATTTAGCTTAAATTTAATTCAGACTAAAATACTCTTAAAACTAGTAAAATCACACTTCCAAAAATTACCGTCCTTTGACGGTCATATATCTAATTTTTTGCGTGGTCCTGTAAATCGTTTTATCTGTATTCAGTAAACTTCTTTTAGTATGCTAAATATATTTCAGCATAAAAATGTATAGCTAATTTAACAAGTAAGAAAAATCATGCGTTAAGCATAGATTATGAAGCACTTTCCAACACTTCATGAAATCTTAAAATAAACTACGTTAATTAGGGAAATAAGGGTATATAGCCAAATATGTATCCCAATACTTTTGAACAGCCCTGTATTTGATATGTCTGTTGATATACATAATATAAAATGAAAAAAAATATTTTAACAAGAAAAAAAGCTTAAAATGTATTTTTGAGCAATTTGTAGTAATAAATAGGAAACATACTTGTAAACTTTTGTTCAACCCTGTAGTTTACCTTGTACTTTTATTACATGTCAGTAAAAAGCTAAAATTCATTTTAAACAAACTCTTAAAACAACTGAAATCACATTGTTATGAATTATCATTCATAACTGTCCATGTACACAATTCTTTGTGTGGCATATTATTTTATCTATATTCTGCTAACATTTCTTTGTAAATTGAATGGAGTTCAGCGTAAAAAATGTATACCTTATTTAAGAATCAACCTTTAAGTAATTTACGCTGATACTCAGTAACGTTGGCGAGCTCATTTGGATAGCCCTGTATATCAACTGTAACATTTATACACACCCTTATATTGTACAAAGATTTAGTGAAACTTAAGTGCGTATATCATAATTAAAATGTATTACATCCATCCATCAGCCATCATCGGAAGGAATATACTATTTGAAATCTTTTGTGTGTCCCTGTAAATGCAATATACTTCATAATTATGCAAGACAGTATCGTGTAATTTATATTAAGCCTCAGTGACATATATCAATTTTGTTATACATATTTTAAAAATGTCGCACTCTATTCCCCCCTTTACCATTATCCACTGGAATTCTTTTGTGTGGCCCTATAAAAAAATACTATATTTTCACCACATATTTTATAGAATGCATGTTTTAGTGCACCTCTTAAATGCATGTAAATTTTAAAATGTTTGATAGGGTGTAACATCTTTAAAACGCCTTTGAAACGATTTTTCCCCATAGGCCATAATGTAAGGGAAAATTTGTGACTCTCCCTGTAAATAAACTAATCATGGTAGAAACTTCATTTTCAATAGGATTCGTGCTAGGGTAAACGTCAATAACATACAAAAATTTCAGGGAAATTCTAGTGTATTTAGTGTTAGAGCGTGGACAGACGGGCAAACGGATAGACTAAGAAACGGATAGATTGACAGACGGGCAGACAAACCGAATGCAAAAGCACTTTTCAAAATTTTGGAAAGTGTTGGAAAATGTTATATACGTTAAAATTCATTTGAAACGATTTTTCCAGATAAGCCGAAATGTAATGGAAAACTTTTGACTGTCCCTGTAAATAAATTAATCACAATAGAAACTTCATTTTACAGGTACATTTAATACGCCGTTTATAAAACAGAAATTTAAAGAGAGTTGAGATTTCCACAAGAGGAAGACATGATTATTTAAACGGTAGATTCCAAATGATTTTTGAGAATCAAAGAGTCTTCAAAAATCAAAAAGAATCAAGAAGTCTTTTAGGTAGATTTCGTATGAAATACTATTTATTGCGGTCGCTCCTATGATGGAATTTCTGAAAATTTTTTGCAGATTTACACCGATCATGGCCTCTAGACCCCAAAACTACCATCAGTCAAAAAGTTTATCTATCTAGCTATCTGTGTATATTACTTTCTTCTAGACGTGATAACTTCCATAATTTATGCTCAGATCTTCTTCAAACTTTTACATAAAATCAAGGGGCATAAAATCTCGGTCAAGTTCGTTAATGGGCAAAATCGGACCAAGGGGGATGGAAATAGGGAGGGTTTTGTGAAAACCGAAAAAACGCGATAACTTCCTAATTGAAATAGATATATAATCAGTTAAAAGTTTATATTATTTCTAAAAAATAGACCAAAAGTTTATGCACGACAAATTTTTGATAAAATTAAAAATGGACTCAGGGGCGAAAAAACAGGGTTTTTGGGAGAAAAAATTCATAACTTCGTCAATTCACGAAATATCAAATCCAGCTAAATTTTTAATAAATGTTCTTATAATCTAAAACTTTTGTATTTACAAGTTTTTGGTAGGACCAAATTTAACCGATGAAAAAAATTAAAAACTAAAAGAACAAGTTGGAAATTGCACGTGAAGCGTAGCAAATGAGGTGCGTTCGTACTATAAGTTTTAAAATATTCAGATCTTGCTGATATAGTAGAGCGTACTTTGGATACAGTATAGTGGTCGAAATCTTTGTGTTCCTGTTAATATGAAGGTAGTAATTTTTATTATACTTCATTAACGTATATCTTATTCATAAAATATGAAGTAGGTTAATATAATTAAAACACGCCCCAAACAATGTTTCCCCGTATAACATTATTTAGTGGAATACATTTCTGTGGCCCTGTAATTTAATAATAAATATTCTCTGCATCCCAGATTGTACAGAATGTAGATTTTAGTACATACATCATAGATTCATGTCAATTATATTATGTTCAAATGAGTGTAACACCATTAAAATGCATTTGAAACATTTTTCTCCATTGATCGTAATGTAACGGAATACTTTTGATTGTCCCTGTAATTGATCTATGCATCCGATTTTCATAACATATGAAATGACTCGACAAAATTATGTAATAATGAAACGTTTTAAATTTCAAACGATTAAAATGCATTTGAAACTTTTTTTCCCATTGATTGTAATGTAACGGAATACTTTTTATTGTCCCTGATTGTAAGATTGTAACTTTTGATTGTAACTGATCTATGCATCCGATTTTCATAACATTTGAAATGACTCGACAAAATTATGTAATAAATATGTTTTAAATTTCAAAGATTAAAATGCATTTGAAACTTTTTCCCCATTGACGTAATATAACGGAATCCTTTTGATTGTCCTTGTAATTGATCTATCAATCCGATTTTCATAAAATTTGAAATGACTCGACAAAATTATGTAATAATTATATATTTTAAATTTCAAACGATTCGGTTGGATAGATTTTGCGTTGTTATATGCGGACGGACAGACAGACGCACAGACAGACAGACAGACGGACGGACTGAGCGACAAGAATAGGTCCAACATATTTACATAATTACGAACGCACCTAAAAAGGGGGGGTGAAAAAAGAAAAAAAATCCCATAACTTCTTCAATTTTTAAGCTATCAAATATAATTAAATTTATTTTACAACTTCTCAATAATATGTACAACTTTTATACAAACAAGTTTTTCTTAGGACTAATTCTTACAGCAAAAATAAATTAAACAAAAATAGGAGATATAGAAAAAACCTCAAATTCAAACTGCTTATATTTTGACTCATTTTCAAATTCATTTTTGATTTTAAATGCCTCCAAATGGCAGATCCTCTTATTTAGAAATTATATAATGTGACGTATTGGCCATTTTTTTAAATAAAAGCAGAATATATATGTATGTAAAAAAGTCTGCCAAGGGTATTCTGAACTGAATTTCCCGACGTGATCGTGATTGAAAAATTGAGGAAGTATAACAAATTGCGTTTTTTCTGACTCATTTTTAAATCCATTTTTGTTCTCAAACGCATCGAATTTACAGGTCCTCTTATTTAGAAGCTATAGGGTAGATGTGCCAGTAATGGGCCACCTTAAGAGCACACACTAGTCACGCGGTAAAAGCCGAGCGCTAATGTAAAGTCTATGGGAGCGTTCTTTTCTAATATCTCCCTGAAATTTTAATATTTTTACATGATTTTTTTTTCACAGGATAGCTGAGGACATTCTATTACCGGGCTAGTTTGTACTTTTCTTATTTTCGTTGTAGTTTAATTCTGAGGACCCTCTAAATTTTGGATTCAGTGAAATTCGAGGTGTTGTGGCCTTTTTAGTCTTATAAAATCTATTTCAGCAAAATTCAGAAAAAAATAAAAACGCTTCACGGAAGATTAGTGTTTAAGCTTTCCAATGATATGCTTTCCATATTTCTACTGCTATTAGGATGAGCAAAATTTGGAAAGATTTTGACCAAAAATGGAACAAATAATGTGTTATAATTATATGATCTCCGCCTGCGCCAAATCACGCCCTTTTGAAACTTTGATTGGTTATCACCGATCCAGTTTAGCAAATGTAAAGAAATCACTTCTTTTCCTTGCGTTTTTTGTGGTGATTGGAGTATAGTAAAGCGTTGAAATAAACGCCTCCTTTCGAAATATTGGATTTAATTTTTTCAACGATTATTGATAAATTTTAACAGTATTTATTCTTGGAAAAAAATGACGATTTCAAATTCTTTATTTTTATGAATTAATACTATTTTTAAGTTTTAGCTAACTTCCAAAGAAGAAAATTATGCATTTCGTTTGTATATATATAGTTTTTCAAGTTCTTACAAAAAAAGGTAGATTCGATACAAATTACAGTTTCCCTTTAGCAGAAAGAAAATTTTGATAATTTTAAAGGCTGCTTATAATTGGAACTTTTGTGAAATAGATAGGTATCTTTAAAAGGACAAGGGGCTATATTTGGAATTTATAAATTTCCTTATTCACCCTGCAAAATATATGAAAGGGGGGGGGCAGTGGTGTGCGAAGAGAAAACTGTGCTCGGGGCAAAGTTTCAGTTTGGCGTCTTATTCCCTGAACTTTTTCTTGTGACAGACTAAAAAGGACGTTGGTAGTATAAATTTGGCACCCCCTAAATTTACGCAGCCGGGGCAACCGCCCCTTTTGCCTCCCCTTTCTTTTCGCACGGCGCTGCAAGGGTACATGTGGAGGGGACTTATTCAGCGCCTTCCGAAAGAGGGGGGGGGCGCCACATTTATACTATCAATGCCATTTTTTGGACATTACAAGAAAAGGTTGGGGGAGAGGACGCTAACTTGGAACTTTGCCCCGTGCGCCAATTTTCTTTTCATATGCCCCTGGGCTTGTTTTTGGTACTATACGAAACTATAGGCACCCGATTTTAGTCTAGTATTATTAAGTAAAAAAAAAAAAAAGCGTTCTTTTTTACGTATTTTTACAGTTAAAATAGTTAACAATTAATAAAATTACATAATCAAAAAATACTAGTACTTGTTTATGTTATATATGTCCTACTTTTATACATGTATAAAAAAACTGACAAATTAGCATTTTGAGTTTGAAAACAGTTTTTATCAAAAATAAGTAGAAATTAAAGTCCGAAAGTTTTAAAGATTTAAAACTTTAAAATTATTGATCAACTTGTTGGAAACTTTAAAGAGATATTTTTAATATATATTACTTTTTAGGAAAAAGATGCACTTTTAACAGTCGTTAAAAATTGGAAATTTATCTTGCGCGGTACATTTTATTTTAATGTAACAAAATGGTATATTCGCTAAGACAAGGAATTGCAAAAATTTATCATTATTTATTTATACTAATATTATAAAGAGGAAATATTTGTTTGTTTGTTTGTTTGAATTGAATAGGCTCCGAAACTAGTTGACGGATTTGAAAAATTCTTTCACCTTTGAAAAGCTACACTATTTCCGGTGAACATAGGCTATAGTCACCGTTTAAAAGGATCAAAATAAAACGCTGGATAAACGAATCAAAAGCAATTTGAGAAATTAAAAATTACCTGACACCCTAGATACATGACAATAACTGAAACACATATGAAAATCGTAACTATGCAACCCCCCCCCCCAAAAAAAAAATAATAATAATAATAAAATAAAATAAAATAAACCTTTTTTTTGGACCTGATATAAAAGCGTGGGTTTTAATTTTTAAAACTATTTAGCAATTATTAAAAAAGGAAAATAAATGCTGACACGCGAATTAATTAGAATTTAAAAAAAATCACAAAACGCTTGTTTTGGAGTTTTCAAAATAGTTATAACAGATAGTAAATATTTTAAAAAGTAGTGAGCGTCAAATATGAAGCAGGAGTATTTTTTTTTTTTTTTTTTTTTTTTTTTTTTTTTTACGGGGAGCGGTCAAATATTTAAAATTGTAACGTTTTCTACCATTTCAAATGCGGACTTTTCACTAAGCCCAGGTATAAATATTACTTATTTAATTTAATATGAAATTATAAAGAGGAAATATTTGATTGTTTGTTTGTTTGTTTGAATTGAATAGGCTCCGAAACTACTTGACGGATTTGTAAAATTCCTTCACCGTTGTAAAGTTGCACTATTTCCGGTGAACATAGGCTATATTTATATTTTCAAAAAAATGCAGGGATTCTTACTAAAATGCCAATAATGTAACCCAAGGTGTAGAAAAATGACCTTAAAAAATCCTTACATCGCGTCCGCTGCGAATACTATTGATTATAGAACAAAATAATGTACTACGACTTTGCTAACATATAATTATCTACAAAAAATGTCGCGTCAGCATATGTCTAACTCTTATAGTTACGTCACAATAAGTGTTTTTTTTTTTATTTAAAAAAATAATTAAAATGCCATCTCTATAAAAGCTCTTTATTTTTACCTTAATATTAATCCTTATCAAAATAAATTACTTCATAATCAAGACTGATTTAATACTTTTATATGACTTTTTTTAATTATTCGATTTGGACTTTCCATTCGAAAGATATCACGAATTTAAAAATGTAAGTATTAGAAAAAAGTCGCGTGGTTGTCGTTCAACCGGCTCGGCTAGGCTGCAATATAATATGTGATGTAGGCGTCACTGGGGCACGGGAGGGGAGTCAATATCAGAGACGGTATTTAAATTATTTGGTTATGAGTGTGTGTGAAAAAATTTATAACTTGAAATTTTTTTCTAATACCCTTGAGAAGCCGGAACGGGCTGCTATAATCTATATACATAAAACAAAGTCGTGTTGGTTAGACCATTTATAACTCACGAACGGCACGGATAGATCGATTTTTATGAAATTTTTGTATGGAGGTATCTGATACCTTAGATTATCCTATAGGCTACTTTTTATCTGACTACCTAAAAGGAGGGTAATGTTTTTAGTAGTTGGATTTAATGAAATGAAGTGGTAGTAACAATTTGCGGTATCAGTAGTGGCTGGGGACTGGGCGACTTGCTCTGCCTGTAGAAAAGCGAGGGCGGGCCGCTAGTTACAATATAAAAGTAAAAATAATGAAACTGTAACGCAAAATATAGCCTTTTTTTAAAGTCTGCTATTCAGCAAATTTTATTATCTAATACTTTTCAGAATTGTTTCTTCTTTAGAGTTTTTTTTTTCGACGATCAACTAATGCAGCATCTATCAAGCAGAAGGCTTTTGCATATTCCAAAACATCATATAAAGTATCGTGGACAAGATTTGTCGAGATATATACAAACTTTACGAGTTTGTATATATTTAATGGATGACAATTCAATACAACATTGTAAAATTTTTAGACGATTTTGCTGTTTTAGCAGTTTTTGTTTGCACTGGTACAAGGGCAGATCTGGAGACTCCTCAAAAAGAGGGGGGAGGGGGGACTTCAGAAATTCAGAGATTCCAATCGCACCTGCAGCTCGTGTCGGGACAATTTTATTTTTCATCATGGGTAGGGTGGGGGTAAATTTTTGTTGCGGGTCGGGTTTGGGTCCGCTTTACTTTCATTTTTTGTCGTTGTTCTGGTTAAATCCTAATTTTTTTGCTGCGAGTCGTGTTTCAGTCAGGTTCAATTCTACTTTGCCGCTGCGGGTTGGGTTGGGGTCCGGTTCTCTTTCTTTATTGCTGCTAGTTGGAATTGGGTCTGGTTAATTTCTATTTTTTTTTTGTGTGTGGGGGGGTGAGTACTATTTTATTGGCGGTGGTTTGGTTTCGGTCAAGTTGACTTCTTACTTTTTTACTACTGGCCGAGTTGATTTTTACATTTTTCTTGCGGACCGAGGGAATTCTACTTTTTATCGCTTTTCTCTGCATTTTTTTGCTGTTGTTGTTGTTGTTTTCGGGTCAAATTAATTTACATTATTTTGAATTCGGATCGGTTTCATACTGGATTTACAATCTCGCAAGAAGGATTCAATTCGACCCGATATTTCAAATGAAAGGTCTAAATATTTTCTTCGCTATGCGAGAAAATATTTTAAAAAAGTATTATAAAAGAAAATATAGAAGACACTATAAAATGAAACTATATAAACGCCATAACAGACACTTCGAAAAAAATTAATTATGAATATTTAAGATTTTACGTTGAAAATTGCTATTCGTAAATGTTAACATCTACATTAAAATCTCCATATGGATTGTCTCGAATAGAAGATACCTCTATTTAACGAATACTTTTCAACAATTTACACATCTCTATTTGGCTGTTTCCGTTATTTAGAGGATCTACAGTTATTTTAATATTAACGGGTGTATATTAGATATTTATTTTCTATATAAAGGATAAAATTGATATTAGAAATATAACTGTCGACATTTTATACTTTTATTTAAATTTGGATTTTTTTTTTCTTTCATTTCGGTTCTAAACAATGAAAATTGTTTGGTCGTGTTTTGGTTTGATTTCCAATGGAATTTTCGGGTCTGGATCGGAAGAAGGACAATACCATACGCTCAGGGGTCAAATAAATTATTTTAGTCGAATATTTGAAAAATGAAGTGGTTTTAAGTGCACTTCTTAGAAGAACGCTCTTTTCTGATTCAAGGGTGCTGGAAGAAGAGAATGCTCAAGGGGAAGCGATTTAAAAATTTAGAGGTTCGGGCGGGAGGTAATGATTTTCATTGCTGGGGGGGGGGATTATTTCTAAATTTTGCAGTGAGTCGTGTTCGAATCACCTTGACCTTTTTTGCTGTGGGTCAGGTTTGGGTCAGTTCACTCAAAGAACCGAATTAAAAGAAATGTAATTCAATTACATTTATCAAATTCGGTTCTGTTCCGTTCCGGGATAAGGTTTAACTTCTGAGAGTTGGATTTGGGTTGATTGGTTGGTCGGTTGAATGGAGTTTTACGGCGTAAAGACCTTTTAGAGATATGCTGCGCCAAGAACAAGGTGGGGATCTGTGTTAATTAAAAAGTTCGGTAAGGGGATTTTTTTTTCTTTTAAATTAAGAGTCCGGCTATTTCCACTTGTTTTCAGTAGGTCGGGTAGATTTATATTTTTTTGCTGCAGACCGTGTTTGAGCAGGCTCACTTACGAATAGGTTTTCAGTAAAGTGTATATACTAGATTTTTTTTCTATATAAATTATGACATTCATGTTAAAGTTGTAAAATACATTTTATAATTGGATTGAAATACATGAATTCATTTTTTTTCATTTTAGTTTCAGAACGACAAAAATGTTTGTGCCGTGTTCGGGCAAAGGCTCGATTTGACATAATATGTAATTTTTGGGTTCGGATTGATACATTATGGGTCGCGTTGACTTTAAACGTTTCGGATTCGGGACATTTTTTTTTCTTTTGGGTTTTGACACATTTGGATCCGGTATAAACTGGGATTACCTTTAAATTACCTTTAAATATCGATCGATTTTACGTCCAATTACCTTTAAATATAGATTGATTTTGTTTTAATTTGGATTTGTTGGTCTGTTTTGTATCAGGTTATTCTAGGGCATATTTTTTTTTTTATTTTAGCGAGCTTGGGTTGGATTAAAATTGAATTGCTTTTGGAGACTGGGCATGAAAATTTAAATCCGGGCAGACCTCTAGAAGAACAAAATCCACGTCAGCCCCGATATGGAAGGGGAAAAAAGTCTTGTCAAATTTTGCATAAAAAAGTAAGATCCGAACTCGGAACGGTTTCGGAAAGGTTGAAGACCTGACAAGAGGTCTGGACGGGTTGAAATTTCCAGTCTCGTCTCGGCCCGGATCGAATGAATGTTATTTTGACCCGCCCCGTTATAAAATTCAAAAGTCGGTCCGAGCCCGGCCCGATCAGGCCCGACATAATTTCTATTATTTCGAAAAAATTCAGATTTTTATCATACAACTAAGATTTTTTTTAAATATTATTGCTTATATATTTATGGGGTGATTTTACAGAAAATACACTTATAAAAACATTAATGATTACTTAGATTCTTAGACTTTCAACATTCAAATAAAGATGCAGTCAAAAATTAATAAGGTTTAGAATAAAATTTAAAAAAAAGTTAAAATTATCATATTTTTGGAAGCTGTGTAATAAAAACTAGATTTATGAAAATACTTCTATATCATTTTATCAAAAATTTTCTCAAATCTAGAGGAGCTATTTTCTTATGTATTCCTATATTCATTTCTTTTCGGAAACGCATGAGATTAACAGGTGTTTTTATTCAGAAACAATGTAATAGAATAACGTTGTCTTTTTTTTTTAAACAAGCAATTAAAAAAAATATTGTGAAAATTAGCGTTTTGAAAAGAATTTCCGAAAGCAAAACATTGAGAAGGAGAAAAATCTCAAATCACGTGACACGAATCTCTTATATCTCAACAAGTATATACAAATATCTTAATTAACAAAAATAAAATGTACTATTCGATTCCAAATCTCTTCAAAGTCAGGCTTGTCAATTTTGTACCTTTACAGTTAAAATTAGTCAGAAAATGTGTCAAACTTTCATGTTGTTGAGTAATGAATTTAAGCAACACCAAGCAGTATATTTCCAAAGAGTAAGTTAACAGAAATTCTTTATCCCTTCTAATACTTTTTACAAATCATCTTATCTGCCAAACACGTTTCATGAACAATTAAATCTAGTTATGACCCATCTCGCTTATATTAGAAAAACACTGCAAGCCTGACCTTGGCCCGGCTCCAGTTTGCCAAAAAATTATTAATCCCCTATAAAAAAAAAAGAAAAAAAAAAAAGTAACTGTCCGATGCCGATCTCTACGCTATAAAAGTTACATTTCTGTACTGATGGTTGTCAAACTAGTATCGAGTCGTGACACAGATTTATAGCTACGCTCGTTAAACCCATATTCATTGAAAATAGTTCACATTTTAGCGTTTTTGCCGAAATCTTTATAATAAGACGGCAGGCCCGTTGGTCCGATCCGTGCAGATCTCTAGATCTGACCCAAACCTTGTCTCATGAATTAAAACTGGCGCGGCCCGATCCGGACTGCGACTGCTTGGTCGAGTTCGGTCAGGTCGCACTTTCTCAATCTTAAATACGATTCATTTATCCTGTGGACATCTAATACCATTTTGCAAACCCTTCATTAGGCTTAAAAGGGGGGGAGGGGCGATCGCCCCATCACTTCTGGTATTCATCGTATTGAAATCTTGCTATTGAATCACACTTTAGCTTTTTATACAGTTGTCAAAAAAAGTATTTGTACACTTCATTTTTTTAAATTATAATGAAATTAAACAAAAGATTTAAGCAAAAAATACTGCAAATAAATAACTCAAATTAGATTAAATGTCAGAAAAATATAATATGAAGTTAAAAATTATTAACAGCTTCTGTATAAGTAGTCCTTTGAACCATAAACACTATAAAACACAGTACATATCAGGATGGAGAAATGTACAAATACTTTTTTGCAAGAAATTTTTAAACTTTTCCTATTAGAAAATTATTTTACATCTTTATCGAAATTTTCTGTTGTGTAATTTAAAACGCACGGTAAACAGACTGTATTAAAACTATTTTTGACAAAATATCTGTTTTTATTTAGTTAAAAATGAAACATATTAGAGTGTACAAATAATTTTTTTGCCAACTGATGTCGACAGATGGTTCGTGGGAATTATTACATTGTTCTGCAATGAATAATAAAATTAGAAAGAAAACTTAACCTTAAAACACTATAACATTGATAAAGCTAGATTGACTGTGCAATATCTCCCTTTGAAAAAAAAAAAAAACCCGAACAGTGAAGAAGAAGAGACTTTGTAAGTGATAAAAAAAGCGGGGGCGGCGGGGAACAGATGAGCAATTTCACCAAGTTTAATTTGATTAAGTATACAAATAGAATGTATTTATGAATTTTTTTTTAAAACAGAGAGTATACAAGAAACAGCATTTCATTGAATTTGATGTTCGAAGTAGTGAACATAAATTAAATACGCTAGAAACAGTTTTTCTCCGAAGAACATTTTACAACCGAAATCATTTTTGTAACTCTGTAATTGAATGAGTAAATGCTTCTCACCAAATATTATACCGCAAGCATTGTTTAGTCCATCTCAGAAGTTTGTATCAATTTAATTGTTTGTAAATGCATAACATTATTACAACAATACATCGCGAAAGATTTTTAGACTATAATGTAATAGATTATTATGGAGATCCTCTGTGCGTATACTATAAGTGTATTATACCTATGATATTTTTTAATAACTATCTTCAAGAGTACCTCAGTAGTATATATGAATTTCATTACATTTAAATTAGGATGACGCTCTTAAAAACACCACAAATGATTTATCCACATAGACCATAATGTAGCGGAATAATTTTTATTGATTCTACACGTTTCTTATGTTTCTTGAATTTTTTAAAACGTATTTACTTTTTCAAAAGTAATTTTTGCTCCTTAAAAAAACTTAGTTTTATGCAGAATTTGAAAAAAAGTCCTTAAAAATATCTAAGTCTTTAATTATTTATTAACTAAAGGTGAAAATCTGAATTCTCTGAAATTTTGATTTAGGAAAAATAATCTATATAACCCTTACCTCCCCTTATTATCAAAATTTCGTTCCCTTCTTTTGCTCTCATCACAGCCTTCAATATTACCCCTTCCAGAAGTATCACTTCGCCGTTTTGCTGTCTATCTCACTTTATCCATATTTACAAAATTTAGTCACTTTGTTGTAATAATAAACAATCGATCACAAACATTCCTTCTCTCTAACTGAAATTGGGATTTATCCCTCTCACCCTATTACTAAGTGCCTAAAACATATTCATTGAAATTTTCTTACATCTTAATCTTTTTTTAAACGTATTTGTAAATGTTTTGAAAGGCAAATAAATAACAAGTCATCTAATGAACTTCTCCCCCCCCCCCCCAACACACACCGAAGTAAATAAATAATAAATCTGCTTGTTTCCTTTTCCCCCTCAACTTGCAAATTTTAAACTTTTAAGGTCATTGATTTTTCTAAAACTTTTACTGTAATAATAAATAATCAGACATATATTTTTACTCTGAACCCCACCAAAATTGAAGTTTTCTTTCTATTCTCCTTACCAAGTATATAAAATTTAATCTTTAAATCTCTTTATTATGTTTTTAGCCATATTTGTTCATCTTTACTCATGTAAAGTAAGTCATCTAATAAATTTCTTGCATTGCCCTCAAAATAAATAAATTTTAAAAAAATGCTTTTTATTCCCCCCCCCCCTTTTATATCTTACGATATAGTATACATAGTATTTCTCACGAAATCTACCTAAACCAGGTAATATAAATAATCATGGTAATGTTCTTTACAGGTCTAACATTTAAAAAATTTCAATGTGACACCGATTCTCGATTGTCCTTCTACTGGGGTTTGATAATTAAACAAGTTAGAAATTGCTCGACAAACATGGAAAATGGGGTGCTTTCGTACTATAATTATTTTTATAGTTATATACGTAAAAGTCATTAAAATACACAGTTAAAGTTTAAAAACAAAATTTGAAATACGATCTATATAACATAGTGCTGTGTTTCTGAACTACAAGTATATGTATATGTAATAAAGCGTGACATGTGACAAATGGGAGGGAAGGGGTTAAAAATATTGGACAACTGTGTGGCATCATTTATGAACAGCCCCATAAATGAATACGCTGGGGTTTCGATCTACACCTCCTTTCTTCGAAATTTATGTTTCCCGTTTGACACCCCCCCCCCCTCCTGCTTGTTCTATAGTATAAAATATGCAATGTTTAAAATCGTTTAATTTGTTAAATATTTTTTTTCCTCATTTCATGAAGATCCTATCTTATATTTTAATATCATTTAGCTTATGTAATTCTCTTGATAAATCTCGAGTTCTGCAAAGAATCTTCCAAAATACAGTTATTTTAATGTATTTGTACATAATAATTTTCGCTTCTTTCAAAAATCTTATTTTAACTGCGTAACGTGAAAAAAAATCACGCTACAAGAATATTTTATTTGCTAATTGGAGGAGTTCGTTTGACATTTTTCAATCATTTGGAAAATTATCGAGCTGTGCGTCTTTTACAGCCAAATGAAATCCATATTAGCAAAATTCAGAAGGAAAAAAACGCACAATAATCGCTCAGAGATTAAACTTCTAGTAATATACTTTTTATAGTTTTACCATAATTAGAAAGACCAAAATTACGAAAGATTTTTGTAAAAATTTTAGCAATAACGGCCAATACTCTACGATTGATTCTAATCTCGTCTCCACTCGTACGTCAACCTATTTTCTTGAAATTGACCGCGCTACCTTTAAATATCGAATCTTGGTAGGTTGGTTGGATGACACAGAATCTTTTTCATTACGGTGCTACAATGCGAAAAATTTGTAGAAATTTGTCCATCGATTTTAAAGGGCTTATATGGGTTATTTCCAAATGCTGACTTATTTTTCCTATAATCTATTTTTAAAATTTCAATAAATTACTACTGAAAAATGATTGAAGAGTATTTTCACAAATGAAATCTTGACGTACTGTTTCACTAGATTCAAGAAATTTCTTTCCAGTCCATATCCAAGAGGAATATTTTTATGAAAATAATAGACTGTGTATATTTATGGCAATCTTCAGAAATTTAATTTGGTATAATAAATTGCATAAGTAATTAATGGAGCGTTAAGTTTACTATTCTTTTTAAAAGCCGTAAAAGCCAACTAGTAGCCCTCACCCGTTACGCTGGGTCGGTTTTTCTAAAGAATCGCAAATCCAACGAAATATATCTAGCAAATGTGAAATAAAATAAACATTTTCTTAAATATCTAATCATATAACCATAACTGCTGCCTTAATCTTACGTTATCCAGATCAAAGTCGATGTTGATGACTTAATAGACACAAAAGGAATAAAATCACTGAAATATTAAATTGAAATATATTTTTAGTTGCTTTATTATTCTGATTTTCCTGTTTATATTGAAAAGTGCTGTTGATATATGGCAAAATGTGCTAAAATTTCCACCCTTCCCCCCTACACACACATATTTATTACCTTCTTAGGGAAGGAATTTCTAAAGCCGCTATAATAACTATTTAATTATATTGTCAAGAAGTTTGGTATCCTGAATTTCTGGTTCTTATCTAAAACGGCTAATCAGATAGGCAGAATGTTCTATATTTTTTTTTTACCTTCCTCCTTTGTACTCACTTTAGAGATCTGAACGGGGCAAGCCTCGGTGTGAAGCCCGAGCACGTCCCGCGGGCCGGGTTCGCGCCGATTTCCATTAACGGCATTCGGGCTGGTCCGAATTAGGTCTTTACTTGTGATTCGGGCCGGGCCTAGTCACTAATGTTTTCGGGCCGAGCTCGGGCCATATTTTTTCCAGGAACATCGAGCAGGGCCTAACGTCCCAATAAATGATCTGCAGAACGACATTAGATGCCCGCACAGAAAAATTGTTGTGTTTTAAACTCTAGACCGGTGCAACCCCGGTCGGGTGGCGCCAACTTTAATTTATTATACTGGGAGAAGGTCAGGTTTTCGCACTTTCAAAACCAGGTCGGGACGGAGCTTATTTTTTGCTGCAGAGCTGGATCGAGCCACACTGTTTTTTCCAGGTCGGGTCTGGCGTGGACTTCCTTCCCACTAGAGATATACATGGGAAAAAAAATTTTAAGCCCAGGCTGCATCTGGTATAAAGTCTAAACGGTCGATCTGGGATCGACACAGCCCGAATGCTGTGACGGTTCTCAGGGGTGAGGGAAAAGCGCGAAGTCCCCTCCTCTTGGGCTAATAAAGGGTTTACAAAGTGACATTATGCATTCTCACGAGAAATAACTTGGGGCGAAGTTCGAGCCCGTCACGGCCTGCCACAGGTCGCGCCAGTTAAAGTCCACGAGACTTGGACTGGGTAAGCTTTTCTCTCATTTTGAATCGGTTCCTGTCCTGATCTTTTTTTTTTTTTTTTTTTTTTTAATTTGAGATTCGAGTGGTGACAGGCTTCTTTTTCTTCCAGACCGAGCCTGATCTGGATATCATTTTTCTTAGAAGTTTGCATTGAACAAAATTTCCAGGTCGTGACTCGTCCCGGAATAAAAGCTAAATATTCGGTCCGTCTCTTATCTAGGGAGTATGATAAACATTACTGTCCCGACCTCAACCCGTGGAGATAAACTTTCGGTACAACTCTCATTTAGATAGTATGATTAAACATTACTGGCTTGAAAGCGACCCGTACACTTCTCAATTTTTTTTTTGCCACGAGCCTAAATTGGATTGAAAACTTTTTTTACTTGTTAATCGTAAAAATTATAAAATAGAGAAAACGCGAAATTCATCATATAGCCGCAAATAAGGGCAAACTTCATTAAAGAAATGCGAATTTCGTTAAAGGTTGCAAAAGAAACACGCATTTTATCAAATGGTCGCAAAAAACCCTCAAGTTTTGCGAAGGGATCACGGTGATAACGTGAATTTCTTCAAAGTATCCCGTTCACGCATAAAAGTGAATTTCGTTAAAGGATCACGGAAAAACGCAAATTTTTTCAAAGGATCGCGGTCAAAACTGAGGTCAATCATTTACTGGGCTCAATCCGCAAGAGTTAAAACCGAATCTGTAACTTAATTCCAAATCTTATCTATATTAATCCTAATATAATCTTAAATCTAAAATATTAAGACAATTTGCCCCGATGAGCTAAGCGCAGCTAAACAGTAAAAGTCAAGCCGACCATTTGCAAAATAGAGCTGTTAACCGGACCCTGACCCGACCCGACGCAAAAAATCAGAAATTAACTTGATCCGCAGAAAACAGTAGAAATTAACCGGATCCAAACGCGACCTACAACAAAAAGTAAAAATTAATCCGACCAGCATCAAAAAATAGAAGCGAAACGGACATCAAATTTTGTGAAATGATAGCGGAGAAAACACGAATTTCTTCAAAGGATCGTGAAACACACGCACATTTCGTTCAAAAATTGCGAAAAAGAATGAAAATTTTATCAAAGGACTCATCCCAATCGATTCGGGTCAACCCGAAACATTCTCGCAAAATTATAACCAAATCCTAAACTTCCCCAAATGCTCTAAGCACAGTTAAAAAGTAAAAGTTAACCCGACCAACTAGAAAATGTAGCAGTCTTCCAGACCCAAACCCGACCAAATTGCAAAAAATCAGAAATTAACTCTAACAGCAGCAAAGAGTACAAGTCAACCCGACCAAAGTAGAAATTTAACTCGGCAAGGAGCAAAAAATGGAAGCCAACCTGACCCAAACCCGTCCCACAGCAAAAAAAGTAGACGTAACACGACCGCATTAAAAAACTGAGTCCGACCCATGCATCAGACTAAGTTTCCAAATTTCTAAAATGCTCCCCCCCCCCCCCTTGAGGACTCTCCAGATAAGTTCTTAGCCTCCTTTTATATCAAAATTTCGCTTCGCATTTTTAACCTGTCACAATCTTTTAAATTGCACTTTTCGAAAATATCACTTCGTCGTTTTGTAGCCTATCCCACAATTCCCATATTTGTAGCATATAAGTCTTTATTGTAATTTTATTGCATCAATAACAAATCAATAACAAAAATTCCTCTCCCCCCACGAATAAAATTGGGTTTTATCACTCCCTTCCTTTTATTAAGTGCAGAAAATTTAGTTCTTTAAATATTTCCATTTTTATTATTTTTTAAACCGATTTATAAATATTTTGAAAGGCAAATAAATAATAAGTCATCTGATAAACATCTCCCCCTCCACACACACACGAAAATAAATAAATTAATAAATAATGTGCTTATTTCTTTTTTCCCTCAGCTTTCAAATTTTAAACCTTAAAAGTCTTCGATTTTTCTAAAACTTTTATTGTAATAATAAATAATGAATCATATAATTTTACTCTTCACCCACCAAAATTGACGTTTTATTTATATCTTTACTTGCAAAGCATACAAAAATTCGTCTTCCTGTTTATTAATTTTTAATACTATTTTTTAATATTTAGTCGTGTAAATAAGACAAGTCATCTAACAAACTCCCTGCACCCCTTCTTCACAGGACTCAAAATTTCTTAGAGCTCCTTGCGATATTTACAAAATGCTTGTAAAAATCATCAAAAATCTAAATATCCTTCCACCTTAAATTTTGACAAAATATTTGCCCTACTGACCTAACGTCACACATTTTTTTTTTAATTTGCGACACTTTTTCTGTCACATTTGTTACTACTAACAATAGGAAATTGTGTGTTATGTCTATAAACGACGACTAGGCTGGGATTAACACCTATACCTCCTTTCCTCAAAATTTCTATTTCCCGTTCTCCCTTGCTGTTTAACCTTTTACGCAAAAGTATACAAATGTTTAAAATATTTAAATTTGTCTAAATATTTTACTCATAGTTTTATAAAGATCTTATTTTTAACCTTCAGTGCTATTTATCTTACATAAGTCTCTCGATAAGTTTCATATTCTAAAAAGAATCCCCCCCCCCCTCTCATTCAATATTTATTTATTTTTATTTTATTTATTTATTTATTTTTGTAATTGCATTAAATAAATAAAATAGTTTTTATTTTACAGCAATCTATCTAAATTTATAACTCATTTATTTTCTGAAAATCAAACCGTTTAATTTTGTGACGTTAAAGCTAAACAGATTGAAATTCTTTTACAACTTTTATAAACTTTAAATCATCGAATGTAATCAAAGTAATGGGAAGACTATTGAAAAAATCCTTTAGTGAAGAAACCGTCTAGAAAACACGCCTTTGAGAAGAAAAATCGTCACAGATAATTGGTTAAGAAAATTCTATTTCCTAATTGGATAATTACATGTCAATCATTTCAATTTTAGCCCATCCTTTGAATGAACTGAAAAAGAGAGTCGGCCATCTTGATTTGACTTGACGTGTGACTAGTGTGGGCTCTTAAGGAATTTCTCTAAAAAAATATTTTTTATTAATAGTTATAATTATTGTATTCCAATTTTTTTCATATTAGATTAATCTTTCAACAATATTTAACTAATCCCACAGTTACATTTCCCAATAAAAATAAAAATTTCATTTTAAATAATAGAAATATGTCTAAACACCCAAATGCCCAGTAATGGGCCACCTATGTTCCAGTAATGGACCGCCTATGTTCCAGTAATGGGCCACCCTACAAAAAATAACAGATAATTATTTTTAGGTGCTTTCGTAATTATGTAAATAGGTAGCACCTATAATTGTCGTTCAGTCCGTCTGTCTGTCCATCTATCTGTCCGTTTGTCTGACAGTCTGTCTATCTGTCCGTTTGTCTATCCGCATATAACAACGGAAAACTATCCAACCGAATCGTTTGAAATTTAAAATACATAATTATTACATAATTTTGTCGCGTCATTTCAAATTTTATGAAAATCGGATGGATAGATCAATTACAGGGACATTCAAAAGGATTCCGTTACATTACGGTCAATAGGGAAAAAAGTTTTAAATGCATTTTAATCGTTTGAAATTTAAAACATATAATTATTGCGTAATTTTGTCGAGTCATTTCAAATGTTATGAAAATTGGATGCATAGATCAATTACAGGGACAATCAAAAGGATTCCGTTACATTAAGGTCAATGGGGAAGAAATTTCAAATGCATTTTAATGATGTTACACTCTTTCGAACATAATAGAATTGGCATGAATCTATGAAATATATACTAAAATATGCATTCTGTACAATCTGTGACGCAAAGAATTTTTATTATTAAATTACAGGGCTACACAAAAGTATTCCACTATATAATGCTATACGGGGAAACATGGTTTGGTACGTGTTTTAATTATATTCAACTATTTTACATTTTATGAATAAGATATACGTTGCTGAGGTGTAATAAGAAGTACTATTCCTGTATAATTACAGAATTTCAACCAATATACTGTATCCGAAGTACTATTTACTATAAAAGCAAGATCTGAATATTTTTAAAAGTTCGTTATCGTACGAACGCACCTCATTTGCTACGTTCACGTGCAATTTCCAACTTGTTCTTTTTATGTCTGCGTAAGTCGCATTTTCTTCTTCCTCAGAATCCACATTATCCTCTTGTATACAAAATTCTGCCTTTTTGAAGCAATTGTAAATTGTTTTTTTTTCAATTACCCCCATTGATCCCGTTCTTATATGTATAACTATTCAATTAACACTGTTTTGAGAAGGATGTTGAAAGGTGTGTGAAAGGAGGGGGTTGATGAATTTGTTGGACTTAAGGAACAAGAAAATTCAAGCAGAGGAGTAATATAAAAAAAACTCAGCACTGAACGATAAATTAGGAATAAGAGATGGAAATTTGATTTCATGTGATTTCGAAGTATTTTTTTACAACTGAATAAAGAACATTTTATGAAAATATTCGTTATATGGAGATAGATATTTCGCTATATAGAGACTGTTTTTATTGTAATCATGGGAAAAGGGGAACATTCCTACTAAAAATTCGTTATATCGAGAAATTCGATGTATGGAGTTTCGTTATAGAGAGACTTGACTGTATTTATAAAGAAATTGTCTTTATTAAATTCTAGTAAGTAAAATTTAAGTATTAAATTTGTTTATTTAGTTTTCAGTTAAATCAAAATATTTTATCACTACTGAAATTACACTTTTAGTATTGGTCACTTGGTTGGCCCATTACTGGCAAATCACGAAATAAGCAATCCAGTAATGGACCACCCCTCCTAAAATCTTAAAAATAAATAAAATTTTGTAAATGGCCATTGGTATATTAAATTCAGTGTTTTATATTGCTAACCAAACAAAAGCATTCAATTTTTACGGAAAAATAAAAAAGATATAAAACTAAGTAAGTAAAGTCTGCTCGTAGCATGTTCATTAAGATTTTCAGTGAAAAACAAAAAAACTGTGAAACTTTATTTTCTGCTTCCTAATTGTTTTGACGAAAAGTGTAAAAAATTAATCCAGCTTATAAAGCATGCAAGGTAGAGTTCAGAAAAAAATAATAAAACCTTAACTATTATTTATTATTTTTTTATAAACCAAAAAAGGCGAGGTGGCCCATTACTGGAAGATGGCCCATTACTGGCACATCTACCCTATAATGTGACGGATTGGCGAATTTTTTGATGAAGGCTAAATATATTTTTAAAAAAGACTGCCAAGAAGGGTATTTTGAAGACAATTTCCCGAAGGAATTGTTATTGAAAAATTGAGGAAGTATAACAAATTGCGTTTTTTCTGACTCATTTTTAAATCCATTTTTGCTCTTAAAAACATCCAATTTACAGATCCTCTTATTTAGGAACTAGGGTAGATGTGCTAGTAATGGACCACCTTCCAGTAATGGGCCACCTCGCACTTTTTGGTTCATAAAAAAATAATAAATAATAGTTAAGCTTTTATTATGTTTTCTTAACTCCACCTTGCATGCTTTATAAGCTGGATTAATTTTTTACACTTTTCGTCAAAACAATTAGGAAGCAGAAAATAAAGTTTCACAGTTTTTTTGTTTTTCACTGAAAATCTTAATGAACATGCTAAGAGCTGACTTTACTTACTTAGTTTATACCTTTTTTATTTTTACGTAAAAATTGAATGTTTTTGTTTGGTTAGCAATATAAAACATTGAATTTAATATACCAATGGCCATTTACAAAATTTTATTTATTTTTAAGATTTTAGGAGGGGTGGTCCATTACTGGATTGCTTATTTCGTGATTTTCCAGTAATGGATCACCCAAGTGACCAATACAAAAAATGTAATTTCAGTAGAGATTTTTTTTTTTTTTTGATTTAACTGAAAAGCTAAATAATCAAATTTAATACTTAAATTTTACCTATTAGAATTTAATAAAGGCAATTTCTTTATAAATAGTTGTTTTTAAAATGTCATTCAAAATTGGTACAAAAAACAAGCAGAACATTTGACAAAATATAGATGTGCCATTACAAGAGAAGTTGTTTTAAGTTGGTTCAGAAATGTAAAATCATATTTGGAAGAAGATATTATTAATATTTTCTTCCAAATTCTAAAGCATACAGAGAGAGTTTTCAATAAGGTTAAAACAAGGTTTCTTTTGTGCACTTAAAACAAGGAAAATTTTGGGACCAAAATCAGTTAAAGATGTGCATCATGTAGTACCAAATAACGAAAAAGAACAAATCACTGTTATGGGGTGTTTTTCAGCAAATAATGAGATTGTTCCATTTGTGATAATATATCCATATAAGCATCTCTGAAGGGAATTGTGGAATCAATCTGTGCCAAATTGATGGGCTATATGATTATCTGAAAATGGTTGGATAGTGCAAGAACATTTATCATTTTAAATGCATTCTAAAATTCCATATTGAATAGTTTGGACTATCGGAAAGGGGTGATAAAATTGAAGATCTGTTATTTATATTCCATAGTTGCACAGCACATCATTTAGATAATGATATGGATGAAGATTGGAGACTTTTTTTAATGCCTTATTTTATCTAAACTTGATTTCAGTAAAACATCGTCTTTATCTTATAAATCCTTTAAATTTAAATAATTTGTTTTATATCTTTACAATATAAATCCTTTAATGTTAGTTAATAATAAACAGTTAATAATATCATTAATATTTTGTTTTATATCCATATTATAAATCCTTGATTATAATAAATCCATAACTTAAATTTAAATATTTTGTTTTATGTTTTTTCATTATAAATCCTTTAATGTAATGAATTTCTAACTTAAGTTTTAATTTTTTGTTTTATTAGTATGCTTTTATTAAGTTCTGGAGCAAAATACAATTGAAACAAGTTGGAAATTGCAGGTGAAGCGTAGCAAATGAGGTGCGTTCGTACTATAACGAAGTTTTAAAAATATACAGATCTTCCTGATATAGTAGACAATACTTCGGATACAGTAAAGTGGTTGAACTCTTTGCGTTCCTGTAAACATACAGGAAGTAATTTTCATTACACCTCAGCAACGTATATCATATTCATAAAATGTGGAACAGTTTAATATAAATAAAACATGTCCCAAACAATGTTTCCCTGTATAGCATTATGTAGTGGAATACTTTTGTGTGGCCCTGTAATTTAATGATAAATATTCTTTGTATCACAGATTGTACAGAACTTATATTTTAGTATATATATACGTTATAGGTTCATGTCAATTTTATTATATTCGAATGAGTGTAACACCATTAAAATGCATTTGCAACTTTTTTCCCCATTGACTTGTAATGCAACGGAATACTTTTGATAGTCCCTGTAATTGATCTACGCATCTGATTATCATAAGATCTGAAATGACTCGACAAAATTATGTAATAATTATATGTTTTAAATTTCAAACGATTAAAATGCATTTTAAACTTTTTTCCCATTAACCGTAATGTAACGGAATCCTTTTGATTTTCCCTGTAATTGATCTATTCATCCGATTTTCATAAAATTTGAAAGGACTTGACAAAATTATGTAATAATTGTGTATTTCAAATTACAAATGATTCGGTTGGATAGTTTTTGCGTTGTTATATGCGGACAGACAGACGGACAGACAGACTGACAGACAGACACACGGGCAGACAGACGGACAGACGGAAGGACTGAACGACAACAATAGGTGCCACGTATTTACATGATTACGAACGCACCTAAAAACAATTATTGGTAATTTTTTGTAGGGTGGCCCATTACTGGAATATAGGCGGTCCATTACTGGAACATAGGTGGTCCATCTCTGGGCTTTTGGGTGTTTAAACATATTTCTATTATTTAAAATTGAATTTTTATTTCTATTGGGAAATGTAACTATGGGATTAGTTAAATATTGTTGAAAGATTAATGTAATATGAAAAAAATTGGAATACAATAATTATAACTATTTATAAAAAATTATTTTTTAGAGAAATTCCTTAAGGTGGTCCATTACTGGCACATCTACCCTATATAATATGACGCATTGATCACTTTTTTGCTAAAGACAGAATTTATTTCAAAAAAGGCTGCCAAAGGCGGTAGTTTGAACAAAATATCCCGAAGCGATCGCGATTGAAAAATTAAGGTACTCAAATAACAAAATTGCGTTTTTCTGACTCATTTTTAAATTCCTTTTTGCTCTCAATCGCATCCAATTGACAGGTTCTGTTATTTAGGAATTGTATAATGTGCGGTATTGGTCAGTTTTTTGATAAAACCTAAATATTGGTCAGTTTTTTGATAAGGTCTAAATATTTTTAAAAAAAAAAGCTGTCAAAGGGGACACTTTGCACAAAATTTCCCTAAGCGATTAGGATTAAAGAATTGAGGATGTATTCAAGTAGTAAATTAGTTATTTTATGACCCATTTTAAAATTTGGTTTTATTCTCAAACGCATTCAATCGAGTCTTTTGTTATTTAGGAACTATATAATGTGCGTATTGATCGATTTTTTAACAAAGTCAGAATATATTTCAAAATATGTTGTCAAAATGGGCATTTGAGTCGATTTTCGTATAAGATGATTCTGATAAAACCAGTTCTTACAGAAAAATGAAACTAAAAATCTTTCAAAAGCGACCAAATAAATTTGTTAAACTGGGTTTATCTCTAATCATTTTTTTTTTTTTTTTTTTTTTTTTTTTTTTTTGTTGTTGAAATGAGCTCTCTTCGAAATCTACCTCCGCCTATGGACCAAACCGGCAGAGATTTTTTTTTCAGAAGTTTGCGCAAACAAGGGAACTTCTTATGATGTTGCTCGCACCTAGCATCTAGATCTATTGCATTTTGTAGTCATATACATAAAAGTTAGAGAAATTAGTTAGATAAAAATTCTGTTAAAGTTAGATAAAGTAGAAAAAGTTGGATAAAAGTTCTGTTAAAATCATAGTTTATAAATTTTTTTATCGTTGGATTTTTGTTTATTTCACGCCAGAAGAGAGTTAAGTCGCCAAATAAGGCGCTACAAACTTTTAGTTTGCCTTATTTTGGGGCTACGATAATCGATTACAATGCCGGGAAACTCCACTTTTGTAAATACGCGAATTTTTTCCCCGACAAAAAAAAATGTGAATATAATGTTGTAATTTTTCAAAACCAAATTCGTATGTTTTTCAAACTTTTTTCAATATTTTATATTTATCAACTAGTTTATCTTTTTAAATGTTTTTCTCATAACGAAAATATGTTAATAGTTCGGTTTGTGGCCTCGAAAATCGCACTTTCAGAAAAGTATATTGCTACAAATAATAATAAAAAAAAATTGATGATTCTCAAAGGTATTATAACATAAGAGTAAAATACACCAAGTCTCAATGCTAATTTTCGATCAACATTAAGAGTGGATCCGTTGCAAGCAGTAGCGTAGCTATGTTTTTTGGCGCCTGGGGCCAGCAAGAAATTTTGCGCCCCCACCCCAGTATAGATATTTAACAATTTATCTCAATTTGGCTCCCCTAGGCCTCGGCGCCCGGGGCGGACGCTCCCCTTGCCCCCCCCCCCCCGCCTTACACTGTTAAAAATCTGTTGCATTTTGCTGCAACGCACTCCCCTGCTTGTATAGAAAACGGTTACTTGGCCGTGAAATGGCGCTTTCTCATTGGTTGGAACAGAGATATTATGTACAAGTGGTGGAGGGCGTTGCAGCAAAATGCAGCAGATTTTTAACAGTGTAGCTACGCCACTGGTTGCAAGTATTATAATTTGTAATGCTTCGTTAAGTATTTGGTGCTACTTAGCTCATAAAAGTTTCTTTTAGAGGCTGAAATACTGTGAATATACCTCAATTTAGAAATATATAGCATCAGATCGTATGTATTCAGTATGAACTGGAAAATACGGTATACCTTTTACATTTCTTTTGTTGCTTTTATATTTATATTAAATTCTCATTCACAAATTTAGTTTTTCAGTTATTTTTTATTGAGCTTTCTATAGTTTTAACTAAAGTGTTAACAAATTTTATAGTCCGGGAGCAGACCGTCGATTTACCTATGTATCGAGTAATAGGACCGGACATACATCAAAATGTAGGTCTCAATGTGCACATTAAGAATATCACTGTCTGCCAGGTCCTATCCTGTCGGAACGCAAGGCAGCCGCACTTTTATGACGTCAATTTTGTGTGTTTACCTATGTATTGAGTAAAAGGACCAGACATACATCAAAATGTAGGTTTCAATGTGCACATTAAGAATATCACTGGCTGCCACAAACATCAAAATGTAGGTTTCAATATGCACATTAAGAATATCACTCGCTGCCAGGTCCTATCCTGCCGGAACCCGGTGGCAGCCGCACTTTTATGACGTCAATTTTGAGTGTCTGCCTATGTATCGAGTACAAGGACCAGACATACATCAAAATGTAGGTTTCAATGTGCACTTTAAGAATATCACTGGCTGCCACATACATCAAAATGTAGGTCTCAATGTGCACATTAAGAATATCACTGGCTGCCAGGTCCTATCCAGCCTACATTGAGACCTACATTTTTATGTATGTCCGGTCCTTGTACTCGATATATAGGCAAACACTCAAAATTGACGTCATAAATGCCCGGCTGCCACCGGGATCCGGCCGAATAGGACCTGGCAGCCAGTGATAAAAATTTTAATGTGCACATTGAGACCTACATTTTTATGTACGTGGCAGCCATTGATATTCCTAATGTGCCCATTGAGATCTACATTTTGATGCATGTCTTGGTCTTGTACTCGATACATAGGTAAGCACACAAAATTGACGTCACAAAAGTGCGGCTGCCACCGGGTTCCGACAGGATAGGACCTGGCAGCCAGTGATATTCCTAATGTGCACATTGAAACCTACATTTTGATGTTTGTGGCAGCCAGTGATATTCTTAATGTGCACATTGAAACCTACATTTTGGTGTATGTCTGGTCCTTTTACTCGATACATAGGTAAACACTGAAAATTGACGTCATAAAAGTGCGGCTGCCTTGCGTTCCGGCAGGATAGGACCTGGCAGACAGTGATATTCTTAATGTGCACATTGAGACCTACATTTTGATGTATGTCCGGTCCTATTACTCGATACATAGGTAAATCGACGGTCGGTTCCCGGACTATTATAGTGTCAACAGAAAAGAAAGCGTTCCTTATGCATAGTACATTCGTTTACAAATGAAATAATGATTTTAATAATTTATTAATTTTTCACTGTTCATAATACCTGCATTTTATTTACATTTTGTCCGTAATCTGGAAAATGCTTTACATAGAACTGTTGCATAAAATTCTGTAAACAACTTCTAGATAATTTCCATGCGAAAATACCTCTTTCAGTGTACATTGGATAATTAGTATTTAAAGTTTATTTGCACAAGTTGAAGAAATCATATCCCGAAATCGGTCAGGATATTTTTTTTTCACATTTTAAATGGAAATTTTAAGAAGACATCCCTTTTGAATGTATTCTTTTCTTGTACAATGATAATTCTATAATGTTTTGCAATTACTCCCCCCCCCATAAAAGCAGTGTTGCTAACTGTTTTCGTGGATAGTAATTATATTCTAACTGCAACGGTGTGTAAATTATGATTGCATTCTGCTACACAAGTGAAAACTTATTCCTCTAAAAAATACAAGAGAGAGTTGGAAACGCAATTTTAAATTACACAAATTTGTGTTACGAGCCTACACGAGTCACTGAAAAATACCCGGTTGATGATGTTAAGCCTATGAAAGCTAAGATTATTTTCAAATTTATTTTTTTTTTTTTTGCATACGATAGCTGAGGACGGCTAGATTTTAATTTTTTCGATTTTGGTTATTATTTTTTTTAATTTAGGATAGTTTTAATATCAAAACCGATTCAAATCCATTTCAAAAGTTAAAGTAACTTTTAAAAAAATCTAAAACCAAATTCAAAAAAGAAAAAACTAGCCTTAAAACTAGTCATCCTCACCTCCATAGCCTTAACAATATCATCCACGTCTTTTTCAGGGAATCGTGTAAGCTCTTAAGAGAAGAATTATAGTAGAGGGTAGAAGGTGAAATATGATACATTTAGATATTTTGAAAAAACTCATTGCACCACCAATTAATCAAAAAAGTGTGAAAATTCTAATCAAAAACAGTAATTACCAGGTTGAGAAAAATATTTTCTAAAAACGTATATTATCAATTGGGGTAATTGTAAACAAATGTTTCTAATTTTGACTACTCAGTGCTATAAGATAAATGGAAAACCTTCTAAAAGCACCATAATCTTATTATTTCTCTGGCATACTTCATCTATAAATAGTTATTGGTACTGTTGCATATTAAAAAATACCGATAAATTTCCTGTTCGCAATTTCCGCCAAAAACTACGGGATACCTGTGGTTAATATCAATTTTTGTATCGGGATGGTACAATATAAAATAATCACTTTCATACACAACTTCTTTAAATAGAAAGCTCATACGCAAACATCATTCTTCCCTTAGCTGCCCCCTTCTCCCAGCAGAACTTGCCTGAATCCGAGATAAGAACAGTCAACTTGCTGAAAAATAATCTTGACATGATTTTTTTTTATATTTAAACTAAAGCAAATGTGAAAGTTGTTAGTCTTATAGCTTTTAGCAAAATACAACCTTCTATTTCGTATTTATATTTTTAAATTAAATATATCGAACATAACCTAATGTTTGGCGTCCGCCTCATTGGATTCAGCCATTTATACCTGTTATGCTCCGTATTGACTGATCTGTTTTGAATTTATATACAGTAGCCTTCCTCTTAAGCGACCTTCCCTTAACAGAAACTCTGCTTTAGCCGTCCAGCATTTACCCCAAACATAAAGCAAAATTCGTAAAGGAGAATGTCAGTACTAAATGGATGCGTGTTGTCTTCAGTAGTTTTGAAATCAGTTGGTGGCCCGGAGTAGACATTCTCATCAGGACCAATAAGATATTGGGATTGCTCCAGCAGATTTTGAGTTTTTTTTTTATAGTCAAAAATTGCAATCTTGCCATCCCCGCCCCCCTAACAGAGATTTATAAGTCTGATCTGCCTGCAAACTGTTTTGAACAAACATTTATGGGATGCGAACAGATCATCGTAGAAGATATAGACGAGTAGTTTGAGACTGACAAAGATCTCAAGCGTGAAACATTATTTTATGAGGACATAATTATATATTGTAAGCTGATGTTGTTCAACAGGCGATGATTCTGATGATGCAGTTGAAGTTGACACTGCTAAAACTCCTCATACGAAAGGGGTAAAACCATTAGAGTTAGCGTCGCGATACATGGAGCAGCAGCAGCTTCTTCGTCTGAACTTATGACGTTACAGCGGTGAAGAGTTTGATGCAACATGTCGAGATTATACCTGTAACAAAAAGGTCGCCGATTTCTTTGTAATTAATTAACTTAAAATTGCATAATGTAGAACAATTTTAATTTCTGTGATACTTTTTTCAACAATTTAATTTTCATTAAATATTTTCATTATTTTCAATACGAATTTTTCTTTCTACTCCATTAAATTCAATTAGTTCCTCCTTTCAAAAAATCTAGAAAATATGTATTTTTTTAAAACTACACAAATTAAAATACTAAATAATTTTTGATTACTTAAATTATGCCTTTTTTTTTACTTCTTGTTTAACCGTTTTTTTTTTCTTAATCAGCTAACCCTGGATCCCACATGGGCCCGATTAAGCGAGCTGTTACGGTATTTCAATGAATATTTTCCCAAATGAATTTGAGGTTGGGAGGCGCCCTCTGCTTAATATTATTAAAAGAATCTGTTTTCAAGAGAACTAAGAGGTCCTAGTTGTAATTTTTGCCAGTTTGATTTTTGATATTTAGACATATTAAATTTTCAATTCAAAAAAGTATTTGAGGAAAATCAAAGTGTCTTCTGTACAAAAAGTTATGATTTCATATGACTATTTATATGATCTATATATGAAACTAATTTGCTTAGAACAAAAAGCTTATAGTTCCCTTATCACAAATATAGCTTGAAATATGAATTTTTCTGTAGAGTAGATTATTTTAATATGCATTCGACGGAAAATTTATTCTGTTAGAAAAATTATAGCTTAACAATAACAGATTAAGAACAAAAACTTGTCTTGATTTTATCTGATAGAAATTAAGAATATCCTCAGATAATAAAAAAAACCCCTGCTTGTCATATTTAAATAAGGGATTTAATAATTTCGAGAAAGGTTGCCAACCATGAAGCAACAACGGCTAAAACAATATCAAGCTGTCAGCTTGGATGTGTAAACTTTTGCTTTTTACTTCACTGTTATCAGAGGCATAGCTACAGATATATATATTTTGGGGGGGGGGGGAGAATTAAAAAAATTCCCAACTTGAAAAATATTGTTCTAATTTCCAATTAAAAGAATACAATGCAATGTGCGTATAGTGATAGCAATACTTATGCATTAAAAATAATTCAGTTTCAAACAAGATGGAAATTGCACGTGAACGTAGCAAATGAGGTGCGTTCGTACGATAACGAAGTTTTAAAAATATTCAGATCTTGCTGATATAGTAGAGCGTACTCAGGATACAGTATAGTAGTCGAAATCTTTACGTTTCTATAAATATGCAGGAAGTAATTTTTATTACACCTCAGAAACGTATATCTTATTCATAAAATGTGAAATAGTTGAGAATATAATAAAAACACGTCCCAAACAATGTTTCCCAGCATAGCATTATGTAGTGGAATAATTTTGTGTAGCCCTGTAATTTAATAATAAAAATTCTTTGCATCACAGATTGTACAGAATGCATATTTTAGTATATATTTCATAGATTCATGCCAATTCTATTATGTTCGAATGAATGTAACATCATTAAAATGCATTTGAAACTTTTTCCCAAATGACCGTAATGTAATGGATTACTTTTGATTGTCCCTGTAAATGGTTTATGCATCCGACTTTCATAACATTTGAAATGACTCGACAAAATTACGTAATAATTATATTTTTAAATTTCAAACGATTAAAATGCATTTGAAATTTTTTTTACCATTGACCGCAATGTAACGGAATCCTTTTGATTGTCCCTGTAATTGATCTATGCATCCGATTTTCATAACATTTGAAATGATTCAACAAAATTACGCATATATAGTTATATGTTTTAAATTTCAAACGATTAAAATGCATTTGAAACTTTTTTCCCTATTGACCGTAATGTAACGGAATCTTTTTGATTGTCCCTGTAATTGATCTATCCATCCGATTTTCATAAAATTTGAAATGACTCGACAACATTATGTTATAATTATGTATTTTAAATTTCAAACGATTCGGTTGAGTAGTTTTTGCGTTGTTATATGCGGACTAAGCGACAACAATAGGTGCTACGTATTTACATAATTACGAACGCACCTAAAAAAAGAAAAGAAGAAAAAACTAGATTTATTGCTATTTTTTCAGCATGAAAATAAAGATTAGAAGAAAAAGAGATAAAGATTACACTTTTGCCCCAAAAGTTAAAGAAACGATTTTAAATAATGCAATAAAGGTAAGATTCAAAGTTAGAGACATTGCATAAATTTAAAGAAAATTATATAAGTATATGAAAAAAGGAACAAAAAATTTTTACATAAAGAAAAATTGTAACGATTGCTAATGTGCACATACATCGTAATTTTTTTCATTTAACATTGATCCTTCGGTTCCTCAAAGAAGCCCACCTAATGATCACATTGTCCAGTTTAAGTAAGTCCGCTATTTCATTTTCAAATTTCAAAAGCATTAAGCTATCCAGTCTGTCATCGCTCATGGTAGTTCGTAACTCATTTTTTTATAATTTTTAGCTGACTAAATGTCCTTTTGACGCAACACCATAAGCTGCTGTGAATGTGAAAATGCACAGTTTGAAGGCTTGATCTAAATAATTTTTGAATTTTTTGGCATGAACGAAAAGTCCGTTAAGGGAGTTAACATTATTGTTTGAACACAAGTCCAAAAGCATTTCCATTTGACTCTGCAAGTCGTGTATGTCAGGTTTATCAGATCCAGGAGGAAGCATGTTAATAATTTTTTCTAGATTACTTATGCTCAAATTTGCTTAGGTGAATGGTAACTTAAAAATCGAATGTATCGGTTCAATATTATCTTTGATCTATGAAACTTTGTCGTTGAAGCCCATTATTAATGTGTCCAAAACGTCTTTGAATTCTTTCCTGTAAAAAGTATTTAAATCTATGTCCATTGCTGTTGTATTGTTTTTATCAATTTTCTTAGGCGGAATCCTTTTTCTATGGTGTATTCGGAAGTCGGATTCAACATCTATCACCATTTTTTTCAGCAAATATAATTGAACTTTTTTTAAGATTATTCATTCCAGTGGAATCATCACTAATTGCTTGTAAGCTTTGGACGGTACTTTTTATTATCGCAATGCTGTCAATGACGTTAAAATCAGGTGTCTCCAGAATTTCAGAATTTTATTTTACTTAAGATGTTTTTCATGAAAAAAAATGATGCAATAAAATCAAAAGTTTTCATTTTCTTATAAATTCCAAATGCTTTTGTTCTAGTAAAAGAATCAAAAGTCTTTTCATTGAAAATATTTTCTAATAGTTCGATTATCATTTCAAATGATTGAGTTAAGGCTTTGACCGATTCAGCTCTTGTGGTCCATCTGGTTTTTGATAGATTTTTAAGTTAAATTACTTTATCAATGTTCTCTACATTTGACTGATAATGCTTAAATCTTTTTGTACTTGATGTGAAAAAGACATAGAGCTCTTCAAGGCTATTAAACAAATCTTGAATTAATATTCTAACGTTACAAGCATGTTCAAGAGTCGTATTAGTGCGGTGATCTTGACAAGGTACGTAAGGAACACTGCGACCGACAATCTCGGATATATGTTTTTGTACACCATTGAACCTCCCGGTCATATTTTGAGCAAAATTATAAGACTGGAATGCAAGCTTAGAATAATCAATTTCTATTTCATTTAACCACTGTAAAATTAAATCTGTCATTCCCTTTCCAGTTTTGTCACTACATTCAATCGTTTTGACCAATCTTTCCCTAATTTCACCTTCATTACTTATACTTCGGATAACAATAGACATTACATCTTTGTGTGACAGATCTGGAGTTGTGTCGGCCAAAACTGCAAAATATAAACTACTTTTTATTTCAGAAGTGATTATCTGACAAATTTCTGATGCTATCAAATTTGTCATTTCATTTTGAGATTCTGGACTCATATATGTAACATGATATGGTCTCAATTTTTTTTATCTTCAAACCAACATTTCATTGTAGCATTATGCCTTGAGATAAGCTGTATCACTTCACAAAAATTTCCTTTATTAATATCGTCGGTGTTTGACTCTCGAAATGATAATCCTTGCTTTCCGAATGTTTTACAAGTAACCATTAAAATTTTGATAACTTCTCTGTTGTGCATTCGAACTTTTTCTTCCTGAATCAAAACTTGCCTTTTTGATTTGTCAATTAAGACATCAGTATGTTCTTTCTTTACAAGAAAATTACAAAAATCATATAGAGCAGACTTATGAGCTTGAGATGAGAAATGCTGTTGGAGCTTCTATAATTGATCTTTTCCGCAACTTTTCATTTTACCCCATACTTTTACTCCGGTTGAAGTCCAAGCAAGTCTTTTTTCACGACCTATACCAACAGGAAAAAGACAACCTACAATGCAAAAAGCAGCATGCTTTGTTGTACTGTATTCTAAATATTCAAATTCTGTATACCAGTGAAGATTAAACCGGTTTTTTCTATCAGACGGAAAATATGCTAATTTAGGTGCATGTGGACATAATTGAATTAAATAATTTTTCTGGTTTTCATTTAAAGTATCTCAACGTAGACCAGGATCGTGATTAACTATTTCACAGGTACTTCCACTGTCTTTACATGAAAATTCTAACTCATTATTCAATTTATTCAATACTCTGCATCTCTCTTCAAGAACTATATTACAGGTTTCTTTAATTGAAGAGATAAAGTTAACAATCTCAGTTATTGCCAATTTCTAGTTACTATTTCAGATTAATTATATTGAGAAAAAAAAGTTTTGATCTCAGTTAATTTCTCGAGAATAAAAGAAAATTTTCCCATAAAAGACACCCAGTCTGACTTATTTTCATTTTCTTCTTTAGTTTGGTTTTCTCTTATGAAGCTTGCAATCTCATTTTGAAATTCGTTATCCATTTGAGATTGGCTTTTTTTTGGAATTCGTAGCCTCATATATAAATTCACTTTCTTTTAAAGAATCCAAATTATACTGTTGAAGAAGCTGGTCTTCGCTCTCGGTCTTGCCTATAGCGAAAGAAAAATCTTTTATTTCTTCAGACTTTTTATTTATGTTAAACACGTCAGTATTACAGCTTATGCTGATTATTTCTTCATTTGGCGGACTGCTTTCATATCCATATATTTTTTTTCGATTTCACATCGTCCACTTTTTTCGTTTTACGTACTGAAGCATCGAATGGATTTTAGGGGCTCCAATTTCTTGAACAGAAACTCTATTCCCATTATGATTGTTTTTTTCATGCTGAGATTTATAGTCATTATTAAATACTACTTTACAAATACAACATTGAACTTTATATCGCTTTGGTTTCATATTTTATAAACAGGTAAAAATATAAGTTTTTTTATCCGCATACAAACAAAGTAAAAAGGAACACATTTATCAGAATCAATAACTTTTTGAAATCACATTTGCTTTTATAATTATTTTTTCTTGACGTCATAGGGTTACCAATATTTTTTCTGGCGAAAACTCATGAGATAGTGTTACCCAGTTACGTAACATAGCAGGTGTAGCTCCTATTATAGAAATTAAGACTCCAGCTTATTTTTTCATAATCTTTATTGGCGCCTGAATAAATATATATATATATTTTTCAAAATTACTTATTCAAAGTTCTTTTAATACTATTTGAGATTAGCATAAAATGGAAATACAAATCGCATTTTTCTTTTACAATACTAGAGGGACTCCGCCCCCCCTGCTCGCTACGCTCGCCAACCCCCCGCGTAATCGCTCCGCGATTCCAAGTTCTAGGCTACCCCTTCGCGATACCTTATTTTCCATACACTCAATTTTGGAATTCCTCTCATAAACGTACACTTATTAAAATACCGAGCATTAAATATCCATAAAAAGCAGGAGAATCTACCAAAATAGCAGCATAAGGAAAAAAGTCCTTCCGGCAATGCCGGGAGGAAGAGGTAGTTTTCATATACTTATTTATTTTAAATTCAGTTACATAAATCAAATATACGAAGCTCAAAATAGTGGAACACGATTATGTAAGATTGAATACTAGTCTTTGTCAATACTGAACATTAATAGGAATTTTTAGAAATTAGTCATCTTTTATTCAACCTGGTTTTATTTTAAGCGATTTATAGGGTCGCCAAATTCCACGATATCCATTTTAAAGCAGCATGATGGATAAAGAACCCAATGAGCTTGATCGAAATCTTAATTCATGTGAACATTCACAGTCACACCGAAATCGATTAATATATACGAGAGCTGTCGCGGGCAAATTGACTTAAAAAAAATGTCACCCACATTAGAAATTCAAACTGCTATATCCCAAGCGTTTTTCAAGGTAAAGACAAAGCAAAAAATACTACGAAATTCATTATTAAGATAAATAGTTTAGAAAGAACCTTTTTCCAATTTCTAATTTTTTTGTTTATACATCATTATACATTTAAAAGATTTTTGACAAATTTAAATGGCCGCCATTTTGAAACTAGATGGCGGATAAAGTTGGCCCGTGAACTCGGTCAAGACACTGGTATGTACAATGAATACACAGAGTTATATTGAAATCAGTCTATAAATATGCGAATTAACGCGTGACAAATTTCAGACCGTTTCAAAATGTCAATCTCACTGGAAATTGAAAGTGCTAAAACTCAGCCATTTTTCAAGATATAGATGAAACAAAAAATGCTCTAGAATCTTTGTATCAAGGTCAAAACACAAAAGAAAAATCTTTTTCAATTTCTTACTTTTTTGCACCTAATTTTAAAATTTAAATTAAAATAAATAATATTCCGCCATTTTGAAACAAGACGGCGGTTGGAACTGGCCAACAAATTCGGTCCAGGCATCAGTAATCTATCTACGCACCAAATTTCATCCAAATCAGTGTATAAATACGCGTGTTATGAAGTGACGAAAACCAGATCATTTCAAAATGTGAGCAACACTAGAAATTAAAAGTACTATAACTTGGACATTTTTTAAGATATAGACGAAACAAAAAGTGCTTTGGAATGTTTGAATCAAGGTTAAATGCATAAAAGAAAAATCTTTTTCAATTTCTCACTTTTTTGTACCTAATTACAAATTTCAATTTTTTTTTAAATTTAAATGGCCGCAATTTTTAAAGAAGATGGCGGATGAAACTGGTTAACGAACTTTGGTCCAGGACTTGTTAAGTACTGTGTACACATAAAATTAAATCCAAATCTATTTATAAATACGAGTGTTATCACGTGACAAATTCAGATCGTTTCAAAATGTCAGCCATAAGAAAAATTCAAAGTGCTATAACTCAATCATTTTTTAAGATACACTATATTGCCATTGATTATGGGACACTTGCGATTTTATACATTTTACTAAATATCTAGAAAAATACATGAGGAATCATCTCGAAACTCTTAGTGTATAAATATAATGGTATACGTAATACATCTCCGTGAAGATTTTTTACCGAAACGCCATAGGGGACCGTCAACAAATTAAAAAAGAATGAATATCTTTTGAATAACCCTGTCAAAACTAATGTAGCAAAAGCGCTCAAACTCTAGATTATGATTGAATGCCTTATTGTAATACATTGTGTTCATTTTTATGCAAATAGCTAGCACACTCGCAGAGTAATTAAGGTTTTTATAAAAATGCTCCCAAATTTTTCCAAGTTTTTCCATTATAATTTTCAGAGTTCTTAATATAAAATAATATTTTTTTCAGAAAATATGACAAACAACATTGCACACAGTACCCTGTAATCAGAATTAAAAAATAATAAAAATTGTATGAAAAATGAGTAGGTTTACTATATAATTTTTTACTGCGCATGCGTCAAAGATATCAAAATTTCATTTGCATATTATGTTAGCTAAATGTATAGAGCAACTTTTGTAAAAGTCTCAAAATCATAGCTTGAAAATTCTGAAAGTAATCGTTTATAGAAAAAGGACAAAATCCGTTGTTTCCAAAATGAAGCAAAAAACTGAGGGATTTTATCCAAATGCAGTAGTACATCCCATATTGTGTATTCTATATTGACACTAATCAATGAATATATGGATACAACCCCTCTTGTTTTTGCTTCATTTTGAGAATAACGGATTTTCGACTTATTCAATTGACGATTATTGTCAGAATTTTCAAGTTATGATTTTGTGACTTTCACAAAAGTTGCTCTATACATTTAGCTAACATAATATGCAAATGAAATTTTGATATCGTTGACGCATGCGCAGTAAAAAATTATTTAGTAAACCAACTCATTTTTTATACAATTTTCATTATTTTTTAATTCTGATTACAGAGTACTGTGTGCAATGTTGTTTGTCATATTTTCTGAAAAAAATAATATTTTATATTAAGAACTCTGAAAATTATAAGGAAAAAACTTGGAAAAATTTGGGATCATTTTTATAAAAACCTTAATTACTCTGCGAGTATGCATGCTATTTACATAAAAATGGACAAGGCTTATTACAATAAGGCATTCAATTACAATATAGAGTTTGAGCTCTTTTGCTACATTAGTTTTGACAGGGTTATTCAAAAGATATTCATTCTTTTTTAATTTGTTGACGGCCCCCTTTGGAGTTTCGGGAAAAAATCTTCACGGAGATGTATGACTTATACTATTATATTTATACACTAAGAGTTTCGAGATGATTCCTCATGTATTTTTCTAGATATTTAGTAAAATGTCTAAAATCGCAAGTGTCCCATAATCAATGGCAATATAGTGTATAGACAAAGTAAAAAGTGTTCTAGAATCGGTGTTTTAGGATCTAACACATAAAATAAAAATATTTTTCAACTTTTAATTTTTTCGCATTAATTGTTAAATTTAAAATTTTTAAATTTTTTTAAAATGGCTGCCATTTTGAAACAAGATGGCGGATGATGCTGGCCAACGAACTCGGTCGAGATATTTGTATGTACTATGTACATACTAAGTTTCATTCAAATCAGTTCATAAATACGTTAGTTATAGCATGACAAAAATCAGATCGTTTCAAAATGTCAGCCATAAGAAAAATTCAAAGTGCTATAACTCAATCATTTTTTAAGATATAGACAAAGTAAAAAGTGTTCTGGATATGGTGTTTTAAGATCTTACACATAAAATAAAAATATTTTTCAACTTTTAATCTTTTCGTATTTAATTTAAAATTTAAAATTTTTTAAATTTTTTAAATGGCCGCCATTTTGAAACAAGATGGCGGATGATGCTGGCCAACGCACTCGGTCGAGATATTTGTATGTACTATATACATACCAAGTTTCATTCAAATCGGTTCATAAATACGTTAGTTATCGCATGACAAAAATCAGATATAAATAATGTAACATTTGAACGGAGGGTGGTTTTGGGGTCTGGGGGTCATGATCGGTGAAAAATTACCAAAATTTTTTGGAAGTGTTTTCCTCCGGACGGCTGCAATAGGTAGCTTTTTACTTTTTGTAATGAAAGCTACGTAAAAAGGAAGTGTACTCATTTCCAAGTCCACCCGAGAGAGAGCCCTTTCCTGATTGGTCTATTCAACTCATGGAAGGTGTGGTCCACCCGGACGCGTTATTTCCTTAAACCTTACACATCAGCATCATTCCAGGAGTGATTCCTGGAGATTTGTTTAAGGCTAGTTTTTTTTACTATAGAAGGATTAGAATAGAATGCTATTTTCAAATAAAATTTGCAGATTTAAGCTTAGATTGACTCGACGACTAAAGCCGTTGTATAAATTCTCTGGCGACGCGACGACGAGTTAAATGTAAAAAATGCGAATATTTTGTTGTTTTACTTTCATTTTGGCAGTTGAATATGTTATAACTGGAATGTTTATTGTTATTTTTAAAGATTTTTTGCGATTTCTTTTCTTTCGTCAACCATCATTAGTTTAAAAATTGCCCTTTTTTGTTTACTGTCCTTGCTATACATGTCTCTTCCGGCTAGAATTTCAAGATCAGAGCACGACCCGAGCCACATATAAGCTATCTTGGCCCAGCGTGGCCCGATTTTAAAATTAAAACTTTGGCCCGAGCCGGACCTACCGGATCTTTATTTTCACAGTTCACGGGCCGGCCTGAACAAAAATCTTTGAAAACAAGCACAGCCTGTATAAAAAACAATTAAACCAGGCCCGATCCGGCCCAATTTGATTTCTACATAAATTCCGATTTTTCTTAACGTACAATTAAGATTCTTCTAAAAATGCTGATAAAAAGAATCGAAAATAATTATTTTCTTGAGAATTTCTGAATTCGCTTTTGTTCGGAAACGCATAAAACTGGCAGATGTTCTTATTTAGAAAAAAATGTTATCGAATGGCGCTTTTCTTTTTTTTTTTTTTGGAATGAAAGCAAAAGATATTTCAGAAAATGCTGTCAAATATTGGTTTTTGATTCGATTTTCAGAACGTCATAGCAAGTAAAGAAGAAAAACCTGTCGTTATGTGACAATAATCACCTGTAATTGGATAAGTAATTTATTTATCGAAAAGTGGAAAACGCTATTCAATTCCAAATCGTTTCAATCCAATCACTTCAGGCCTGTCAGTGTTACGCCTTTTCTTTTAAAAATGAGTCAGAAATTGTTTCAGAAAGTTTGTGTCATTCAATATGGAATTTGAGAACCACCTCAACATATATATTTCCGATGATTCCCTTACAAGAAGTTCGTTATCATTATTACTTTTTTTGCAAAGGAAAACTGTCTGCCCGACAGATGCCAAGAACAACCAAGTCCAGTTCCGGCCCGAATCAACTATGCAGAAAAAAATAATCCTTACCTCGGCCTTTCCCGAGTCCAAGGGCGCCATTCGGGGGAGGGCAGGGGGGACATACCCCCCCCCCCCAAGAAAACAGACATTTTTGATGGCAGCCTTTATTACAAGAGAAAAACTTCCGGAAGAAAATGTGTGAGATTAATGAAGTTATTATATGACTATGAACAAGGTAATAAACAATCTGGAAAGCCATTTTGGGGTACCTGGCGATGTGAAGGGAATCCCCCGCCCCCCGTAGGGTATTTGATGTTGCACAGAGTTCTCCTTTCATACTCCTGATGAAAAAGTAGTTTGAAAAATTCCCTCCAAAGATAAAAAACTGTCTAAAGTGAAAGTTTTCATCAGTCCTTTGCGACTTGATATTCGAAATTTTTACTGTTTTTGCATCTATGATTCGATAATTTTTCTGGTTTGAGGATTAAAAGAGGGCGATAATAAACTAACGCTTGATTAATCCATGCTTTACTACACCATTGCCATCAAAGAAAACTTTGCCCCCTCTCCCAAGAAAATTCTGAAATGTGCTTCTGCCCGAGTCTGGAAAAAAAAACTAAGCTGAGGCTCAAACATGATTAACTATCCGATGGCGTTCTCTACATATTGGACATAATATATTTCTGTATTAATATTGTGAAAATAAAATCGGCTCATGCAGCACATTTATACGTATTCTTGTGAAACTCATATTTATTGAAAATAATTCAAATTTTATGAGCTTCTTTTAAATTTTTATATCAGACTGGTGGACGCACTCTGTTTGAAAGTTTGCCTTTCACTTTGCCTGCTTGGTCCACGGGCCATACCAGTATCTTGGACCAAGCCCAGCCGCGTACATATTTCTAGTATATGAGCCATTATGGCTTTTCATACGAAAAAAACATAAAAGTCCACCGACTATAATTTGAAATTTTTCAGAAATTAACAAAGTTTTGGAGGAAATAAAGGAGCGGAGAAGGCTGTTTAGAGTGAGATATTGATACACAGGAGCACAGACATTTAGGTCTAATAAGTGTATGATGTTTTCGTAGAACAAAGAAATACAATGACAAATTGAGTCTGGTTGATTTCTTTTGATAATTTAACTTGTTTGCTAAACCATAGTCGCCGAAAGAATAAAAAGTTCATATATTTCTTACAATTATTAAAAAAAGAGTCTTTCAAAAATCTGGATTTTCCCAAATCTAAGCTCAAATTTCCAAACTTCACACATATTGGGGGGGAGAGGCTCCCCCCATACCCCCAAGGCGACGCCCCTGACTGTTATAAGCTACTCCTAAATTGGTAACATTGCAGTGGACGTACATTTCAAATCTGTTTATTAACCCCTTCGCAACAGGACACTTTTACGAAATTTTTAACGATTTGTCACCGGTTTTTAAAAACAAACTTTTGACGTATAAAATCGAGAAAATGCTCCGATTAAATAAGGTAAATTTTACAGAAAATTTTACTGATTGGAATAAACAAGGATTCTCAAGCCTTTTTGCGGCACGCATACGTGTCGCTCGTCCCCAAGAGGTTAAAAATAAAAGTTTTCGTAAAAATAAACTGAAATAACTCCCAGCAGAGACATGCGGAGTTCCATAAACTCTGTAAAAAGAAATCTGTTGAAAAGATTTTTGAAAAAGTAAAATCTTATCAGATTAAAATTTTCTTTCGTGAAAATTTGTCGTCGGATTAAAAAAAAATAAAGATTTTGTGTCCAATCTCGATCATCGAAAAGAAATTTATTTATAGAAGTTACAGTATCTCTTGATCATTAAACATGATACATATATTTTTTAATATATGGTCCTAAACTTCCTGGGCATTTTCTGCCTAACGCTACTGCCTATAGAGTGTACATTTTTTACGACTTTAACTCTGTTTAGATGTTATAGCTGGCAGTAAAATCCTTTTGAATATGAAATATAAGTATAATACAAGCGTTCTCTTCTAATTTATATAACAGCATTTCAATGATCAATGAACATCATTATTGCTATGAATGAGAAATTAAAATTTAATCTTAAATTTACTTTTACTGGCCGAACATGTTTGTTGTATACAACATAAATACAATAAAAGTGGATACAATACATAATGAAAGTGGAATAAACATCTTGGAAAAAATTGTAGTTGTTAGTGCCTGCAATTATGAACTATCGTCTCTCTTTCTCTCGAATTTATCAGCATTTCTGAGTGATTGAACTCGTTTTTATGTTTCTTTCTAGACCTGGAAGCGACATCAAAGACAATTACCTCATCGCGTTCACGGATGAAAATCTAGGATTAGTTATATTTTGATTCGCATATTAAAACGCAATCGGTATGCCAAGTCATATCTTGGTGGAAAACACTTAAAATTCCAATTTTAACAATTCACTCGCAGGTTTACGATTGTGCTCTCTTGCACCCAAAAGTATTAAAATATGGAGAAGTGGGAGCAGGAAACCATAATAGAAACCTATGAATAGAGAACTAAAATCGACATATTTCTCATTTCGACCTATTTAATTCCCGGCCTATTATGTTTATCACATTGTTACAGTTTTCTGCCAAGCATTAAACAGCTTATGATTCATACATAAGGCAGTTCTTAGAATTTCACATAAAATTTATTTAAATTTAAAAATTTGAAAATAGTTTTCCTCAGCCATTACGAAATTTCAATTTGTTCATTTGTTTTTCTCTATTCGCAAATGTTGGTTACTAAATATTCTTATTTCTTTTTGTGTCTGTTAATTGCTTTTTATTTTATATTAAGTGAAAAGTCCTAGTTCATAGCATTATAAATGTATTAAAGGTTTATAAGAATATTGTAGCATATAATTTCATTTTTCATTTGTTTTGAATGTTAAAAATTAATTTTAATTTGTCTTATTTCAGGTTATAGGTGGAAAACGTATCATCCTGTCATCATGGATATCAATAATATAACACAAGTCATAACAGAGAAAAGAGTAATAAAGATTCAGTAACAGTTTTAAATGCAGTCTGTGTGCATACTCTGGGTATCACAGAAGTGACCCTTGAATTCAACACCATGCGTTAATCATTCATTTTAACTCATGTTCTATATTATAGAACGCTATATATATATATAATATACAATGTAAGGCCCAAGCTGACCGGTTACTTGCGATTTTTGATATTTTCTAAAATATCTAGAAAAATATTTACCTGAAACTCCAAATGTGTAAACAGAATAATACAGGTTCTTTCTTTTTCGCAAAGGTTTTTTTTTTCAGGAAACCTCATAGGAGACCGTCAACAAATTGAAAAAAGAATATGTTTTGGATAACCCTGTCACAACTAATTTAACAAAAGATTTTAATCTAAAGATTATGATTAAGTATCTTATTGTAATTAAGTGAGTTCAATTTTATGAGGATAGCATATATATATATATACTGGAAGAGAAATTAAGTTTGTAATAAAAACAGTCCCAAATTTTGCCAAGTTTTTTTTAATAATTTTCAGAATTCTTAATATGAAATATGTATTCTTTTCAGAAAACGTAACAAACAACATTCTACACAATATCTTGTAAACAGAATGAAAATAATAAAAATTGTATGCATATTGAGCGGGTTTACTATGTAATTTGTCAATGAGCATGCGTAAAAGCAACCAATACATCACTTCATTTACACATTTAACTAACACATTATACAACTTTTGTGAAAGTCACAAAAACATACCTTTAAAATTTTGAAAATTAACATCGATAGAATAAGCTCAAAATCCATTGTTCCCAAATGGAAGCAAAAAGACGAGGGTTTGTATCCAAAAATATTAGTGCAAGGAACGTTACATATGTTGTATTGACACTAATCGATGAATATATGAATACATCCTCTAATCTTTTTGCTTCTTTATGGGGACAATGAATTTTTAACTTATTCAATCGACGATAATTTTCAGAATTTTTAAATTATGTTTTTGAGACTTTTACAAATGTTGCCTATTCATTTAGTTAATACATTATGTAAATTGTATTTTGATTGCTTTCGCGCATGAGCATTGAAAATTTATTTAGTAAATCTGCGCATTATTCATACAATTTTTATTATATTTAATTCTGATTACAAGATATTGTGTAAAGAATTGATTACAAGGTATGTATAGAGAAACTTTTGTGAATGTCTCAAAAACATAGCTTCAAAATACTGAAAGTGATTATCGATAGAATAAGATTAAAATCTGTTATTCCCAAAAAGAAGCAAAAAGATGAGGAGCTGCATCCGTATATTCATTCAGTGGTGTAAATATAGAATATACAATTTGGCACGTATACTATATTTGAATACAAATCCTCATTTTTTTGCTTCATTTTGGTAACAATAGATTTTGAGCTTATTCTATCGACGATCACTTTTAGAATTTTCAAGCTATGTTTGTAAGACTTTACAAAAGTTGCTCTATACATTTACCTAACACAATATGCAAATGAAATTTTAATAGCGTTCACGCATGTCCAGTTAAAAAATACTTAGCATTTCTAGTTATTATTCATACAATTTTTGGTTATTTTTTACTTCTTATTAAATGCTATTGTGTACAATGTTGTTTGTCATGTTTTTTGAAAAGGGTACTATTTTTATTAAGAACTCTGCAAATTAAAAGCAAAAAACTTGGAAAATTTGGGACCATTTTTATGAAAATTTTAATTTTTCTACGAATATGTGTGTACGTACTAGCCGTCTTCGCCCGCTACGCTGGCCGCTTTCATTAAAAAATTCTTGAATCAAATAAAATAAATCTAGTAAAGATTAAAATAATGATAATACTGTCTAATCAAACATCTATAATTCGTATAATCTAGCATTATCTTGTCCAAAGTCGATGTTGACGACACCATAAGCAAAATAACTCTAAAATGACTGAAAGACTTATATTTAAGTATTTTTAGTAGGATGTTACTTTGAATTTCCCCTTCTACCTAACCCTGCTGCTGAGATATGGCGAAATGTTCTAAAAGTGTAACTAACCCTTTTAAACCTGCTTATTTGGGAATTTCTAAAATAGAAAAAAAATTTGTTTAAGTTTGTTTTAGTAGATTAGGTAACCTCTGATTCATGTCTCTATCTAAAACTGGTGCTGAGGTATGTCAGAAAAACCTAAATTTTCGTAATCTTTTTAGGCGGGGTGGAGGGGGGGATTTTAAAAATCGCTGAAATAAGCGGTTAATATTTTTTTTAATAGACTTGTTATCTTGATTTCATGCTTCCCATTAAAATTTCTGCTGGGATATGGCTAGCGATAGGCAATTCTCAAAAATTTACCAATCGATAAAAATCGTTATAGTAAAAGACACAATCGAAAACAGTCATCAGTTACTTCCGATAATTTAGACTCAACATGTCCAACAACCGAACATTAACATAAATGTTTTTAAATGCTTATAAAGAATTTCAGTAAGTACAATGAAATAAAAAAACGGATGGAAGTAAAAAACAACACACTGAAGAAACTTTAAAAGGTAGCCACAATAATCGAAAATTCATGTGACGGTATCCCCTGGTTGCAAAAAGTTGAAATGGCGCGAATAAGTATAAAAAAATAAGGAATTTTGATTGAAAGAATAAAGAAGAAAATCATTTTTCGACAATTAGCAGCAAAAGAAGAAAAGAAATAAAGGTACCTAGGGGCAAAAAAAGAAATTAAATGGATGGTAAATGAGATCAACTTTTTTTATTGATTTTCCTACTTCATTGATGAGTTTTATAATTTTATCATTATTAGAAGACCTCCTGAGTAATACGATAGCCCCCCCCCCCCTATTGACAGGGGCAATGTTGGGAATGGGCACGGGAAGTGTATAACGTAAAAAAGTGGTCACGGGCTTTCCAACGATATATCATATGAGATGTATCGATAAAATTTAGAAATGTGCCCTGCCCCGTGGCAAGTCGGGGAGAGACGCGGGAGGTGTATAATTTGAAATAATGATCAGTGATCTTTCCGATGACATATCACATATATAAACATAATTTAGAAAACAGCCCCCCCCCCCAATGTTAAGGGATAACCCCCGGAATAGACCCTTCCCCTCTCTTTGAAATTTTCATATATTATAAATAATTTTTATCAGAGTGCCCCGATCTAAAAAAGATAAAACGATACGATTTTATAAAATGTCAAACACAGCCCCCCAGGGGAGGGGGGCACACTGGAGAAGGGCATCATGAAAAAGTGGTCCGAGGGCTTTCCGATGATATGTCACATGACGCGTCCAAAATTTGTTTGAAATTTTCGACTCCCATTTTTAATTTTTCGCGGATGAACATTTTAAAATCGCTAAAACACATTTTAATATTTTTTAATACATGTATGTTTTCACCGTTTCGAAATGTTTAATAATTGTACAACCTCCATTTTAACCCCCTTAGGGACAAAATTTTTAGAATCGCTGAAATATGTATTTATTTTTTTAGTAGATTTATTTTCAGGAATTTCACGCTCTTACCTTAATTTGTGGCTGAGATAGCAAGATGCTCTAGAATTTTTGATCCCCCGTTTGCCCCTATTAATGAAGGAATCTTTAAAAATCACCGTCTTAGTGAACGCTTACGTTATAAGTATTTTTCCCCAATTTTGATTCTTCTAGGTTCAGTAGTTTGGGTTGTGCGTAGATTATCAGTCAGTTAGGACAAACTGTGATATATATATATATATATATATATATATATAGGGTGATTATAAAAAAAACTATCCCGACATTTGGGCTCCTAAATATCATACCATTCACAGAAACTGAATGAAATTTTGGGAAAAGATATTTTGAGGTATGCGGTCAAGAATGATATGGAAAACAGCAGTGTTACTCAAACAGTTACGGTTACAGGGAGAAAGTTTCGAAAACATCCAATGGCAACACCCAGTTTTTGTATTGGAATGGGATCTCCATTGTGAAAAACCCCATATAGCGCTAGAACGGCAACTGCAGCATGAGAATCAACAGCGGGAGATAAGCTAAAAGTGAGGACAACCGATGAAAGCCTAAAAGTAAGGAAAGAAAAGCAACATAAAATAAAGCATTTTATTGTGTTTTAAAAGTTTTCCACATGTCCGCCTTCACACACGATACTTTGCATGCGGCAGATGGTGGATAGCACTACAGTTCGTACTATGGCAAAAGGAATCTCTTGAATCGCAGTTCTGATGGTATCTTTCAAATCAGATGCAGTTTGAGCACGAAAGTGATACATTTTGGATTTCAGATATCCCCACAGCTAGAAATCCTTTGGTGTCAGATCAGGAGACCTTGGTAGACACGGAAACCGGAAATGAAGGGAGATAATTCTGTCACCAAACTGTTGACTTAAGACACGTTTGACAGAAGACTCGATATGAGGAGGGGCACCATCTTGCATCCATACAACTTCAGATATAGCATTTTGCCGTTGTAATGCGGGAATCGTATAACGAGTTAACATGTCCAGATAGCGATCACTCGTTACTGTACAGGTTTTCAGATTACCGGTAAAAATTTCTTCAAGAAAGTAACAGCCGAAGATGAACGTACTCGTTATACCACAACACACTGTCATTTTTCCTTGTGTAATGGAAGGACAAGCACTTCATGTGGATTATTCCCTGCCCAGTGCACACAACTTTTTGAATTCACGTTACCAGTTAACGAAAAATGCGCCTCATCTGTCTAAGAATGCATAAAGGCCAGCTGCTATCTTCATCGTACCGAATAAGGAATTGATTTGCAAAATCCAGCCGTAAATGGTCGTCTCCTGCTTTCAACATCTGGACACGCTGGAATCGATACGGAAACGTGTTTAGAACAGAGAGCAGAATTGTGCGTATAGTTGAATTCGGCATATTCAGAACACGCGAAACACCACATGCTGTTGCGGGACGAACTGTGCTTATCGTTTGATAATCCTCTGCAACAGTTTCCACAGAAACGGAAGGTCGTCCAGACTGAGGTTGATTGCATGTGCAACCAATTTCTACAAATTTATGAATCAAGTCCTGTACAGCTTTGACAGTGCATGGGCCTCGCCCTAATTAATGGTTGCATTCAGGTAATAAGTCTTTACGATTTCCCCACGTTCTCTCCCTGAAAACGGCATCTTGTTTGGAATGGCAGAAGGCAACATACGCGGTGCTTTTCTTTCACCCAGCGTAACGACGTCAATTATGACTGTCTTACGTAAACTCGAAATCTGCGTTTCTTGGTTTCTTCTTCTCGTTTTGTGGAAAACAAATCAGGTTGGGATATCAGCCGAAGAAACAGTGTGACGTGTGACGCAAATGAAACGAACATTAATGTTCTGGTGCACGGCAAAGTCCTTTTTAATTTTCCCTTGCCTAGTTCCGGTGATTTTCATGCTTCAGTTGCCGTTCCAACGCTATTTAGGGTTTTTCACAATGGAGATCACATTCCAATATAAAAAACTGGGTGCTGCCTTTGATTTTTTCGAAATTTTCTCACTGTAACCGTAACTGAATGAGTGACACTTATGTTTTCCATATCATTCTTGAGCGCATACCTCAAAATTCTTTTTGCCAAAATTTCAATCAGTTTCTGTGAATGGTATAATAGTTAGGGGCACAAATGTCGGGATAGTTTTTTATAATCACCCTGTATATATATGTATTTTTCTATTCTATTCTATATATAGTCAAATCTATTTAACATGAATTAATTTTAACATGAATAGATTTCAGAGACCCCTATAAAGACGAATTACAATGATTTGATACTGATAATATGAATTACTGTTAACATGAACAAGATTTTGATTCCTCTTGAGGTTCATGTTAACGAGGTTCGACTATATATGTTTCACGCATATTCTATTTATGTCTGTTAATTGTATTTTATTTAAAAGCGTGCTAGTTCATAATTTTATATATTTATTAAAAGTTTAGAAGCATACCGTAGTATATAATTTCATTTATCATTTTTAAGAGTTAAAAATACATTTTAATTTATTTTGTTTCAGGTTATACGTGAACAAAATATCAGCGTGTTATCATGACTATCAAGACACAACGGAGAAAAGAGGTATAAAAATGTAACAGTTTGAAACGTAGTCTCTGTCCATGCTTTGAGTATCACAGAAATGACCCTTGAATTCACCACAATGCGTTAATTATTGATCTTATTCTTGTGTTTTTTTTTCTGTAAATCACATTGTTACTGTTTTCTCTGAATACTTTATACGCAATATGTTTCCAAGAATTTTGCCTTAATTTTTTTATGCTGTTTAATTGGTATAGTTTATTGAAAATATTACTTAAACTTTGAATTTGATCATTATGTTTATCATTGAATTACAAATGTTGATTAACAGTTATTCTACTTTCTGTTTGTGTACGTTTGTTGCATCTTATTTAATTTCTAACAGAAAACTCAATATAAGCTTGTTATAAATTTGTTTAAAAAATTATACGCAAATCACAGTATAAAAAGTTCTTTAGTTCTTTTTAAGTTAAAGTAATTTTAAATTTATCTTGTTTCAGGTTTTCACGTCAATGATTAAAGCGCCATCATGGCTGTCAAAGGATACTATTACACAATGGAACTGAAAGAAATAAAGATTCTCTGAAATCAGGAGCGTGCGAAGAGAAAATTGCGTCCGAGGCAAAGTTAGAATTTGGTGCTCCTGTGCCCCAAATTTTTCTTGTAACAGGTCAAAAATGATGTCGTTAGTATAAATTTTGCCCCCCCCCCTAAATTTCAGCGGCCGGACCAACCGTCCCCTTCGCCCCCTCCCTTTCGAAGAGCGCTGTCTCAAATGTTTCAAATGTTTTTTTTCCTATTTAGTATATCCAAGGAATTCCACAAAAAGCCATTTATTTTTACATTCCAGTGAACGTTATCACAAGTTTGAAATGTGCATAAAGGCATTTGCTCAACGAGGTATTCTAAAACATAAATTTATGCATACCGGATGTGACAAAGAAAATATAAGTAGTTGCGGGGTAATCGAATGAATAAGAGATTAAAATACATTGGAGCATTCTTTGATGATCTTGATAGTTTTTTGATAATCTTGTGGTATGTTGAGCAAGTACAAATGAAGGAACTCTTTTAGTGGAAAACAACTTCTTTTATTCATCTTCGTTAGTCATAAAAGTTATTCAAAATTTACCTTGGCCACCAAGATTTTGTAAAGATAGCATATTCTTCTAAAAGAATCTGAGAAATCTTGAAGTCCATTTATCTTTAATTTATATTGATAGAGAGGCAGCATATAATATTTTTAAAAACATAGGCAATGACTTATTAAAATCTATATCAAGAACTGATTAATTGGACTTAAGAAAAAAAACTGTAAAACATTACTTGCCGGCACCGTGAAAAACGCGTGCCGGCCAAAAGCTGTTCGTAACTCGATAAAAAAAGTTTTTACAGTTCTTCACATTTAATTCTGATTTTAAAATTATCGGTGTTTTATATTTAAATATACGGAAGTTGAAAAAGTAATTAAACTTAAATGTTTAAATTGATTAGAGAATTCATATTTTCGACAATGTTTTACATAACAAATCTGAAAAAATACATTTTTAAAAAATTAATAGTTTCAACAATCTTTTACATAACAAATCAGAAAAATCATTTAAAAGAAATAATTCTAATTTTCTTTAAATTCGCTCAAACTACGTTTTCCCCCGAGAGGCGAGCGCAAGGACCACACAAAGGATAAAGCTTCTATAATAGAAGCTCACGCATTCTTTCGGATTAGGCTCCCGAATTGGTACCCTATCGAAAATCCAAGCTAATTTCCACCATTTGGCAACCCCATCTCCAGTCGTAACCTTCGGAACTTTCGCTCCGGCGCGGTAGATTCCTGCTGAACTGGTTACCAATAATCCGAAAGAAAATTGATGTGGGTCAATTTCTACTATAGGAGTTTTAACAAATTGAAGAGCTAATGCACATGACGTCATCACAGTACTAGCTGACTCCAAAGAGGAAAGACGTCGGCGAATAGCGCACTAAAACTACGCGAGGATCGAAATAATGTGCCGATGAAAACACGAGACAGAACCGCTTCCGTAATAATTATTATGCAATTAAATTTAAACAATATCGATGTTTAAAGCTGAAAGGAATAGACAAATACACTACTGGTACTGGCCATTAAAATTGTTACACCAGGAAGAAATTCAAATAACAAAATCATATTTATTGGACAAATATATTATGAGAGAAGTAACAAATGATTAAATTTTCAAGAAATTTGGGTGCATAGATCCTGAAAAATCAGCATTCAGAACAACCACCTTGGGTAGTAATAACAGCACTTATACGCCTGGGCATTGAATCAAGCAGAGATTGGATGACTTGTACAAGTACAGATGCCCATGCCGCTTCAATACGATGCCACAGTTTATCAACTGTAGTGACTGGCGTAGTGTTATGAGCCAGTCACTCTGCGACCATTGACCAGACGTTTTCTATTGATGAGAGATCTAGAAAACGTGCTGGCCAAAGCAGCAGCCGGACATTTTTCATTTCAAGGAAGGTCCGTACAATTCCAAAAACATGCGGTCGGGCATTATCCTTTTGAAACGTGGTTTTAGCATGTCTCGAATAAAGGATAAAGCCACAGGTCGCATAACGTGAGAAATTTAACGTGCCAAAGTGCCGTCAATGCGAAAAAAAGATCACCGAGATGTGTATCTAATGTCACCCCATACCAGCACGCCATGTGATGGGCCAGTATGACGATGACAATTGCACGCTGCCAATGTTCGTTCACCACGATGCCACCAAACATAAATGCGACCATCATGATGTTGTAAATAGAACTTGGATTCATCGGAAAAAATGACTCCTCGCCATTCGTGCACCCAGGTTGGTTCTTGATTACCCCATTGAAGGCGCTCCTGTCTATGCCGCAGTGTCAAGGGAAGTCGCAGCCATGGTCTCCGAGCTGAGAGTCCATGCTACTGCAAACGTCGACGAACTGTTCGTGCAAGACACTGTTTGTCTTGCAAATGCCCCATTTCTTGACTCAAGGCTCGTGACGTAGTTGCACGTTCCATTACGGCCATGCGGATAAGATGCCTGTCTTCTTGGCTGCTAGTGATAGGGGCCGTTGAGATCCCGTACTTGTTTCCGTGTTATCGTCCTGAATTCATCGATTCCATATTCTACGAACAGTCATTGGATCTCGACGAACACGAGCAGCAATAGTGTGATACGATGAACCGCAATCCCGGTAGGTTAAAATTCGACCTTTGTCAAGGTCAGAAACATGCTGATACGCATTTCTCCTTCTTACACGAGGCATCAGAACAATTTTTCACCAAGCAACAATGCTCAAATACAATTTATGTGTTAGAAACTGGCTGAACAATTTCCTCACTTAAACACATTGTAGGTATCGCTACTGGCACCTGCTTTTCCAGAATGCACTGAAAAGCTAATCATTTGCATGCCACAGTATCTTCTTTATGTCGTTTAAATTTCATGACTATAGCATGTCGCCTTCATGGTGTAGCAATTTTAATGGCCAGTAGTATAATATAAGCACTGTCCGATTTCATCACACACCGGAGGGAGATAGTTTGTTCAAAAAATGTGTGTAACCCATCGTTTTGACGTTCAAGAGGTTGAATAGACACATGTTTAAACATATGCACAAGTAATAGCCAATACATATCAGTTATCTGATATATTATACTTCTGTTGAGCTCGCACTACACTAAACAATACGCTAAAAATTATATAGGATATATCAACCCAGCGGTAACAACATTTTAGGGGAGGAAAAACAGATATAGACGATGAGAAATCACAGCAATACATAGTTGGCAACGCTTTTCTACCGTCGTGGTAATACCAATTAACACAAGAAAAAAAAAGACACCAACAGGGTAATAAAACTTGATTATTATGCATAGTACCACAAAAGTTCTCGGAATACTTCGGTGTGAAGACACTGCTGTAAGAAACAGGGTTGAGAAACTTGTTTCACGCATCGTGGAAACCGTTTGGGAGATCCGGGACGCGCTTCGTATTTTCGAGAACATTAGACTTTCTATGTGCAAAAAATGTGAAGCTGGGATTGTAAGTTCGATCTTTTTTAGGTGCATTTATAATTATGTAAGTAAGTAGCACCTATAGTTGTCGTTCAGTCCGTCCGCATATAACAACGCAAAAACTAAAAAACCGAATCATTCGAAATTTAAAAAATATAATTATTAGATAATTTTGTCGAGTCATTTCAAGTTTTATGAAGATCGGATGCATGATCAATTACAGGGACAATCAAAAGTATTCCATTATACTACCGTCAATGGGGAAAAAAGTTCCAAATGCATTTTAATCGTTTGAAATTTAAAATACATAATTATTACATAATTTTGACGAGTTATTTCAAATTTTATCAAAATCGGATGCATAGTTCAATTATCGGGACAATCAAAAGTATTGCGTTACATTACGGTCAATAGAAAAAAAATGTTTCAAATGCATTTTAATGGTGTTACACTCATTAGAGTATAATAAAATTGATATGCATTTATAAAGTACATATTATAATATATATTTTGTATAATCTGTGGTGCAAAGAACATTTGTTATTGATTTACAAGGCCAGACAAATGTATTCCATCGCATAATGGTATAGGGAGAACATTGTTTGGTGCACATTTTAAATGTGATTAACTATTTACAATTTCATGAGATTATTATATGAAAGTGATATTTTTAAATCGTACGAACGCGCCCAATTTTCTAAGCATCACGTGCAATTTCCAAGTTGTTTCTATGGTGATTGTTGTCACTTTATACCTTTATTTCTTAGTTTCTTTTTATTTTGTTCTTATTTTTTAGTTTCTGATATACTAAGAATTAAGAAAGATATGCATGTTTTCTCCCATGTATGGCTCTTTTCCTTTGTTTTGTTTTGTGTTGTTCCTACAATGCCCGAAAAGTGTGAAGTGACTCCCTATATTTTGTCAACTGTGAATGCAGCAAGTGACATTTTCAATAATCGACCAATACCTAATTTCTCAGGCAGATATTTAGAGATAACTACCAACTGAAAAGAACATTTCTAATACTGTTTTTTATCGTATTGAAATCGTTTCATGTTAGTTCTTTAACCCTTGACTGCTCAGCAAAAGGGCAAAATCGTAATGTTGTTTACTCTGTAATTTTGTGTAAAATGCTATATGAAGATTATTTTTTCAATATGATGCAAAAAAAACTTGGTTAGAGTTATTAATATAGCCCTTGAGAGTATTAATTATTCCCAAAGTTTTCAAAATGCATTCTGTTTTTAGAATTTTATTAATTAATGTTTTTCTGCTGCAGTGAAACCTGCTGATTAGAGAACAGATATATCAGTTCACGGCGGTGAAAAGGTTAAGTTCGAAATTTAAAATTTTACAGTTTTCTCTCACAATAAACGGAATGCCAGTGATTTCAAAAATATGGAGCCTGATGTATGCGAATTTAAATTTCACCTACTTTATCTGAATAGTAGTTTTGATATATTTTTGTGAAATTCTTAGTAATGATTTCTATACAAATTTATCTGTGGGAGGTTTTATTTTTCAGTGTGTCTCTATGGAAGACAATGCATAAGAATGATCCGGGTTTATCTTGTATGCTTTAATACACAGTTGATATATACGATCATGCTTTTGATTGCAAAAATGATAGAAATCTAGTATTGCTAGTAAATATGACAATTGGTTTCAAGAAAATATATACATATTAAAAGATAAAATTAAAATGTTTATTTTTTCTTACACAAATTATATCTAGAAAACAAGGACCATTTATATTTTTTCCACTTCAAATGTAACCGAGCTTTAAAACTTTGAATTTTTCGTGTCTTTCAAAAGGTAACCCTTTTAGTGCCAAGGAGCGCCGTCGCGCTGCTCTCGCTAGTTGTGAAAAATGCCAGCGCGCTCCTTGGTCACTTTTGGCGCTCGCAGTGTTTGATAAAGTGCTATTTAAATTTATTTAATTTAATTGTCGCCTAGCAACAGAAATACCAAAATGTAAGAAGTTTTCTAATTGCAAACGATAAACTGTGAATGAAAACCATTATCATTTTATTTCTGCAGTTTTTTATAAATTGTGAAAAAATATCTTTGTTTTTCTTGTTGTGATACAATTTCGAACATTGCATAAACATAGTGACGGCCGTGTTACCGTGTTCGTATTTTTATTCATAATATTGCATTCTAACTATCTTCGATCACATATTTTTATATAAACATCGTGATTATTATATTTTTAATATTTCTCATTTTGATTTCAAAATATCGGACACAAGTGAATTCTCAGATACAGCATGACGATAGAGCAGCGCGATCTACTCAGAGAACCGACGGCGCTCCTTGGCATTTTTCAGGGCAGCGCGACAGCGATCCTTGGCACTAAAAGGGTTAAAGCATAGAAAACGACAAAGACGTTTTATTTCGAGATGGCAAACCTTAACAAGAACATATTTTTATTGTTTAATTTGTTAAACCTTGAAAAAATGTTTTTTAAACATAACTTGTAGGATAAGGACCATATGAAAGTTTTGAACTTGAAACATTAAAAAAAATATTCCTTTAACATAGTTCTTTGATATTTGAAACACATCATAATTGGATTAAACCTTGAAATCTATTTGAGATTCTGTTATTTATAAACGACAAAAAATGATACTTATTTAATAGAAAAAATCTTTTAAATGTACCCTATATGATAAGCCTCTATAAAAAAAGGGTTTCACATAAAAAATATACACGTCTTCCAACTTCTACGCTTTTCAGTAAAAAAAAAAAAAAAAAAAAATTAATTTAAAGATAACTGGATGAAGTGTCTTAATTAACATTATGTAAATTTAGTATAACATTCAATTATAAAACTTTCGTGGTTTAAAATATGATTATATGCTTTAAAATGGCACAGGCCATTTCCTCCTGAAATAAAAGTACCTTTCTTTGAATAATATTTGTGATTTCGTTTTGTATTTAACTTCGGGGAATATTAGTTATTCCCTTTTTATAACTTTATTCTTACGTTTAATACAAAACTTCATTAGTAAAAGAATAAGTATAAAAAAATATATGTATTCTTATTGTTCTTCTATGGCGGTAATTAATCAAAGTGAATGTAATTTATCGCTATATATTTGCCGCTCGAAAATGCCGTGTATTTTGTAAAGTTTTACTATGGTGTTAATTGTGAAAACATGTAACAGCATGGAGACTTTTTTTTCAAATCTTTCTCTCAGTTCGATCTATAAAGAAATAGACAACCTACATGGTGCAAATTTAAGGTATGATAATGTCCTTCGTCATGGTCTAAGATTATTGATTTTTTTCTCTTATCCGCATATTAAGAATATGCCTTTTATCTTTTCAAAATTTCGAGCGAAAGGGAAAGTATTTTGGAGAACGTCTTATGAGTATCATGTATAACCTTGCTTATAGTTTCGAATTAATTCTGATGTATTTTTTTTATTATTACGTTTACCTTTTTTAACTTAAAGTTTGAGTCCATGTTTCATTCACAGTATGCTTAAGTGTTTTCTTAAATATTTTTGTAAAGTTATAAAAGAAAGAAAAATAGTTTTCATAAGCCATTATGATTTTTTTATATGATCATTTACTTTTTATCTTCATTTACAAATTTCGGTTGTTAAATATTGTTTTTTATGCATTTTTGTTTATTGCATCGCATTTAATTTCATGAGAGTGTTTCAAGTTAATCGTTTTATATATATTAGATTCGAAATGCATATTTATATCACAGTGTAAAATATCATTTTTTATTTTCAGTTTTAATTAAAATTATGTGTTTCAGGATATCAGAAGAATAAATCTGAAGGTGTCTTCATAACTGTCAAATACTTAAGACGAAGGAACGTAGCGCATGAAAGCAAGGAGTCGTATTGCAGAAACAACTCCAACCACTTACTTGTCCGTTCTGATAAACGGCTTCATCAATGCGTATTCTGCAAAAGGTGCTTTCTACAACGAAGTCATCTAAGCCGTCATTGGCTTATACATACTGGCGAGAAACCTTATTCATGTTATGTTTGTAACAGGTCATTCAGAGAATTTAGCAAATTAAAGAGACACATGTATAAACACAAGTAATATGTAATCTTCATAAGTGTCGAGTGTGTTACACATTACTCGGGTTTGTTTTAATTTATATGAAGTATTCATTAATTTAGATAAGTCTTTTGTAAGCAATGGTAATATACACTCATGATCAAAATTATGAGAATTTCCATATTTTGGCGAATTTCTGGAAAAGTACTGAACGAAAGATAAAACTAATGCTTCGAAATTTAGATGCACCTTTTTATTGTTGAATATGTAAAAATACACGTGTGAATGCACGGAGTGGATAAATGAACAGATGTTACAAGCGTGCGAGGCAATTTTCACATTTTGTTTGCTCGCACGTCTCACTGAATATCTTGATATTTCTTGTAACTTTCGTAAAACTTCAAAGGATAACGGTAAAAATGAGTAACCACCAACGTTTGGATCATGGATTAGACTGGAAATTGTGGGGAGATTGGAAACAGTGTAATCTTAAGTAAAGATTCCTGGAGAATTCAATATAACATTCAGCTTCGTGTCCAACTTATGAAAATCTTATGAGCACAATGAATCCATACAGAAAAAAGTTTGGCGAAGGTCGTCTAAGAGCCCCGATCGGAACGAAAATCGCTAATTGTCTATTATAGAGAGTAAGAAGAAGAGTGCATAGTCTCCTCAGCTCTCTTTCGATCTTTATATGGCTACAAGCAATCGAATTTCATGGGTTATTGTTTCTTGCTACATGGCAGAGGGCTTATTGCAATAAGTCTTGCTTCAAGCGTTCAGATCAATTTAATTTAAGTAGTATTTGCTTAGCATGATGCAAAAATCATTGATTTTGGAGTAGCAATTAATAATGGACTATCCAATTCGCTGTCCAGCCTACTATTAAATAATTTAATCTGGATAAAAGCAGGAATTCACTTTCTGCCTTTCAACACTTCGATCAACTGTCGCAACTTAGATTTTATAAACTGTTATTTTAATGCAATCAAACTGATTGGTAAAGATTTATCATACGAATTAAATAATTTACGATGAGCGAAAAAATGCCCAGCCCGGTAATAGAACTCTGATACTTGAGTTACGAGGTCAATGCTCTACTTTTTTAAGCGTAGATCCAGTTCTTAAAAACGGTAGAGCATTTTGTCCCGTTAGTAAACGATCTGCGTTTGATGCCCGAGATGGTCATTTTTTCGCTCAGATTGAGTTATGCAATTCGTGTAACTTTACCAATTAGTTTGAGTGTTTTTAAATAATAGTTTCTCTGCACAACCATCATTTACATAGAGTTGATTTACCTTCGGTTTATTCTGTTGAGCTGTTTAAATGACAGACCAGATATTATCATCAATAAGATTACTTGAGCGAAATATGCTCGCTGGCTCGATCCAGTTAGTTTAAAAACAGTAGAGCATTGGCTCAGTAAGCCAAGGATCTGGATTCAATTCCTGACGTGGACATTTTTACGCTAAGCTGGAATTATTCAATTCGTTAGATTTGATAATCGGTACAGGCACCATGTTGGATGGGTGCACAATACGCCCTTTCCTGTGATTGACAGACATTTCATTATTGGTGTAACATGCAGTGATGATAACTTTATACCCTATATTTGACTTTTCAGGGATACAGTTGGTCTTGATTTCATTTTAATGGACCCCATGAGAGAGCTAGATAGAACTCATCAAAGCATCGAATTTCTGGAAAGTGGGAATATATTTCCTTGATAGGTTGGCCCTCCAGATAACCTGACTTAAATTATATAGAGAAAGTCTGAGACGCTCTTTTGAGAAAAATTGGAAATCGCTTCCACCTTTCAGAACAATCATGCATCTGTAATCAACATTGTTAGAGGAGTGAGATTAACTACGACACAGAACAACAAATTATGTTACTTTATAACATTTCTCGTTGTGTAAGATGTTTAAACGTAAAAAGCGGGGGAGGCGGGATCATATCCGTATTAATTCATGTTATGGTTCAATGTTGTTAACTTTTTTTTAATTAATTTTCCGACGCTGATGATTACTATGCACAATCATGTGTGCGTATTATAACTGCTAAATGTTAAATTTGTTGCATTTCATCAACCTATATACGGACCTTATTTCACTAAAATCTGTTTTTTAATTAAAAAAGGTAATAGACCAAAGTCGAATTTCTCCTAATTTTGAACATGAGTGTAATATCTGCTAAACATGTTCTACTAATTAATTTTATAATGCACTGGTTATGTATTGAGATTATTTTGTATTCAGGTATGTAAAATAAATATATTTAGCGGTATAAATATTCTGAAAATACGCATGTTTGAACATATATGAAATGCATGACTTGCATATGAAGGCTGTTATTAAATGTTAATTTTTTTAACATTTCAATTATAGCATTCAAGATTGGGGAATTTTCAAGATCTTTCTAGCCAAGTATTTTTTTTTCTAGTAACTTGCAATATTCTTCGCAAAGTTGAAAATTCCGACAAAATCGTACGCTTTTGCACAAATACTTGATTACTATTACTACAACGCTGAATCAGGATTTATTTTTGATGAAATTAAAAAATAAATACAACAATAGAAAATTTAATATTAACGAACTAGAACTTAGTACCATGTTACATTGTAATAATTTGAAAAGTAGAAATATCTAGTTCAAAAAATTTTGTTGATATATCCCTATGGCTGATATATGCCTGATATATCCTTATATCCCCTTACCCACTCTGAAAATCCACTCATTTGTGGCGAGTAAAATGTCACATTTCCCCAATCTTGAGCATTATCAAACATTGTGCAAAATATTTTGCCACTTGTGATTGTACTATGACCTTTTATTCTTATTTATCATAGGAAATGTCTTAAACTGATAGTTATAGAATTATAACTCCGATTCCACAGCTAATTGAAATGGTGTTCTTCATAATGTCAAAACCTTTCCGTTAAATAGCTACTTTTTTGTACTAGATTAACCCGTTGATCAAAAATCTATTTCCAAGCTATAAGATTAAGTGCCAATAATGGATAATCGTAAATGTCACGTACACTTGACATTAAGAGCCCCACCACTACTGGCTGAAAACGATCCGGATCATAATGTAAAGTCTATGGAAGCGTTCTTTTCAAATATTCGCTCAAATTTTAATATTTTGACATGATTTTTGTGCATACACTGTAAAAAAAATTCTAGAGTTTACTAAAAATTTTTTAGTAAATTTGTATTCCACAGAATTTTTTAGTAACCATTACAAACTTTTTTTTTTGCAAGTGAAACATCTTTTTTTGTAAACTGAACAAAAGATTTTTTTGTATATCTAACTTAAAACTTTTTAGTATGAGCCACCAAGCAAATTTTAGTAATAGCTCAAAAATTATTTTTAGTAGCCAGTACGTGTTTCCGAAGGGCAGTAGCTTTCTTCGAGCTGCATTCAGTGGGTAAAAAGACAGACTTCTGATTTTCGGCCAAGCCGCAATAGATGGCAGCACCAAACATTTCTACCTGCTCTATTTTGACATTTTTCTAAAGGGGAGGGAAAGTCTAGAGATAATTACTCATGGTACCTGCTACGACAGGATTTTCACGGTGCATATTTGGTGGCGTCCAACATCGAACCCGAATACTTTCAGCCTGGAATTCGGTGCTATGACCACTAGGCTATTCGGCCACACCAAGTGAGTTTTAGTAATAGCTATTAAAAATGTAAAACTATTAACTCTATTCGTTGCTAGCTTTTTTCTAGTAATTCTTACAGATTCCTTTTAACGAGCAAGATTACAAAAAAATTTTTAGCAATTACAAGGATCACTAAAATTTTTTTTAGTAGATCGACCCTTTTTTTACAGTGCAGGATAGTTGAAAAAGATCCACAACCGGGCAAGTTTTTACTTTTTCAATTATGGTTATATTCTTTTTAGATAGTTTCAGTTTCATAACCGGTTCAAGCCGGTTCTGAAAATTAAAGTATATATATATATATTTTTTTTTAATCTAAAACAAAAATCGAAAAAGTAAAAATCAAGCATGGTTGTGGATCGTCTTCAGCTATACTATGCGAAAAAAATCGCGTCAAAATATTAAAATTTAAGCGAGATATTTGAAAAGAACGCCCCCATAGACTTTACATTATGTTCCGGTTATTTTTCTGCCAGCAGTGTGGTGTCTTAAGCTCAATGTACATGTTTGTTATTTCATCAAGTTATCTTTAATTCGACTTTTTATTTCTACTTTTGTAAATGTTCTATTAATTTTTTTTGTTGTTATTTAAATGAAAATGTGTATTATTTTGTATAGTTTGGTGATTTGTATAATTTGGCTGAATTGGTCGACGGGATAACCAAGTAGTACCTTTTTTTTTAAAGTTACAATTTTGTATTTTCAAGTATTAATCGAAGTACCGGTAAAGAAAAAAATCTCATAATTGCGATTGTAAATTGTTGCAACGTGATACAAATGGTAATTTTTGCCTAATTTTTGTCAAAAAATTCTACGTGTAAATAATGAAACGATTTTTATTGACAATTCTTTGTGGAAGGTACACTGTGCCATATTCAGACAGCCTCGCTCAAATTTACCAACATGATGACTAATACATGATAATGTGACATAAGTTTCCTGTTAAATTTATAAACATTTATCTATGTTCTGACAAGGATAACGATAAAGATTCCATCCATTTGCATCGGAAACTTATTGACTAATAAAAGTAGGAATTTTATGAATTTCCGGTGTTTTCTGTACCTAAAACTAGCCGAAAATTCATATACAGTCAGCTGTCTTTAATTTAAAATCGGATAAATCAAATCTTAGTTAAACATAAAATCCCAAAATTTTCAATGTCAGAATAATGTTAAATATTTTCATTTGTTCGAATTCAATTTAAACAATTATTAAAGTTAAACATAAAATCCCAAAATTTTCAATGTCAGAATAATGTTAAATATTTTCATTTGTTCGAATTCAATTTCCCTTGACTTCGTTTAATTATAACTAATTTGAATTCAAATTTTTCACTTTCTCACGAAATTCAGATCCTTGAAATAAATTTCTTTCTTTTTTTTATTTTTGTCAGAATTGTACTGATTTATTAGGTCAACTGGAAAGTTCTGTCTTATAGTGTTATTTCACGCCTACTTTTGAAAAATTCAGATTTCTTCATTGGCTCCAATTTAAGTAGTAAAAATCAATTTCTTTTCACAGTAACATGAAACTCGAAAACTATGGGAATTTTTCTATCTTTAATAAAAATTGTGCGAATGAAGTTATCTGAATTTTTTTAAAAAGTACGCGTGAAATAACATTTATACAACAAAACTTTTCTAATAGTGTACGTATAATCCCATACATCTGATCCGCTTTCTTAGTGCCCCATCTGTTCGTCAAATGATACACCTTCAGCCATTTTTCCATTGTGAATGTACCTAATATATTAATTTAAATATTAAGCCACATTCTAATGATAACAGCCGAAATAAATTAAAAAATTGTTATAACATTAATTTTTTTTTTTTTTTTTTTGTAATAGTAGTTTTTTAAACATGTTTTCCTCTCATACTTTACATAATTCGAGTGTTTCCTGCAGTGCCAATAAGTTCGAATTAACGAGAGCCGAGAGTAAATCAAAATGATAAAAATTTAACGAGATTTTTTCTAGAAAGTTCTGTTCAAAAGAATAAATTACTGTTTTTTGTTAGAGAATTTTTTTAAACGCATAAAACCCACGAAGCGGATAAAATATTTCATTTCGAAACTTAAAAAACTAAACTAAGAAACTCGAAACTAAGAAAAGTTTAAAAAACAATTGCTATCACTAAGCTAAAACGTAATCTATTGCTAATTGAAGTTAAATGTATTTCCGCATGTTAAAAAGTAAAATTTGATTTTTTTTTTCTCTTCCGGTTGGAGTTATACTTCGAAAACTAAGCGGTTTGAGGATTGTAATTTTCACTACGATAAGAGGGATCTCTGTATGTATTGTAGCAAAATTTTCTTCTGAACTGCCAAGTCTACGGATTTTTTTTATACCAGAATTTTAATACTGAAAATGTTTTTTTATTTAATGAGAACATTTGGACGATTTAAAAGAAACTACATTTGTTCCCAGATAATAGTGGTGCGTAAAAAGCCGATGATTTGACAGACCCGTTTGGATATATCTCAATGCATTAAATAATACATGCACAAATAAATATTTATTTCTAGTTATTTTTGAGTGATATCGCTAATTTGCTTTTGTAAGTTATAAATTAATTATTAGTACTTTAAGTTATTAATATTATTTATTAGTTATACATTTTATAATTAATTTTCTTACGTTTAATATCAAAATGTCTTTATAAGTAATATCATATTCAACGAAGTATTAGGTCGTTGCTTTTATTTATAGTGGTAATTATTAATAGTGATGTCTGATATTTTAAAAATTTTTTTAGGAATTATTTTATGCACTTAGTTTGTCCCCTTTTCTATCTACATCAACACAAAACATTTGAATAATTACTTTAACTCTGATATTTTTGACTCTTTTTATCATATTTCAAAAGCATTAATTAGTCTTCGAGTATACCATAAAACAGTGTGAATAGGAACAGCGGGGTGAGTATGAACGAGACTTCCTAGTCACGCAAATAAATTCAGTATAAATATATGTGGTGATATTTTTAGTTGCCAATTTTTTTAAAAGAAGGTAATATAATAAAGAGCTGGAAAATTCAGTTTTGCCATGTTGGCACTGCTACTGGGGTTCATAGAAAAAATCATTGCAAGTGATTCCCTAAAAACCTCATATTTTTTAAACGTCTTTAAAACTTTGTATGTAACTCCTCTATTTTTCGTATTCGAAACCTAAGACTGAGTTTTTTAATTAATGATAGACTTGTGAACGACATGCTGTATTAGATTTTATGTATTTCTTAAGTACATAATGAAAAAGTGAAAAATGTCTTGTAACATCAAAGGTTTGAGATACACAGTGTAAATCGGAACACATTTACTTTCACGGTTTTTTACATAGTAATAGTTTCATGTCATATTTGAAAACATATGTATGAATATGCATTGTAACAATATTTTGTTTGTTCTAATCACTTGAAAAGTTTAAAGATGCCAAGAAATTACTTAGTTAAACAAAAATCTCACCCCCAGTCCAGAAGATATGGAATATAAAACAGAAGAATTTAAAAATGGCAAATTACTAAGTTGCAGAGGAATATACTTTGACAACCACAACATTACATAAAGATCTCAAAATGGGAAACCAATTAAAAAAGAAAGGGGTGCAAACAATACTAAAGGCTGAGGATATGGCCGTACCAGTAGATCGCATTAATATGTGCAGCGATTGGCACTATCTAATAGATTCATTTACCTAATAACTACTTGTAAATGATAACTTAGTGCAGGGCTGAATTTGCATTATATTTTATCTTCCTCAATTCAAATTCATCTTTTAGAATAAATTTTATTCTTTGTTGAGTTCAAAGTTGCTTTCTAATTTTTGAAAAGTTGTACCCTTACTTGCATAGAAAATAAAGAATTGTTTTAATAGTAACTATGTGTTTCTAATCATTATTACCCGTTTTTATTAACCCCGTTAAAATCTGAATCGAAACAAATAAAGGTTATAACACTTGTTCCGATTCAGCCCTATCTGCGGAATGAATAAGAATACCATTAAAAAAAAACACTATATATATGAGGAGCCCAGAAGCCAAGGGGTACAAGTGACAAAATTTAGATTTCGAGTAAATTGAGTTCAAAGTTAAACATCAATTGTAATTGCATGAAACGAGATATGAAACTTTTGCTTATTTCTTAATGATCTTTGAACTCTTATATCAATAAGTGTTTAGAAAAAAAGTGGAGTAAAATTTGTTTTATATTTTTAACTAAGCAATATTTATCATCATTCGGCACTTGTACCCTTTGGCTTCCAAGCAGAAATGAAAACTGCTTGGAAATTAAAGGGTACAGGTGCCGAATGATTACATAAAACAAAAAAATATTAAATAAAAATATAAATTTCTAAAAAATTAAGAACAATGTTGACATAAGTAAATGAAAGGACAATGTTTTGTTTTAATAAAAGCTCTAAAAAGGAAAAATTATGAAATAAAAAAAATGAAAATACGAAAAATTCAAGATCAGTGTTAATACGAATGAATGAAAGAACAAACTTTTATTGTAACATAAGACTTAAAATTTAATGATATGTTTTGAAACATTGAGATTTTCTAGCATTGTCCAACAAAGGTGAAAAGTGAATATAATTTCAGTTTGTCTGTCCATCTGTCTGGCCATCTGATCGTCTGTCTCTGTCTAACTCTCGTATATATACCTGGATTGCCCTGATACATGAAATTTTAGGAGATTATTTACTATTATCCCAGTACGAACCCTATTTCAAATAAAGTTTCAAGCATGATTAGTTTATTTACAGGGACAGTCAAAAGTTTCTCGTTTCATTACGGACAGTGGGGAAAAATCATTTCAGATGAATTTTAAAGGTGTTACAATTTGTCAAACATATTAAAATTTATATGCTTCTACGAAGCTCATTAAAATGTGCATTCTGTAAAATATGTGTTGAAAATAAAAGCTAATATTCATTTACAGGGCCACACAAAATATTTCAATTGCATAATGGTAAAGTGGAAATTGTTTGAGACATATTTTAATTATAATAAACGTTTCATGTATAATACAATTTATATCCATCGATGAGATTTAATATAAGTTATTTTGCGCATAGTATGAAGTGCACAGCATTTACAGGGACACACAAAAGATTTTAAATAGTATATTCTACCCAAAATACTGTATGTTATCGGTATGGTTGACAAATGGATGAAATGCCTTCTTTATTATCACATATGCTTTTTAAGTTTCACTAAATTTATGTATGTTGTAATATGCATGGTATGTATAAATGCTATAGTTGATATACACAGCTACACAAAAGATCTGATAAAGAATACTGAATATGAGTGTAATATACTTAAAATTTGTTTTTAAATGACTTGTGTATTTTTATGCTGAACTGCATTCAGTTTACTCAGAAATGTTTGTGGAGTATAGATAAAATGATATACTGGGCAACGTACAGACTGACGTACATGGTTATCTACGGATGGTAATTTCTTTAAATAGGATTTCAGTAGTCTTAAGAGTGTTTTAGATTGAACTAAATTTTAGCTAAATACTGGCGTGTAACAAAGATTCCAAGTAAATTCCAGGGATGAAAAAAAGTATACAAGTATGTTTCCATCTATTAGTATAAACTGCTGAAAGAGAAATTTCTAACTGTTACGCGCTTTCTTCTTAAATTATTATTATTTTTTTTTTTTTTCATTATACAGTGCATATATCATCCGACAAATCAAACGCAGGGTGTTCAAAAGTATTAAAATACATATTTGGCTATGGACAGTAACACTTTGTTATCCTAAATAGCGAAATTTTGTTAAATATTTCAGGAAGTGTTCGGAAGTGTTTCGCAATCTATGCTTAATGCTTGATTTTTCTTACTTGTTAACAGTTGGCATTTATTTAATGTAATATTAAATGAATTAAAAAAATAAATTCTAAAAAGAAAAAAACACTGACGAAAAGCACTTTGAAAAACGATATACAACTCCATTTCATTACATTTAAACGCCACACGGAGGAAATAATCTTTAAATTGTGATTGATACAAATTGGCATGCAATCGTATTTTCGTACCAATCGCCGTTTAAAAATGATCAAATTTCTCGGGCGTTTTCAATGTCATGAACTGCGTTGTACGTCTTTGATCGCCCTGCAGCTATATAGATGTCAACGGTTACAACTGCACTTATACCCCTTGGCCTCCACGCGTTTCACAGTTTCAGGAAAGAGGTTAAGTAACAGACCCCTAAAACTCAGTACATAATTAAAAAATCACTCTTAACTCTTTACCTACAAATAAATAGACTTATTTCCAAATAGCCTGTGCACTTAACTCAATTTTGTCACTTATACCTCTTGGCTTCTGGGGTCCTCATGTATGAGGAGTCCAATACATCCCTGTTTCAAATCCTGGCACAGACTTTTTTCACCAAAAAATGGAAAATTACATGTAATTTCGCATGAAGCGATTTTCTGCAGTTCCATATTTTGACCTTCGATTTATTTTGTTGAGCTGATCCAGAGTATCAGTGATCGTTGAGGTTAATTAGGTGAAATTGTCCGCCATTTTTTATGTATGGAAGAGGACTGGCGGCTTCAGCCAATACATCCCTGGTTCGAATCTTGGCCCAGACTTTTTTCACCCAAAAATGGAAAATTTACATCTGTTATAATTAATGTACCGATTGAATAATCGTGTTTAAAATTAATCTAATATTTATGTACCTGTTTTTTCATTTATTTTGTTCATTTTTAGCTCACAGGCTATCATAGCCTGAGAGCTTATGTGCCCGTCCGTTCTGTATGTACGTGCGTCCGTGCGTAACGCGATAACTCATGATAAAAATATCGGATCCACTAGAAATTTTGTATATAGGTATATCCTGATAAGGCGCTTCCTTGATTAGTTTTTGGAGTTCATTTGATATGTATAAGAGGGGGAACGGGGGGCTCATGCCCCTATCCTTAATTGATATAAACGAGATTTTCATGCAGAATTAAGTTTTCGTTCAAAATTTAGATATAGGATCATTCTGATGAGGCGATTCCGGGACTGTTATTAGGTGCTCATTGAATAAGTATAAACAGGGGGAACGGGGGGCTCATGCCCCTCCCCTTAATTGATATAAACGGGATTTTCATGCAGAATTCGTTCAAAATTTAGATATAGGATCATTCTGATGAGGCGATACCGAGGCTGTTATTAGGTGTCCATTGAAAAAGTATAAACAGGGGGGACGGGGGTTCTAATGCCCCTCCCCTTAACTTGTATAAATGGATTTTTCAATCAGAATTGTCAGATTTCGTTCAATTCTCTGAATAGTTTTGTAAGTTTAATGGTTAAGCATAAAAGAGGGGAATAACTCCTCTTAAATTATATAAATGCTAAATGGATTTTTATTAAGAATTATCCGATTTGCTCTGAATTTTGGATATAGATTTTTTAATATGATAAAGCATGTACTTGATAGTTTAGGAGGTTCAATGATTAAGTATAAAAAAGGAGGAAGGGGAGAGTTGTTTCCTCTTCTTAATTTTTTTTCGAACGGAATTAACGAAAATACAAGGCTATAATGTACAATTAGTATGCGTAGCCTGTGAGCTCTATGCCATCAGTTTAATTGGGCAATATTCTTTTTTTTATTTAGCTCACAGGCTATCATAGCCTGAGAGCTTATGTGCCCGTCCGTTCTGTATGTACGTTCGTACGTGCGTTCGTGCGTAACGCGATAACTCATGATAAAAATATCCGATCCACTTGAAATTTTGTATGTAGGTATATCCTGACAAGGTGCTTCCCTGGTTAGTTTTTGGAGTTCATTCGATATGTATAAGAGGGAGAACGGGGGGCTCATGCCCCTCCCCTTAGTTGATATAAATAGGATTTTCATGCAGAATTAAGTTTTCGTTCAAAATTGAGATTAGGATCATTCTGATAAGGCAATTCCGTGACTGATATTAGGTGTTCATTGAATAAGTATAAATAGGGGGAACAGGGGTTCTAATGCCCTCCCCCCTTAATTTATGTAAATGAGTTTTTCAAGCAGAATTTTCAGATTTCGTTCAAATCTCTGAATAGTTTTGGAAGTTTAATAGTTAAGTATAAAAGAGGGGGATAACTCCTTTTAAATTATATAAATGCTAAATGGGTTTTTATTAAGAATTATCTCATTTGCTCTGAATTTTGGATATAGATTTTTTATATGATAAAGCATGTCTTTGATAGTATAGGAGGTTCAATGATTAAGTATAAAAAAAGAGGAAAGGGGAGAGCTGTTTCCCCTTCTTAATTTTTTTCGAACGGAATTAACCCTTGAAAATATAAGGCTTTAATATACAATTAGTATTTGTAGCCTGTGAGCTCAATGCCATCAGTTTAACTGGGCAATATTCTTTCTTATTATTCTAAAAAACCGATGTAAATTTATAGTAATATCTATACTAAAGTTTTTAAGTACTTAATGTTTTTTTTTATAAAAATAAATCTTATAACCAATCTGGTGCTTTTTTTACACACTTTGACAAGGGTTTTATTATACAACGGTTTTTAATTGATATACAATTTACATGATTACTAAATTGTTGAATTTTCTATAATACACACACACACGAAATGAGACAAAGCTATTTTTTTAGGTGCGTTCCTAATTATGTAAATACGTAGCACCTATTGTTGTCGCTCAGTCCGTCCGTCTCTCTGTCCGCATACTACAACGCAAAAACTACCAAACCGAATCGTTTGAAATTTAAAATACATGATTATTACATAATTTTGTCGAGTCATTTCAAATTTTATGAAAATCGGATGGATAGATCAATTACAGAGACAATCAAAAGCATTCCGTTACATTATGGTCAATGGGGACAAAAAATTCAAATGCATTTTAATCATTTGAAATTTAAAACGTATATTTATTACATAATTTTGTCGAGTCATTTCAAATGTTATGAAAATCGGATGCATAGATCAATTACAGGGACAATCAAAAGTATTCCGTTGCATTACAGTCAATGGGGAAAAAGTTTCAAATGCATTTTAATCGTTTGAAATTTAAAACGTAAAATTATTACATAATTTTGTCGAGTCATTTCAATTTTTATGAAAATCGGATGGATCGATCAATTACAGGGACAATCAAAAGGATTCCGTTACATTACGGTCAATGAGGAAAAAAGTCAACAAATATTTTATGAATAATCGTTTGAAATTTAAAACGTATAATTATTACATAATTTTGTGGAGTCATTTCAAATGTTATGAAAATCGGGTGCATAGATCAATTACAGGGACAATCAAAATATTCCGTTACATTACGATCAATGGGAAAAAAGTTTCAAATGCATTTTAACGGTGTTACACTCATTTGAACATAATAGAATTGACATGAATCTATGAAGTATGTACTAAAATATACATTTTGTACAATCTGTGACGCAAAGAATATTTATTATTAAATTACAGGGCCACACAAATGTATTCCACTAAATAATGTTATACGTGAAAACATTGTTTGGGGCGTGCTTTAATTATATTAAGCTACTTCATATTTTATGAATAAGATATACATTAATGAAGTATAATAAAAATTACTCCCTGCATATTTACAGGAACACAAAGATTTCGACCACTATACTGTATCCAAAGTACGGTCTACTATATCAGCAAGATCTGAATATTTTAAAACTTCGTTATCGTACGAACACAGCGTATTTGCTACAATTCACGTGCAATTTCCATCTTGTTTTATTTCATTTTAATTACCTAATGATCAATAATAAATTTATATTATCTGTTACAGGATTTTTATGCAACAATGTATGGCCACACAAATGTATTCCACTAAATAATGTTATACGTGAAAACATTGTTTGGGGCGTGCTTTAATTATATTAAACTACTTCATATTTTATGAATAAGATATAAGGTACCCTGGGGTAATAACGCCAGGCGGGGTAATAACGCCAAGTGCTTATATTTTGCATAATTATGAAATAATCAGGTAAATGACACCCATGTGCTCTGCGCAGAAGGGTTTTGAGTCATATAAATCGCAAAAAACAGCTTCAAGTTAATTTGTTTCATTTTTAGGTCTTATTGTTTTTACAAGCAACTAAAATTAACGCTTGATCTAAAATTTGCGAAATAGGGTTTTTGATGTGAAGACTATATTTTTTATCCGGAAATACCTTGTTTATTACATAAATTTGTTGTGTAATTCATGTACTTTCAAATTGTTGTAGAAGATTTTGGATATCTTCTCGAGATAATTTGTAGTTTAGGATTTACTGCGCATTAAGTATCCCGGGGTAATAACGCCAGGGATTGGCGTTATTACCCCGGTTGATTCCCAACAGGGGCCGAACTATATCCGAAGGGGGTTTATATATTAATATGGGAAAGCATTATCATCATTGTTGAAATGGTAAGATTAAGGGGGGGGGTGCCCATTACTTAAAAATAATCTCTCCATTTTATTTTTTATTATATTATTATTTTTTTTTTTTACTAATGTAAAAAATAATTTTTAACTCTTGTAAATAAAACTATATCAAACTGTTTTCGAGATTCAAATTCGAACATCTTCAAAATCAGGTTTCTATTAAATTTCCACTGGATTGTTCAATTGAGTTCGAAATTTTAACTGTCCCCTTTCTCAGCGTTCGGTTTTTCAAAATTTTATAAATTTAACCGTTAACTGATGTGACAGAAATTGTAATGTATGAATGTGATGCGGTTTGTGAGACCACAAAATTGAAAGATGAATAAAAGGCGGGAGTAACTCATAGGATTGTGTTTTTGTACTAAACTTTTTATGCAAGAGTATTATACTTAATATTCACCTATTTAGTCTCTGGTGATAGTACTAAAATTCCAAATGAAACAATATTTCGGTAGTGTTTGCAGTTAAACTGAAAATTACAAGTTAAACTAAAAAATAAAAGAAAAATAGTGGTCTACGAGACCGGTAACATTAGTTAAAGGTTAAAAGACGATCCACGATTAAAAATATTCCTGCGCTAAACTTTTAGTACAGAATTAATTCTAATTAAATTTAATCTATTCAAATATTTCTAACAATATTACGAGAACTCCAAACGAAAGAGAATTTCAGTTGTAACTATAGTTAAACTGGAAAATACAAGTTAAACGCTATTTTTTTTGGGGGGGGGAGGGGAAGGGGGTACAGTGTTCAGTCAGATTGTTAACAGCAGTTAAATGTAATCTTGTTGCTAATATAGAGATAATGATATGTAACCATATGAATTATGTATAAAATTGAATAAGAGATCTCTTTGGGATAATATTTTTTAGTCAAAAATTTTATTCAGTTTATTAAAAATTTATTAAAGCATGTTTTTTAAAATGTCGACAATGTAACTGTAGGTTTGGAGAATCCGCATTAGTGTGGAGTTATGGAAAAAAACTATTTACTAGATTATTATAATAGTATTAACCCTTAACTGCTGTGACAAAAATTGTCGCATAACTTACTGTGAGAGGCCTGTCAGACCGCTTAATCTAACGATGAATAAAATGTTAAATTAACTTTTAGAATATTATTTTTGTATTGAACCTTATATACAGGACTATTATAAATAAAATTCAGCTATTCAAAAGTCTCTAGATATAGTAATAAGACTCCAAATGAAACAAAATTTTCCCGGTATTTATAGTTAAACTAAAAATTGCAAGTTAAACTCTGAAACGTGAAAAACTCAGCGGTATGTGAGACGCCAACAGCAGTTTAGGTTTAACAAAAATATTTATTACATATAACTCTAGTTATTATAAAACTTCACATGATTAAAATATTACATTATGAATGGTTAAGACCATGCAATGTTTCTTATAATCATATTTACGCGGGACTTTTTAAGCAAAGAGAAACACGGGGTGTTATATTCTGCTGAAGCTCCCCCTCACTCCTTTTTCTTTCACTTTCACAAAAAAATCAATATTTTCTATCGCATAGAATGCATACATGGGAATATAAATACTGATTCAAACAATTCGTGCAATGTTTCTAATAATTCAATTTAAATGGTCATTTGTAAACAAAACGTAGCTTAGAATCTGATATTCTTTTGCCTCCTCCCCCCGCCACCACCACACCTTTCTTTTTCTTTCAGAGTCACAAAAAATTGTACATTTTCAATAGCTTAGATTGCAATTTGTCAATTTCTAGAGCTGTAGAGTTTGTATTTTTAGAAATGGGTAATCTACATGCCATTATTCTATTTTATTTTATAGTTTTGTTTGCATGGCGTTATTACCCATATAGGTGGGTATTAACGCCAAATAGCATTGGTAAAAAAAAACGCCATTATATTTTATGAATACATATCTGTTAAATTATTTTATTTTATATAGATAGTCAATGAGTTGCTGTATCAGGTCCTATATTTGTTTGAAAAATACAATCTAAAACTAAGCCGTGAAAATTGGTAGAACCTTAACGTGGCGTTATTACCCCAGGGTACCTTATATTAATGAAGTATAATAAAAATTACTCCCTGCATATTTACAGGAACACAAAGATTTCGACCACTATACTGTATCCAAAGTACGGTCTACTATATCAGCAAGATCTGAATATTTTAAAACTTCGTTATCGTACGAACACAGCTTATTTGCTACAATTCACGTGCAATTTCCATCTTGTTTTATTTCATTTTAATTAACTGATGATCAATAATAAATTTATAATATCTGTTACAGGATTTTTATGCAACAATTGCTGGGTGGCCTTTATGTCTGAAAAAGATTTCACGTTGCACATCAAAGCTGAAGATTCAGAATGCAATGAAAACTCTCTTAAATATTATAAATGTAATATCTGTTGCTATTCCATTTCCTGATTTCTACCTTAGAAATTGTCGTAAATTTTGTTACTGCGTCGCATTGCCCTTGAAAACGAGTCACGTATCACAAACTTAAATTTTATTTGTAATTGTTCCACTATTGCTATTTCCATTTGATTGTCTTGTCTTTGATTTATTGGGTTATTCCATATTCGTTGTAGATGCTTATTTGTAGCACTATATAATGGTTATATCTATCTATCTGTCTATCTATCTATATATATTTATACATATATTAATTCACTCTATCTATCAAGTGTTATTTAAACTGTTGAATTTTCAACAATAGAGGTATACACGAAGTAAGAGTAAGCTAATGTTTTTGGAATTTCATTTTAACTAATGATTAATAATAAATTTCTATTTGTTACAGGACTTTGGTGCAACAATTCTCGGAAGACCATTATGTCTGGAAAGGACTTCATATTGTACAACAAAGCTGAAGATTCAAAATGTGATGAAAACTCTCTCAAACGTTATGAATGTAATGTCTGTCGCTATTCCACAAATAACAACGGTCGTATGAAAAAACATTCTTTAGTGCATTCGGGTGTACGCCCTCACAAGTGCGAGATATGAAAGCAAGCTTATGGTCGGGCAGATTCGCTAAGGCGTCATACACTTATACATACAGGACAGAAGCCTTATGCATGTAATTTGTGCAGCATGGCTTTTAGAGAATCGTGTAAATTAAAAAGACACATGATGCTTAAACACCCGTAATATGAGCCATATACTTTGAGAGTGGAGAAATTCCATATTTGTTATTGAGAAGAGACATATTGAAGGATTTGCAGTAGAATTAATTAATTATTTATTTTATTGCTATTTTAACAAATTCTCAAAAGAAAATATCAAACGTGAATTTCAAAGTGTGATAAATCCAATTTTTTCGACATAGATTTTGGCTAAAATATTTGTAAAAACATTCGAACAATAAAACATTCCAGGCTTGTAAGTGGATATAGAAAAATACAAGTGATTTAAGAGGATTTTAAAATCCATCTATCTTTTTCTATGTACCATTTTCTGGACTCTAATAACTTAATGTGCAATAATTGTGGTACGAATAATAAAACAATTATGGTTTTGGTATGTGCCACTAGACTTACCGCACTTTTTAAATCCATGTTTAAAAAAAATTAAAAAAAAACTATTTTTTTCTTTGGAATATATTTATACTAACTAAAAAATGAATAATTTATTTACCTATTTTATTTCAATTTTGCTTATTTTTTTAGTCAATAAAAAACGAAAGTAATCATATAGAAAAAAGGATTTAAAAAAAAGTTATTATTGCAGTCACCGTTTTTTAATGCAATTTACATCTGTTCAATATAAAAATACATAAGTGGCTCGTTTAAATTAAATGAAATTTACAAATTTTGAGACAGTAAATAGGTTAAGAGAAAATATGCATGAAAATTTCCTTCTGTCGCCAAGCTCATTATCTCTATCTTGCCAAAGCCAATATACTACACTACATGGCCATTGAGGACCGTCCACTTGCGATTTTAAACATTTTGTTAAATATCTAGAAAAATACATGAGGAATTATCCTGAAACTCTAAACATAATAGTACAGGTCACATATTTCCGTGAAGATTTTTTTCCTAAAACTTTATAGAGGACCGTCATCAAATTAGAAAAAGAATGAATATCTTTTGGATAATCCTGTCAAAACTAAAGCAGCAAAAGCGTTCAAACTGTAGATCATGATTAAATCGCTTATTGTAATAAACTGTGTTCATTTTTATGAGAATTTCATGTAGACTCGTAAAAAATTAAGGTTTTAATAAATATTAGTTAAATGTATAGAGCAACTTTTGTGAACGTCCAAAATCATAGCTTGAAAATTCTGAAAATAATCGTTAATAGAATAAGCTGAAAATTCGTTATTCCCAAAATGAAGCAAAAACAAGAGGGGTTGTATCCATATATTTATTGGTTAGTGTCAATATAGAATACACAATATGAGACGTACTACTATTTTTAAATTCACGTAATTTGGATAAAATCCCTCATTCTTTTGCTTTATTTTGTGAAAGGATTTTTTGCTTATTCTGTAGACGATCACTTTCAGAATTTTCAAGCTATGATTTTGAGACTTTCCCAAAAGCTGCTCTATACATTTAGCTAACACAATATGCAAATGAAATTTTGATATAGTTGATGCATGCGCAGTGAAAAATTATTTAGTAAACCTACTCTTTTATCATACAATTTTTATTATTTTTTAATTCTGATTACAGGGTATTGTGTGCAATATTATTTGTCATATTTTCAGAAAAGAATGTTACTTTATATTAAGAACTCTGCAAATTATAAGCAAAAAACTTGGCAAAATTTGGGACCATTTTTGTAAAAAACTTAATTTCTCTACGAGTATACATGCTATTCGCATAAACATGAACACAGTTTATTGCAATAAATCACTTAATCATAATCTACAGTTTGAGTGCTTTTGCTTCATTAGTTTTTATAGGGTTATCCAAAAGATATTCATTCTTTTTTAATTTGTTGACGGTCCCGTATAGAGTTTTGTGGAAAAAATCTTCACGAAAATGTATTATTTGTACTATTATATTTATACACTAAGAGTTTCGGGATAATTCCTCATGCATTTTTCTAGATATTTAACAAAATGTCTAAAATAGCAAGTGGACGGTCATCAATGGTATTTCTTAGCATTATTTTATATAAAAGGAATTTTCTAAATAATTTCATTTCTTGCAGAATTTTTTCTGTTTAAAGTTCTCCATATTTTGATAATTTTAGGTGCAGGAAAACACAATGGTAAACCTTAGAGTCAACCGCTAAATTCGAATTTTCAGATTTTTCTTATGTTGACAGTAATTCAAAAATTTCAACAAGAATGTAAAAAATTCTTTTAAAAATGCTACTTTAACTGCTGTAAATAATATTTATTAGCATTAAATAAAAATACTATATAGTTTAACTATTAAAAACTTCGAATTTGGTTATTGTTTAAATTTAGTAATGGATGCATCATTTGTAAATCTTATTTTCTAATTTGCATTCTTCTATTTGTGCAATATATTTTTCATTCCGGGAAAAGTTTACATTTAATTATTATTAATAATAATCTTTTCTTAATAAATATTAATATATATACAATTCTGTGTGTATATTTGCTATTCTTTAACTTTTACAATTAAACTAAATTTAAATTGTCCATTTCAGGAGTTCAGAATGGCAACTATCACAGTTCTTTCATCTCTCGTAAAAATTTAACCTTACTCAACGAATATCATTGTAATAATGGCTATCTCTATAAATATCTATCTGGCTATATGCCACGAATAAAAGCACGCCATTGAAGTACCATTCCATGGTGCATTCTGGAGAACGCCCTCATAATTGTGGAACATGTAAACGAAGTTTTGCTAGACCAGAGAATCTAAATCGTCATATGCTTACACATACTGGAGATAAACCGTATTCGTGTATTGTTTGTAACAAGTCATTTACCCAATCTAACAACTTGAAAAGACACCTAAGTGTATATTTGTAATATCTAAACTTCATACGTGCAAAGTGTGTGATATATTTTTAGGTATTCGCTGCATGGGAAACACTCAAATTTTTACTAATGTTTTGTGTATTGTAATTTTAGAAATTGGAATAATTTCTATTTTTTGAAGTATTTCAGATGCTAAATGTTTAAACGACAGTTTGAACAATTTTATTTCCATAGATTTGTTTTTAAAACATTTTATTTATAATGTGCATTGACAAATATATAAATTTATAATCTTACCATTTTAATCAAATAATTAATTTAAATTTTTATAATAAATTTTTTTACATTTTTACGGCTGCAGTTATTTATTAGCAGAGTTTTATATATTTATTAATTCTATGTATCCTTTAAAATTACATTATACTTGAAATTTTTATAAATGATTTTAACAATGTAAAATATAAGTTTTTTATTAATGTATCGCAACTCAAATTTATTAAAGGCTTATACATGGTCATATAAAGTAAATCATTTTGAGTCTTTAAATGATAATAACTTTTTGATATTATTATGTCGAACTGATTATGGTGATATTATTATGTCGAACAAAGTATTAGACTTCAATTTTTATCAATGTGTTCCAAATATTTTTATTTGCACAAGAGAAATAAAATTACACTTTGAAATTTGGCTGAAATAACTCTGTTTTGTTATTAAATATGGGCGCAGCAGTGACAAGGGGACTAACTTCTTTTGGTGTTCTCGCACCTAGTATTAAGACTTGTTGCATTTTTAAGCCAATATTAGGAAGTTTGAGAGTTGGAAAACAAATTTCTGTTAGTCATATTTTTTGATTTTCCAGCAGCAAAATTTTCTGAAAATGCTATTTTCGAGGCCCCTTATTTAACATTATTAACATTTTTTTAAAAAAAGAAAAGCATTTAAAAATATAAATTGGCTAGTAATAAATATAAAATATTTAAAATAGTTAAAAATTCCTTCAAAAACCTACAAATTAGGTTTTTAAATTTGCGACATTATATTCACATTTTCAGCAGGAAAAAAATTGGAGTATTTTCTACTGTAAGAGTTTTCCGACTACCTTACCCGCATAACAATGTCTTAGCTCATTAATAATGCTAGCGAAAAATTCGTTGTGTCATTTTTGGCAACTTAACTCACTTTTCACGTGAAATAAACAAATAAAAATGAAATAATAAAAAATTTTAAGCATAAAAAATACATAAAATATGGCTTTAACAGAGAATGTCTATCGGTTCTCTAACTTTTATGCGTATGGCTGCAAAATGTACCAGGTCTCGATGCCAGGCACGAGCAACACAAAAAGTTTCATTTGTGAGTTAAAATATTTTTGGTACTTCTAGGTTATCCCGTCGACCAATTTCGCCAAATTATACGAATCGCCAAACTAATAGCCAAATTATACATGTTGACATAATTTTTATTTTAAATAACGAAAAAACATATAATTAGTAGAATATTAATAGAAATATTGATAAAAAGTCGAAATAAAAATCACTTAATGACATTTTAAACACGTGAATCGCATTTAATGTCATTGAATGTGACATTCACGATCATCCATTGTTGGCATTTGATTTTATAGTTTGGCGATAATTTTTTGGTCGACGGGATAACCTAGATATACCATATTTTTTTATATAAGATTTCTTAAAAAATCCCTCATAATGACCTATTAGAACTCCTGTGCAGATACTCATTGCAGAAATATTATACAGCTGACTTTAGAGATCCACTTTTAATTGGATTAGATGATTGCTATACACAATCGTCTTGCTACAATAAATCTCATTATAAAAGCATAATATTGTTCAAGTTGCATTTTGAATTATTTACTCTCTGAAAAAATTAAAAATAAATCTGTTGATAAGCAGTTATTATAGTTCATTACTTTGTTTTAGCCAGTGTTGAGAGCCATTATTTTGAAATTCAGATAAAAAAAGTGATGTTTTGATAACTGTATTTTTTAACTGGCTTAATATTTTTTTTAAGTTCAAGCAAATCATATTTAATGGATAATTTGCAATTTTGAATCCCTGGAAAAAAATTCCTCTTCTCTATAGAAAATGCCAAAGTTCAAGGTTGTGAATGAAAAAGGAAATGCCGATATGTTTGGAGTGCTATATTTGTGGTAAGCGACAACTTCCCAAAAGTCTTTTGGCATAAACTATTAGTATAACAATACCTGCTTATTAAAATTTGTTTTCATAGGGCATTGTTTCCTTACATTGTTATGTTGCCACAAAGTACATCAAAATGACTTTTTTGTCCATTTTCCGCACCTAATATCTTATTTAAGCAATAGTACCACAAACTTTTTCTTATATATCATAAAAGTATATTCCTAGTACAAGTTAAATAATATAATACTGGACAGAGATATTGTTGCTGTTAGCAGATATAATCTGTTAAATATTAAAAATTTTCAAAATCTGAAACATCTAAAAAAAGTGTCAAAATTGAATAAAATAAAATGTAGCATGCAGTAGTTAAACATATCTACAAATATAAAAACATGGAAAAGAAAAAGAAGTGGGGGTCTCGTCATATTATTAGGAAAAATGTGACAAAAGTTACAAAAAGGGAAGTGTCAATGATCATATTTTCCCCTATCAGAAAATGAAATATATCATTTCTCTTTCGCAAGGGGAAAGAAAATAGGATATTCCTCTTTCTCATATGGAAAAACATACAAAACGGAAAGAGAAATAGGATTTTTCTTTTTTAATAGGGAAGAAGTGTGATCATCGACATTGTTCGTTTGAAAGTTTTATCATTTTTTATTCCAAAAATATAACGAGAACCCACTTTTTCTTTTCCATGTTTTTATACATATGTTAAACTAATGCTTGCTATATTTTGTTTTATTCAACCGTAATTCTTTTTTAGATAACACTAATTTAAATGTTGCAGATTTTGAAAATTTTGAATATTTAATAGATTATATCTGCTAATAGCAACATCTCGATGTAGTATTGTATTATTAAGCTTTTCCTAGTAGTACGCTTTCATATTCTATAAGAAAAAGTTTGAGGTACTATTGCTTATATAAGATATTAAATGTGAAAAATGGACAAAAACGTAATTTTGATTGTATTTTGTGGCAACATAATGTAAAACAACAATGCCCCATGGAAATAACAAAATTTTAATAAGCAAGTAGTGTTATACTAAAAGTTTATGCCAAAAAATTTAGGGATATTGTTGCTTGCCAGAGATATAGTACACCAAACGCATTTTTGCCGATCCCACCGAAGCTAGCATGATAAAGAAAATACGGGCTACTGATTGGTTGAATAATTTAAAGAGCAATTGTTTGAAAATAAACCATTTTGAATGTGGATGTACGTATTATGGGGATATCATGTTAAAATAATAAGAAGAAAAAAAACGACAATTTTATTATTTTTTTTTTTTTAAATAAAACAGAAGTAATACAGAGTTTATATATATATATACAGAGTATACTAAATTTATAAATATAGCGTAATTGATGACATAAAAAGAAAATATGATTATTGTATTCATATAAATATACAAATAAAGATTAAATTCCAAATATTAATAACTATATAAACATCGGTATAACAAATACATATCCTGATGTAATGAAAAGATACATCTGTATTTTAACTCCTTTTTTTTCTTGAGTATCAACTTTCATCTAGTTTTTCAACAAATATCTTTATTTCTATAATTTTTTTTCATGTAAAATCAGAAGAAAATTTATTAAAATCGATCTCCCAGAAGGTTTTCAAAAAGAAACTGATGATTTAATAAACGTAAACTCAAGTATAAACCAAAACAAAATGCTGTTTAAATTATTCAACCAATCAGAAGTCTGTATTTTCTCTCCTATGCCAGCTTCGGTGGGATCGGCAAAAATGCACACCAATCACACTAGCATTTCACTTTTTATGAAAATTGCATTCACAAAACTTTTAACATTCCCTATCGGAAAGAGGATATTTTTTCCAGGCTTTAAAACTGCATATTATTGTTTTCTAAAATTACAAGACGATTGCTTGTCTAGACACTGTAGCAAGAATTTTACGTCGAAATAAAAAAATATCAAGGACATGTCGCTGCGGACTTTTCGCACCATAGCACAATTGAGGAATTCTAATATTTCTAGAAATTATTGATAACAATATTAGAAATGGAGGATAAGGAGTTCATGGGATCACAACAAAAAAGATGAGTCCCAAATTACCAAAAAATTGTTAATATTTTACATGAACGTCTTCTTTATGGTACAATAGTGTATACAATTCTTAATCACTTAATCGTCGCGCCCGAGACATTCACGGGCTACAAGTTTCACGACTTTTATTCATAATTGTTTGATTCCCACCAGTTTTATAAAATAGTGCAATTGGTTTTATTCCGGTATCATTTTTCTTGTCATTAAATAGATGAATAATTCGTTTTTCAAAAAAGTGGTGGCAATAATGAATTTGAATTTTTAAATCGTAATTTTACGCGACCATTAATTTTTCAACTCTAATCCATCATTATTGCAAATTAATTAAATCTGTACTGTATATTGCTTTAATTAAAAAAACATTTTTTTTTTGCATTGAGCTAAATATGGCTTTTCTTTTTTGAATTTGAAAACGCTGTAATTTTTATTTTACACTTTTTATTGAGTTAAAAGCACATTTTAGAGTTGAATGTTTGTAGATGAAAAACTTCTGCACCAAAAGTTCTGATAACTGTTTATAAATAAGAAACCTAGTATAATATAAATACAGCATTTGTAATAGAAATCATCACAATTTTTATTGTTGAAAATAGTGGCATTAAAATATTTTAGTAACTTTTTTTCACTTTAAATATTTAAATTTACCAATAATATTCCGTTTGTTTTATTACTTTTTTGTGTTAGTCATGTTATTTTACCATTTTAATTACTCTTCGATTTTACACTTTTGTATGGTATTTGCAACTCATCTAGCGTTACAACATATGGTTGCCGTGCGCAAAAAAAAAAAAAAAAAAAAAAAAAAAAAAAAAAAAAAAGTTTGATTACGGCTCTCCAGCAAAAATATCAAAATATTATCTATCTATGATCTCAGAACAGAGTACTTTTTAGCTTAATATATTAACATAATAATTTTGTAGCCTTCTTCGCGTATTTTTTATAATAAATTAAAAAAAAAATTGAAAAATTTGTTCTAGTAAATTGCATTTCAGTTTTATTATATATATAATTTTCTGAATTTCTAATTTCAATTATTTCATAAATTTAAGCTTAATATTTAATGTGATTGAATTTTTTATGCAATATTTATTTAGTTAGAATAATTTACAATTGATTTTCAATTTACTTATTGAATTGATCTCGCATTATAAATTTCTGATTTCTACATTTCTCTTGCTTTTAATTGAGCAATATTTTTAAATCTGTCATTATTTATTTCCCTTCTAACTCATCATAATTTTAAATTATCTGTTTCAGGATTTCATTATGACGACAACTATCAAAGTGACTTTAAGCCTCATAGAAATGCAACATCACGCAACAGAGCCGATTGTCCAAAACGTTTTAGATGTGATATTTGTTCATATTCCACAAACAATATATATCACCTGGAGAGACACTCGCGCATGCATACTGATGAACGCCCTTTCAAGTGCGAAATATGCAAACAAGGTTTTCGTCGAAGTGAACACCTAAAATTTCATGTGAATATACACACTGGCGAGAAACCTTATTCATGCAAAATATATAACAGGTCATTCAACCATCCAAGGAACTTGAAAAGTCACACATATACACACATGTAATATCTAAGTTTCATACGTGTGGGCAGAGTTTTTGTTGCCGTATTCCACAGCATTATCCGGCATACCACAAATTTTCAGGTGGACCAGATTTTTGAATATTAATCATTGGTTTTTCCCGGAATTCTGCAAAAAAGCACCTTGGAACCTTGGAAAAAAGCAAGGATCTTTTGAAAACGCAAAGAAATGAAGTTCATTAATTGTATTCAGTAGCAGCGATTTCTGTTGAATAGGAAAGGTGCAATATAGAGTTTGTCCCCAATTTTCTAATTATTTATTTTGCCTTTTTTGCATATTCAAGAGAATACAAATGTGTTTCACAAAAGGCTTTCTCCCCAACATCATGCGATATTTGCAATGTCGAAATAGATTATTTCAAATTATTATATGAGCAGAAATATTCTTACTAAATACATAATAAAAAAAATAATTATCGAAGTACATAAAGAGAAAAATATGTGCTTACTATATATCTAAAGTTATTTTACATGAAAATTTAATTAGCTTAGAAAAAACGTCATACATGAAAATTTTGCTTGATAATAAGATTAATAAAATAATTACTAAAATATAAATGAATATATAAAGAGTGAAATAGAGAAAACAATAAGTATATATATTTTTCATTTCTTAAAGTGAAAAAATTTGTTCTAAAATTAAAAAATAAATCAGCAGCCCATCCTGTAGCGGCGAAACCTCGTATTTTACGGCATGCCGGTAAATATTTTTTTTTTCCGGCATGCTGGTGTACTAGAGATGAGTTCGGGCTCGTTTTTCGGAGCCCGAGACTGCCCGATCCAGGCGATTTTGATCCCGGCGAGCCCGAAAGATTTTTAGTAATCGGAACCTGATACCAAAAGTATACAAATAAAGAAAAATTGAATGATATTTAAAAATTATTTCAAATGTAATATCTCATTTTAAAAATTTCTTTACATAAAAATTATTGTTAAATAAATATTTTAATTCAATCTTAAGAAAAGAGTAATTTAGTATCGAATAAAAATATACTTCATACTTTAAAGGATTCCCATATTTGTTCTCCTTTAACAAGAAAATTTAATGGACACATTAAAGAAGTGCAATGAATAAATGGTTGAATCTTTCAGAAATTATTATTTCTATGCTGAAGAATCAAACATTATTTTTATTTGCCTATAAAATGTGTACATCTTTAATTATAATCAATTTATTTCTCATAAGAATTCCCCTTGATTGACGTGACCTGAGTATCTGTATTTACGATAGGAAATCCTCAGCATAAGCATTGTTCATAGTTTCAAACTGAAAAAAGAATCACTACGCTATTTTCATATGAAAAATGATTATGACCGTGCACAATTAAATAATTTGCAAATCTGAAATTTCTAATCTACATAAAAAACGAAGAAATTATTCTCTAAGTATTATATAGCTAGCTAAATAAATAAACGATCGAATTAAAAAATATTCACTGTCACAAACGTAAATCCAACTAGAGACTGATTTATTGTTTGTGTTTGTTTTGATTGGCGCTTTATTAATTGATCGTCGTAAATGCAGTAAACATAAGTCTCCAAACATCATAATTTCTCTTTTGAAACAGCAATCAACTATAAAAATACAAAAACTGAATTTCTTTCCCCTTTCAATTCAAAATAGCACTGAAATGAATAACAATAAGTAATTTGAAGTTGGGGAGGGGGGGAGTTCTTTCAATCTTTTCTACACATAATTAAATAATTTTGCTGTTTAAGAAAGAACGAGCCCGAACCTGGGTTGGGGATCGAGCTGAACTCGCCTCTTCTGTATTGTGTACCACGATTTTTTCCGGACTGCCGGCTAATGCGGGCGAATACGGTATTTGAATGTTTGTTTGAAAGCAAATGTTCTGAATTGTCTAACAGAATATTTTCCACATGTTCAGGGATGCAAGCGCTGCGCCACATATGGCTGATTTCCACCATTAACATTTAATAGCATTCTTCAACATATTAAGTCTAAAAAACTTTGTCATTAAATAGAGGAACGCTATTAAAATTTAGTGGTAGCAATTGACCATTTGTTGGGGAGCACATTTTACATGCTTAGCATTGTTTTACATGGTAAACTTTCAAAATGAATTCATTTCACAGTTAAAAACATCCTAAATTACATAAATTTGTATGGTTCTTAATAGTCATGTATATGTTTTTATTACATTTTATGTTTTTAACTAAATGATAATTCGTTGATTTTTATGCTTTAAATATTATATCCGTTGTCCTTTTTATTCCTTTGAATGTTGACGGTGAAAGAGATAGAGCCTTTTACGTTGTAAATCTACTTATGAATGTAATGTTTTATTTTAATAAATAATTCTTAAAATTGATTTGAAGTATATTCATGCGAATGTATTCCTTTATCACATCTCAATTTTATCATGTACTTCTTAGTTACTGACTTTTCCACCAAGATTCATTATGTTGAAATTTTGATTCCATTTCATATTTGTATTCCACAACAATATGTATAAAATACAAGTTTCTTGATCATTTTCTCAGTGAAAGATAACTGAAATGTAAAAGCATCCGATCATACTTAAGCATTATACATAAATCGGACTCTGTGTATCGTAAAGATTCAATGATGTTATAAAGACTCACGAAAATTGGAAACTAAAATGAGAAAATTGAGCTATTTCGTGTAAATATACCTATATATATATATATATAATTTTTATCATTTAAATATTGACCGTGTTATGCTATGAAATATACTCAAAGAGCAGACAGCACAAAAACCTAAGATGTTGAGCACAGGAAAAAAACTTTATTTCATAAAATAGCACACTGTAAAAAAAAAAAAAAAAAAAATTCACGAAGTTACTATAAATTTTTTAGTAAATTTGTATTTCACAGAAATTTTTAGCAACTATTACAAATTTTTTTTGCAAGTGAACAAAAGAATTTTTTGTATAACTAACTAAAAACTTTTTAGAATGAGCCACCAAGCAAATTTTCGTAATAGCTCCAAAATTATTTTTAGTAACCATTACGTGTGACCGAAGGGCAGTAGCTTCCTTCAAACTGCATCCAGTAGGTAAAAAGACAGATTTCTGAAGCGGAAGATTTTCGGCAAAGCCGCAATAGATGGCAGCACCAAACATTGCTACCTGTACTATTTTGACATGTTTCTAAAGGGGAGGGAAAGTCCAGAGATAATTACCCACGGTAAGTGCTACGACTTGATTTTCATAATCCCTTTATTTAACGAGTACTTACATTGCATACATTTGGTGTACATTAGGTGGCATCCAGCATCGTACCCGGGTACTTTCAGCCTGGAGTTCGGTGCTATGACCACTAGGCTATAACGGCCACACCAAGAGAGTTATAGCTATTAAAAATGTAAAACTATTAACTTTATTCGTTGCTAGCTTTTTTCTAGTAATTCTTACAGATACGTTGCAACCGAGTAAGATTACAAAAGAATTTTTAGTAATTACAAGGATCACTAAAAAATTTTTAGTAGATCGACCCTTTTTTTTACAGTGAAGTAATAGAGGAATATAATGATCCATGTTTGTTGAAAGTGAAGTCGTGCATAAACCAAAAATTAATACCATTATTACACGTAGGTTTATCACTGTGTTTGTCCTTCAATCATTTCAAGATTCGATTCTAGGACAAATACAATGATAAACTTACGAGTAAACCACCAGTTGTATTAAGTTTTGGTTTAAGCACCACTTCATTTCCGGCAAACATCCAGCTAAACATGAACTGCAGTTGTTTTATAGAAGTAATGTATTTCTGAGGTTTTTCTAACGTTATCTGTAGATTTTCCATTAGACAATCTCAAGTGTAACTTTAGTTATTTTGTAGTTAAATTGGGATAATTTAGCAGTAATTTGTTTTAAATACACTGTGAGTTATTAATTTAAAAAATAACTTTAGTTTTTGTAAATTCAGTTTATAATCACATACTTAAAAATATAGATATGACTTTGTAACTTGGAAGTGCTGAAATAAATTTAAAGTCACTATCCGACCTCTAATTTAGAAGAACATTTTCTGATGTATCTCAAATATAACTGTAGTTACCGTGCGGTAAATTAAGACTTTAATAGGAGAAAAATAATTTCAATTATATTTCAAAATCGAAGAAGGGACTTCCCACCCCATCCACCCACTTCCTCAGCGAAAAATTTATTAGTTTCTACTTTATTTTATTCGAAAATTATAAGCTTTACAACGTTTAAAAAATATATATAATAATCCAGGCAAGGTCTTACTTATCCAAGCCTTCTTCCCCCTAATGTAAAATTTTTAGTTCCTCTTTTATTTTAAGCTAACAGAAAAAATTAAATTTCACTAAGCTACATTTCAAAATCCAGGAAAGGACAATGACTACCTATGCCCCTGGCCCACAACGGAAAATTATTGGTTCCTTTATGTTAATAAGTTATTCTAAAAAATAAATATTGCTATGTTTTCCGAAATCGGAGAAGAAAATATTAATTAAATTTCAAAAATATGAGATACGATGGGCCTCTCAATCACTAGCCCCTTAATGAGAAATTTCTTATTTTTTTTTTTTTTTTTCGTAAATTACTTGAAAAATATACTTTTTACTGTGTTTTTGAAAATAGAAAAAAATAATGAATTAATTTTTTTAAATTTAGCTAGGGGCAGTAGCTCCTTTCTACCTTTGTCACTGTAACAGAAAATTCTTAGTTCCTCTTATATTTTAAACTAAGAAAAAAGATTAAATTTTAGTATATTTTTCAAAAAATAGAGAAAAAATTAGTTACATTTCAAAGTCGAGGGAGGAACAATGGCTCACCTAAGCTCCCTACCCCTAACAGAAAACTCTGTTTCCTTATTTTAAGTTACTATAAATAATAAATTTTATAATATTTTGATAAATTAAAGAGAAAAAAATTACTAATTAAATTTCAAAATCCAGAGAAGGGCACCTCCCTCTCCCTTAACTGAGAATTTCTTATTTCTTTTCTTTTTAAATTACTTGAAAATATGCACTATGGTTTTGAGAACAGAAAAAAAGGAAATTTTAATTATTTTTTAAAATCCAGGAAGGGATAATTGGTCTCTCTAGCTTCTTGCCCCACTCCCACACCCTCGAGCTCCATCTTAATAACTCAAAAGGACTTACATTTATTTAAATCATCAAATATTTTTTTGAATTTCTCTTCAAAATTATTATTCGTTCTAAACTTAATTGTATAAAATAATCACAAACTACTTTATCAGTTAATTGAACTTATTTTCTAATTATATATTCATTTTAAAAGCACAGCTAAGTTTCTCCTTTTATATATATATAAATATTAAAATTTTAAAAGTGTTTGAAATTATTTTATAAGCTATAAAAATGTCAAAAAATAGGTCATCTTTTTATATTTGAAATATAAAAGATTAAGAATTTTCCCTTTGTTAAAAATTATTTACCAAATCAAAAAGAGAAAGTAAAAGGGTAAATTAATGTTTCTATTTTATTTTTAGATAAAAATGTTGATAAGTTGACAGTTAATAATTCTGCATAATCCTTAAAAATATATGCTACATTAAATAATCAATGTCATAAAAGGAATTTTTTTCTAATTAAAAAGGATTAACTACTTAATTTTTTTAATTAAAATTAGTTTTTCCATTTTACAAATATTATTAAGTATTTTTAAATGAACACATTAAATTACATTATAATTCCTTAAAGGAAAATTGTATTAAAATGAAAAACCTCTAAAATACACTTATTATATATTCTTAAATTTATAAGAAAGATTCAGAAATATTCTCCATTTTGAAATAATTAACTACCAAAAGAGAAAAAAATATAATATTTTTATTTTACTTTTAAATTGAAAAATGTAAGTAACAAATTATTAATTTAAAATAATAAAAAATGCGTTCTAGTTTAAATCACGAAACGATATAACATCAATTCTTATTGTGATTAAAAGTTATTAATTACCGACCTATTATTTATTAAAGTGTTTCCTTGTTAACAAAGTACATTTTATAAATTAACGCAGCGCGTATACAGTAATCACCACTTAATAAAATCATATTAGTTCTGAATCAAATTGATTTTAATAAGTTTCTGATTTTTATAACCTCCGAACAATCCCGAACCCTCCCCCCCCCCAAAAAAAAAAAAAAAAAAAATGTGGTACATTGCAAATTCGAAAAAAAAAAAAACTGTAAAATGCGACAACTAATGACATTAACAAATAGGATTAATTATTTTTTGTTAATAATTAATCAATTATGCATTCAAAATCATTAATCACCACATATATATAAATTAATAAATACTTACTGCACATAAAATTAATTTAACTACGAATTATTTTTTACATTATTGAGTTTTATGAAAAACTGATGAATAGTGCTTTGTTTGTCGGAACAATCAAACGTTCAATGTTTTAGGCAAAAGAGTGACACTTAGTGACATTTAGTACATAGTCCAAGAGCCAATTGCACAAAAATCGAGCATCATCGAGCACAAGGAAAAGCCCTTTATTTTATGGAAGAGTAGTAATAGGGGAATCTAATCATCCATGTTTGCCGGAAGCGAAGTGGTGCATAAGACAAAAATGTCTTCCCTGACTAATAGTCTTAATGTTGTATTTTCCTACACCCAGTCTTCCATGTTTTCATACTTTTGATTGAAAGACAAACACAATGATAAACCTACGAGTGAACCACTACTGGTATTTATTTTTGGCTTATGCACCCTTTCGCTTCCGGCAGACATGGATCATTAGATTCCTATATGACTACTCTTCCATAAAATAAGGAATTTTGTCTTGTGCTCGATAACATAGGGTTTTGTGCGGTCGGCTCTTGGACTAACCGTTCCTGATCTGCAATCCGATTCTCTGGTATCCTTCTGAATGTAAGAAGAGCTTTGCGCTCATCAACAGCAGTAGGCGGAGAATCAGGCTCTTAATCTACGTCGTAATCTTCATATTCACTAGCTGGTCTACTTGAAACTTACGAAGACAAGGACTTCTCCACTATTTGTGTGTCAGATAGTTTACTGGAGGTTGAGATTTTCATCAATTTCAACATGTTGAAGGAAATCCATATCAAATTCTTCCTTACCTTCAGATGTGTCGGCAATTTTTTGTGACTCTTCGTGTTTAAACAAAAATACTCAAGCGAAGATTTTTTTATAGTGTCTTTTATTAAAATGCCCTAATGAATTTTAATGTAATGCATTGTATGCAACAGATTGACAATTTTTTTCTGTGGAGCTAACAGAAGAAGATGCGGATGAATCACATACTTCGATTTCTACACGACGATTAAATTAAAAAAATACTTTCTCATGCTTTTATTCTTTAGGCTTACTGTGTTATGCACGAATGTGCTTCTTTACTGATAGTACTTTCTGGAATACTGAAAGAATATATCCTAATGAATTTTCCTTTCAGGATTAGAATAACTTTTAGGTGGGGCTTGCTGAGCTCAAGCCATAGGATAGGCCTCCGCACCTGGTTGAACTTACGATTAAAATAACTTAATTCTAGCTCCAATTGTAAAGCTTTCAAATATTGTATTTTGCACCATCCATTCCTTTGGCTAGTAGACGAAATAATATTTTTCATAGAAGAACGTCATGAAATATTTAATGCCTTTTAAAAACTAGATAAAACTGATATGTTGTATCTTATGAGTAAAAATTATATGAAGTTATCTTGCTAGAGATGTATTATACCTCTTTAAGTTTAACTTAATTTTATAATATGTGATGCTACACTGGAGGTGCTGGTTTCAAACCCAATCGCGTACGTCGGCCTAATCCTTCGGAGTTTTCCATGTTTTTCTTTTAACCTTGGATTTTCCATCCGTAAATAAGGGTTGAGGGGTATGATATCTGCCCCCGTCCGCCATTTTGACCTCTACATTAGAAGTGGGTAGATATCCAGTGCTGCAGCATTTCACTTTCTACGAGGGCCTCATATCTGCCCCCAGTATATATACCCCCATATCAGAAAGGGGCAGATATCCAATACAGAACATTTTGTCTTCGCAGAGAGCTGGATATCTACCCCCAGTATATCTGCCCCCGTCCGCCATTTTGACCTCTACATTAGAAGGGGGTAGATATCCAGTGCTGCAGCATTTCACTTTCTACGAGATCCTGATATCTACCCCCAGTATATTTGCCCCTGTACGTTATTTTGACGTCACAGTAGAAGGGGGTAGATACCAAGGAGGCAGTTGTCCAGTGCTGCAGCATTTCAATTTCGCAGAGAACTGGATATCTGCCCCCTATATATCTACCCTCATACGTCATTTTGATATCACAGTAGAGAGGACATATATAGAGTGCTAGAATATTTTTTAGGTTCGTCGAGAGCAGTAAATCCTAGATATATATCCTTTCTGCGTATACTTTTTATTGTTTCCGCTAATAATCATACGGTTTATTTATCTAGAAATTTGTAGACAACACTTAAAATGTTACTCTAGAATTATATAATATATATGAGGACGTGAACTTCAAAACACACTGTCGGATATTCCTCTCAGTCCGCACAACTTTGAAGAAAGTCCGTGGTAGTTATAGCTGCCACCACCGATAATATTAGGTGATATCGGTCACCCACTGTGAGTATTGTGTAAATGAACACTGACGCTGTCAATTAACTGAATCAACAGTTTATTTAGAATATATGTACACACTAAATACGCTATTTACAATTATATACAATTACAACTCGGATATAGGTGATCCGGTTCAACATTAAATTAAATACAGTAAAGATTGGCTGTGTACTGTTCAAATTACACCTTCTTCCTCACACTCAATGCACGTTAGATTCACTTTACTGGAGATCAATTTCGAATCTCCCAACACAAGGATACTCGGCCTATGCTATTTGGCCCAGAGCACAACACCAGGACGTCTGTGTCCCTTGCTCTCCAGATACGAACTGCTTACGCTCTACGACATAGAGCACTGTCTACTAGGACCTCTGTCCTACACACCCTCTAGGTACGAACCCCAGATACCAACTGCTCCCCTCTAATACAAGACTTGCTCTTCTCAAATCACTGTGTTTCCCCAATGTCAACCCCCTTTGGAGCTTATTCATTGGACACATTCCACATTCCTTTCTTGATTAGTGTCATATTGCTTGTTTGCTCATCATCCACATACATCCCTGACGGATGAACACGCCTCTCAGCAATCTCCTCTTTTTCACTCACCACATGTACAAGATTACCTGTCAATTCTCCCTTCAACAAAGAAAGAATGTCACCTACAAAATTCTAGTACACAGCCAGTACAATACACAAAACATTAAGATAGAGAAATAACGGAAATTCCAATCTGTAGCAGGTGCTGTCTCAGAACCTGACACACATTTTATCGAAATTTTTAAAAATGAATTTTCTGTATGAATCTATTCTATTAATAAATCTGCGTTAAAAAAAAAAAAAAAAAAAAAAAAAAAAAAAAAAAAACTTTAGGAAAAAGAAAAGAAAAAAGAAAGTTTTAATGTGTGTTTTGTCATTGTAAAATCTTGATGTTTACAATGAAAACTAATATTTTTTATGATATTTATTTAAATCACAAAAATTTTACTTTCTGGACAAGGCAAAATTTGAACCTCTCGCCCTCTTATATACATGGAAGTTTTTAGTACATTTTTAGATTTTTAGCATTTTCCAACAAAGTGCTTTTGCATTTTGTTTGTTTGTCAGTCTGTCCATAAACTGACTCCCGTAAATACACTCGGATTTTTATGGAATTGATAAAACTTATTTAGGTTTAATAAAACATGTTTTTTATTGCATGTGAAATATGTACTATAAATGTTTCAATTTTAGGGACACTCAAAAGAATTGAAGAGTATTTTAATGACATTACGCTATTCTAAATCTTTCACGGAAGGCACGCATCTCCCTTTCCTATTAGGACATATCTTGCTCGTGTTGATATTTGAACGTCATAACACAATCAACTAACCACACTCCAACTACACCAACCATACTTGAATATTGATTAATTATTGAAAATGTATGTTTAAATTTTGTTATGCATTCTTTAAATTGTTTATATAATTAATTTACGTCAATAAATAAAGAAAAAAAATTTTCTTAATAATATTCTGATTGTGTTGAAAATATTTCACAATTTATGAGCGGTAGAAGATAGCGACATCTAAATATTATACATCAACTTAATCATTTATAAAGTTGCTCCAGCTATAGTGTTTAAGATTGTTGAATATATTTACAATTATCAATAAGTGTATTCTTAAGATTTAAGACAAATCAGTAAATTGGTTTTTCAAGCTTGGTTGAAAGAGCTACCCGTATATGAAGAGAAAAAAGCACAAAATTTCCTATAAAATTTTAGCTGTATTACTCAGATGCACGATTATTTCATAATTATACAGGGGGCTCCAAAAATAAAGATCCATTTCTATGAAACAGTTATATAATGATTTCTTTCACAGTTATTTGAAAAAATGCTCTTTTCTAAAAGAAACAATAGCCGTCGTTTTCTGTAAACTGAGGCATGAAGTATTCGAGGAGGTGCGTCAGTTGTACCATTGAAAATACGGAAAACAGCCACAAACAAGAGCCAATATCATATCAGGCTACTTGTGAACGTGGGTTTCTTTCAACTGCCTCCCGAATGCTCTAAGTTTTTCATTCGTCACGCTACCGGTTCGTAGAAATTTGTTCAAAAGTTGCCTGATGTTGGCCTTTGTTGATAAATGTTTTCCGTATTTTCAATGGTACAATTGACACACCTCTTCATATGTTTTATAACTCAATTTATGCGAAACGATGGCAGTTCTTTCTTCTAAGTAAAGCATTTCTTCAAACATCTATGAAAGAGATCAATACATTAATCTTTACATAGAAATGAATCGTTATTTTTGGCACACCCAGTATTTGTATGTATTTAAAAGTCTTATAAGAAGCCTACTAATGTTTTTTTTTTTTCAAAGCGTAATTTTAATTGTGATTAAATTGTTATTGTTTACGTCAATTCATCGTCCTGCATATGTACTTTTCTACATACACCAGTAATAATGGTATACACACTAGGGTGGAGTGAAAAATCGAAAGTTAAAATTTTGATTTTGGATAGCAGCCAAAAGTTGCCTTTTAGTACCTCTAATACACGTGCAAAATTTCATGAATTTTGAAAAACTTCTTGAGTCCCCTACCAGGACATTTAAATTTCACTGATTTATACGATAGATTCTTACCAAAAATTGTACATTAACAGGATATTTTGGTAATCTCGTTTAACATTTTTATATTAAAAATGTTTAGTGTAATTCCTTTCATAATTTTCAAACTTTAAGTCTTTATTTTTAAATATTTGAAATGGTTTATTAAATTTTAAAATATGTATGTTGTCATTTTTACAGTCAAAATGAGTACGTGTGTAAGCAAATCGAAGTTTACCATTATTAGAAGTTGGTGATTCTTCAAAACTAAATAAAGTTGTTTTGCCAACAATAGCAGAATGCTAAAATATTATTATTACACAAAACATTAAATAAAACACAGCAGTAATTGTAAAGTTTCGCTAAAATCAGAGGTTAAAAAAAAATCCTGAGAAAAAACATTGAAGGCATCAATTATTGTAGTTTCCCAAAGACGTACTGATCAAATGAAAGACAATAATTTTTCTAAATATCAGAAGCTTATTCAATTAACCAAAATCAAAGGAAATTATGGAAAATTGGAGATATATGGAAGAACTATAAGTGAAAAACGTAATCTCTGATTTTAAAAGTCAAATGAATTGTATTTGGGACACATTACACCATCATTTGGAACAGGAAAGATTATTGCAGGAAGTATTAAAATATCGCACTGAAAAACATTAAAACCTTGATAAATTTATGGCAATAGGTTGTCACGGAACAACTGTAAACAGTAAGATAAAAAAATCATACTAACAGATTTTTGAAACTAAATTTTAGTCGTCCGTTTTAGTGGTTAATATATCAGCTCTCTGCAAACGAATTACCACTAAGTCATTGAACTTGATAAACAAAACAAAGGCTCACGAGCTTTTCCTGTTCTAATTGGAAAGTTGTTGGATCAATGTGAGCAATAGCCAGCTATGGAAATTAAAAAAATACCTGCTCCTATCACAGAGAAATGAACTCTGGAGAGTTAAGTGTAGACCAAAATTATTTCTATGACATGTGTCAAATATTTGCATCTGGTTATGCTCCTCAAATCTGGTAAATCGTAATCCAGCAAGAATGTCGCACTCTAAATGTGTGACAACTGCCATTTGATTACTTGGTTTGCAGATTGGAAGTCAGAATTCATCCCATAATCTGAAGATTGTGGCTGAATTTGTAATGAAAGTACATTCGTCTATGTTGTTTCACTTCAAGAAAGATTCTTCTTGCAAATATAGAGCTCAAAATGTTTTTTTTTTATAAACAATTAAGTTGTTTCGTTATTTGAGGGAATATTTAAAAAAAATTCTCAATCCCATTATTCAACAAAACGTATACTTCTGTCATTGAGATGAAAATTTACAGAAACGATAACTGATAAAAAAAAATCATGTTGGAGAATTTGGATTCCGAAGAAATTTGAAGATAAAGAACATTATATGTTCTACAATAAAACAGTTTCATATTCCAATATTGAAATTCAGTGTTACAAACTATATAAACATTATTAACTGGCAAGAATGTGAAATCACCAACATTCTTAAAAGAGTACCAAGAAAGAAACTGAAATTTCTCAGAACAAAATCGAAAGTCCCATCTTTTCAATTGAAAAATTTCCCTGTTAGATTCAAGTATTCGAAAGTTGGATAAACTTAGTTGTTGAAGCGCCATTAGCACCTGTAGTAGTAGAAACAAGAACCGGATATATATGAGCAAAAATCAAATGAATCCCCAAATTTGATAACAAAGGCCAATATAAATTAGAGTGAAATGAAAGATCGTTTTACAAAACATCGTATGTATTCTTTAAAGCTTATTACTATATATTCAGAAAACTGCATTTCCTTTATATTTAGAGAACTATCTTTCATGTGCATTCGAAAAATAAAAGTGAAATGCATGTCTAATTATTGTGTTTTCTCTTGTCTGCGACAATACGATTCACATTTTAGGGTTTATTCGAGATTCAAAGAGTTAAAACGCAACGATACCTCAATCGTTCACAAGTAATACTTTAAGAAGTCATTTTTGTGGGTTATTTTACTAAAATCAAAAATTTAGTTTAGAAAAAAAAAAAAAAGATTGATTAATTTACATTACATTGTGGAATCTTGATTTTCACATACAAAAAAGCATAATCTTTAAGAGCTTATGGAACTAAAATATATACCAAATGAAATGAAATTTGAACCATATATTCAGTGTGCCAAAAAGCAACATTTTAGACCTATTCAAAGAAAAATTTCCGAAAAAAAAGTATTTTGGTCATTTACACCACATAGTGAAATCTTGATTTTCACATATAAAGAGCATAATCTTTAAGAGCTGGTAGGGGACTAAAGATGAATTCCAAACGAAATGAAATTTTAACCTTATATTCCATGTGCCAAAAGGCAACTTTTTAGACCTATCCAATGAAAAAAATCAGAAAAAAAATTTTTTTGGTCTGTTTCACTCCACCCTAATACACACCCAGAAAATTTTGTTGAATCAGCAAAAATTTGTTTGGTCCAAAAAATCTTATCGTTTAAATATCGGTCAATGGAAATTTTGTTTGAATGAACAAAAAAATATTTTTGATTCTTTTTTTTTTTTTTTTTTTTTTTAATTTCCGTCCACAATTTTCATTCGAAATGCGTAATAACGTCATTAATCCGACTCAATTTGAAAAGTTTTCATTTTCAAAAAAGTATGTTAATGAATTTATAGCTTATATAAGTCAATTAAACAACATTACGTGAGAGAGTTATGGCTACTGCACACCAATTTAAATTTTACAAAGCAACAAAATTTTGTTGGAATTACAAACTGAAAATACAAGTCTTTAGTAAGACTCAAATTAAATTGATGAAATTTTGTTAAAATTTCAAAAGAGTGTTAACAACGCTTTTTTGTCTGAACAATAAAACCGAATTTTTACTTTAACTAAAAAATTCGCTTAAAACAACCATAATGTACTCAACAAAATATGTCTTGTAGTTGTATTCAATTCCTTTTTCTGAGTGCTGAAAATCGAGCGAAGTTGTCCCAGACTTTTTAAATTGTATTGTTTATAATATATTAAAGTCATAATACAATAATAATCCCCAGAATTCTTAAAATAATGACAGTATCTTTTTAAATGCAGGCTTTCCCTTAAGTCTTTTTACATTTCAAACAAATTAAAAAAATAATAACAAACTACAATATTAGAGAGAAACTAGATGGTACCCGTCAAGATTTGACGATAAACATGTCAAAAGATTAATTAAAACCTGTAAATAATGTTTTGAAAACTTGATTTATTTGAATGTTATCTATGTGGTTCCAACAGATTCAAAGCGTTTCATGGTACTGCCAGTTTAACCTACTCAAATAATCACCTGAAAGAATTTAAGCAGAATTTCAAGAATTTTAACAGCGCTTGCTCTTTAGCGGAAGGATAACTAAATTAATTGAACTGATATTTATTTTGATGAATTTTCTCAGTGTTTAAAAAAAATAACAATGTTTAGTATTTTCTAATTTTTAAAATCATATTGAAAGTATTAATTAATTTTATTTTTAGCATCCGATGCTATTTCTTTCAGACAAGTAAAAATGTCGTGTCATCAGCCCTGAATTTTCTAGTCAACCGATTTTGATAATTATTTTTTTAAATGAAAGCTATTTATTTGTAGTTGTGCCCATTTTAATTATTTTTTAATTTATTTCCATTTTTATATTTTATTTTTAATTTTAAAAGCTTTTTTATGACATTTCTTCAAAATGGTGGCAACACAGTTTAGCTTTTCTCTCGATAATAAAAATTTATTTTCTAAAATGATTGCGTATAATTATGCACTAATTGAGGTAAAAAAAAAATACATATTTACTGAGAAATAATAATGTAAATAAAATAACAGAAAATAATTTATGATAAAAATTAATGTCTAAATCAAAATAAGAGAAATTTCAAATGAGGAAAATTATGTCATTCAGCAACCAGATAAATGGGAATTACAATATTATTATGGATGCCTTTTTCATAAACAGTAACTTTTAAAGAACATTTGAGAAAATGACGTCACTATTTAAAACATCGCATTTTTACTCATAACGATATTAGGTACTATACTCTGTTATCCCGTCGACCAATTTCGCCAAATTATACAAATTGCCAAATTAATAACCAAATTATACATATTGACATAATTTTTATTTTAAATAACGAAAAAACAAATAATTAGTAGAATATTAATAAAAATAATAATACAAAATCGAAATAAAAATCACTTAATGACATTTTAAACACATGAATCTTATTTAATGTCATTGAATGTGACATTCACGATCATCCATTATTGGCATTTAATCTTATAGTTTGGCGATTATTTTTTGGTCGATGGGATAACCTAGTAGTACCCGATATTACTTTTTTTTTTTTAATAAAGCTATTTTTCTGTGAGTGCATATAAAATAAAATTTCTGGATTTTGCCGGCACTCATATTACAATTTTAACTGTAGATGTGCGAATATTTGCATGCAAAATTGTAACATGCAAATTCGACATTTACTTTGTAAATATATTTATTATATATTGATTCAATAATGTAATTACTTTTGCTTTTTTTAAAACCAAATCGATCGGGTCTTTTAAACATTTCATTCGTCGAATTCGACGGGATTCCATTCGTTTTATTGTTAAATTGCATTTCCTTTTACTCAGAGTCTATAAAAAAGCGTTTAAACTAAAGAAAAAATCCGTTTTTGAAGAATCTAGTCAATGAAGAAGTAGCATGTCAAATTGTATCTCTTTATTATTCCGCAATTCCAGTGTCTCAGAGAGAAATTGCTATTCAATTGGTTATTTCACGCCGTTCTGTTTGCTATTATATTGATAAACACAAGAAAAGTGAATTTAGTTCATTGCAATCTAAACGGGGTCGCCCTTCTAAAAAACCTCTATCGATTTTTTTTTTCCTAATCGGAGGCGAAACTGAATTCTGCAATGGCAGAATCTACATTCATCTTGTTATCTGTTTCATTTTAAATCCCGAAATTTAAAATTTCATTCTACCAAGTAACTATTTACAAAATAATTGAATTATTTGAATTTTTCATAACTTTTCATACATTATTTAATTATTAAACTGTGAGTATCACAAAGTATTTCAATTTTAAATCTTACCATGACTATTTTTCTTTCCCCCTGTTTTCTCTTCTTAATTTTTATTTTTTTCTCGGAAAATAATTAATACTTTTCCTTATATGCACACAAACATATATCTTCCTTGTAATGCTCATACGAAATAATAGAAAAATTGTGGATTAGTTTAACATAATTAAAAAATAATTAAATGAAAAATGTTTTAGCTTAACTATTTTAAGTTAAAATTGTTAAACTATTTCTAAAATAATTTAGCATACTTCACAATTTTAAAGATTCAAATATTACTTCATAACGGCACTCGGGGATTTAGTTAAAATCATTTAATATATGGTCTAAATGATGTATAACATTTATTTAATTTGTATAATTCACGCATATCACAGTTTACAAATGGATTACTTTTTCTAAGCTTCCACGCACATAACAGGAAAGTGGAAAATTGCTGCTACTGCATACCGATAAAAAAAAAAAAGTTTTAATATTTACATTTTTTAGAAAATCAGAATACATTTTTTTAAATATTGCTGGATGTTAAATTAAATTTTACGACATTTTTACATTTTTTATTTAAATGTGTTGTATTTATTGTTGTTTATTTATTTTTTTAAGAATGCAATTTGTAAAGATTTATAATAATTTTATTCATACAAATGTATCTCTAAAGCCCTGAATTGTAAATTGCTGTTTATATCTAAAGTTTACTATGTTTTAATTACTTGAAATATTTCAAAAATAAAATTGTTACTTAAAAAATCATTGTCGAGTGTAAAACTTTATTTAATTATAAAGCATCAAAATAATAATAATAATAATAATAACAAAAGAATGAAAACCATATAACTTCCCCTCGTAGTAAAATGTATCATTATTAAAAAAATATTTTGCCGAGAGTTGGGATCGTACCCTAGTCCTCTATAAAAGATCAGAGTATAAATCCGTGCCTTAAACCACTGAGCTAACCAGACTTTCTTCGACTCCCCTCTAACTGGAAGGGCTGATAAGTTCAACTTCACGCATGCGTAAAGATGAATTTGAGTTTATCTTAAAGAAGTCGTCTACTGTTTTAATATATATGATTGCAACCATAAAATTGTCAAAATATCTGAGTTTTTGTGGCAAAATCAAAAGCCCCATAATTATGTTCAAATTTTAGAAATTCATAAAATTATTGAATTATTGTATCGGATTGCAAATTACATTATAAGATTTGTCAGAAAAGAGCAATGCTTTGTGTCACAAAAAAAAAAAAGACCACCTCTTTCCAATTCCCGAACAATTTGTAGAATGGGGTAGATTTTGATAAATGTTTAAAATAATGAATTCTACCACTGGAACTTTCGTTTTAAAGTTGGAGAAATTATTTCTGAGCCACTAATGCTTGACTATGTAGCTGCAATATCCCACATAGCATGCATGTTCACAGTGACGTCACAGTGACGTCACTGTGAGTCACTGTGGTCACGTCACATCTGTGACCAAAATGCCACTCCTCAGTGACGTCACATTGTGACTGAAATGTGACGTCACATCTGTGACCAAAATGCCACCCCTCAGTGACGTCACATTGTGACTGAAATGTGACGTCACATCTGTGACCAAAATGCCACCTCTCAGTGACGTCACATTGTGACTCAGATGTGACTTTCTTAGAAAACTTTAGAAAATTACAAAAATTCTCCAAACCATGTTATTTACTGGTAAAAAAACGTGTTTTCTGGCATTGCAGAAGAATATTGTGCAATCGCTCTTATGTCACACATTACATGCACTGCATGTAACATGTACGTCATATCACATATATGAGATAAACCTCCCATCATATGAAACTAAGCACCCAGCAATGAACCTATCAGTGAAACTTCCATTTAAGGAAATTTCTCGTTACACTTAAATGCTTCGTTATGAAAAAAATATCGTTGAATAGAAATCCACGAAAATTCATGAGATTTGTATAGTAAACTACAAATAAAAATGGAAATATTATAAAACTGTGTTTTAATTTGGATAGTACTTTTTGTTATGCAATATAGCCACATAAAAAAAATCATTAGTATAATATCTAAAAAACCGCGTAATAAAGGAAGGGAAACAAAAACTGAATCGCAGCGTTCTAATTCTCGTTTTCTCTTGTATTTCAAATCGAAAAATTAAAAAAAAATTCGAATATTACTTTGTGTGCGATCTCTTATGAAAGATACACTCATAAAAACTTTCGCATCTTTTTTAAGTATTCAGAGAATGGACCTATAATATTTTCGCGGAACTAGAATCCCTTTCTTAGCATATCGAAAAATTTTCGCATTTTTTCCTTTTTATTTAAAAGATAAAATAAATACATAATTTCAATTCGTACAATCCGCTGAAATATATTCACCAATCAATCTTAACAGCAATCTATCCTTTTGAATATTGTGCATGCACGGAAGTGCAACAAATTTTGCTAAGAAGAATTTTTTTTTAATATGAATATTAATTTAAATGTTAATTGCGTTCTAAAAGAAGGTTCAACAGAAAATTAAAAAAGTAGATAATTTCATTAAATATGCGCTTCGTTAAATGAAAGTTCCACTGTATTTTGAAACTAATTGAAAGTAAAATAGAAATGCGTGAAAAAAAAAATTTAACTCAAAATTTTAATTAGGGATACCCTCATAAAACTAATGCGCATGCGCATTTAACTTATAAATCTTCGAAGCTCAAACAACCAATAATAACAAAAAATCACCTGCTTAAAAAATATCGTTTGGCAACAACCAGAATAGTTGACACTAGTGTATTTATTCTTTAGAATATTAGGCCAGCTGCTCTAGTAACTTTGTTATGATGTTATGCGTGTATATTTAGTACGTAAGTTGAAAATTTTTAAAAAGTTATGCAGAAATGCGATCAGTTGACATTTTATATAAAATGCCGGTCCGAAAAAATACATTGTCAGTGGCGTTTCGTTAATATGAGCGCGCCAATGTCAATGTACTTCATTCGGACATTCCGACTTCGAAATTATCTTCGCTATTTGGATTATGAAACTTGAATTAGAGGATAATGCCGTTAAGAAAGAGGTAAGAAAATGTTATTTTTCCTGCTTTTTTTATAATGATTTCTGTGAATTTCGTAAAAAACATGTTATAAAAGGAATAAGTATCATATTAATTTAACTTTTTTGAATCCACTTACCTTAGTAAATTCAATAAATTTAACATTTATTTTGTTGAAATACGGAACAGCATGTCAACGATTTGAAAATAGTTAATAACATTATTTTTAAAATGCACTTTAATCACATTTTTTTAATTACATGGTTAAAATCAAATATTAATAAATTTAAAAATGTATGCATAATCAAAAGTTAACGTTATAATTAATATATAAAGGAGTTTGGGGTTGTTTAACTGTTGAAAATAGTGATAAATATATTAATTTATGCACTAATATTGCAAAAACAAATTTTTTAAAACTTTTTATTACCTTTCTGAATTTCTCATAATCCCAAAAATTTGATAACTGTAATTCCATGACATTTATTATTTTAAACCATGTATCTAAAATAATTAAGATATTGATTTTGTGATAATAACAATTATTGATTTTAAAAAATGAGTAATTATCGCATTATTTTATTAATTTTTGATATCTTAATTGTTAAATGGTGCTGAAAATAACAATTTTGTTCCATTAGTATGTGTTCATTAAATCCTGGTTCTAAATAGTCATAAAAACAATTACATGTACTTTTTTGTGGGATGTACATTACTGAAATTTTTAGTGTTTGATGTATTTCTATTATTTTCTATAAAATTTTGTCTAATATTGGGAAGTGAGACTGAGAATACTTAAATACTATTAATAGATTCATCTAATACGAAAAAAAAATGAAATCTAATAATTATAACTATTAATAAGGAAACTTTTTAAAAATAAATTCCATAAGGATGACCTTTACCGGCACATCTACACTATATGACATATACAATATATATATATGAGTTTAACTACGAATTTAAACCTTGGTGTAATCATACATGCGCACAGGCCACTATAGTAAGGAAATAACTAAGCGTAATACTAGAACTAATTGCCTCATCTTCATTAGTACTCGATTTTTAAATAAAATCTGTATATTACAAATATTGCGCATAAACTTCACGTAGTTTTATCAAAAGATAATTCTATATTATATTTAATAGAATGATTTTAATTGGTAAATTAATCAAACGAATATTAATTTTCCAAAATGAGTAAAAAAATGTTTAGATTAGGATTCGAACTAGAGACCCTCGATGTATGCTGCCAATGCTCTTCCAACAGAGCAACTTAGCACGCACAATTCACCCGGAGAAATATCATTATATACTCATACGAATAGTATGCATTTATCATACGAGTAGTTTGAAAAAAAATTAAAGTATTATTACATAGGGTTATATATAATAATGATAAGTATGCGTTCGTATTCACTGTGTGAATTGTGTGCGTCAGATTCTTCCAGGATAGTTCAGTCGACAAAGTATTGACAATTTGCGCGAAAGACTGCTTAGTTCGAATCCTGACCTGGACACTTTTTCAATCAGTTGGAAAATTACAACAAAAGATAATTAAAAGATATAGGGTAGATGCTCCAGTTTTGGCAACTGCACAAGTTTTGGCCACATTGGAATGATTTACCCTCTATTTAGGCTGTAAATTGATTTTAACAAATTATATGCATTCTTACTCCTTAATCTAACACTCTTTTATTATTTTCAATCCCATTTGTTTATTTTTTGATAAAAAATGACTTGGAAAAAAAAAAAAAAAAAAAAAAAAAAAAAAAGAAAGAAAAAAGTGTAAAACTATAGTGTGCACTCACATATATTAAGGTTTTTGCTTAGGTAACAAGTTTTCACAATCTTTCAATATTAGGGATTTATCGAACTTTATTTGTTCTGAAACAGATTGCTATGAAGCTTTATGAAGTAGGCTTTCTCTCTGTTGCAATTTCATATTTAAATTAATTATTTTTACAGCTTAAAGTAGGGGTGGCCAAAACTACTTGCTTTACGTGCTAGTACGTGCTTTAAATTTGCTATGTGTACCAGTTATGGCCATTGTGTGGCCAAAAATGGCACAACAATATGCTCCACTTTTGGCCACAAGACTAATTATAGTGAAAATTTCAGCAATATATTTAGAAATGTTTTATGACTTATAAATTTAAAAGTTCAATAAAATTACAGCATGATTTAGTGGTTTCTTGTATTTTTTCAAAACAAAATGAGGAAGTTGCATAACTTTTGCAAAATTTCAAGCACATGAATTTAGAAATAACAAATAATGTGAAAATCTTTATACTATAAATAGGATTCATTTTAACAAGTTTAAAAAAGACAATTCTGTACTCTTAAAAATGGTCTAGATTAAACACTGTTATAAGATAGGAAGTAAAATTATGGCTTTTCAAAATTCATTGTCAGCTTTTCAAGATGGTTAAGTTTTGTAGTATCTCGTTCTACCTTGCTACACAAGTTTACAGAATGGAGACCAGTTTTTACTATTTTTGAATCTCAAGTAATAGGGTTGTGCTATTTATGATGGCCAATTATCTATATGAGAGATATGGGCCAAAAAAGAAGGGAGATGCCCTCTGTGAAGGTCTTTCTAAGATCCTAGTCAATATTTACACAAGGAAATCTAAGGTTTGAAGAAAACTAACTCCAAATGATTAGGCTGACAGGCAGCTAAGTACGAGGAATTAAAGTTTAAAATCAGTTGAAAAAAAATGGATTTTAGAGATACAAAATACTATTTCATGTAAAAATGGAATAATTTCAAGATTCTAGTCATATAACTGTAAATATTGGTATAGTATAACATATGATATATATAAATGAAAATATGCAAAATGTTAAAATAAGCTTTTTATGTCCTATAAGTCTTTTTTATGAATTAAATATATTTTTTGTTTTTAAATTTAAATGTTCAGTTAAAATCAGCTTAAGTATATTTTATTCGATGTTTTTATGATTTCATTTAAAAAAATGCAAATCTTTTTTATACAGCAAACAAATATCTGTGTGGTAAAACAGATTTTGCACAAAAATGCTTTATTTTTACTTATTATCAGTTAAAATGTTTGCAAAATTACAAGATATTAGGGCGGCCAAAACTGGTGCAGGGGTGGCCAAAACTGGTGCAAATTGAAAGAAATTACTTAACGAGTTATTACTCACAATCTAAAATATTTGATAGAAAGTTATTATAATTAACAGAAAGACAACTAAATTTACTAATGAATACTGTTATTGCGATTTAATATGCTTTATTCAGTCTAAAACTATAAAATTTCCATTTCAACTTTTATCTTAATGTGGCCAACACTGGAGCATCCACCCTATATATTTATAGACATCAGGATTATTGGTCAGAAATATTGGCAAGCTGTACAGTTTTAGATATGTGCTGAAATTTGTGGATATTAAAGCGAGTAAATGTTTTTTTTTTAAAAAGTTCAAAAAGATTAAACAGTTTGAACAGCATATTACAAAATGTGTGTCAGTTATAAATAAAATTGAAGCTATGCAATTTTCAGCATGTGGGGAAAATATATAAATATTTTTGAAAGGCAATATTTTTCAAATTTTAAAAGCAATACCAGAGTTGTAAGGCATGTGAGGTAAATCGAATTTTTAACTTTAATTTAGAAGAAAGTCTCTTTACTGCAGGTAACTATTTTATATATTATACAGTATTTGTTTATAAATTGTCAATATATGATTTTGGGACTCAAACCCTATTTTAACAGAACATGGCGTGGAGTTATAGCTTCAGCAGATCCTGTTTCTTTTAAATTGTTAGAGAATCGTTAAGAAAAGTTAAATCGTCACAGAATCATCACAGTGTTAACGAAAGTTTTGTCACAAACGATCTGCATCGTGAGTCTAAAATAATGGGACAAACTTTAAGGGAGGTGGTAGAGCTCACTATAATAAATAATTATGGCATAGAAATGTATGAATGGAAGTGACGCGTTAAAACGCCACACTAGTCACTGTAAAAGACACGGATTATAATGTTAAGTGTATGGGAGCGCTATTTTCAAATATCTCGCTAAAATTTTAATATTTTCGCATATTTTTTTTCCATAGGATAGCTGAGGACGACCTGCAACTGGGCTGGTTTTTACTTTTTTGATTTTGGTTACAGATTAAGAGCCCACAATAATTCAGAACCAGTTTAAACCGGTTCTAAAACTGAAACTATTGTAATATAAAAAAAAAATACCCAAAATCGAAAAAGTAAAAATTAGCCTAGTTGTGGATCGTCCTCAGCTATCCCATGGAAAAAATATCATGTAAAATATTGAAATTTGAGCAAGATATTTGAAAACAACACCCCCCCCCCCGATAGACATAACATTACCATCCGGGTCTTTTTTGGTGACTAGTGTAGCGTCTTGACGGGTCACTTCCGGTCATATATTTCTGTGCCATCATTATTTGCTATAGTGAGTCCTACCGCCCCCTCAAAGTTTGTTCCATGATTTTGGACTCACCCTGTATTTCACAATTTGGTCACAATGTGACTTGAAAGCATTGTCACTTTCGTCACAATTACGTCACAATGTTAATGACAAAATCGTCACAAATGACACACTTTTCACAAATTGGTCACATTGCGACGTCACAATGTGGTCACAATGTGACGTCACAAACAAGCTCTAAAACGGCCATAACGACTTCACATTTTAGTCACAGTGACTTCACATCGACGTCACGTGACGTCACATCGACGGTCACAAAGTCACAATGTGACTTCACAACGACGTCACCGTGACGTCACCATGTCTTACGGGATTTATCCCGTTTATATTTCCTTATATAATCCATCTCAAAATGGTATGACAGTGATTTTAAAATAGTTTATTAAATGCTTTATCCTTCATTAGATTTGAATGAAAATTTATAAATTTATTGCAATAGGGGTCCACAACATATCTTCAAAATCAGATCTAAATCGAACGTATAGTTCGGAAACTATTGGTTTCGCTATTTTTCACATTCATTCACACAGACATATTAATACATCATGATTACAATATTTTGTTAACACTAATTATTCAGAGGGGAAAAAAAGCCCGGTAATTTTATTCATATTTTAAAAACTAATAAAAAGTGACACAATGGCATACCGGGGAATGGATTGTACTTTTTAACGTTCTTGTTCGTCCAAAATACAGAGTGGTCATAAAAAAAAACTTTGCCGATATATGGAGCTCTAGCGGCCAGTCCGCTCTACCGATCGAGGTGAAATTTCAGATATAGCTATCCAGAGGTATGAGCTCGAGATTCTGTGAGCGACAAGAAAATGTCGCTCACGGTTACGGTTTTAGTTACAGAAACTCGAAGCAGGCAATTAAACTTTGCATGGTGATGGCACCCATTTTGAAAATGTGTAATCAAAATAAAAGTTTTAGTTTCTCCGATATATATCGTAATCAGAGATTAGTGTACTGACTCTGTGTCATATGCAAATTTCCTCCTTTCGCCCCAATTGAGTTTTTTGTATGGGGGGGGGGAGCATTCCCAAAACGGTTTTTTGTGCGTGAATAACATGTCCGTTGCTTGCTATACAAGTAAGGTTTCAACGCTCTTTAGGGTTTTCGCATGCGCTGAAAAAAAAATGGGTGTTGCTATTAGAAATTTTCGAGTTTCTGTAACTATAACCGTAACCGTTAGCGCCATTTTGTTGTCGCTCACAGAATCTCGAGCTCATACCTCTGAATAGCTATATCTGAAATTTCACCTCGATCGGTTGAGCGGACTGGCCGCTAGAGCTCCGTATATCGGCAAAGTTTTTTTATGACCACCCTGTATAACCAAGAATGTGTAGCGTCTTGACCGTAACTAACTTTTACAATCGTCTTACAAGTTTTATCACCGTTACTCAGGAACATTTCCACTCTACTCGACCCGCACGAGAAATCTTGGAACAAGACGTTTTATCTAAGTTGTGTTAACTTTTAAACTCGGTGTAAACCGCATTAATTGCTAAATCTCTGAAGATGTATTACTTTTATTATAATAAGTGTATTAGTAAAATAATGTGTTTAAGTGTTGACTAGTGCTTCAAAAGAAAATAAAGATTAGAAATCAATTGACAGGTTTAAAAAAAAAATTATTTTTTCGAAATTGCACTCTCGTATTTTCGAGTGCACTGTTAAAAATTTCCAGTGAAATAACAGCGAGTCTACGGGTAATTCATTACCTTTAGTCTTATGTAAAATCGCAGAGATTAGAAAAACCGACATTATGTTAAATAACAGAGAAGTTCATTGGTAAATTTACAACAGACTCTGTAAAGTAACATCGTTAAAAACACAGAAAACTTTAAATTTATTTTTAGTTTTTAATCACAGTAATTTAATTTAGTTTTAAAATCACTCGATCTTCAGCGAGGCTGAAAGAATTTGAATTTTTCAAGTAATTTGGAACTGTTGTATCTTTTATTTTTAATACAATTTATTTCTAGACATCATGGGGTTTCAACCTTAAACGTCTTGAGAGTAGAAAAACACGCTAGGGACTAGGAACAGCTGTCATATTGTTCAAAATATGTCTTTTATAACTTAACGGGGAAAAATCGATAAAAATCCCCATTAACACAGAGAAGATTATTTTTTCCTTTTTTAAATTATTCTAACTCAAAATAATAATAATAATAATAAACTAATTTTTCTTTCTTAATATTTTCAAAAAAATTGCAAAATAATTTTATAATTTAGCATTTTGAATTATAAGTTTTAACAAAGATAAAAATATATTTAAATAAAGGCGAAATCCTTACAAAGAATTAGATGTAATGTAAGGGTAATGCCAGTAGCATGGTGACTGTGAAATTAAATCGAATGCATTTAACCGAGAACTAGTCGTCACTTGAGAATAAGATGGTTCTAACTAGCCAAAAATCAATTTCGAGTTAGAACACTTTGAAAATCAGCATGTTCTGTTCGTCTAGCTATTAAAGTTTTTAAAAAAATTAGGCATTATTAGGTTCGTATGTGGATATAGACAATAATTCTACAAAATTAAAGCTTGTAAATAAAATTTTCATGGAATTTTTTTACATTTAAAAAATTTGATGTAACCATATTACTCTCAAACGTCACGTTTTCGTTAGAGTAAGATGGTCTTATCATGAAAAAACCATATTTTTCTTAATTTGTGTTTTTTATTTTTATAGTTTAACAAAGTGAAATTTCGTTTATTAATGCGAATAAACATCAGTGGATAGTAAAATATTTATTACTAACTATATTGTAGCACAATAAAAGCAAATTGCTGCTTCCACTTATTCATACTAATTAAATCATCTTCACAAAACTAATGAATATACATAAGTTAAATGTATTATTTAACCGTACGTAAAATAGCTTAACTACATTAAATATGAACCTAGCAGCTTTCCTTTTTTAGCGCGCTATTTCAGTGGGGAAGAATGTAAATAAAGGGAAAAAAAATGTGATTATATTGAAGTTAAATTAAATTTTTCGTATTACAGTCGGGTATACTCTTTATCAAAATAATTTTTTTTTTAATACAGCAAAATAAGTTTCATACTCTTTTGTTACTCGAAATTTTGGAATGTTTCATAAACCATGATTTATTTTATATTACAGTTAGGATAATATCTATTAAGCATATTTTGAAGATATAACCTGTCATTTGTCAGAAACCACTTTAGCATGCTCTACAGATCATTGTTGATGCAATCCCTCTTTCTCTGTGCTACTCTAGGATTTGGTAAAATGCTTTGTGGAGATTATGCTGATACTCCTCGTCGTTTGGAGGGGCTTCTTCGCAAATTCACCGCTGCGAAATTCTGGTCACAACAGTTACTCGTCTTAAACTCAATATTATAAAGACGTTTTGTGGATCTTAATAGTGTCACCTTGGTGTACTGAACAAGATTATAGGCAATTTTTTTTTTTTTTTACAGAAGATTGGAAATCTAAGAACTGTTCTGTTTCATTCTCAGGACTGTAAATAGATTACTGTGATTTACTCTCAGCAACAGACGTATAAATGATAATGGTGAAAAAAAAATCTGCTACATTCATTGCTCTTTCTTTTTTATTGTGAATATTATCCATTTCTTATACACATGAATATTCAAATGTAAAATATCTTAGAGTAATGTCCTTAATATGTGTATGAGATTCTATAATTATTGCTATTGCTTAAAATATCATTTGGTTTCTATTGTGAGAAACACAACGGTCACACCACAAAATTAAACTGCCAGCATGTGGAAAGTAATGTTAGTATCCTCCGACCAGTCATTGATACAGCTGAGTTTATGTCATTCCCATCTATGCCAACATGTCTTCTGTCCAAAAGCAACACTATGCTTTTTTTCTATCTTACATGTTAAACGTGCCGTCATATTATAGAAGTTTAATTTTATTTTACAGAAAAAGTTGCTGACATCACTTTTGGGACATGTTATAACATTTTCTAAGTCAAAGTAAATGACTAACTTGTCAGGGGAATTACTGCCATACTTTCTGAGAGTTATGGTGGAGACAATTTCTATTCTGTGCAGATCATATATAAATTGAATGTTATTATTAATTTCCAACTGAGTTTCAGCACGTTTATACTCCTCACAGTGTCTATACCTATCTATCTTTGGTTTATTGAATTCTAGTTGATCTGCGTATTAAATATTTGCCTATAATATGAAAGTTTCACTGACTCTTCATTGCTTTCTCTGTATTTCTGAAAGTACAAGTCACAGATATTTCTGTAAGTTAAGCCCTGATTTTAAGTATATTTTTTAGTACTTACTCTGTTGTTACTCATTATTGTAAAAATTTTCAATATGAGCTTTTATTTTATTCTAGATATACCTGCTTCAATTTTTACCTCGGGAATTTTGATAGTAGCTCGGGACAAGATATTGTCAGTAGGATGTACATAACTTCATAAAGTCACTTTTAGTTTACGGAAAACCCATTGTCTTGCTATTAATTGGATTTGTAGGAATTATCTTTATTGATCTTTTAGGTAGATTTCGTAAGAAATAATACCTATTGCAATCGCACCAGTTTATCTATCTATCTATCATCTATCATCTATCTATCTATCTATCTATTGATATATATATCTCACTTTTTTATGGACACGATAACTTCTATAATTCTTCTTCAATCTCCACCAAACTTGTACATAAAATCAAAGGGGATAAAATCTTGGCTAAGTTCGTTAATGGGCAAAATCGGACCAAGGGAGTCGGAATAGGGGGCGTTTTTGTGAAAACCGAAAAAACGCCATAACTTCTTAATTAAAGTAGATATCGAATTGGTTTAAAGTTTATATTATTTCTTAAAAATGGGTCAAAAGTTTATACAAGACAGATTTTTGATAAATTTAGAAGTGGGCTCAATGGGCGAAAAAAACAGTGGTTTTGAGAGAAAAAAATTCATAACTTCGTCAATTTTCAAGATATCAAGTCCAACTAAATTTTTTGTAAATGTTCTTAAAATTATCTAAAACTTTCGTATTTACAAGTTTTTGATAGGACCAACTTTTACCGATGAAAAAAATTAAAAACGAAAAGAAAAAGGGCGCTGAAAAAAGAGAAAAATCCATAACTTCGTCAATTTTTACGATATCAAATCTGATTAAATTTATTTTACATTTTCTCAAAAATATCTACAACTTTTATACTGACAAGTTTTTTATAGGACCAACTCGTATAGCAAAAATAAATTAAATAAAAATAGGAGTTGGAGAAAAAACCTCAAATCCAAACTGCTTATATTCTGACTCATTTTTAAATTCATTATTGATTTTAAACGCATCCAAATGGTAGATCCTCTTATTTAGAAACTGTATAAAGTGACTCATTGGTCAATTTTCTGATAAAGACAGAATATATTTCAAAAAAAGGCTACCAAAAAGGGTATTTTGAACAGAATTTCCGAAAGTCACCGGGACTGAAAATTGAAGGAAGTATTCAAATAAGAAATTGCGTTTTTTTCTGACTCGTTTTTAAATCCATTTTTGTTCTCAAACGTATCCAATTTACAGATCCTCTTATTTAGGAACTATATAATATGATGCATTGGTCAGTTTTTTGATAAAGACTGAATATATTTCAAAAAAGGCTACCAAAAAGGGTATTTTGAACAGAATTTTCAGAAATCATCGTGACTGAAAATTTAAGGAAGTGTTCAAATAAGAAATTGCGTTTTTTTCTGATTCGTTTTTAAATCCATTTTTGCTCTCAAATGCATCCAATTTACAGATCCTCTTATTTAGGAACTATATAATGTGATGCATTGATCGGTTTTTTGATAAAGACAGAATATATTTTGAAAAAGGCTACCAAAAAGGGTATTTTGAACAGAATTTCCCGAAGTCTTCGTGATTTGAAAATTTAAGGAAGTTTTCACATAGCAAATTGCGTTTTTTGTCACTCGTTTTAAAATCCATTTTCGCTCTCAAACGCATCCAATTTACAGATCCTCTTATTTAGGAACTATATACTGTGACGCACTGGCCAGTTTTTTGATAAAGATAGAATATATTTTTTAAAATGCTGTCAAAGTGAGTATTTCGCACAAAATTTTCAAAAGCAATCATGATTAAAGATTTAAGGATGTATTCAAGCAACAAATCGGTTATTTTATGACTCATTTTTAAATTCAATTTTTTTCTCAAATGCATTCAACTGACAGTTTTTTGTTATTTAGGAACTGTATAATGTACTGTTTTGGTCGATTTTTTAATAAATTCATAATCTATTTCAAAATATGTTGTCAAAATGGGCATTTGAGCTGAATTTTTCTTAAGATGATTCTGATAAAACCAGTTTTTGCAGAAAAATAAAATTAGAAAAATTTTCATAAACGGCCAAATGAAGTTATTAAACTGGATTTATCTCTAATCATATATTTTTTTGTTGAAATGAGCACTCTTCGAAATCTACCTCCGCCTATAGGCCCAGCCGACAGGGATTTTTTAAAATTGTTTTAGCATCAAGAAAATCTAGAGCTGGTGCTTCATCTAAACTGCCATCTATTCTTCCCACAGGATTTTGTAAATCTAAATCAATTAGGATTATTTTCTTATCCTTGCTTGGATCAGTCCCATTAATCAAATTAAACACATTTCGTTTTGCATATCGTCGTTTTACTGATAAAATATTCCTCTATATTTTACCGTAAAACGATTTAATTATCAAAATAATTCTTTCACACAAGAAATAAAAGTTTACCGGTTTTCATAATATATTATAAAATAAAATAATATATCATGTGCTGCTTGCAATTGTTTTGCACATAAAAATTTGTTATTCTGACTGCTTTTGACAATTTCTGATGGAATTATATTATTCTCTATCGCAAGCGGAAGAAACTATATATCTATATATCGAAATTTTAATGCAGAAATGCATTTATATGTTATTACGTGCTTATTAAATCATACAAAAATAAGTTTAGTCATAGTACATTATGTGCTATCATATATATCTGTGCTATAACGCGTAATGAGCTTGCTTCCACATAGTTCCTTTGACTAAATTTTATCGATTTTTTCCGATCCTTACCAGTTTTCTTATACATTTAGTTTAGGAAATTCACAAAATCAGTTTACTAGGGGTGATCAAATGAAAAGGTACGAAACGCCCTAACTACCACACCGGTTGAAATTTAAATATGCCACTTTGGAATAAAGTAGTGAACATCGAGTGATGCGATTGCAGTATCCAGCGTAGTTGTGAACATACATAGGCGCTTGTGCATGAAGGGGAAGAGAAGCAGACAACAAGTGAAGTTCCGTCCAATTGACGCGGCAATGCCTGTGAGGTCATCATGGCTTTCCCATTGCAAAATCGGATGATTAAAGGGCAGTGAGGTGCCTGATCAAAGTCTGACGCATTGAGAAATCTGATGACACCTTGCTGCTCTTTAATCATCCGATTTTGCAATGGGAAAGCCATGATGGCCTCACAGGCACTGCCGCGTCAATTGGACGGAACTCACTTGTTGTCTGCTTCTCTACCCCTTCATGCACAAGCGCCTTCGCATGTTCACAGCTACACTGGATACTGCAATCACATCACTCGATGTCTCACTACTTTATTCCAAAGCGGCATATTTAAATTTCAACCGGTGTGGTAGTTAGGGCGTTTCTTACCTTTTCCTTTTATCGCCCCTAGTATTTCAACTCATGAAGTAACTATATTATCTTGGCCAAAATTAGATTTTTCTTATTAAAATAAAAGAAACATGGGGTGACCTATATGGGTCTAACATGACAACATACAAACGACAAAAATTTGACGGGCTTCAATGTATTTTGATTAATTGAATTGATTTATTTGTACATCATAATGTAATTGAAGTCTTTATTTTATGCAGTCATATATACATATACACATGTATATAAATTTATATGTATATGCAAAAAATATTTATTATTTTTAGAACTATACACTTTTAAGAAAATAAAACTGAAAACAATAGTTAAGAATTCAAAGTATTCATTGCTCAGATCCATTCTTTTTCAAGTATTTTCCCCTAAGGTCTTTAATCATTTTTTGTGGCATGTATTTATTTTCTTATATTTTTTAGTTAACTATCTCTGAAATTCCTTTTTTCCAGTTTCAAACGCAATATAACTTTTTATAAATTGATTCTGACTGCCAGACAATAAATTTAGAAAATCACCGTCAATGCATTCAGGGAATATTCAAAAATCCAATAAAAAAAGACAGGAGAGTTATTTATGACTGCATTTCAAAGATTTTAAAAAGACAAAACTCTACAAAACAGTTGATTTATTATTTTGTCACACGCAGTAAAACATAAAATACATGTAAAACATACTCACATTTGTGTATTATATACATATGTATATAAAGGATATTATCGTATTTCCCTTGGATATTTATCGATACAATGGATTGCAAAAGGATTTTAAAATCAGTTATACACCTAATTCGTCAGACTATTTGTATGAAAATCTATTCAATAATTGCTACAGATGTTTGTAAGCTATTCGTCAAATCGCAGTTCATTTGAAACTAACATTAGGGTGTCATGGTGTCCGCGCTCACAAACAGTCGAATCATGATTACAATGCTTTCCTTGCACTAATTGTTAAAGGGACACGGTACCTTTGAATTTAAACCATCTCTTCAATTTAAATAATACTATAATATATGTGGTGGAACAATTATTAATAATTAAAATTAAATAAATTAAGAAAAAAAGCTTTGAAAAATATCCCATTTCAGTAAAAGTTTTTTTTCTATTTATTACTTTTAAAATTCTTACTATTTTTATAAATATGAATAAATATCTTTGCTTCGATATTTTACACATTCCTTAGAATATACTTTACAAAACTGTGCATTTTTTAATGCATAGGATTTTACATTTAATATGATTTTTTCTCTGGTGCATATTAAAAAATGAAGAAAATTCAAGAAACTCTCAATTTAAGTATTGTTTAAAAAATAACGATAAACTTGAATGTTATATCCGTGCACAAAGATATTAAATATACCAAAAAGAACAAGCAGAAAAATAGTTCAAACTTCTATCTAAATTAGCAAAAAAGCTTAGTGTTTATCGAACAAGTAAATTATAAAGATATTAACATGGAAACAATTAACTTTAAAAGTTTGTATTTGTATGGGTATATGCAATAGATCTATTAGCATAAAAAAATCTTGTGAGACAGCCTAATTGTGCTTAAATTTAAAAAAGTTAACATTTGAAAAATCCCTACTACTTTTATAAATCTATATATGAATATCTTTACTTCGATTTTTTCCATATTCATTAGAATATACTCATCATCACTTAGCTATTCTTCAGTATGATTTATTCGCTTACAATTTAACATCAATAAGTTTTGGATTTATTTATTGCAGTTCTGTGCTAGAATGACATTTTTCAAGCTAAGCTGAATTTCTACATAAAACAACAATACGAATTAGAAATTTTTCAATTTTTAAAAATGAAAATGATAAATACGCAGAAAATAGTCGTTATAAGTTAATGTATTCTGTAAAAATTATCACAAATATCTCATTTGATAAATATACATATTTCCTCATGTTCAATATGGTATTTTTCTATTAAATTCAAATGGTTCATACCGGGTGTCCCAAAAATGACTGATGGATTTTAAAGTTCAATAACTTGCAAACGGTGACAGCTATTTAAAAATTTTTTGGAGGAGGGTTATGTATAATGTCAGGAGTTTTTTTTACCGTAACACTTGATTTTAGTTGGAATTTCAAACAATAGGTGGCGCTGACGGCGATTGAAGGCCAAGTCGATGCTTCACTCAGCACTGATCACCTGGCCTTCAATCGCCGTCAGCGCCACCTATTGTTTGAAATTCGAACTAAAATCAAGTGTTACGGTAAAAAAACTCCTGACATTATACATAACCCACCTGCAAAATTTTTTTAAATAGCTGTCACCGTTTGCAAATTATTGAATTTTAAAATCCATCAGTCATTTTTGGGACACCCGGTATATTGTAATACAATTAATTGTTTTATACTAGCATTCAAATTATTATGCTGCATCCGAGCAAGTAATTAGGAATGTATAAATTTTGATATTTGATAATTGGTATGTTTTCATTTTGATTATTCATTATGAATTTTTTCCTGTTTATGGAATCATATATATTTTTTCATATATAACATTAGTAGCAAAAATTTTTTTTAACCAATTTTATAATTATTGTGCGCTAAGGTAATTGCTGCGTTGCGCATAACCTTAGTGTACTGTCATCTTGATTTCTACTATGTAGTTTTCTGATACCACTTATTAGGATTTTCCATTAAGAGTAGCAATATATCATCCAATCAAGCATATATATTGAGATTTAATACACTATTCATGATTAAATTTGAATTTTTTAATTTTTTTCCTCATGTTCAATATCGTATTTTTCTATTAAATTCAAATGGTTCATATATTGTAATACAATTAATGGTTATATATATTAAAAATTTTAAATTTTCTCGCCAAGATTAACCTTTATACTATATTAATCTCCTTCTAACAATATTCCGTACATAGTTCAACTTATTAAATTAAAATCTCGTTTCTAGATCTAATTTATTAATCTTTATGGAAGCTATATAAATTCTTAATTCGCCTTAAGAAACATTTATTCCAATATTCGTAAATTTAAAAAGATGGATCTAAATTAAAAATATTCTTAATTAAACTTTATTTTTTAATATTCCAAATAAAACTCATTTTTTTCTATGTTTTTATCAACCCTTTTTAAGAAAATCTTATTAAATTTATTCCAAAACCAGACTTTAAAAAATATATCATTATTTTTATTTATTTATTTCTTTATTTATTTATTTTAACTCCTTCAAAATTTGATATTGTGCATATCAATAAATTCATTTCTTTTTTTTTCTCTTAAAATTAATCGTCTGCAAAAATATTGTTTGCAGGTTATTTGAAATTCTGAGTCGATTATAAATTAGTTAAATTTTTTTTTTAAATAAAATTATGGTCTGAATGGAATAAAAATATCGACACTGAACGTGAATTATGTTTACATGGAAAAAAGATGGTTAGAGAGTGGAGAATTTTCTAGAACTTTGTTTTTAGATTTAAGAGGAAAGCCTGGAGGTGGTGAGATAGATTCTTTATTTTTTATCTTCGATGAGTACGGCTTGCTGAATTAATGATGGAATATTCTTTTTGATGTTTCGGTTAAAGACGGCTTGCAAAAGGAGTCTTTATTTCTGTCATGACTACAGTTTAATAAATTAACTTGCAGCAGCCATTGTGTAATTTGATGAATCTTCTACATTTATTTATTTTGTTTTTCCCCTCGCTTGCCACGACTGCGTTTTTAAAAAAGGGGAACCAGTGAAGATTTTTAAAATCAAAGATATTTAAACCTTAAATCGTCACACACACACACTCACCCACACACACCCACACACACACTCACACCCACATACATACATACATACATATATATGTATATATATATATATATATATATATATATATATATATATATATATATATATATATGGTACAAATACAGATACCTATATCCTGTTTTAAGGGTTAGATTTTCATGTCTTTGCTCTCCAGTATTTCGTTATACATATATATATATATATATAGTACAAATACAGATACCGACAGCCTGTTTTCAGGGTCAGATTTCCATGTCTTTGCTCTCCAGTATTTTGTTATAGAAAATATTATTTCAATTAATTGGAACATTTTTGCGATTTAAGAAAACAGCATTTTCTCTAGAAAAACACTAGTGTTCAAAAACGCAAAATCATTCCCAGCCAAATTTCACCTTATTTAAGGAAACATTGCTAATTAAAAATATTGGTACTGAAGGATTTTCTTGTCCGGAAATTTCGAAGTCCTTTACGGACCCTGGTATTATAGAAACCACCATATATTCGCTTAAATTATATTATAAAAACCCCTTCCCCACGCACAAAATAAAAATTCATACGAAAAGTTGAAATTTACAATATAATAATTTAAAAATATAGCGAAACTTTCTGAACGATAATTAAATTTTAATAAATTGCAGGAAATGTCATTTACAAGTGTTACCTTTATAGAAAAAGAAGCATTTCGATTCCTTGAAACCCCTTTTGGACGTATCTTTAAATCTAAAGGAATTACCGGTGATGGTTATCCGAGTCCAAGAACAGGTTTAAAAATAAATTGTATCTTTATCTTAAAAATATCTTTAACTAAGATCGTTAACTAATTTTATGACATATTATGTTCATATAATTATTTTTCATTTTATATAAAGAATAAGAGAGACTGAATTTTTGGAGAAATTTTCTGGAATTGTCTAAAACCAGATCGATTTTTGTTTATAAATTAATTAATTTAGACTGAGCTTAAGATATTCTTAGAATAGCTGTCAGATGATTTATGTGAGAATAATTAATACTAGCCACCCTTGGTAATTAGTTTGGTCTCCCTTAAATGCATACTACTTATTTCTTTTGTCAAATTAGAAGATTCTGCTAAAGAATTTGGCACAGATGTCATATGCGCACCACATTGGTGCAAATGCAACAAAATGGCAATTATATGTCTAATATGATAATATGGCTATTGTTATTTTTTCTTTAATAAACTTTTTATTTTCTTTTTTAAAATGATATAAGTTGTTTTGTTCTATAAATTTTAACTAAACTTACTTTTATTTATTATTATTTCCTTTTTAAAATAATAGAAAATACTTTAAAAATATATGTGTAACTGGTATTGAAAACGATGTTTTTGCCGAATTGGTGCCAGAATAAAATCGCGCCAATGTGGTGCGTATGTGACATTTGTGCCAATAAATCTAGACCTCGGTATTTTTATGCTAGCATGGCTCGTCAAATCTTGTACCCGTAGCACTTTCTTGTATTTCCTTAATTTCATTTAAAATATAATATAATCCTTTCACTCATTTTATTTATAATACATAGCTTTAATTTGAAACTGAAACGTTTAAAATTCATAATTTTTATTTTTATTTTTTATTCCAAAAGAATAGAAAAGAAAAAGAAAATAACGATATTTTGAAGCTCCACAATTGGAACGAAAGAACAAAATGTAAATAAACCCAATTTACTTCGCCCTGAGTTCATTTGGGTGTTGCCAGTAAACAATCAACAATTAAACACGATTTTTGTGCCACATACGTTAGCGTAGTATATATATATAGATGCGTATTAAGCATACATCATAATATATTTATATAAACATAAATTCAAGCGAACAAAAAAGACCTTTCTAATTTTTCATTAAGGATCATGCTGAATGGGAACGGATTTATACATACTTGTCAACTTTCAACTTAATTTTCAACTTATAATTTAACAGACTTAAATTGTTGGCAAACTCGGTCCAGGTTAAAAACGTTTCAAACCTGAAATTTTATGTAATGAAATATTATATATTTAAATTTTATGATTCAAAATATTATTTTAGATGAAGAGAACGGTTGTAAAACTATAACTAAAATTCTTTTTTTTATATTTTTGTTTGGAAATGTCTTTAACTTGAATCCGATCAATCGACATTTGTTGTAAGTTTAAGTGTGCCGGGTATTCTATATTGAAGTAATGTATTATGTATACCAGTTTGTGCTATAATATTCACTAGTCTAACAAATAAAACTAGAATGATAATGCCAAAAAATAATAAATTCTGTAATTAATATGTATGGACAGCGATGTTTATTATAAATCAACAAGAAAAGAAAATCACATAATTTACGGGTATCATGACTTAAGAATAATTAGTTTTCAATAGCTGAGATGTAATACAATGACAATACTATATTATACAGATACACACAGTGTGAGTAATACAGTGACAATACACAAATTTTATTTTTGTACAGTTAATTGACTTTATATGAATGAACTACAGAAAATCAATACTAAGATTTTTACAGTAGTTTTTTCCCAGGAAAATATAAATATTCATTTTTTTCTCTTTTTCATACTTGAGGTTTATATAGCTACATTTAATAGTCAGAAAAAATTATGCCATTGATCTTTATATGTCATTAGTATAAATACAAACATATAACGCTTTTTTCTACTACAAAAATTTGACATTAAATTTTATCTTCTTAAATTGCCATAATCCACCGATTAAAAAAGGTTAAATATCCTATTAATTTTTTCTAGTTTAAAAAAGCTGAAGAGTTTGCATCTATGCATTAGTTTTTCTGAACACCGATTTAATCTAGAGGGATATGCGAAAAATAGAAAAAAATTTATGTTGCATAACTTTTATGAAGAAATAATTTTGATCTTAAAAAACATCAAGCAAACATTAAGTAAAGTGTTCCAAAGCATAAAAAATAGATTTCGCAAAAAAAGATCGTTGGAATGTATGCACCACACCCGCAATGCTTAAAATAGATGATTGTAAAACCTTCCAGCACCCTAATCTTTTAGGTCCACAAACATTTAGCACCCAAATCTTTTAGCTGCATTTTTTAGACCGATGATTAGAAGCTAAAACATTTGATCAATTTTATATTCTACGTTCACTTAAGATTTATATAATGTTGATAAGAGTTTTATTTCATAGACGAATTTTATTCTTTAAAGCTTAAATTGGAACTGCTTATTCGGAACAATAACTTGAGAGAAAATAAAAGAAACTAGTTGTTGGGGGGGGGGGAGGCGCCGTAATACTTACCCATCATGCATATGCATAACATAAGGTATAAAAATAAAACATCTGTAAACTATTTACAAAATGCATTGGAAATCCAAAATAAACTATAAACTTATATTTAAATATTTTTAACACGTAGTAATTATTAATGAATTTCTCATGAACCAATTTCGACAGACTATATAAAGCACCAAATTACTCAAGCAGTATCGAATTGCATAAAAGAAATATCCTTATAACTCCAAAAATAATAATTATATTAACTAACAGTTTACTGCGCCAGATTAAGCGTCTTATTTCCAAATAAAATATATCGTTGAATTGAAATTTGGATGAAATACAGGGTCATGAAAAACCGAAGAATGTGAAAAACAGGATTACAAGTATTTCGACAAGCAATAATTCGATCAACTTCGTTCTTTATGTAAAATTTGTGTTATTTTATTGCCTTTTACATTCACTCCTTAAAATAAAAAAATTCGAAATTTTTTATATACTTTTCATCTAATCGAATATTTCGAGTATCCGAATAAAGGTTACAGATATAAATTAGGCTTCGTCCCATTCTTATATACTAAATAAATACAAAATTTCAATTCTATCTCAATTTGTTCGGCAGATAGAGCGTTTACAGACAAACAGACACACAGACGGACGGAGGGAGGGCAATTTTTCTAAAAATATGTTTTTCGGAATCTCTAGTATATGAAACGTGTAAGTCCGTCAAAAAATATTTCGATTTTCAAAACGATTTCAAGACTTACCCTATACTACATATAATGGGAAATTATGTATGTTTAATTCTGTTCTAATATTTTTAACTTTTTCTCTTTACATGAAGAAAGTATTGGATTAGTGAAAATTTTCAAAATGCTGTTTTCCGCGGATTTACACATTTTGGGTGTCAGAGAACCTGAAAAACATGTTTTTGCAATATGTCTGTCTGCCAGTCTGTATGTGAGAAAAACTTTGTGGACGCTATATCTTAAGAGCTAATGCATGGAATTCTGCAAAATCTTAGATTCTGTTAGACTTTGATATGAAGTAGATTTGATAGTTTTTCATGTACATCACTCAACAGATGGCGCTGCATTATTTACAATTTCCTCAATAGCGATATCTTAAGAACTAACGCATGAATTTTCTTAAAACTTTAGATTTAGTTAGTACTTGATATAACATGTTGCTGATTACATTTCGGTGCAAATGGCTCAATAGGTGGCGATGCCATGGTGTATTATTCATGTTAATCGCAATAGCTCTATCTCAAGAACTAATGCCTGGAAATTTTTTTAGTTTCAGATTCAACTAGTCCCTTATATAGATTAGTATTGCTTAGTTTTTGGTGTAAATCACCTTACAGATAGCGCTTCTATGCTGCATTTTTCACGATTTTGCAATAAATGTATCACAAGAACTAACGTATGGTTATTCATCAAACTTCACATTCAGTTAACACATGATAAAATGTTGATCCTGATTAATTTTCGGTGTACATCACACAACATGTGGCGCTATTATACAGTTTTTTTAGATTTTGCAATAGCTCTATATCAAAACTAATGCACATATTTTCATCAAACTTTATATATTTAGATTAGATTTTTTTTACTAACTTTAAGAATAACTTAAGAACTGACTAACTTTAGATTTAGATTGACATAAATTGTTCTGACTTGATTTTAGTTTAAACCACCTAACGGTTTCGCTGCTATGCTGAATTTTTCCGGAATTATAAACATGCGCAGTGCCGCTAACTTTTGAAAAATATTGGGTTGGCTCAAAAATATTGGGTGGACTCAAAGATATTTTGTAAAATGGTACAACCAGTTTGTTTTTTGTTTGAAGAGTAGGCAGTTGGTGAAAGATGAGACTTTTAAGTCAAGCTATCATGTTTTAAGATAGTTGCAATTTTTTAAAATTATAATCTCACGCGTCTTTTTATAAAGACATTAATATTTATTGTAATATCATCATATCAAGAACATGATTACAAATTGAAAAGCAGATAGTTAAACATGTACATTTCAGTCATTTTTTCATCATAAAGCATATACAGTACATCGTATATACGGATTTTACTCAAGCGGATAAACGTTTAAACGTTTTTCATTCAATGTATGAAATTTGATGTTTCAATATTTTTTTGTGGATTAGAGACATTGAGAAATATCCGGTAGAGTATCCCCATTGCGATTCTTTGTTCAAAGAACTACGATGTGTTTACTTAACTACTACTTGTTATGCAGGTACTTAAAAAAATCTGAATACTTCCTCAGTTTAGATTTTGTTTGTTTTTTTTCCAAAAAACTAAGTTATTTATTATTAAAATGTCTTACATTAGTTGTGGGTAGAATCAAACTAATCTTTGGAAAATCTGCGACGCAGTACCTAAGTTTTTTATACTTTCTTGTATCTTTAGAAGAAGAAAGTATTGGATTCGGGAATACTTTCGACGGGTTTACACGTTTTAAGGGTAAGAGAGTCCAAAAAACATGTTTTACAAAATATCTGCCTGTCAGTTTATGAGTCTGTGACTTTGTCTGTCTGTATGTGACATGGATTTTGTGGGTTTTCTATCTCAAGACCTAATACACAGAATTAAGTAACATATATCGGGGAGACTAGGGCACATGTGAAAATGGGGCATATGAGGACATTGCCATTTTTCACTAGTTATTGTGTGTTTTTTTTTATTTCAAAAAATTATCAAAGATTGGAGCACCTATATACATATGGAAAAAATTTTGAAACTCTTCGATATTTTGTTTGTCCCCAGGAGCCAAAATACTGCTTACTGTACTTAAAAGTAAAATCTCCAGCTTGATAAAAGAATAATTTTATTTATTTATTCTTTTTTTTTTTATTTAACATATACTATGGATACTAATAAATATTTGTGATATTTTTTATTTTTAAAATTGAGAAATGCTAATGATTCGTCATTTTAACTCTTGTGGAATGTGGGACACTTATGAAGAGTCTAGTTGGGGCAGATCTGAATATGTCATTAAATTGCCCAATAATCATTCAGTGATTCTATTCCTTTTAGTTAACTTCGTGAAAATAATGCCAGCTCCATTATCTGTATTTTTATAGAAATAGAAGACATTTCTATCATATAAAGTTGATTTTGTGTAATAGAAACTTCTACAAACACAACTGTCTGCAAATACATGAAAAGCAACAAGCTCTTTACGTTCAATTGTAATTTAAATAAATTTCATGTTTTCTAAATTGCAATAAATGCTATACATTAATTTATTTAACAGTTTTCAATACTATTTTTTATGCATCATTAATGCAAAAAATATTACTTTTAACAACTTTGCAAATTTTTCTGTTTCATTTCTTGCAAACTTGTAGTATTATTTTACTTCCATTTCTAAAACAGCTATTTTATTTGGTGTTTTGAAAATAGGTATATATATTAAGAAAATAAAATTTTTAAACTTATAACTACCGTGAAATCTCCATTATTGACTCCCCCCTTTCTTTTAAAAGGAAAATAAATTAAATTTGGAGGAAGCTTATAAATGTAAAACAATTTTTTATCCTTAATTTACAGGCAAATATAGGAATGAGAATCTTTCGCCTTTTGGTAGTTTTCCTATAAATATTATCCAAATGCACCCTCCTTAAAATCTCCCTCAAACAAAAAGCCCTAAGCAAAATTTAAATTCTTTAATTATTTTCTCAAGTTTACTTCTTTATTTTTTTTTTGTTATATTGCAACAATATTTTATCAATTATCTAAGCCCCCCCCCCCCCCAAATCTACTTATTTTTATTTTATAATATTTTGCTTAAACATATAACTCAGAAACTAAATAAATATACATATATTTTTCTTTATGGTGAATTTAATAAATAATACAGCTAATAATTAAGGTAATATATGAAAAAGATAATAAAAACATGTCAAAAAATATTTTCCTTGTGTTCACATGTTTTCCTTATGTGTATACAACTGCTCTTTCGTTGGGGCACATATGAACATTTTTTTTTTTTTGAATTCAATAAACTATTAAGAAAAGTAAGAAGAACTGTAAAGTTAATTTTTAAAAAAATTCCATGCGTAAAAAAAAGTTCTGTTTACTATATAGAGTAGTTTTGCTTATAGAAATTAACCCAGTTATGACAAAAAGCTATGTTTATGTGAACTGTTCACATGCATCCCAGTCTTCCCTACATATTCAAGTAGTCCCTGGTAGAAATTGTTGCTGACCAGTTTTGTATGTTAATCGTTCAACAGGTGGCTCTACTTTGCTGTATTTTATTTACAATTTCTGCAATAGCTCTATCTCTAGAATTAATGCACGGATTTTCACCAAACTACAGATTCAGTTAATGCTTGATATGAAGTGATTCTATTTGTGTTTTGGTGAGAATGTCAAGATTAAAAAAATGAAATTTCATTATACATTATCAGAGTTTAAAATTTAAGTGTATTTAAGTTTAAATTAAAGTTTTTAGCAGAGAGAAAATATTAGCTCCATGAAAAGATTAGCATTTACGCTCGGGTGCAATCTTGAGTGTAAAACAATAAGTGAATACAGAATTTTTAAATAATTAAAAAGAAAAAACTAAATTTAACAAGAATTCACAATAAATCTGAAACATTTATACTCTCATTCTTTCCTCAAAAAGTGTTTAATTTTTCTGGCTATTTACAATGGATACAATTTGTATACATTACCTACACAAAATGTAAAATAACGGGATATCTGAGCTCATTACCTTGAGATGAACAAAAAAAATCTAAATAAATTCAAAGTACAATGTTGCAAAATACTTTTCAAATTCACGGTAAAAACTAACTTTTTTGAAAATAGATATTTCTCTGTTAGTGAAACGAGATTGGCCAATCAGGAGTGATATTTTGTGAAATTTTTGCAAACTGTTTTAAAAATTATACGCTTTTCATTGCTTGATCTTGTATGTATAAGACATACTATACGGATTCCTATCGTAACGCCACCGATTTCCTAAATATTTTTCATTCAGTGACATAAGACTGATGAAGTCCAATATTTAAATTAGATACGATACGTGGAATATACGTATACATTAAATATACGTATTCTAAAATATACGTTTAACTGATACGCCTTATACGTATCCGGATACGTTTAAACGTATATTTTAAAGTATCCGTATAGCAAAAAAACGTATTATACGGATATACGTATATTGTTTAAACATATAGCTGCTATACGTATCCTATCGCGAACACTAGTACAGACAGTTATTGCCTGCAGCAAATCTTAGACTAGCGGAAAATAAAACTTTCCAAAAAAGGAGGGGAAAAAAATATGCTGTAAGGTATTTCGTAAGAACTCTCATTTTTTTTGTTTTTACTTTGATATATCTTTAAAAAAAACTTTATAAATACAATTACAAATTAAGTATTTTAAAACATTAACTTCACCAGAGCAAGATGGATTATTTGTTCGATAACGAAAAGATGTATATAATTCATTTGATTTTTTTCTAAAACAAAGAATCTGTTTCAAAATTATCTGATAGATATCAATAATGCCTTTTAAAGTATTTTTGTATCCCATATTTTGTCACCAAACTTCCAAATGCGAAAGCATCTTTATCATGCGTAATTTGTATGTATATATTTTATACTTTCTTCTATCTCTACAAGAAATAAGTATTGGATTCATGAAAATTTTCGAAATCCGGTTTTTCACGGATTTACAGGTTTTAGGAGTCAGAGAACCCGAAAAACATGTTTTTACAAAATGTTTGTCTGTGAGTCTGTGTGTATGTAAATATTTTGTGAGCGCGCTATCTCAAAAACAAACGCACGAAATATTACAAAACTTTAGATTCTGTTACAAGTTGATATAAAATAGATCTGGTTATTTTTTGGTGGATATTACTCAACACGTGGGCTGCTTTACAGAATTATTCATAATTTTCATAATAGCCATATGGAGAATTAGTCCATGGATTTTCATAAAACCTTAAGATTCAGTTAGTACATGATATAATATGACGCTGATTATGTTTTTGTGCAAATCGTTCAAGAGGTAGCGCTGCCACGGTGTATTATTCGCGATTATTGCAATAGCTCTACCTCAAGATCTAATGCACAGAATTTTATAAAACTTTAGATTCTCTGAGACCTTAATATAAACTAGATCTGATTAGTTTTTGGTGTGTATCGCTCAACAGGTGACGCTACTCTGCTGCGTTATTTACAATTTCCCCAATAGCCATATCTCTTGAACAAGTGCATGGATTTTTAAAAAAATGTAGATTTAGTTTGTTCTTGATACAGCATGGTAACAATTACAGTTTGGTGGATATCGCTCAACAGGTGACGCTGACACATTATTCGTCATTATCGCAATAATTCTATCTCAAGAAGTAACGCATGAAATTTTCTAAAACTTGAGATTCAGTTAGTTGACCTGATATAAATTAGTGTTGTTTAGTTTTTGCTGTAAATTGCCCTACAGATGGCGCTTCTGTACTGCATTTTTCAGGAAGTATTAAATGCGTAAGATAAAAGAAAGTTTTGGATTGCCACATCTGACTAGTTTTTAAATTCTTTCGAAAATTCGCCGACAGAATTTATGAAATTTATAGCAGATCAATAGTTGAAATCTTACAATTTTAACTAAATAACTTATTTTTCTTTCTGAATTCTGTTAAACAAAGAAATGTGGAAAATCTGAAATTTTAGGAAATTAATCGATTTGTTCCTCACAAAAATGAAGAACCTATATGAAAAACCAGAAGCAGGAATTCCCTTCATGTTTTCGGCGTTATTTGAGAATTACGAATTATTTCTTTTCTGTACTATAGATGGTTGCCTGCGGTGAATCTACTACAGAAAAATGAAAGTTTTCCAAAAGAAAAACAAAGATTGCTGTAAGGTATTTCGTAAGTACTCTGAATTTTTTCATTTTTACTTTATGGTATATCTTAAGAACTTTATAAAACTAGATACAAAATTAGTATTTTAAAGCATTAAAAACAAGATGGATAGTTAAACATGTAAGAAAAATCATGCGTTAAGCATAGATTATGAAAACCTTCCAACACTTCATAAAATCTTTAACAAAACGTCATTATTTAGGAAAATAAGTGTATATAGCCAAATATAGACAAATATGTGTTCCAATACTTTTGAACAACCCTGTATTTATCTGTCGCTTGATATACTATATAATGAGAAAATTTAGTTTAGTAAAAAAATGTCTAGCATATTGAAATTTTCTTTCAACAATTTATACTAGTCGATGGAAACATTTTTGAATACTTTTGTTCATCCCTGTAAGTTACCTTGTACCTTTATTACACGTCAGTATTAAGCTAAAGAATTTTTTTAACTAGACCATTCTTAAAGCGACTAAAATCACATTCTCAGAAATTATCATTCATAGGCGTCCATGTATTCAATTATTTGCATGGCCCTATACATCATTTTATCTATATTCTGCAAACATTTCTTAGTAAAATGAACGCAGTTCAGCCTAAAAATGCATACATTTTTTAAAAACCACCTTTAAGTAATTTAAGCTCATCTTCAGTAATGTTTCTACCTCTTTTGGGTAGTCCCATATATCAGCTATAATATTTATACACATCATATAATATGCATAGATTTAGTGAACCTTAAACGCGCATATCATAATTTAAATGCATTTCATTCATCCATCAGCCGTCATTGGATGCATGTACAGTACTTCGGAAAGAATATACTATTTGAAATCTTTGGTGTGTCGCTGTAAATGCTATGTACTTCATATTATGCACGACTGTATCGTATAATTTATACTAATTCTCTAATATATATATCAGTTTTATTATATATGGAATGATTTAATATAATTAAAATATGTTGCACACAATTACCCCTTTGACCATTATGTAATGGAATTCTTTTGTGTGGCCCTGTAAATGTAGAATAGCTATTATTTCCACGCATTTTTTTACAAAATGCATACATCTCGTAAATTCATATATATTTTAGTGTGTTTGGCAGAGTGTAACATCTTTAAAATTCATTTGAAATGATTTTTTTCCATAAGTAGTAATGTAATGGTAAACTTTTGACTACACCGGTAAATAAAATAATCATGGTAGAAACTTCATTTTCAATAGGGTTTTTGCTAGGGTAAGTGCTAATAACATCTTAAAATTTCATATTGATCTGAGTATGTTTACAAGAGTTAGAGCGCGGCCATACGGCCAGACAAACTGGCTGCATAAGCAATTTTCAACTTTGTTGGAAAGAGCTAAACATATACAGATTTCATTTGAGATTTTTTTTTAAAGCAATCTGTCCAAAATTATCTGATCAATATGAATGATGTCTTTTAACATATCATTTCATCCCATATTTCGTTACCAAATATCTTTATGCATCTTCTTCATGCACAGGGACTTGAAATGGGATCTTGAAAGGGTTAAAGCAGTAGACAAATTAATGTACATTAGGGTGGGCCGAAAAAAACTTTTTTTCGATTTTCGATTATGGCGGGTGCGGAAAAGTGGCCACTGGTGGCACTCAGTTCATACAAAAAATTTGAGATTTTTTGGACATTTCCTTACTCTGCCGCAAACGGCTTGAAGTTTTGCAAAAATGCTCATTTTTGAACTTTTTTCGAAAAAAATTTAAAAATGTTAAATTAAATTTATTTTGGTTGTGTTTACTTAAAAAGGCATATTTAATGTACCAAATGTTTAAATAAGATCTGATCATGCATTATTTAATATTTATGTGTATTATAACTTAGGCTATTTTTATAGCTTTTTCGCGTATAATAGACAAAAGTTGTATTTGTTTGAATCGATCGTTAGTTTCTATATTATTTATGTTCCTTGGTCTTCTTTATATTTTTTCTATGTGTCAAACGTCATATATTTGGGGAAAAGACAACAATATACTTCAAAAACAAATCTGGAAGGTGAGAAAGTGTTGAAACAGCACTCTAAGCGAGCGCAATGACTCGGCGTAATACTCAGCGAGTGAAGGACGAAATAGTTGAGACCCAAAATGCGATAAAGGATTCTTATTATTTATCCTTGCTCAGTTACCTACGACATTTGTTCAGTGTTAACGTGAAACCCTTTTGTAGTGATTATACAGTGCTTTTTGGGTCGTTTAATGTGCCATTATAATGTTTTGTGCGTTTTATTACGACGAGCTTAGAAATGGCTAGTATAAAGGGCCATGACAATGCAAAGACACGCAATACCGTGAAAAGTAACTTTTGGGGGGCATCATGCATATTGAAAGAATTGCAATTGCCAACTTATGCTGATAATCATGCGCCACTACTACTGGTTGATTTACCATGTAGAAGTTGTAATAGCAGAGGATACGAATCTCGTCATCGATAAAAACAAAGTCAGAAAAGAGAAATAGAAACTTGGAAAGAAGATACAGGCAGAAGTTATTGAAAGAAGGAAAACTAAAAGCATATTTTTTGATGGTAGAAAGGATAAAAGTATATTAAGAGGAAGAAAAATAACAAGCGGCACCGTCGAGAGAAAGGCGAGGAACACATCACCGTGTTGTTTGAGCCTAATCAGGAATACTCGGGTCACTTGATACCTCGTTCCGTTACGTTGATACCTCGTCAGTTCAGAAAAGTCTAACTTGTGGTGACTTGGAAAATTGTATAATGATTTTGCTATTTCTTTTCCGTGACCGGAACGTGGTGATGTGTTCCTCGCCTTTCTCTCGACGGTGCCGCTTGTTATTTTTCTTCCTCTTAATATACTTTTATCCTTTCTACCATCAAAAAATATGCTTTTAATTTTCCTTCTTTCAATAACTTCTTCTGCCTGTATCTTTTTTCCAAGTTCTATTTCTCTCTTCTGACTTTGTTTTTATCGATGACGAGATTCGTATCCTCTGCTGTCACAACTTCTACATGGTGAAGCAACCAGTAGTAGTGGCGCATGATTATCAGCATAAGTTGGCAATTGCAATTCTTTCAATATGCATGACGCCCCCAAAAATTACTTTTCACGCTATTGCGTGTCTTTGCATTGTCATGGCCCTTTATACTAGCCATTTCTAAACTCGTTGTAATAAAACGCACAAAACATCATAATGGCACATTAAACGACACAAAAAGCACTGTATAATCACTACAAAAAGGTTTCACTTTAAAACTGAACAATTGTCGCAGGTTACTGAGCAAGAATAAATAATAAGAATCCTTTATCGCATTTTGGCTCTCAGCTATTTCGTCCTTCACTCCCTGAGTATTACGACGAGTCATTGCGCTCGCTTAGAGTGCTGCTTCACCACTTTCTCACCTTCCAGATTTGTTTTTGAAGTATACTGCTGTCTTTTCTCCAAATATATGACGTTTGACACATAGAAAAAATATAAAGAAGACCAAGGGACATAAATAATATAGAAACTAACGATCGATTCAAACAAATACAACTTTTGCCTATTATACGCGAAAAAGCTATAAAAATAGCCTAAGTTATAATACACATAGATATTAAATAATGTATGATCAGATATTATTTAAACATTTGGTACATTAAATATGCCTTTTCAAGTAAATACAACCAAAATAAATTTAATTTAACATTTTTAAATTTTGTTCGAAAAAAGTTCAAAAATGAACATTTTTGCAAAACTTCAAGCCGTTTGCGGCAGGGTAAGGAAATGTCCAAAAAATCTCAAATTTTTTGTATGAACTGAGTGCCACCAGTGGCCACTTTTCCGCACCCGCCATAATCGAAAATCGAAAAAAAGTTTTTTTCGGCCCACCCTAATGTACATACCTTTAATTTCCAACAACATATTACATACATAAATTAACAATAGCTTTGAGATTTGGATTGAAGTACCATTTCGTCACCTAAGAATAAAAAGGGTCTATCTGTGTTTTTGAAAAAAGTTGACTTATTAATATATAAAAAATCTATTTGTATCTATGAAGGCATGTTTGCATTAAAATGATGTTATATATAATTTACATATGACTTTACAATTATATTATGACGTTGTTTTAATCCAGAAATGCCTTCATAGATAGAAATAGAACATGTCTATATCAATAAGTCAACTTTTTTTCAAAAACACAGATAGAACCTTATTATTCTCAGGTGACAATTTGTCAATTGATTTTTCTGGATTGACATACCTTAAAGGTAGTCCATTTAAATTTATAAACGATAAAAGGAAAAAAGTTAGTCGCCAAGAGGAATTTTTTAATCGCCCAGGTTTTGTCGGACCCTGATTATGCATAATTCGTGTCTTATGTAATTATTTTATAATTCGCATTTTACAGGGTATTCAGCAAATAACACCCTGATTTCAAAATAAAATTTCTCAAAAACAAAGATCGATAGTAATATGCGGTAAACGGTTTTTTCATTAGGTAAGCTGTAAAAATCTTATACAGAAATTTCAAACAGTGAATATTTTGAAAAAATTGCATTCTGATTGCATAGAATGCTTTGATTTGACATTTTTTCTTCTTTTAGATTGCCTGCAGATAAATAATTTTTCAGCTTACAGTGCAATATTTTAAAGATTTTTCGAAGTTAATTTTTAGAATTTCGAAATTTCAAAAATTTAATTTCAGAAAACTATGAAATTGGCACTTTAAGCCGAAAAACACATTCTCTGGCAGCAATCTGAAGCAAGAAAAATGTCCAATCAAAGCATTCTTTGCAATCAGAACACAACCTTTTCAAAACATTTACCGTTCGAAACTTTTGTATAAGATTTTTACAGCTTACCTGATAAACAAACCGTTTGCTGCATAATTCTATTATCTTTGTTTTTGAGAAATTTAATTTTGAAGTCAGGGTGTTATTTGCTGGACACTCTGTAGCTAACATTGTCCATCATCAACAACCTACACTCGCTGAATAATTTAAGTTATTGTTTTATAGTGGAAGCTTTCTGTTTTAATATCTCTTTTGCATTTCAATATTCTTATTGATAAACATCTGAAGAAACAATTTTATTCGACTTGAGAGAGGTCTAACGAAAAATTAAAAACAAATATTATTGACATCTTTCAATTTCAATCTAATAAGAACCATAACCATAATAAAATAAAAATAAAAATCGTTTCAAGGTCAATACAAACTGTACGCGACAATGAGATGTAAATTAAAAACCCCTCGCTCTATTGTAAAAACAATAAATTAAAAATAGACCATGATCAAAATTAATTTTCAACTTAGTTCATGCTATTCAATTATTATTAGATTGAAATCGAAACATGTCAGTAATATTTGTTTATAATTTTTCGTTACAGCTCTCTCACTTTAAATAAAATCGTTTATTCAAATGTTTACATGTAAATGGTGAATCTCTTAAAATCGTATGATTTAAAAATCTAAAAGATTAAATAGCTTTTTTATTCTTATTTGTAATTTTTACGTAAGATATTTGAACAAAAAGATAAAAATAATTGTAATTTCCGAGTCGTATTTGTATTATTCTGATGGTCACTTCCAATTTTACATCCAACGAGTATATGGTATTGTTTCATTAATAATTTTGAAAAAACATAAAAACAAAAAGAGAAGAATTTCTTTAACAATAATATTCGATTTTGATATGAGATATTCTTTTCAAAAACATCTATATGTATATTACGCTAACGTATGTGGCATAAAAAACACAATTATTTGTGAATTGTTTAATGGCAACGTCCAAACGAAACACATCATATTGGTGCAAAAGTGCTTTAGTAAGATTTAGGTTGTAGTAAATTGGATTTATTTATGTTTTGTTCCTTAGCTGCAATTACGGAACTTCAAAATATCGTTATTTTTATTTTTTCTGTACTTTTTACTTTAAAAAATAAAAATCATGAATTTTAAACTTTTCAGTTTCAAATTAAAGTTATTAGGATGAGCGAAGCGAATCCTCTACTAGGCCACTCAAATTACAATTTGTCGTACACTTTACAAAAAAACTATTCAATATTTTGACTTCAAATTAAACACAAAAATAAAATATGATCTGTAGATTTGCAGAATATAATTTTTTTTACAGTAAAACGTTAAAAAAATATTATTTTAATTAATTTATTTTACATACATTTCCAATACGGACGCATTTTGGCAAATAAATAAAAAATGAAACGCGTATATTTTCAGAAAAAAAATATATAAATCATGGAGTAAGTGATTATAGATAGAATCACGATTAATTTAATAAATAAATTATGTTTTCATTATTCAGCAAAATCGTTTGCACAAATGACACTTAAACATTTTAAAAGAATTGTATTATGGATTTTTTTTTTCGTAAAGTGGCAACAAAAGAATTGTAAACAAATAAAATGAATTGTTAAATTTGTTATATAAATGAAAAATTAAAAGAATTGCGTGAACTTGTTGCTTCGATTCAAGCTCTTTATAAATGTACTAAAGGAAAAGTTGGCCGATTCAGAAATGACAAATGGACTTCATCTATTTCTTACTTTATCATTTGTATCGAAAGTAATGTTACGTTCTTATTTGTGGACCGAAAAAGGTTTAGTGAACGGGACTTTAGACTTTGTTGCACGTATTAAAGAAAATCACAAGCCACCAGACTAGATACCGCGAATAATCATGGATAAATTTGAATACTACAATAATTTAACTTAAAAGAATTGGTGCGTACCATTTCCCCCAATACAGTAGACTCCCTCAAATCCGCACAGCTTGGGACCAGAGATTTTGCGGATTTCTGGTCATTGCTTTGTTTACATTTTTTAAACAGTAATTTGAATGCAATTAATAATCCAATTGAAATTATAATGTATGCTTACAATATAATAAAATATTAAAGTAAGTAATAAACTAAAATAATAAAAAATTAGATCATTTTTAAAATGATTAAAATATTAAAAACAAAGGTCTAATTAATAATGTATGATTAAGTGTTCATTATAAAGATGAAATGTATTTTGAGTAAATTATTCAATGAAACTTGCCTCATAAATAATGTACAATACTAATTCAGATCAAAATAATAAAGTAAGGAGGTTTTATTCCAGGTTTAGCCACACTTAGTGACAAAAAAAAAAAAAAAAAAAAAAAAAAAAAAAAAAAAAAGCTTGATTAAGACATATATATTTGGTAAGATTATGATTATCATTGATAACAGGAATATCTTGAATTTTTTCAGAAATAAATTTATTTTTCCTTCAAGAGAAAACATTAAGACAGTAATAGTAACAAAAATTACAAATTAAAATATATTTGGAATTGATATAAAACAAAAAAAGTAAAATTTTGTCCTTATATCTGAACTGAATGCTTCATTGTTTACATCCGTAAATTATGTGCGGATTTTAGAGAGTTGTGGATTTTAGGTTTGCGGATTTGAGGGAGTCTACTGTAATTGAATTCTGGAAATATGGAAGCATAAATTGCTTAAGGAAAGAATTTCTTCTGCAGTTAGCTTTTGCTGTTACAATTCATAAATCCCAAGGTTCAACATTAGATGAAGCAGTTGTAGATATTGAGGATATATAGGCACCAGTTGGCTTAAAAACGTACGTAACGTTGTCAAGAGTGAAAATCCTTCAAAATTAAGCATTCAATAGAAATCTTCCTTGCGAAAAATTCTTTAATATCAAAAATTCTCATGCACTAACATGTATAAAAACGAAGAAATTAGACTAAAAAGTTTTACAGTTAAAAATTCATAGTATCGACGAGAGCAGATTTCAAATGTTTTTCCAGAAAATAGGATTTTGAAGAAGTAACTTTCTTCAAGCTTTCTTCAAATATATTATTCTAAAATAGCTATCAAAGATTATTTGATGTTAATTACAAAGGTTGGAAACATGCATATTTCAAACAACTTTAAAAAACACCAGTGGCTACTAGAAATTGTAAAAAAAATCTTTAAAAGAATTTTTAGTTGAAAATTTAAGAATATTTTGCAAAAGTTTGCTTCGAAAATATTTTTTTATGCCAGTCTTACATCATAAATAGAAAATTCCTAGGAAATTGATAGTTATTTGGCTGAACTTACATTTGTAGAATTAAAATGCGCCAAAACATAAAATAACGTTTTTGTTTAATAAAGATGCAAAAATAATATTAAAAAATATTGTTACAGTAAAGCATTGTTTACACGACGATCACTTATACGACGTTTACATTTATACGACGTTTTAATGTGGTCCCGATTCATTCCTATTCATTTTAATGTAAAAATATATCTTTTATACGACGCTCAAAATCGATTATACGTCGATTTTTCGATTTTGTATAGGTTTATTTTTGTTTATTTTTCTTGTGTATTTTACGAACCAGAGGAAATTGTCAGCTATGAATGACATCAAAGAGCGTGTTTAAATGCACTCCACATTATAAAAATGTGGGCTGGTGTTCGATTAGTCTGAAAAATCAACTTACGTGTAACAGATTACACTGGGAGGGGTCATTCTTTTTTCGGGGATGGTCAGCTTTCCCGACCTGTTTAAAGTTGCAAATAGACTATCCTTCTAACTGTTATCAGTATTGGCGAATTTTAGTTGGCCACGCGGGTTTTTGATCTTTAACTTTAAATGGAAAGAAAATGATGTACTGCAAATGAGGAACCTTTCGGTGAAACATGAATAAAGGTACGCATATTTAAATTGCTTTCTAATCCCCCCCCCCCTTGTTTTTAAGATTAGTTGTTTATTTTGGTTTGTTATTTAAAAATTCATACATACCATCACGTTAAACATTAAAATTAAGTGAAAACAAAATTAATTCTAGTTTTGGAAGTGAAAATCGATTATGCGTCGTTATCGTTTATACGACGTTTTTCCGTACTCCCTTCGGCGTCGTATAAACGGTGCTCCACTGTACTTTCAAATATATGCTTTATAAAAAAATGCTTCGCGAATCCAAACAAAGCATGGCTTTTGCTAGTGTATTATAAATGAAATGAGTGAAACGATTATATTATTATATTTTAAATAATTAATAAAATACGAAAAAATGCCACGGCTACAGTATTTGGTGATTTATTACAGGCTTGCTTAAAAATACTGAGTTCTTGATTTATCAGCACAGATGTCATACGTACATTACATTAGAGCGTTACTTTTCTGAAGCTAATTTGGCGAAAAAATCGTTTTCAAATGTTAATTAAATACATATTTTTTTTATTAATTTCTATTATTTTAAAAAGGAAATAATAATAAAGAAAGAAAAGTTTAGTTAATAATTGTAGAATAAAACAAGGATTTTAAAAACAAGGATTTTATAGGATTTTAAAAAAGTAAATAAGAGTAAACAAACAATATTATTAATAAATAAATAAAAATAGCCGGGTTACCATGCCAGGCACATATATAATTGCCATTGTGTTGAAATCGCGCCAATGTGGTGCGTATATGACATATGTATCCATTTCTTTAGCATAATCTTCTAATTTTGCAAAATATTGAGCAATTAAAATAAACTATGAATATCATTTCATTCAAAGCAATATCATTTAATGCTTGGTATACATTCAAGGAAGACCAAACTGATCGTCAGCGGCAGCTTGTTTATTTAAAAACATATAAATGCAAACAAGGAATTTGTAGAAAATGCTTGCCTTATTTTAACGTTAATTGTTTAGTGTCATCATATGCGAGTATTGTAAGCACTTTCGTTTTAAACGTCACCATGCTTTTTTATTCTCGTCAGATATTCATTGAATAATTTCATGCTATGTGGGTACTGAACACTCATCGTCGTAAAAAGTATATTTGAATTTTCGACCTAAACCTATAAAAGAATTGAAAAACGGCCATTAAAAAAACACGTGCTTTGTAACAGCAAGATATGCCAAATTTGTTATAATTTAATTCACTTTGAGATTCTATTTCATCCCATAGTTAATTTTTTTAGTAAGATAAAATACACAACTATCTTCACATTTTTTTTACGTATTCAAGTTTTCATATGATACTTTTAATGAAAGTAAGAGAAAAAAAGAAATAAAATACACTAATATACTTTTTTATTCTTTTTATACGATGTGTAGCTATTCAATAACCGGACTGGAGTTGTCACCGGTAAAAAGGGAGAGTTGGTGCCATCAAACATTCCTTGTTGCTATTACGTTGTATCTCCTTCAACCCCTGTTTCATGGTCAAAATCACTTTTATCTTAAAGCTACAGTGGACTCTCAAAACTAATTTTTTTTTAATTTTCAATGATTTTTTTTTTAATTTCTGGAAAAAAAAATATATTTAATAGTTTTTGAGATACATATTTTTCTTTTTTTTAATTAACAAAAAATGGCAATATTTCAAAATGCTCTATGCGAAATTCTTTATGTCCAATTTTTCTGATTTTTTTTAAAATGCTCTCTATGTATGTGTTAACAAATGTTACTAAGCATTTTTAGCATATTACTTGTAAAGGATTTTAAAAAATGATTTTAACTTAATTCTTTTGTATTTTCCGTTAAAAAATCATTAAAAATTTCATATAACTGAAATTTAAAAAAATTATATGCGTCTAAAAAATTTATTTCTAGTAATATTTGTTAACACATACATAAAGAGCATTTTAAACAAAAAATAAGAAAAATTGGGCATAAAGAATTTCGGATGGAACATTTTGAAATCATGAAAACGACGAAAATATTCATTCTGAGAAAAACAGGTTTTAGTAACTACAGTGGTTATAATTGCTTAATATTTTCCTACTGACACAGTTTCAGCTATCAAGGAATATAATATCATTTCTAGCTTATAAGTAAGTGTTTTATGTTTTTATGGTAAATTCACATAAAATATGTGGCTTCGACATTAATTCATGTAAAGGACGTGAAATATCTGAATTTTAAAAAATCTTCTCAAAAATAACATTTTCTATTTTCTAATGAATTTTTTTCAAATTTTACTAGAAATAGTCATGTTATAAATACCTCTTGTTGTACAAATTTTTGTTAAATATATTAAATATTTTTTATATTTTAAATATATTTATATTTTTTAATTTACGGTAAAAAGATTGAGGACAAAAAACAATTCCTCTAAATACATTGTAAACAAACGCTTAAAGAAACAGTTAAAAGTTACAGTTAAAGTATTACTTTGCGAAATCACAAAACTAATAATTTCAGTGCAAAATAATAAAATTTTTTACTGTAAAACCAAAAACTAGGCTAAATTTAACGGATGTGAATCGGCAAAAAAGTAAACAAAGGGGCGTGGCACAATCAGTTGATTGGACAAAAATGCTTCTAACTCCAGTAAAATAAGTCGGAATTGAAAAATTCTTTTTGTGTTCAATAGCAGGGAGTTTATATTATGTTATTATGCTAAAAATGAAAATTCGACAATTTGATGACTTTTTGCGATTTTGAAAGTCCATTAATTTGAGTCCATTAATTTAAAGTCCTTAATTTGACTATAACATTTGTTTGGATTAAACCATGCTGTACTCACGTAATCGTCAATGTTTAGATGAGATAATGGATAAGCCTAAATTTATTGTGAAGTTTCCCGGCAAAACTGCTACAGAAGTTTATGCTACGTTAAACTAAATGTATAATGTATTTTTATCGCGTACGGAATTTTTTGAATGGTTTATGTTCAAAGTACAAACAAAAGACTAAGGACACAGTGGACTATCTTATACCTCAAAAATAAATGCAAATTTACAAAACACTGGTCAATTTATTCATGAAAATCGTCATGTGACTTTTCGAGCTATTGCTGAGTTGAAATTTAAAAAGTATTCGCCAGATTTTACATAATTTATTCAACATAAAGAATACTGGATTCTTCATCAAGACATTACGCCAGCCCATTTTGATTTTGGTTTGGTTTGATGTAGTATTGCTTTTAAGCCTATAGCAGCTATGGCTTTCGCCTCGAATGATCCATTGCACAGAGACAACGACAATACAGAACTATTTTTATTATCCATTACATATTTAATACACTACAAAGGGACAAATACACCATCCATGTCATACCCGAATTCAAAACAGGATCCCTCGGCGTGGCAGTAGCTACCGCTGTTGATCATGGCACTGGGGCCATGACTTTTAGCCAAAGCAGAGCATCTCGCAGATATCACCCACTATACTTCTAGCGAAGTAACCGCCGATGACTTTTATTTATTTTCAAATGTGAGATTGGAGCTGAAGTGAGCAAGCTGTTGAAGCATGTAACTGGTCAAAACAAAAGCAGCGATGAGTCATAAGAAGCTGATAGAAGAGGATTTCCAATAGAAAATTCAGATGGTGTGGTGCAGAAAATGTCAAGGGTTTTCTTTCGGGGGGGGGGGGGGTGGAGAGTATATTCCAGGCGATAAAGTCTCTGGTATAATTGATAAATTGATAACAAACAAAAAGTTTTATGAAGTCAGACCAGCTACTTAATAGTCACATCCCGTAGGTCTTCATAACATTTTTAAAGAAACACCAGGAAAATTCTGTATTTAAACTAATAATAAGAAAGAAAAACATGCAAAGTTGGATAGCAATGTTTGAAGCATGCATCAAAGGTACTAGGGCACATTTTGAGCGCTTGCTATGAGTTGTAACATTTTTTATTTTTATATTGTACTTCCATTAAGTTTTTTTGAGAATATATTCGTACTCTGTTTGTTATATTTTTCTGTGTCACGGTCACAGTGTAAATGCATAAATACGATCGTGTTTTCGACCCCCAGTTCCTAAGCAATTCTAGCTCCTCATAACATGACAAATACACACATGCTGTTGGGACATGACCTTTTGAACTGCCTTGTACACGTTTTATTTTTTCTAACATGTAAAATTACAATTAAATTTGTCACTTTTAACGATAGATTACAACAATGTTAAATATTAAATTAAAATTTTAATATAACTGTCTCTTTTCGCATTAGGATATTTTTTTCTTTCTAAGTTAAAAATTATATTTTTTTTCTAAAAAGTATATTTAAAATCTTTTATAAAAGTGTTAAATAGTAAAACATCCCTCTTTTCGTAAATTACACTTTAAAATCTTCATTAAACTTTATTTAGAATTTGTTTATTTTGAAAATGATAATAACGATAAAAATTTCCGGATCGAAATTTTCGGGTGGAACGGCAGGGGGTCGGAGTTTAGCGATAGCAATTATGAGCGTTTAATAAGGGCAATTTTTCACATTAAATATTTTCCGTTAAGCATATTTTTTTATTTTTTTTTAGATGGGGAACATTTTGAAATATTTTTTACCGTTTTTCTTTAAAAGATATATGGAATGAAGGTTAACTGTTAAGCAGCATGCATTTTTCGAGCATAAAAACTTTATTTTAATTTGGTTTAGAATGTAATAACTTTTATGAAAAAGGTTTTTTAGTTTAGTTAATTTGGGAAAATATATAATGATAATTTATCAGGTAAAGCAATTGTTAAAAGCGATTATTTTTTTTTAATTAAGTATTTTTATGTGACCAAATTTCTATTTCTATGTATGTGTAAAGAAAGGTGCCAACTTGTACGGATTTTTTCCACACCTAAAATTTAACAGAAAATTTCACCTAAAACAATCGCCAAAATCTAATAATTTGAAATGATGAAAGAAGATAAAAAGTTCTATATAGTTTTAGTGGTAGGAAACATCCGTAGATATTGGCGGGCATGTGCAATTTTACCAAGGTAAATGAATGGCTAAAATGAAGCTAATGAAATGTTTTTATATATTTTATAAATGTCTTCTTGTATTTTATAAATTTAGCTTCATTCGATTGAACTCAATTAAATCGAATATTTGTAAGTATTTATATATATCAATTTTGTATATATCAAATCGAAATAGTTCTACGACTTTTTTGAAAGCGCAGATACACGTGAAATAACTTATTAATTTTCAGATTCCAACATGTGATTCATTTTGTAAGGATTTGAGACTGTTTCTTTTCGTGATTACTTTTAAGAAATATCATGTTAGTTTTATAAGTTTTATTTAACTTCAATGATGGTATGTATGTTTAAAATTTGAACTCGAACATAACTGACCGATCGAAATTAAATTTTACATAATGACGAAAATCCGATGAAACTTAATATTATCATGATTTTCGATGGTTACCATTTATATTTATTTTACAAAAAAATAAAATAAAATAAAATAAATAAAGAAAGAAAAAAAAAGAAAAAAAAAAATTCCAAATTGATTGCCGCCAAGAAGTTTAAGAAAATGTTTTAGATTAGATAACACAAGATGACGATCTTTGTGGGGTTTTTTAAAAACTTTTGTGTATTTTTTAATTCTGGAACCGAATATTACCTTCCATTTTAACTACCATGTCAGGGTTTTTAGTAAATGATAAATTGTCATAGTTAAAAAAATAACAGAAATCGGATACTATAAAATAAAAGGGATGGCTATTTTTTAACTTTTTATATTCGACTTTTCTGTATTTTTTAGCTCTGAATCTCCGAACGATTTTCATTTTTATATTATCAAGTCACTTTTTTTTGTATTTTAAATGTCAACGTTGAAATACAATGAAATTTTAATACTATAAAAAGAGATGTCAAACTTTTTTTTTACCAAATTTAATTCTATTTAATTCAGTAATTTATTAAATTTTTTGACTGATACTGGGATTCTTAAAATATTTATAAAAATTAAAAACATATCTATTTTAAAATATCAAATTTTCGTTTTCTTTAACTTTAAAGTTTATGATTTGCAGAAAATCTTTACGTGGTGGTGAAAAATGAAGATCAGTTTCGGATTCAGCATTAAACAGAACACAAGATGAAATTACCAAAAGTTGAAAAAACATGCTGAATCCCAACATTTGCAGGTTACTATTATCTAAAAATATTTAAAAATATGTATAATTTTGTAGGCAGTTAATTTTCATCATTTTGTTTAACAAAAAAAATCTGTTTTTTTTTCTTTATACGTTTATTACAAATTGTATATTTTGTATTCATATGTTAAAAGTATAAAATATTTGAAATTTGTATTGTAATATTAATTTTACCATATTTTTAATATTTCTGGCAAAATTATAATTCTACTAAATTTGTGAATGCCCTCCCCCTCAATTAGCAACAAAAAATATATTCCAAATTTAAACAGCTATTACTCGGTCAATTTTAATAGTAAATTAACGGCATTTTTTTTTTTTTGTTTAACTTGCCAGTGTAACAAGAAAATTTTACGTAACACAACTTATAGGACCGAAGGACCGTATAAAAATTAAATTTCTTAATTTTTTAAAGAAATGTTTTATATTGACCTAAATCGCTTTTAAAGTGTTTCTTTACCTTATTTGAAACTTTTTTGTAATTGGAACTGTATTTCTATGACTATCATTTTAGGAATCGGCCAATGGCTGCTGTTGAGAATGGACACCCTGTATATCCACAATTATCACTTTTAGTAAAAGCATATGATAATATTTTTTAAGAATTTACATATAAATTGAACACCGGTTATCCGAATCCCGATTATTCAGAAATCGACTTAACCGAAAGACTTTAAAATTCCATAAATTCCACTTTTTAAATGTAAAAATGTTTATTGACAGTACTATTTTTACCGATGTCAAATGACACCTTTCAACATTTTTTGATTCATGATTACTATTTTATTTGTAAGTTTTAGATTAAAAAAATTCCGAATTATTATTTAATACATTGAAATTTGAGTACTTCTAGGTTATCCCGTCGACCAAAAATTATCGCCAAATTTTAAGATTAAATGCCAGTAATGGATGATCGTGAATGTCGCATTCAATATCATTAAATACGATTCGCGTGTTTAAAATGTCATTAAGTGATTTTTATTTCGACTTTTTATTTGTATTTTTATCAATATACTACTAATTATTTGTTTTTTCAATATTTAAAAAAAAAATTATGTCAATATGTATAATTTGGCTATTAGTTTTGCGATTGTATAATTTGGAGAAATTGGACGACGGGATAACAGAGTAGTATCGAAATTTGTTGTAATACATATTAGATTTGGAAATTAGAAGTAAAATAAGTAAAAATAAGCACTTTGAAAGGTTGTATTAGGCACTGTAGAAATAGTGTTAAAAAAGCATATTCTTTATAAAATTAATGGAGTCAGCTTATTTGTTCCATTGCGGAGTTTTGAGAACTTTATTATATAGACGCGTATGATACTTCATTATCTATACTAATAAAATCCGTGCGCCTCTGTCTGTCTGTCTGCTTGAAGCCGATTACAGTTCGCAACGCGGGCGAGTTGGAAGTCGCGAGAGGTGTCTTTCGATTCGAAAAATTCCGGGAAAGTCATTTCGGGCATTTTCGAGACCGTGGGACCAACATTAAAAAAGTTATGAATTAAAAACCGGTCGGGAATCGGAACGGAAAACGTCTTACTTCCCAAACAGATCTCAAACGGAGCTCTGAGGCAGAACACTGCGCTACCTTGCGGTGAAGAACAGGAACTTTTCCCCTTTGGCTAAAAGAAGAAGCAACCGAAAACCTATTTTTCTCCCGTCAATTTGTCAAAGAATGTATAAGAGAAAAAGAAGTAATTGGTAAAAAATATTAAACACTGTTTAATTAATATAATAAGTACAACTATTTAAGCACAGCAAGATATGTTCACTAAGAGGTAATAGTGTTACTAATTAATATTTTGAGGATCTCAGATGTAACTGGCTATTCATATATTTATTCTGTATGTGAGTATTAATCGTTGTAGCTCATTTTCATACTTTTTCTTTTTGGTAGCATACACGAATATTGTGTAACGTAAGATTTACGCGATTAATACTAATTTCTGTTAGTACAAACGGAAAACGAGCTGCCAAAATTATTTGTTAGTTATGTTCTTTGTGATATTAATGAAATTACTTGGTTTTTTTTAATAGCAGTCTTTTGCAGTTTTTAATAAACAAACTTTTTTTGCGCGTTTTTTCTTAAACCATCATGCAGACAGATTTTATAGTAGAAAAAAACTGATTACATATTCAGAATCTGCGTAAAAGTCTGCTTCTGATGATCCAAATAATACGAGAAAATGTATTATGGACGCGCAGCGCCAACCGTGCAAAACCAAATATTTTTAACGGGACAATGGCGACCATGGCGCGTAGCACCGGTGGGCCAGCTTCGCACGATGGGCCCGTACCGCCCACTGTGCGAAATCACATATTTTGACGGGATAATGCGCGCATAACAACCATAGCTCTTTAATTTACTTTTTTTGTGTTGAGGATTCGAACACCAAGACTTGCTTATTAAATGAATTTTTTTGTTTATTATATATTGCTTAATATCGAGGTTCGTTTGGAAAAAGTGGCCCAGCTAGCGGGCGTAGCTCGCTAATCTATATTAATAAAATCCGTGCGCCTCTGTCTGTCTGTCTGTCTGTCTGCTTGAAGCCGATTACATTTCGCAACGCGGGCGAGTTGGAAGTCGCGAGAGGTGTCTTTCGATTCGAAAAATTCCGGGAAAGTCATTTCGCACATTTTCGAGACCGTAGGACCAAAATTAAAAAAAGTTATGAATTAAAAACCGGTCGGGAATCGGAACGGAAAATGTCTAATTTCCCAAACGGAGCTCAAATGGAGCTCTGAGGCAGAACACTGCGCCACCTTGCGGTGAACGACCTGAACTTTTCCCCTTTGGCTAAAAGAAGAAGCAGCCGAAAACCTCTTTTTTCTCCCCGGAAAACGACTTTTTCATTCGTTTCGGTTCTTTGAAAAAGAACGAATTGGTGAAAAATGTTAAACACGGTTTATTTTCATACTTTTTCTTTTTGGTAGCATACACGAATATTGTGTAACCTAAGATTTACGCGATTAATACTAATTTTTGTTAGTACAAACGGAAAACGAGCTGCAAAAATTATTTGTTAGTTATGTTGTTTGTGATATTAATGAAATTACTTATTTTTTTTAATAGCAGTCTTTTGCAGTTTTTAATACCGAAACTTTTTTTGCGCGTTTTTTCTTAAACCATCATACAGACAGTTTTTAAAGTAGATAAAACTGATTACATATTCAGAATCTGCGTAAAAGTCTGCTTCTGATGAACCAAAAAATACGAGAAAATGTCTTATGGGCGCGCAGCGCCAACCGTGCAAAACCAAATGTTTTTAACGGGACGATGGCGACCATGGCGCGTAGCGCCGGTGGGTGGTAGGCCGGTGGGCCGCCTTTGCACGGTGGGCACTAGCGCCCACTGTGCGAAATCACATATTTTTAACGGGATAATGGGCGCATAACAACCATAGCTCTTTAATTTACTTTTTTTGTGCTTGAGGATTCGAACTCCAAGACTTGCTTATTAAATGAATTTTTTTGCTTATTATATACTGCTTAATATCGAGGTTCGTTTGGAAAAAGTGGCCCAGCTAGCAGGCGTAGCTCGCTAGTTTTACAAATACCCTCTGATTTTCGTTTGTTTTTCAATTTTGCACCTTTTAATGCTGCTTTATGATGCCACCTTTTAAATAACAATACATTAGACACTGTTGCATCTTTTTCTACTTCAATATATCAAAGTGCCGCATCTAAGATCTTAGTAACTACACTGTGTGTAATCCTGTATCACATATACCATAATATGTAATGCGTTACCGCAACATTTTTACTACAACGATGTTCTAAATTATTATTACAGCTTTCCACCAAACATGTTTTTACCACAAGCTTTCTGGTTATTCGAAAATTCCTATGGAACCCGGTTATCCGAAAAATCCTATGAACTCTGGCTAACCGAAAATGCTTTGGTCCGATGCTTTTCAGATAAACGGGGTTTTACTGTACTTGGTTATTCTTCTGTTTGTTATATTTAAAATAAACAATACTAAGGAAAGGATTCTTTCTTTTCTTTTTAGTTGCGTTCGTAATTATATAAATACGTAGCACCTATAGTTGTCGTTCTGTCTGTCCGCATATAACAGTGCAAAAACTACCCAACTGAATCGTTTGAAATTTAAAATATATAATTACTACATAATTTTGTCGAGTCACTTAAAATTTAATGACAATCGGATGCATAGTTCAATTACAGGGACAATCAAAAGGATTCCGTTACATTACGGTCAATGGGGAAAAAAGTTTAAAATGCATTTTAATCGTTTGAAATTTAAAATACATAATTATTATATAATTTTGTCGAATAATTTCAAATTTTATGAAGATCGGATGCATAGATCAATTACAGGGACAATCAAAAGTATTCCGTTACATTACGATCAACGGGGAAAAAAGTTTCAAATGTATTTTAATCGTTTGAAATTTAAAATATATAATTATTACATAATTTTGTAGAGTGATTTCAAATTTTATGAAAATTGAATGCATAGATCAATTACAGGGACAACCAAAAGTATTCCGCTACATTACAGTTTGTGGGGGAAAAGTTTCAAATGCATTTTAATGGTGTTACACTCATTCGAACATAATAAAATTGATATGCATCTAAAAAGTAAATATTATAATATACATTTTGCATAATCTGTGGTGCAAAGAACATTTGTTATTGATGTACAAGGCCACACAAAAGTATTCCATTACATAATGGTATAGGGAGAACATTGTTTGGTACGCGCATTTTAATTGTAATTAACTATTGACAATTTTATGAGATTGATAAATGAGAGTGATATTTTTAAAACTTCGTTATCTTACGAACGCACATTTGCTACGCTTCACGTGCAATTTCCAACTTGTTTCTTTTTAAAGTGCTCGTAAAATAATTGTTAAAACTAAAAAAGAGTTTTATAACTCAGTCCTCCATAATACTACTTTGAAAATTATTAGCATTCTTTTTTATTAGTTAAAGTATAACGATAATATTCGTTACTAATTTACTTAAGACTGTTTCTTCTTTTTTTTTTTTTTTTTTTTTTTTTTTCATTTCAAATTTTAAATCGATTTCAAAGCCCGATATATATTTTTTATATCTTTTACTTTCATAGAATTTTTGGATAGACGGACTTTAAATTCATTTTTCATTCTAGCCATGGTCAATAACGTCAATAGTTTTTCCTCGTAAGAATGCTTTTTTATGAACTTTGCATTTTAAAAATTTCCGAAGCATTTGAAATACAGTAGACTCCCTCAAATCCGCAAAGCTTCGGACCAGAGGTTGTGCGGATTTTAAAATTTTGCAGATTTATGGTCATTGCTTTGTTAATATTTTTTAAAAAGTAATTTGAATGTAATTGATTATGAAATGTAAAGTATAATGAATGCTTACAATATACTAAAATATTAAAATAAGTAATAAACTAAAATAATAAAAATTTAGATAATTTTTTAAAATTATTGAAATACTAAAAGCAAAAGTCAAGATAATAATCAATAATATACAATTAAATATTCATTACAAAGATGAAATGTGTTTTTTACAAATTATTCAATAAAACTTGCCTCATAAAAGTACATTACTAATTCACATCATGATCATAAAAAACAAAGCTTTACTCCACTTTTAGCCAGACTTCATGAATAACAAAGCTTGATCAATGCATAAATATGTTTGGATAGATTGTGATTACCAATGATATCAGCAATATTTTCATTTTTTTTTCTGAAATAAATTATTCTTTCTTCATGAAAAAACATGAATTCAATAACATTAACAAAAATTACAAATAAAAAAATGTTTGGAATTTATATAAAAGTCAAAAAGCCGAAAAGTAAAATTATGCACCTACATCTAAACTGAATGTTTCATTGTTTACATCTGTAAATTATGTGCGGATTTTACAGAGTTGCAGATTTTAGGAGTGTGGATTTGAGAGAGTCTACTGTATTTAAATTTCGAAAAAGTTTTATTTTCGTTTTGGAAGAATATTCAAAATTTAATTTAACTACTGATTATGTATCGCTAAAGATTTCTGCATTACACCACCATCCTCTATCGCTATATCAGTATTAAATCAAATCAAATAAAGCCTTTTCTTAACCCCTTGAAGGCCGGTGGTATGTCTCTGAAACCACTTAATTTTAATTTCTAAAGGCCAAATTGGCAGCAAAATTTTGGTTTTAAAAATTCGGTTCATTAAATTCATGAAATACAGCTTTTTCTTTTTTACAAATAAAGCTGTTTACAAGTTCCGGTGCCATTCATTAATTTCAAAACTTAACCCTTTATCTACCGCATTATGAAGTCATGAAAATTTTACATTCTACAGTTTTTTACAAAATTGTTTAAACTAAATTAAAAGATTTACACAATCATTTAATAAACTTTTGAAGGATTTTAGAAGGATTGGAGGATTTAGAAGGTTTAATTAAATTTGAATTTACAGGGATTTTGTGCAATATTTATAACCCCACTATTTTTTTTTTTAAACTGTTTTCTTAGTATTTTGTAGAATTATAAAATGTACAAATATGATGTTCTTACAATATAAATATAGAAATATTTCCAAATTGAAAAACCCTATCCCCTTTATTCAGCGCCAAGAAAGATAAAAAGATACAAACTCAAAAAAAAAAAAAAAAAAAAAAAAAAAATCCTTTTAATTTAATTTGTGTGTGTGTGTGTCTAACCAATAATGCGTTTGGAACAAAATAAAGTAATGTGTCTGTAACTCATTCTAAATAGTATTACTACTAATTGACATATTAAACAAATTTTATAATAGGTGATTTTATGGGTACTTATAAGTATCATCGGTAGATAAAGGGTTAAGCAATGAAAGTGCTCTACGCCGCAAAGGGTTGAACAGTCGTGCGTAAGTTAATTATACATATTTCCAACCTTCACAGGATCAAATTGAATGTCGTTATAAAGTGATTGTATATAAAATTTTAGAATTTTTTTCTCTAACAAATATAGAATTTTATACAGCAACTCACTGACTATCTATAAAGTAAAATATTTTAACAGATATGCATTCATAAAATGCAGTGGCGTGATTTCTTGACCATTGCTATTTAGCATTACTACCCCCTCCTATAATAACGACATGCAAACAAAGCTATAAAATAAGATGGAATAATTGCATGTAAATCGTAAAATTCAAAATTTATAATCTCTAGTCTTAGAAATAGATAAATTGTATTCTAACAAGGAAGGTCTCCATACTCGGCATACTCAGAATATGTTGAAAAAAATGCTAATTAAACTATTTATGTATGTAATGAAGGATTAGTCAAAAACGGCAGAATTACAGAAAAAAATTTGTAAAATAATAAAATACTTTCGAATATTCGGCGTAAAAAGACGAAAGCGTCACGCGATTTGGCGAGTAGCATTTTTCTTCGCCGAAAGCAAACGATTTTTATGCAATCAAAATTTTTTTGTTAATAGATATTTAAAATGCGTGTAAATAGTTCTTGACGAAATTAAACATAAACAATGAGAGAGTTTAATATATATATTATATTGTATTACATAAATACATTACTTGTCGAAGCAGTTATTTCATTTTAATACTGTAAAAATAATTTTATATATAAAAAATATTTTCGTATTGAAAAATATATTTACATTTATTTAAGCGTATTCCAAAATAAAGGCTAGATGAATGCTACAGTAATACGTTTCAATATCGAAAAAGATTTGTTTCCATAACAACGAAACAGAATAGACAGTCTCAATCGGACTTGATTTTGAGATTGAAACAAATTTAATTAATTTAATTTTCGCTTTTAATTCATAAAATTTCATTGCTAACTTTTATTATAAATATAATATGGCAAAAGTATAGTTATAGCAAACTAAAACTGACAAAAGTGTAGTTATAGCAAACTAAAATTGACAAAAAAAAGTTATTTAAATAAATATTTTTAAAAATAGTTCAAGAAATATTTTTACTTTAAGAAGTATTTGACAAAAAAAGTCTTTTTTGAAATTTTATTTTGTCGCCAACCGGTAATAAATTGCCAATTAAAAATTAAACAAAATGTTCATTATTTTTTACGAACATTCTATCGGGGCACAGTGGAGCATTTGGAGGATTTAGCCGGCCAAAAATATTTCTCATTAAAAGTTTGGAGTAAAGTAAATTATTGATTAGTTTATCATCTTATTATCACATTTTAGGGATTTTCCTTGAAAAATACTTAAATACACACCTATATATATAAGATACAGGGTATATGGAAAACATAGTAATATGTAAAAATGACTTTGATGCAACAGATTTTTAGTGAGTACCTTACATTCTATCCATCAATACAAACATGCCTTTTCATATAGAGTAACTTAAAAATTAAAAATTGCAGCATCCTATTGTAATTTCTTTCAGAAATTCTAATATATACGATATTTTTATCATTTTCATATCATTATATTTTGATGGTTTTAAATAGGTATCAAGTTATACTATATTTCAATAAAAAGCCGTTTAAAATTTACAAAGCTTTCCGTTGAAATATTTTTATGCCTCACTTATCTATGAAAAAAAAATAATGAAACTGAATCATCTGTACTCATCGGGAAGTACAACGAATTTTTTATAGAATATTGAAATTAATAATACAAATATGAAACATGCGCGATAGATATTTTTGTCTCTATCATATATTATAAATAAATAAATTAAACATATTTATGTGAATTATAAACATATTTACTTGGACATTGACTATCCATAGTGAAACAGTAGATGTACTTAAGAAGCAGAATTTATAAAATGTAAACTAAAGCAGCACTTCATTTCTTAAGAAGACTGTCGGACGTTCCTCTCAGCCCGCACAACTTTGAAGAGAGTCCGTGGTAGTTATAGCTGCCATCACCGATATTATTAGGTGATATCGGTCACCCACTGTGATGATTGTGTAAATGAACACTGACGCTGTCAATTAACTGAACTAACAGTTTATTTATACTATATGTACACAAAAAATACACTATTTACAATTATATACAATTACCGCTCGGATATAGATGATCCGGTTCAACATTAAATTAAATACCGTAAAAAGTTGGCTGTGTACTGTTCAAATTACACCTTCCACCTCACACTCAATGCACGTTAGATTCACTTTATCGGAGATCAACTTCGAATCTCCCAACACATGTAAGGTCTCCCTATGCTATCCGGCCCAGAGCACAACAGCAGGATGTCTGTGTCCCTTGCTCTCCAGATACGAACTGCTTACACTCTCCAACACAGAGCACTCTCTACAAGGACCTCTGTCGTACACACTTCCAGGTACGCACCCCAGATACGAACTGCTCAAATCTCAGACAAGTCTTGCTTTCCTCAAATCTCTGCTTTCTCCAATATAAACCCCCCTTTGGAGCTTATTCATTGGACACATTCCACATTGCTTTCTTGATCCGTGACATGTTCCTTGTTTGCTGATCATCCACATACATCCCTTATGGATGAACACGCCTCTGAGCAATCTCCTCTTTCTCTCATTCACCACCTGTACATGATTACCTGTCAATTCTCACTTTAACAAAGAAAGAATGTCACCTTGAAAATTCCAGTACATAGCCTGTACAATACATAGAATATTAAGATAGAGAAATAATGGAAATTCCAATCTGTAGCAGAGGTTGTCTCAGAACCTGACAAAGACATTTACCTTTTTTAAGTTTAGAACATTAAAAAATAACATAAGAACTTCAGAAACAGATGCAGACGATATTTTTAAAAAATATTTGTCAGATACGTAAATTGCAACTTTTTTATATCCGCAGACGACAATTTATCTATCGTAAAATACTTTTCAATTCGAAAGGGAAATTCCAAAAATTGTCATTTACCGAAACATACAGTTGTGTGTTTGAAATAAATTCTTCTAAAATTGCACTTTGTAGCAGCTACATTTTTTAAAATTATTAACTATACATCTTTAACTTTGATTTACAGTGAAAAGAACCATCGGGATCCATCGGGATACATAACAAATGTTTTAATGAATATTGAAATTCAGAACAAAATTTTCAAAACTATACGGCACATTTTTTGTCACTTTATTACATTTATTAAATTAACAAATATAAATATATTCATGTGAAATGAAAGCGTATGTATATGGGCTTTGAGAATCCACAACTATATGGTATAAGCAAAAGGTTAGAGGAAAAAAAAAATCACAGTGAAACAAACAAGCACAACTGGAACTTTAAAATACAAATAATTAACGTGCTGCAAGTAAAAAGTTTGAGGTACCCTGGTACCTATTTGCTGGCCCAACAGAAAAAAATATAACTGTACGGTGAATCCCCATCTAGTTAGCTTCATATTTAGCTATATTATTTTCTCTTTAGTTGCATTTCGAAAAATCGACTTTTGGCCGGCTAAAATGGAAAAATACTCCACTGTGCGGGGTTCAGCCGAAATTTTTTTTTATAAACATATGTATCTACATGAGAAGAACATTCTGTAATTTTTTTCAGATTTTTTTTAGTATGCCCGTATGGAGACCTTCCTTGTAAGCAGTAAAAAATATTCAATTTTTGTGAATTTGTAAAATAAAGGAGCTTCTTTTTTTCTTAAAAAGATCCGCTAATAAAATTATTAATAAAATTGCACGATTTTAACATTTTTAAAATCTGTTATTTTTACCATGTGACATTTTATAATAACTTGAGTTATATGTAATAAATATTATCAGTAACACTGTTATAAATGTGTTTCAAACATTTCTTAACCCATAAAATCCACAGTCCACACTAATGCGGATTAGCACAAACCAAACATTAAAATGTCAACGTTATTTAAAACATGCTTTAATACGTTTTTTTTTTTTTTTTTTTATTTATTAAGCAAGATTCTTTTTATAAAAATCAATATCCATGTGAGATCTCTTGTTAAATTTTATGTATGATTCATGCACACTATACTGCTAACAAAATCACCTCTAACTACTGTTAGCGATTTCAATGATCACACCTTTTTTTCCAATTTAACTATAGTTATTAATGATTTTTTTGTTTTTGTCGTTTGGAGTTCTAATACTATCGTTAAAAGTATTTAAGTCGGAGAAATTGCATTAGTATTAAAACTGTACAAAAAGTTTAGCGTATAAAAAGAGTATTCTTTGAGTTAATCTCTCATAATCAAAACACTCGTTTGAAGACTTGTTAAAATCGTTAGTTAAGTTAGAAAACAGAAAGTTAAAATTTACAACAGAATTGAACAATCACGTGATAATTTAAGTGAAATATGATTTCAAAAATGTTTGAATTAGAATATCAAAAATATTTTGATATCATCTTATTCGTAAAAACTTTAAACTGTTTTAATATTAATAGTAGAGAAATTTTTTGATTAGTTTTGAGTATTGGATCCCCTTAATCTATACATTTGAATAGTGACAAAAATGCTTTCACGTGCATAAAATAAAAAATAAATCCTCTTTTGATTTAATTCCACCACTGAAAAGAATCAATTGGGGGTAATAAAACCGAGGAATAGCGTTATTATCCCGGTATACTTATTGCGCAGTACATTTTAAACTACAATTTTCCTCGCAAACACCACCAAAATCTTTAAAAAAATTTGAAATTATACAGAATAAGCTACAAATTTATGTAATGAACAAAGTATTTTCTGATAAATATGGTTTCCACATCACAAAATTTGCCTCGCAAATTTTAGAACAGGCATTGATTTTTTTGCTCTTTTTAAACGATAATGAGTACAAAGGGAACATCATAACTTTTAGCGGTTGTTTGATTTACAGATGACTCAAAGTCCTTCTGCTCAAAATCCGTAGATGCCATTTCCCGTATTATTCCCTCTTAAAACTATTTAATTCACATTCTTAGAAATTATCATTCTTGTAGCCATTCTCTGGATGGCCTTGTATGTCATTTTATCTATGTTCTACAAACTTTTCTTAGTAAACTGAAAGCAGTTCAAGGCAAGAATGCATAATATTTATAAAAAAAATGTAAATAAAATAAAAAAGATGACGCATGAAAAACTGAATGATGCCGTTTCAGTCCAATGCAACTTTGGAATATACCATTTTTAATTCGTTTTGATAATGACTCTGTGATGAGTTGAAACATGTCGACAAAATAAAACTATTTTCTAAAATATTCTGTCGCAATTACGCTTAATATTAGCACTTAGAGTTAATACCCATCCTGGCTTATTATTATCCCAGAACGCTTTATTTCAATTTCCAATGTACATAAATTTTTGCTTTAACATATAGAAGTGGTAAATTCAGTGTTGATCTATAATTCTAAGAAAAAACAACCTTCATGCAATATTAGTAAAAATCTTACAATAAGTACTGAGAAAAATAATGACACTTTTAAATTTGAGTAAATTGATCTTTTCATTTTGTTATGAAACCTTTTGTTTCAAATATCATGTAAAAATGCTTACAATTTTGAAATATCAGAAGTACTCAATTTCAAACAAAATTGCTTTCTATTCTTGAAATGTAATGCATTTTCCAAGAGTACGAATTGAATATTTCCAACTGACAAGGAAGGTCTCCATACTGGGCATACTCAGAAACTTTTGAAAAAAAAAAAAAATACTAATTAAACTAATTAAGTATGCAATAAAGGATTAGTCAAAATTAGTGGCGGAATCACATTAGAAAATATGTAAAAAAATAAAAAACTTTTGAATATTTGGCGTGAATATCACGCGATTTGGCGAGCAGCTCTTTTCCTTGCCAAAAGCAAACGATTTAATGTAAATGAAAACTGCTAGATTTTTATAATACGTGTAAAATAGTATTTAATGAATTTAAATATAAACAAAGAAAAAGTTTAATATATTATATGTACACACACACACACATACATATATATGTGTATATATATGTATTGTTTGTTGCTATAGTTTTTAATTTATGAAAAATATTTTCATAAACAAAAAATTCATATTGAAAAAAAAATTATTTTCATACATTTAAACGCATTCAAAATTAAAAGCCAGAGGTTTCCATAGCAACGAAGTTGACTTGACAATGCTCAAATGGACTTTGAACTTGAAACAATTTTAATGAATTTAAATTATGAATTTCATTTTAAATTGCAAATTTTAATGGTTAAATTTGAATGTAAATACATATAAATATCGATATAACAAAACTATACTTGGAACTAACTAAAATTGGCAAAATTAAAGTTATATAAATTATATTTACATAAACAAGTTCAACATAAAACTTTTTTCCTTAAAGCGTATTTGACATAAAAAAGTATTTTTTCAAATTGCATTCTATCACCAACCGATGAAAAATCGCCAAATAACGAAATTTTCAATATTTTTTTACGGACAGGGTTCGGAGATTCCGCCGAAAATTTTTTTATAAACGTATATATCCACATTAGAAGAACATTCTGTAATTTTTTCAGATTTTTCGGAGTATGCCCATATCGAGACCTTCCTTATGAGCGAAAAATTGCTCAGGCCGAGAATCGAACCCAGATATTTGGCTTACGGGGATAATGCTTTACCTGCTAAGCTAACTGGGCGATAGCCGGCTGTGGGATCTTTTGCTCAGATAACCTTATTGGTCACAACATCTGGTCTGTCATTTAGACAGCTCGGCAGAATAAACCCCAGGTAAAGGAACTCCATATAACGAAGGATACGTAGATATACTATTATTTTAACAGAATCGAACTGTTTGGTAAATTTATCATGCGAATTGAATAATTCCAAATGAGCGAAAAAGTGCCTAGGCCGGGAAACATTTTCAGAAAGAATCACGTTTTGAGCACCAGCCTTTGCGAGTTGGCGAAAGCGAGAACGTTCAGCTAGCTGCATCACCAAACGCCAATCGTTTTGTTTTGATTTTCAAATCCGAAATCATTTTAGTCTGAAAAAGCTCTTTGTTTAAAACTGTTTTAATTGTAAACAACGGCGAATAACATTTCCTCATATTATATTCTTTGCTTGTAACATTTACGGAAAAACAAATGGACAATAAGCACGATCTCTTTGCAGAAGGAAGGGTTGCTATTCGCTAGGCGTTTGACGTCACAAACAAGAAAGGGTGCATAGCATTGACTTCATCTCCGCGCCAATCGTTTTTCTGGTGATAAAGTGCTCAAAAAGTGATTCTTTCTGAAACGGGAATCCAACCCAGAGACTTGGCTTACATTATCAATGCTTTACCGTTCAAGCTAACTAAGCGATAGGATTTCCAAGGGTAATTGAATTTATTCCTATTTTTTTAACTATTGAGATTTTTAATGAAAAGTTTCTTTCAATAGTATTTTATTACATGAAATATGGCAAAATTACATTTTTATCATGTTCGCAGAAGAACACTTAAAAGCCGTCGTAGTGTGATTGCAGATGCGCAGAGTTTAGTCTTCAACCTTTGAAACCGAAGAATGGATAAATCTATAAAAAAAAGACTTCGCCAAGGATGGTGTGGAGGGTATACGGAGGTAAACTGTATACCTTCTTGATTTTTTGATGGAACACCGTATACCCATTGTTTCTCAAGAAAGCTATAGTATACACACTCTAGGGTATACTCTCTGCCTTGAGCGTATGCCCTCTGCTTAGAGCATATATCACTGTTAATTTTACGACTTTAGTCGTAGAAAAATATGAATGAGGGGCCTCTGGGAACTAATCAATGGAGTTTCCAGGTAGAATATGCAAGATTTCATTGAAAATTTTGATGTAAGATCATTATTTTTATTCTTTCAAAATACTTATTCATATTTTTACTGTATGCACAATTATTTTCTGTAAATTATCCTAAGATTAGGGATAGCAGTGCACCATGCTGCGTATTCGGCATTTAAATGGTCTTAAGATTTATCTATTTTTTTTCCAATGTTTTTTCTATTATTTTGACTACCAAATTTTATATGTGATGCTTTATTTTTCATATAAAAATGATACATTCTAAAAGCCAACATTTTCAAAACTTAGCAAAATTAACTCAATTAAGAGTATGTTGCGCAGTAAAAATAGCTCCGAATCAAAATTACTCAATTTACAAACATGTGTTGATTCATTTTTGAAAACAAGCACAGTTCTAGAATAAAACCTCATTCGCTAATTTTTGAGTATATCCATGTTTTGAGAAATGAATCAACACATGTTTGTAAATTGAGTAATTTTGATTTTGAGCCATTTTGACTATGCGAAATATTCCGATTTGAGTACTTATATTGCAGTTTTGTAAAATATCGTTTTTAGAGTGAGATCAGTAGTGGTACCAAAAGAAAATAAGTTGGAATAGAACGTCAAGCGTAGCGAATGCGATGCATTCGTACTCTAAAAGAGTTTTTAAATTATTCAGATCATGGTGAAATAGTATAAAGTACTTCGTATACAGTAGAGTATGCTAAACCTTTTGTGTATCCCTGTAAATATTATCTACTTTCTATTGTACAGGAAATAACTTCTAGTGAAACTCAGCAGCGTATATCAATCTCATAAAATGTGAAATAGTTTAATATTATTAAAACTCGCCCCAAACAATGTTTCCCATATACCGTTATCCAACGGAAAAAATTTGCGTGGTCCTGTAAATTAATAACAAATATTCTTTGTACGCAGTTATACAGAATATATATTTTAGTATATACTTTATATACTAAATATATATATACTTTATATACTAAATATATATATATACTTTATATACTTTATATACTTTTTAGATGCATATCAATTTTTTTATGTGCGAAAGAGTTCAACATCATTAGAATGCACTTGAAATATTTTTTCTCATTCGGCGTAATGTAACTGAATACTTTCGATGTAATTAAACTGAACATCCGATTTTCATAAAATTAAAAATGACTCGATAAAATTACGCAAAAATGATATAATTGAAATTTCAAACGATTCGGCTGGGTAGTGTTTTCTCTATTATATGAGGACGGACGGATGGACTGAACTACGACTATAATTGTTACGTATTTACATGATTACGAACGAATTTAGAAAATAATAGTTGCCAAATGACTGCCCTATAAATTCAAGCTTTAATATCATTGATAAGTAGGGAGTAATTTCTTATTTCATTTATTTATAGTATTTAAATGCTAATTTGACTCTGCGATTTTTGGGGTACGTATTTTAAAAATATTTTTGGTACGTTCTAGCGGTGAATGATTTTAAACTGTTAATAATAATTACAGAAAAAAAAAACTTCAGTGCAAATATGACATTTACAATGATAGAAAAATTATTGTTTCTTTTCTGCATTATTTTTAAATGCTCTCTTGTATTATAATAAAAAGACTATATAATCTAATAGTCTAATTATTGATAGATTATTTTTTCATCGTATGTAATACACTACTGGCCATTAAAATTGCTACACCATTAAGGTGACATGCTACAGAAATGAAATTTAAACGACAGTAAGAAGATACTGTGATATGCAAATGATTAGCTTTTTAGCGCATTCTGACAAAACAGGTGCCGGTAGCGACACCTACAATGGGTTTAAATGAGGAAATTGTTCAGCCGGTTTCTCACACAGATTGCATTTGAGCATTGTTGCCTGGTGAAAAATTGTTGTGATGCCTCGTGTAAGAAGGAGAAATGCGTAGCAGCATGTTTCTGACCTTGATAAAGGTCGAATTGTAGCCTACCGGGATTGCGGTTTATCTTATCGCAGTATTGCTGCTCGCGTTGGTCGAGATCCAATGACTGTTCACAGAATATGGAATCAATGAATTAAGGACAGTAATACGGTACACTGTACGGGATTTCAACGGCCCCCTATCAGTAGCAGCCGAGAAGACAATCATGTTATCCGTATGGCCATAATGGATCGTGCCACTATGTCACGAACCCTGAGTCTAGAAATAGGGTCATTTGCAAGACAAAAAGTGTCTGCACGAACAGATCGACGACGTTTGCAATAGCATGGACTCTCAGTTCGGAGACCATGGCTGTGACTTCCCTTGACGCTGCGTCGTAGACAGGAGCGCCTTCAATGGTGTGATCAAGGACGAGCCTGGGTGCACGAATGGCGAGGAGTCATTTTTTCAGATGTGTCCAGGTTCTGTTTACAATATCATGATGATCGGATTCGTATTTGGCGGCATCGTGGTGAACGGACATTGGCAGCGTGTATTCGTCATCGTCATACTGGCCCATAACCTGGCATGATGGTATGGGGTGCCATTAGATACACGTCTTGGTCATCTCTTGTTCGCATTGATGGCACTTTGAACAGTGCACATTACATTTCTGGTGTTCTACGACCCGTGGCTCTACCTTTTATTCGAGACCTGCGAAACCCTACGTTTCGCAGGTTACGCACGGATAATGCCCGACCGCATGTTTCCTGAATTGTAAGGACCTTCATTGATACGGTAAATGTTCGGCTGTTGCCCTGTCCAGCACATTTCCCAGATCTACCACCAATAGAAAACGTCTGGTCAATGGTAGTCGAGCGACTGGCTCATAACCATATGCCAGTCACCTTTGTTGATGCTTTGTACCATTAAATCAAAATGGTACACATTAGATAATGTAAATAATTGTATTTAAATTAACAAATTCTCATATCTAAATATAATTTATTTAGGTTTGTATTTTGAAGATGATTTATTATATTTATATAAGCCTGTTACAAATTGTGTTTTTTGCATAAAAAATAACCATTAATAATAATTTAAATAATAAGCAATCAGACAAAATAATTTTATTTTTCAATTTATCATTTGATACTAATAGTATATTTTATTTCATATAAAGGTGAGTATAAATATCTAATTTAAATTTTATTATTTTACATTTTTTTATATAAAAACTGTCCTCATAATAACTAAATAAATATCGATAAAAATATTATTTTTGAAAACTTAAATAAAACTTTTCTTAAAGGAAAAATTTATTATGAAAATATGCAAATTCAGCTTAAAAGTTAAAATATTCGTAAAGAATATTATCATCAATGCAAAATCCGCTTTTATTTATTTAATAGTAATTTTTTAAGTATTTTTATAGAAATTTTTTTTAATTAATTTATTTAAATGTAATTCTGCCAAGAATTTACTTATAAGTACGTTAAAATACGAAGATAAGCCGAAACAAACTTTTTTATTTATCTTATTGGTATTTATTATAAAATTTATTTAATGTGCATAGATTATTTTATTTACTACTTATCATATTTTTTAAGTATAAACTAAAAAATACTCTGCGCATTTTATTTATACACCATTTTATAACAAATTTAAGCAATATTTTTTTGCAACAATAAATTATTAAAATAAATGTTTAAAAATTCAAGAAAGCATTCCAAAACAAACACTATCAATCTAAAAGACATTTTCAGTAAATTCAAAATCATGCAAAAGTCAAGAAAATCTACTCACCATAAAAACACACCTCTACAAGAATTAATTTCCGATCAACTTTAAAATTTAGCACTGAACACGTCGTATATTATACAGAATAAATAAGACATAAAAAAGATCCAATTTCCTTAATCACGCTGGAATCATACCGGCACAATAAATATCCACGGCCTCCTTCAACAACTTTTCTACAAGTTGATGTTCGCTAAATGTACACGGTCGGAGAGTGTTTAGAGTTTGCTGACAGCTTCTGGGATCCTTGGAGGCACATCGACTGGATGAACAGACGGCGCTGCTGTCGCGGATTTTGTGCTCCTCCCCATCAAATCTTTTTTCATCGTTTCAGATTCAGCTTGCAAGCTGAGAAATACAAATGGGAAAGCAAATGTCATTGAAGTTGAAATGTATTATATGATATAAAAAATAATCTCCGTAAGCGGTGTCGAAGTCATATTAGAGGTGGCAAAACATGATACATGAAATTTGATTTTATTGCCATTTTACTTACTTATCATATGTAGCATAGGGTAAATCTTGAAATCGTTTTGAAAATCGATTTTTTTTCTTTTGTCGGCTTTACACGTTTTAGACACTTGGAGAGTCCGAAAAACAAATTTTTGAAAAAAAAAAAAAAAAAAAAAAAAATGCCGTCCGTCTGTTTGTATGACGGTCAGTTTGTCAGTCAGTATGTCTGTGTGTCTGTAAACCCCTATCTCCCGAAAATAGTGAGATAGAGACTTGAAATTTGGTGTGTATTTAATATATAATAATGGGATGAAACCTATTGAATATCAGTAACTTCGAGTATCCCGAACTATTTTTTTCGGACTTTTGAAATATTCGTTCTGATGAAAGGTCTATAAGAATATTTGAATTTTCTTTTTTTTTTTTTTAAGGAGTGGGTGTAAAGGACAATAAAAAAATTGCATTAAGAATGAAGTCGATCGGATAATGAGTTACCGAGATATTTGTAATTACATTTTCCGCATTTTGCGATTCTTTATGACCCTGTACTTCATTCAAATTTCAATTAATACATTAATTGGAAATGAGACGCTTAATCCACGCAGTAAACTGTTAGTTAATACGATTATTATTTTTGGTGTTATAAAAATGTTTATTTTACGGAATTTGTTAATACTTGAGTAGTTTTGGCGTTTTATGTAATTTGACGTAATTGGTTCGCCAGCAATTCCATAAAAGATCATTGCTATGTGTTAAAAATATTTCAATATATGTTTAAATTTTATTTTGGAATTGCGATGATTTTATAAATAGTTTACGCATGTTTTATTTTCATACTTAATATTATGCATATCCATGATAGTAAGATTACGGTAGCCCCACAACGATTTGTTGTGGGGCTACCGCTGTTGTTGAAAATTGAAATTGCGTGTTGCTTCTAAGCAACACGCAATTTCAATTTTCATACGGTCGAGTAAGGGAAAATATTCTTTCAAATGAAATTTTTTTTAAACTATAATTTAAATAATTGAATTTTATTCTTTTAAAAATTATATTTAAACAAACTTTTTAATAAAATTATCCCGTGTAGCTTGTTATGAAAGATTAATCAGTTTGTTCTTAAAATATCATAAGTACTTCATCGTTTGTTTCTGGCTAACACTTCATAATGGAATATAATACTCACTTCTTCAGTAAAGAAATTAATATTCCGTATTAAATTGTGTATAATGCGCAATTATGTTTCAAAAATTTAGGGCAAAAAACCTAGGTGTTCACGAAATAATTTTTTGTAGTGCTGAGTGTAATCACGCGATATAATAGGGTGTATATAAACTCTTGGGCAAAATTTTAAGGGGTGATAGTACACATGAAGACAAACAATATTAAATAGGAAATTAAAGGTCCCAAACGTTTTAAGAAGGAGATAGAAGCCATTAAAATTTAGGGTCCATAATTTCAATTAAACATAAAAAACGGAAAACTTGGTCGATTGATTTGCGGTTTTCATTAAAACTATTTTTTTTAACTTATAAATTAAATAGTTGAATTTTATTCTTTTAAAAATTATATTTAAACAAACTTTTTAATAAAATTATCCCGTGTAGCTTGTTATGAAAGATTAATCAGTTTGTTCTTAAAATATCATAAGTACTTCATCGTTTGTTTCTGGTTGTTGGTTTGTGTCTGATTTGTTGTTTTCATCTTTATATCAGTATTTTCTTGAAAATAAATTATAAAGATAGCTTTCAAAAATGTCGATAGAAGGTGCTTTAGACTTTGGAGTAACGTACAACTATTTTTTGCAGTTATTTTTTCCATTTCATTAGAAGTTTTTGGTAGCTTAGACTTAAACTTAAATTTTGAACTCAAAATCTGAATAGTTGGGAGTGGTTAAGTAGAGAAAGCTGACCCGTGTTCAGAGGCTCAAATTTCAAATGATTATAAAAAACGGAAAAAATGGTCGATTCGCTTGTGGTTTTCGCAAAAACTACTCTTTAAATCAATATTTTCTTGAAAATAAATTTTAATGATAAAATTTTAAAAAAGCTGATAGAGGGCACCTTAGACTTTGGAGTAAAGTACAACTATTTTTTAATTAGTTTTTAAATCTCATTAAATGCTTGGAAAAAGCTTGTACTTAAATTTTGTGCTCAAAATCTGAATAGTTTGGAATGGTTAAGTAACGCAAACTGAACTGTGTTTAGAGAGGGGGGAAGAGGTTCAAATTTGAAATGAATATAAAAAACGGGAAAATGATCTATTCGTTGCGGTTTTCGCTAAAACTACTATTTAAACCTTAGTATTTTCTTGAAAATAAATTTTAAAGATAAATTTCAAAAAATACCGATAGAGGGCGCCTTAAACTTTGGAGTAACGTACAACTATTTTTTACCTTATTTTCTTAATCTCATTAAATGCTTGCAAAAACTTAGACTTAAATTTTGTGCTTGAAATCTGAATCGTTGGGTGTAATTGAGTAGAGCAAAATTGAACTGTGTTCGAGAGGTGGAGGGTCAAATTTCAACTCCTGAACACAATTCAATTTGTGCTTCTTAACCTCTCCCAACGATTCAGAATTTGAGCTTAAAATTTAAGCCTAAGCTTTTGCAAGCATTTAATAAGAAACAAAAAATAACGGTTAAAAATAGCTGTTGGTTACTCTTAAATTTAAAGCGTCCTCTAACGAAATTTTTTGAAATTTATTTTTAAAATTTATTTTCAAGGAAATATTTACATAAAAAATAGTTTTAGTGAAAACCGAAACGAATCGATCATTTTTTCCGTTTTTAAGTGCGTTCGTAATTATGCAAATACGTAGCACCTATTGTGGTCGCTCAGTCCGTCCGTCTGTCTGTCTGTCCGTCTGTCCGTCCGCATATAACAACGCAAAAACTACCCAACCGAATCGTTTGAAATTTAAAATACATAATTATAGCATAATTTTGTCGTGTCATTTCAAATTTTATGAAAATCGTATGGATAGATCAATTACAGGGGCAATCAAAAGGATTCCGTTACATTACGGTCAATGGGGAAAAAAAAGTTTCAAATGCATTTTAATCGTTTGAAATTTAAAACATAATTATTACGTAATTTTGTCGAGTCATTTCAAATGTTATGAAAGTCGGATACATAGAACATTTACAGGGACAATCAAAAGTATTCTATTACATTACGGTTAATGAGGAAAAATTTTCAAATGCATTTTAATGATGTTACACTCATTCGAACATAATAAAATTGTTTAAATAACACATAAAGCCTTTGTTCACAAATGTTTAAAGATAGAAAACCAACGATTAGGTATGCACAAATAAAGTATGAGAAGGTAGCAAATAGCTATTTCGAATCTACTATCGAGATTCTTCATCAGTGCAAAACTCAGCGAGCTAAAAAATATTACGCAAAAGCGAGCTAGCTTTTGGCTCAGTTTTGCTATTTTTTAGCTCGCTGAGTTTTGCACTGATGAAGAATCTCGATAGTAGATTCGAAATAGCTATTTGCTATCTTCTCATACTTTATTTGTGCATATCTAATCGTTGGTTTTCTATCGTTAAATAATAAAATTGGCATGAATCTATGAAGTATATACTAAAATATGCATTCTGTACAATCTGTGATGCAAAGAATTTTTATTATTAAATTACAGGGCCACACAAAAGTATTCCACTACATAACGCTATTACGGGGAAACATTGTTTGGGGCGTGTTTGAATTATATTCAACTATTTCATATTTTATGAATAAGATATACGTTGCTGAGATGTAATAAAAATTACTTCCTGCATATTTACAGAAACACAAAGATTTCGACAGCTACAATGTAACCGAAGTTCGCTCTACTATATCACCAAGATCTGAATATTTTTAAAACTTTGTCATCGTACGAACGCACCTCATTTGCTACGCTTCACGTGTCATTTTCAACTTGTTTATTATCATTTGAAATTTGACCCCCCCCCCCTTGAACACAGTTCAGTTTGCGCTACTTAACCACTCCCAGTAATTCAGATTTTGTGCTGAAAATTTAAATTTATGTCTCAGCTTGTAAAAAAATGTAATGATATACAAAAAATAACCTTAAAAAATAGCTGTTTGTTACTCGAAATTCTAAAGTGCCCTCTATCGTCATTTTTTAAAAATTTATCTTTATAATTTATTTTTAAAAAAATACTGAATTAAAAATTGGTTTTAACGAAAAACCGCAAACGAATCGACATTAATTGACTACTCCCAACTATTCAGATTTTGAGCTCAAATTTTAAGTCTGAACTTCCGAAAACATTTAATGAGATGCAAAAAAATAACGGCAAAAAATAATTGGTCGTTACTCCAAAATCTAAAGCGCCTTCTATTGGCATTTTTTGAAATTTATCTTTATAATTTATTTAAAAAAAATACTGACATAAAGAATAGTTTTAGTGAAAACCGCAAATATATCGACGAATTTTTCCGTTTTTTATGTTTATTTGAAACTTTGGATCCTAAACTTTAATGGCGTCTATCAGTGTTCTCGCTGTCGCTCGCCAATGCGCCAAATTGCGACTAAATTCTTCATTTGGCGAGTAAACAAGTGATTAGATTCGCCAAATTGCTAGTGCTCAGTTTTTGCTTTTTCTTTTTCGTTTTTCATACATATGCATATATGGGTGATTCTCAAAATAGGGGACAATTTATGTCTTTCGGTATACAAAAAAAATTGAGAGGTTTTCTGTCATGTTTTTATATTTAGATATGTTTGTCTTAATATTATTCATTATTTGTACTCAAGAATTACTCACTTTTTAGTTAAAAACACCTTAAAATAACAGAATAAATGTTCAAAATGTCATTAGCATGGATGTCCACAGCAGCTGTGCCTTGTATATACTAGCTTTTTCAAGAGTTCATATCATGTTTATAAAAAAAAAACAAATGTTGTTCTTTCTTTAAATTAATCAAGGAAAGGATTTGTCCAATAAATTTCTTTTTAAAAATAAAATTATAGTATATAAAAAAAGAATTAAAGTTTGTCCTCCATATCCTATTTTCAAAACAATGTCATACTATAACAGCTGGTTATTAATCAAAATTTCATTTTCACATATGACAATAGTTTGAAAATATAAAGTTTCTCCATGGCTACAAGTAGCCATTTTATCCCAGCTTGAAAATAGAAGCATGTATTGTATTTTAAGAATAGAATTTGAATATTAGGGGGTACATCAATTGTATGTCATTAGAATGGATAATAATTTTCATGTTTATTTTATAATTAAAATTTTTATTTTACTTATTTGCATAGGACTTTTGTGTTTTAAAAAGCCCCAGAAAGGACTATTGCATTGTGATTATATTATGGCTCATAATCTTATTTAAATTAAAATTTGTCATTAGCATGGACAAATATCAGTGTCATTAGCATGGTTTTTTTGTCCATGCTAAAGACTCCTATGTGCATAAATGTATCCATTGCTTATATTGTATCTTTTATAAAGTTTAATTTTACATATAAATTTAGGTATTACATTTATTATCTCTAAAATATGCATTAAATCTGTCAGAAAATCTCTAAAACAGCTTCTTACATTGTTAGTGTCAGAATGTTGCTCATTGTAAACAAAGTTTGCTCTTTGGTAATGTTTTTATTCTCCTTATACGTATATATGTAAAAATGGAAACCATTTGCTGAAAAGGAAGGCTAATAAATATAGAAAAAAATATTTAAACAGGAAGAAAATAAAAATTTCTTAATATATTTATTCCATGCAATTTGTTTTGTCATTAGCATGGCTCAAAAAATACTAATTTTTTTTTTTTTTAAGTTAACTTATAACCCATTAGTGCCTGAATTATTTTCTTCGTTAAAATTCAAATTTTGCATTTTCCCACCACTTTTAAAGCAAAAATAACTTTTATCTTAATTTATCGAGGACTTTGTCTCGAGAAAGTAAGTATTTATTTATCCTCCTTTTTACTGGTGTGAAATGCGCTTTCTTGAATTTTTTAAAACTGTCCCAAAAATGGGACGCTAGGCACTAATGGGTTAAATATTTAGCTCTGCTGACTACATGTACACGTACAGTATACCTAATACTATATTAACAACACCTATTTTTTTCAGAAATTTTGCTAACAGTAATTTTTTTTAAGATTTCACTTTTGAAATTGTCCCCTATTTTGAGAATCACCCATATATATATATATATATATATATATATATATACACAGATACATATTTTTTTTTATTTTTGGCGGATAATTGAAATTAGATTAATAACAGTCGTTGTCCCAGTTATAAAAACTTGGGTTATTTTAGAACATATTGAAAAAAAAAAGAGGGTACATTAAAGGGTTAAAGATATTTTTTTTTGTGCTATAGGCGAATCTATTTTGCTAGTACTTTTTCCATTTGGCGAATGTTTTTTCTTTTTCTTTTTAATTAGCCAAATTACTAACGTTGGTCAAATGTCAGCGAGAACACTGGCGTCTATCTCCTTCGGAAGACGTTTGAGACACTTAGTTTCCTATTCAATATTGTTTGTCTTGATGTGTACTATCACCCTTTAAATTTTTGCCCAAGAGCTTAGATACACCCTGTACATATGAATAAAGAAATATATTCAATGAAGAAATTAAAAATGGAAAATCTTATTTAATGTAAGTATTGCTGAATCTTTATTTTACTCTTTACCATTTTTTATACTACAATTCTGGTAACTAAGAGTCGAAGTCGGGCCCATTTTTTAACAAAAAAGTCGGAGTTGCTAAAAACAAGCCTACTCCAACTCCGGCTTTTTTTTTTTTTTTTTTTTTTTTTTTTTTTTTTTTTTTTTTTTTTTTTTGTGTGTGTGTGTGTTAGACAGTTTGTGCGAAATTAAACCAATTATATATAATTTTAAATCCATAAAAGGAATTATTATTTTTATTTTTGGATTATTGCGGGCTACCCAAGTTAAAGATTTCCAATATTCAGTGCAGCATATATAGTACATCAAAGTAGTTTTCAATTAAAAAATCTAGTAGTTTTCAAATTACTTCCGTACTAGAAAAAATTTCATATTTTTTTTCTTTTTATCCTTTTCAGCGAAATTTTTCTGCTCTGGAAAACACCAAATAACATTAAAATTATAAAGATTTCCCATTTTTAAATCTGCAGATAATAAATAGTGAAATTTCTGCTTTGTTTTCTTTTTTAGATTTCGATAGTTGGATTTTTCGGGTTTGTGGGAGACAAAATAGAAAAATTTGTAAAACGGAAAATATATGTATATTTTTTTCTTTCAAAGCTCTAAGAACTGAATTAATACCAAAATACTGATAATTTCGCCTTATTTTTGGTGATGGGCGTTTTCGATTTGTTCAAGCTCGACCAATAAAATGATTTTAAGTTTCGTCATTTTACAAAAAGCGCCTAGGTGATTTTAATATAAATGGGGTTCAACAAGCATATTAGCATTTTAAGTTAAATTCTTAAAAGTTTCAAGCATTCGAAACACTAAAAAAATATTTTAATCTTTGTGAAAAAAAAAACTTTTTTTTAAACTATGGTTTAAGGTTGGCAGTATGAGTTACGAAAAGACATGTAAAACAGCTGTCATTAATGTACCTATTTCTGGATAAAAACTAAATTTTAATCCCTAAAATATACAAAACAAACCCCTAATATAATTACAATATCATAAAAGCCTCAATAGCGTTAAAAAAAAAAAAATACATGTACACAACAAATGGGAACAGAGCGGATTGATAATTTGATCTCTCCTTGTTTCAAGTTCTCGATTTTCAAATTAAAGCATAATTTTGAAATATATTTGCGGCATTAATGTTCAACAGTACACTAATATGAGTACTCATTTTATTCAAAATTTTAAGCTCGATTGTACTTGTATCGAAAATATTTTTGTTAAAGTTTGTTGTTTCAAGATATTGTAACGGTAGTTTATAAAAACGTGTATTTTCGACTATAAATATGTACATACATTCCAATGTACACCAACAAGGTTCGTACGGCCGCTGAAATTTCCAGAGCAGAAAATTCGACAGTAGTTTTTATTTTCGGGGAGGGAGGTACAAAATTTCTTATGAGATTAACGAAATTTTGGGGGTTTGAACTAGATTCATTTTTTTATAAATACTGTTATATCACTTAAAAAAAAACGGAACTCGTGCGAAACCTGACCTAGTACGAGGGGGAAAACTTTCTAGGCAATCATTCTAGACCTAAACTAAAGGAATTGAAGCAATTTCCAGTTTTCTCCTGATTAATACTGAGATCAATATTTATTTATATCGCTTATAGAAAATATTATGTTATTTTGATGCTTTGATAAGATTTTTATGTATAGTTTATAACATTTGTATCAACAATGATTTTGATAGATTTAAGTTTTTTTTTTTGTAGATATTGCTACAGTATTATTAAAAAAAACTTGTTGTTTGACTATACATATGTATGCACATTTTCAAGCACTTGACTAGTATGACGAAGTCGGGGTAATATATTCATTCAAGAACTAAACTGAAGGGATTAAATCAATTTACAGCTTTCCGATAATTAATTCCGTATTCAGTCCCTTAACCACTGAGATATTATAACATATCGATGGAAAATTATTTATGACTTGACAACCTCTAGAAGCAAGACTAAATTAAATATTAGTTTATATCCAAGAAACATTATCAAAATTTATGCAAAGAATGCTAAAAAGGTTTCAGTGTATAGTTTAAATGCGCCAAAACTTTTTTAATCAAAAGTATTCCGAAAATCTCTATATATAAACCGTCAAAACTTTCAAAACAATAAAGAAAGATAGAAGTGCCCAGACATTGCATAAAATGAAATATATATGCATGAGGATTTTGCATTTATTTTTTCCTATTAAATGGCAGTATTAAATAAAAATAGCTCTTTTATTTAACCTGACATTTCTCTTCCATTTTCTCAGATTCAATATAAAATCTGGGAAAAGACCGGCATCATACCAAATATCATTTGATTATTTTTTCTTATTATTATAAACTTAGATTAGATTAATGATGTAGACTAACATATTATTTTATTAATTTTTTAAATATTTAAATTCATACATTTAATTGAAATAATTGTAGTATTATATATATATATGTGTGTGTGTGTGTGTGTGTATGCATATATATTATTTTCTACTGTAAAAGCAATGATGGAAAAGGATAAGCATTTCAGTATTTTACATTCTTAATTTTTTTCTGTTGAAAATATTAATTTCGTTATAAAATATTATTATAGAGAAAGTTTCCTCTCAAGATTGATCAAAAAAAGAATTACCAAAATATAAAATTAAGAAGTATGTTTTTTAATCGCGAAATTTTAAAATATTGTTCTCCATCCTATCAAAAGACATATTATGTAGAAATAATTGTCTTTTTAAAAGTTAAGAAACTAATTATTTTATACGATCCTATTTCCTTTATATTTTATTCAGAAAGAAATTTTCCTTATTTTAACATTAAAAATTCCATTCTTCTACAAACAGAGCTGTCAACATATGATTTTCTGATTTTTTTTCAGTATTTTCTATCACTGAAAATGGATTTTTTTTTTAAATGTAAGAGCTATTAATATAGATAAAAAAATATTTTATAAAGTATTTGCATAAAGGACTTATAAATATTATTATCACATTCAGTACATGGGAATGGGCATATTATACGAAGTCTTAACAAAGATTTATGAACTGCGTAATGATCCTGAAAATTTTAAGAAATTTAAAGTAAATTCTTTATTCAAATCATAGGAAAGCATCTTACTCTTAAACATAGAACAATAAAATAATTTTTGCTTAAAAATTTTATAAGAAAAACCTTAAAGCTTTGATGCATGGACAAGAATGAGCCGAGCCAAAATATCAGATATGTATCGATTCTAAAAAAAGAAAAAAAAAGGAGGGGGGGGAACTGCATTTTAGTATTTTTTATTAAATAGTGTCGATGTGGGCTAATTCATTTATACAGCTCTGTAATAGATCAATGGAATTCACACAACAAGTAATATTAAAATAAATAGTTAAATTTAAAAATTAAGTACTATAACTACGAACTCATTTTCGACAATTAACGCTTATAAACAGAACTGTAAATGGATAACAATAAGCTTAAGGATTTATGCATAGATTAGAATGGACCTAGCCGAAATTTCAGATATACATATCACTTTTAAAAAATGTGTGTTTTAGTTATTTATTAAATCAATAAATGTAGATGTGTGCTAATTCTTTTGTACAGATCTTTATATGATCTACGAAATCCACACCACAAAAGACATTCAAAAAGTTAGTTAAATTTAAAAAGGCAGTTCCGCAAATTAAAAAGCATTTATGGCAATAATCGATTATAGACAGAAGTGTAACCGAATTATTTTGTGCTTTTTTTCTGTAAACGAACAATAAATTCTACACACTTCCGTGATGAAAATCAAATTTAGTAAGTTTGAAATACAGTAAAACCTCGGTTATCCGAAAAGCATAGGACCAAAGCATTTTCGGTTAACCGGGATTCCATAGGCATTTTTGGATAGCCGGAGTTTCCATAAAAGTTTTGAAATAACCGGGAGACTTATGGGGAAACTTTTTTAATGAAAAGCTGTAATCGTAATCCTGAAAATCGCATAGTTGCCAACCTGACATCGATTATCCGTAATACATGCGTTAATCTGACACTGGTTTAATGAGTTTCGAACCAGAATTTTTTCAAAGAAATGAAATTAACTATGTTCCAGTAACAAACCTGAAACTAAATAAATAAAGATTCGTGAAATACATTTTCTGGTTTGAAATGACGTTAACCTGGATCAAACTAAACCAGGTATTACGGAAGATTTGTTGAAAGTTGGCAGCTATGACATCGTTGCAATACAAATGTTATGGTATCGTATTCAAAGCAGATTGAATGACAAACGAAAATTGCAAGTCCCTCCAATCGCAAAGAGATAACTTATAATTTAAAAACAAAGCTGCTAAGGTCTTAGATGCGGCCCTTCGATATATTGAAGTACAGAAATATGCATCAACGTCAGAAGTTTTATTATTTAAAAAGGTGGCGTTATAAATCAGCATTGAAATGATGCAAAGTTGAAAAACAAAAGAAAATCGGAACATATTCTGTAAAAAAGAAACAATGAAGTGTCGTACGTTCTATCTAATAAATTGCCCGAAATTTTGCAATGGACCAAATAAGTAAGTTGACTCTGTTTATTTATTTCATAAATAAAATGCTTTTTCTAACACTATTTTTACCAGTGTCCAATAACATTTTCAATGTTTTGTCTTTTACTTATTTTGTTTCTAATTTTTAAAGCTAATAAGTGTTGAAACAACTCTTCACTGTATTAGAAAATGATTCGGCATTGTTTTGATTTAAAACTTACAAATAAAATAACAATTAGAAATCAAGATATGTCGAAAGGTATCATTTTAAATTGGTAAAAAATAATGTTGAAAATAAGATTTTTCACACTTAAAAAGGATTTTAAGGAATTTTAAACTCTTTCAGTTAAGCCGATTTCCGGATAACTCGCTTTTATTGTAGAGTAAAATTATTAAAGTACATTAAAAAAGATGGTACTACTAGGTTATCCCGTCGACCAAAAAATTATCGCCAAACTATAAGATTAAATGCCAATAATGGATGATACTGAATGTCACATTGAATGGCATTAAATGCGATTCACGTGTTTAAAATGTCATTAAGAGGTTTTTATTTCGACTTTTTATTTGTATTTTTTATTAATATTCTACTAACTATTTATTTTTTCGTTATTTAAAATAAAAATTGTGTCAATAAGTATAATTTGGCTATTAATTTTGCGATTTGTATAATTTGGCGAAATTGGTCGACGGGATAACAGAGTAGTACCAAAAAGATTTTTCAGCCAGCTATACTCAGCTTTTATTTCTCGTGGGTCACAAATATAATTTTTGAGTTTTGACGTGCCGCAAATAGAAGTTTCCGACTTTAGGCGGTTCGCAATACACTTATAAAAAAGTTTTAAAAACAGTAATTAAAATAACATAAATAATCCCACAATGTAATGTAGCAAAGTTAATATTATACTAAGTTTGTCTCGGAAGAAATATTGCCAAAATGTTTATCATCAGTTCTTCCAAATAATAAAATCCGTAGTAGATTTCTGTTGCAGATTCTATAGAAATATACAGCGAAGTTAGCTATTTTAAATTGATACTGTAAGATGGTTTCGGTGCCACATTTTTTTTTCGCGGCAAACATTCAAACCTAAAAAATACTTATCAGCTATATAATAAGTGTGGAACGAAGTATTATATCTATCCAGAATTCTGAATGAGATTTTTCTTTACTATATCTATGTTTCGCTAATGAAAAAAAAGTATAATTATAGAAATATATAGTGCAAATTTAACTTTGAATGACGTTTGATTATTGTTGGAAATTCAGAAATGTATACATCACTGTCAGACAAATAGGACTACATGTAAAAAGAATTTTGAGTAAAACGGATTTAACACAATTTTGAATTAAAATCAGTCCAGTTAGATACGGTTATCTTTCCATGGAAATACATAAAATATTGCTGAAGATGATAAATATTTTTTATGAGGAGTCGCAGTTGAGTATGATTGCATAGATCATATGTCAACAGAATTCTTTGAAATGTCCCTGTAAACGACTTATAAATGCTTTAGACGCCATTTTCAAAAAGAATATGCCATAATCATTTTCAATAAAATGCATCAATTACATGGCAATTGGATTATACTTACGTGACTTACAGAAGAGAAACTCAATTAGACACGCTGGAATCAAAAATACTTCGAATTGTCTTAGAAAGTAATGAAAAGGCTATGTTAAGATTCCTTTATTTTGGGGATTGATTTTATACTTATTCTGTACTAAATTGCTAAATTATATTGCAACATTACTATACAATACAACATTGCGTTGTTAAAACAATATTATCCTTCAAGTGAAAAATGTTAATAGTGCAAAAAAAAAAGTTTTTTCCTGGAGATTACCGAAAATATAAACACATGCACGGATTGAAAAAAAAATCTGAAATCCATTTTGTTAAGAAAAATGCACATTTTATTTGTTTAAAAAAATTAGTCCGCGGCAAATTAAAATAATAGATTTAGAGAAGTGTAGAATCAAACGGAATTTCCACCGTTATTTAGTATTCTATAAATTTCTAAATTAAGTCTGAAGCAATGAATTTATTTCGCGACTTTTAGGGTTGACTTACGTTCGCATTATTTTTTAATCTTTAAAAACATGGCGTAAGGAAAATATTATTTCAAGACTTGTGCTTGAGAGAGAGAGCGCGTCAACGCAATAATTTCCAAGCGATCTTTGCGATCGAGCTCCCATGTGCGGCATTAATTACAAACGACTGTTGCAACAACTGTATAGATTTTTTGACGCGTTCATACGGCGACATAAGTATTCAATAGGGTGGGCCGAAAAATGCAAAATTGATTTTCAATTCGCAATACCGTGGAAATGTTGAGAATTCGAGATACGAAAAATTGGGTAAAAAATGAAATAAAATTCGTTTATATCTTCCGGTTGTACATGCACTCTAAAGTTTGCCGAAATGTGGAAAAATCCACATTATTACAAAAAGTTTTTAATCAGCCTTTTCACAAATGTAATAGTTAAAATCTTATGTATTTTAATAACAAAATATAATTCTGAAATATTATTTAAATCGATCAACATCTTTCGGTCGCCCATTTTCTCTAAATGTTGGCAAGAACCACATTTTTACGCTAATCCTTCATCTTATTTAGTTTGTGAATATTTAAGTATAATAGCTTCTCATAACTTTAGAGCACATACGCGACCGGAAGATGCTGATGGATGTAAATAATATTTCAGCATTATGTTTTGTTATTATAATACATCAGAATTTCAACTAGTAATTCGTGAATTATCAAATTTTTTAAAAAAATGTAATAAAGTGCATTTGTCAACATTTCAACAAATTTTACAATCCATGCACGATCAAAAGGTATAAGGAAATTTTATTTCTTTTTTAATCCAATTTTTAGCCTCTCGAATTTGCAACTTTTCCGCAGTATTGCAAATTGAAAATCAATTTTTGCATTTTTTCGGTCCATCCTAGTATTTAATTCATTCATAAAACATTTAAAACCGTTTTGCAATCAATTTTAGTTAGAAAATTACCAAGAAATTATGGCAGAGTATTAGCAGGGCTGTCAACGCGAATGTTTTAATATTCTTTTCGCACCGTAATTTAAAAATAAATAAATTTTGCTGTATATTTATTTTGCAACTGTTGTCAAACGCTGTATGAGAAATTTTTTGTTTTTGGAAAGCGGTGTAATGTAAGATTTAAAAAAGTCACCTGCCACAGCCTTTTATAACTGATACATACTGCAGCAATCTAATCAAGATTCAGTAGTTTTCAATTAATCCTTTGAGGAGCTAGCAATTGCATCTGTGCAGTTCTGAACTCCCACCAAAAATTTGAAAAAAAAAAAAAAAAAAAAAAAAAAAGAATGTCAAAACAAGATAAAGCAATATTACGACGTTTATTTTACCCACATTAGAAAAGTAAAATCTAATAAAAATTTTCTGGCTCAAATCTTCATTAATCATAAGTGGCATATAATAGCCCGCCGTCCCTCAAGGAGTTAATGGCTCCAGTTTCTAAACGTAACATCCAGTGTTCCAATACCGCCGATTATATTGCGTCAGAAATCTTATTGAAACACATACTTTTTATAAATTTGACTTTTTTACTTTTTATTTATGAAATGTAGAGCGGCGTTCGTAAAGTAGTGGGGAATCCCTTCTGTTTTTGTATTTTAATGTACTGTATCTTTTGTACCATAGCATACTCGTTCCACAGCTGATTGTCTATTAAATCTTCATTTCTGGACACATTTACAGTATTCTGAGAAATTACATTGTTGAATGTATAAATTCCGTCATTACTTCAATGTTTGAAGCTGTTAATATGAAGAGCTGTCACATTCAACTATTTTTATATTCTGTACGCACCAGTATTTTTGTAATATAAATTTTGAAATACATTTACAGTTGACTCTCGTTAATTCGAACTCGTCGGGACCTCAAGAAATGTTCGAATTATCCGAAGTTCGAATTATGGAAAACATGCTTAATATGGTACTATTACAAAAGAATTAATGTTATAGTGTTTTTTAAACTTATTTCGTCTGTTATCATTAGAATATGACTTAATATTATATTAGAATATATGAATACATAAACTAATTAAAATATTAGAAATAAGCACGATGGAAGAAAAATTTAAAGCGTCACTGATGGACAGACGGGACTCTAAGAAAGTGCATATGAAATGCATTGTATTATATGTATACTCGTTCGGAACAATTTTCACAAAAATCAAAGAAAGTTATTCAAAGGATCTGAAATCCGAGAGAAAGAAAAGAAAAGTCTGAATTCTCGTTAGTTCGAATTAAACGAAGTCAAGAGAAAATGAGTTCGAATTAATGAAAATATTTAACGTTATTCTGCCATTGAAAATTTCGGGACTTCATGTTTAGTTCGAATTAAGCGAAGATTCGAATTATCCGATTTCGAATTAACGAGAGTCGACTGTATTTTGAAAATGTTGTCATGTAAATGTGTGTTAAAAGATTCTGTTTAGAGGGAAAGTAAACGAACTGAAAATTCAAGTTTTCAATACTGTCATGAAACTTTCCTATTAAAAATTTTTTTAATGGTATTCATCTATTTTTCCATGACTTTAGTTTGGTGAGTCATTCTTGTTTTATTGAATAATGTTTAAATATTGGTTATATATAGAATAAACGAGATAGACATAATAATAGATAGAAAACTGCCAATTTTTTTAACTATCATATTTATTCAAAGCATTCGCTTTAATAATTTTATCGATAGAAAATTGACATTTTCTGAAAGGTTGTGAGAAAAAAAGCTCTATCTCCAAAATTTTCTATATGAGATATAGGATTTCTTTTCCGATATAAGATATAGGTATCATAAAAAATAGCACTTTTTATAAATATAATATAATAATAACTATAAATAAAACGCCAAACAATTTACATTTAATGCAGTATTTTTCAAAAAGCTCCGCTTTTCTTTCTGTTCAAAACTTCAATAACCTTTCATACTAAGGAAAGAGCTTTCTCTTATTAAATTTTATATTTATATGAAGAAACGGTCTCATCATTAATCTCGTATAAGAGAATTTTCCTATTTTCATATAATTCATTTCATAGAAGCATATGTAATTGAATATCTATTTACATTGACTATTCTGGTAACGAGAATATTTGATCTTTTGAAACGTATTCTATATTACACATTAAATTGCTTTAAAAATAGCTGCTTTTAGTAATAATTTAATTGTTATAAAAATGGTAACATTATTTGTTTGTGTATCACATTATTACAAAATGCATTCTAATAAGAAAACTTTCGTATTTTTTCAAGAAAATCTAAAATGTTTCACAACTAGAAAAAATGGAAATTTTATTCAAGCTTTATAAAAATATTTCAAGCTAGAATTTTTATTTTAAATTGATCAGTATATATGTGAATACTAAGGTCAGAGACCTAGCGAAGCAGTAAGTATAGCACACAAGAACATTTGGCCTTTAGAAACAAGCCACGTGCCCAGAAATAATGCACAATCAGCAGACTCTCACGGGATACGAATGACGTATTGAAACCACTAATTGCTGAGTACAACTATGGACCCTGACAACAGCTAAAAGGATCAGAACCATTCCGGATACGATAATGAAAAGACTATACACCGAGCTCCGGCGGCAGAAATTGCCGAAGATGTTCCCAAACCCGTTTTACTTATCTGTACATTGTAAATATTAACCAATAATCAAGAGATAATTAAACCTTCTGTGTCTAAACCCCTAGACTCCATTACTGACACTTTTTTTCTTTGTATCTTGTAAACATACCATAAAATCTCCTTAAAATGACGACGTTCTATTCCAATAAAAATCGCTCCCTTAAAAAGTTCTCATAAATGTTCTCATAATGGAGGTCTTATTTATATTTAGATTTTAGTTGTTGAAAACAGGTAACGCTTGTAGCTAAAGACCTCAAAGCATTGTTCACTCAAACTCAAACTCAAACAGGTAACGATTAATGTTAATAAACTTTGTTTTTCACATTAGAGAAAAAAAATAAAAATTTAAGCATCGAAACAAAAGTTAATTACATAAGTTAATTACCGCAGTGTTTAAAAAATTAATACATTAATGGTAGTTTTGATCTTACGGTTAGTAACTGAAACTTATTAAATTAACTAACAAAAATACATAAAATTTTTTAGAATGCTATTTATGTATTATACTATCATAAGTAAAGCAAACAACTCGTTTGAATGGTTTTCTTACACCATTTTTTTATTTATATAAACACATATATGGATAATGACAAATGTGTTAAATTTGATCTACAGCATTTAGTGACTTTAGAAATATTGGCTAATATTCGGTGGGGCACTAGCTGACATCTTTGCACTGAAAAAAAATGGGTTCTCAAAATTAAGTAAAAAGTACTAAATTTTAAGTACTTCACATACTCAAAATAGCTCCGATCCAAAAGTTCTCAAAACTGAAAAACGCATGCACTCATTTTTGATTCCATGGTTGTGTTCAAATATAAATCACTATTATCTGTCCCTTGAATTTACATATTAAAGTGAAAATATGATGGTATCTTTTTCTTGCTCAAAATTACGAACAATAAACATTTAATTTATATTTATTAAGAGAAATAGCAAAATTATAAGTAAAATACCGAAATCGGACTTTTTTATGACAAAAGCATTATTTGCAAGTATGCTTTAAAATTATTTTAAAGTCCTGTGCATAATTTAATATTTATATTAATAAGCATATTTTATGCCACCATGAATGACATAAACCAATGCTGGGAACAAAATTATCGTTTGTATGGATTTGATAACCTATGCTGTTTCAAAATTGAGAAAGCAACGTTTTTATTTGTGAACCAAACATACTCAATTCGTTTATAGTACATCGAATTAATCATTTTTGAGTACTTCATTTTTTTTCAGTATGCGCCTGCCACTACCTACGGCTGTAGCGTGTACTTTTCGTATAACATTTATGACTGTCGCGCACGCTGTATAGAAATTTTTACGACTACAGCTCTGGTCAGACATTAATTAATACAGTCGAACCTCCTTAAAATGAACCTCAAGGGGAATCAAAATTTTGTTCATGTTAACAGTAATTCATGTTATCGGTATCAAATCTTTGTATTCGTCTTTATAGGGGTCAGTGAAAACAATTCATGTTAAAAGTAATTCATGTTAACGAGGTTTGACAGTATTATTAATTTCGATGTTGGTTGAGTTGATTCACTCACGGCTCACGTTCACAACACCTTGTTCATGGCATCTTAACAATTTAACTGATCAATATTTTTTAAAAAACTTTCAAATAATACTTTTTTTTTTCATGTCTTTTCCAGAACTTTTAATCTTTTGTCAACGATTTCCTGAAATAGAATTTTTGTTTAACTGAATCAGAAAAGTGCTCGGATTAAATAAAGCAAAATTTACAATAAAAATTTACTGGTGATAATAATAAATCATGAATGAGATATAGTTGTCTATACTTGGTACGTTCAAAACCTGACTGGCAAAAACACGTTGTCCGTATTACGTACGGATAAATTAGGAAAGCGGTTAATTAGCTTCAATCACCCAGTGAGGGCCGGCAGTAAATATAGTTTGAGTTCCAACCATATTTGCAGGCCTCTGTGGCACCATAAAGTTCCAAATGTCACCACCTTTTATCTCTTAGGTCTCAAACGCCATCGATTTGTCACCTTTAGTTTTATTACTGTAGTTGAGATCGTTACTTGTTAAATAATTTCATCTTATCATTAGAAATACGAAAAAAATAATTTTATCACTAATTATTATCGAATTAAATTTTGTCTCATGCCAAAGAAATCGACGTTTATTTGAAATCAGACACGCGCCATTAGTTCGACAGGATTCACTTATAATATTAAAACAATTAGAATTAGATTTTACTTCACTTCCAACGTGTACAAATTTTTCCTACCACTAAAATTGAATGAAAAAATTTGACTTATTTAAACGCTAAAATTACTTGAATTTTGATGATTCGATTAGCTATAATCTTCCATAATATTTCGGTGGTATAAAATCCATGCAAGTTGGCAGCTATGGTTTTTATAAAATAATATTTTATTATTTACCTGAAATGGTAATCTACACAACTTCAGTCTGGTACTACAGCACTGAAGATTTTGTAATTCGAAAAGGATTTTTTTTAATGCGAATTAATATATTGATATCTGTTTTAAACGTGTATCCACAAAAATCTTAATATATTAATGTACTTCTAAACATTCATACAAAAACTTACGATAAACTTTTTTGTGTTTTTCCCCCACCGCAACAAAATTGATGGATGTCATAAATTGAGAGATTGTTTGTTTACTGACTCAGATTTATTGACTCAGGAAGAAACTTTCTGCACGTCATCTCTTCAAGAAAATTTTTTTGATAATCTTGACAAAAAACGCCATCTGTTACTATTCATCTTAGACGGGAGTAGAAAGCAATCAATATTCCTTATTTTGAACAAATATTTGAGTATTATGCTACGAGACTTTATAGAAGGTCTATTTCTGGTATATAAAATAGTACACTATATGGCCAAAAATGACTGGCTACTTGCGATTTTAGACATTTTCTTAAATATCTATAAAAATGCATGAGAAATTATCCTGAAATTCTACGTGTGAAAATATAATAGTACAGGTCATACATTTCTCTGAAGATTTTTTTCAGAAACTCAATAGAGGACAGTAAAAAAAATGAAAAAGAACGAAAATCTTTTCGGTAAACCTGTCAAAACTAATGTAGCAAAAGCGCTCAAACTGTAGATTAAGTGGCTTTTTGCAATAACCTGTGCTTATTTTTATGTGAATAGCATAAATACTCGTAGAGATATTAAGGTTTTTATAAAAACAGTCAAGAATTTTTCCATGTTTTTTGCATATAATTTGCAGAGTTCCTAATATAAAATAATGTTCTTTTCTGAAAGTATGGCAACTAAGATTCTATATAACATAGACTCCATAACTACATAACATAGATTCTAGACTACATAACATAGATTCTACATAGACATTTTCTTAAATATCTATAAAAATGCATGAGAAATTATCCTGAAACTCTACGTGTGAAAATATAATATTGCAGGTCATACATTTCTCTGAAGATTTTTTTCAGAAACTCAATAGGGGACAGTAAAAAAATTGAAAAAGAACGAAAAAAATTTCGGTAAACCTGTCAAAACTAATGTAGCAAAAGCGCTCAAACTGTAGATTAAGTGGCTTTTTGCAATAACCTGTGCTTATTTTTATGTGAATAGCATATATACTCGTAGAGATATTAAGGTTTTTATAAAAACAGTCACGAATTTTTCCATGTTTTTTGCATATAATTTGCAGAGTTCCTAATATAAAATAATGTTCTTTTCTGAAAGTATGGCAACTAAGATTCTACATAATACCTTGTATTAAGAATTAAAAAATAATAAAAATTGTATGTAAAATGAGCAGGTTTACTAGATTCTTTTTAACAACGTATGCGTCAACGAAATCAAAATTTCATTTGCATATTGTACTAGTGAAATACATAGAGCAACTTTTGTAAAAATTTCAAAAACATACCTTGAAAATTCTGAAAGTGGTCGTCTATAGAATAAGGTGAAAATCCGTTGTTCCCAAAATGAAGCAAAAGGATTAGGAGATGTATCCATATAGCCATTCATTGTTGTCAATATAGAATACACAATATGGCACATTCTACTAAATTTGGATCAACAGTTTCTCATTAACCATTAACGCTGAAGCAAACTTCCACCATTAAATTTAAATAGAAAATTTTGTTATATTTAAGCCCCTAATTCTGGGAAATATTTTTCTCTAATAAGGTAAAGTTTTCTATTTAATTTTACTGGTGGCATTTGGCCAGATATTACAATGTTTTTCATTAGCACTGATAGGAAGCTTTGTCACAATATGGCCGAAACGCGGATTTAACTATCGGACGAAGTAAACTTTCACCAGTAAAAGTGAATATCTCTTTTTGCCATTGTTTATGAGTGAAAATTTTCATTAATAAAGCGTTTAAATAAAAATAAGGTTTCTATTTAAGTTTATTGGTGGCAATTAGTCCTGTCGGTAATCTATTTATGAGAAAGCGGTTACAGTTAAAGCTTTACTATTTTATAGATATATCTGTTCCTCCTTATTAATAGTTCCATGATTGAAAGATGCAGAATTGTTTTCTAGGACTTCCGTTTTCGGATGAAATGAAGGTAAATATGCAAAAGAAAATAAAAAATAACCGTTAGGAGAACATGTATGTTATTAACCCCTTTGGGACGAATGACCAGTATATGAGCTGAATAAGAAAACATGTAACATAAAATGATTCAAATTTTTTGAATTTTTAACTATCGGCCTAAATAGTAGAACTGAAAGATTATGGTGCTAAATGTTTATGGACCCAAAAGATTAGGATGCTAGAAGCTTTTAAAATAACATATTTTTAGCTCTTCGGATGATTATATGTATATTTTTTTACTTTATTCGAAATTTGTTTTCTTTGTGTTTTGCTACACTTTTCTATTTTAGGTAAACTGGTGAAACTTTTAAAAATTGAACACCTAACTTGTTTCTTTAAAACTATGTAACATTATAGGTGAAAGTGAAAAAAGTTTTTAAAATACTGAAGTTAAGTTTTTTAATAAAGTATTTTTTATTTTATTTCTTTTAAGAAAAGATAAATCGTTTTTTATCAGTTTTATATAGTATATTTTTTGACATCAGAACAAATTTTACAGTTATATAATCACCGTTTTTTTTTTTTTTTTTTTTTTTTTTTTTTTTAGAAAAATGTATTAAACAGACATATTGTTCAAAAAATATATATAAACAGTTATTTAGTTCTTGAAAAACTACATTATCCATAATATTAATTTCTTTTTATTTATATACGGGCTAATTCTTAGGGATGAGCAACCCATATCTATACCGCAAATAGTGCTTAAAACTTTTGTTTACCCTACCAGTAAAATTTTACTGTAAAATTTGACTTATTTAAGCGGAAATTTTCGCGATTTAGTAAGGCACAAATTTTTGTTTTTAAAAACCGGTGACGAAGTACTTAAATTTTCGTAAAAGGATCCCGTCCTGAAGGAGACAATGTGCATATTTACTGAAAAAAAAGTTTCATTTCTTTGTCTATGTTTAAGTAAAATACTTCACATTAAATATTTCGCAAAAACTGCGGCATTTTACTTGTCGAGATGTCCTTCTATGTATCCTTAACGTCTTAGAATCGTTCATTATTCTCACAAAATATTTTCTACTGTAAAATGTACATTATTTAATCGCAGCATTTTTGCAATCAATTACAGAAAAAAAAATTTGGAAAAAAAAAAAAAACGGTGGTTACAGATTAAAAACTAAGCGAAAGTCTCTCGTCGTCAAGGGGTTAATGACACCAAACTTGTTTATCTCAATTATTTAAAATGTACTTGAATAAATTAAATTGAACCCATTGTTCCAAACCTCAAATTTATATTTTCTGTGTCAGTAACTAATCTAAAATTATTCAAAAATTTTAATTTGTTCAACTTACATATTCTCAAGAATATATTGATTTATTTATGGATTACCTTATTTAAAGTTTATTTTTAAAACGAAAAAAAAAAATCTTTTAAGCATATATCTCCATTCGTAAAATTATTGTAAGAATACACAAAAGAAAAAAATTAAAATAACTTCTATCAAAAATTCTTTTCTATTGTGCTGGAACTTTGCAATAAATAAAAAAAAGAAATACTTAATGCAAAACTATTCTACAAGATGTTTTTTCCTGTTTATGCTTTATTGGATTTGTTGTTTTGTGTTCTTTTGCATCGGTATCTGATTTAAACCTTTTATACGTTTAGTTCGTTTTATTTAACTATCTAACAATAAAAATCTTTTAAATCTCTCCCTCGAGACGTAAAGAAGCTTATAGATTTTGTTCTCAACATAAAGAAGGATATCATAAAAGATATTTCTTCTTTTTAAAAATAATCTTAAAGTGTGAAATTGGTTTTTACAGCTTTTGATCCTATCAAGATCAGGTGTAGTATGAAAGATAAAAAAATCCTTTTTTTTTTAACTCTGAAATTACGTTAATTATTTAATTTCTGAATAGAAAAAAAACTAAAATTTCTGAATAGAAATTAAATTTTATAGCTCATAATTGATATAAAATTTGACTAATAGTACGTATTTTTAAAAATAACAAAAAGGAAATTATGGATAAATAATTTATAAAAACAATGTATTAAAATTACTTCAAAATATCAACGTACTCAACATTTATTATCAGTGATAAAAGTAACTTTTAAAAAACAAACAATTCCCTTTTTTCCCCGTTTTCAACACGCTTCATTACATCCGACTGCAAAATTCATGAAAATAAAATAATTTAAAAAAAATCATAAATTGAATTACTTGTAAACAAAAACAAAAGTCACGCGAAGGCAGTCAACATCACGTTTAGCAAATATTGAGAATAATAAAAAAATATAATTTTAAATAATTTATAATTTACATACAATCTTACTTTTATTAGAGATCAACGAAAACATACATATATATATATATATATACTATATTACCATTAATTGTAAAACAATATATATCAATAAAACATGAAAAAATGAATTAAAAGAAATATATTCTAAATTTGCAGAACCATAATACATTTTCAGACCCCATAAATGTATATAACCATTAAATTTAATACAGATTACCACATTAAAACATACAAAAAAAGCAATATAATCGAAATTTGTAGAATCAAAGTAGAATCTATAGGCCCACAAATACTTTGGAACTATAAATAATGTGTGTGGTTTCATCTTCGTATTAGCCATAAAATAACAAAATAATGCGAATTTGGGGCTACCAACACACATAAAAAAAGAAAATAAATGCAGAAAAACATTAAAAACAAATCATAATAACATTACTAAAATGGAGATAAAAGGAAAAAAAAACATACTAAACACCATAGTTACCCTTAAAATGATATAGCAAAAAATAGACTGTTATGATTATAAATTAATTAAATGCATTATATGTCTATTGGAAGATTCCTTGAGCATATTCTCTCAGTAGATATATAAGTAAAATCTAAATGATTTATTTATTGAAAAATTTTATAAAAAATAAGTAATTGATTTATTAAATATTAAGAATATGTAAAATGTAATATGGATACATCATTATAATGATTCCTATAATTACTTGTATCCGATAATAAAATCTCAATAATTAAGTAATTCTTATATCATATCGTAATTAATTAAAAAGTAAACACTATAATGCTAATTAATTGTTTTGTTAACTAATATCATAATTTTTAGATAATTAAAATGAAAAAAAGGGGGGAAAATAACAAAAATAAAAATTGAAATTAATTACATTTAATTTGACAATACAGTGAAACCTCCAAATAAAGGACACTCCGAATAAGGGACACCTCTATATAAGGGACTAAAGTTCTGGTCCCATAGCTGCCCCTTATTTGAAAGTGTCAGCGAAATAAAAACTCCGAATAAGGGACACTTCTATTTAAGGGACAAATTTTCCGGTACCGTAGGTGTCCTTTATTCGGAGGTTTCACTGTACTAACATAAACTCAATATGGTAATAAAAGAAAAAAGAAGGAATACAATAGATAATTAATATATGCATTTTATACACATAAAAATAATATTTTAGATATTTTCCGAATTGTTAAAAGTTAGATTCAAGTTAATCATTAACATTAATTATCAGATTATATTAATAGATTTAATTAATATACGATTATTCATGCATGTCTATCAACTCATCATTCAGAATAAAACATGTTATGGCGATGTAGAAAATGGCTCACCCCCCCCCCTCAGTTATATATATATATATATATATATATATATATATATATATATACATACATATGAATGAAATGTAAAAAATATTTTTACTACTTTCAGTTATTAAATTTATTTCAATATTTTGCATCTAGATTCAGTACACCAAATACGTATCGCGAACAGGAGAACTCGGTTTAGACATCTTGATATTATTAAATAAAATTTCACATAAATATTTTTATTACAGTTTGAAAGAAACATCATTCATTTACCAGATCTTTTTCAGTTATTCAAAACTTATCATTATTTTTTAATTTTTTTAATATTCCGTAAATCTGGATTACTTTGATTCATAGATAAAAAAAATTCAATTATCTTAGTACAGAAATCTGTAACTATAATCTGTAATCTTCTAAAAATTTATCTGTAACTTGGCTTGCACTTACATAAAAATTTTGAAGCAGCCCAGTTTCCGAAAAAATTCTTTCTAGTTTTTTTATTCACAGTGAAAACGTGTGTCAATTACATGAAATTTTGTTGTAGTTGTTATATAAAATATTTTAGGTATTCCAGTTTCCTTGAAAACGATTTGTAGCTTAATATAATTTTTTACAGTATATTTGTTCCTGTTTTCAAGGTGGTATTACGTCGCCAATGAAACTGATGAAGAAAAGCAAGTTTTAACTAGACACTATGTGTACTTACATGGTATCTAATGGTGCTTTTAAGAAATGTTTGTATTTAACTATGTTTAACATCAGATTTTAAAACTAAGATGATGTTTAACATCAGATTTTAAAAGTCACGTTTAATCACATGAACATTTAACTCTATTGGTGAACCGTGCGCGTTTTAAAAGTTAGAAAAATGTATTTATCCACATTAATTTGCCAAACTTTCACAAGGCTATAAAAGAAAGATTTCAGCAATTGCTCCTTATACAAACAGGAATGGGATTTCTACTCTTTCGCACAATATAATTTTGTTAGAGTAAATTTTATTTTATTTAGTCCGAACATTTTTGCGATTTAAGAGAACAATATTTTCTCTAACGAAATATTAGAGTGCATAAAAGCGGAAATCTCACCCCTGTAAAAAGACTGGTCAGAGGTCGGAATCTGGAATCGCACTATTAGCACTAGAACTGCCGTGAGTGTTCATTTTGGCCGTCAGCATATGAATATATTTCGGTTAAAACCAGAAATTTCATTATAAAATAAGTTTAACAAATGCACTGGAGGAAAACGCTAAATTAAAAAAAAAATTAAACTGTTTTAAATCAAAATTCTGCTGTGAAATATTTTTATAAAATTTAATTAAAATTTCCGACTTTTAGTAGTAAAGTAATGGAGTTTTTATTGGTGATATGATTGAACAAGCATGTTAAAGAATCAAGCAATATTTTTATTTTAGACATTTTTCATTTATCACTGAAATATCTAAATTACAATTATTCATACTCTAAATAAAAAGGAGTGACTATTCACTCCGGAGGAGTGAATACTCACTCTATCGCAGACTTAAAATATGCCCAACCTCTTTAGAGTGAGTATTCACTTTGGGCAAAAATGGAATTGTTGACTCTTTCAAAAAGTGAATACTCACTCCTACGAAGTGAATATTCACTCTAAACGGTTGTGAATAACGACTCTTTCGAAGGAGTGACTATTCACTTTAGCCAAAGGAGTGCGTTTTTTCACTCCTAGTAGGAGTGGATAGTAACTCTTGCGTAGGAGTGAATAGTTACTCTTTGATAAGAGTGAATAGTCACTGTTTTGTAGGAGTGAATGTTCTATTTTTAATTAAGTTAATTCTCAATTTAATTTAAATGCTTTAAGTGACAAATTAAAATAACATTAAAAGATTATAGCTTGACATGTTTCATTGTTCTTACGGCAACATTTTCAAAAGCAAATAAAATGATAAAAAGGAATTTCCCGAAATAAACAGAAAAAAAACACAAATCACGTGCACATGAGCATACAAAAATAAACTGGAAATAAAAATGAATAAAAATAATTGTGAGCGTGACATATTACAAATTATTGTCTTAAAAATCTTTGAAGCATTTCTTTCCATATTTTAGGTAGTTTCATGGAGGCAAATTCATTGCAAATATTATCTTTACGTATGAAGATTTCTATTGATTCTCTTATGATTGATGGAAAATATGATTTAGAAGGGTATATTATTCTGCTATTTTTAAAATCTATTTGTAATGGTTCTTTGCTATATAATCTTGAGAGAGCTGTAGTTTTAATATTGTATTTGATGTCTGCTATATGTTCTTTAATTCTAGTTTTGAGTCTCTATTTTTTTTTCTGTTTATTTCGGGAAATTCCTTTTTATCATTTTATTTGCTTTTGAAAATGTTGCCGTAAGAGCAATGAAACATGTCAAGCTATAATCTTTTTATGTTATTTTAATTTATCACTTAAAGCATTTAAATTAAATTGATATTTTAAAGCGATGTTTATATTATATGTAAGTTAATTCTTTTCCTTATGTTAGTTTATGATTTTTATGGGAATTGTAAAAAAATACTTTATTGACAGTATTAGTTTAATTCATAGATTTTAACATTGATTGAAATTTCAAGGAAAATCCTATTTAAAGTTACCTATGTATTAAATTATATTACTTACAGAAATAAACTAAAATATTTTATTTCAAACTTATACCTTATGTTACTTTCATTGTAGTGTTGAATTCAGGAGGTGGCCCGGGGGGGGGGCATTCCCTTTGGAGCAATGAGTTGTCCCCCCTCCAGAGAATTTGAAATTTCTTGTTTTTAATGGTCAAAAAGTTTTATTTCCCCCCCGGAACTCCATGATGACCCTCCATCGGAGATATACAAATCCCTCCCGGAGAAAAATGTCTGAATTACACATTGTTTTCATTGGAAGCCCTATAGGTACATGATAGTTTTAAAATGCCCGTAAAGACAAGTATTAAACCAAAATCTTCATCAATAATCGTTATTATTTCCTTATGCCTTTTATTCATGCGTAATTAAAATTTTATTGCTGCCCCCCCCCCCTTGAAAAAATGAGATTTTCTTTTTCAATGGTAAAAAAGTGCAATTTCCCGCCGGAACTCTATAATCCCCCTCCCCCGGAGCAACAAAAATTCTTCCCGGAGAAAAATTTCCCCGTGCGCGCCATATTTAATTATAACTTTTTATTCCCGCTATATATCGAATTTTATGAAAATCAGTTAAAAAGATTTCGTATGTTTTATAGGAAAAGTTTATAAAAACATTAAAAATATAATTATTTTTCATAGTTGAATATTAAGCAACAACAAACTATAACAAATGAACAGTATTAGATTTAGCAAGGTCTCAAAAATCTTGTCATATGTTATAAGAAATTCCTTTTATTTTATAAATTTGCCAAATCTTAAATCTGGAAACATTAGTATATAGATTTAGGATTTTAAATGCATAATAATTTAAAACATTATTAGTAATAACGAAATATCTTTCAAAAGAGTCACTTATTTAACTCCAAACACATTACTTCACACATTATTTAACTTCAAATTAAAATGTTAATAAAAGGTGAAAATCCGAAAAAAATCTCCACAGTAGAAACTAATTCAATCTTTTAAGTAACTAAAGTTGATGTTTACATTTACTGTAAATGGACTTTGAATCAGCCCTTTTCGTTAATTTTCAAACGACGGCAGACAGATATTTTACATCACACATCAGTTTGGAATAGGAAATTAATTACTTCTGAAAACATTCCTGATTGATTGTTTCCTATATAACATAACTAAATAACTGAAAATCATGACATTCAAATTCTACCAGAATAAAATGTTAAAATTAAATACGACTTACCCTTAAATTCCAGAAGTCATAAGAATAATAGTATCCAAAGATTAGTGGAGGATATATGGGAGTACACGCCGTGTACTATCTGAATATTTTAAGGACGTTACGTATATCCTGTGTTTCTAGAATTAAGTATTAGTTTATTATTGCTATCCAACGTTTACGATGATTGTATGTGTATCCTCTGCTTATAGTTTCTGCATTTTTTATGATCTCAATGTACAACGCAAGTACAACGCTGATAGTACACTATCTACCAAAAAGTATTTGTACACTTTCAGTTTTTGACATTTTGTCAAATATTTAAAAATATACTGGTCGGATTCTTCTGGAACTTCAGAAATATAAAGATTATGTTTCACTTTATATTTATTTACATTCATTTGTTAAGCGGGTAATTAGGGGGCCGGTAAAAAAACAAAGAATAATAGAAATATTTGGGATCGCCCTGTACATGAAAATGCACGAAACGACTTATCGCTTTAGAATACAAATATATGAATACAGTAGAATATGTACACTAATTTTTGTGAGAATAGCATGTATATTTATGTCGATAGAGCGATTTTTTTGAAAAATTCAAAAAATTCTGGTATGTTTTTTGTTTATATCATAGAGGGTTTTTGACCAAATTTAACGCATATTTCAGAAAAATTGGCAAAATCTATTAAAAAAAATATAGCGCAATTGGAATATAAATATATTTAATACTTTATGAAATATGAGTAGTTTTATGAAATAATTTTTATCTGCGCATGCGCGAACGATAAAAACAATTCTTTTACATCATTTAATAGTCAATTCTATGGAGTAACTTATAAAAAAAATCCAATCAAATATCGTGAAAATTCAAAAAGATATCATTATTATAAGTAAGCTGTTTTTACATTGCTCTCTAAAAACGGCTGAATGATAAGGGATTCTCCACAAATTGATATTTTTTATTAACTGACTTTTAGGAAAAAATTAGTACTATTTAATGAATACAATATTGCTGCTAATAAGTATCTTGACACCTGTGATAGAAAAGGAAAAGGGCTTTTATACTTTTCCATCACAGATGTCAAGATACTTATTAACAGAAATATTGTATTAGATATTGTATACATTAAATACTAATTTTTTCCTAAAAGTCAGTCAATATAAAATGTCAATTTGTGGAGAATCCCTTATCATTCAGCCGTTTTTAGAGAGCAATGTAAAAACAGCTTACTTATAATAATGATATCTTTTTGAATTTTCACGATATTTCATTGGATTTTTTTTATAAGTTACTCCATAGAATTGACTATTAAATGATGTAAAATAATTGTTTTTATCGTTCGCGCATGCGCAGATAAAAATTATTTCATAAAACTACTCATATTTCATAAAATATTTAATATATTTATATTCCAATTGCGCTACATTTTTTCTACTGCATTTTGCCAATTTTTCTGAAATTTGCGTTAAATTTGGTCAAAAACCCAGCATGATATAAACAAAAAACATACCAGAATTTTTTGAATTTTTCAAAAAAATCGCTCTATCGCCATAAATATACATGCTATTCTCACAAAAATTAGTCTACATATTCTACTGTATTCATATATTTGTATTCTAAAGCGATAAGTCGTTTCGTGCATTTTCATGTACAGGGCGATCCCAAATATTTCTATTATTCTTTGTTTTTTTGTCGGCCCCCTAATTACCCGCTTAACAAATGAATGTAAATAAATATAAAGTGAAACATAATCTTTATATTTCTGAAGTTCCAGAAGAATCCGACCAGTATATTTTTAAATATTTGACAAAATGTCAAAAACTGAAAGTGTACAAATACTTTTTGGTAGATAGTGTATATCATTTCGTTTCATTATTAAAAGGCGAAAGAAGAACGACTTTGAGGAAGAAACGGTTTGAAAATGGCGGATAATTATCTTATATCTCGCACAAAGTATTGTAGACAAGACTAGAACAAGACTCTTCTGATTAGCTGATGATTACGTAATGCATACGTAACTCTCACTACGTCATAAGTCACTCTTTTAAGAGTCACATTTTCTGTTTTAAAAAGAATGCGCTTTAATTTCAAAGTATAATTTGAAAGGTTAAATTTTGAAATATAGTTTTGAAAACTGAAAATCCGAGTCGTGCGACGCGACCGGACGAAAAGGGGGGGGGGGTGGGGGTGGCGAAGGGGGCAGTTGCCCCGGTCGCGGAAAATGAGGGGCGTAAAATTTATAGAACCAACCTCATTTGTTTCTTCTTTTCTTGTAAAAAAAATTAGTTAGGGGTTTTTATGAGAAAAAATATGCATTCTCAAAATGACATATGACTTCTTTCTTGGAATCCACAAGAGGTCAGTTGCAAGTTGTTATACTTTACTGTAGATACATTTATTCCACATCTGTTTTCCAAACACCCTTTGCCTAAATATAAGCGCCTAATAAATATTTGCCTAAATATAATATATTTTATCTTATATTATTTATTTGTTAAAATTAAAGTTGCAAAGTAAATGTGAAATATGCATTCAACAGAATTTTTTTTTTTGTTTCCACACTTTCAATTTTATGACGCATGTCACAAAAAGACAAGACGGGGGGGGGATGCCAAATTGAAACTTTATCGCGGTGCAGTTTTCTCTTCGCATGTTGCTGCTAAAAAAGACCACATTTTGCTGCTTCTTATTATTTTACTCCTATATTTGTTCAAAGTTGAACGGGAATTTTTAAAAGTTTATAATGCTGTATTTCACTTTCATCATTAAAATGACTCTCTCACTCTCGATAATGGAGTGAGGCAGTCACTCTCATCAGTGGAGTGACTCCTCTCACTCTTGATTATGGAGTGAGATAATTCACTCCTTTCTATATAGTGGAAAATTCCACTCTTTAAGGAGTGTATTTTTACAAAAGTCACTCCAAAAAGAGTGAAAATGTCTCTCACTCTACCATAGAGTGAGCTTTTCACTCCTTCCGAGACTCGTTTGTCATTTTAGAGAGTCGTTTGTGATTTTGACGAGAGCAGACGTACTTTTTCGCTGCTCCGTTTGTTTTATGCGCTTAGCGCCTACAGTTCGTATTGGATATAGGTGTTTTGACAACTTTATTAGCTGCACAGACAGCAATGTTTGAACTATTATTTGGAATTTAAGATGGCTATTCCCTACTTGTCATGGGTACCAGAAGACCTTTTCACAGAAGCTAAGGCACTTCGTGCCTCCCTGTTTGCTGGTGGAACCCAAGCATCCGATTTGGATAGTTCCAAGAAAAATGTGCTACTGGAGTACTACCGTGCCGCTGAGCAGCATGCCAACCTAGAAGTTGATATCCTCAATCAACGAATATCCAAAGCGTCTACTTCAGCCGCCAAAACCCAGTTTGAGCTGCTGAAAGCTGCTACACTTGATAAAATGCAAGCATTGGAGCAGGAGATCGAAACGAGCCTAAAGGTGAGTGGTTTATCTTTACTACATGATTTTCCTGTTGAGCAGGTCTCACGCCCCCCTCCTAGCAAGGAAAATTCTATGTTGGTCGATGACCCACCCAGCGGTGCACTGCCCACCTCCAACAAAAGGAGGCTTGATAATACCGATTTTGATGACTGGGAGACAGTCGAAAAAAAGAAAAATAACAATTCTTCTAAATTGGCTAAACAATTGTCTAACAAACCCAAAAAGAGAGAATCCCCCCTTTTTTCATTGAACCAATTAAACATTGGAACAACTTACTGATTCTTCTTGAGAAAAATGCACCATCGATCCGCTCAGTTATGAGCAAAAATTACATCAGAGTGTCAGTTGACACCGAATTCGAATATAGAAACGTACAAAGATCTTTAGACGGGGAAAGGATCCATTATCGTAGCTTCCTTCTCGAAAATGAGAAAAATTTCAAATTTGTTCTCCGTGGGCTGCCAGCAAATGCTGGCATTAAACTCATACAAAAAGCTTTAGAAATAACTGAACTAAATAACTTAAGCATTACCCAAATGTACAGGGATAATACTAAAAACCGCGTTGCCCTCCCACTTTTCTTAATTCAAGTGCCTAGGCAAAAACAAAATATCGATGCAATCTTCCAAATTACTGAAATCTTGGGGTTGCAGGTAAAGTTTGAAAAGTACCGTGGTAGGAAGGCCCCGATACAGTGTCACAATTGCCAGGGGTACTTTCATTCCGCGGCAGTTTGCCACATACCTCCGGCATGTGCCAAATGTGCTCAAGCACATAAGTCAAGCGCATGCCCAAAAACTTACGATGAACCCTGCAAGTGTGTTCACTGTGGGGGATCCCACCCTGCGAAATAGCGGCTTTGCCCTAAATTCCCAGGAAATCAATCAAACAAATTTCCTACAAATCAAAAACTTGCCAATCAAAAAGTTGTACATCAAGCTAATATTCAAAAACCTATTTTAAACAGCGCAGCACCCTTTCCCCGAAAAAATGTGGTTAAAGCAGTCTCGTTCGCGAGTGCTGCAACCAGCGCAGTTGCTAAATCCCCTGTTGCCACCTCTGTGGCAAGCCAAATTAAATTGGCCCCTCAAAAAAGTGCACTTTCGGACGCCGCTTTCCTTAGCCAAATTCTAAAATTTGAAAACACATTTGGCAAAGAGGTTGTCTTAGCAACCTTTCAAAAAAGTCTACCTGCCCTCCGTACTGCACCTACGGACATTGACATAATTTTCATTATTTGCAATAACCTACCCAGTCTCTCTGGGTAGGTTTTTCTGTCTTTTTTCTTTTCCTCCCCGATCCCCCCCTCTCCGGCACATTCCCAGCTTCAAGCTTGAGGTTTTTAACTGTTGGTTTATGGAATGCCAACGGGCTTCGATCGAAAGCCAATGAGTTTAAAGATTTTGTTTATAACAGTGACTTAGACATCATTTTAGTCTCTGAGACTCATTTCACCCAGGGAAACTGTACGAGGGTCGCCAATTACGAGTTATTCCATGAAAACAGACCTCCGAACGCCACCCTCCCCTCCGGTGGCACCGCGGTGTACGTTGAATCTGGGCTCAATGCTTCTCTCGCTAAAATCCCCCATTTCGACTGCATTAAAGCCACTCCAATTGTTCTTGATTTTCCCTAGATACTCCATTTTAGACCCATTTCTCTTCTATCCTGCATTTCAAAAGTCTATGAATACGTACTTTCAAACCGTCTGAAAGAGTTCGTTACCACCAATTCGATAATCATCCCTGAACAGTTTGGGTTTCAATCTAAACTTTCTACGAACCACCAGCTTTGGAGGGTAACCGAACTCATTCACGAGAGTTTCCTTAACAAACAAAAAACTGGTGCTGTATTCATAGACATCGCTAAAGCTTTCGATAGAGTTTGCCATGACGCTCTAATTTATAAACTAATTACTCTTAAAGTTCCACCTCAACTTATCCTTATTATTTATAAATACCTAAAAAATAGATCCTTTTCTGTAAGAGTACATCACTCTATTTCCTCTTTCCTTAATTTCGAGGCTGGAATTCCACAAGGAGGACTCCTAAGTACTTGGCTCTTCAACATATATATCAACGATATTCCAAAGATTCCCCGCATCCTCTTAGCATTATATGCGGATGACACGGCCATACTCTTCAGAAACACATCACTAAACATTGTGATTAAACAACTCCAATCCAATCTTCAGGCCCTTTCTATTTGGTTGCGTAGGTTGCGCATAAAAGTAAATCCGTCGAAAAGTGCTGCTATGATCTTCTCTAGAAGATCTATTATCCCAGACATTAATCTCACTTTAAATAACGAAGATATACCCTGGGTCACTAACTATAAATACTTAGGAATTTACCTAGATTCTAAATTAAATTGGTCTAAACAGATTACCGATGCTAAATCAAAATCTGTGGCGGCCAAAGCCTCCCTTAAATCCCTTTTAGCTAGGCATAGCTGTCTGTCGCTTCCTAATAAATTACTGTTATACAAATCTTTCATCAGATCCACCATGACTTACGGGTCAGTTGTTTGGGGATCTGTGTGTGAAACTCAACTTCAAAAACTTCAAACCGTTCAAAATACCATTCTTAGACAGTTTGTTACGGCAACTACGTTCATTCGGAACGATTCATACATAATGATCTCAAAATTCGGCCGATTTCGCAAGTTATTAAAAAACTTGCACAAAACTTTCATAGAGATCGTATTCTAATACCCAACGATGCGTTGCGATCTATAAAACCATACAATACTAACAATAATGTTGGTAAAAAAAGACCGCTTTTTATCTTGAGTAGATATGATGGTTTTGCCCCCCCCCCCTTCTGAAAAAAGGCGGCACGAGCCACCTTAAACGCATAGTTGCGGTTCTTCCAAATTTCTAACTTTGATATATTTTCCCTCTTTTTAATTAAAATCTATCCTACATCTTTTTATCAAATCGACATCGTTCCTGCCTTTGCATTTGGCTTCGGAAATTATCCACATTCCGTTAAAAATTGACTAATTTATTTAAACTGTTAAATTTTTCACTTTTTCCCCCTTTTTTAATCTTGTTTCTTCTTTCCAGTAGGAAAATGAAGCATAATCTTTTCAAAACAATCGCTTTTCCTTCTCGGACGATTGTCGTTTTCAAGGTTGCGAACGGATGAATTTCATTGGTCGCCTGCTTGAATCTCATTGGCTGATCAAGTTGTTCACAGTATCCCCTTGCTTTTTCTATGGATTTCTTTGCAATTTTTTATTTAATGATATTTTTATTATTTTTTATCAGTTATTCTTACTAAATTTAATAAATTTTTATATATTTTTGAATCTTTTTCGATTTTTCCCTAAAATATTTTAGGATCTTATCTAATTTAGATTTAAAAAAAAATGTATGGCCCTGGCCTTTCGAGACCGCTTTACCCTATGACTCATTCGACCATCCCAATGCTCCGGAATTTCTTGAAATTCCATTTTTACTTGCTTAACATCTATGCAATCAAATATTCGATTCATCGACTTCGATGGAAGGTAAACTGAAGCAAGACGACTCCAGTAGGCACTTCTAATCCACTGCATTGGTTCACTCCTTCCACTTTTCGAGTGCAAGTTGCATGAAAAAGGAATTATTTTCATTATATCATATTAGTTTAAAACATGTTACAAGCTAATTTATTGAGGATAACTCCAAAATAGGATCTCAATTTTGAATTTTTTGTACTTTCTTTGCTGCATATTACATGTGATTGATGTAAATTGCATTTCATTTCTTTCACATTACACTTTGAGGATGTTGAAAATGGATATCGCTTTCAGTTGCACGCTGATGCACGGAAAAAAGTTTTTCTCCTTCAATTTTCGATAAAACTTCTTGTCGAATCATTGGCCCACTGCATTTGTTACAACATATTTCAAAACGGATAATTAAAGAAAAATAAAAAGATGCGTTCAGCTTTCTATGATGGATGTATTTTCAATGATGCAAGTTTATGTGATTTGCGTCGAATGCATTTTATTTTCTCACACCACAGTATTTACATGTATATGAATGGCAGCTGATTCCCTGCCATTCCCTATAAAAATGTTTTTCTGTGTCACTGGTTCATAGTACCTGTAACAAAATACTTTAAACTGTTATATGATACACCACAGAGGATAATTTCAAAACGAGTCTTAGTTTTGTATGGTTGTATTTCCTGTGCTGCACGTTATATGTGTTTGGTTTTTAATTATTGCACATTTTTCAATGTTTTTTTTTCTTTCTTTTTTTTTTTTTTTTTTTAATAAAACGTATTTAGAACTTTAATACTTTTCGGTTAATACAGTCGAACCTCATTAAGGCGAACACTGAAGAAGAACTTATTTTTTGTTCATGTAAATAATAGTTCGTGTTATCTAAATTTAAATACATTACATACACACACATTACTTAACAGGGAAATCGGAAACAGTTCGTGATAAAAGTAATTCGCGCTAAGTGTGTTAGTATTAAAACGGTTTGAATGTATTATCAACACCCCAAAGAACTTTTTGATCGCATGGTTTCTCTTCCATTATTTCACATGAAAACAATTAATTTATATGAGATTAAACCTAACAATTTAATTAAGGAGCAGATAGGGTGACTATTTTTTATTCCATCATACTACAATTATCAAATATTTCTTTCCTCTAGATTTCACTTGAAGTATAAGTGTGTATCAGACTAAAAGTGTAGTGTTATAACAGACTGTTAAAATTATACGCCAGAGATTAGTTTACATAAAATTGTGTGAATAGAATAAATAATATATGCTGTAATTTGTATGTCTCAAGCCATAAATAAACAATTAACATTACAAAATAAAATGTAATTTATTATAATATAGCAAGAAATACATGAAGTATTACATATTTTTCTTTTTTATACATAGAAAAAAAAATGAAAAATTTCAATGTATGCTGCTTTGACATTTAATTTTTATTAAGCAAAGATATCTTCTTTTATTAAAACAATAATAATAGTAATAAAGTAAAATAAAATAAATAATATGAGATAGAGACGATCTAAAGAAACTGAATGGGCTCTACTAATTTTAAATGTATAACTATAGTAGTAATAATATATAATAGTATTAATATATATATTACTACTATTAATATATCTTTTACGATATAAGTCTTTTATACAGATAAATCGATAAAAGTTTCTTTATTATAGTTAATGGAACGAAATGGTGGCTTTCTTTTTGAAAAAAGTCATGATTAATCTAAAGAACATATTGTTCATAAGCTGTAATTAACAGATTAATGTTTTTCTTCAGTATTTTTTTCTCGAGGCAGTATTATATTTTTCTTAAAAGTTAGACGTGTATGTATTTTTAAAAAATAATTTTACAATTATTATTATTGGATAGTAGCTGTAGAACTTTTCTTCTTAAAAAAATTTCTAGTGTAAGTAATAATGTATCAAGTAAAAGTTGTTGCATGTGTGTGTTTCTGCTGCTAAAGTTTTATAATTTCTTTCTAAAAATGATAATTAGCAAATGATAAATGTGTCCAATGCTTTTTATTATTTTTAGATGAAAATTTCTGTAAAAATATATTATATGAACAGAAAAATTTTCCTTTTGGCAAAAGGTGGTATTAATTCCTCCAGATCGAGTATCATTTAAAGAAATTTAAGTTTTCAATACCAGTAATTTTTTAAAGGTATTTCCCTCCTTTTTTAACATTTTAACGTTTTCAGTATTATAGCACAATTAAACAAAACAGCATTTTCCCCTTATGTAATATATGCTTGCCTGGCAATATAAAAGGCGAATATTAAATCACATAAATTTTATTATTCAAACAACTGTTCCGGTGAAGTTAAAATTATTTTCAAAGTTAGAACACCAGAATATTCGAATTCCAAGCATACCGGCTTCGGTAGCATATAGCATACCTTCCTCAGTGCTAAAGATAGTGGAGATTTGCTCATATATATATAGGGAGGATGCGGATTCAAGCGATAAGTTTCTTGACCAATAGAAAAACAGAGGATCCTAGGCAACAGCCAATAGGAAAACAGGGAACAGCTAATAGGAAAATTGGGTGGAAATTCATGGGGCATTTACAATATTAATTGTCAGTGTGGTCTTTCTTACATGGGTCAAACCAAACGCAGTCTAAAATTTCGTATTAAAGAACATAAGCAATATATTGAAAAACAAGAAATCAAGAAATCCTCAATCGCAAAACATTGCTGGGAGACGAGTCATGCTTTTGACTTCAATTCGGTTAAGATACTAACTAAACCTACTTCTATACAAGAACTTAACTTCCTTGAAGTTTTCCATATCCATAAAAATCTTGCTAATCTCGTTAATTGTGATTTTGCTATTCCACCATTATCAGACTGTTGGAAATATTACATTAAAACTAATTTTTCTTAATCTTTTAATGCAATTCTCGCAATAGCTTTTCCTTTTTCCACCCAATTTTCCAATTAGCTGTTCCCTGTTTTCCTATTGGCTGTTGCCTAGGATCCTCTGTTTTCCTATTGGTCAAGAAACTTATCGGTTGAATCCCCATCCTCCCTATATATATATGAGCAAATCTCCACTATCTTTAGCACTGAGGAAGGTATGCTATATGCTACCGAAACCGGTATGCTTGGAATTCAAATATTCTGGTGTTCTAACGTTGAAAATAATTTTAACTTTATCATATTGCACCAGGTTTTAACCTATTATTAACTGTTCCGGTGGTTTTTACATTAAGAATCACGTTTTGGAAACTTACTTGGAAAGTTCATTTAAGGCTGCTAGTCACTCAGCTTTCGAATTCCACTCGGTAACCTTAAGCCTATAGTCGATTGATGCATTCTTCCAGGAAAAAGTGAGTCAGTCGTGCCGCTACATTCATTGTAGACGCACGTCTTTTTGCGCCTGATGAAGATAGACTAAGTTCTATCGAAAGGCCTTGCGCTATTTTATTTATTTTATGGTGTTTCAATAAATTTTTTTGTCTTCAATGATGCATTCTTATATTTAAAATATCTCGTCAGGAAATTAATATTTTTAACTTCTTTTTTTTCAGTATTTTCTTCTTAAAGGATATGCTTTTTTTCTTAGTTTTCAAGATATTTCTACAAACTTTGCTTATTTTAATAATTTATGTTTTAGAAACTGACGAACTAGGAATAAAATTTTAACCCTTCATATAAAATTGAGCGTAGATTTTAGAAATATTTTGAGAACTAAGATTTAAAATGATATCCTTTAAGAAGAGAACGCTGAAAAAAACTTTCAAAAATATTAATTCCCTGAGAATATATTTTGAATATAAGAATGCATCAAAAGCCGATTGACTTAACTTTACGGAGGGGAATTTAGAAGCTCAGTGACTTAGCAGCCTTAAGAGAGAAAGCGCTGTCAACTCTCTCAGCAGTCATCGTATATTAATATCGCCACGCAGTGAATATTTGAAAGAAGATTTAAATAAAAGATTGTAGTTCTTTTTTTTGTTGTTTCCTGCTCATTTCTTATTAATTTCAGGAGACATTCAATGTCATTATATTCCTTTTTTTTTTACTTATTTTATTTTCAGTAGCAACAGGCAGCTAGCTTTGTGGGAGCATCCATGTTTTTTAGATCAAAATATTTGATTGCTTCATTTCACTTCACATACATCTCTATTCATCGTTCTTGTTGTGAAATGAGTTTTTTGTAGGTACAGATTTATCAATCTTTTTTTTTTTTTTTTTTTTTTTTTTTTTTTTTGATTGATTTAAGTTTTAAATGTTTTAATTAAATTATCCAGCTATTTTTAAAATAAATTTATTAGAAAATCTTTTTCTAGGAAAATTTATTACATGCAAAACATCTGTTTTGCATATGTCAAGAGTTTTTCATGAATGATTCATGATTCTTTGCCGTGATTGACTGAAAGGTTTCAGTGAGTTTTTTTAAATATTGTTTACTTTTTAGTAGTGCAAGTTCCTTTTTGACTTGTTTAAGTTCTACATTTGTAAATTATGAGATATTTTCTAACAGACATAAATTTTGCCAGTTTTTCTTTGAGGCCAGGTGTTACAAAAAGCAAAGTTATTTTTATTTTATTTTATTTTATTTTATTTTATTTTATTTATTTATTTTTTTTTTTTTGTGCTAAATGATGACATTGGATGTCTCCTGGATGGATTGTATTTATTTTGTTTCTTCAACTGCAACTTCTGAAGATATACAATAAAAAGAGCTTTAAGTAGAAACTACTATATGCCTATTTCTTGTGAGTACTACATTTCCTTCTCAATTACTAGAAATATTTTATTGTCTTATTATCATTGCTAATTTTTAAGGATTGGCTGATAAAGAAAAGTTCGAGTGAACAAAGATTTTTCTTTCAAAAATACATGTTAACATTTTAACAAACATTTAAGCAAATAAAAAAATAACGGAATTTTATAATTTTAAGGGTTTAAATAAATAACGGAAAGAAGGTGGTGCATCTAAAAACTGATCTTTGATCTATTGTAATATCAAAGTGGTTCATCATCCTCATTTGTTTTGAGGCGAGTTCGTAATTATATAAATACGTGGCTCCTATAGTCGTCGTCTGGTTGTCCCGTCTTTCTGTCTGTTCGTCCGCCTGTCAATCCGAATAGTATACTTTTTACATAATTTTGTTATTTCGAATTTCGCGAAAATCGGATGTATAGTTGAATTACAGTTGTAGTTAAAAGTATTCCGTTACATTACGGCCAAAGGCAAAAAATAGATTCAAGTGCATTTTAATGATATTACCCTCTTTCGAACATAATGAAATTGATATGGATTTATAAGTATACTAAAACATACACTCTGTACAATATGTTCTGCAAAGAATATTTATTATTAATTTAGAGAACCACGCAAAAATATTCCATTACATAATGGCATCGGAAAACATTGTTTGAGGTTCCTTTTAATTATATTAAACTATTTTACGTTTTATGAAATTGAGGTACGTTGCTAAGATTTTCTACAAGTTATTTCATGTATAATAGAAAGTAGACAGTATTTACCGGGATTTACAAAAAATTTTGGATACTGTACTGTATCCGAAGTACTATATACTATTACACCAAGATCTGAATACTTTTTAAATTTCGTTATAGTATAAACGCACCTCATTTGCTACGTTCGACGTGCAGTTTACTACTTGTTCTTTTTTAAAGAGACTTACAAATTTAAAATTGTGTGCTAGAACACCAAAGAATGGAGGGTTCAGGTTATTGTAAATTTGAGAAAAAGGAAGAATTTAGTTTATTGATAAATTATGTATTGTTATATCAAAGTAAGACATAAAGCAACTAACAAGGAAGGTCTCCATACGGGCATACTCAGAAAAATCTGAAAAAATTACAGAATGTTCTTCTCATATAGTTATATATGTTTATAAAAAAATTTTCGGCGGAACCTCCTTATAACGTCCGTGAAAAAATAATAAAAATTTCGTTTATATTGCGATTTATCTCCGGTTGGCGAAAAAACGAAATTTTGAAAAATACGCTTTTACGCTTCGAATACTTTTTAAAGAAAAAACTTTCTATGTTCAATTTATTTAAATAAGTTTAGTTTAAGTAATTTTAGTTTTGCATTTTTACTTTACTTTAAGTGTAATTTTGTCATATACGTTTACATGTACTTATAACAAAATGAAATTAATATATTTTATCATTTAAAACACAATTTAAATTGATTAAAATTGTTCCAAATTGAAAAATACACTGTTAAAAATCTGCTGCATTTTGTTGCAACGCACTCTCTTGCTTGTATAGAAAACGGTTACTTGGCCGTGAAATGGAGCTTTGTCATTGGTTGGAATAGAGATATTATATACAAGCGGTGGAGTGTGTTGCAACAAAATGCAGCAGATTTTTAACAGTGTACGACACGATCAATTCACCGTGCTATGGAGCATTCTCATTGGTCAGAAGAGAGATATTCTATAAAAGTAGTGGAGTGACGTTGCAGTAAATGCTGCAGATTTTTAACAGTGAAGTCAATTAAAATCAATTTTCAGATTCGTTAAAATCGTCTGCTTTTGGCGAGGAAATGCACTGCTCGCCAAATCCCGCGTCGCTTTCAGTTTTTCACGCCAGTTATTTCAAACTATTTTATTTTTTTACATATCTAATAATGTAATTCCGCCGCTAATTTTCACTGATCCTTTATTACCTACATGAGTAGTTTAATTCGTATTTTTTTCAAAAAATTCTGAGTATGCCCCCAATGGAGACCTTCCTTGTAAGACAAAATGAAATAAAATAAATAAAACAGAATATTTTTTTAAACATGGATCTTTGAAAATCTATAAAAATCCATTGTGCGTACTAGGAGAGGGGAAAGGGTAGGTTTTCATTGAATAAAAATTAAAATGTGAAATGGTGTTAAATTAATAAAGAATAAGAATGCTCTCGTAATTCATATAAATGCCTCTTCAACTCCCACTTAATGTACTGCAATTATTTTAGCTGCGATTTTTTTAATTGCAGTAGGAAAGTTCTGGCACATTGGACCACGATCACAGTAACAAGACCCTATTTTATTAAAGTTTTTTAAAGCTTTTCTTCTAAATTAACAGATAACAGTATTTTACGATTATTTATAATATTTTGAGTATGTGGTTAGCAGTGAATGTATCACTTTAATCGGACTGATTATTTTGAGCTTTAAAAGTAAGAAAAAAAAAATCCCTGTCGGCTTGGCCTATACGCGGAGGTAGATTTCGAAGAGTGCTTATTTCAACAACAAAAAATAAAGTATGATTAGAGATATACCCAGTTCAATAACTTCATTTAACCGCTTATGAAAAATTCTTAATTTCATTTTTCTGCAAGAACTGGTTTTATCAGAATCATCTTAAGCGAAATTCAGCTCACATGCCCTTTTTGACAACATATTTTGAAATATATTCTGAATTTATTAAAAAATCAACCAAAATAGCACATTATATAGTTCCTAAATAACAAAAAAATGTCAATTGAATGCGCTTGAGAGCGAAATTGAATTTAAAAATGAGTCATAAAATAACCGATTTGTTATTTGAATACATTCTTAATTCTTTAATCATGATAGTTTCGGAAAACTTTGTGCGAAATGCCCACTTTGACAGCATTTTCAAAAATATATTCTATCTTTATCAAAAAACTGGCCAATGTGTCACATTATATAGTTCCTTAATAAAAGGATTTGTAAATTGGATGCGTTTAAGAGCAAAAATGGATTTAAAAACGAGTCAGAAAAAAAGCAATTTGTTATTTGAGTACTTCCTCAAACTTTCAATCATGATCACTTCGGGAAATTCTGTTCAAAATACCCTTTTCGGCAACCTTTTTTGAAGCATATTCTGTCTTTATCAAAAAACTGGCCAATGCGTCACATTATATAGTTCCTAAATAAGAGAATCTATAAATTGGATGCATTTGAGAGCAAAAATGGATTTAAAAACGAGTCAGAAAAAAACGCAATCTCTTATTTGAATACTTCCTTAAATTTTAAGTTACAATGACTTCGGGAAATTCTGTTCAAACTACCCTTTTTGGCGACCTTTTTTGAAATATATTCTGTCTTTATCAAAAAACTGACCAATGCGTCACATTATACAGTTTCTAAATAAGAGGATCTACTATTTGGATACATTTAAAATCAAAAAAGAATTTAAAAATGAGTCAGAATATAAGCAGTTTGGATTTGAGGTTTTTTCTCCAACTCCTATTTTTGTTTAATTTATTTTTGCTATATGAATTAGTCCTATGAAAAACTTGTCAATATAAAAGTTTTAGATATTATTGAGTCGATGTAAAATAGATTTAATTAGATTTGATAGCTTAAAAATTGACGGAGTTATGATATTTTTCTTTTTTCAACCTCCTTTTTCTTTTCGTTTTTAATTTTTTTCATTGGTAAAAGTTGGTCCTATCAAAAACTTGTAAAATACAAAAGTTTTAGATAATTTTGAGAACATTTATAAAAAATTAGTTAGACTTAATATCTTGAGAATTGACGAAGTTATGAATTTTTTTTTCTCCCAAAAACCCTGTTTTTTTCGCGCTTTGAGCCCATTTCTATATTTATCAAAAATCTGTCACGCATAAACTTATGGTCCATTTTTAAGAAGTAAAATAAACTTTGAATCGATTCGATATCTATTTTAATTAAGAAGTTATGGCGTTTTTTTTATTTTCACAAAACCCCACCCTATTTCCACGCCCTTGGACCGATTTTGCCCATGAACGAACTTAGCCGAGATTTTACACCCCTTGACTTTATGTATCAGTTTGGAAGAGATTGGAGCAAAACTATAGAAGTTATCGTGTTCATAAGAAAGTGGTATATATATATATATATATATATATATATATATATATATATATATATATATATAATATATATATAGATAGATAGATAGATAGATAGATAGATAGGTAGGTAGATAGATAGATAGAGAGATAAACTTTTTTACTGATGGTGGTTTTAGGGTCTAGGGGTCATGATCGGCGTAGATCTGCAAATTTTTTTCAGAAATTCCAACATTGGTGCGATCGTAATAGGTAGTATTTCATACGAAATCTACCTAATATTATTATAATTTTCTTTTTAGTAATTAAAAGTTACAGACAAATAACATAAAAAAGCTTTTTTGAAAAGGAAAGGTATTATTTAAATAAAATTTTAAAGTAATATGCTTAAAAGAAAGTTTTTAAATTATTAATAAGAATAGTTATTGAAGTTCAACATGAAGAACTGTGGACCACTTACAAAAAGTAGGCACACAGTGGTGTACAATCCTATCTATTTCAGTAACATAGAATTTTCACAATACTTAGAAACTGCATATCTTTTTATAAAGAAATGTCCTTTTAAAATAGTTATTTAATTATAAGATTAAGTAAAGAAAGAAAAATAACCATTTATTTAGCATAGTAAAAGCTATTTCGTTTTGTATGTCTAAAAATGTAAATGTAGGCCAGTCGAAAATTATCCTACTCAAATAAAATTCATTTGACGTATACTGAACAGAAATAAGTTTATCTTGTCAGAGAGTGTACGTTTATCAGTTATTAATGTCCGTAACATCATAATGATGTCCCAAAAGCATCAACGCAACAAGAACAACAAGAACAAAAAAACATGAAATTATTTTTCTTGAAAATGTAATGAATTTTTTAGTTGAAGAATATAATGTACTTTCAAAACTAATCATGGAGGTGTCCTCATCAGAATGATCCTATGTCCAAAATTGAATGAAATCCGATAATCCTGCATGAAAAACCCATTTATCTAAATTAAAGATGGGGGATGTGCCCCCGTTTTCCTTCCTTGTACTTATTCAATGAACTCTTGAATGTAATCTTAGACGTGCCTCATCAGAATGGTCTTATACCTAAAATTTGAATTAAATATTCTATTAATATTTATTGATAATATATAGAATATTAATATTATATATATAAAACCCCTCCATGTATAACAATTCCGGGGTCAACCTATCCACGAAAAAAATAAACTCATTCACCAATTAAAACGTTTTATAGTCGTAATGGAGCGTTCTCATTGGTCAGATTTACAGTGAGAGCTGTTAAATGACGTCACTACATTTTACTTCGCTTTGAAATCTTTCCACAATTTCAAAAAGTATATTTAATTAAAACTTTTTATTAAAGGAAAGCGAAGGTCCGTTTTAAATGCAATATTGTTAAAATTTTTATATTCGGGTTCCTTTAATTTTTTTTCTTTTACAGCCGTGAATGACTCTTGAGAATTTCGAATCTACAAAAAACATTGTGAAAAGTTACCTCCGATTTTAATGGCAATCTATTTTCTGACCAATGAAACCGTTCCATAGTCGTAATGGAGCGTTCTCATTGGTCAGATTCACAGTGGGAGCTATAAATGACGTCACTACATTTTACTTCGCTTTGAAATCTTTTCACGATTTCAAAAACAATATTTAATTAAAACTTTTTATTTAAGCAAACCGCGGGTGCGTTTTAAATTTCATTGTAATCCCCACCACCATCTACCAGATAGTTTTGCTACAGTTTTAAATGCAGATTTTTGTTGAAATTTTCTTTCTCTTTTTTTGTTAGATTTTTCCCTCTCCAAGTTTAATCGCTTTATTTATCAAAATTGTTTCAGCCTAAAGTGGTTATGGTTGACTACAGTTGTAATTTTTTATCATCCTTTGGAAATGCAAACACGTCATTTTGACGGGCTATCTTCTAGTTCTATTAATATTCTATTAATATTCGAGGGAGGAATAAGCCCCCGTTTCTCCCGCTTTATACTTATAGAATGATCTTACAAAACTAATCACACAAGTGCCTTAACAGAAAAAACTTATATCCAATATTTCAAGTAAATCGGATATTTTTATCATAAGTTATCGCGTTACGTACATACAGAACGGGCGGGCACATAAGCTCTCAGGCTTTCAGTTTGTGAGCTAAAAAGTACTATTTTAAACACACTGGCATCCAAAATTTAAGGAGCGATTGAAATGGCCAATGCACTCTCCAGACCTTTATCCGAAAGACCATCTTTGGGATTTTCTTGGCAGATAAGATGCTGATTTAAGAGCTCCTCCAAGATCGTTAGATGAGTTGAACAAAACTTACTCGCTGTCTCTTCCTCGCTTCCCATTTTACTCCTCCGACAACTTTATTAACATCATGAATAGTCGATGCCGCCAACGTATTCAAGTCAAAAGTGGACATATTCCTTATTAGAACCCATTTTTGTAATGTCTTTATGACATTTTACCACATAATTACCTCTGTTAATATTATTACAAAATGCCACTGTTTTCTACTGAATTTTCCACCAAGAGTTCTTTTACTTACCCATCATAATCATACGTAGAAAAAGTTAAATCTTGCAATCGTTTTGGAAATCGGAAAAAAAAAATCACGATTCACACGTTTTAGACACTGGAGATTCCGAAAAACATATTTTTAGAAAAGAAAATGGCCTGCGTGTGGTCTGTAGGTCGCATGTGGCCCGGTACACATAATCATTAACCCGTATTTATAAAATTAATAAAGATGTGCTTGTAAAAGCTAATGACCTCCATTGTTTTATATAATTTCATGTGAAGCCAAAATCTTTCGTCTTATTTATAATCAACTTTAAATTATTAGGATGAGCGAAGCGAATCCTCTACTAGTCCACTCAAATTACAATTTGTCGTACGCTTTACAAAAAAACTATTCAATATTTTGGCTTGAAATTAAACACAAAAATAAATTATGATCTGTAGATTTGCACAATATTATTTTTTTTACAGAATAACCTTTAAAAAAATTATTATTTTAATTAATTTATTTTACATGTTTTTCCATTACGGACGAAATTTTGGAAATAAAAAATGAAACGTATGTTTTCAGAAGAAAAGAAATCATGGAGTTGCAATTACAAGTAGAATCATGATTAATTAAATAAATAAAATGTATTTTCTTTATTCCGGCAAAATCGTTTGCACTGATGACTCTTACGCTTATTAAAATAATTATGTTATGATTTTTTTTTGTAAAGTGGCAACAAAAGAATAGGAAACAAATAAAATTAATTGTTAAATTCGTTATATAAAGAGTTCTTTGAATTCCAAAGGTTGAAATTTGAACCAAATGAAACATATATTATTATTTTGTTACATGTAGTATTATTTTTAAATATTTCACCGTTTTATTTTAAACAATTTGCCGTTTCAAACAATGGAGCACATTAGCTTTGTTATTAAAAAATGCCAAGAAAACGTACACTCACTGGTTGAAAAGAACGTGAATATGATATATCTTTGAGGCAAGCAGGCTAGATGTTAGCGTAAAAAACGACGGCACAGATGTCGTATACACATCACATTGGTGCAATTTTTTCCGACGCCAATTTGGCAAAAACTTCGTTTTCAAATACCAGTTATCATACTTATTTTTAAAAAATGAATACCAATAAATTTTAAAAAGTTTAATTTATATCTATAGAACAAAACATTTTATATTATTTGAAAAAAAAAATAAATAAATAAACAATTTATTAATAAATAAGCAACATCCGGGTTACCATGTGAAGCAAAATAACAACATTTTGTTGCCAGTTAAGTACTCCGGTGAGTATATGTCATTGGCGTCTGAAAAGAATATAGCGCCTATGTGGTGCGTATTTGACATTTGTACCAAAACGACGACATGACGAATCTATTCTTACAGGGAATGCATGTACTCGGAGAAATGCTTTAAATTCCGAATATGCACAACGACATTTAAAATTATATTTTTTGTAAAATTTGTCATTGTCATTAATTTAGCATGCATATTCAATCTGCCGGATCTTGTAAGACTTGCCATGAATGTATAGTAAATAATGAACTAAATATTCTTTCTGTAACTAATAATATTGTAAATGGATCCTGGTCCACTTCCCTAAATATTGATGATTTTAACTTTCGTTGAGGAGAAATTAATTGCCCCATTTCATCCAGTTATTACTGTTTATCGAATTAAATTCGTCAGCTTTAATACAGTAGGTATTTCAAGATATTATAGAATTTTGTATTTTATTGCCTCATTCCATTGATACTATATCACAGTACATTTTTGGGTACTACTTGGCTATCTCATCAACCAAAAATCCTACGCCAAATTTCAGGATTAAATTCCAAGGTACTATTTGGTTATCCCGTCGACCAATTTTGTCAAATTGTACAAATCGTCAAACAGAAAGCCAAATTATACATATTGAGAAAAAATTTATTTTCAATAACGAAAAAGCAAATAATTAGTAGAATATTAATAAAAATACAAATAAAAAGTCGAAATAGAATCACGTAATGAAAATTCAAACATCTTTAGCGTATTTAATGTCATTGAATGAGCCATTCACGGTCATCCAATGCTGGTATTTACTCTTATAGATTGGCGATAATTTTTTGGTCGACGGGATAACCAAGCAGTATCAATTGGTTATCTACTATTGGTTGGTACTCCTTGGTTATCCCGTTAATCAATTTTCGCCAAACTATTTGCTTAATTACACAAGTTGGCATATTTTTTTATTTTAAATAAAGAAATAACAAATAAATTAATAAAACTTTAATAAGAATACAAATAAAACTTCATATTAAAAATCACTTGATGGACAGGGATGAACTGGAGGATATACGTGTGTATCAACCGTATACCTTCTGGATTTTTTAAAGGAACACCGTATACCCTCTGCTGCTCAAGAAAGCTTTAGTACAAATATGCTAGAGTATATCCTCTGTATTGAGCGTATACCCCCTGTTTCTCTTACAACTTCGCCTCTGTATCATGGCGTAACGAACACGTGATACGAGTTTGATGTTATGTGAATGTGACATTTTTATCACCGTTATTGGCATTTAATCTTTTAGTCTGGTGATACCTTTTTTTGGTTGACGTGGTAGTCAAGTAGTACAAATAATATTTAAAAAAATATCGTTACTTTCAAATAGTTATCTAATGAAATGGTGCTTCGCGAATCCAAACAAAGCATGGCTTTTGCTAGTGATAAAACATCTTAGATGATGTTTTCTTTGTGAAAAATCCTTTTCACATGTCTGTGTGGTCTTAAGTGTGAGAAAGAATCGTAAATATTCCTTAATAGTCAACACTAATCAAATATTGTTCCAAATTAAATAAATTTGAATTATATTTTTGGAAAATAAATAAACTTTTCTGTATTGTTTTCCGGTCACGGAAAACAAATACCAAAATCGTTATATAATCTTCCAAGTCACCACAAGTTAGACTTTTCTAAACTGTAGCACTTGGGTGTGATGGCACCACTGTGAATACAGGAAAACGCAATGGTGCCATTGCCTGTCTTGAAAAAAAAACTAGGAAGAGAGCTGAAACATTTGATATGTATTCTTCATACGAACGATATCCCATTTCGACATCTATTCTCTAAACTTGATGGTGAAACCACGGGACCTAAGACCTTTGCCAAACCAATCGATGCTAGACTAATGGAGTGTGAAAAATCTACGTGTTACTTTGTTCGAGCCTATCGCTGTTTCACGGATATGAAAAATTGAAAATACTGAAGATCTGAGTACCGATCAAAAGTACGTATTTGATATTTATGCAGCAGTTTCAACCGGAGTATGTCCTCGAGAAATTGAAAAGAGATAATATGGATCAACTGTGAAATCGAGAGTGATCACAACTGCTTGCAGAATTTTACACTCAAGCGTTAGTAGTTTAAATCCTGATAAAGCGTTAAAATATCTCGCTCAAATACGAGAAACGAGTTTATGCGCCCATATGTTTTTCTGTAAGGAAAAGGCTAGGTTACGCAAAGGGACCTAGACATATGTGGCAGATAGTTAAACATTCAAAGTTTTTACCAGATGACTTAAAAAAGACAGTGTATTCAGTCATCCAAACAAATGGATACTATGGTCATCCGAGAATTTACTGATTGCAACGGCAACCGATGATAGACAACATATTAGAAGAATGGCATGGAAAGAAAAAAAGTATACCGAAGTTTAAATAAGATAAAAACCAACATAGTGCGAGTGTTTCAAGTTCCAAAGCTGGACTTTAAAGCAACGGAACACTATGAGTGTATCGAGTGGGTCGCCGCCAAAATCAGCGAACCTCTTATAACAAAAACATTTTCACTAGAAAAAAGTAGAGAAAACGTAATTTTAGGATCCATGTTGGATGAATCATTAGTCTGCTTCCCAAGTCACTCCCAGTCTGTGGAAAGAGTCGTTAAAATTGTTACAGAAGCTGCATCAAAGGTATGCGGAAATAAAAGAAGCTATGCCTTCATTAGAGCAAAACTGCCAGCACGGAAAATGAAACAAAAGTTCATTTCTAAAAAAGACTTCGTTGCGTAAATGCCATTCAGTGCATTTTGAATATAACATTCTGTAGGTACGAGGGCTGGTAAAACTCGGCGTGCAGCTACCTCTTCGTGGTGAGTTCTGGGTTGTTTCGCGTTGGTACTGAAATCAAAACAAACTTAAAGCTGTACATTTTTAAAGAACATAGCATTAAAATAATGCATAGTTAGAGATTTTTTAAACATTTGACTCAGTAAATATATATTTTCAATTAAATACAATCAAAATAAACTTAATTTAACATTTTAAAATTTTTTGCTAAAAAGTTCAAAAATCAGCATTTTTTCTAAACTTTAAGCCATTTGCGGCAGGGTAAGGAATTGTTCAAAAAATCTCAAATTTTTTGTGTGAACTGAATGCCATCAGTGGCCACTTTTACGCACCCGCCATCATCGAAAATCGAAAAAAAGTTTTCTTCGGCCCACCCTATTACCATATATACTACTTTTAATTATCATTTTCTTTTCTTTTATGCATATGTTAAAGCCCGCCACACATCACAATATAATGTTTCCGGCCCGCGTAATGTCGCAATATTATGTTTACCGCCTGCGAGAAAAAAAGGTTGAATATGGCTGTTCTGAACAATTATACAAGCTAGAAATAGATATACTATGAAGTTTCAAAGTATATATTCTGAAAAACCTTTTGAAGATGAAGATTTATATCTGCCTTCTACACCTGTCCAAGATGACAAAAAACAGATGCCGTTCTTTGAAAAAAATATGAAACATCGTTTTTTGAAGAGGTGACGTGGTGGGAGTTTGCTTCCGTGGGCTACTGAGTTAGTAAATATCACAATATGTCAAAAAAATCAAAATATGTCAATTTATGATCTTCAATATTATCCCTTTTATCTTTAATGTTAAGGAAAACAAATTTTATGAAAAGTTTCTATAGGGAGTTGTTTTGGTAAGGGAATTTTTCTAGAACGTGCTTAAGAAAGTCACGTTTTTGAGCGAGACATATTTAAAATTGATATCAATGCAAGGAATTTCATTTAAAAAGTATATTTTCAACAATCGAATATTGAATATTGAAGTACTAGCATAAGGTATTTTAGGTTAATAAACATATAAAAACTTAGATACTAAACTATTTTATAAGCCAGAAATAAATATACTATGAAGTTTCTAAGTATATATTCAGAAATACTTTTTCAAGATGAAGATTTATGTTTGTCTTCTACTTGTCTAAGATGCCAAAAACAGATGATGTTCTTTGACGAATCTATGAAACATCGTTTTTTGAAGAGATGACGTTCTGGAAATTGGCTTCCGTTGGTGACTGAGTTAGTAAATAATGCAATCTGTCAATTTATGAACTTCATTATTTTCCAACTTACCTATACGGTGAAGGAAAAACAAATTTCATGAAAAGTTTTTATAGTGGGTTATAAGTGGATTTTCCTAGACTGTACTTAAGAAAATCATGTTTTTGAACGAGACATTTAAAATTGATATCAATATAAGGAATTTCATTAAAAAAGTCTTTTTTCAATAACCAAATCTTGAATATTGAAGTACTAGCATAATGTTTTTTAGGTTAACTAACATATAAACATTTAGATAATAAACCTTTTATAAACCAGAAATAGATATACTATGAAGTTTCTACGTATATATTCTGAAATACTTTTTCAAGATGATGAATCATGATTGCCTTCTACTCCTGTCTAAGATGCCAAAGACAGGTGCTGTTCTTTGACGAAACTCTGAAATATTGTTTTTTATAGAGATGACGTGCTGGGAGTTTGCTTCCGTAGGGGTCTGAGTAAGTATATAATACATTCTGTCAATTTATGAAATTCATTATTTTCCGCCTTACCTTCACGGTGAAGGAAAAACATGCATATCATGAAAAGTTTCGATAGTCAGTTATTTTAGTAAGTGAATTTTTCTAGAACGCTCTTACGAGAATAATGTTTTTGAGGAAAGCATATTTAAAAGAGTCCTTCTGGCAGTGCCGGGAGGAAGAGGTAGCTTTCGAATACTTATTTATTTATTTATTTGAAATTAAGTTACATTATTCAAACATACGAAGCTCAAATTAGTGAAATTCGATTTTATAAGATTGAATACTAGTTTTTGTCAATACTGAATATTAATAGGAATTTTTAGAAATTAGTCATCTTTTATTCAACCTGGTTTTAATTTAAGCGATTTAGAGAGTCACCAAATCCCACGATATCACGAAGTGTATGTCATTTTAAAGCAACATGATGGATAAAACAAACCAATGAGCTTGGTCGAAATCTTAATTCATGTGCACATGCACACTCATGTTGAAATCGATTAATATAAATGTCACCCAACATTAGAAATTCAAACTGCTACATATCTCAGACGTTTTTTAAGGTAAAGGCAAAGCAAAAAATACTCCGGAATTCATTATTAAGATAACTACTTTAGAAATAACCTTTTTTTACAATTTCTAATTTTTTGTATGTACATCATTATACATTTAAAAGATTTTTGACAAACTTAAATGGCCGCCATTTTGAAACACTAGGGAGGATGAAGTTGGCAGGTTAACTCGGTCAAGACGTTATGTACTATGTACGCACGGGGTTATATCCAAATCAGTTTATAAATATGCGTATTATCGCGTGACAAATTTCAGACCGTTTCGAAATGTCAACCACACGGGAAATTGAAAGTGCTATAACTCAGCCAATTTTCAAGATATAGATGAAACAAAAAATGCTCTGGAAAATTTTTATCAAGGTCAAACACACAAATGAAAAATCCTTTTTAATTTCTTACTTTTTTGCACTTAATTTTAAAATTTATTTATTTTTTAATTTAATATTTCGCCATTTTGAAAGAAAATGGCGGATGAAACTAGCCAACGAATTCGGTCCAGACATCGATATGTATTATGTACTCACCAAGTTTCATCCAAATCTGTTTAAAAATACGCGTGTTATCACGTGACGAAAAACAGGTTATTTCAAAATGTGAGTAACACTAGAAATTAAAAGTACAATAACTAAGCCATTTTTTAAGATACAGACAAAACAAAAAATGCTCTGTTTTTTGTTTTGTCTTGATACAAAGACATGAGTCTTTGTATCAAGGACAAATGCATAAAAGAAAAGTCTTTTTCAATTTCTCACTAAATTTTCGCCTAATTTAAAATTTCGAATTTTTTTAAATTTTTTAAATGGCAGCCATTTTTGAACAACATGGCGGATGGAATTGGCTAACGAACTCGGCCCAGGCTTTATTATGTACTATGTACATAATAAGTTACATCCATATAGATTCATAAATACACGTGTTATCACGTGACAAAAATCAGATCGTTTTAAATGTCAGCCATAAGAAAAATTCAAAATGCTATGACTCAATCATTTTTTAAGATATAGACAAAACAAAGAGTGTTGTGGAATCGTTGTTTTAAGATCTAACACGTAAAAGAAAAATATTTTTTTGCTTTTAAAATTTCACATTTACTTTTTAAATTTTAAATTTTTTAAAATTTTTTAAATGGTCGCTATTTTGAAACAAAATGGCAGATGATGCTGGCCAACGAACTCGGTCAAGACATTTGTATGCACTGTGTACATACCAAGTTTCATTCAGATCGGTTCATAAATACGTTAGTTACAGCATGACGAAAACCAGATATATATATATATATATATATGTCAAAATTTGAATGGGGGGTGGTTTTGGAGTCTTGGGGTCATGATCAGTGATAATATACCAAAATTTTCCGGAAGTGCTTTTATAATGAAAGCTACCTAATATGCGTATTATCGCGTGACAAACTTCAGACCGTTTCAAAATGTCAACCACACTGGAAATTCAAAGTACTATAACTCAGCCAATTTTCAAGATATAGATAAAACAAAAAAAGCTCTGGAATCTTTGTATCAAGGGCAAACACGCAAAAGCAAAATCGTTTTTAATTTCTTACTTTTTTGCACCTAATTTCAAAATTTAATTAAAAAAAATTAATATCCCGCCATTTTGTTTCAAAATGGTGGATGAAGCTAGCCGACGAACTCGGTCCAGACATCGGTATGTATTAAGTAAGCACCAAGTTTCATCCAAATCGGTTTGTAAATACGCGTGTTATCACGTGACGAAAATCAGGTTATTTCAAAATGTGAGCAACACTAGAAATTAAAAATACTATAACTCAGCCATTTTTTAAGATACGGAGAAAACAAAAAATGCTCTGGAGTCTTTGTATCAAGGTCAGATGCATAAAAGAAAATCTTTTTCAATTTCTCACCTTTTTGTGCCTAATTTTAAATTTAAATTTAAATTTTTTTTAATGGCCCCCATTTTGAAACAACATGGCGGATAGAATTGACTAACTAACTCGATAGAGGCTTTATTATGTACTATGTACATACCAAGTTATATCTAAATCGATTCATAAATACGCGTGTTATCACGTGACAAAAATCAGATCGTTAAAATTTCACATTTAATTTTAAATTTTAATTTTTTTAAAATTTTTTTAAATGGCCGCCATTTTGAAACAAAATGGCAGATGAAGCTGGCCAATGAACTGGTTCGAGACATATGTATGTACTGTGTACACACCAAGTTTCATTCAAATCGGTTCGTAAATACGTAAGTTACAGCATAACAAAAACCAGATATATATATATATTTATATCAACATTTAAATGGAGGGTGGTTTTGGAGTCTGGGGGTCATGATCGGTGAAAATATACCAAAATTTTCTACTTTCCTCCGGACAGCTGCAATAGATAGCTTTTTATTTTTTGTAATGAAAGCTACCTAATAGATATTAATATAAGGAATTTCATTAAAAAAAGTCTTTTTTCAATAACCGAATCTTGAATACTGAAATACTATTTATAATTTTTTGTGGGTTAATGTTTCTGATAGATAAACAAGAAAGAAAAATCACGAGATCAGCAAAGATTATGAAAAAATTTCCAACACTTTCTGAAATATCTAACAAAACTTCGTTATTTATGAAAATAAGATTACTGTCTATAGCAAATATAAATTAATATGCTTTTGAATAGTCCTTATTTGATCTTTCGGTTGATATAAACATACTACATAATAGGTAAATTAAATTTAGTAAGAAAATGCCTAGTAGGTTGAAATTTCTCTTTCACCAGTTTATACTATTAGATGGAAACATTCTTGACTATTATTGTAGTTTACCTGGTATCTATATTACACGACAGTATTTAGCTAATTTTTTTTTTAAACTAAAGCATTCTTAAACTACCGAAATCACATTCTCAGAAATTATCATCCATAGCCATCCATGTATTCAATTCTTTGCATGACCCTGTATATCATTTCGTCTATATTCTTCAAGCATTTCTTATACACTGAATGCAGTTCAGCATAAAAATGCGCAACTTATTTAAAAACCAACTTTAAGTAATTACTGCAGCAGCAGATTATATTAGAAAACAACCTTAACCCTTCACTGCACTGTGTGTATACTGCACTGAGGAACATACCTAAAAGTACAATAATTCTCATTATATGCCATAAATTTGGGCAAAAGGATCGCTGTAACTGATCAAGAACAGTCTAAAAATGGAATAACACTTAAATTGTCCATGTCAGATTGCTGCACTTTACAAAAAATTGGAAGTTGTTTTTCGAAAAAAAAAAAAAAAAAAAAAAAAAATCATAAACATATACTGGACAATTGCACCATACAATTTAACTACTAAGAATGTATTTATTAAAAATACAAAACATTGCTCAATGGTGCACAAAACAAGAACTTTAATATGAACTTGTACAATTAAAATAAAATAAAATATCAACGTTTCGCGCCGTTTTCTGCGGCCGTCTTCAGGAAAATATGATGCTGAAATGACTAAAAGTTTGCTTCCTGATCGAGAGATAATATGTATAATATGATATGATAACATCGACAAAATTCCAATAGATCAAAAATCTGGTATATATGAAATACCCATCACATTATCAAATAATGTTAAGTCTACATCGGCATGACAACACGCAAACTTTTAGTTAGAATTAGGGAGCATCGCAGGGATATTAGACAGTATAAACAGAATACTGCTCTTTCTCGCATCTGCTTGGCGAATAAGGGTTGCGGTATTAACTTTGAAGAGGCTAAAATCATAGTTCCGTGCAATAATCTAGTTGAAGGTAAAATAAGAGAATCTGTCGAAATCATTGCACGAGAAAATAAACCTTGTAATGATAATTTATCCTATAATGTACCAAAAGTATGGCATAACATTATAAAATCTTAAATTTGTATCTCTTTGCAATATTTTAATTTTTACTCACGTGTAAATGTAACATTTTTAAATTTTCGGTTAATTTTGGTTTTATTTTATTAGAAATATTATCTCTCGATCAGGAAGCAAATTTTTAGTCATTTCAATATCATACTTTCCTCAAGACGGCCGCAGAAGACGGCGCGAAACGTTGATATTTTGCTTTATTTTAATTGTACAAGTTCATATTAAAGTTCTTGTCTTGTGAACCATTGAGCAATGTTTTGTATTTTTAATAAATACATTCTTAGTAGTAAAAGAAATGTCAAAATGCTAATACCTCTTGGGGACGAGCGACACGTATTAGTGGCTTAGGAATCTGTCTTTATCCGAACAGTAACATTGTATTGTAAAATGTGCGTTATTTAATTGGAACATTTTCTCGATTTAAAAAGCCAAAATTTTCTGTTTTTAAAAACCAGTGACATAACATTAAAAAATTTTGTAAAAGGGTCGCGTCTTGAATGTGTTAAAGCAAGATTCACTTTTGTTATTTTTACTGAATACTTAATAATACTTACATAAAAAAGTTACAGGGAGTTAAACAGATATAATTAATTACTCTAAACCCATTTAATTGCAAAATATAACAGTAGAATATTCAAAAATCATAATTCTGTACATACGATATACGCCATAATATAAGAAATTTTAGCTAAAAACTCAAAATTTCCTTTTTTTCCCGTTATTAAACCGACATATAGATTTCAAATAATATTATTTATAAAAATAGAAATAGTCGTGCAGTGACGGTTCAAATGTTTCTTGTGAAAATCTAATTTAGTATGATACTGAAGAATATTGAACAGTTTGCGGAAAGATGACTTTAAAAATGTGCCTAATTTAATGAATTAAAAAATGTAAAAGAATGTATATAATTTAAAAATGTACCATAATTTGATAAATTAAAAAACATTTCAGAAAGTAGCAGTTTGTATTTGAGAACAACATTATATGTTGTAATTTGAAAAGTTTCTGAAATCGAATTTAACACGATGCTGAAGAATATTGAACAGTTTTGCGAAAATTGAATTAAAAAGTAGTCCAGAAAGCAGCCTGTTTGTATTTAAGGACACTCATAATATTTTCTTTTTCTAAGGATGCTGAAAATCGAATTCGACATGGTGTCGAAAAATATAAAACAGTGTTTGAAAAAGCGAAATTAGAATTCTAATATTTGAAAAATAATATTCTATACAAGTAATTTTGTAAATGAATTCGTTAAACAAATATTGTTTACCCCCTGATTAAATAAGTATATAATTATTAAATACTAAATGCTTTCTTTACGTTACGCTTAAATTATAAGAATAATTGAAATCTAGTGCACCAAACTTCTAACCTAACTTTGAGCTTATCTAAATCTATTAACTTTTAACTTTTAATGATTAATTAACTTTTCCTGTGGAATTTTTTTAAATTACGTTTTCTTTAATGACATTGTTTTAACATGGTAAATTCTCTTTACTTAATGTTTTATTAATTAAGGCGAAATAAAGTATAATTGTGTCGTTTATAAAAAGTGGGGCCAGTTAAGCAATATGAAAATTTAAATCATAGTCTACTGTCAACACCGTTTCTAGGTACTATTTAGAATTTTTTTCTTATATGATCAGCAAATGTTTTTTTTATAGCTTCAAGATTAAAATTAGTATTATGTAAACTTGGTGGTATCTAACCCTAAATATAACTATAAAAACATGTTTCTAAAATAAAGATTCGTGCAGTACAACATTAATTCAGATTTTTTACACGCTAAAGATATTATCTGTTTTTTTTTAACTTATTCTACATTCTTGATTTGCCGGTGCCTCATACAGGCAAAGTGTTTGCCAATCATAATTTGCCCGTGTACGGGCAACTGATTTCAAATCATAGTTTATTATTTTTACCAGTAAATCTGTATTGCACATGTTACAATATTTAATCCTAACATTTTTCTGGTTCAATTAAGCAAAAGGTTCTGTTTTGAAAACCGGGAATAAAAGATTAACCCCTTCGCGACGGGAGCCTTTTACGAAATTTTTAATGTTTTGTCACAAGTTTAAAAAAACAGAAATTTGTGCCTTATCAAATCAAGAAACTACTCCGATTAAATAACCCAAAATTTTCAGTATAATTTTACTGATGGGGATAAACAAGGATTCTTAAGCCTTTTTGCGGCATGTATACGTGTCGCTCGTCCCCAAGGGGTTAAAAATTCTGTACGAAAAACATCGGTATTTTTTAAAAGTATTTTCTCAAAAATATTGACCAGTTATGTGGTTTATCCTTTCGAGGACTGTAGTTCATTTTTAGACCACCTAATTTTAATCTCTAAATGTCTCATTGGCACCAGAACATCCAAAAGAAAATTTTTTATTTGTTGTGTACGTGAGTAAAAACGTTTACTTACTTTGAAATAAATCTGTTTAGAAATTCTTGTGCCAGTTACGCATTTACGAATTTTGCAAATAGAAGTACCATGGTTCTAAAAGGGTTAAGTGCTGCAGTTGCTTATTTGTGGCAGACTAATCGAAACAAAATATTATGTATTTTGTACTGTAAAATAAAATAATTTAAACGAAGTGAAATAGCATAAACGATAAAGTGAATAAAAAAGATAAATTCCTTCAATTCTAGATATGAACATTTAGCAACATGATATTTTCGATCATCTTCAAGATTTCAAAACGTTGATGTGCTTCGTGGTTTCATGTTAAACATCGTAAAAATTGTACTCTTAAGACGCTACATAAAACATAGTGCTACATTAGTACTGAGGCCATTATGTAACGGAAAATTTAAGTTACATGCATTTCAAAAATAATATTGCTATAGAAATACATTTTCTAAATGTGATCATTTAAAATTATTACTTTCCTACTGTCTAGAAAAGCATAAATGTTGCAGGGATAAAAAGCTTTGTTTAACGTGCGAACTATTCAAAGAAATATTGAGAAAAGTTGAGCATTATTATGTTAGTAGAATTTCAAGTAAGCACTTTCCGAATCATTATCAGCCATTTTTATTTTTTCTAATAAATATTTTGATTGAAACTGTAATAAAAATAAAATATGTATTTCATAACTTTAAAAAAACAAAAATAAAAACAATTTTGAACGATTTGTTATGAAACTGGCTATAAAATGAACAAAAAAGTAAAATTTATAATTTATTTTAAGATATGATTATTTCGTCCTGTAAAGTTTCAGAAGCTTTGATTGCTTCGTGGCTTTCTATCAAATATACTCTACAAGGCGTCTTTATAATATATTGAATTATACTAAAATTATTTTAAAAGAAAATAGTTGAATCAAGCAGGAGCTGTTTACTAATAAAATAGAGTAGCAATGAAATTTTGATCCAATAGTTGTCTTAACTTTAAAGGTTAACTTTGCTTTTTCAGACAATTTGTAAAATTAGATTAATTTTTTAAACACGACTATTCAACCGGTAAAATTAATTACAACAGATGTAAATTTTCCATTTTTCATGGAAAATTTACATATTTTCATGACATCTCCATTTTCATAAAAAATGCAAAATGGAAAATTTACAACTTTTCATCTTTACATCTTTACATTTGAAAAATGGAAAATTTACATCTGTTATAATTTGTAAAATTATCCGCTTTTCTTTTAATACTTATTCCCTACATTTGCAACTCGTTTACATTCATATAAAATAAATATCTGAGCATCGAGGTAGTTCGTAAATTAAAAAAAAATTGCAAAACAAGATTTTTATGTATATTATTTTGTTTTGACAATGCATTATTCTCATCGAAATGTTTTTAACTGTATAGAATTATTTTCGATCATTAATCTTGTCCGTCATTTGGCGCAGCAGAGTTGTTTGTCTTTTGAGACCATAATTATAGAATAATCATTAACGCTTAATTTAATTGTTGTAGGCTTGCCTGTATTTGAGTACCAATACTTCAGAAAGGCCTTATTTAATTCTTCGTCTTACTTAATCGTCATACAGGTGCCTACTTTTAATAAATATGGTATTTGTAATAAATATTTAGCCTGTTTTCGAATAGTCAAATTCAACTAATTTGGTTGGAGTATTCTACAATTAAATAGAGTGGGGATTACATTTGGAAATAATGTGATTAAAAATTAAGCATCGTTACGTGTCAATATTCTGATTGCTGTATTTAAATTAGAAGAATACGCAGGTGGCAGTTCCACAAATTTAACAGGCATTTTTGCCATATTTAATTACAGAAAAGTTTTAAAAACTCGGCAAATGAGTGAGTCAATTGCAAAATATGCAGAAAATTAAACAATAAACGGAATTTTTTATATTAAATAGCGATGATAAATTTCTCGAAATTTCCAAGGTGTTTACGCACCATGCTACATTGTTTATTGTTTTCATTCACATATTAAGGAAGTCCTAAATTAATAAAGCAATATTGAACAAAATCAGAATAACCCGCGTTTAAGATTACGTAGAACAGTAATCCTTATGTTATTTAAAGATATCTTGTGATTAAATAATAAACAGCTAACTATAATCAAATTTTGGTACTTGAAAATGAATGCTAGACTCCCACTTGATCCAATTTTTATTTCTTTCTACCTTTACACGAAGAAAGTATTGCATTTGTGAAATTTTTCTAATTTCGGGTTTTGTAAGTTTTTATAAGTTTATAGGTCAAGGATTTATAAGTTTAAGGAGTCAGAGATTCCAAAAAACGTGTTTTCTACAAAATGTCTGTCTGTGACTCTGTCGTCAGCCTTGCGTATGTGACACAACATTTGGTGGCTCTCTATCTCAAAAATTAATACACGGGATTTAATAAAAATTTATATTCAGTTAATATTTGATATAAAATGATGATGATTATTTTTGGGTGTAAACCTCTCGTCAGGTGGTACTGCTATGCTGCATTTTATACAATTTCCGCAACTCTATCCGTCTTTATCTCAAGAATTAATTCACAAATTTCCATCAACTTGAGATTCTGTTAGTTCTTGGCATAATTTGATACTGTATACATTTTGGAAAAGCGCTTTTATGACGTACTTTTCACAATTTCCACAATAGTTCTATCTAAAGAATTTATGAATGAATTTTAATTAAACTTCAGATTCAGTTAATCATTGATAAATATTATTGCTGACAACGCTCTGGTGTAAATTGTCCAACAGGTAGGCTGTTATGCTGCATTTTCATCGATTTCCGAAATATTCCTATTTCAAGAACTAATGCACGTATTTTCAATGTCTATACAATCCTCACGATGGGCATAGATTGTTATTTCGTTTGCATTTATACAATAGAAGGAAGTTATGGGATTGCTACATCCAACTAGTCATATTTGATCGGCTCTACTTTTTAAAAACAATACAAATTTACATAAAGGTTAACAAAATGGGCAGAAGAAGTTTACAATAATATGTTTTTTTTTTTTAATTAGTGGTGCCTATAAAATGTAAAAATGAACGCAAGCGGGAGCCTTGTGAACGTCTCTAAGAGTTCTGCAAGACTTCCCCTCCACCCCCCCCCCAAAAAAAGGAAGAAAAAATCTAGGAAATTTTCCTTACAGTATCACGAATAATAGAAATTACTTAGAATTACTGAAAGGAAAACAATTTGAACGCAGAGATGATACGCATGGGAATGTTAAAGTTGTAAAGGAATCAATGTGCATATTTCCTTTTTGAGTATTTAAAAATCAATGTTTTTCAATATATATACGGAATAGGTTTTGTAAGTTCTTTTATTTTAACATAATTTAATATCAATAATAACATGGCTGCCAACATCTTCCGCTTTTTTTGGCTCGGAATGTTTTTTTAAATAAATTCGCTGAAATCCGCCGATTGAATAAGACAAAAATTTTCTATTAAATTTTTTACTGTCCAAAAAATTCGAAGAGTCGGTAGCTATGATAATACTGATTTAATTATTTGCTATTTGATGTAAATTAAGAATTAAAATTCAGAATGGTTTCTGCCATAAAAGCTTTCATGTTTTCCTTGCACCATGTAATACAATTTTTGTTTATGGGTAATCAATACTATTTTTAATTGGGTCTATCATAAATACATAGGAAAAAAATTATTTCCTTGCAAAAACCAAAAGTTGGAATTTGGGTATTGCCATTAAGGAAATGTAAAGAAACATATGGGGAAATATCACTGACTGTGGATATTGCTATTTGAATTTGTCGAGGCAAATTCCGAAGCATTGCAATGAATACACAACCGAAGCAAACATGAGGAAGATAGGTAATAAAAGAAAACGCAGAGTTACACCTTTTTGATATATAAGTTAACTGTGTGGCACTGAAATGTGTTGCATTTACATTGCATAATATCTTTCGATTTCTTGTCGGTAAAATAAATCAAGTATTATAGTACAGTTGGAAATACTTATACATTTAATTTTATTAAACATATTTTGAATAAGAAATGGATTACATAAATATCTCTCTTTTTTAACAACATGGCTGTTTAAATTATACTGTTTAATACATCGCAGAACTTAGATAAATAAGGAAATTTCATGCTTGTGAAAGTTTTATACAAAGCTTTAATTAATTAAATTTATATTCATTCCCAATGTTTTCAATATCCCAAATTTAGTTTAATTATACTAAATTTAGTTAGTCTATTTTATTGGGAATTGTTACTGAATTATATTTTAGGATAATTTGTGTCTGAAATGACTGATACTGAAAGTCAATTAAAATTAATTTCCTATGTGTAAAGAATGTATTAATCATAAATGTGCTCTTAGAAAATTAAAAAAAGATATTTGAGAACTCATAATTAAATCATTCCAATTCAGGGTTTACACTCTTAGGAAAAATTGTACTGGTGCACTTGTGGAAATATTTCGGCTTGAATTTCCTTTTCCAATATTTAAATAATCAACTATAGGCTATATGTATATGGCTAAATGTACAGTACTGGTCATTAAAATTGCTACACCAGGAAGAAAACCAGATAACAAATTGATATTTATTGGACAAATATATTATGATTGAAATAACAAGTGATTAAATTTTCAAGACATTTGGGTGCATAGATCTTGAGAAAACAATACCCAGAACAACCACCTCGGGCAATAATAAAAGCACTTATATGCCTGGGCATTGAGTCAAACAGAGATTGGATGGCATGTATAGGTACAGATGCCCATGCAGCTTCAACGCGATGCCACAATTGCCAGTGGTGTATATTCTTGAAATATATATTATTTTTCAGGTTATTTTATTGGAAATAATATTAAAATAAACAGTTCTATCTTAAATAATATTACATTAAATAAGTAATAATAATGTTGTATATATCTAACTGTATTCTGTCCAATCCTGCGTGTACCGGGCGATCCAAAACTCAAAACGAATTTTTAAAATGAATAATTCGAAAGCGAATTAAGATACGGTTTTCATCGAACGGATGTAGAAGAAACTGGGTTTTATGTAATTACGAAAAAATATATATATAGTTTTGTTGGCGACCAACAAATAGCGCTATAGTGTTTTATTGAACTAAAAGATGATTTACAAATGAAAAAAATTTGACAACTTACAAGTCAGATTAATTACAGTTAATTAGTACTACAGTAAATGTTCAACGTGCTGTCCATCATTCAGAAGTGCAGTTATGAGACTAGGCACCACACCATTCACAAAATTTAGTAGCATTTCTTGCGTTATGGCACACACATTTTGGTGGATGGCATCTGTCAGTGCTGCTAGTGATGCCGTTGATCGCCAACAAAACTATTTTTTTCGCTGCCGCACAAAACCCGGGTTCTTTTCCATCCGTTTGTTGCAAACCGTATCTTTGTATCTTGATTCGTTTTCGAATTATTCATTTTTAAACTTCGTCCTGACTTTTGGATCACCCGGTATCTATACTCTTAGTGTGTAAACTCTCCTATAACATTTATTACATTTTTGTGAATTCATCACATACAGTCAGCTTTATTACCAGAAGGGCGAAATTCCAGCATTTTCTTTATATATACATAAAATAAAAAATGTCCTTTTATTTAAAATTATAATTCTATTTTAAATGGCACAACAACTTTTAAACAGCTGGGCTAACATTTCGGCTGGTGTGATTAAAATTTCAAAATTATTCCCAAAGTAACCTCATCAAACAATAGTTATCGAGGTATTTTTCTGGATATTTTTTCGGCGGCGCATACACAACAGTAATACACACATTTTTCTTTGGAAGAAATTGCCTAAAGCAGCTGATAAGCAAATTTCTCCTCCACACCTGCGTTCTTTATCTAAAAAACAGTTTTACAGGATAAAAATGATTATTTTTCTGATGCCGGTCACTTTCACCATTTCTCTGCGTTTTAGATTTACTATAAGATTTTTTTTTTTTTTGAAAAAACTAATTCACATATTTAAATGATTTTTTAATGTTATCAACCAATATTTAAAAGAAATCTCAGCAGTAAGTCGAAACAAAAGAGAGGTATGTGATATTAAAATGCGTTAGTGGTCAAAATCCGCATTTTGGTCCTTCTCGAGTTAATTGTACTTTAATATCGATTTCAGAAATTACAATGACTACAGAAAAAAATAAGTTTAAAGCCGTTATATATATATATATATATATATATATATATATATATATATATATATAATTTTTTTTTTTTGAAGACAAATCACAACCCCTGAATACTAGGCTTGAGGGCTGACACAAAAATGACAGGTGCCAATGAGGCATATTTTCAGAGTGTGTGCGGTCCCTTGAGTATAGGTACCAATAATTTTAAAAAGTTTCTTCCGCTTTATTTTTATAAGATAAAACAAGTCAAAGAAATCTTAAAAAAAACTTACTGGTGCCTGAAAACAGGAGACCATACATACGTTTAAAAAAAAAAAAATCTGTCATCGACAGCTGCAATTTCTTGTGCCAATTCTCGAAAATTAGCATCCAGGGAGCAGTGGACAGTTACATTATGACATCATAAATTTGTCTTTTGAGATACTCTTTATAGTAACATATGTTTATATTAATGGATAAAAAGCAATTGCAATCTCATAATTTCCGTCTAACATTTTAATTTAATTATAATTATCTATTTTAGTTTTTATACTGTTTCTCACAAATCTTGCATATAAATACAATTTCCAAAGAAACGTTTGAAGAAAAACTTCTTTAAACGTACGATAACATGATAAACCAATATAATAGGAGTTCTACACCGCTTTTTAATAGAAAAAACATTTTAATAGTATTATTCACAAAATACTTCAAAATGCAAATTTTTATTAATACAATTTAAACAGAAAGCCATATGTTTAATTTTACTTTACTTAATTTACTCTTCCAGATATCACGTTTAGCCAGCTAATTAAATTATCTTACTTAAAGAAAATTTTGAAAATGCTTCGATGATTTTACGTTTGAATCGAAAAAATAATATCAAAATAAAAGTAAAAATAAAAAGAATATGAAAATAAGTTAAGTAATTTCAAAAGAACAATTAAGTCAGATTTCCATATTATTTAATTTAATTTCAGCAATGCATATTGAATCATCAAGGAGATGACGATAGCAATTAAATAAATTTTTATCAGGGATTCATTTTTGCTCACGATTTCTGTCTAGAACACGCCTTTAATTTCATTAAATGATAGATATTAAAATGCATTGCGTAGCTTTAACGATTCCGTTCTAATATTTTCATTGTGGAAATATAATAATAAATGACAAACTTGATGGCTTTATTTTTCAGAATTTTAATATTAGCATCAAAATTTCTGCTAGTGAATTAAAACATATTATAAAAGAATGAGAAAAATCATGCATGGAGCACTGATTTTGTAACACTTTCCAGCACTACCGAAAAAGCTTTACTGTTTAATCGCTAATATGCAATACTACAGTGAAATTTAGATAACTCGAACTTGTTTAATTCGAAAGTCTGGATAATTCGATTTTCTTGCTCAGTTCCTAGAATTCTGTATTAAAATAATGTAAGAAAACAGAGGCCATTTTGAATTTCATATTACATAAGTCGAATATTTCGTACGATTGCCCTTAGAATTTTGCTGTAAAAATTGCTTCAAAGATTTTTTACAACTCAAATGTAAAATATTTTAACAGATTATTGAATAGTCTTTCTGAGGGTTGGTTGGTTTGTTGGGTTTATTGGCACAAAGTCCAGATTTGGACATGCTGCGTCAAACAAAAGCACAGAAAATGTTTGTATAAATAAAAACAATATATAAAGTCTGTAAGGTAAACAAACTTATATGGATGGGGTACCCATCCAGATTAATAATCAAAATGCCACATTAGAGAGTTTAAAAAGTAGGTACTATTTAAATGAAAACTAAAATAATTGGTTGAAAAAAGTGAGAAGCGAGAAATAAGTTAAATATGATGGTAAGAACCTGCATGCTTTAAAAACATAAGAATATTCTCATTGGGTTTGTCTCCAATGAGGTCTATTAAATGAAGTCTTTCTGAGGAAAAAAATACATAAATAAACAATGTCACTATGTTTGCAATGTCACTATGTGAAGATTTCCAAATAATTTTTTAATCCAAGATAAATCCTGCTTGGCAAAAGACCAAGATTTGACCATGGAATCATGAAAGATTTTAAAAGTTTCTACAGGCGTTTGTTGATTGGAAGCATCGTTATTGAAGATTTTGTCATTTAGAATCTCAACACTCTTCACGCTTCACGAATTTGTAGGTAGGCATGGGCCAAGGTCATCGATAAAACAATTATGAAATGCGTTCAAAATACGAGATTTGTAAAGAAAGAAACGGAAGGAGTAAATGTAATGAAAAACTTGGATGAAATTGATCTTGAACTGGTTGTCAATAAGTGCAAAGATATAAATCAAATCCATCAATCTTGTATGAGGACTATGTCGAAGTAGAACTAAATTTGGCTGTGTGCAGAGCCTGATTACTAACGGGGCACTCTCTCCCCAGTAAAATTATATAGAAATTTTCGCCTTGTTTAAACGCCCTTTTCAGTCAAAATTACTATCATGAGTAAGGAAAAATTTTCTATTTACTTTTTCTGGTGGGAGAGTGCCCCGTTGATAATCAGGCCCTGGCTGTGTGTAGCAAGGGAACGGAAGTGTACATTATTTTTAATTGGCGGAGTACAACCAAGCTGAGTACGGACTATCTGGGGATGTAGAAACAAGGAAATACAAAAGAAGGTCCTACCTCGTTCATAAGAAGTTATGGTTCACTGTACATGAACTTCGAAGCTTTTTTGAGAGTTAGTCTAATATAGAAAATTCGGTACTACTAGGTAATCCCGTCGACCAAAAAATTACCGCCAAATTATAAGATTAAATGCCAATAACGGATAATCGTGAATGTCACATTCAATGACATTAAATACGATTCATGTGTTTAAAATGTCATTAAGTTATTTTTATTTCGTCTTTTTATTAATATTTTTATTAATATTCTACTTATTATTTGTTTTTTCGTTATTTAAAATAAAAATTATGCCAATATGTATAGTTTGGCTATTAGTTTGGCGATTTCTATAATTTGGCGAAATTGATCGACGGGATATCAGAGTAGTACCTAATATTTTTAATAATATTCTACTAATTATTTGTTTTTTTCGTTATTCAAAATAAAAATTATGTTAATTTGTATAATTTGGCTGTTAGTTTGGCGTTTTGTATAATTTGGCGAAATTGGTCGACGGGATAACAGAGAAGTACCGAAATTTTTTTATTTCAGGGTTTACACCGTTCCTAAAATTTTCACATGTTGATAGCAATATTTTAAATCAAAAATATTGGTCAGAAATTCCTTTAGCATCTGCAATAGAATTCTAAAATAAATAATATCGTTTTTAAATTATGGTAAGAAAGTGTGAAAATTTTAGTAACGCTACGAGCCATGATTTTTGTATCTTTCATAGGTTGGAATCCTCCTCTATAAGACTCTAACACTACATTCAAATTAGCAATAAAAAACTTCTGACTTTTCTTAAAAGTGAGAAATAACTAAGTTAGTAAAAAGTGTTCAATTTAATGAAAAAATAACTTCAACAGTATTCTTAGATAAAGTTTATGTGCTAAATCTTTCACCGTGGAGTTAATCTTTTTTATTTCTTTCCGTATTTGAAAGAATATCTGTAATTCGGATTTTTGCATATTTCGAACATTTCACTGGTCTCTTCGAATTATCCAAATTTAACTGATTTTCATTAAACTCATCAATTGATACCATGTATATCGTAGTGTCACGTAGTGTCACATAGTATTTAAATCACTCTTAGTTTATGTCATTATTCTCTACATGAATTATACATAATCTTTAGAATTTTATTTCGCACATTTTTAAACTCATATAAAATGTTATGCTGTTGCATTGATAGGAAGCTTTCTCATAAATGTTAAGTTCTGGAATTTGCGAAGCATTAACTTATAAATGACACCATAAGTTTTGAAAGAATTAATGTCTTTATTTCAAAAATCCTGCATGAAACAACGTTTCACACAAATACTTCAGGCATTAGATTCATCCTTAAAAATTCATGAAGCCAAAATTCGCGTAACCCTAATAAATGTCATTTTGATGTTCTCTTGTAATAAGCAATTGTTGCGTTGCAAATGATGGAAGGCAATATTTTTAGCATTTCTTTTATACTAATAAGAGTTGTCAGGTAAGCTAGTTCTTTCACACTTTTTTAAAGAGGCTTTTCAATGAAACATGATCTTTAATTTAATAAAGTTTTATGAAATGTCTATTTTCACTTTCTTCTTTCTTTACAAGAACAAAGTATTGGATTCGTGAAAATTTTCGACTTCCAGTTTTCGATGGATTTATATGTTTTAGAGTTTCTGAATACGAATAAAGGATTTTTTTGAAAATGTTTGTCGCTGAATCTATCTGTCACGCTGTCTGAAGATCTACATGTCTGTCTGTAAGTGACAAAATCTTTGTGGATGCTCCATTTCAAAAACTAATTCATGGAATTACACAAAAAAATAGATTCAGTTAGATCTTCATATAAATTAGTGCTGATTAGTTTTTGATATATATTATTCAACAGATGACGCTGCAATGCTTTATTTGTTCACGATTTCCCCAATAGCTGCATATTCAGAACTGATGCACAAATTTTTATCAGAACTTCAGATTCACTTGGACGTTGACAGATGTTGATGCTTGTTAAATTTCGTATCAATCGTCAATAGGTGATACTGCTATGCTTCCCGATTTTCGCTATAACTCTATATCAAAAACTAATGCATGGATTTTGCTGGAACTTCAGATTCAGTTAGACAGTCGCATAAGTTATTGCTGTGATTTTGGTGTAAATCACTCAACAGATATCGCGACAATGCTGCATTTTACATGACTTACAGGATTTTACAAATTGTCATATCTCAAGAATTAATGCACGGAATTTCATTTATTTAGAATCCATATAATAGCTAGATATTGCAATTAATTTTAATACTGTGTAAGCGGATTGGTACATCCGACTAGTTTAATAAAGTGGTAAAGAAGAAGTGGTGTTATATCACGCCTCTTTAAATTAGATATTTTTATATGTATTGCTTTTTTTTCGTGTCTCCTAGACACAAGTGAAATAAAAAAAAAAGCTCCACTCTAGCCATCTTTTTAATCCCTCCGCGATTAGGGTTATTTAGATAAGTTTAATCTTTTCAGACCGGAAAGTTAAAATAGAATTTTTGCCCTACTCATTAATGAAACACATTGATTTATAAAGGCAAAATATGTTGTTTAAATTCACCCGTTCAACGGCAATGTACTTCTATTCGCAAAATACTAAAATGATTAAAAGACATCAAAATTTTCTAAAAAAATTAACTCAAAATAATCAAAAGATTTTTTTGACGTACTTGATCACCCGACCGGAGCACCAACCAAAAATTGCATAGGATTTCAACGCTCCGGCGGAAAATGCCCGCTACAATCTCCGATGCTGCAGATAAAGAAAGCAGTCAAAAGAAATGGAAGAAAATAACACACAATCAGATGTACTTACATCAGTGAATCATGATAATGTTGGAAAACAAATGATGTAACTTTCATCATCATAATAAAAATATAAATATATACTGATAAACCATCTTAGCAAGATCCTCATATGGCAGAATGCCAAGCCGATTCCATTCAGACTTTTGGGGAAATAGCCTAGGAGGCCGAGATTACTTCTACGTATTCATGGAAATGATATTAAATATTGTTTTCTATTTTTTTTTTCTGGATAAAATTTTTTTTTTAAATTAAATAGATTGTGCAGCTTCAATCAATTCTCGGAATAAACCTTTCCTAAATATATACTTTCCCCCTACATTTTTGTGAATTTTAATAAAAACATATCTCTCTCTCTTTTTTTTTTTTTTTTTTTTTTTTTTTTTTTTTTTTTTTTTGTTACTTTTATATTTATGGGTAAAACGCAGCTTTAACGATTGCTTGACATCTGACTTGGCGGCTGTGTGAGGAATTCGCCAATTCTAAGAACTTAAATATTTAGAGCACACGTATGTCATAAACTCACTGGGATTTACTTGGCGTCAAAATGGCGTTATTTTGTCTAATATGGCAACCCTGCTATTGTTGTTTATTTTTTGATAAATTGTTTATTTACCTTAATTTTTCTTTTTTCAAATTATATAAAATGGTTTTACTTCTGTAGTTATTAGTTTTTAAAATTTAATATATTTAAAAAATGTTTTATTTATTGTTTTGTTTTTTTTAAATAATAGAAAATTATTTAAAAATGTATATGTAACTAGTATTCGAAAATAAGATTTTCGCCAACTTGACGTTGGAAAAAAATCGTACCAAACCCAGTGATGATATTTGCGCCATATTCATATCCAATTCATGCAAATAATATAAATAAATAATGCACACAATAATGTAAAAAAATAATTCTTAAAAATCTCTCCTTTGGCAATTTTTAAAATTATTCCACGCAGTCGTTAGTTCTAAAATGTTTACATACGCTATATTGCGAGGGGCAAAAGTTATTATGCTAAGTTTAATAATCATACCTCTAAATCATCTTTTTTATTATATTTGATTTTGTATACCTTATTTTAAAATAAGAGAATTACAAGGTAATATTTAAAAGCTTTTAATTCAATCACAGAGACAAAAAGGTATTCGCCAAAAATATTGGACATATCTAGGATGTTTAATAAACAAACTCATCTCAGGATGATACTGACTTTCCCATTTTCGACATGGACTAGTCCTTTTTGCCCATGCGCATATCTGTCCAGGTTTCTATCAAACGTGGTACATCAGTATAACAATAGTGAGTTACTGTAATGAAGCACAATGTTGAAGCCAATTCTAAAGCAGTGTCAAAGACCCACAAAATGTTTGTAGTAAATCACTGACAAATATATACAGTATGATAGGAAGCAAATATTTGCAGGAGTAAAATTTTCAAAATTTATACCCAATAAATGAATACTCCCTATTAAGTGCATTGTACCTACCCCACTAAAAATAATTTTAAGATTACCTGAAGAAATCGCCTCTTTCTACAGAAATTCTACAGAAATTTGAAGGAAATTTGCAGAGTAGCTTTATCTTTAAAATATCTGCAGAATTTTTTAAGATATTCTTAAAAATATTTGCATAATGGGCCAAATACCTTCGTATTTCCCACAGTTTTTGGGCCAAAAAGCTATAGATTTTCTACAGATTATTTTTAGTGGGGTAGCACACAGTTTTCTATAGTTTAAACGGGTAAAGAGGACGCTTTGAATGTTCCATCTCAGTGTACAGTTTCTGTTCAAATGAAGTGTACAAAGCATTAACACCTTGCGGACGAGCGACACGTATACGTGCCGCAAAAAGGCTTAAGAATCCTAGTTTATTCGCACCAGTAAAATTTTATGGTGAAATTTGCCTTATTTAACAAGAGCACTTTCTCAATTTCATAAAGTACAATTTTCTGTTTTTGAAAACCGGTGACAAAACATTAAAAATTTCGTAAAATTCTCCAGTCGCGAAGGGGTTAACTAACAATGTCCAAACAAATAATGTTGTGTAGCATAAGAAATCTACACTACCACAGTTGCACCTTATTGTTGATGTACTTAATAAAAGGAGATTTTTCATTCGTATACTCACGTGTCAATGTGACATTTAGGAATCAAAATTAAGTAGTTCAAAATTCAACTACCGACCTTGAAGAGATTAAAAGCGCATGTAAATAAAGATAAGTAAGTATAATTCTATGTTGTTACACTATTGAGATATTTTATATTGTAAACTGACAAATTTTTTTTTTAGAAATTGAATGTGAAACATATGTAAGTAAGAAACATTGTAGATATATTATTTTTCAAATCACCTCGTTATATCGCGCATTTGAGTACAGCGTGTTCCTTTCTTGATCCTTGATATAACAAGGTGTTATTAAATTTTAAGTTTAGTCATAAATTAAACTTTTTAAAATCAGTAATTTGGCATATGCAGGGTTCTCGTTGCTGCTCGCCAAATTGCAACAAAATACACCAACTGACGTGTGAAAGAACAATTGGACTCGCCGTATTACTAGTGCTTAATTTCTGCTCTTTTGTGTGCGTGCGTGCGTGTGCCAATATTGAGATTCTTATCCGTGTTGGTAAACGATTAATGCTATTTTACATATTCAATCGCACCATGTCATTTACATTGATTTATTTTTAGAGATACTAACTAACTCAACACCAATTCAGTTTTAACACAGAAAGAATTATGCGATATTTCTTTATTGCCAGTTAATCATCGTTGCTGGCATCGCACCGATCAAAACACAAACAAAACTACTCATATCAAGCGACAAATAAAGAAATGTGTCGAAATTAGCTATTTACGATGTATTAGTTGCATGTAAAGTATCATTAGAAGATTAAATTTTTTCAGTCAGTTAAGAGTCGAAATCTCATGGCAATTTGTGTGTATATTTTTACAACGGTAAATCAAAGATAGTTGTTTTCAATTTTTATTCAGATTGATAAAAGAATGTCTGAAAAAATTAAATATTTAGGAATAATTTAGAATGTACTTATTTTTAAGATTTTCTGTAACGGATAGTCGAATTTCTAATTTATAAGCAATTACAAAATATTAGAATATTTTAGAACATTTTGATAAAAGTGATACAAAAAGAGGTTAAAGATAGAGTTTTCAAAGTTTCATGAGGAATCTACTTTGCTGACATTTCTTTTATCTGGCTACTTTTTCTTTTCATTCGCCAAATTGCTAGTGTTGGTCAAAAGCCAGCGAAAACCCTGGCTACATGATAGATCACAATATAGATATTCACTATGCTAAGAAGATTAATATTGAAATGTTAAACAAAGTCGTGCGATGCAATAAAAGCAAATAGCTTCTTAACATTTTCAGGAGGAAAATACTTGCATTCGTAAAATATTTAAATAACAGATTGATACCAGTATTCACATGGAAAATTATTTCTAAGCAAGTAAAAGTATTTTCGTGTACATAAAGTATACGAAGATATACATTTACTGGATATGTAAAAACTTTTACTGGAATGAAAGAAGGAAATTTTCATTAAAGAATTTATATGTCAATGTGGCAATTAGAGAATAAAACTCCCTTCAGGAAATTAATAACAACAATGGGGAGTCACTAAGCCCAAAGTGATGACGCGGCTACTGCGCAGGTAACAGGTATCGATTTTTGGCAAATTTTAAATCCATTTGACCACGTCTGCCATTTTGAAATTTTAAAATATATTATTAGTATTATCGGAAACAACAATGGCAGACCATTATCGCGCTGTTAACATTGTGGCAGACAGTTTTGTAAGTGCTGAAAAACATAAAATTTTAAAAGTAATTGACCAGATCTGCTATTAATATATTTTGTTTATTACGGTCTTAAAAACTTGTATTGATCACGGCAGACGTCTTCGTTGAGTACACACTTCAGCAGACAACCAAATCTTACTTATTACTCGGTCAGATATATATATTTTAAGTTCCCTGTTTTACATCAATATGATTTATGTAATGTTTATCACTGTATTTATAAAAATTAATATTTAATTTTGTAAATTATGTACCACGTTTGATATGTTTGATGATAAAAAAGTAAATATATTTCGAAACAATCTCAAATATTAAGTTATATCGTAGATAACAAATAATCATTCAAATATTAATTTTACTTTATTATTTTTATTCATTTAAGACAAAATTTAAAAAAATGAATTAAAAATGAATCATGCATGCATTACAAAATATTTATTTTCATTCATTTGATTCACACTTATCATTCTGGGAGATTCTATTCTAGAAAGGGGTGCAAGGCTAAGATGGGCATTTTCTCGTCTGTGCTGTCATTAATATTGGCTCTTACTTCTGTTATTTTCTACTTCCGATCAAAGTTTAAAATCATATTACCGTAATTTCCAGCGTAGATTCCGCGTTCAAACAATCATGTTTTGCCCCAGATTTTTTTAAAAAATAAAGTGCAAGTTAATAGATCGCCGTAAATAATCTAGGTCCAAAAATAATTTATCTTTTCTCATTAAATAAGATTTCTAGGTCCAAAAATAATTGTTTGATCCGCGGATTATACGCCGGAAATTAGGGTAATATCACGTTTTAATTCAAATTAAAACATCTATATTTAGTGTTCAAAAGGCTAATTCCAGTAGAAATAAATTTCAGGAGTGGCAGTACGACAATTTTATATGTCATTCAATTCTGTGATCAAGAGACAGAAAAAGAAAAATTAATTGTTCCGATAGCTAATTCTATAAAACGAGACAGTCAAATTGCCGGTGATTCTAGTAGTACTATTAAAAAACTCATGGAAAAACAAGAAATGCGCGTAATACTTGTTTTTGTTCATCGCTAAAAAAAAAAGAGAGTTAACCCTTTCCGGCGCGGTGTCCCTTAAAAAGGACACCTAATTTTAATTTTACTGGCACCAAGAATATTTAATTAAAATTTTCCTTTGATAAAATGCCTGAAAATAAGCAAGTTCGTATTCTCTAATAAATTCGTTTATAAATTCTGGTGGCAGATAATTATTTCAATTAAAATTACTCCGCGCCGGAAAGGGTTAAAAAGAATATCATTGAAAAAAAAGCTATAGCATTTCGATTGCAGCGTTATTAGACAAACTCACAAACTCTACACAATTTTTTTTTTTTTTTTTTGTCATATAGAAAACAATTCCGTCTTTGAATAAATTGTTTCCTGTTTTGAAATAAAGAAACTTTGCGTCAATTACTCCAGAAAATTGGTTTAAAGTTAAAGATGCCAAAAGAAAAAACTTTAAACCAGAAAAAAATTTTACTTTATAAATTTTCAGTTTTTTATAAATATTAACTACGAAAACTTTTTTGCATAAATCGATAATTTCTCCAAATTAATAATTTCTCCAAAAACGGATTCTTGAAAAAAATGTAACTAAACAAACTGTTCACCTCTATTTCGATAAAATAAACCAGACTTGACGTATGCGCAATAGCACTGAGAGTTTTACGATAGGATAAAAGACAGTATGTAATTTATTAGATTCACGAAATACGAGGCATCTATATGAAAGTAGCAGGTTCAAAATATACTGAAAACAACTGACAAAAACCTTTAATGTGAGGACATAAGATGCCCTCTCGGGTATAAAACCTGAGTTATTTGAATGCTAGTAACTATAAAATCGAATACTATAGGCTAGAATGAGTACAATAGTAATCCATCGGGGAAAAAAGAAAGATAACTATAGACAGTCTATGCATATAATCTGACCGAGTTATAGATAAGATTTGGTTGTCTGCTGAGGTGTGTACTAAATGAAGACGTCTGTCGTGATCAATACAAGTTTTTAAGACCCTAAGTAAACAAAATATATTAATGGCAGATCTGGTCAATTACTTTCAAAATTTTTTTTTTTTTTTCAGCACTTTCAAAACTGTCTGCCACAATGTTAACCGCGCGAAAATGATCTGCCATTGTTGTTTTAGGATAATACTAATAATATATTTTAAAATTTCAAAACGGCTGACGTGGTCAAATGGATTTAAAATTTACCAAAAATCTATACCTGTGTTACCTGCGCAGTAGCCGCGTCCACCACTTTGGGCTTAGTGACTCCCCATCTCATGTATAGTAGGTATAGGGGCCTCAATGTACAAAAACTCAGGTCTGGTCATGTAGGTAGCTTTTCACTGGCTCTTAGACTATTAACTTCACCTTTAAATGGAAATCTGTACAGCTGAACCTATATTTGAGGGGGGAGGGACTGAATTTATTTTACACTGTTAAAAATCTTGTTCTAGTTTGAACCAAAAAAGTTTGTTTTTTTGGTGCTCAATATCTGCCACCGTAAGATCGTGAAATCTTGAACCAAAATTTGAAGCTCCCATTGAAGCATAGCTCCAATACTTGGAACGAGGTTGAAGTAGGAGGCTCCAAATGTTGGTACGAAGTTTCACTATCTTATGGTGACAGCTATTGAGCACCAAAAAACACACTTTTTTGGTTCAAACTAGAACAAGATTTTTAACAGTGTACTAATGTTAAAAGAAATCGTCGTGGAACACGAAGAAGGGCAACAATCACGCAGACAATTGTTTTATTATATTAGGCTAAAAACATTGTAGTTGTAATTCATTCATGAATGTCAAAATATCACAGCGAAACACGAAAAATCACTATGACTCGAAAAATCGCTATATAAGAAGTATTACAATAACTTCGATTGTAAGACTTCTTTTTAATTACAGGTAATTAATGGATTTAAAGCTGATATGATAATCATTCCTCAAGCATTTGACCAGGGAAGAATGCAGACTCTCCGACATCCATAGAAAAATACTAAATGTTTGCGAAGATGAAATCATTGAATTTTATATTGTGCATATATAAATAAAAATTATTGAAGATGCGTTAAAGATTATTGAACTAGCGTTAAAAAATATCGCTTATTTAGAAACTTCCATCCAGAAAAAATTGATTACAGATAAACCCAGTTTAACATCTTTATTTGGGGGCTTAAATATTTTTTTAATATTATTTTTCTGAAAGAACTGGTTTTATAATCATCTTAAGCTAAATTCGGCTCAAATGCCCATTTTGACAACATGTATTGAATTATATTCTACCTTTATTTAAAAATTGACCAATACGGTACATTATATAGTTCCTAAATAACAAAAAACTGTCAATTGAATGCGTTTGAGAGCAAAATTGAATTTATAAATAAGTTATAGAATAACCAATTTGTCATTTAAATGCATCCTCAATTCTTTAATCATGATCGTTTCGGAAAAATTTGTCCACTTTGACAGCATTTTTAAAAATATATTCAGCCTCTATCAAAAAGCTGACCAATACGGCACATTATACAGCTCCTAAATAAGAGAACCTGTCAATTGGATGCGTTTGAGAGCAAAACTGAATTTAAAAATGAGTCAGAAAAAACGCAATTTGTTATTTGAATACTTCCTCAAATATTCAATCACGATGACTTCGGGAAATTCTGTTTAAAATACCCTTTTTGACAGTCTTTTTTTTATATATACTCTGTCTTTATCAAAAACCGACGAATGCGTCACATTATATAGTTCCTAAATAAGAGGATCTGCCATTTGGATGCGTTTAAAATCAAAAATGAATTAAAAAATGAGTCAGAATATAAGCAGTTTGGATTTGATGTTTTTTCTCCAACTCCTATTTTTGTTTAATATATTTTTAGGTATACGAATTGCTCCTATGAAAAACTTGTCAATTTAAAAATTGTAGATATTATTGAGAAGATATAAAATAAATTTATTTAGATTTGATAGTTTAAGAATTGACGAAGTTATGGATTTTTAATCTTGTTTCATCCCTCTTTTTGTTTTCGTTTTTAATTTTATAATCGGTAAGAAATAGTCCTATCAAAAACTTCAAAAGTTAAGTCAAAAGTTAACCTCAAGCAGTACAAAAGTTCTAGATAATGTTAAGAATGTTTATGCAAAATTTAGTTGGATTTGATATCTTGAGAATTGACAAATTTATGAATTTTTTTCTCCCCAAAACCCTGTTTTTGCGCCCCTTCAGACCATTTCTAAATTTATCAAAAATCTGTCATGCATAAATTTTTGGACCATTTTTTAGAAGTAATATAAACTTTAAACTGATTCGATATCTATTTTAATTAAGTAGTTGTGGCGTTTTTTTTCTGTTTTCACAAAAACCTTCCCTATTTCCAGCCCCTTGGACCGATTTTGCTCATTAACTAACTGAACCAAGATTTTATACCCCTTGATTTTACGTATCAGTTTGGAAGTGATTGGAGCAGAAATATAGAAGTTTAGAAGTTATCGTGTCCAGAATAAAGTGATATATATATATATATATATATATATATATATATATATATAAACTTTTTTACTGGTGATAGTTTTGGGGTTTATAGGTCATGATCGACGTGGATCTGCAAAAATGTTTCAGGAATTTCAACGTAGGAGCGTCCGCAATAGGTAGTATTTCCTACGAAATCTACCTAATTGAGTTCAAGACTGATCTAGTGTTTTCAGAAGATTGAAAGTAAATTAAATCTGAAATAGTGAAAAAATTTCTCCATGTTATTCCCTAATATGTTGAAAGTCTCCAAACATTTCCCCACGAATTACTTGTCCCCAAGAAAGTTTGTTGGAGGTTCAAAATTCCACAAAAATCCCTGTCAGCTTGGCCTATAGGCGGAGGTAATTTCGAAGAGTGCTCACTTCGACAACAAAAAACAAAATATGATTAGAGATAAACCCAGTTTAACAACTTTATTCGGCCGCTTTTGAAAAAAATTTTAATTTCATTCTTCTGTAAAAACTGGTTTTATCAGAATCATCTTAAGCGAAATTCGGCTGTCCTATTCGAAAATGCTCATTTTGACAACATATTTTGAAATACAGGGTGATTATAATTAAATTCCGAGTTTCAAAACGCTCTAAAAAGCAAACCACTCGTTAGAATGGCGTCAAAAATTAATAGCGTATTATTGAAGAAGGGGGAAAGAACATGAACAAAAAAAAGGTTCCAGATTTTAGCGACAGATGGCGCTGTAAGCATCAGAATTTCGACTACAAAGGACAAATCGTAAAACAACGGCTAAGGCGTAAGTTACACGATATAAACCAACTGTATTGTTCATTGTGCATGACTGTACGCGTGTGATACTGTTAGTTATGTAAGCCCGCCCACGGCAAGGTCATACCACATCGGATGGGAAAAATCGGTTTTTAATTGTCCTGAGGCCAAATACCGCATAAAAAGCATTCCTCCAATCGGTTTTTAATTGTTCTGAGGCCAAAAACCGCATAAAAAGCATCCATCTAACCGGTTTTTAATTGTCCTGAGGCCATATACTGACGCTTACAGCGCCACCTGTCACTCAAATTTGGAACTTTTTTTTTTGTTCATGTTCTTTCCCCCTTCTTCAATAATACGCTGTTAAATTTTGACGCCATTCTAACGAGAGGTTCGCTTTTTAGAGCGTTTTGAAACTCGGAATTTAATTATAATCACCCTGTATATTCTGACTTTATTAAAAAATCGACCAATATGGTACATTATACAGTCTCTAAATACCAAAAAATTGTCAATTGAATGCGTTTGGGAGCAAAATTGAATTTAAAAATGAGTCATAAAATAACCAATTTGTTATTTGAATACATCCTCAATTCTTTAATAATGATCGCTTCGGGAAATTTTGGGCGAAGTTCCAATTTTTAGAGCTTTTTAAAAAAATATATTCAGCCTTTATCAAAAAACTGACCAGTACGGCACATTATACAGTTCATAAATAAAAGAACCTGTCAATTGGATGCGTTTGAGAGAAAAACTGAATTTAAAAATGAGTCAGGAACAGTGCAATATCTTAATTAAATACCTAATTTTCAATCACGATCGCTTCAGAAAATTTTGTGAAAAAGGCGCATTTTGGCAGCCTTTTTTGAAATGTATTCTGTCTTTATAAAAAAAAAACTGGCCAATACGTCACATTATATAGTTCCTAAATAAGAGAACCCTCCAATTGGATGCGTTTGAGGGCTAAATTGGATTTAAAAATGAATAAGAAAAAACGCAATTTGTTATTTGAATGTTTCCTAAATTTTCAAAAAACCTCCCTTTTTCCAACCCCTTTGTCCGATTTTGCCCATTAAGGAACTCGAGCGAGGTTTTATAGCCCTTGATTTTATGTATCAGTTTGGAGGAGATGGAGTAGAATTATAAAAGTTATCATGACTAGAAGAAATTGAAATATATATATATATATAGATAGATAGACAGATAAACATTTTTACAGATGGTAGTTTTGGGGTCTAGAGATCATGATCGGCGTAGATCTGCAAAACTTTTTCAGAATTCCAACATAAGAGCGACTGCAATAGGAGTATTCAATACAAAATCTACCTAAAATGGGGATAAAATTTCCAATCTGGCAACACTGGATTTCTGCGTATTTCGACAACAGTATTTTATCAGGGAAAAAGTTGTTTCACTAAATCGTAAAAAATGTTCTGATTAAATGAAATAATATTTTCCCTAATAAAATACTGGTTTTCAAAAATGCTGAAATCTCATCTCTATTCACGGTTTGAATTTTGTAGGTTTCCGTAAATTCATGTGAAAATACATCAATGTAATTTCCCTCAAATTTACAAATTCATCTTTCACGAATTTTAATCATTAGTACTAGTATTTAACACTTCAAAAAAAAAAAAAAAAAAAAAAAAAAAAAAAAAAAAAAAAAAAAACCATACCTCGCCGTGTGTATATATTATGCTATAGATTTTCCACCTTCGTCTATTTTAATGGTTTCAACCATTAACCTCAAACAAATAGTATAAGGCCCTTATTAAGAAGTTAAAAATATTGTTATCTACAATATATGCAAGCCTTTTAATATTTTAATATTTAAACCCGAGTTTCTCGAGGGTTGCTAATTTTGGAAAGTAAACTAAGCCAAAGAGCCTCTTGGGGGCAACTTAGACGCCACATAGTGTGCGATTTTGCAAATCTAGCGGTAAAAAAGTCTAAAAATCGACTTGCAGTAATTTAATTTTTAAACATTTCAAATAACATCTGACACTTAGGGGGGAAAAGGTAAAGTGACAGCAGCCAAACTCTACAACAACGCTTTCAAAAATTAACTCAATAACCAAATTTTCTTTTAACCTGTATAGAATGGCGATCGATGTAGTTATATTTGCCATCGATATTTTTGGCTGAAAACACACTTATTTTGTAAATATTTTTTTATGATAGAATGGAATTTTTACAAAAATGTAGATACTTTGTCTTTTATAGTTCCAATAGTTATTTAGCATCTTTTTAAGTCAATGCAAAAATTATTAGAAAATTTAATAACATATGATAAATTTTAAAACGCCGCCAAAATTTTTGTCCACGCCAGTCCATGTTAATATAATTCTTTTTGTAATTATGTTTGCATAGAGATATATATATATAAAAAATTCAGCTGCAACTATTTGGAACTCTTGAAAATAAGTATTTTTTTTTACAGGTACTGATTTTATGTAATTTTGAATTACATATGACTATAATATAAAAATATCTGTTTTTAAGCATTGTAAAATATGAAATAAAAATCTCAGTAAAACTATAGAGTGGATGAAATTCACTCTGAAGTTTCAACATTCATACTTTCTTACAAATAATGAAAGAATAGCAACAGACAATAAATGACAGTGATTTATTTTATGATAACACTGGTATTTATAGCAGTATTAATTAACTAATTATATTTTTTGTACAAGAAAACGCTTATTGTTGAAAATAAATATGTACTATATTTTTAAAATTATGCACTGAATACAATAACACTACGCAAATTTCAATGTATGAAAAATGACAAAAAATCTTTTTATTATGATTACGATGATGGAATGGCAATGATGTAAATTGTACAATAAACAGGGTGCGTAGTCATCAAGAAACTCAGAGGATTTTAATTCTTTTAGTATCAGAAAATTTTTAAAGTACTGGTTGTTACATCTGAAAAAGGATTTCTTTTTCGTTAAATGAAACAAATATTACAATATAAAAATTCTGGTAAAAGGTCCTTACAAGGTCCTTCCAAACTACGCACCCTGATAAAATATCTAAAGATATATTTTTCATAATACATAACCATTATATGTCTAGTAAGATCAACTTTATTACTTTAATATTGGGAATTTTCATAAATTGAATTTTGACCCACTAGATTCGCAAAATCTTACACTGTGCGCCAGCGGGCATTCTCTCGCTACTAAATTTATTCGTTATTTTTCGTCTAATATTTCGTATAAGTTTTTTTGGATGAATGCTAATAAAATATATGAAAAGAAAACAAATAAAATTTAGTGGTCATAGTATTGATCATTGTATTCACTGGAGTGCTCACTTTTTTACATCCCTGCTCTCAGCCATAAAAATACCTAAAATATGTTCGCGATCTTTTCAGATATTATCTAAAAAAAATTTATTTTGTAAAAAGAAAGAAAGAAATATCGGAGGCAGCACGAAAGAGAAGTAAATATATGAAAATTTCCAGAATCAGAACTTATAAACAACCTTATTAGAACTTAAGTAGAACTTACCATGTGGCGTTGATTTTTGTACTTTGAAATGTACCACGCAAACGCAAATTTTAGTAAATAATCTTTAAGCACAAATAAAATCTATTTTCAGATATTTGTAAAAAAATAAATAAATAAATAATAAAAAAATAAAATAAAATGAGTTTTTGTTTTCTTTTTCATGACTATGTAAAATTTTATGTTCAAGAATTATTTTTTATGTCCATTTTTTTAAATGTTTAAATCATGCTTTTTTCAATAATATCTTCTTATTAATTTTAGTACAGTTAAATATTCCTTGATGATTTTGTATAAGAACAATTTGAAGCTCATAATTTAAAGATATATATATTAAAATGCAAATCTTTAAAAATAAAAAATAAAAACCCTGAAAAGTACAAAAGCTTAGACCACAATATGTTAAAAGCGAGTCATTAACAGTTAAAATAGGTAACGGATTGTAGCTTTATCGTACTTCAATAAAAATTATTCCTCTGTCGATCCAGAATGATAAATATTTATACACTAATTTAAATCTCTCTACTGTTATGGAATTTCCCAATGAAGAAGTTACTTCTCCAGGTCTCCGGAGTGGATTGCTTTTTGGATACGACTTCTTTCATTGATAATTTTGTTTTCAGATTTCTTATACAAATTCTCCTGAAACCTACGCAAAGCTTATTTCAATTCCAGGAGAAGAATTTAAAAGGACAACTATATTTTGTTAATACTCGAATAAGAAAAAAAAATCCTTTGAAAATATTGTTTGTGTTTGTTGCATATTTCGACATACCATATATTGACAAAAAAAAAGAAGTTTAAGTTTTAGAATCTGCCCAAACCTAATATGATAAGTATTAAAAATTCTTAACCCTTTTAAGTGGACAGTATTTCTTTTCACAAAATGTTTAAATAATTGAATCATACCACAATTTACAAACAGATTTATTATCAAATTGTAAATGTTTTTCTTAACGGACTTAAGGAAAATAAAATAGTCATAATATAATACTACTTCACGTTTGTTTTTGGAGTAGTTCACTGTGTTTACTTCCTTAATTTTATTTAATGTATAAGTTTTTGCAAATCCTAATTTAGAATAATATGAACATTGCATGTTCAAATTCTATTCTTCAAAATTCTATTAAAAATAAAATCTATCTATAAAAAGAATGCAAAAACCTAAAGATATAAAATTGTATCACATAATTGGCATTCTTAAATTAATAGTATTTTTTTTTTACAAATATTCACCTGATAGTAAAAATAGTGTTTTTAAATTACTTGCTTTAGTATAATTAGTTAAAAATCTCAATAGATATTAATCAAGAATTAAAAACTTCCCAGAAATATAATTATGATTCACACTTCTAATTCTTAGTAAATTTTTTTTATAAAAGTCATACTTAGATGCAATGTTACGTTCTGTTTAACTATGAAAGGCAAAGCCGGAAATTCAAATATTCTAATCAAAATGTTATCTTATTAAATAATATGGTCGCTTGTAGGTCCTATTTATACAGTCTTCTATTCATAGAATGAAATGCTGAATGGAACTTTTGCGTGGAAACTAGAATGACTGGTCAAAGACATAAGCTTTTATGCGAAAATATTGAAAAGATTCTAAAAGCAGAATTTTCTCGAAAGGAAATTTCATTAATGCTTTACAAATGACAACCGAAAGATGTTATCATTAATACTTTTTCTTTTAAAATTAGCATTTTAAGATATACAGACCAAATACATTGTGTAACAATGCTTTTTAAACACATTTAAATAATCTTCAAGCATATTAAATTCTATCTGAAAATTATATACGGTCACTGGAAGGTCTGACTGGAAGGAATATGTTTTTCAAAATATTTATAGCGGAAAAAATTGTAATATTCTCAATGTGACAAAATTTAAAAATTAAGAATTAATCAGAAATCTTATGGTGGTTAACGTCTCTGTGTTTCTTAAAAAATATTTTTTGGGGGACATGTTATGCCTTGCTCGCTGTGAAGCAAAACGCAAATTTTAAAGATTCTATTTAAAATAATATCTCATTAACCCTTTCAGGGGAAAAACATTTCTGCCCCTAAAATGTTCATATAATTAATTCACAATGCAATTTTCAAGCAGATTTATTATAAAATAATGAAAAGTTCTTTTTCACGTATATTTTAGATCGCAGTATTACTATTAACTAGTCAGAAATGACAATACCGAAACTTTCTTCTATCTAAATCCATGTTGATATTTCAAAATTCGTTATCTTAGTGCCAAATTTAAATAGCAATCTATGCCCATCATGGGAATTCTAATGAATGAAGTTCCGTATATTAGTTCTTGAGATATGATTATCGCTAAAATAACGTAAATCATCCAAAAAGCAGCATAGCAGCGTCACTTGTTGGGTGATTTACATGGAAACCTGATTTGCAACAACTTACCGACTTTTGCCAAAATTTATCCGAATCTGAAGTTTGATGAAATTCCGTGCATTAGTTCTTGAGATAGGGCTACAGCGGTAATCGTGGAAATGCAGCACATCTGTGCGACTTGTTAGGCGATTTACGGTCATAACTTTTAGTTTAAAAAAATCAAACTAATTAATATTTCCAATTTTTTTTAAAGTTGTGTGCAAGTGTAATGCACAATTTTTAAAACAGGAAATTTTTTAATTTCTTCCTCGCTCTAAAATATTTACCAGCTTGAAAAAAATGTCTTACAGTATTTAATTTCTTAACGAACTAAACAAATAAGGCGATTGTGATGAAATAAGTGCGAGTATCGATTTTTATTTATTTATTTATTTATTTATTTATTCTTTACTCATTGACAAAAAACTAACTGTCACTATTTTTCCCTTAAAGATTTTTATAAATAAATATTATTGCTTCCTTCGCTTGTTATTCTTATATAAAATCAGAGAGATCTGTCGTTTCGTTTTGTTACATCGCAAAACTATATGCTTCAGATTTTTGCGGAAGTGAAAACATAGCAGCAAAAACATTGCAGTAATTATGCTTCACAGCTTTTGACCAGCATTAGCGATCGGGCGAATAAGAAATAAAATATAGTAGCTAAATGGAGAAAAATATTAACAAACTCGATTCAGTATGAAATATTGAAAAAACTATCTTATTGTATCCTTTTTTTTTCAATGTGTTTGAAAATAACAAAATTTTTTGTCATTGCTTGAAAATTACAAATTCTACTATAAGCTACAGAAAGTATTAAAAATAATGCAGTCTAAATACAGGGTGTCCAGTAAATAACACCCTGATTTCAAAATTAAATTTCTCAAAAACAAAGATTGATAGAATTATGCTATAAACGGTTTGTCTATTAGGTAAGCTGTAAAAATCTTACACAGAAGTTTCGAACGTTGAATGTTTTGAAAAGATTGTGTTCTGATTGCAAAGAATGCTTTGAGTTGACATTTTTCTTGTTTTAGATTGTTTGCGGAGAATAAGTTTTTTGGCTTAAAGTGCCATAGTTCAAGAATTTTGGAATTAAAATTTTATAACGCCAGGGACTGGCGTTATTACCCCGGTTGATTCCCAACAGGGGCCGAACTATATTCGAAGGGGGTTTATATATTAATATGGGACAGCATTGTCATCATTGTTGAAATGGTAAGATTAAGGGGGGGGGGTGCCCAATACTTAAAAATAATCTCTCTATTTTATTTTTTATATTATTATTTTTTTTACTAATGTAAAAAATAATTTTTAACTCTTGTAAATAAAACTATATCAAAATGTTTTCGAGATTCAAATTCGACATCTTCAAAATCAGGTTTCTATTAAATTTCCACTGGATTGTTCAATTGAGTTCGAAATTTTAACTGTCCGCTTTCTCAGCGTTCGGTTTTTCAAAATTTTATAAATTTAACCGTTAACTGATGTGACAGAAATTGTAACGTATGAATGTGATGCGGTTTGTGAGACCACAAAATTGAAAGATGAATAAAAGGCGGGAGTAATTCATAGGATTGTGTTTTTGTACTAAACTTTTTATACAAGAGTATTATACTTAATATTCACCTATTTAGTCTCTGGTGATAGTACTAAAATTCCAAATGAAACAATATTTCGGTAGTGTTTGCAGTTAAACTGAAAATTACAAGTTAAACTAAAAAATAAAAGAAAAATAGTGGTCTACGAGACCGGTAACATTAGTTAAAGGTTAAAAGACGATCCACGATTAAAAATGTTCCTGCGCTAAACTTTTTGTACAGAATTAATTCTACTTAAATTTAATCTATTCAAATATTTCTAACAATATTAAGAGAACTCCAAACGAAAGAGAATTTCAGTTGTAACTATAGTTAAACTGGAAAATACAAGTTAAACGCTATTTTTTGGGGGGAAGGGGAGGGGGTACAGTGTTCAGTCAGATTGTTAACAGCAGTTAAAGGTAATCTTGTTGCTAATATAGAGATGATGATATATAACCATATGAATTATGTATAAAATTGAATAAGAGATCTCTTTGGGATAATATTTTTTAATCAAAAATTTTATTCAGTTTATTAAAAATTTATTAAAGCATGTTTTTTAAAACGTCAACAATGTAACTGTAGGTTTGGAGAATCCGCATTAGTGTGGAGTTATGGAAAAAAAACTATTTACTAGATTATTATAATAGTATTAACCCTTAACTGCTGTGACAAAAATTGTCGCATAACTTACCGTGAGCGGCCTGTCAGACCGCTTAATCTAACGATGAATAAAATGTTAAATTAACTTTTAGAATATTATTTTTGTATTGAACCTTATATACAGGACTATTATAAATAAAATTCTGCTATTCAAAAGTCTCTAGATATAGTAATAAGACTTCAAATGAAACAAAATTTTCCCGGTATTTATAGTTAAACTAAAAATTGCAAGTTAAACTCTGAAACGTGAAAAACTCAGCGGTATGTGAGACGCCAACAGCAGTTTAGGTTTAACAAAAATATTTATTACATATAACTCTAGTTATTATAAAACTTCACATGATTAAAATATTACATTATGAATGGTTAAGACCATGCAATATTTCTTTTAATCATATTTACGCGGGACTTTTTAAGCAAAGAGAGACACGGGGTGTTATATTCTGCTGAAGCTCCCCCTCACTCCTTTTTCTTTCACTTTCACAAAAAAATCAATATTTTCTATCGCATAGAATGCATACATGGAAATATAAATACTGATTCAAACAATTCGTGCAATGTTTCTAATAATTCTATTTAAATGGTCATTTGTAAACAAAACGTAGCTTAGAATCTGATATTCTTTTGCCTCCTCCCCCCGCCACCACCACACCTTTCTTTTTCTTTCAGAGTCACAAAAAATTGTACATTTTCAATAGCTTAGATTGCAATTTGTCAATTTCTAGAGCTGTAGAGTTTGTATTTTTAAAAATGGGTAATCTACATGCCATTATTCTATTTTATTTTATAGTTTTGTTTGCATGGCGTTATTACCCATATAGGTGGGTATTAACGCCAAATAGCATTGGTAAAAAAAACACCATTATATTTTATGAATACATATCTGTTAAATTATTTTATTTTATATAGATAGTCAATGAGTTGCTGTATCAGGTCCTATATTTGTTTGAAAAATACAATCTAAAACTAAGCCGTGAAAATTGGTAGAACCTTAACGTGGCGTTATTACCCCCAGGGTACCTTAATAAGTTAAATAAATGGCTAGTTGTGATTCTAGATGAATAGCCACATCAATCGTACAGTAACGTGGATAAAATATCTGAACCGTAACCACACACAAATGGAACAGAAATGAGCACTCGCAATTTGGTGAGTGTGATTGTTCATTTACTCGCCAAATGAGGCATTTTGTCGCGATTTGGCGTAATGGCGAGCGGAGGGGAGAGCTCCGAAGTCAACAGAATTGTTTATCAGAATACGCTTCCAGTTTGACCTCTACTTTCAATTTAAAAACTTAGAATTCAGATCAGAAATTATGAAAGAAGAATATTTACTTTTGGTAATAACGAAACGTCTCTCATTAAATAATGGAAACAATACTATACAGAATTCCTGGTGGGAATGTAAAATTTTAGAATTAAAAAAGAGAGCAAATGTGGAAACCCAGCAATCGCAGTTGCGTAGAGTTCGATATAGGAATTATTTATAATATAAAAAATATCTATTCAATCACGACAAATATGCCATGTAATATTTAAATATGTTATTTCGGAATGTTGGAAAAATATATTCATGCTTTCACCCTCTGTGACATCCTTGATTAGGGGTGTTTTCTTTCACCCTTTGGGGCACCCTTGATAAGAGGTGTCAACATTCCACCCTTGTAAAAGGTGGCAGTTTGATTTCCTTAAAGATGTCATAAGTGAGACAAGCCTGTTTACGCGTGTACCCCTTGAAACAGTGTGACCGTTTTTGGATTGTTGTAAGAAATCTGGACTGTTGTAGGACTTACAACAAGCTATATCAAGCTAAAAACTCAGGCTAAAAGATAGTTGTCAGTCTATTGATATACTGACGATCGATAGATGGCAGGACCATCGAATTTTTATTTAGCTTGTTGTCAGTCTGAATCTAGCCTGCTTTTAGCTTGAAAAAACGGTCACACTGCCTTGAAAGGTGCCGTGGGTCTCCTATAGTTTGAACATTATATAGAATTTGTAGATTTATTTTCTTCATGATAGGATATGTTTGAATAAATAACAGGTGGCACTAAATTCTCTCAGAAAAAACTTATTAACATTTAACATTTAAAAAGTATTAATATTATTTAAATGTTTAAATGAGAAAAATATGCATTAAAAACAGTTTTCCCAAATAAATAGTTTTATCATATGATATATCACCTAATGACATCTTTATCTATTTATTTCAAAGCTGGTTGTATATAATTCATACCCCTTAATTTTCATTCGAAATTTGCACCAAATGCTTTGAATATTTATTTATTTATTTTTAAAGATACCTGGATGGACACTTATCTTCTAAAGACTTGATTTCGTATTCTGGGCAGTTCTTTTCAGGCAGTAAAGGTAGTAAAAAAATGTACCTGAAAAAAATCCTTAAATCATTTCCAGTCAATTCGTAAATTTTGGTGGCATGGAATCGCTTTAACATTTCAATAAATTAATTAATTTGATCTTTAAAGGGTTGATAAATTAATTTTTCAGAAATATATGACATAACATGTTTTTTCATTAGATCTCAATTGATTTCTCAGTTTTAATGTCTTTGAATTTAGGTCATTTTTATCTATATGAATATATAGATGTTATATTCCACACAATTCTGTGTTATTAAATATTCCATCAAAGTAGTTCGCACTCATGACACTTCAATGGAGTAAGTCTAGGATTTTTTAAACATCTTTTAAACATTTTTTAAACATCTTTAATTCCACATCAAACGAAACAATTTTATTTGGACTTGGACGAAATTTTCGTGAAGCAGACGATTTCAAGCATGTAAATCGAATCATGATAAATGATCCATAGTATTTATTCTGAATTTGGATTTCTAAGCCCAGTTCTATCCGTCTTATATAGTTCCATTGGGGGGAAAAAAGGATTTCACAACAAACTTCTAATCTGCCAATCAAATTTTAAAAGATCACCTTCTACCAACGAAATTTAACCCACGGAAACAAAAATTAACTTTCTCAGACATCCGACTAGGGTGGAATTTCTTGTTCAAACAAAGTCAACCGCAGGGGGTGATGGAATTCGAACATTTTGAGACGAATAAATAATGAAATATTATGTAACAGATACAAAGAATTAAGTAATGGGATTTTCTTTTTTAAAAAAGAATTGTTTTGAAAGATTAATGTTTTTCAGAATAAAATGAAATAAAAAGGGTTGACTGAAAGGTATATAATTAAAAATAATACGTTAAAATATTATAAAAAGAAATGAAAAATTCAATGTTAAAAGAACTTGGAAGTAATTAATTTAGGATTAAGCTGAAAATTTTTTATTATTACATGTATATAGTACATGGAATTTCACTAAATTTATTTTTAAACTCATATATAATATATACAGAGTACAGTTGAATTAATTGGAAGTTTTTTGATAAAAATTACTTTCTTGAATTCGCAAAGCGTTATGTGAAGAACGATAGTTTTAAAAGTGCTAATGCCATTATTTAAAAAAATATTTCATGAAAAACTTTTCCTGTGAATTCTTCAAGCATTAAATTCGTTTCTAAGAATTCGCAAACTTCAAAATCACGCGACCGTAATAAATATCTTTTTCCAGTTCCCTTTAAATAAGCTATTGTTGAGTCGAAAACGAAGGAAATTTTTAACGTTTCATTTGCATTAATATGAATTGCTAGGTAAGATAATTATTTCACACTTTTCTATGATGCTTTTGAATGAAATGTGACCTTTAAGTTTCTAACGTTTATTAATGAATGATACATTTTTTTTCAAATGATGCGATGAAAAATACTGCATTCCTCGTTACATAACATGTCCCTAAATTTATCATTTAGATTTACCGAGGGTGATCGGTTAAAGAACTTAATGCGTTCCAAACCATTGTTCGTTATCCGATCCTAGATTATGTATTGAGTTTTTTGGATATTCCATTAATTCATTCTGAAATACTAAATAATGCATAAAAACGTAAAAAAAGTCTTTTATTTATAAAAAGGGTTAATATCCGTCTTTTTTTAACATGAACACATCGTATTTTGATAGATTTGACGTCCGTGTCGTGACGTATTTTAAATGAATAAATAAATGGCATGCACTTTCTAAAAACTTTAATGATTAACTTTAATAATTGATTGCAACATTAAATCATATAAATTTATCACTTTGATGCTTCAAAATTTCCTTAGTTTTCTAAAAGATTGGCGTTTGCTGCAGGGTTCGGTAAAGGTCAACTGTATACTATATTTACTTGAACACTAATAATTATACTTGAATTATTCAAAGAAGTAGACCACGTGTAAACAAACTAAACTTTCAAAATTACTTTCTTCATTTCTCGGAAAATCCATTGGCAGCAGTGCTGCTGGTATATATTTTTTCAATTGACGAATATCCGTTTAATTTTCCTCCGTTCCAAGAGGTAAAATATCCGTCAGTTGTAGAAAGTTGGGGAAAAGCAAAAGTGGCAGACGCTTTATTCGAACACACCATCTCACCGTTGCGAAGGGAACACGCTATGCTAGCTGGCAGCTACAGTTGTACCACAGCAAAACTCTTTGAAATAAATATGTTCACTTCAGATAAGTACGGCTTTATCAATTTCTTTAAAATGCTTTTAATTTTGGAATTAATTTCGGAAAGATTTCGTCTTTAATAAGATTGGGGCTCGGATTTTTATAGTATTAATATAGTAATTATAGTATTAATAGAATTAATATTATTAATATATTAGTATGATAATTATAGTATTAATATTGGATAAAAATATTAATTTTAAATATATTTTCGTAGATTGCTAGACGTAAAATATGGATGTTATATTTTTATTCTGTAGGATATTTTTTGCATTTAATTCTTTTAATTAAAATATCTTTTAAATGTGTTCATTTAAAGTATATTTTAAATGCGAATATTTATTGATAAACATCTTGGTAAATTCCGTTTTATTTAAATTTATTCAACCTATGTAAATTTAAAATATAAATTGTGAGTATTTTTGAGTTAATGAGAACAAGGTAGAACTCGTCAAATTTCGAAGAAAAGAAATATTTAAAAAGAAACTGTTTCGTTGATTTATAATAAGCCTACAAAATCAATTAACGCTCTTATGCTTGGTATTCGAAAATGAAAAACAGCAAAATTTAATTCCACTTTTACTCAGTTTCCTGTGAAATCTAAACACAATATAATTTTCACCATCTCAAATCTTATATATGCCCGTCTCATATCTGCATTCATCTTTTTTTAAGAAAATGGTATTCTCAATTGATCATTTATAAATCATTTAAATTCAAAATTTAACGTCTCGATTGCCATTAGTGTAAAACAGATAATAAATTGTTCATATTATTTTAAGTGTAAATGAAAATATTTGAAATAATCTGTATGCATTAAATAGGATAGGCAATATTCTTGTGATGTTACCCCCTTAAAGCGCATTGTTGCCGTGTCGGCAACACCTAAAGTTCCCCCTGTTTAGAGGCACGAAAACTCCGTAAATATTTCAAAAACTACTCTAATGGCTACTTTAAATCTTTTTTATGAGTTCTAGATGGCAGCACGACAGAGATCAAACTCTACTGTTTTTAAATAATAGGTAAAATGTTTTACTGTAATACGCGCTTCACACCAATGCTCTTCTCACTGCGCTTATCAATGCTTTACTTATGGAAGGTTACCACTTCGGCAACAGCTGTTATAATTAAAATGGTTAGTGCAATCTTTACAAAACAATACCTGTGTACTCCTCTAGGCCTAAATAGATTGCCTATTTCTTTTTTTCTTTAAATTCCAACTTTAAAGACTAGTGCGTCGGATAGGGCTGTAGAAGATAAAATGACATTTTTTATGGACTTGGACGCGAATGATTGCAAATAATTACTTTATTTGTTTGTCTAACTCTTCCGAGTTAGACAAACAACGAGTTCGACTAAGTTCGACTAAGTTCGAACTTAGTCGTCGGCGAAGTAAGTTCATCCTGCCGACAATCATCAAGTTCTGTAACATAAATCTCTATTTTTTGGACACAGAATTCTGACCATATTGTCTGTCAGATCTTTGCATCATAGACCGTACAATTTCAGACAATGATAATTTATTAGTTTTGAAAAGGACTCGGGAAGAGCTGAAACGTATCAACAGTCAAATAAAGCTATTTAACTGTTCTTAAAGTTTAAATCTTACACCCTTTTAGCAATTAGAAAAAAAAAAACGCAAGCAAATAATTAAAAAATCGCCAGTTTGGCAATAAAAAAAAGGTTCAGATATACTTCAGATTTCCCAATTCTCAAACGAGAACAACAACTATTTTCTAAATAGTTAATAACAAAATTGTAATTTAACAAATAACAACGACTATTTCGAAAATGATATTTTCAAAAACTACAATTTTAAAGACTTATACATAAATTCTATATTTCAATTAATAATAAACATAACTTTTATGATGATCATAACGAGTCCTCTATGACGTACGCCATACATTAAACACTAATAACCCAAAACCAATGAAAAAAATCAATACGTTATAGATGTACAACTTTAACTGTTTAAAATGTACATTTTTATTGGATGAAGTTAATCAGATTGACTTCTAAACGCCTCCTTTTACGTAAGACATGGATTAAACATCAATATTCCTGGACCCGTCATTTATAAATTTTAAATAAAATTTCAGTTTTGCAATTTTCGGAACTGCAAATTTTTTAAACTTCTAAACATCGCACATTTTAAATTTTTGCACAATTACGTAGAATAAAAATGCATTTTCAAATGTAATTTGTTTGAAAGCTGTATCTAAATTTGTTTTTGAGCTATTAATTTTTTTGTAATTTTTAATACTTTTTGTCTTTTTGGCAACAGAAGTATTTCATTTTTGGACATAAAACATGGACCAAACAGAAATCCAAAATGATAAGTTGCGGAATTCATCCAATAAAAAGATTCAGATATACTTCAGATTTCCCAATTCTCAACCGAGAACAACAACTATTTTCCAGATAGTTAATAATACAGTCGACACTTGTTATAACTTACTTTCAGGAAAACCCGGAGATATGGTTACGGAATAACCGAAGTATATTATAAGCATTAACGAGAAAAATGCAGTGCAAAACGTGAAAGAAAAAGGCGAATAAAAAGCACACACAATAATAGAGATTTAAAAGAGAAAAAAAGAAAAAATATTACTACTTGCATGTATATTTTACAAAGACCCCTATCTGCGGGGTGAATAGGAACACCATTAAAAAAATAAACAATATAAATATAAACAGTAAAAATGTTTCGTTGTTGCTTAAAAAGTAAGGAACAAAACAAGACCGAAGTTTCTAGTAGAAAAATAAAAAAAATAAAAAATCCGTTGTGGCTTTTTTTAATGTTAAAAATGAAAAGTGTTCCGATTCACCCCATTTTACGGTATCATATTATCTTCCAGTAATCTATTATTATTCAAAACGAAATTTCGCGCCTTTGAAGTAAGTTTATTTTTCAGTAACTAAATGCTGGTGTTTCACGTGGAAAATAACGGTACCCGTAAGAACCATGTTCAGTGTATTTGAAATGCGATTAAAAATGAAAGACATTGACTCGACTCAATAAAAACACTGATAGTTTATGTTTAAATATACATATCCTTCGACTGTCGGTGCCTTTTCAGAGGTTTCGAGGTGCTTTTCATTTTTTACATACTTTGAAGAATCATTCTGAAGAAGAGAAATTTGTTCTTAAAACAATCTTTGCATTTTTCTATTATAAAGTCACCCCATCCTTGTAACCTCCAATAAGCACAAAAGGTTGTCGAAAGAAGAGAAATAATTGCTCTTGAAGGAGAATATTTGAAAGAATCTTGAACTCTCTGGGACAAACGCCCAGACAGTTTATTGATTTGTAAAGTTGACATCCAAATTTTGTTTTTTGTTCAGCTCTAAAAAGTATATAACCCGGACTAAGGCCTTTTCATAGTCCGTTATAGCCGAAGGGATAAATTATTACTTATATAGGCTTTCATTCGGGACTAAACATCTGAGTATGCTATAAACGAAAGTACATTATATCCGAGAAAAGTTATAACCGATGCCGACTGTATATTACTACAATGTGTTAAATGGAATGATTTAGTAGCTAAAACATTCTTATAAGAATGTAATATAACAGAATATTAAATCTTTTTTTCAAATAATAATCTAACTACTAAATTCAAAATTTTATTATTCGAAGACTGTCTCTACTTTTTACCATCTATATATTTAAAAGACATGGTTGTTTTTTTAGTCGTCAGCCCTGAGCTTTCTACTGCCCCAATTTTGATAATTATTATTTTTTTTAATGAAAGCTGTTTATTTGTAGATGTGCCCATTCTGGCTAAATTTTAATTTTTCTCCATTTTTATATTTTATTTTTAATTTTAAAAACTTTTTCGTGACATTTCATCAAAATAGTGGCAACAGGTTAATCTTTTCTCAATGTAATAAAAAATTATTTTGCTTTATTACTTTCCACCAATCAGGAGCTTGATCTCATCGGTGAATGTGTAATCGCCTTTGAAAGAAAAAAAAATAATGGTCTTCGTAAAATTTAATCCTAATAAAATGATTGCACATAATTATTCACTAATTTCGGTACAATACACAGATTATTTACTGAGAAATATTATTAAGTATTATGTAAATAAAATGACAGAAAAAAACTTTAATAAAATGGAATATCCAAACCAAAATTTTGTCGATGAAAAAAATATCGTCATTCAGAAAAGAGATACGTTTGTTCCATGAATATAATATACATTGTTATAGCTGTGTCAGTGATGATATCATATTCACTGACTTTTATTCCTGCATCTAAATAAACTGAACTTCTATTTATTTAAAAAACCGAGGTGTGCACAAATGAAAATATTTCTATAAATTGCGTCATTTTGTATTTAATTATAATAATACTAGAAGATAGCCCGCATAGTTTGCATTTTTAAAGGATGATAAAAAATTACAACAACTGTGGTCAATCATAGCCACTTTAGGCTGAAACAATTTTGATAAATACAGCGATTAAACTTGGAGAGGGAAAAATCTAACAAAAAAAAAAAAAAAAAATTAACAGAAATCTGCATTTAAAACTATAGCAAAACTATCTGGTAGATTGGGGTGGGGATTATAATGAAATTTAAAATGCACCCGCGGTTTGCTTAAATAAAAAGTTTTAATTAAATAGTGTTTTTGAAATCGTGAAAAGATTTCAAAGCGAAGTAAAATGTAGTGACGTCATTTACAGCTCCCACTGCAAATCTGACCATTGAGAACGCTCCATTACGACTATGGAACGGTTTCATTGGTCAGAAAATAGATTTCCTTTAAAATCGGAGGTAACTTTTCACAATGTTTTTTATAGATTTGAAATTCTCAAGAGTCATTCACGGCTGTAAAGAAAAAAAAAATTAAAGCAACCCGAATATAAAAATTTTAACAATATTGCATTTAAAACGCACCTTCGCTTTCCTTTAATAAAAAGTTTTAATTAAATATACACTGTAAAAAATTTGACTAATTTGCTACAGCGTCACTCCACCGCTTTTATAGAAAACGGTTATTTTACTGTGTTATGGAGCATTCTCATTGGTCATAAAAGAGATATTCGATAAAAGCTGTAGAGTGTCGCTGCAGCAAATAGGTCAAAAATTTAACAGTGTACTTTTTGAAATCGTGGAAAGATTTCAAAGCAAAGTAAAATGTTGTGACGTCATTTAACAGCTTCCACTCTAAATCTGACCAATGAGAACGCTCCATTACGACTATGAAACGTTTTCATTGATGAATGAGTTTCTTTTTCTCGTGGATAGGTTGACCTCGGAATTGTTATACACGGATGGGTTTTTATATATATAATTTTATGAAACTAAAGAATTTTTAAATAACTGCACAAATCTCGCTTTTCTGATGAGTGTTTCTGAAGGTGTAAATGTTTTGATATTACAAAAAAAAAATAAAACCTGTGATATGCCGGTATTACGATATTTCTATTTTGCATAATATCAAAAATTAATTAAAATCATTTAGTTGCATTAAAAGCTATTATTTAAAATAAAAATAAATAAAATGTTTTCTGCATATCAGTAACAAACACAAAAATTTTATTCTTTTTAATAACAAAGATATCGTTTTTCTTTTCGTTACCACAACAATAAAATTAATTTTGACAAGTTCATGGAAGCTACAAACCAATAGAAACCGTATTAAAAAAGATTTGTAGTTGAAGTTAAGTCTAACATAATAATTTATGAGTTTTTTTCTTTATTTTTTTTTTCTGAAGTTTGTGTATCTGCATCATGAAAAGTTATGTTATCTCTACTTTAAGAGATGGCAATTGTTTATTTCGATTAACATCTTATAGTGTATATAAGACTGATATATCATATCTAATATATATTCTTTTCCATCGAATTTCGACGAGTGCAGCTAGTGTATTTTTAAAAGAAAACCTTTTAAATTTTTTTTCTTATGTTATTTATTGAAAAATTGGTTTCTTTGAAAAAGTACTGGGGTATAAAGGCACTTTCGAAAAAAATTCTCACTTTTCATAAGAAAAGATGAGAAGTAAGAAGAAAATATTTGCCTCTGAAAAATAGCTACTTTAATAAATTTTGACAGAATATATATTTCGAAAAAAAAATCTGTAAAGTACAATATCCTATTCAGTTTTATTTTTTATTTAATTTAATTTCAATTTTAGAAGCATTATTTTCTAAATTTTAATTTTTGTCTGTAGATTATGCTGTATGAAATGGTGGCAATTGACTATTTTGGAAGGTGGTAATTGGAATTTTAACAGGTTCATAGAAATAGTAATGAGTAATGTCTGTCATTCATGACAATCATGAGGACAATCAATTAGCACCGGAAAATTCTGACCGTTAATTACTAAAGATTAGAAATCGGAAACAATATCTAATAATTATCTATATATATATTAACCTTCCGTCGGGCGCGCTGTTGTAAAAAGTGCAAAATTCATTTTTTTAAACAAAATTCAAGCAGTAGTGGGTGTTAATAACCGTTTGTATTCGTTTATTGGATCTCTTTATCCAGTTCCTGATAGTTATTTGTGTTTTAGATTGCGCAGTTAACCGCACTTGTCATTTTAATCTGTTAACAGTGCAGATGCGCTAATTGCGCAAGGTTTATCTGCAAACAGCCTTCAAAAAAGCAAATCTTAGGCTTGATATGCGAAGTGACTAACATAGATGAAATATAAGACTAATTCTGTAAACCCGAAATTACTTAATTATTGCTTAGTAATTTATTGTTAATTTTTATTCTTTGTGATTATAGTAGTACATACTTTTTTATGTATATCTAAACTTTTGCTTTAGTATGTTATAATAAAATAAATGTTTTGCGAAATACATTCATAAACTGTGGTCAGAGATAACTTACATGATATTTGTAAGTTTAATTATTTGCAAAATTAAAATAAAGCAGCAATAATTGATTGTTTTTCGCCTGTTGTACGATTTACAACGCGCTCTCGCTCATGTGATGAAACTTAGCGAGCCCGGCGAAAGAATAAGCTAACGTATGCGGCACAAAAATGACTATTTGTTAATTGTTCCATGGCAACATTTGTATAAAACGCAAATCATCCGTTATTAAGTAAAAGTAATTTAGAAGGATTTAGACCATGGAGGAAAGAGATAGGTAGAGGTGAAAAGAGTCCCCCCCCCAAAAAAAAAGATTTGCAATATGAAACCATTTATCGATTAAATGTTAATGTCCCAAACAAAAGCACGTGGTAGGGATTTTGTATTAATACGACGAATTGAAAGAAATGAATTACAGCTGAAGTATACTTTAAGAAGAAATAGTAATGAAAACATTCTTTTAAAATCATGTATGAAAACTTAAGTAATACATATTGATCTAAAATCAAGATTTTCGAATGCAAACGATTTTAAGACATTAACAAAAGAATAATGCTATTTCTTCAAGCAAAAACTTAAAATATTTTTTTTATATTGATATTTAAAACAAATATGATAAAATAATAAAAAATTCTTACCTGTGAAGCGAAAGATCAATACCTTTTAAAAAACAACAGCATAGAAATACGGGTTTAAACTGGTTTGAATTGAAAGGCGTGTCAAAGCACGTGGTTTTGTTGGGACTTAATTGAACTTAATGTAGCGGATTTTAGGATTACATTTTTCGCGTCGCCTCCAGGCATTGTACTTCCACTCTATTAATTTCTTTTTTCTCTATCGATTTTGACCAAGGTAAGTCTGATTTATTAACATTTTTCTTTTTCGCTGCAATTACGGAGTTTTATAAATATTTTTAGTTTTAGTTTTCTGTTACTTAAAAAAAATATACATGTCATTAATTTTAAACGTTTCAGTTTAAAATTATAGATATGCATCATAAATGACATGAGTGAAAGAATTATATTTTAAATGAAATTAATGAAATACGAAAAAATGCTACGGGAAGATTGTTTGGCAAATTATCACCTGTTTCCGGCCAGTATAAAAATACCAAGTTTTTGAATTTTCTAGCAGAATTTTCTTATTTGGCACATGATTGAGCATGTAAAATTGAATTATGAATAACGTATTATGATGGAATGTTTAGTATAAATTTAAATTATACCATACTGGTTTCCAAGAGCGTCTAGTATGATAGAATTTTTCGTTACGAATTATTTTTCCAAACGGACACGACCCACTATTTACTATATTTAAATATGAACTTCTGTTTGTACTTCACAATTCCTTCACCTAGAATATAGAACTCAGCGAGATGGAATAAGCACCACCTATTCGCATGGATCCAGAAATTAACTATATTAATTAGTTTCCGCGGTATTAATTTGATTGTAAGTTTTAACGAAGTTTCTCTAAAGATAATAGCTGAATTATTCCATTTTTTTCGGATAAAACGGGAAAAAGGCAAATAAAGCGGAATATTGCATTTTTACTTGTGTTTTTTTTCTCGTTAAATTTAAAAACAAAAATTATTTTCAATTTCAGTTAATAACGATAAAAGAAATATTGATAAAAATTTTCAAGAGTTTAAAGGATATAAAAGAATATTTTTACATTTTCAACCTTTTTCGAAAAGTTTTATACTTATTTATTGACATTGATGTGTAATTTTCTTTTTTTATAAATCGGGATTTTTTAAAATCTTCCTTCCGTTTTATTTTCTTTTGATTTAAATTATTTGTCATTTTACACACTACATATTTTCATATCCACTTACAACATAAAAAATAACAGATATTTTTTTACACATTCCAATTCATTTGCGTTCTTCCAGTTATTTTCCATCTTACGTTTGCATTTCAAAGTGTCATTTTTGCAACAAATAAATAGTAAAATGAAATAAAAACATAAAAAATTAAACTGACATTCTTTGATTTACTTTTGAGACAAAATGTCAGGTTTCGGATAGCTTACAATTTGCGTAAACACATTCTGACGGCGATTGTATATATTGCAAAAGTTTGTTTGTATAAAAAAAAAAGGTTGGAAATGTGACAAAAATATTTATCTTCTTAGATAGACGTTTGTTGTCTATTTGAAAAAAAAAATGTAAAACATATAGAAAAGTAGTTTTTTTATGATATTAAAAAATAGCTTCACAAAAAAGGAACATAACTTTAATTTTTTTTTCGATTATCCGAGCATTACATGCATTTTTCTTAGCAGTTTTATTTATTTAAAATACCAATTAAAAATTAGTGGATTCGGCAATTTCAGTTGTGTTCATGATTAAATTGAGTACTGACAGTTTGAACCTGTTCCTGTACACACTGATTACTGTTGGATAAACCTAAAAAATTTCCATGCAAATTTTGTAAGTATAACGGTACTAAATGCATCCTTTTAAATAAAAATCGAGAAGTATTTTTTAAATCTTATCTCATTAAATAAATTTGTATTTTGATGTATTAATTCGCATAAATTTAATTTACAAAACTAATTTAATTATTTATTCATCTTTGCAGAAATTTAATATACTTAGTTTATGACACTGAGCGCGTGAAAATAAATTCCTTATAAATCAGGAACTAAATATTTTCACGTCCAACATTGTAAAAAACTTGTAACATAGAAAATAACATATATTTTGTTTACACATTCCAATTCATTTGCCTTTGTATCCTCCCAGTTACTTTCCATCTTACGTTTGCTTTTGAAAGTGTTATTTTTGCAACAAATAAATAATAAAATAAAATAAATACATAAAATAAGAAATTCACATTCTTAGATTTACTTTTGAGACAAAATATCACGTTTCGGATGATAGCTTACCGTTTGCATAAATATATTCTGACGGCGATTTTATACATTGAAAATATTTGTTTGCATTAAACAAGTAAAGTTAGAAATGTGACTAAAATATTTATCTTCTTAGATAGATGTTTATGCATGTTTAAAAAATATTTAACCCATATAAAACAATATCAGACAGTAGAAATTTTGTATTTTTTGGATGACATGAGAAAGTAGCTTCACAGAGAAAAAATATATATTTTTCTTTTTTGCGGTTTTTTGAGCATTACATGCATTTTTATTATTTTATATACACGTGAAAATGATTTTGTAAAAGCACTAATTGATAAAAAATGGATGCGGCAATTTCAGTTGTGTTTATGATAAAAATCTGCACTGAAAATTAGAAACTGTTTTTTATTTTTTGTTGTTTTCTGTTATTTTTATTGTTGTTAAATAAGCTGAAATTTTGGTACCAAGGCGGTCTTTGGGATCAATTAAATCACGCCAAATTGAATTTGCTGAAGATAAACTACATCGGTCAAGGATAAACTAGTTCAGATCAATAAATAGAAAACTAACCTATTTTATCCTATAAGTAATAGGTTAATCTAATTTGGCCTGGGAAAATTAGTTTATCCTATGGTCATTAGGATAAACTAGTTTGGCTTTTTAAAACTAATTTATCTGATATGAGTTGGAATAAATTAGTTTGGCCTAGGAAAAAATAGTTTATCTGGTGGGCATTAGGGTAAACTAGTGTGGCCTTGGTGAATCTAGTCTGGCCTAAAATGGGGTTTGGCCGGTAACATACATATTTTTCATGCAATAATTTTTTTCTCAGATATTCGTATGTACATAAATGTAATTTTATCCTAGAATGAAAATTCTATAAATGTTCATTGTGTATTTTGGCTATTTATGACAGAGTTTAACTGATACATACAGTATTCATTTCATCCACTAATTAATTTCTTAGATGTCAAAATTATATCATATGTTTTTATGTTATAATATATCTTCTATGTAACTCGGTGCTTCTCTCATTTGCTATTTTAGCCATCAGAAGTTATTCTGCCATTACTAGAGTCGTAAGCCATTGGATATGTATCCCAGTGATCAACTAATTCATACAATGTTCATTTCATCCACTCATTATTTTTAATTAGGCGTCAAAATTGTCTCATAACATGTTTTTGTCTTGTAAAGTACATTGTATGTAACGCGGTGTTCCCCTATTCGTTACTCTAGCCATCACAAACTCTTCGAATTCTAATAAATCAACTTCTGAAAGACATTATTCATCGTATTTAATTTCAGAATCGAGATTCGCACACTCTTTAAAATCTTCAAGGGGAATGGCACACATATTTAAGCATAAAATATTCAATTGATTTTCTTTTTTAGTTAACTAATGTTTCTACAAAGAATTGCGAAATTTTGAATACTTTTCAGCAATTAGTTCGACAATTTAGCATACATGTCAAAACTTTTTTTCAAAAACTACTGTTGATCTATATACAGATTGTAGAATTTTTTTCTTAAAACAAGATCATTATTATTATTCCGAAAAATTGTGTTCAAATTGATAAATCGTGCAAAGTTATTGTAACTATCTAATAAAACAACTAGTACAATATATTTTGGTATAATATAATCTCTGGTATAAATTTTACAAGGAAGAGTTTCGTAACCTGATCTGGTTGGCCCGTATTGGCGAATGAATTCAAACTGGCGCAAAAAGAATTCTTGACATTCTATCAGATTTTTCAAGATTGCGGAAAAACATTGCTTTTATTTCTTTTTAATCATATATTTATGTAATAAAAATTATATAAGTCTTAGGTTTTATAATATGTACGATATTTATATAAATATGTATTATTTTATGTATAATATACTTATGTATGTAACTATACACACACATATATATACATATAAATGCATAGCATGCACACGTACACGTATGAATAAATGCTATATGTATTTAATATACATATTTAGAATTTTATATATTTTACTTACTTATTACATATCAAATTTGTCCTATTTTTAAAAAAAAGTATGTGTTAAATGGAAAAAAAACTTAAATAAAGTCATTGGGTAAAATACAGCAACCCAAAAGATAATTAACCAATCACAGCAACTACATAGAGACATTTATCACCTTTCATCCCAACAAAAGAAAAGGATATGGAACTTTTCCCATGTTACTCAATGTATGAAAAATAGTTTTGATTTTAAAAAAAAATTGGTATTTATTTTTTAAACCTGTATTTTTTAACGTCACGTTTTTCATTTCTCAGATACGAATCTACTGCTCTCTCAGAAATATATAATATTCTGCACATATATTCTCGAACTTTTTCTTCTTTGTCATTTACATGGATAGTTAACCATTTGATATGGGTATATTTTTATCACGATTTGCTCTTTCACATTTTTATGATAAACTTCTTTTGACGTGATAGGTTATGTTTCTAAATGTATAGAGGAAATCTTATATGCGCGTGTGTCGAAAGAATGGACTGAAAACTTTTTTTTATATTTAACCAGAACATATTTTTATCACTATCATTTATTCAAATTTTGTGAAATTGTAAGCAAAATATAAATTATTAAAAAAAAAATGTTATTTAGCAAATTACAACGACCATTTGGAAAATGATAAATTTTACCATTTGAACCATTTGAAAAATTCGACCATTTGAAAAATTTGGAATGATTTTCAAAGTCTAAAATTTTAGACTTATAAATAAATTGTATATTAAAAAATAATAATAAGCATAATTTTTTTATGATCCCGAAACGAGGCTTACATAATAACAGAATTATATATTAGGTACACTATGTATTAAATGTTAATATTCCTGGATTAATCATAAAAAAATTTTAAATGAAATTTCAGTTTTGAAATTTTCTGTATTGCAAAATTTTAAATTTCTAAACTTCGCATATTTTCATTTTTGCACCGTCGTATAGAGAAAAAAATTTATTTTTATATGCAATTTGTTTCAAAGCTAAACCTCATTTTGTTTTGAAGTTATTATTTTGTTTTTGTAGTTTTTAATACTTTTTTTCGTCTTCGTGGCAACAGAAGTATTTCATTTTTGGATATTAAACGTGGACGAGTAAGAAAACAAATAAAAATTTAACCTCACAAAGATTCAGATATTTTTAGACCGATAGCAATAACATTTTCCAAATGGTTCTAGAAAAAAAACTATAAAATTATGTGTATTTGATATTTAACCTCCACCGCAGTAGAAATTTCTTTGGAACTTATAGAAACCTGGCTGTTCTCTGGTGTTATTCATATTAAACATGGAAACAAACTTTACAAACAAAGATTAACAATTTTTATTTCTTTCATTTACATAGACGAGGTGTATCCAAACATAGTAGACAAAGTCCATTTTCAAAAATAGTCAGATGTGGCCATCACAAGACTTTCTTCTATTATTATTGAACAACATGCATCTGATTTGTGTGCTCGACATGAAAGTCGTCATCGTCAATAAACAGGAACGAGATAGCACAATCACATCTTGCTGCGACAGCCGATTTCTACATTAGTTATTCTAGACGCTATACCTTCGTATTATTGTATACACTGTTAAAAATCTGCAACAATAGCTGTTTAAACACGCTATCATTTCTATAAGATATCTCGATTTGACCGAATTTGAATGCTGCGTAATATAATGAAGTTATCGTTTTCTATAAAAACCATCGAGTGACTATGTAGTTTAGATTACAGATTTTTACATTGTACCTCACTGCACGGGACATAACATTTGATTGTTTGAAACGTTTCTGGATAAAAGTGAATCGAACTTGGCAAGGCTGCCATTTGCGCCAAGCTAGTGTTGTTATTTTTTTGCATTCGAACTCATCCAAGTGAACATCGTTATATTCTGGGATAAAAAAATGCTTAAGTTTGACATACATTGGACAAACAGTTTTGTGAGAGCAAACTTATGCATTTTAATTTGCCACTTCCATACAGAGGCAGATTAATATTTTTGGGGTTTGAGAATAAAATAATAAAAATTACTCTTACTATAAAAACAACGGTATTTTAATATCGAAATTTATAATGCACTGTTAAAAATCTGCTGCATTTTGTTGCAACGCACTCCACCGCTTGTATATAATATCTCTATTCCAACCAATGAGAAAGCTCCATTTCACGGCCAAGTAACCGTTTTCTATACAAGCAGGGGAGTGCGTTGCAACAAAATGCAGCAGATTTTTAACAGTGTAGCAATAGAGTTCCGAATATGACGAAATATATATGCTGTTAAAAAATTTCAGCTCCAGGTGCATATTCACGCCAATGCTTTTATAGAAAATTCACTGTAAAAAATATGACTATTTTTCTGCATCGTCACTCCCCCGCTTTTATAGAATATCACTCTTTTGGCCAATGAGAATGTTATATGATAGCCTGAAGTAGTCGTTTTCTATAAAAGCGGTGGAGTGACGATGCAACAAAATAGTCATATTTTTTACAGAGAAGAAAAGGCTGTAACAGTGGAAACGAACAACTTTCTTTGCTATCAAGATTTAAAAGGCGTAATTTTTTTTCCAAGCACCTTCGTCGTTCCAAGCCCAAGCTCGCACTCTGATTGGTTGTTGCTCTTGGCACTGTTTTCATGTAACTTGGCGATAATCATACTTGGCGTAGCGATAAATGCTCCCGTCGAGTTTGATCACAGATTAAGTATTTACACACAGATACGACAGAGATGCGAAAAACCGTGCCGGCACGATTCTAGCGCCACTATTGAGAACAGGCGGGAACTTCAACATAAACTGCAAGTTAAACTGTCACTGCGAGCATAGCCGACTATAATACTACCAGCCGAGCCATTTCGCGAAAAACCGCCGAAAAAGCTGGATTGAGCTTCAAACCCTGAACCATTTCATTGGACCACGTGTGAGTCCACGTGACGCAAACCCTGCCCAAATTAGCATTGAATAAGCTGCTTTCCGTTCTGTGCACATGTTTGCACACGTGTCATTGTTTTGGTTTAGGGTTTACATTATTGGTCTGAATAACTTGGGCAAAGTATCAGCGTCCTCTGGCGGGAGACTTCATACATTAATCTCAAATAAACGGGCTTTATAGATATAGTCGGCTATGCTGCGAGTGTCACTGTCTCTATCGTATCGTCTAACACGTTTACCGCCGAGTTTATCTGTTAGAAATCTGTGTTCCTATTTCGTTAGTTGGAAGATTTATTTCAAGCTTATTTTATTTTCATGCTTATATTAACATAAAACATATGACATAAAATTTTTATGTATATGTTCTGATGACTCATAAGTAAGAAAATTTACTTGCTGTATCACTTTTTTAACACATGAAGTTTTGTATTAATCTTGAAAAAATATATCAAGTTATTGTATTTTCCACAAAATATGCAATTTTTAAAAAAAATTATATTTAGTGTTTTATCGTACTTACATAACAGCATTTTATATTTAAGAGAATTAACTGTGTACAACGCTTTATTATAGCCATTAAAATTGAACAGTTTGAAAATGTGCAAATCATATTAAATAATGTTTCAAACCGAATTAAGAATGTGCATGTAAATAGTATTTAAAAAAATGTTATTTATTTATTTTTGTAAATAATCGCTTACACATCACTAGGGAATGTAAAAATGATTTTACGATACCATTCATAACATGCAGTATTCAAATTTTACAAGTGTAAAACAAGTTAAATATATCTGAAAATTCTTTTGTTTAATTGATTATTAAAAAGGCTAAATCTTCTGGATGAAACATGTAAGTACTCATTTTCATGAGTTATTTGCTTTATTCATAGTATCTGCTTGATTCATAAAGCACACTTGGCAGGCGGCTTGAGACTTATGCTTCGCCATAGGCGGCTTTGTCTCAAGCACACTTTGTTTTAAACAAAAACAAATGTAAACAAATACCCCCGTTAGCGACGCATAAAAAAGATCGATACTATACAAAGAGGGGGACAAGTAACAACTGCCTGTTGCGATGTTCCCGAAACGTTTGCACCTGTTGTCACTAGGGGCGCTGAAGTTAGGATTCGGTTACCATTGAGCTTATGGAACTGTCGTATCTGTGTGTAAAATACTTAATCTGTGAGTTTGATTTCCTTCCGAACCGAGTACAAAGTAACATTTCTCTTGCAGCATTGGATTGGATAGAACGTGTCTAACTGAAAGCTGTACTCTTTAAAAGTTTTTACACACAAGAGATCAAGACCACGAGGATAAGAATGGAGGAAGAATAAGAATGAGTAGGTTAGGTTTTAGGTTTAATCGTTCACTTATGAGCGAAGTATTTTTCTCCAAGTATGGTTATCTCCAAGTTACGTGAAAACAGTGCCGAGAGCAACAACCAATCAGAGTGCGAGCTTGGGCTTGGAACGACGAAGGTGCTTGGAAAAAAAATTTCGCATTTAAAAGTGCTATTACACAGAAAAATTTCAAGTAACAAAAATCACTTGCGCTTTTCCGTTTTCTAAGCATTTCATTAGCTGTTTGAGAAAAGGTTTTGACCGTAATCCGGATTTCCATGGATTTGATTGGCTGTTTCAGGCGTCAATGACGCTCCGACACAAAATAGTTGTTTGCTTTTCCGAGCGACTCTCTTGTAGCCATAAGATAACATGGCGACGCTTAGAATTTGAAACGACTACACCTCTCGTGTAATAGAACTTTAAGGATCACGTCGAGAGCTAAGCTTTCGGGATGTTCAGTGCAACTTACCGAAATGAACAATGTTACCGACCGATTGTAGAGCAGTTCGAAAGCGAATTGTGGCACCAATTACAACTATCCTGTTAAATAGTAGCTGACGTCGAAATTCGTCTTGATTTCCATTTCGTACTGCCCTTCAATCGGACGGTAACATTGGTCACTTCCGTAAGTGACCGGTAAGTTGCGCTGAACAAGCACTTTGGGCTTGTTCAGCCACTGCCTCCTCTACAATGCCTTCTCGCTTGTGACGTAGTGGAGGCCGTTTCCCTGACAACGATTGCGTTTTGAGTTTCGTGGCGATTGTGGAACCAATAAGGTTAGTGATTTCGCCTTCACTTCATGACGTTTCACGTTTGTCGTCTGCTCAGTAAATAGGCATTGTTGAGGGGGCAGTGGTTCAGCGCAATCAAAGTAACCAATGTTACTGACCGATTGTAGGGCAGTACGAAAGCGAATTGTGGCACCAATGAAAACTATCCTATTGAATTGTAGCTGACGTCATACTTCGCCTTGATTTTCATTTCGTACTTGTCTACAATCGGTAAGTAACCGGTAAGTTGTGCTGAACACGCCCATTCTGTTATGATGTAATTCATGACAAAATATGGAATTTGGATGTGAAATCGGATCAGTCAAAAATAAAAGTGAAATTATAATTTTTGTGCTGTGAAAAAACTTATTGACTTGGGAAACCCGAAATCTATTAATGTTATATTAGAGATGCTGAAGATAATATTTATAATTTTTCAATTGGTATAGTAAAGATGTTTCTTGTTGTAAGGATTTAAGCTGAAAATAGAAGCTTCAGACATCATTGCAGACATATGTGAGTTTGAAAGTTCTAAGTTTGTTTTTTGAAAATTTTATATTACATTTTAAATATTCATGTTTTTGTTATATCGGCGATTTAATTAGTAAACTGGATGCTTAACATGAATGTGTTTCATTTGAAAATGCGTTTGTGCGAACTTTTTATTTTAGAGTAAAAAAAAGCTAAGGAAACATTGACCCGAAATTTTTTGAAGAATAATTAATTTGTATAATAGATATTTGAAATAGTTTCCGCATTTGATTTTTTGTATAAGAATTTAGAAATGTTAAAATCAATAAATTACAGTACCTAACAATATCGATTTTGTGTAAGAGATTGAAGAACAAGATTTATCACTAAAATCATTACATATACACAATGATTATTGAATTTAAAAAAATTAGATTCTTTATACAAGAATTTTAACTAAAGAATTTTAAAAGAGTAATATCAATAACGCGTTTAAAGTAATGCATTTTGGTTGATTAACCGAGCATTGTTTTCAATCTTTTTTAATACTAGGGGGCTCTGCCCCCTACGAGCTACGCTCGTCAATAATTGTTGAGGCATCACAAACTGTAAAAACACTCTAATTTGATTTGTTTTTTAAAGATTGTGAAACCATTTATCTCATTTGTTTTCTGGATTTATATGTGTTGGTGTCCTAAAATTCGTATTATTTTGCTTTTTTCATGGCTAATACGAAGCGGAACCTACACTTTATTTGTAATTCCAAAGTATTTCTGGGCCTGGTAAATCTACTTTGATTCTACAAATTTCGATTATATTCCTTTTAATTTTTTCCAAGTTTTAATGTGGTAAATTGTATTACATTCAATGTTTTTATGTTATAAGGAGAATGAAGGGAAGAGTGGGATTCGTAGAAATGAGAGGATAGATATTTTTTATCTGTGTATCATTTTAAACATTTCATCAATTACATACAAGATAAAACAATGGTAGCCCAATCTTAAATTGAAGAAAATTATTGATCTCTATGAGCTTGCAACTGTATAAAGGAAAAGATTATTTCAAGAATCAAAAATAAATTTGCTTCATGTAACTTTTATGATTTCTGTATATTAATGACTTGTTTATGCATATATGTAATAGTTTCCCTATTTATGGAATATTATGCTGTGTATTATCTATAATTTAAACTAGGCCTAAAAGCATATTTTTGTTTATACAAGAAGTTTTACACAAAAGAATGCATAATATATTTATATGTATAAATGGTATATGTTATAACATATAATATAATATAATATTATATTATAATTAATATTATAATATAATATTATAATATAATATAAATTATATATTATGTATAAATGGTATGTATAAATTATATATTATGTATAAAATAAATATATATTATGTATTATTAATGGCATATATATATATTTATGGGTAGAAATGGGACATGTCCAATTACCCTTTTTAATAAGATAAATGTAAATTGCTAATATGTAAACATTTTTAGAGGAGAATACATTAATTATAACATTAATAACATATTAATTTACTCCAAAATGTAAATAAATTGAATTAATCCTTTTTACTATAATCTATAACTTACAATCTTGAATTTTCATTCCAGTCATGAAGATACTAAAATTTTATATTGTGGCACACACATTATCAACCTACAATCTTTGTTTTATTGTATATCTAGCCGACACTAGAATATTTGTGCCTTAATTCTTTGTTTTATTGCTGTTTCTTATCTTCTTGTTATTGGAGAGCATGGGACACATTTTGGAACTTAAAATTTCTTTAATTATGTAATAGCTTTTGCATATTAAGTTTCTATATTCTTTAGGGAGATTAAATATTGGTTAACTTTGCACTCTATAAATTATTTTTGTTTTTGTGTCAAATAAAGTTTATTATCTTTCTTTTGTAAAAAGTGCCCACCCACCCCACTCTGGCCTATGTATTTAAGTGACGATTTCATTGTAAGCGGATTTACATTCATTTTCCTTTGATTATGGAATTTTTAGGTCTAACCAGCTGCAGTTAAACATCTACTGGATTTTGTTGACATGTTTGATTAAGCAAGATTAGTTAAACAGTGAAATACACTCTTTGCCTAAAATCATTTTTGAACCGCAGTATAAGAACATTTTTTTAAGTATGGCATTTTAAATGTATCGTTTCAATTTGATGTAATTTTCTTTAAATTTTTCTTTCTAATATTCACGTGAAAATACTTTTGTTTGAAAGGAAATACCTGTGAACCTTAGAATTCAAAATAGTAGTTAAAAAGATCATATCAAACTATGAAGTAAATGTCTCGAAGGTTTTTAATGTATAGATTTTTGCCAAATTTAACATTAAATATTTCTTAAAATAATAATTCGATTTGGAAACTAAGCATCATTGTATTTACCAAACATTTATCTATAACAATAAATTTTCATAATTTTGTGTGTAGTAGTTTTCTTTATATTAACAAAGAAATACCCTTCGTCACAGAAGATTCATTGTCAGCGGTGGTGACGGTGTTAGTTCCTTTTTAGAATAGAGAAATATAACTGCCCCAGTAACTGATCAATCATTAACGAATGTGACCAGAGTGTATTTAACGTCACACAAACTCAACATATCTATATTTGTTTTTTAAAAAAAATTGCTAGCCAATTTTTGGTGCATTCATCTTTTTAAACTTAGAAGACGTCCACATGTATTTCCATCTGTATTTTTGACAAAGTTTCCTATATTCATAAACAATTCTTATTCTTGCTGTACACTTCTTTCCCTACTGCTGTTGTTGCATAGCGTTGATTGTCCTTGTACACGACATTCAAAAGATTTTGAATGCATTGCTTTTAAAATGGCAAAATTACTTAAAATTCTGCTTATTAACGTAAAACTTTTTTAAGCCTTTGATTATTTACCAATTAGATAAATAAGGTAAATCGCAGTTGTAAAATGTAAGCTTAAAAAATCGAGTGTAGCAGAAAAATTAACCGATTTGTATGTTATTGGTATGACATTAACCTATAACTGATGTTGCCGGTCTCACAGACCACTGCTTTTTTGAATTTTTATAGTTTAACTTGTGGTTTTCAATTCAACTAGAGACTACCGATTTTTTTTTTCTATTTCGAACTAGAGTAGTATCACCAGACTCTTTTTATAAAGTGAATGTTCATTGTGACAGTCTAGTTTTCCATTGCAGAAATGGAATACTTGAGTTGCTAAAGTTAAACAAATGGCACAAAAAAATAAATATCTCAACAATTAATTGAAATGAAATTTTCAAACAAATTACATCGAAAAGGGTGCTATGAATAAGAAATTATATCGCAATTAAGGCCCCTCACTAGGCACGTAAAGTCTATAGGGGCGTTTTTTTTTTTTCAAATATCTTGCTCAAATTTTAATTTTTTACCTACTGTTTTTTGCATAGAATAGCTCAGGACGTTCCAAAACCGGCCAAGTTTTTACTTTTTCAATTTTGGTTTCAGATTTAAAAAAAATACTTTAAAATTCAAAACCGGTTTAAGTCGGATCTGAAATTGAAACAAAAAAATTATGAATAAAATCGAAAAAGTAAAAACTAGGCCAGTTGTAGATCATCTTCAACTATCCTATTTAAAAAAAAATCGTCTGAAAATATTAAAATTTGAGCGAGATATTTGAAAAGAACGCCTCCATAGACTTCACACTATCATCCGGATCTTTTTGCGAGCCTAGTGTGGGGCCTTAATAGCTATCATTGCGACTATTGTGAAAAGTACATAAAATGCCTTTGATATAGAAGGTGGGCAGCTTAAGGAAAATCGGTTTTTATACCGATTCTTAAGTTCTAGTTTAAATTTTAAACAATTATTTTTTTCACTGGTTCGTTTATCGGTCATCTTAATCTTTTCGGGGTTTTTTCTCAGCTTTTAAAAAAAATACTTTTACGTTAGTAATATTAACACTAACTATCCAAAGAGATTAATTAATGCTTAACGAATATTTAATTGCATGAAAGATAACGAATGTTGTTTTGTGTACTATTCAATTAATATTCATATAACAATAATTTAAGGAAGAATATTTGAAGATGTGTAGAAAATATTGTATTACACTAAGATTTAACTTATGTTAAAACTTTCTAGTATTTTTTGCGCTTTATTACATATGATTGTTTCAGGAAAGTAACTTTTATTTTAAAATTAGGGAGTGAAATGTACATTTAAAATAAAAAAAAGCAAAAGGCGCAAAGAAAATTAAGCAAATAATAATGATTATTATTACGAAATTCCTAATTATAAATGAAGTCATGTAGTAAATGCACAAACATAAATATTAACATTACTAGATGTAAATAGCATCAAAAGTATTTCTTAAAACAAAATAACGCTTAAATAAAAGACATGTACTAATAATAGTATACCAGACCCAAAATCGTTAAATATGATTGCCATATTCTCATATAGTACATCTTCTTTACAGTTATTTCTCATCGTTCGAATAGAAACTGGCGCCAATTAAAGTGCCAAAACGCAATGCTCACTATATGCATCTATTATTATATTTTCTCTATGTCTAATCAATAAATTAACTTTATTTGGAGTTATAAAATTTCTTAAAATACTAACAAGTGCTTTTTTTCTTATGGTTTTGAAATTCGAAAATAGAATTCTATTTAAAATATTCAAACAGTTATTAGGCATTCTTTGTGTACAATCTTTCTTGGAAGTTTTTCAACCTATTATTTGACAAAAGCACTATGGCATATTGAAACGCATTTTGTTAGTTACATTTAAAAATAAAGTTTTGAATTTTGAATATAAGTTTTGCAAAGAGTTCAGCATTCTATGCAGGAGCTATGTTTTTCTATTCTTTCAACCCTGAAGTGGAGTACTTAAGTATGTTTTGCATATAAATCAATTTATTTTTACCGCTTAAAATAAATATTCTTTTCGCATATTCTTTTCCTTAAATATTTTTAAAATAATTTTTCTTTCCTTTGATTTTAAGTTAAGTAAATTATGTAAATATTGAGTGACATTTTATAAGTATATAGTTTGAAAGTTTTAATTGTTCTGAACATTATGTCGAGAATGATAAATTTTGTGGATTATGATTCTATGGAAATGGTTGGCGCTTATCTCATACCCTTTACTAAAGTTACAAACTGCGATCTCAATTTATAATCGGTATAAAAGTCGTCCCCTGAATTTTCTTTAAATTTCTCTGATTCAGAATGTCAACCTGCACCAGAAGATGCGGTACCAGCTCTTTTAGAAAAAAAATATTATCATAGAACTGGACTCTAGTCTTCCATGAAAGGGGAGACTCCGCACCTCTGCCTGATTACCGATACAATTGAAAAAATGTCGAAATTTGAAAGAAAATCAGCAAAAAAATCCCGCTCCCTTCGATTTTGAAAATTTACCTAAATATTTTTTGTTTTAGGCGAGAAATAGTAATTTATTGTTTCAAGTTTACATATATTAAATTATGGGTGTTAATCTGTGAGGTCTGAAATTCGCCTCGGTAATTGTAATATTATGGTTGTAAGATACATTTTTATTTTTAAGATCGCCAAAAAAATACTTTAATTTCTCTTTTCTGTTTATTCTTCTTAATCGATGTCTCTCATTTATCAATTTTCCAAATATTTTAAAATTATATGCTAATTTCATTTGAAGTGCTGAAATTTTATACATTTTGACAGCTTATGACACATAAAATATTAATATAAGCATATATTACCCTTTAAGCGTGTTAACATTGTTATTCTGTCATGTAACTTTTGGAATCAAAGGCTAATTTAATACAAAATCGATAATAAAGCTAATTTTTTGAAGCGAAAGAGTTGAATAAATGTGTATGGTTACCAAAATAAATTCTCATACCAATACTTTTCATGGCTACTATTTTATGAGTTAAACATGAATTGGATATTTTATAGGACGCTTAAAGGGTTAAAAATACCTTGTAAAACAAGAGATATTTTAAAAGATATAGAAATCTATTAAATTATACAGATCTAACAGCAGAACTTCATGAATTTTACAAAATACGGAAGTTAAAAATGCATCCTATTTCCACAGATTAAACATTATCATGGAGATTTTTCAGAATATTTCTGAATAATTAAATAGTAAGATGTTATTTTCGAACCCCTCTAACACAAGGAAAACTATCTCTTCCCAGCCACGCAATTCCCTTTTCAAACACTGACTTAGTAATGACATGAAAAGTAGATACTTTATCGAAAGTAAAATGTGGAAATATATCTGTAATAGCTGATACATCTAAATTTTTCATTTACTTTAGATTTTCAATGATTTATTTCTATGTATTAAGTTTTTACTTTAGTTGGTGAGAAAAGGAATACGTTTAACAGTTATATTTAATTTAAAATGCAAAGTTATAAGCTCCAAAAGTGAAACTAATATTGAAGATATGTCGCAGTATTGACCGCTTACTTTGATACAGCTAATAAAAAATATTATATTTTAAATCTTTAAGTTTAAATATCTGAAATATATATATAAATCTAAATATCAAACAAATATTCTATGGGGTTTACTAGTCTAAAAATAAAAATATATAAAAATCATTCTGTAAAGAAAAATTATGAATATATTTTTGTAAGTTTTAAAATAATTTCATTTATTCGCTCTAAGAGAAAAGAGATCGCGAAAAAGCACCATCTGAAACTAAAAAAAGAAAGTTTTCGTTTTCAGGCATTATGCAGTATGAAATTGGACATTGATTTTTGGTTTAGAATTAGTTGATTTAGCAAAATATTAAATTCCAAAGGTAACTTACTTGGATAAAAGACGGATTTCTTACAAAAATCTTAAATTTAGTGTGTTCTGACAATATATGTTAGAGAAATTAATAATTCAGAAACTAAAGAAATTTTCATTACAAGCTGCAAGAAAGAAAAGCAGCAAACGAATTTCATTTTCACTAAAGCCATAGCTTAAATGAATCCCAAAGTATACATATCGAATACTTCTAAAAGCGTGTTTCTTAGTACAGTATATGTTAAAAAACTTTAAATAAAGGAAAGCTGCAAAACAGAGCAAGAAAATAGGGTACAGCGTGAAATGCCGTTGAAATTTTTATTCAAACTTGATCCAAAAAACTTTCTTTATCTGCATAACATTACCATATTTGTCCTTAAAAGAACGCGGAAATGTGAGCCCTTCTTTAAAGGTATTTTTGAATGTCAGTAAACCCATCCGAATTCTTTTTGGAGCATATAATCTACGAATTTAAAAGTACCTGTATGAAAAGAAATATGTGAAATCTGATATTCCTAAATCGAAGTGTAGCATCCAAATCGCACCAGCAGGAATCTTTTCTATGAAAGAGTTTTATAGAGAAAGAAATGGTTAACCCCTTGAGGGGCGATGGAACACATTTTATTCCTCCTAATACAAACGAGATTATTACCAGAAACTTATAAAAAAAATTATTTTTAACTTTGGCGGAAAATTTTTGAAATATTGCCTTTTCTTATTTTAAAATAAGATTTGTTGGTTTTTCCGGAAAAAATTCAATGTTAGAAACAGTGTTGCTTGTCCCTTAAGGGGTTAACAATTGTTTCTTTAATTTGAAATACTATATTAAAATATCAAATGTGCATTTTCGCTATTTTGGATAACATACCAACAAAAGGCATGAAAAGCATTTTTGTTGACATTTGTCCAGTGCGTACTTTTTTGGATGACCACAATGTCTTTTGTCCAGCAGTACTAATCAACGCATCTTATTTTTCTGTTTTTAGCTTCCTATGCTATTTCTTTCAGAGACAAGCTAAAAAGTGTCGTGTCAAAAATTGCGGCCCACTTTTACTTACCTATCATACGTAGTATAGGGCAAGTCTTGCAATAGTTTAGAAAAACGAAAAATTCTTTTGACGGATTTACGCGTTTCAGATACTGGAGATTCCAAAAAGCATATTGTTAGAAAAAAAAAAATTCTCGTCCGTCTGTTTCTGTCTGTAAACGCTCTATCTCACAAACAAATGGAGATACTTAAAATTTTGTTCGTACTTAGTAAGAATAGAACGAAGCCTATTTAATATCAGTAACCTCGATTATCCAGAACTATATTTTTCCGGACTCTGAAAAAATTCGTTCAGATGAAATGTATATAAAATTTTTAGATTTTTTTATTTTAAGGAAAGGATGTAAAAGGCAATAAAATAACACATTTTTCATCAAGAACGAAGTCTGTCGGATTAATAGTTGCCGAGAGATTTGCAATCCTGTTTTCCACACTCTTTGACTTTTCATTACCCTGTATTTTCTTTAAATTTCAATTCAAAGATATGTTTTAATTGGAAATGAGACGCTTAATCTGACGCAGTAAACTGTTAGTTAATATGATTATTGTTTTTGGAGTTATAAGGCTGTTTCTTTTACGCAAACCGGTACTACTTGTGTAGTTTGGTATTTTACATAATTTGTCGAAATGGGTTCATCAGCAATTCATTAATGGAGCATTACTATGTATACTAAGAATATTTAAATATACGTTTAAATTTTGTTTTGGAATTGCAATGCATTTTATAAATAATTTTCACATTTTATTTTCACATATTATATAATGCATATCCATGATGGGTAAGTATTACGGTGGCCCCCAACGACTAGTTTCGTAATCTGGCCGTTAAAACGGGACATTCATACAATTATATTGTTAAAATACATTTCCATTTTCTCAGTTTATAAAAAAGCATTTAAACTAAAGAAAAAATCCGTTATTGATGAATCTAGTCAATGAAGAAGTAGCACGTCAAATTGTATCTCTTTATTATTCCGCAATTCCAATATCTCAGAGAAATTGCTAATCGAGTATTTTACGCCGTTCTGTTTGCTATTATATTGATAAACACAAGAAAAATAAAGTTAGTTCATTGCATTCTAAACGGGGTCACCCTTCTAAAAAACCTCTATCGATATTATTATTATTATTATTATTATTATTTTTTAATCGGAGGTGAAACTTAATTCTGCAATGGCAAAATCTACATTAATCTTGTTTTTTTTTAACAAATAGCTTGACTATGAAGCTATTTTTTTTAACTTTTTTGTTATATAGAAAAGTTATTATATAGAATATAGAATAGAATATAGAATAATATGTTATTATATAAAATAATTTTTAGATAGAATTTCTACATGTTTTAGTAGAACAAAAATATTTTAATTTTAAAATCAAATTCTGTCTGACAATTTTACTTTGGACGGTAGTTTTTTTAATGTTTTATTTTAGTAAAATAAAAACTTTAAGAATTATTTTCCCATGAAGGATTTTTGTAACTTAAAGTTTTCTTTCATTCTTTTTATATTTAAAAAAAAAACACATTTTAACATGTTAGCTACTGGTTAGCTCTTGCGATATATGTTTATGTATCTCGTGATGTAGAGGTGTTAGGTAGACTGCGACATTGAGAGGAATGGAAAAGTAGGTTTATGTCTTTATGTGTTATTCTAAACACTTCATTAATCACGTACAAGATGAAGCAATTGTAGCCCTACCTTCAGTTATTTTTTTTTCTGTATAAGCTTGCGATTATATAAATTAAAAGATTATTTCAAGAATAAAAAATAAAATTGCTTTACATAGTTATATGCTTTCCGGATATTAATGACTTGTTTTTGCATAGATGTAATGGTTTCAATATTTTTGGAACATTTTCCTGTATATTATCTATAATTTAAACTAAGACTGAAAACAAATTTTTTAATACAAGGAGTTTAATACTAAGAGTGGAACATGTCCAATTCCTTTTCTTAAAAAAATAAGTTCAATGTAAATTGCTATCATACAAATATTTTCTGAGGAAAATATAATTATAACATTACTAAAATATTCATTTATTTCAAAATGTAAATGAACAGAATTAATGAGTTTTTAATGTCATCTATAACTGACAATCCTGAATTTTCATTCAGGTCATGAAGACACTAGTTTTATATTATGGTACATACATTATCAACCTTCAATCTTTATTTGATTGGATATCCAACCGACACTAGACTATTTGTGTCTTTATATCTTTGTTTTATTGCTGTCCCATACCTCCCCGTTACTGGGGAAGCATTAGAATCATTTTGAAACTTTATAATTTCTTTAATTATAAAATAGGTTTTTCATGATTTATTGTTTAGGAAGATTAAAAAGTGTTTCACCTTGCACTCTAATTAAAGAAAAATTTAAATTTTTCTTTTTGTGTCAAACAAAGTTCATTTTCTTACTTTTGTAAGAAGTATCCCACACCACACCACATCACTTTACTCTACTTAATTTTCTGATAATTATTTCAAAATTTTACTTTTTGACTGGATAGATAGTCATTTTCTATGACCCTTGGTAATCCCTATTTCCGGGCTTTCTACGTAAATTTGAGTTCATCTAGTGATTTCAATAAGATGTCATAAGGATGTCAATATATCATGCTGACAATCCTGAATTTTCATTTCAGTCATGAAAATACTGGAATTTTATATTGTGGCACATACATTATCTCGCTACAATCTTTTTGAGTGTGTATCTAGATGACACTAGGCTATTTGTGGCTTGTAGTTTTATTTTATTGCAGTCCCATACATCTGTGTTTGTGGGAAAGTACGAGACATATTTTTAAACTTACATTACTTTACTTATAAAATAACTTTTGCATGACATATTTCCATATTGTTCAGGGCGATTATAAACTGTTTCACTCTTTGCATTCTATAAAATGAAATTCTTATTTTTGTGTGAAAGAAAAAAAAAAGTTGTTTTTCTTTTTATTTTTGTAAAAAGTGTCTCACATGACTCCATTCTTCCTTATATATATTCTGAAACTTATCAGTAGAATTTTTTAGTTTATTTAATAGAAGTTTAGAGTATTAATTTTAAGGAATGTAACCAAGCCTGAGATTTTTAATGAACAATAACTAGAGAATAAGTAAGAAAAATCATGCTTTAAGTATAGATTATGAAACACTTTCCAAAACTTTCTGAAATTTTTAAAAACTTCGTTATTTACGGAAATAAGGCGTTAGTGTTCACTGCCAAATGTATATTACAATACTTTTGAACAGTCCTGTATTTTATCTGTCGGTTGATATATAATTAGAAAATTTAATTCAGCCAAAAAAAAAAAAAAAAAAAAAAAAAAAAAAACGCGTAACTGGTTGAAATTTCTCTTTCAGCAACTTACACTAATAGATGAAAACATATTTGAATATTTTTATTCAGCCCTGTACTTTACCTAATACCTTTATTACACGCCAGTATTTTGCTAAAATTTTGTTCAAATCAAATATTCTTTAAACTACTTAAATCACATTTCCAGAAATTATCATCCATGTGTAGCCCTGTATTCAATTCTTTGCGTGACCCTGTTATCGTTTTATTTATATTCTACAAACATTTCTTAGTAAATCGAAAGCAGTTCAACGTAAAAATGCATAACTTATTTAAAAACCACCTTTTAAGTAAATTACGCTCATATTCAGTAACCTTTACAACCGCTTTTGTATAACTGTATATATTAACTATAGCTTTTATGCACAGCATACAATATGCATTCATTTAGTGAAACTTAAGAGCGCCTATCGTACTAAAAATGCATTTCATCTATCCATCAGCTATCATCAATAATACTTAGTACTTTGGATAGAATTACTACCTACAGATACTACCTATTTAAAATATTTTGTGTCCCTGAAAATGCCATGCACTTCATATTATGGGTGAAATATTAAGTCTTAGTGGCGTATATTAATTATATTATACATGAAATCGTTTAACATAAATAAAATATGTCGCAAACAATTTCCCCTTTTATTGAGCAATGGAATTCTTTTCTGTGGCCCTGTAAATGAATAATTATTATTTTAAGTGCATATTTTACAGAATGCATGTTTTACGGCACCTCCCAAATGCATATAAATTTAAATATCCTTGACAGGGTGTAACACGTTTAAAAATCATTTGAAACTAATTTTTCCCGTAGGCCGTAATGTAACGGAAAACTTTTGACTATCACTGTAAATAAACTAAATATGGTAGAAACTTAATTTTCAAAATGGTATGTGCTAGAGTAAACGTGAGTAACATCGAGAATTTTCATATCAATCCGAGTATATTTACGAGAGTTGGAGCACGGACAGACAAATGATAGCATAAATACTTTTCAACTTTGATTGGAAAGTGTTAAAAATCGAGTAAAACTTGAAAAAACGAAGTAAATGAAAAAATTGAAAATCGTTTTATGTTCTTAATTCAGAACACATCTTCTTAAGGCTTTGATAAATGTAGAAAAATTTCTTCGTGTACTCTATATTTGCTTTTTTAAAGATATTATTTTCTTTTCCAAGAGAACAATTTGTCCTTTTGAATAAAAATAACACAATGTTAAATATTCTTCAAATTAACTTGAAACTGAATAATTTATATTGTTAAACATTTCATTTGATGAAACTTGAGTATCATTTTCCCAGTTTATTACAGTTACTATTACTTATTTTTCCCAGTTACTTTAGAATGCGACTTTTATTGCTACATAGTCTAAACTGATTATTTTTAACGATTGCAAAATTAAGTGAAACAAGTGAAATTTTAAAAGGGAACATAAATTCACGGAAACAAAATTGCCTTCATAACTCTTACGCGTTTTTTCTTAAAAGTAAATCAATTAGAAAAATACGTTTTTGAAAACTCTCATAATTGCTTTTGTGGAGGCATTCTGTCTTTCCCAAGGCAGCAGTTAAAGCACTTTGTAATAATACAAGAAAATTTATTATATTAAGTCAATCTATTAGATTTTAAAAGAATGTTATCCGACGGGACTTCAGGGCATGAAAGTATCTCAGTTTAATTTGTTTTTGCAAAAAGTTCGAAATAAGATATTAAATATTAAAAGAAATTAAATTATTCTTAGACAAAAGTTTATGCGATTAAAATTTAACTTTTAAAAAGATTTGAATTTTGTATGTGGGCTAGAGATAATAATTAATATTTGATTTAATAAGATTTTAAAAACCCTACCTTTTTAATGTAATTAATTCTATCAAATGGGATTAATATTCTGATGTTTATCGAAGTTTCTCAGTTAATTATGAAGCTATTTTAAATTATCTTTCTTCTTTCCAATAAAAATTAAAGTTGGTATAAATTTAAAAAAAGATATTTTTTGAAATAAAAGTAAAACTGGATAAAGCAGCATTAGCAAGGGAGAAATTACAAGCTTCTTGGGTATTCTTATATTATTTAAAGAAAGTAAGTAAATGGTTATGAAGTTTATAACTAAAACCTTGAATAACTTCGTTATATGAAATTTACAAGATTTTTAAAATGTGAAATTACTTGGCGTAGGACAATATAAACACTTTTATCTCCTGTTTTAAACTAGTTTAGGGATCGTACCGTCCGGCACGCTATGGCTACCGAATTCATACATAGAATATGTTTACAACAGATATTTAATACTTTCCCTCCAGGTACCTTTGTATAACTTTTCTTTTAGACTTGACTCGGCTAAAATTTGACCATCTCTTATAATAAAAACGAAAACATACTGTATTATGCTTATTCGATCAAAAATAAAAAATAAAAACATGAATTTAAATTATTGAATTTCGTGTGAAAAAAAAACAATTCGATTAGAAACTGTCTTTTTTAGATTTATTATTGAAGACGTTTACGGGTCATTTGCATACTGCAATTCTTTTAAAATGCATATGTTGTAACAACTAATTTGCACAACATATATATGTATATATTTAAGGTACATTTTACCCTACGATACCGAATGGGATATCGTTCGATCAAATAGTTTAGAATTTATGAATTCCAAATGTAAATATATGAAGAATTTCAAGAGAGATTAATATGAATGAATTTTAAAGAATAATTCGGTAGAATGAGATGATGTTGGATTCGCATATTTCAAGGTTCTATAAATTGATTTTTAAAGCATAGGTCACAAAGGATTTTTTTTTCCTAAAATATACATATATTGAAATAAAGTAATATGATCAGTAATATCTGAGTGTTTTAATAGAAATAGTTTTCAAAAAACCAAAATTACAACTCATTTCACCAAATTGTTCATGAGCATGCTTTAAAAATCACCCGCGTTGCAATTTTATTCTCAGTGATTAAAGTGTAATTTCCCATTGGACCTTTCAATCTGAAAATATTCATAATTTGTAAATTATTTGAGTGAAGTATTTCCAATTTTGTATTGTTTGGTAAAATTTACCAAAAAAGAAAATAGGTTGTTAAAATTAGGCGTTCGTACGAGGGTGGTTCAATAATTGTCCCTAGTGTATATATCATATTTGTACTGCATTGGTTGATGTGGAATATCGAAGCCTAATGTCTTAGACGCACATTTCAGAATCGAAACTGGTATATTTAAATATTATTTTACATATTTTGGGTTAATAATCTAGATGTTTTCAAAGAACTTTTCAAAAGCAAGACATACAGAAAAAAATTTAGCATTTAGCAATGTTTTTGCTAGTTAACAAATTAATACTGTGGTATTTTAAGCAGTCACTTTTTTTTTCAAACTGTCACAAATTGCAAAACGCAGCTATATTTCATACTAGCTGCTATTTAAATGATACTAGATTACATCCATAAGATTTTAAATCCCTATAAGCAAATTGAATGATCCAGAGAGAAAAAAAAAAATATTAATGGTTCCGCTCTCCTCCTCGCAAAACTCGTTTAAGTTGATAAGCGCTTTATTAATGAGGAATTTCAATTGTTAAAATGTCAGATATATTACAAGATATTTTTTAATTAAACGTATTTACTTAGTAGAATTATCGGACATTTTAAAATTCCCCCCAAAAATGCTGCCAAAATAAGACTAAGTATACGGTATTATAAAAAAAGGCATGTAAATCCCTATGCATGTATTTTGCGAAATGAGAGGCATTTTATAATATGAAAATGAGGCATTTTATAAAAGATAGATAGCCTGGCTTTAATCTTTTAGTTTTATGGATAAATGCCAATTATAAAATATGTTTTAAATTTTTTTTTCACCATAAACAAATCATATTACGTCAAAATATTTATTTTTTTACGAAATTAAAAGTTTTATATTCTGCTTCATTTCGACAAGTTAAACTTGGAGTAAGTCTCAATGAAATTCAGAGTAAATATTTAATTTTTGTCCGATCAACACTTGCCGAGTTATGTTATTTTGAATTTTTGTTGTTTTTTGACACTGATTATGAGTTTACTAGTTTTATATGTTGTTTAAACACTACTATTTAAGCAAATATACATGATATATTACAGTACTGTTTCTTTGTCATCTATTAATACATACAATATATTTCAACAAATTAATATATCGATTATTGAAACTCCAATTAACTAAACTTCCAATTATCCAAACAATTTCTTTTTCTTGCCTTTTTTTTATTTAAACGAACTTTGTTATCGAAACACCCTGTTTCTGTCATTATTTTTTACTTCAGATTTAGCATGCGAGATTTAATCGCCGATTAGTGTATCGTTAAGAACAGTAACAATGAAAAAAAGAAATTGAAGAAAATGAAAACGAATCCTCTGAAAATGACTTATGTCCGTCACATAATGAAGAAATTTAATATTTGGAAACGGATATGAAATGAACGGCAGAAGAATACTCAATCACTTCTGCGAGAGCGGCGAGGTCGGCACCCATGAGCATAGCTACTATCACTGCACGCTTACCCAAGCCTGGCATATTAAACGTCCCTCCGTCCTACCCCAAAACTGACCAATATTGTATCAAGAACCATTCTTATAGGTAGATTAAATGAGATCTTTAATTTTCAAATGGAGCTAACAAATTTCACCTCACAGGCCTGCATAGGGCACCAACCTACTGTTCCTATGCAATTTTTTAGGATAACATCAACCACTCTGCTGGTCGCCCCTTGTCGCGAGGGAGCTTCCTGTGCCCCGGCGCATAGAGCTTGTTTTGCACATAATTTTTTTTGTTCAATTTTTTTTCTGCTAATTGTTAACGAATTCCCGTGTGTCGGGGAGCACTCCGGGTAGGGTTAATAGTTTACACCGGACCTTTGAGGTCTGGTGATTCTGCCCCATTTAGACAATAATAAATAAATGTTTAACTAACTCATTTCAGAATAATAATAAATATGGTAGCATTGAGCAGAATGTCTTCTTTGGCACAAGCAACAATCAAAATGTTTTTGTTTATATTAAAATCTCTTGAGTTCAGAAGATTTATAAAAAGAAAAAAGGAAAATTTTTAAATTATAAAAAGTAAACGTCAAAAAATTAAAAAGACAAAAAATAAAAAGAATGATGCCCAGTGAAACTGATGGCATAGATCTCACACGCTATACATATTAATTGTATATTACAGCCTTATATAATAATGCCCTTCGAAAAAAATAAGGAAGGAAGTACCCCCCCCCCAATTTTCTTTTTTTATACTTATCATTGAAGTCCCAAAACTAATCAGGGATGTGGGATGTTATTCGGTACTTAAAATATAGAACAGAGATGTTACAGACACATTTTATTGTAGACGACACAACACATATCACAAGACGAGCGCAACTCAATTGAATATTCATAAAAATTACTTAGCACAAAGAACATCTCTAAGAGAGATCATCTGCCTGACTTAAATACCTTTTATTACAAAAAATCCTCTTATTTCCTGTACGCTCATAAATCTATATATAGTTCCTTTTTTAAAACGGGCACTACCTGAAATCGACTTTTAGTGCGGTCTTCAAATATTCGTTTTACTGAAGTTTTTCTGTATTGGGATCATGAAATAGAATAAAGGAAGCTCGGTTGATTTAAATTTTCCTCTATAAAATATGTAAATAATGTGCAGAGCTTGATAAATACACTTCACCATAATATCTGGTTAAAATAATATACGTGAATGCAAGGCAAGGATTGAAAGAGAATTTTCTTAAATGTTTGGCAGCAATATATAATAGCTCGAAGGATTTTCTTTGTGATGAAGCAATAAAAATGCTTGGGAAAAATGGTTAAATGCATTTTTCGACATTTAAAGCAGAATAGATTAGGATAAATACGTTATTCCTCAAAATTTGTGTGTGAAATTTATTGCAATAAATGTTATTTTTTTTTCTTGATGCCGGAGTATGTGACATTTTTTTTAAATTTACAAAATGCTTTGTGAACAAATTTTTGATCACAAATTAGGAACTAGATCTTGAAAGTAGCAGTGTGTTAAATATTTTTAATGGAATGTGGAAAATTATTCTTTAAAAAATCCGATGCTCAGTTTACAGCGGTTTTTGAATTAAAATCTGTGCTTAAATTGTTATTCGTGCCAGAAATAAACACCACACGAAAAACGCTGATAATAATTATTATAACGTGCATTTTTTCTTATACGCTGTAGCTCTGTTATTCAATCTATATAGTTTTCATGTTAAAGGGATTTGAAAAATCTTTTATTGTTAACTATATAAAACAATACAATCATAGTTACAATAGATGTTTATAATGAAACTACTAATCTGATATATTGCATTACTATAACGGTTTGTAAAAAAATTGCTCTCGCATTTTTTTTTTCTTTTGCGAATAGAGAATTATAATTTCTATTAATCGTTGCCATGAAAGTTTGTCATAACAAACTATGTTGAAAGGAATTTGAAAAAAAAAGAAGTAAAGATTAAGAGAATATACCATTTAATTTTTTTGCCCGTTCAACTTTTCATATCTGATTTCATTTTGAGAAAAATATCTCTTAACAGCCGTATTTTCGAGATTCCCAGAGGTTTCTCAAATAAATCATCTACACAGAAATTTCATTGAAATATTTTTATTTTGCACCCGCATCCCATACAATGAAACTCTGCGTATAGCACAACGTTTCACGAATTCCGTTTAAAATCTCAGAAAAAGAATTACAAATTCGTAGAATATCTTCATTCGCAGTTTAAAAAAAAATTAACTCAAACAAATAGTTCCTCTATAGTAGAATAAAATAGAAGTAAAATCTCTCCCTCACTGTTGTATAGTTTCTAGAAAATGGGAAAAACATACAGTCATTAAAAAAAGTATTGGGACACTTGGAAAATATCAAATGTTAAGCTACATATAAAAAATTAAATAGCGTTAACACCAAAACAATATCAAAAATGAATTGATTTAGTGTTTGGTAAACATGTATAAAAATATCTTAAATAATTTACAAATGCAGTTTTTTCTAGCTTTATAAATATTATACAGCCTCAAATAGATTACAAAAAAGTTTTGGGACACTTTCGAAATTAAAAAGTTAAAACATATTTATCGCATCAATAAAAAATAATTTACCACCAGTATTTTTTACCACATTTTAAGTATATGTTAGATGTTCAATTTCAGTATGTTTGCGTCTTTCATGTAAGAATGGGGAGAAGCAAAGATATCTCTGTGGATGTGCGAAATCTGGTTATAAATCACTGGAAAACTGGAAAATAATTTTGTCATAAAGGAGAAATCTTAAGACTGAGTAAGTCTTAGTGTGTTTAATATTATATCAAATTCAAGAAAACAAATAATATTGAAAATAAGCAAAAATCTGGGCGTCCAAGGATATTTACTGAGCGCGAAGAGAAATGAATTGTACAAGTTCACATTAACCGAAGAACTAGCGCCGTTAAATTGACTCTGGAAACTGAAAAAAGACTAAGAAAATCTGAAAATGTTGAAATTATCAGGAATATCTTGAGAAAATATAAGTTTCATGCCAGAGTACCTAGGAAAAAGCCTTACATCAGCGAAGCAAACCGACGTGTTAGACTGACATTTGCTTAAAACCTGTGTAAAACAGCCAACAAAATTTTGGAAAAATGTTTTTTTGTACACGAAAGCAAATATAAAATTTTCGGATCTGATGTCAAGCAAAAAATTTGGCGCAGACTAAATACAGAATTGAAGACCAAAAATTTACGACCTACTGTAAAATACGGAGGTGGCAGTGAAATAGTTTGGGATTGTATGGGGAGTTCTGGTGTTGGAAACATAGAACTTATTGATGGTACAATAAACAAATACGTCTATCTTGACATTCTTAAACTGAATTTAATACAAAGTACAAATAACTTGGGAATTGCATGATAATTTTAAACTATATCAGGATAATGACCCGAAGCATAATGCATTGAAATTAACATGTGCAAATTATGGGTTCTCTAACATTGTCCTGGTGGGATTCAGATCCCTGCTCAGAGTCCAGACCTTAATACCACTGAACATATTTGGGATTATGTTCAGCAAAAAATCTGTAAACACCCTATTTCTTATAAGCAAGATTTAAGAAAGTATCTAGTCGAAAAATAGGTCAAAATCGACACATCCTTTTGCGCAAAGTTAATAAAATCTATGCCAAATAGACTACGAGAGGTCATAAAATATGATGGAGGCTCAGCAAGATACACTGACGGAAAAAAAAAATCCCAACACCAAGAAAAACTTATTGTAGAGTAATGAAATTTGGACAGTGCATTTGTCTAGTTAACATGTTCAATTAATTAGATTTTCGAGATCACAGGTTAATTTAAGGTCAATAAAATGCATCTCAAAGGTGAAATGCCGTTACATTAATAGTCGCTATAACCTCCAGAATTTCGAATACAAGCCTGCACACGTGCATGCATTGTGTCATACAGGTGCCGAATGTCACTTTGTGGTATAGAGTTCCATGCTTGTTGTACAAGCTTTGTCAATACGTGATGTTCAACGCTGGCTGGGGATGACACTGGAGTTCTCATCCAATGATATCCCATACGCGCTCAGTGGGAGACAGATCTGGTGATTTCGCTGGCCAAGGTAACATATCGGCACTCTGTAGTACGTGTTGCGTTACAACAGCGGCAAGAGGGCGAGCGTTATCCTACTGAAAACCCCTCTTGAATTCTTTTCTTGAATGGCAGCACTACAGGCTGAATTACCAGACTGACGTACACATTTGCAGTCAGTGTGGCTGGGAGAACCACGAGAGTGCTTTTGCTGTCATAGGAAATTGCTCCCAAGACCATGACCCCAGATTGTAGGTCCAGTGTGTTTAGACCACAGACAGTTTGGTTGCAGACGTTCCCCTGGCCTCCTTCTGACCAGCACATGGCCGTCATTGACACCAAGGCAGAACCTGCTTTCATCAGAAAACACAACAAATCTCTACTCCATCCTCCATTGAGCTCTGGCTTGACACCATTGACGTCGCAAACGGCAATGACTTAGAGTCAGTGGAATGCATGCCTTGCATCGAGCTGTCCTTGAAGTAACAGATTTCTAACAGTTCGTTATGTCATTGTGGTACCAACTGCAGCTCGAATTTCTGTCACAGACGCAGTACGATGCGCCACAGCCGTACGCCGAATACGACGGTTTTCTCTCTCAGTAGTGTTACGTGTTCACCCGGAACCTGGTCTTCTTGTGGCAGTACCATCCCTTGACCACTACAACCAACAATCATGCACAGTGGATACATTCCGTCCAAGTCTTTCTACAAAATCGCGGAAAGAAAATCCACTTTCTTGTAGCCCTACTTTACGACCTCTTTCCAACTCGCGAGTTGATGATAATAGCTTTTTCGTCTTCTTAAAGGCATTCATGATCAACCTCAACTCAATTCGTCAAATTTTGAAGATAAATAATGCTCACGAAGTTCACAGCACGCATTTAAAGCAAACCTGTTTTTAAAGTTGAGTGGCGCTACTAGCGCCACACTTATGTGCGAAGCATGAAATTTGCAAGCAATGAAGCAATGTCATCTTTCAGATGTATAAACACGCCTACAAAATTTTGTTTAGCTAACACAAGTCTTTCTTGGTGTTGGGATTTTTTTTTTCCCGTCAGTGTATTATCTAACTCTTTCATAGTATTTTCTTGATTTATTGGATAGTGTCCAAATACTTTTTTAAGAGCTTTTTTTTACTTTAATTCTTTTCTTTTAAGTATTAATCATTATTACAGTAAAATATGCATTGTGTTTTAGTTATTATGATTTGCATTCATTAAAGTATGATATGCTATATTCCCTTTTTTTTTTCTTCACATATATTAGTTATACAGAAAATAATGTTTAGTGGAATTTTAACATGTTCCAATACTTTTTTGGGTGACTGTAGTCTGCACTCTAACGTCATGTAAGTACGGGGGTATACAGGGGATAAACAGGTTTTAGGTAGATTTCGTATGAAATACTACCTATTGCAATCGCTCCAGTTTATCTATCTATCTATATATATATATATATATATATATATATATATATATATATATATCTCACTTTTTTATGGACACGATAACTTCTATAATTCTTCACCAATCTCCACCAAACTGATACATAAAATCAAAGGGGATAAAATCTCGGCTAAGTTCGTTAATGGGCAAAATCGGACCAAGGGGGACGGAATAGGCGGCGTTTTTGTGAAAACCGAAATAACTTATTTATTAAAGTAGATATCGAATCAGTTTAAAGTTTATATGACTTCTTAAAAATGGGCCAAAAGTTTATGCATGACAGATTTTTGATAAATTTAGAAGTGGACTCAAGGGGCGAAAAAAACCAGGGGTTTTGAGAGAAAAAAAAATCATAACTTCGTCAATTTTCAAGATATGAAGTCCAACTAAATTTTTTGTAAATGTTCTTAAAATTATCTAAAACTTTTGTATTTACAAGTTTTTGATAGGATCAACTTTTACCCATGAAAAAAATTAAAAATGAAAAGAAAAAGGGTGGTGAAAAAAGAGAAAAATCCATAACTCCGTCAATTTTTACGATATCAAATCTGATTAAATTTATTTTACATCTTCTCAAAAATATCTATAACTTATATATTGACAGGTTTTTCATAGGACTAATTCGTATAGCAAAAAGAATTTAAACAAAAATAGGAGTTGGAGAAAAAAACTTCAAATCCAAACTGCTTATATTCTGACTCATTTTAAAATTCATTTTTGATTTTAAACGCATCCAAATGGTAGATCCTCTTATTTAGAAACTGTTTAAAGTGATGGACTGGTCAATTTTCTGATAAAGGCAGAATATATTTCAAAAAAGGCTGCCAAAAAGGGTATTTTGAACAGAATTTCCCAAAGTCATCGGGACTGAAAATTTAAGTTCAAATAAGAAATTGCGTTTTTTTTCTGACTCGTTTTGAAATCCATTTTTGTTCTCAAACGCATCCAATTTACAGATCCTCTTATTTAGGAACTATATAACGTGATGCGTTGGTCAGTTTTTTGATAAAGACGGAAAATATTTCAAAAAAGGCTACCAAATTGGGTATTTTAAACAGAATTTTCCAAAATCATAGGGATTGAAAATTTAAGGAAGTGATCAAATAAGAAATTGAGTTTTTATGACTCGTTTTAAAATCCATTTTCGCTCTCAAACGCATCCAATTTACAGATCCTCGTATTAAGGAACTATATAATGTGGTGCATTGATCGGTTTTTTTGATAAAGACAGAATATATTTCGAAAAAGGCTACCAAAAAGGGTATTTTGAACAGAATGTCCCGAAGTCTTCGTGATTTGAAAATTTAAGGAAGTTTTCACATAGCAAATTGCGTTTTTATGACTCGTTTTAAAATCCATTTTCGCTCTCAAACGCATCCAATTTACAGATCCTCTTTTTTAGGAACTATATACTGTGACGCACTGGCCAGTTTTTTGATAAAGATAGAATATATTTTTAAAAATGCTGTCAAAGTGAGTATTTCGCACAACATTTTCCGAAGCAATCATGATTAAAAAATCAAGGATGTATTCAAATAACAAATCGGTTATTTTATGACTCATTTTTAAATTCAATTTTTTTCTCAAATGCATTCAACTGACAGTTTCTTGTTTTTAGGAACTGTATAATGTACTGTTTTGGTCGATTTTTTAATAAATTCAGAATTTATTTCAAAATATGTTGTCAAAATGGGCATTTGAGCTGAATTTTTCTTAAGATGATTCTGATAAAACCAGTTTTTGCAGAAAAATGAAATTAAAAAATTTTCATAAATGACCAAATGAAGTTATTAAACTGGGTTTATCTCTAATCATTTTTTGTTGAAATGAGCACTCTTCGAAATCTACCTCCGCCTATAGGCCCAGCCGACAGGGATTTTTTAAAAATACCATTTTTCAGGTCTGCACTTGTTTTAACTGATGTTTTCGGCCCCTCACTGTTGTATTGTTTCTAGAAAATGGGAGAAACATAAACAATCTGCTCTCTAACATCATGCAAATGCAGGGGTACTCTGGGGATAGACTGGTTTTTAAAAATACCACTTTTCAGGTCCGTACTCGTTTTAACTGATATTACCAGTACCACTGGCTACTGCTTATTTATATTTTCATATTTTAACTAGTAATTTTCAGTTTAACTACAAACACTAGCGAAATTTTACTTTGGAACTTTAGTACTACCACAGACTTTTAAATAGATGAATATTAAATATAACAGTCCTGTAGAAAAGATGTAGTACAAAAACACCATCCTGTGAGTTAATCACGCGTTTCTCTCATGCGTTCTGCAAATCTTTCAATTTTGCGGTCTCGCAGGCCGCTTCATACTAGTTATGTTACGTTTTCTGTTTCATCAATTATAGATTAACTTAAAAACATTACGGTTCCATTCATTTTGAATAATTTCAAAACATATGGGGCAAGAAAAGGTCGTAATGCAACAATGATTTTTTTGTGTTTGTGTGTGAGAGAGAGAGATAAAGTGAGTGAAGACGATCACTACCAAACGGTACTCCTTATAAATCTCTCATTTGGTAAATCGATTAATGGAACCGAATTAGCGCGTCTTATTTCGTGCAACGCTATGATTCAGAAAACTGCATTGTGCAAGAATTTCATAACACCCAACCTCCTTTTTTGTACTTTTCGGAAGACTTAAACCAGAGTTACCAAGTCTCCGGCTTTTTTGTACACCGCTATTGGAGAAAATACTATTTTAAATCACTCAAATGTTTCAATGAAATAAAAGAACATTTACTGTAATAATAACGGTATCCAAAAACCCGGAGACTTTGGCAGCTCTGTGTAAACTGGAAATGAGACGAGTTCAGCATAAGCTCACGAGTCCAAGCACAAATTTTCATAGCAAGATTGTATTTGGTATTTGGAGAAAGAAAAATATAACATAATCTTTTAATAGTGTTTTACTTATATTCCTTTTAAAAATCGCTTAAAAGAGAAACTATTATTATAGTAATCTCTGAATAAATTCGAAGTTACTAATTTACCAACCTTCACTTGACTGGTATCTAAAGTTTTCTTCAATAAGTAATAATTCGTCTGCATAAAAAAAAAAAAAAAACTTAAGATAAAATATAATTAAAATATATTAGGTCCAGTGATTGGTAAGTTTATTTTTGGCTAATTTCTTCGGGGGATGACATATAAGAGAGCTAATATAGAGCTTAAACTTTCGTAATACTCTTAATAAATAAAAGTTCCAAATAAAAAAATTCATAATTAATAAACCAATAATTTAAACTTCACGAAGAACACTAACTTATAGGAGGCAACAAGCAGATAAATATTTAAAATGTTTTTTACAAATGAGTGAATTGCTCTTACAAGGGCACCACCAAACATGGTGCTCACAGATTTTAATGATTACAAAGTATGTTGTAGAGGTCATACCATTAATTATTCGGCTGAAAGGGTTCCTTCAAATGGGCCTTAGTTTTTGAGATATTAGGGTTCAAAGTTTAGCGTTTATTTCAAATACCTGTTAGTACATCTATTAGTTAGCAGCTCCGTGGCTCCGCGGTAAAGTGCGGGACTCCTGTCTCGGATGTGGCAGGTTCAACTCCAAGTTGGACCTTTTTTTTTAATCTTTACATGCTTTTTACAAGTTACATATTTTAAGCTGAATTTGGAATTCGACAGCTTTGAACTTATTAATATTTTCTTATGGGGATTGTTTACTTTTTAAATTTTTTTTCTTATTTTAAAAAAATCTTTCAAATGTTCAATCTTTCAAAAAAATTTTCAAATCTTTTATTTGTCTGCAAAAGAAACTAAATGACAACAGCAAAAAGAATTTCTATTTTTGCGTGATTTTACCGAGAAAATAAAAGCAGACTATTAAAATATATATATATATATATATATATATTTATGTATGTAAATATTATTTCATTAGCAGACGACTTTTCGAATCTGTTTGATTTTTTTATGAATAGTGTTTTAATTTGTTAAAATATATATATATATATATATATATATATATATATATATATATATTATTTTAAATATAATCTGTCATTTCTTATTTGTGCAAACGATAAATAATGTTGAGGTTGAACTTTAGAAATAAATGTATTTAAAGATTAGTAAAAATTTGGATAATATTTTTGAACCACTGCATTAATATTTTATTTCTTTCGAAGGTATTCATTATTTGAATTAACTAATCATATAAATGTTTGAAAAGTTGCACCTGAAAATTATTTTGTATAATTTATACAAAAAAGGATAAATTTTCATTAAAAAAATTCCACAAAAAAGGCCACAGAAAAGAGAAAAATTATTTCAGAATTGTGCTTAATAAAAAAAGAAATTACATAATAATTAACAAAAAAAAAAAAAAAAAAAAAAAAAAAAAAAATTCAAGGCATAAATTAGTTATGCCGTTTTGTCATTAAAATATTAGTTTAAAAATTGCAGATAAAAATAAATTTTCATGAAATAAATTCGAAAATATAAATTTACTTTATTAAGAAAATATTGAAAAGTTCAAAGCTGTAGAATTTCCAATTCTGCTTAAAATATGTAACATGTAAAAAGTACAGGGTGGTCATAAAAAAACTTTGCCGATATACGGAGCTCTAGCGGCCAGTCCGCTCAACCGATCGAAATGAAATTTCAGATATAGCTATTCAGAGGTATGAGCTCGAGATTCTGTGAACGACAACAAAATGGCGCTCACGGTTACGGTTATAGTTACAGAAACTCGAAAATTTCCAAAGGCAACACCCATTTTTTTTCATCGCAAAATACTCAGCGCATGCGAAAACCCTAAAGAGCGTTGGAACCGTACGTGTATCGCAAGAAACGGACATGTTATGCACGCACAAAAAACTGTTCTGCGAATCCTTCCCCCCATAAAAAAAACTCGATTGGGGCGCAAGGAGGAAATTTGCATATGACACAGAGTCAGTACACTAATATCTGATTACAATAAAGATCGGTGAAACTAAAACTTTTATTTTGATTACACATTTTCCACATGGGTGTCATCACAGGCAATTAATGGTGATGGCATCCATGTAGAAAATGTGTAATCAAAATAAGTTTTAATTTCTCCGATCTGTATTGTAATCAGAGATTAGTGTACTGACTCTGTGTCATATGCAAATTTCCTCCTTGCGCCGCAATCGAGTTTTTTCTATGGAGGAGAGGATTCGCAGAACAGTTTTTGTGCGTGCATAACATGTCCGTTTCTTGCGATACACGTACGGTTCCAACGCTCTTTAGGGTTTTCACATGCGCTGAGCATTTTGCGATGAAAAAAAAGGGGTGTTGCATTGGAAATTTTCGAGTTTCTGTAACTGTAACCGTAACCGTGAGCGCCATTTTGTTGCCGTTCACAGAATCTCGAGCTCATACCTCTGAATAGCTATATCTGAAATTTCACCTCGATCGGTTGAGCGGACTGGCCGCTAGAGATCCATATATCGGCAAAGTTTTTTTATGACCACCCTGTATATAAAGATAAAAATATTGTGTAATTGTGTAAGATTCATTTGAAAATCTGAAAAAAGTAATTGAGCAAAATTATTAATATTTAAAGTAAAAGATTTAAATAAATTATTCAACTTTTTTATAAAATAATAATATTCAAATAAAATATTTAAATTTTTTTATGCCTTTTGAAAATTTTAATTATATGATTTTTTTATTTATTTTTATTTATTTTTTAAATTTTGAAGTGCAATTAGTTTATCATTTGAAACATATTTTTTTAAATAAGAAAAAAAATTAAAAAAGTAAACAATCCTCGTAAGAAAATATTAATAAGTTCAAAGCTGTAGAATTCCAAACTCAACTTAAAATATTTAACGTGTAAAAAGTATATAAGGGAAAAGAAAAGTTCTAACTTGGAGTTGAACCCGCGAACTCCGAATCTGGAGTCTACCAATTTAGCGCGGCGCCACGGAGCTGCTGACTAACAGATGTACTAACAGGTATTTGAAATAAATGTTAAACTTTGACTCCCAATTTCTCAAAAACTAAGGCCCATTTGAAGAAACCTTTTCAGCTGAATAATTAGTGGTATGACCCCTACAACATACTTTGAAATGATCAAAATCTGTGCGCACCATGTTTGGTGGTGCCCTTGTTAATCTAAATTTAACTATCTACAGCGAAATATACGAATAATAGAGCGCAACGCTGTCAAATTTGTTAAAGGGCAAAATCGGACCAGGGGGCTGGAAATAGGAAGGGTTTTTGTTAAAACCGAAAAAACTCCATAACTTCTTAATTAAAATATATATCGAATCAGTTGAAAGTCTATATTATTTCTTCAAAATGGGCCAAAAGTTTATGCATAACAGATTTTTGATAAAGTTAAAAATGGGCTCAAGGGGAGAAAAAAAAACAAGGTTTTTGGGAGAAAAAAAATTCATAACATCATCAATTCTCAAGGTATCATATCCAACTAAATTTCTTACAAATGTCCTTAAAATTATCTAAAACTTATGTATTTATAAGTTTTTGATAGGCCCAACTCTTACTGATGAAAAAAATGAAAAACGAAAACAAAGACGGGTGAAAAAAAGAAATCCATAACTTCGTCAATTCTTACTATCATATCCAATTAAATTTATTTTACAGATTTTAAATATCTGCAATTTTTATGCTGACAAGTTTTTCATAGGACCAATTGTTATAGCAAAAATAAATAAAAATAGGAGTTGAAAAAACCTCAAATCCAAAGTGCTTTTATTCTGACTCATTTTTAAATTCATTTTTGATTTTTAATACATCCAAATGGCAGATCTTATTTGGGAACTATATAATGTGACGTATTGGCCAGTTTTTGTTTTTTGTTAAGGAAGAATATATTTCAAAAAAGGCTGCCAAAAAAATATTTTGAACAGAATTTCCCGAGGTGATAGTGTTTGAAAAATTGAAGTATTCAAATAACAAATTGCGCTTTTTCTGACTCATTTTTAAATCCATTTTTGCTCTCAAACGCATCCAATGTATAGGTCCTCTTTCTTAGGAGCTATATAATGTGACGCATTGGCCAATTTTTTGATAAAGGCAGAATATATTTCAGTAAATGCTGCCAAAATGGGTATTCTGAACAGAATTTCCCCGAAGTTGTGTTTTTTCCGACAAATTTTTAAATTCAGTTAGTCTCTCAAACGCATTCAATTGACAGGTTCTCCTATTTAGGAACTGTAATGTGTCGTATTGGTCAGTTTTTTTGATAAAGGTTAAATATATTAAAAGCTGTCAAAGTGCTCACTTCGCCCAAAATTTCCCAAAGCGATCATAATTAAATAATTGAGGATGTATGCAAATAACAAATTGGTTATTTAATGACTCATTTTTAAATTCAATTTTGCTCTCAAAGCATTCAATTTAATGTTTTCTTATATAGGATCTACACAATGTGCCGTATTGGTCAATTTTTTTTTTTTTTTTTTTTTATAAAATCAGAATATATTTCAAAATATGTTGTCAAAATGGGCATTTGAAACTAATTTCGCTTAAGATGATTATGATAAAACCAGTTTTTACAGAAAAATGAAATTATTCATTTTTCAAAAACGACTAAATAAGGTTGTTAAATTGGTTTATCTCTAATCATATTTTATTTTTTGTTGTTGAAATGAGCACTCTTCGAAATATACATCCGTCTATACGCCAAGCCGACAGGGATTTTTTTTTTCATACTGTTCTATCTCACTAACAATAGCTCGGATTAAGTTCCAGATAAGTAAAAATCTTATCTATAAACGAACATTTACACAAAGTAATATGAATACAATGTATCAGTAAAAAGATAATATATAACGTTAATTCTAAATAATATATGTTCATCAGACTTGGCAATTACATAAAACGGAATTATAAAATTTCAGAAAACATTTTAGCTATCTCATAAACAAGATAATGGATATAACAAATTATTTTAATCGACATCAACATTTACTCTGAAAGTAATTCTGTGTTAATCCCTTATAAACTACTCGCGACGAATCCAGATATCATTAACTTGTTAAAAGTCATGTCTTATATTATTCAATAACATTATGTTTTAATGATCGCAAAAAGGACGTGATTGAATAATCAGTAATGAAATACTAGACAACTCGGGGAGGGGAAACATCGCTTGAAATCTCGAATCAATATTTTAATTTTAAAATAAATCACCCATTATCACTTTGATGTAACCCAATTAAATGTTATTGATTCATGACAAAATAACTGGAATAATAGTGATTTTGAATTTATACATTTACCTTAATATCAAGATAATAAGTAGAAAATACACACGGTGAATCCAAATACAATTAACTGTTAAAAGTTATGTCTGATAATATTCAATAACATTTACGTTTAATATCGCAAAAAGGACATAAGGGAATAATCTGTAATGAAATATTAGATAACTTTAGGAAGGAAACATGGCTTGAAAACTTGAATCGGTATTTTAACTTTGAAATAAATCAGCCATTTTCACTTCAATATATGGGAATTAAACTAATTATTATTGATTCTTGACAAAATAACTGGGATAATAGTCATTTAGGATGCATACATTTAACTTAAAATCAAGAAAATAAGTAGAAACTTTGTATTCACATTTTTTAACCTATTTTTTCACCTAAGCTTTAGAATAGTTTTATTTAAAATGGCTATTTTTGCGTTTGATAATAATTGTGAATGTCGTGATAACATGAACCTTTGCGATAAGTTCTTAAATTGTCCTCTAATAATATTTTATTTTTAAAATAATTATCAATTTATAAAAGCTTTTTTTTTAATTGCAACAATGCTATTTTCAATAGATATTATTCTTTCTTCTAAAAAACATACTAAAAATAATAATTTATTCTCATATTCAAAATGCAATACCAAATTAATGCAACAAACTGTACCAGGAGTCGCTTAAAAGTCCTATATCTATAGATTTATTTATAAAGAATTTAAACGCAATCACTGAAATTACTTAACATACAGTACCCTAATTACGTAACAATGAATACATCGGGATAATAAGGTAATCATTCCGTAATGAACATGCCATGATCGTTGCTCTATTAGTTATAAATGGTTAGAATACGTAATTATATCCCAGAATCAATTCTATGTAACAGAAAGTGTTTTAGAAAGTTAAAATATGTTTCCAGGCACAAGACGTTTTTAAATATGACAAAGTGTGAATTAATTAAGAAATAAAAATATTTCGAGTTTTCAAGAAAAAAAAAATCTTTAAAACCTAACAAAGTCTTTAAAATCTTTCATCTCAGCATAGATACAATCGGATTTTGTTGTTTCTGTATAATTTATAATGTAATTTACGAGCTAAATGGAACTTCGTAAGCTTACTGAAATTATCTGGTTATTTAAAGTAGATGTTTGTAAAACAATTTCTAATATAGTGCTTATTATTTATGCCTTTTTAAACTAGGATATGCAGAATTTCAAAACGTTATGGCATTTTAAATCCAAAAACATTTCTTCTTTATAGCTTTAAATTAAAATATTGAAATATGAAAACAATATAAAATTGAAATATGAAACTATATATTAAACATGAATTTAAATGTGAAATTCTTTCTAGATGCTAGTTGTGAACAGATAGTTTTCCTCTGCTAGTACGGATATGTCCAGTTTAAAAACCAATATTTCGGCTGCCTAGGAAAATGTGTTGCTTTTTATATGATCTTAGTTATTGTTAGATTGGCTCGGAAAATCTTCAAGCAGAATATATTTAAACTATTAACCGCTTTTATTAACGTATTGGACAAATTTTCTGCACAATATCATTTAAATTTATTTCTGTAACATGACATTTTTAATATTTTCTTTTAAAGTCTATTTCGTAATTCATTATTTAACTCTGGTAAGTATATTGTTGAAAAATGTTATTTTCAAAATTTGTTAAACTAGTTTGTGCATGTTGATATTTATGCAGAGATTATATTTTTTCCCAGGATAAATTTATTTTTATTATAGACACATATATTTATAATATCTTATTTTTCAGAAAAACTAAAATCTTTTTTAAAATTTAAAAACATGTCACCAGATGACAGCATCAAATAATCTTTTGTTTTTTGAAACAGACTTGGAATAGTTGTGCCCTGGCTTCATTGCTGTAAACCCATGTCGGTAACAAACGAGCAGCGGTCCACACCCGGACCACGGAAGGCTGAAGTCTGGACTGCTAAAAAATTTTGAATAAATGATTTAATTTCATTTCTATATAATAAGTACTTTTGAAGGATAGCCTGATTCATGTTTCTTATGTCTTATAAGTAATAGTATGATTAATTTAATTTTTTAATAGTGATGCACACAAGCAGTTTCTATGAGGTGAAACGCAGAATTGGAGTGCAGTTGCGGCAGTGGCAGGCAATGAACTTAGAGCGTATGAGCAAGGATTCGTTTTGTCAGTCACAGACTACAATTTTATGTGGAGTTATCTTTCATTTACAAGATTTTTCGTATGTATTAAAATCACGTTGTATGAATCGATATTTTCTTTAAAATCGTAATGTTTACACTAAAAAAAAAAACGTTTAAAACGTTTCCGGCTCAGTGCGTTGAATAATATACTTTTAGCTGCCTGATAGGTCTAAAGCTTGCCAAATGCAACAAAACTGTCGCTTTTGTCAAAAGTTTCAATTTAAAATGACGCTTCGAAAGCACTCATTAGCATTTCCATAAAAAAATTGAGTAGACGCTCATCAAGTACCTGTGTAGGCAGTCAAGGTTCTCACTGTCTTTTGACCAACATTGTTGATTTGGTGAATAAGAAATACAAAACAGAAACCAAATGAAACAAAATGTTAGCGAAATAAATTTAGCATGAAACTGTTAAATTTAATTTTAACGTCTTATGGTATACATATTTTCCGGTATATTCTAAAATAACATAATTTTTTGACATTGATTAGAAAATAAAATTTCTAGTATACGCTACAGATGCTATTAAAAATAAGTGCATTATAAATGTCTCCTAAAACAGTAAATGTTTCAAACATACTTTTAGCGGAAAATTCATGCGAGATTTTGATTAAACCGAAGAAAAATCGATTGGTCAATGAAAGTTTGCATACAACTAATAAACAACAGTGAATGGCAAATTCACCGCCTCATTTCAGCAAACTTTTTCTCGATTTGGAAACTGATGAGAGTAATTTTGTTTCCGATTTTACCGGCCGTCGCATGGACAGTGATAAACTGACAACAGAAAAATTGTCATTGTATAATCCTTTCTATGTCTTTAGTTTTGGATGAACTGAACTGTTGTTGAGTCAATATCTTTATAAATGATTATGTAAATGGCATGTTGTGATTGAAGACGAAAAGCGACATTAATCGTACGGTAATGTGGATAAGAGTTTCAAGTGTAACAACACGCCAATATATAGCAGAAATTCAGCACTCGACATTTTGTGAATCTGATTGTTCATTTACTCGCAAAGTGAAGTATTCTGTCGCGATTTGGAGCAATGGCTTCCGGCAGTGAGAACCCTGTATGCAGTAAATTTTCTGAGCGAATACTTGACTTTTTTATGTTATATGCATGTGTATATAACAATTTAAAAAATAAAATTGATGCTGTAATTTCTGGTGTATAAGCCATAAATCAAACAACTTTGTTTGGGCCCAGAAATATTTATTTATTGAATCCAAATATTTATGGCTATCTAATTAGTTACATTTCTTTTTAAAAACTTCCTGGCCTAAAATTGATTTTTTGATCCGCGGATCATACGCCGGAAATTACGGTGAGTACTTATATTACTTATGTTTTTTCTGTCCATTCGATAATTTTTTTTCAAAATTATTCGGACCCCACTGAAAATTACTTGCCGACCTCTGCTGTAAAATTAAAATGGTGTTGTATATATAACGTACTATTATAGCAGTTACATTTTTGTTTAATAATGTGAATAGTTTTACATCTGTTTCAGAGTTCCAGTTTGAAATCAATGGAAGTTCCTTAATGTTTGCTCTAGATTTAACACTCCTGAACTCATGTTTGCAATAAAATTATCGGCAGATGTTTTAAATGTATCAACTGTTCACAGCTTACAGATCTTGCACTCCTCTTGAAAAGGCATTATCGTACTTATTCAGATGGACGACTGCATAAATGTGAAAAAATGCAAACGATTTTTTGCCCATATAGACAATTAACAAATTTTACTCTTTATTCCTACCACTAAAATTTTAAAGTTTTCTCTAATTTATTCAGCGAAATCTGTAACTTAATAAGTCAAAATTTCTTTTAAATTTATTGGCATCATAAAAGCATAAAAATTAGCAGATATGGATAAACACTTTGAAATAGCATATGCTTATTCATACTGGAGAAAATCGGTATTTTTTTAATGTGTAAAATGTCTTTCAATCAGTGGAAAATCGCTTTCAATCAGTTTGAAAAAACACTTTTATAATAATTTTTAATATATGAGATATGACTCATATGCATGTTCGGTGGTAATTTTTTTTTTTTTTTTTTTTTTTTTGCAAAGATTTTGTAAGTAATATTTCGAGAATTGTGTCGTATACAGGGTGAGTCATAAATATCGAAACAATAGGCTATCTACTTAAATATTACCCCTAGACCCGTACTTCCAATTGCAAAGTTTCATAAAAAAGGTGAATTTTTTTATAAGATTAGTTGCATGGGGGGTATATTTTAAAAATTACGAAAATTAATTTTTTATACGCCCCCAGAGGAAAAAACTTTCAATTAGAAAATTTTCCTTATCAATTCCTCAATTGAACAAACAAAATCATCTCGATATCTTCAAAACTTTGAGAGTTATGGCAATTTTAATAAATCGTGAGATTTCAAGGGATCAGACACAAATTGAAATGCGTGTAACCGAAGAATCAATGTTGCTGTAATGTGTCAAGGAAACATTTATTTTATTTATTTATAGAAGATGGATTTTGAATGTTTTGTGATGGTTAACCATATAATTTTTAAGCATTATAACATCATAAAACTTCTTAATAAAATATTTTTTTTCAAAAAATTTTGAGTAAATTAAAATTTTTATAACTCAAAATATTTGTCGCGTTGAATTTTTTTCTTTTAATTAAATAAAAATGTCTAATTTTCAATTTTGATTCAGCATTTTATATATATTTTTTTTTCATAAAAGTATTTAAAATAGCAATATAAAAAAGGTGAAATTTTTTGTATACAAATCGCATTTTAAAAAGTGAAACCTTCTTTCGGCGCGTTGGGCATTTTTTAGGGGGGGGGGGAGGGATGTTAAAAAGCTATTGAACTCGTTGGACTGTTACCATAACCGGCGCTTACTGACTAATGTCAATTTTAAAATGAGAAATACTGGAATAAAAACATTTGATGCAGAAAAGTGCATTTAATTTTAAACAAAGATGAACTCCTAATGTTTAACTGCTTTTTAAAAGATTCTAGGTGATTAACTGCGTCCTGTATAGTTTCGATTTCGGATTTTAAGTTTTGACATTCTCAATTTTTTTAATTACTGTTTAAATGCGTCAATTGATTCAAACCTCATTTTTGTATCACGTTGATTTCAATTTTTTCATTGTTTTGGCCCTGTCAGCTTCATATTTTTCTTGATAAAATTGCTATTGCACGATGCGTAAAAGGTGACACTAGCCGTATAATTCTGAAGATACAGCTATTGCGAAAATCGCACAAAAGCCGCACAATAGGACCAGCTGTTAAACGATTCACACCAAAGACTAATCAGTACCAATTTATATCAAGGACTAAGTAAATATAATTTTTTATTAAATTCCGTAAATTAGTTCTTGAGATAGAGCGCTCACAAAATTTATATCATATACAGAGATACAGGCGCAGTGACTCAGACAGACATTTTGTAAAAACATGCTTTTCGGTATCTCTGAGCCCTAAAACGTGTGAATCCGTCAAAAACAGAAATTCAAAATTTTCATGAATCCAATACTTTCTTCTTGTAAAGATAGAAATAAAGTTTAAAACCATCATAAATTTTGAAGCTGAGTAGTAAAAAGTAGATTTTTGAAAATATTTCTGTGTAATTTATTAAAATACATTACCAATGATTCCGTTAATAGAAGTATCATTATTGCTATTACTATTTTTAATAAACTTATTACCTGCGGCCATAAGTTTTTAGGATACTTTTAATGAGAGTTTAATTAATATCACTTAATTTAATAACACTAATAAGTGTTTAATAAGACGGTCCGGCCAATGGGTCGTGCCAGTTACGAGGCTGGCGCCAAGCCCGAGACATTGCAGATATCTAGCATATTTCAAAGAAGTTTAAAGCAAAAACCTATACGCTTTTATTTTATATCTAAAAGTTAAAGTATTGTCTTTGATCGACATTTAATAATGTGTTAATTTATGGTCGATCCCTAAATTGCATTTCAGATGAACTGATATCGCTGCGCTCAGAGGTATGGTTAAGTGGTGTAAGTCACGAATTTTGGAAAATTTTGGATTTTAATATATTAAAGGGATTTGTAGATATCGAGATAATTTTTTGTTGTTGTTGTTCAATTCAGGAATGGATAAGGAAAATTTTTCGAATTGGAAGTTTTATCCTCTGGGGGCAGCATAAAAATTCTATTTTCGTAATTTTTAAAATAGACCCCCCCATGGAGTGACAACTTATCTTATAAAAAAATTCACCTTTTTTATGAAACTTTGCAATTGGAAGTGTGGGTCTAAGGGCAATATTTAAGGAGATAGCTTATTGTTTCGATATTTATGACTCAACCTGTATAATAGCATAACAATTGGAGTATGTTGTACATATGAAACTTTCATACAGTGTTTTAGAATATTCATCTATTTTAGATTTTGTTTTGTAATTTTTTATATTTAATAATTTTATTTAAGTGTGCATTTTCGGCTTTAGCCATATATGATTGACTTAAAAAATGAATATCGTATTGAAATAAAGTATTTTGATTTTAAACTAAATTGTTTTAAGTGAAATATTGCTTTTATGTGTGATTTTACCTCATGCATCATCAACCGGTATGAATGTTAATATTGCAATATGGATATTTTATTTCATTTTTATTTTTGAAGTTTCAAATAATGCCCTTAATATTACTAAATGCAAATGATTTGTAATACTTGCGTACATTAAACATCAGCTATCATCTCAATAGAAAATGCAACATAATGTTGGTATATCTTTCATAAAGGGAGCTTAGTGACTTAATCTCAATGCAAGAATTTCTATATAAAAATGCTTACTGTAACGAAATCTGCTACATGGATTTTTTGTTATCTCTCTTTGATTCACATAGCTCGAAATCATTTTAAATTATTTTTTCAGGACTTCGCTGTGATGGCAATGAAAGCTCCTGCACTGCTGTTAATTTAACAAAATGCTACAGAAGTCATTGTAATGAAGATCCTATCAAACGTTTTAAATGCGATCTTTGTCCATATTTCACTGATCATTGATGACTTATGAAGTACGGTGCATTCTGATGAACGCCATTACAAGTGCGAAACGTACAGAGAAGATTTCGCTCGAAGGGATTACCTAAGATGCCATATGCTTACGCATACTTGAGAAAAACACTGCACCCAGAAAAAGGAATGGAATAAATCTACAAAACATGTTTTGTTGAGTACATTTTGGTTTTTTTAAGCGAATGTTTTAGTTAAAGTAAAAATTTGGTTTCAATGCTCAAACAAAAAGATATTGTTAGTTCCTAATGTAAGGTATTTTTTACAAAATTTCATCAATTTTTATTGAATCGTACTAAAGTCTTGAATTTTCAATTTGTAATTAACAAAATTTTGTTGTTTTTGCAAAATTTAAATCAGCGTGTAGCCATAATTCTCTCGCTTAATTTTGTTTAATTGACTTGTATAGCTATGAAGGATTAACATAATTTTTGGATAATAAAAACTTTTCAAGTTGAGACGGATTAATTACGTTATTATGCATTTTGAATAAAAATTGTGGACGGAAAATTGAAAAAAAAATCAGCAATATTTTTGTTGTTGTTGTTTATTCAAAGAAAATTTCCATTGACCCATATTGGGGTCAATGGAAAAAGGCTTCAATCAATTGAAAATGGCTTTTAGCCGTGCAAGGTAGCTTGAAAAGACACATGCATAATCTTTTGATATGTAAGAACTATATAATATGTAAGATGTTACTTCTGCAATATCGTACGTGGTCTTTATTTAAGCGAATCATCCTTTCAAGAGGTTTCTGAACATCTGCCACGTCCTTGCATAAAAATGTGTATATAAATATTTATGTAAAAAAGCAAAATTCTTACTGTCATAAAATTCACAGTATGAAATTTTTACTTTTGTTTGGTAATAAAAATAATTTTAAATTTATTTTTCAGGACTTCCCCGCAATTACAATGAAAATTCCTGGACTGCTGTTGATTTAACAAAAGGTTACAGCAGTGATTGTAATGAAGATCCTGTCAAACGTTTTAAATGTGATCTCTGTCCGTATTCCACAGAACACAGAGGACATATGAAAAACCATTGTACGGTGCATTCTAGTGAATGTCCTTACAAGTGCGAAATATGTGGACAAGATTTTGCTCGAAGGGATTATCTCAGACGCCATGTACTTAGACATACTGGAGAAAAAACCTTTCCATGTAATTTGTGTAACAAGTGTTTTAGACATTCAAGCAACTTGAAAAGACACATGTACACTCATATTAATATGTAAGCCTGAAAAATGTAATGTGTGGGTAATTACAAGAGTATTCATTGCATAGAAAATTTGCTGCTTTCTGAATACCATTATGTGAATATTAATTATTAAAATTCAGATAATTTCTAGACTTTTCAGAATGTATAAATTATTTTATAAGATTAATATTAATGATAAGTTTCACACTAATGATAAATTCGCACACAGTAATGAATCACAGTAATGATAAATCTCACATTTTTACAACTACGTATAGATTTTAACATGGCTAATATGAAGCTTATATTTCTTAATTATACTGGGTGTCCCAGAACTTCGTGTACAAACTTTGAGGGGTGGTAGAGAACATCGTTTGGAACCACAATTATATATACGAAAGCATGGGCGAAAACGTCTTATTAACCCTTTTACAGACAATGGTTTGTATATGAAACTACAGAATTTTTAATACAAAATTAACATTGACACCAGAAATTTAATACGTTTTTTTCTTTTATTATATATGTGAAATGCCTGGTCTTTTCTTTGCAAATACATTTTTCCGCAGTTTCTGATGTCATTCGTATTTTTACACATTTTAGCGATGGAAGTGCTTTGTCTGTGAAAAGCTCAAAGAAATACAAAGACACAGTTATGACACAATACGAGAGCAGTGTAGAACGCTTTTTTACACAGAAAAAAGTACAAGAAATGATTTAATTTTAAATTAAATTTAAAATTATATTTCTTTTAAAATCAAGTATTTTAGTAGCTATTAGAAATTGCTAAAATGTGAAAAAATGATTGCCATCAGAAATCTCGGAAAAACGTATTTGCAAAGAAGAAAAAAAAATACATTTCATATACTTAATAATTGGAAAAATCATATTAAAATTCTGGTGTCAATGTTCATTTTGTATTAAAAAATTTTGTAGTTTCATAGACATACCATCGTCTGTGAAAGGGTTAACAATTGGGAATGACGCTTCCTCCCATGCGTTCTTATGTAATTGTGGTTCCAACCAATGTTCTCTACCACTCCTCAAAGTTTGTGTACCAAGTTCTGGAACACCCTGTATAATCGGAAGTATTCTACTTTGTAAAAAATATTTTGAGAAATATGACATATAATAGAACCTGTGCAAAATCTCTGCACTACTGTATACACTTCTATTCGTTGTTCAACCTACGCCATCTCGAAAAACACTATTTCCTTTTATGCAAATCAAAGTCATTTTAACAGTAACCAATTCTAAAGACATAAAACTAAAACTCCATCGCATTCATTAAAAGCAAATTGATGCGATAGTTGAATACAATTTTAATAGCGTAAAATGAGCTCATGTAATGGTGAAAATCCTAAATGCCTTTTTAGCACTTTCCAACAAAGTTGAAAAGTGCTTATGCATTCGATTTGTCTGGCTGTCTGTCCGTATGGCCGCTCTAGCTCTTGTAAATATACTCGGATTGTCATGAAATTTTTGGAAGTTAATGACGTTTGCCCATGTACGAACCCTATTGAAAATGAAGTTTCTGCCATGATTAGTTTATTTACAGGGACAGTGAAAAATTTTCCTTTACGGCCTATGGGGAAAAATCGTTTCAAATGAATTTTAAAAATGTTACACCCTGTAAAACATTTTCAAATTTATATGCATCTACAAAGTGCACCAAAATATGCATTTTTTTTTTAAAGTATGCAGCGAAAATAATTTATTATTCATTTACAGGGCCACACAAATGAATTTCAATACATAATAAAGAGTGGAATTGTTTGCGACATATTTTAATTATGCTAAACGATTTAATATATAATCAAATTGATATACCTTGTTGAGAATTAATGAGTTATTTCATGCATAATACATAGTGCATAGCATTTACAGGGACACACAAAAGATTTTAAATAGTATATTCTATCCGAAATCCTGTATATTATGTAAGGTGGTGTTAGATGGATGAAAAGCATTTTTAATTATGATATACGCTTTTAAGTTTCTTTAAATGTATGCATGTTATATGGTTTATATAAATGTTAATTGTTACACAATTTAGATACAGAGTTACACAAAAGATCTCCGAAAGGTTACTGAATATAAGCGTAATTTACTTAAATGTGGTTTTTAAATATATTATGACTTTTTATGATGAACTGCATTTAGTTTACTAAGAAATGTTTGTAGAATATAGATAAAATGATATACAGAATCACGCAAAGAACTGGATACATGATCGCCTTTGAATGATAATTCCTGAAAATTCGATTTAAGTAGTTTAAACAGAATTTATTTTTAAACTAAACTTTAGCAAAATACTTTCGTGTATTAAAGGTACTATGTATTTTACAGGGTTAAACAAAAGTATTCAAGTATGCTTCCATCTATTAGTATAAATTGCTGAAAGGAATGTTTCAACCAGTTAGGCGTTTTCTTGCTGATCTAAATTTTACCGTTATACAGTATATATATATATATATATATATATATATATATATATATTAACCGACAGATCAAATGCAGGCCTTTTCAAAAGTATATGAATTCATATTTGGATACGGACAATAATACGTTATTTACCTGGATAACGAAGTTTTTTTAATGATTTCAAGAAGTGTTGGGAAGTGCTTCATAATCTACGTATGCTTAACGCAGGATTTTTCTTACTTGTTTTGCATGTGCATTAGCTAATGTAATATTTCTACATGATTTCGGCTTAAAAGATTTTAGAAAATGACTCTGTAGTTTACTGAAAATGTGTACTATCGTTGCTTTCAATTAGACAATTTAAAAATGTTCTTTAAGAATTTATGGAAACATGTTATTTAAATATCGTAAAATGAAGTAAATAGGAACGGTAGGGTGAAAGGTTCAACTTTAAAAAATAGAAACAAATTTTGTCTTATAAATACTCTTTTTAAGATTTTTTAAATTATCTTTTTAGAGCACTTAGACTTAAGCTTGTTCAGGAGATAGTGTTTACAGACACACACAGACGGCGAAATTTTTTCGAAATCTCCAATATCTGAAAAGTGTAAATCCGTCAATTTTTTTTTTTAATTTTCAAAATGACTGCAAGTCTTACTCTATATTATGATTACTCTATACAGGATGAGTAAGTAAAAGATGGCATTCTTTAAGAAAACAATATAGCAAAAAGAAATTAAAAATGCTAATTTCCCGAGGAGATATTTTGAATATAAACTAGTTGGGGGGCCACCGTAATACTTACCCATCATGGATATGCATATTACAATACATATGAAAATAAAACATGCGGAAACTATTTACAAAATGCATTACAATTTAATTAAACGTATGTTTAAATGTTTTTAATACACATAATAATGCTCTATTAATGAATTGCTGATGAATCCATTTCGACAAGTTATATAAAACGCCAAATTACTCAAGTAATACCGAATTGCGTAAAAGAAACATCCTTATAACTCCAAAAATAATAATCATATTAACTAACAGTTTACTGTCTCGGATTAAGAGTAACATTTTCAATTAAAATGTATCTTTGAATTGAAATTTCAATGAAATACAGGGTCATGAAAAATTGAAGAAAGTGAAAAGCAGGATTACAGATATGTTTGCAACTAACTATTGCACAGACTTAATTTTTTACGCAAAATTTTTGCTATGTTAATGCCTTTCGCGTCCTTTCCTTAAAATAAAGAACTGTCTAAAAATAATAGTTCTGGATAATCGAGATTACTGATATTAAATTAGCTTCTTTCCATTCTTACATACTAAACACATATAAAATTTCAATTCTCTATCTGAATTTGTTCGGGAGATAGAGCGTTTACAGTCACACAGATAGACAGAGAGACGGATGGCAAATTCTTTTTTTCTACAAATGTTTTTCGGAACCTTTACTATCTGAAACGTGTAAATCCGCCAAATTTTTCTTCGATTTTCAAAACGATTGCAAGATTTACCCTATACTACGTATGATGTGTAAGTAAAAAGAATGAAACTTCCATAGACTTAACGTTACGGAGGAGAATTCCGAAGCTGAGTGGCCAGCCTCCTTAATTATACCACGTTACGGCATACTTTCATATTTAATCTTTTTAATGACCACAATGCATACCAAATTTTACATTAAAAAATTTTCTTTCGTAATCTAATTTAAGATTCCATTTAAATTTTTTATTTAATAATAGGATTGGTAAATTATTTTGATATTTCAAAATAAGTTCTGAACACGATTATTACATAATCGAAATTTATTTTTCACGGATTTCCACGTTTCAGCACTGGAGATAACGAAAAGCATAAAAAAAATCCCATCTGTCTGTGTGTGTCTGTAAACGCTATATATAGGTATTGTGATATAGACTTAAAATTTGGTGGTTTCTTAGTGTGTAATAATGGAAAGAAGCCTATTGAATATCAGTAACCTCAATTATCCGGAACTATGTTTTCGGTCTCTCGAAATATTCGTTCTGATCAAAGGTGCATACAGATTTTTGATTTTTTTTTTTCTAGGAATGGAATAAAAGACAATAAAATTACACGCATTTTGCATAAAGAACGAAATCGATCGGATTACTACTTGCCGAGCTTTATGTAATCCTAATTTGGACATTCTTCGATTTTTCATTACCCTGTATTTCATTCAAATTTCAATTCAAAGATATAATTTAACTGGATCTGGAACGTTTAATACGACACAATAAACTGTTAGTTAATGTGATTAATATTTTTGGAGTTATAAGGATGTTTTTTTACTCAATTAGTATTACTTAAGTACTTCGGAGTTTTATATAATTTGTTGAAATTGGTTCATCAGCAGTTGATTAATGCAGCATTACTATGCGTTAAAAATATTTGAATAGAAGTTTAAATTTTATTTTGAAATGGCGATGTATTTTCTAAATAGCTTACACATGTTTTATTTTCATATTTTATTTATGCATTTCCATGTTGGGTAAATTTTACTGTGGTCCCCAACGACTAGTTTTTATGTCCGTTCATAATTATGTAAATAAGTAGCGCCTATAGTCGTCGTTCAACCCGTCTGTTAGCATATAACAGAACATAAATACCCTACCGAATCGTTTTCAATTTAAAATATATAAATTGAATTAGTTTGTCGAGTCTTTTCAAATTTTATGAAAATCGGACGTATAGTTTAATTACAGGGACAATCAAAAGTACTCGGTTACATTACGCTCAATAGGAAAAAATAGTTCCAAGAGCATTTTAATGATGTTACTATTTCGAACATAATAAAATTGATATGTATCTATAAAGTATATACTTAAATATTGTCCAATCTATGGTGCAAAAAATATTTATTCTTAATTTACAGCAAATGTATCCAATTACACAACGGCATAGGGGAAAACATGTTTTCGGACGTGTTTTAAATTCATTAAGCTATTTCATATTTCATGAAATTGATATAAGTTGCTAAGGTTTACAAGTTACTTCCTGTAGAGTAGAAAGAATGTAAAATTTACAGGGAGACGTGAAAGATTTTGGAAACTATATTTTATCCTTAGTGCTGTTTATTATCATACCGAGATCTGAATATTTTTAAAACTTCGATGTAGTACAAACGCATCACATTTGCTTTGCTTGACATGCAGTTCCAATTTGTTAACATCTTAGAAAATACAGATACACAAATATTACATATTTTTTCATTTTTTTTTGTACTTTGCTTCCATGAAAATGTTTCTTATTGAATTTTAAAACATTGAACTTTAGTAAAATAAAAAAAATACACGCAAATGGCAGTTAAGGTTTATATTGTATTTTAATCTTAAATGAATTTTTCTTTTCAGGTTTTCAGTTTCATAACAAGCGAAGCTCCCTCATGTCTATTAAATATTTAAACTCAGAGAACAGAACAACCAATTCAGATACTGTGAAACGGTTGAAATCTATGTCCAAATGTCATTTTTCTATTTAATTTTTATTTAATAATAAATTGGATTATTTTCATAATTCACTATGAAATTTGAACATGATATTTTTCATTGAAAATGTTTCTTACTTAATTATTAAATATTGATCTTTTGCAAAATTTTAAAAATCTATATGCAAATGAGATTTCGAACGATTTCTTTTTAATATTTTTGTATTTTATTTTTAACCTCGCACGATTTTTCTTTTCAGGATTTCAGATTGGAAATAGGCCAAATTTCTTTATGGGTACTAAAGAATTGACAACAACCAATGCAGATTCTGAGAAACGGTGCGGATGTCATCTTTGTCTATACTCCACAAACTATAAAAGTCACCTAACCAGCATTTATGCGTTCATTCAGGTGAACGCCCTCCCAAGTGCGAAAAATGAAAACCAACATTTTACTACAACAAACCTGAGAACTCATTTGCGTGTACATACTGGAGAGAAACCATATTGTTGCAAAGTTTGGGGCAAACATTTTACAGTTGGGTAACCTTAAAGCGCACATGCTTAAGCATTTATAATGTGAATAATTTTAAGAATGTTTGTGATAAAATAAAATAAACTTTTTTAATGTTATACTTTCTGAACTTTAATAATACATTTATCAATTTTCCATACATAAAAATTACATAATGCAATTTTTTTATATTGTAATTTGTTTTATAATTGAGTTGATAAATAATTAAAATATGTGTTTTTGACTCTTTATATCTTTTTCTATTGTGCAAAGTTTACATGTTTTATATATTATAAGCCGTATACGTTAAACATTACTCCCTAATTTAAGTGTTTATTTAATTTTTATTTAATAATAAAATTGTTTTGATAATTCACTGATTTTTAAACATAATTATTTTTAATTTTTTTTTAGAACATATTGATTTATAAATCTACTTTTTTTCATTTTTTGTATTTTGTTTCATTGAAAATGTTTATTTAATTTTAAAATATCGATCTTTTTCAAAAATTAAAAAATATATATGCGAATGACAGTTCAGAAGATTTCTTTTAATATTTTCTTTTTTTTAACTAACATTATTTTCTTTTAATTTTCTGTTTATTTTCTTTTAGGATTTCAGTTTCTAAATAAAGCTAGCTCCGTCATGTGGCCTAAAAAATCAACATCGGAGAACAGAACAACCAATTCAGATTCTGTGAAACGGTGGGCATGTCATCTCTGTCCATATTCCACGAATTATAAAACTCATCTAACCAGGCATTTATGCGTTCATTCAGGTGAACGACCTCACAAGTGCGAGAAATGCAACCAACGTTTTACTACAACAACAAACCTGAGAACCCATATGCGCATACATACTGGAGAGAAACCTTATTGTTGCAATGTTTGTGGCACACATTTTAGACATTTGTGTAACCTTAAAGCGCACATGCTTAAACACTTATAATGTGAATAATTTTAAGAATGTTTGTGAATAAATAAAAGCAGCTTCTTTAATTTCTTACATTCGAAACTTTGATAATACATTTATAAATTTTCCATACATAAAAAAGGCATAATGTAAATTTTTTATATTGTAATTTTTTAATAAATGAGATAATAAATAATTTTAAAAATGTATCTGTTTTTGACTCTTTATATCTTTTTCTATTAACTGTGGAAAGTTTACATGTTTTGTATATTATAAGCCATATACGTTATACATTTCTTTATAAATTATGTGTCTATTTATTTCTTATTTAATAATTAAATTATTTTGGTAATTCACTATGAATTTTGAATGCAATTATTTTTAATTTTTTAGAACATACTGATATATAAATCTACTTTTTTTTTAGTTTTTCTATTTTCTTTCATTGAAAATATTTCTTTTATATTGAATTTTTAAACATTGATATTTTGAAAAATTTTAAAATGTATGTGCAAATGACAATTCAAAAGATTTCCTTTAATAATATTTCATTTTTTTTAAACTCTCATTATTTTCTTTTAGGATTTCAGTTTCTAAATAAGGTTAGCTCCGTCATGTGGCCTATACAATCAACATCGGAGAACAGAACAACCAATTCAGTTCTGTGAAGCGGTCAAAATGTCATCTCTGTCTATTATACCACGAATAATAAAAGTAATTTAAGCCTTTTATGTGTTCATACTGGGAAGCTTCCTCACAAGTGCAAATCGTGCAAACAACGTTTTATTACATCATCAAATCTCCCAACCCATATGCGTATACAAACAGGAGAGAAACCTTATTGTTGCAAAGTTTGTGGCATAGATTTTAAATATGCAGGCTCCCTTAAACTGCACATGCTCAAACACTTGTAATGTGCATGCTTCATTTGTAATGTTATTGAATGTGTTCAATGTTATTGACTGCTCATTTTAAAAAAATATTATTCGCTGTAAATAATGTTAAGTGTGTTTGTGATTATATTAAAGCGACCCTTTTTAATGTTTTACTTACTGAACTATATAATGCATTTATTTAACAATTTGCCATACATAAAAAATACATAATGCAAATTTTTTATATTGTAATTTTTAGCGATTAAGTTAATAATTTTATAATTAAAAATATTCTTTTCTTTGACTTTTTCAATCTTTTCCTTTTAATTCTGCAAAGTTTGTTTTGTACATAATAAGCCATATTCGTTATACTTTTTTTGTAATTTAAGTTTCTATTTAATTTTTCTTTAATAATAAATTTAATTATTTTCATAATTCACTATAAAATTTGAACAAGATTATTTTTAATTTTTTTAAACATATTGATTTATAAATTTGCATTTTTTTTTAGCTTTTGTATTTTGTTTCACTGAAAGTGTTTCTTTATTTTAAATATTGATTTTTTGCAATATTTTAAAAATATATATGCAAATGACAGTTCGAACGATTTCTTTGTAATATATATATATTTTTATTACTTCCATGATTTTTCTTTTCAACACTTCTTCAGTTTAGAAAAAGGCAAAGTTCCTTTAAGGGTGCTAAAGATTTAACATCGGGGAACAGAACAACCAATTCAGATTCTGTGAAACGGTGGACATGTCATCTCTGTCCATATTCCACAAATTATAAAAGTCACCTAAGTAGACATTTATGTGTTCATTCAGGTGAATGCCCTCACAAGTGCAAAATATGCAAACAACGTTTTACTACAACAAAATACCTCAGAATCTATATGCGTATACATACAGGAGATAAACCGTATTGTTGCAATGTTTGTGGCACGCATTTTAGATAAATGGGTAACCTTAAAGCACACATGCTTAAACAGTTATAATGTGCTTGAATCAATGCATGTTTTGTGAAATGTTATTGACTGTTTATTTTCAACATGTATTCTGTTCTGTGAAGAATTTTAAGAATGTTTGTGGTTAAAAAAAGCAACTTTTTTATGTTTTACATTCTAAACTTTGATAATACATTTATCAATTTTCCATTCATAGAAAATAACGTAATGCAAATTAATTTTTTAATTTTTTTAATTATTGAGTTAATAATTTTAAAAATATCTTTTTCTGACTCTTTACATCTTTTCCTATTAACTGCGCAAAGTTTACATGTTTTGTAAATTTTAAGCCACATACTTTATCCATTTCTTTATGATTTAAGTGTCTATTTAATTTTTATTTAATAATAAAATTATTATGATAATTCATTATGAATCTTGAATACAATTATTTTAAATTTTAATAACAATTTTAATTTTTCTTAAGAAAGGTGTTATAGTAAAAATAAAATGAAATACATTGACATGTTTCGGAACCGTCAAATAAGTTCCATAGTCATAATATAAACAAAATTTCAAAATCAAAATTTTTGAAATTTTGTTTATATCATGACTATGGAACTTATTTGACGGTTCCGAAACATGTCAATGTATTTCATTTTATTTTTACTATAACACCTTTTCTTAAGAAAAATTAAAATTATTAAAATGTTTATATAAAAGGTGAATGCTTTAAAATCTGATGATTTAAAAAATCAATTGGATTTAATTAACTTTTTATATTTTTAATTTTTTAGAACAGACTGATTTATAAGTCTACTTTTTTCAGTTTTTGTATTTTGTTTTATTGAAAAAGTTTCTTATTTAATTTTAAAATATTGATCTATTGCAGAAATTTAAAAATATATATGTAGTTTAGATTTCTTTTAATAATGTTTTCAGTTTATTTTCTTTTAAGATTTCAGTTTCTAAATAAGGTTAGTTCCATCATGGGTCCTAAAGAATTAATATCGGAGAACAGAACAACCAATGCAGATTCTGTGAAACGGTGGGCATGTCATCTCTGTCTATATTTCACAAATTATAAAAGTCGCCTAACAAGACATTTATGTGTTCATTCAGGTGAACGCCCTCACAAGTGCGACACATGCAAACAACGTTTTATTGTAACATCAAACCTAAGAACTCATATGCGTATACATATAGGAGAAAAACATTATTTTTGCAAAGTTTGTGGCACACATTTTAGACAGTTGGGTAACCTTAAAGCGCAACACTAGGCACAGAAAAAGACCCGGATGATAATGTAAAATCTATGTGGAAGTTCTTTTCTAATATTTCACCCAAAATTTTAATATTTTTACATGATTTTTTTGCACAAAATAGCTGAGGGCGATCTACAACCGGCCTAGTTTTTACTTTTTCAGTTTTCGTTTCAGATTTTTTTTCTTAAATTACTTTAACTTTCAAAGCGGGGTTAAACCGGTTCTGAAATTGAAACTATCGTAATATAAAAAATATATAAGCAAAATTGAAAATGTAAAAACTAGGCCGGTTTTAGATCGCCCTCAGGTATCTTGTGCAAAACAATAATGCAAAAATAAAATTTGAGCGAGATATATGAAAAGAACGCTCAAATAGACTTTACATTATCATCCGGGTCTTTTTCTGTGCCTAGTGTTGGGCTTTAAAGCGCAGATGCTTAAACACTTATAATGTGCTTGAATCAATTTAAGTTTTTTGGAATGCTACTGACTGTTTATTTTCAACGTATATTTTGTTCTGTAAATAATTTTAAGCATGTTTGTGATTAAATAAAAAAAAACTTCTTTTTTTTATGTTTTACATTCTGAACTTTAATACATTTATCAATTTTCCATATATAGAAAATACATAATGCAAATTTTTAATTTTTTAATAATTGAGTTAATAAATAATTTTAAAAAAATATCTGTTTTAGACTCTTCATCTTTTCCTATTAGCTGTGCGAAGTTTACATGTTTTGTATATTATAAGCCATATGCGTTATACATTTCTTTATAATTTAAGCGTTTATTTAATTTTTTTAATAAAAAAAATCGATTAATTATTTGATGATTCAGTATGAATCTTGAACACAATTATTTTTAATTTTTAGAACATACTGATTTATAAATCTACTTTTTTTTCAGTTTTTTCTTTTTGTTTCATAGAAAATGATTATTTAATTGTAAAATAATGATGTTTTGCAAAAATTTAAAAATACATAAGCAAATGACAGTTCAGAAGATTTCTTTTAAATTTCCTTTTTTTTAACAAACATTATTTTCTTTTAATTTTCAGATTATTTTCTCTTAGGATTTCAATTTCTAAATAAGGTTAGCTCCGTGATGTGGCCTAAAGAATCAACATCGGAGAACAGAACAACCAATTCAGATTCTGTGAAACGGTGGGCATGTCATCTCTGTCCATATTCCACGAATTATAAAACTCATCTAACTAGGCATTTATGTGTTCATTCAGGTGAACGACCTCACAAGTGCGAGAAATGCAACCAACGTTTTACTACAACAAACCTGAGAACCCATATGCACATACACACTGGAGAGAAACCTTATTGTTGCAATGTTTGTGGCACATATTTTTGACAATTTGGTAACCTTAAAGTGCACATGCTTAATCACTTATAATATGCATGCTTCATTTGTAAGTTTTGTAGTATGTTACTGACTGAAAAGATTCTTCTATATGATTGATTATATGATGTGATTTGATGTTTGTTATGACGATTATGATTTGAATAATGTTTGCGATTATATAAAAGCAATATATATATATAAAGCAACTTTTTATATTGTAATTTTTAATAGTTTAATTAATAAAATAATTTTATAATAAAAGAAAATTCTTTAACCTTTTTGCATATTTTTCTATTATGTGTGTAAATTTTATGCTCTGTATTTAATGAGTCATATACGTTATAAAACTGTTTCTAATTTATATTGAATCATTTAATAACATATTATTCATACTATATCATATAAGTGTTTTTTTTAAAGGTGCATAGTTTTATAATGTACTTGCTGTGAGTTCATTTGCTAATAAATTGTGCAGTAAGGTTTATCAATTTTATATGTTAGTCATATAAATGTAACAGAATATTCATGAATAAAAAAACAAATTTAGACTGTCTCAATTATTTTAATCCCTTCGCGTCAATCGTACCATTTACATTAAATTAAGAGTACGTATAATCTTACATGTTACCTGTAATTCTTTTTTTTTCAATAGCAATTTTCACATTCTTTAATAAAAGAGCTATAGCGAGTAAAAAGAACGCAATTTATTATTCGGTTGTAGTAAATCCTTCAGGGTCCACAGTTTCTCTTTTCAGATTCCACACTGTTATTTTAAGAATGTTCTTGCAACTAGGGGCGGGGCAAATAAAGCAGCACGTTCAATATTGCGTATGCTATATTGATACTAATCATTGGATATATGGATACAGCCCCTAATCTTTTCGCTTAATTTTGGAAATAACAGATTTTGAGCTTATTCTATCGACGATTATTTTCAAAATTTTCAAGCTATGTTTTTAAGACTTTATAAAATTTGTTCTATACATTTAGCTAACATATTCTGCAAATTACATTTTGATTGCGATGACAAATTCGCAGGGAAAAATTTAATCTGCTCATTTCTCCTATAACTTTTATTATTTTTTAATTCTGATTACAAAATATTGTGTATAATGTTTTTTTGCAATATTTCCTGAAATGAAATTTTTTTTATATTAAGAACTCTGTAAAATATAAGCAAAAAACTTGAGTTTGGGACTGTTTTAATGTAAACCTAAATTTCTCTACGAGCAATCATAATATCCTTATAAACAGGAACACAGTTTATTAAAATGAGTCACGTAATCATAATCTGCAGTTTAGATGCTTTAGCTACATCCGTTTTAACAGGGTTATGTAAAAGATCTTTTTTCTTTTCAAAGTTTGATGGTCCCGTATGGGAGTTCGAGAAAAAAATCTTCACGGAAATATGATGTGTACTATTCTCTTTCCACACCCGTAATTTCAGGTTAATTCCTGGTGTATCATTCTAGATGTTTAACAAAACGTCTAAAATCGCAAAGGGCCGCTCACCTTAGCCCTTATAGTGTAGCATAATATTCCAACAGATTCGTTCAATCCTGACTTTTTAATCTGTTTTATTTTATTTGTGCAGTTTTGGTTTTCATTTTTTCTGCAGAGAAAAGTTAGGTCTCTCATGAATAATAATACATAGAAAAATCTTAATGAGTATAATTTACCCTTTTTTTTTAGATTTTTCAAAATAAACTAAATATAAATTTTCTGTTTTAGGATCTCAGTATGGCTATCAAAGTCCTTTAACGCTTCTCAAGGATTTAACATCTTACATTGGCTATAACTGGAATGAAGATTATCGCTATAAATGTGAAACCTGTCTATACTCCACAAATTACAGTAATCATATGAAACAACATTCTCTGGGGACATTTTCGTGAAAAACCTTACATGTGTGAAATATGCAAACGAGGTTTTACTCGGCCAGATCACCTAAAACGTCAAATGATTCAACATACTTGAAATAAACCTTTTACATGTAAAGTTTGTAATAAAGCATTCAACCGAACAGACAACTTGAAAAAACACCTGTCTATACATGTCTAATTTGTAAGCTTCATATGTATTGCAATTGAGTATTCATGGTACAGTAAATGTTCACGTCTCTATGAACAGTTTGTGAACTGTGATCATTTAAATTTATATAATTGCAACATTTTGAATTATTTCGTATCATAAACTTTCCTACTCATAGATTTTACAATTCAGCTTTCATAGATTGGTTTTTAAATCTCTTATTTTTATTTTCTCCTGTTTTCAATAGAAAAAAGTATTGCAACTAAAATTTTTTTCGACTTCCTGTTTTTGTCGGTTTGATTTATTTTTGTCGTCCGATTATCTACGCTAGGGATATAGGACCAGGGGGGGAGGTGCCCTTCGTGGGGGGTCTTTCTAAGGGAACCTAACCCGTATTTACGCAAGGTTCGAAGAAAACCACGAAAACTCCGAACGGTTAGGCCGACGGCCGCGATTGAGTTTGAACCCCGCACCTGCTGTCTACCAGTTGAGAGGTCAGAACCTCTCGGCCACTGGTGGGGCCCCTGTTCTTGTCGGATTTACACACTTTAAGGATAAGAGATTCCAATAAAACATTTTTACAAAACGTTTGTCTGTCCGTGTATCGCAATTATATCATCGAAAAGTGCATGAAGTTATGCATAATATTTTTAGTATCACATTTTTTGCCTGTAATTGACTGTGCCAAACAGGTTTTTCTTCAGTTTAGAAATATTCCCCCGGAAGAGGTCGCTGTAATAGCAATTTTTGTGCCATTTTCATTATTGTTCCATCCAAAAGTGCATGGAGTTAAGCATAGAACTAAATAAATTTTTGTGCCTTTTTTTTATTGTAGCCAGATAGTTCTCCTTCGATTTGAAAATATTCCACCGAAAGGAGATGTTGTAATAGCGATTTCAGTGTCATTTTCATTATTGCACCAGAAATAAGCATATGAGGTTATGCATAGAATTGAGCCAATTTTTTGTGTATTACTATTTTGCTGTGGCCAGCAGTTTTTCTTTGAGTTTGAAAATATTCTGCAGGAAGGGGTTGCATGATTTTTGTGTGATTTTCTTTATTTTACCTTCGAAAAATGTATGAAGTTATGAATAGTATTGGACCAATTTGTGCATGTCTTTTGCTATGGCCAAAAGGTCCAAATTGGATGTAGAAATATTCCGAAGGAAACGGGCGCTGTGATAGTGATTTTTGAATAAATTTCAGGACTTTTCGTAGTTCTAATGTCTGATGGTACCTCGTGAAGCAACGGGAAATCACGTTCTGCTAATCTGGCTATTCGCAAATGGTTCATATATGGGTGATTCTACGATATAAGGTCCAAAAACATAGAGGATTCGGCCAAACAGAAAAGTTTGAATTTGATCAAAAACCTTTAAATTATGATTTTTGTCCCGTTTATTTACTTCTTCATATGATAAGTTACTTTATACATATTTTATAACTTTTTCTGGTCAGTAACTCGATCCCCTGGCAATTATCTTGCAGTGGAAATACGGTAGGGGAGAGACATTTTCACATAAATTCAAATTTTTTATCTGACTGAATTAGTTTTTGGGTTAATTGTGTATTTCACTTTAATTATTACCGTATTGTTTAATTAGGGCAGTAAATGCAATTGAATTAAATGAATATTATGAGTTTTATGACTTACCAGGGGAGATACACGATCACCGTGCGAAACCACTACACCGCACGTTCGCGTCGCAACAACTAAAAATGGCGAAGCTTAAATGGCTTGCGCGTTTAGTATTGCTAACTTCAAGCCAATAGATGTCCTTAAGTGCTACTTCCGATATAGCCATTCTTAAATTTGTTCCAGCAGAACGAAATTTGACAGGGTAGATACACAAAAAAAGCGGGACAAAAGTTAATTTTGAAAGTTATTTGAAATTTACAAGATTTTTTTATTTTATAATACGTAAGTATAATTACTTAAATTCCAATTAAACATACTTTAGTTTTGCATCTGATGAAAAAAATATATGTATTGTTTGAAAGTTAAATTAAAACCAGAAAGGAGACATGCCAGGGTAGAGACTTTTTTTAGACTTTGTAAGAAATTTCAGAATTTTTTTTTTTTTTTAATTAGGCATTCAATCGTGATTTTATTTAATAAAGTATATTAAGATGATGCGATTCATTGCAAAAAATAGCAACATATAGAATAAAAAATCTGTTTTAAACGGATGGCCGTACAAATTACCTCTTATCGTAGAATCACCCATATAACAGAAAAATGAAAAACTATTGATTTTATTAAATATCATGATTGATATTAGTTTTTTGGCTTCGATTACTTCCCTGAAGCAAATATTTTAGATGAAAATCAAAGTTGATATAATATGGTACTAACATTATAGCAGTTTTAACATCTATAACTACTTTTTTTGAAATATTAAGATGTAAGATCGAAGAAAGTTTTGGGATTGGCATATCCCATGCAGGAAAAAGATGCACGTGCAGTATCTAATCGGTCGTAAAATCGGTTTGTAATATGATGCACGTTATCGCTTTAATTTAAATGCCCTCATTAGGTCCAAACAAAACAAAAGGGTACAACAAGGAACAAATTTAATAATATCAGCCGTGATTTTTTTTTTCTCAGTGAAAATGATCTGTTTTTATTTAAGCATTCTAAAGTAGAATTTCATTGTGTTATCAATTAAAACTGCATTACTAAGTTTTTATTTTTTGCGGAAGGATATGGTTGTGTTAGAGCTTAAAGTAGATTTTAGAGTTTCATTTTTGTCATTAGTTCCAGCTGCCGTCCTTCATCTCTATTCTTTTTTTTTTACTCTATAGGCATATCCAACTAATTTACTTTGATGTTATTTTGGTGATCTTTAAATAAATATAAATGTATAATGCATACATTTAATTTCATAATGGAATTTTGTATTATCAGAAAAATCTTTGTACTTTTGCACTTTCGATAATTATAACTACTTGCAGTTTAAAATATTAATTTTTATGCATCTTTATAGTGTCTATTGTAGAATTTTAATAATCAGTTCTCTAAAAAGAAAAATTGGCATTTTATTGACTTATCCTATGTATGTTTAGCACGTATTAAGTATTGTGTTATGGAATATGTTGTACAATTTTTAATTTTTCCATAAAATAATTTTATTTAATAATTTTGTCACACAATTATGTTTTAAAACTGCAGTGCATTATGGACCATTTATCAAACTGAAATTTCACTTACTATGTTTGATTTTTAATATAGCTATTTGAGGTACTTTTTTTCTAAATTTTGGATGAAAGCTGACATGGAATTTTATTTAAACATTTAATTTTTTAATATACAATTATTACATGTTTTGGAGGAAATGGGAAATTAAATTCATGTATTGAAGATCTAAACTTTAAAATCTCAGATATATTAATAAAGATTTATTATTTGTATAAGAGAAATAAATTTATTCTTTTCGACTCGAATAAGTTAACGCAGGTTTGTCACGGTCATAAAACTAGATTAATTTTTTTTTTTAATATTAAGTTTAAGATCCACATTTTATGTGTATATATAATCGCACAGAATGCAGGATAGAGCTGATTTTGGTGGTATTTTTAAAATTATTAAACTGCAAACAGTTTTTCTCACGAAATTCGGTTAGATGGTTGGTATTCTCATACTTCTGCTACACTGGATTTAATTTCAAAACCATAAAATTATTTAAATCCTTTTGTATTGCCGTTTCCTTCTTTAAAAATGAAAAAGTTACTAATTTTTTATAAGTTAATTTTTTTGTTCTAGTAATTTTCTTGTTTTTCCTAGCAATTCTAAAATCTGTGCTAAATTTTATTTGTTTTTAGGGATACATTTATTCCAATATATTTATAACAATGTCACAATTTTTCAAAAAATGTTTGTTTTCAAGATACACTGGTCTGCTTTTGAAGTAATGCTGCCTCATATTGATTTAAGTTACTGCTTTTATAAGTAAATTTAATTTAATAATAATACAACAAATTTAAAATATAATAATATAATTTATAATAATATATATAATATTTTATAATATAATAATAAAAATTTTAATATAATAAATTTAAATAAAATTTACTACTTTTATAAGTCATTAAGGAAATTTTCCATATGTTGTTCATGATTTTATTCAATTTGAAATGGTAATTTTTTTAAAAATATTCTTGTTGTACTTTTTTGTTATTAACCACTTGAAAGATGTTTGTTTCTGCTAGTCCATAATAGAGATATCTGTAGCATACCTGAAGTCTTGTAATGTCTGGATTTTATTCGTTTTCCGATTTGTCCATGTTTAATGTCCAGAAATGGAATACTTCTGTTGCCACGATGACAAAGATAATATAAAAAGTTACAAAAACTTAAAATCTCAAAAATAAATTGAGATACGGCTTTCAAACAAATTGTATTTAAAAGTACATTTTCCCCTATGCAATGGTGAAAAAATTGAAAATGTGCGATATTCAGAAGTTTACAAATTCACAATAGCGAAAATTGTAAAACTGATATTTTGTTTAAAATTTGTCTACGCTTGGTTCAGGAATATTAGTGTTTAATCAATGCCGTACATAATATGACTCTGTTATTATGTAAATCATTTTTTGATCATCATAAAATGATATTTATGAGTATTACTTTTCAAAATACAGAATTTATAAATCTAAAATTTTAGTCTTTGAAAATATCATTTTTCGAAATGGTCGTTGTAATTTATTTAGTTACAATTTTTTTTTCTTATTTAGTTATACAAGTTTTCTTTTATCAAAAGGTATTAATTGTACAAAAAAATCAAATATCTTACGTAAGTTACAGCATACTATATTTGTTTCATTTGTAATGATGTGAATGATTTTAAACTGTTACAGGGTTCGAGTTGGTGAGCAGTGAAAGTTCCTTCACGTTTTTTGTAGACTTAACATCTTCGAACTCAACTGATTGCAATGAAGATCCTTGCAAACGTTTTAAATGCAACAACTGTTCGTATTCCACAGATCTTGCATTTCTTTTTAAAAGGCATTATCTTACTCACTCTGGTGAACGACCTCACAAGTGTAAAACATGCAAACGAATTTTTACTCGACTAGACATTTTTAAACGACATATGCTTATTCATACTCGAGAAAAACTGTATTCATATAAAATGTGTAACATGTCTTTTTAATCGCTTGAGCATTTTGAGAAAACCCTTGTATAAACATTTTTACTGTGTAAAACTTGTCTAATGTATTAAAATAGCAAATAAAGCTTTTGTGCAAAAATGTTTAAAGGTAGAAAACTAACGATTATAAATGTACAAATAATGTATGAAAAGGTAGCAAACAGCTGTTTCGAATTTACTATCGAGATTCTTCATCAGTGTAAAACTCAGCGAGCTAGAAAAAAGTAAAACTAAGCTCGGAACTAAATCGAATCTACTATCAATGAAGAATCTCGATAGTAGATTCGAAACAGCTGTTTGCTAACTTTTCATACATTATTTGTGCATTTATAATCGTTGGTTTTCTATCATTAAACTTGTCTCATGTATATGTTCGGTGGTAAATATTTTATTTATTGTATGATATAGAGTATTCTGTAAGTAATACTTCGAGAATTGTATCGATATAGTAATAGCCTAATATTTAGTGTATAATGTGTAGTTTAATATGGCATGAGCTTTTTTTACAATAATATTGATGTATTTTAGATTATATTTTATAAATTTATTTTTAATTTTATAAATTTTATTTAATTGTGCATTTTTGAATTTAGCTTTTTATGACTGACAAAATTAATGGATTTTACATTGAAAAATAAAATATTAATTTTAAACTAAATAAATTTAAATTAAATTTTGTGTATTTTACCTTATGAGCCATTTTCAAATTTCGCTTACATATGCTGTCCCAGAGTAAAAAGAAGAAAATTCAAACATATATTAATATTTAAAGTTTGATTTGAGCTATGCATTAGCTTAAGAAGGTCATATTGAACATTTCTAACATGAAAAATTAAAATCAATAAAATTTTTGAGACATAAATCTTTAAAATTTTGTCCCATGCCAAGTTTTTTGTTTGAGCAAACTTTTTTAAATAAAAAGGTTTAATTATTTTAAATATGAACTGTTAATGTTCTATATTAATGAAAACAATTATTAAAAAAGATATTTTCTACAACTAGCAAAAGCCGTGCTTTGTTTGGATTCGCGAAGCATTATTTCATAAGATAAATATTTGAAAGGAACATTACTTTTTTATATTATTTTTGCATCTTTATTAAGCAAAAACGTTATCTCATGTTTTGGCGCATTTAAATTTTAGAAATGTAAATTCAGCCAAATAACTAAGAATTTCCTCGGAATTTTTTATTTATGATATAAGGCTGGTATAAATAAAAATATTTTCGAAGCAGAATTTTACAAAATATATTTTTTTAATTTTTAACTAAAAATTTTAAAGATGTTTTTACATTTTCCAATGGCCAGTAACGGTGTTCGTTCTGGCCAATAAATGTTCTTTTTCTCGACATTTTTAAATTACTAATACATTCCAGAAATAATTTATAAACGTAGTTAATATATTTAATTTGGTTGAATTAAATTATTCTTCAATCAATTAAAATATTCTTAAATTATTCTTTAATCTTTCATTTCGAATACCAGACTTAAGAAACTTACCAAATTTAACAAAATATTCACTTTAAATACCAAATATAAGAATTAATTTTACTTGTTTAAGATTCTTTTTGTTGCCACTTTACCAAAGTAAATACCTAAATAAATAAATCATAATGTAATTCTTTTAAAATCCGTAAGTATAAACTGCGTAAATAATTTTGGCAGAATAATGAAAATATATTTTATTTAATATATTAATCATGATTCTATCTGTAATTACTAACCCCATAGTTTATTTTCCTTCTTAAAATAAAAAGATACGGGTTCAATTTTTTATTTGCAAACGATTTTGGCGGAATAATGAAAATATATTTTAATTAATTAATCATGATTCTATCTATAATTACTAACCCCATGGTTTATTTTCATTCTGAAAATAAAAAGATAAGCGTTCAATTTTTTATTTGCAAAAATGCGTCCATAATAGAAAAACATGTAGAATAAATTATTTAATATTTTACAAATGTTATTCTGTAAAAAAAATAACATTCTGCAAATCTACATATCATAATTTATTCTTATGTTTAATTTCAAGTCAAAATACTGAATAGATTTTTTATAAAGCGTACGACAAACTGTAACTTGAGTGGACTAGTAGAGGATTCGCTTCGCTCATCCTAATTATTTTTTAACAATTATTAAAAAAGATATTTACCAGAAATCTTTTCTCCCTCACTTTTTGTCAAGTACGTTACCTTGTGGTTATTTTAGTCGGTTTTGATTCAAAATAGGTTTCGAATGCTGCCTAAAGTTAGCAGCAAATATTCGGCACTATAGTTAAACTATTCACACAACTACTACTTGCCATTTTTTACTCTTCAATTGTGAAGCAATATAATAGTGGCAAGAATAAGCTTTTATCAAGTTTGGTATTTTTTTTCACTGTCACGTCTGTTACCGTCAATTTTAATATTAAAATAATGATTATGGCAATTTTGTAATTAAATATTGTTTGCTAAATATTTTCAGAAGGTATGTGTAATATTATCTAAGTTAGAAATTATACAAGCTATACATTTTAAGTTTTTTTTTTTTTTTTAGTTTTATTTGAAATGTCAAATCTGTTACTTGTCAAGTCCGTTACCATGAAATGTTAGCGAATGGTGAAAAATGGCCCTTATATTTGATTTTTTTCATCCGTCAAAACATGAACATTGTATTTTATTTTCATTTTTGAAGTTTCAAATAATGTTATTCAGAAAAGTAAATAATTTATAAATTGCTGACAGGGTTTATTAATATATATATCAATGGATATATACCGTGATGTATATCATGATATATATCTGTATATATATACATATTAGATATTTTTTTTTTAAATATCAAGTTTTTTGATATTTTCGATATTTTAAAATTATCAAGATACTTAATACTATCGATATTTTCACATATTTAATATTTATTTTCAAAATATCATGTTTCATATTTTCTACATTTGATAGTTATTTTCAAAATATCACTTTGCAAGATATTTTTGATAATTGTAATCTATAAATGTTTTTAGAAAAAGAAACTAATGTTATTGACTGTGTCATAATGTAGATACATTTTTCTCTTTTAATGATTTTTTAGTCAAAGAAGAAAATAAATATTTTATACAGGCTTTAGATTTGAACATTTTATTTATAAATGTAAACGAACATGTCGGGAATAATTAAGTCAGAACGCTTATTGGAATATAAACTAATTTAAATAATGAATTTTATACAGTTTTATTAAGAATTTTTTTGTTTATGTTAAGTTGAATTTAAATAATATAACATATTACAGAATACAAAATGAGAAACTTTCTATTATGCTAGAATTGCAATAAAAGAAAATTATTTTCTATTTAAAATTTTGTTTTATATTTTCCGACTTTGTTTTACTTTAAACTAAATCCTATGAGTTAGTTTTTTTAAACTGTTTCACTAAATTATTTTTGCATACAAATATTTTATTTTTAATTTTGTTCCAAGTTAAAGCGAATAAAAGGATAAGAATGGGGAATTTGTTAGAATGTTTATGTTTCATGTTAATTGTAATATATTTTTTATTATGCTTGAAAACATTTATTAATAACAAATTGGTTATTAAAAAAAAATCCCTGTCGGCTTGGCGGAGGTAGATTTCGAAGAGTGCTCATTTCAACAACAAAAAATTTTTTTATTACAGATAAAGTTTAACAACTTGATTTGGCTGCTTTTGAAAAAAACTTTAATTTCATTTTTCTGTTAAAACAAGTTTTATCAGAATCATCTTAAGCTAAATTTGACTCAAATGCCCATTTTGACAACCTATTTTGAAATATATTCTGACTTTATTAAAAAATCGACCAATACGGCACATTATATAGTTCCTAAAAAACAAACCAGTCAATTGGATGCGTTTGAGAGCAAAACTGAGTTTAAAAATGAGTCAGAAAAAACGCAATTTACACGATCCTTTATCAAAAAACTGACCAATGCGTTACTTATATAGTTTCTAAATATGAGGACCTATAAACTAGATGCGGTTGAGAGTAAAAATGAATTTAAAAATGAGTCAGAAAAAACGCAATTTGTTATACTTCCTCAATTTTCAATCACGATAACATCAGAAAATTCTGTTCAAAATAACCTTTTTGGCAGCTTTTGTTAAAATATATTCTGTCTTCATCAAAAAACTGACCAATGCTTCATATTATATAGTTCCTAAATAAGAGGATCTGCCATTTGGATGCGTTTAAAATCAGAAATAAATTTAAAAATGAGTCAGAATATAAGCAATTTCGATTTGTGGTTTTTTCTCCAAATCCTATTTTTGTTTATTTTTGCTATACGAATTGGTCCTATGAAAAACTTGTCAGTATAAAAGTTGTAGATATTATTGAGTAGATGTAAAATAAATTTAATTAGATTTGATAGTTTAAGAATTGACAAATTTATGGATTTTTGTCTTTTTTCAACCCCCCCCCCCTTTTTGTATCCATTTTTAACTTTTTTCATTGATAAGAAATAGCCCTATCAAAAATTTGTAAGTACAAAAGTTTTAGACAATGTTGAGAACATTTATACGAAATTTAGTTGGATTTGATATCTTGAAAATTGAAGAAGTTATGAATTTTTTATCTCCCCAAAAAACCTGTTTTTTTCGCCCTTTGAGCCCATTTCTAAATTTATCTAAAATCTGTCATGCATAAACTTTTGGCCCATTTCTAAGAAGTAATATTAACTTTAAACCGATTCGATATCTTTTTTTATTAAGAAATTATGGCGTTTTTTCTGTTTTCACAAAACCCCTCCTTATTTCCACCCCCTTTAACCGATTTTGCCTATTAACGAACTTAGCCGAGATTTTATACCCTTTGATTTTATGTATCAATTTGGAAGAGATTGGAGTAGAACTATAGAAGTTATCGTGTCCATAAGAAAGTGATATATATATAATATATATAACTTTTTTACTGATGGTAGTTTGGGGGTCTAGAGTTCAGGATCGGCGTAGATCTGCAAGAATTTTTCAGAAATTCTAATATTGGAGCTACCACAATAGGTAGTATTTCATACGAAATCTACCTAAAATTTCAGATATATATCAAAGTATCGGATATTTTTATATTTTCGAAAATATCATGATATTTACGAATTTTGCTTTCCGGCATTAAAGATATGGCATCTCTATATAATGAGTAACTGGGTGTTAGTATATCCGTTCTTATATCGAGCTCAAATGTTTAATTATAATGTAAGAATTTCTCATAAAAATGTTTAACATAATTCACAATATGGTTATTTTTGTTTGAAAATTCACAGTAGGGAAATTTATTATTTTTGTTTATTTCATATAGTTTAAAATACTTTTAAATTACTTTTGCAGGACTTCGCTGCAATGCAAATCAAAGTTCCTGCATTTTTGCCACAGATTTAACAAGCTGCAGACTTCATTGTCATGAAGTTCCAGACAATTTTTTTAAACGTGATCCCTGTCCATTTTCCACAAATGATAGAGTTCATATGAAATATCATTGTATGACACATCCTGATTAATGTCCTTGCAAGTGCAAAACATGCGGACAAGATTTTTTCGAAGACATTATCAAAGATATCACATACTTACACATTTTGGAGAAAAACTTTATTCTTGCAATGTATGTAACAAGCAGTGCTGCAGAGTCGGTGTGAAAAATAGCTGACTCCGACTCCGGAACTTTTAACGATTCCGACTCAGGGCTGATAATATACTCGGGCTACTGTTGGTTTAAATTATAAGGGAACGCAAGAAAAATATTTTTTTAGTTTCGTGTCCCATAAACCCAAAAAATCAAACTATCGAAATCCAAACAAGGAAACATAACAGAAATCTTACTATTTCGATATAACATCACGATGTAGGAATGCCTTCATATATTACTGTAATACTATATTACTGGGTGAGGGGGGGGGGGTGACTTGAGTCAAAGTACCGCAATCAGGGGTCTATTGTGCTATTCTCAAAATTAGGAGTGGAAGTATCCTCACCTCGTCCTTAAACAGACTAATAGCTGACATAAAATTCATCAGGCATTTGATAGAAAATTCCTGAATTTTCCATGGTTCAATCAAATGTCAACCCCCTGCTGAAAACGATAAGCACCATATGCTTCACAGCTACAGAGGACAATGTAAAGCAGTCTTCTCTTCGTATTTATGACCCCTACAAAGAGGATTCACATTCATAAAACTATGGTCTCCATTAAGTCTACAATGTCTTGTTAGCAATTGCACCATACTACGTATATTATTCCTTTTGAGACCAATGAGATCTTTTTCTCTCTTACTACGGCATCCACTTTTGAGGCTCTTCGCTCGTCTCTCTCCGTTTGAGTGAAGCCATTCTTGATACTACTGCTTTCTTAAAATTTTAAACAGTAGTTCTAATGCAGTCCCTGGAAATGCAATAGCTGATTCTGGTCCAATAAATGTTGCAACCGATCCTTTCTTTGTTAGACTATCCGCAAGCTTGTTTCTCAGGATGCCAGTATGACCAAGTACCCAATGTACCGTAACAATAATTATCATTACTGTCAAGCCTGTTCAAATAGTAATAACATTCCCAGAAAATATTAGAAGAAATTATGTTTCTGTAAAGCAAGCAACACTACCAGACTATTAAAGTAGATATTGATAGACAAGCCTCTAAATACCATCTCAATACAAATGAAACAACACGTAAATATTGCATAGACCTGTGCCTGAAAAATAGTGCCGTAACCACTCAGCGGGTAAAAAAAATATCTCTCATCAGCTGTGCAGGAAACTCTAATTTTTGTTCCAGCATCTGTGAAGCAAGTCATATCTGCCTCAAGTTTCACAGAGTTTCAGAATCAATTCTAGAGAGAAGACGTATTGTGAACGATTTATCAATTATATGCTTTAAAGACATAACGTCACCCTGCATCATAAAAACTTGATGCTTGCTGATTTTACAGTTAAACTTAGCCTAACTAAGATATCTAGTGTAACTTTGCCACTCACTCCCCATGTAAAATGGTCCTATTTGAGTAGATCAATGCTTGCTCCTCAATGATCACATGCAGTGGCTACATACCCAACAACAGTGCTATAGCTGATGTTGTTGCCTTCACAGATATAAATAGAACCTTTTTATGCCAAAAGTAATTCTCCTTTTTTAAAAGAAAAGATTTAGAACCTTATTCTCAGGTGACATGTCAAAAGCATGATAGAGTTTAAATCACATTTTATGTCACCGATTTTTTGTTGATTATTCTACAGGTTATCAATAAATTTTATAATTTATTATTTTGTGCAGTAATTGGTTGTGTTCTTTAAGCAATATTATCTTAAAAAGCTCAAAGACATCTCGAGAGGTTTTTCACGGATACATTCATTCTTATCCCTTTAATGTTAGCAAGATAATAAGTTGAAACTGGTGTTAAAGTTTGTTGCCTTTCCCACCTTTTCACTTCAGTCGTGCCGCTAAATTCATAGTAGATGCATGTCTTTTTTGCGCCTGATGGAGAAAAACTAAGTTCTTTCAAAAGGCCTTGTACAATGTAATTTGCTTTATGTGTTTTAGAGAAGTTTTTTTTTACTTTAATGTTAGCAATATTATTATTTTTATTTAAAAAAAAAATTTTAAGTCGTAATATTATTAAAGCAATGTTGCCTAACATTTATTTAAGATCGTAAATCGATATGGAGCTTGAATGATGGATATTTTTAGTTTAGGGAATTTATTGATAATTTTAATTTTAAAACCGATGAGTCGACTGCCAAATTAGGTGTTCTTTGTATAATTTGAGCGCATTAATGGAATGCTGCTTGTAAAAATTCAATCACCATTGTGATATCATTTCATTGTATTTAAGTAATATGAATTACTGTTCTAATAACTAAGAGAGTAAAGATAATTTCCTAATTCATTATTTTATTATGATTGTCATTTTATTCATAAACGTTTCTCGATAAATCTGTTAAGCTAGTTTCTGTATGTTTAATTCTGTTTTTTTCTGCATAAAGAGATTCCTTTCTAACAACTGAGTTTCCATTATGTATACGCACACATGAGCTGAAATTTGTTTCTTCTTAAAGAGCGCACTAGTTTGCCAAAAATGAAGATACATTTAACAACCTCAAACAGCGATTCCCAACCTTTATTGATATGGCATCCACATTTTGAGTACAAAAATATCTAATATGAGTATATATCAGCATGGAAATAATTGTATAACTTATGTAAGCTTTTTGCCATCCTATCCTACGAAAAAAAAATTTTTTAACGATATACTATCAACAAAAACAGAAGTTGATAATCCCAACGTGTTTAAGTGAAATAATGATTAAAACATTTCAAAAACTATAAAATAGATAAAGATATACATTATTATCAAAATATTGCATCATAATGAGTGATATTTCTGGCACAGGTGTGTTCACCGATCAGAGCATCTATATCAGGGTTAAAACTATTTTCTTTCAAGTTTAAGTTAACGTCTATATACGCAATTTGTTTCTGTAACTGGTTTTCAAAAACAACATTTAAAAAAAGCATACGACGCTGAAGTATGTCGTGTTGAACCCCATCAAGCAATTCAAAACTGATTTAGATATTTCTGGATATTTTGCTCATTATAATCATTCATAAGGAAATTAAGAATTTTCCCCTTAAAATATTATTTGCAATTAAAATCGTTACATTCTTCAAAACGCTGAAATAAAATATATATTTTTGGGGCAAATCTTGATTGTTCCACGACTCTTCAAAACACCCGTCATGTCCCACTAGTGGGTCGCGACCTATAGGTTGGGACCGCTGACCTAAAAAAAATTATCATATATGCAGTGATATATCAGATTCAATTGTTAATATAAACTTTGTCAAAATTAATAAACTACACGAAATTTATGAATCGATCTTATTAATTAATGCACGATATGCGACTATTAAATAATGAGACTAATGCTGTAAAATATTTTATTTTAAATTCGGACATTTTTAGTTCTCTTTGAACATACATTAATCCGTTATCACAACAACGCTCCGTTAGAAATTTTTATTGTTTTAAACATCACTGAAAGTCTACCTCTATGAGCTCTTTCATGACTTCTTTTTCCTTCACAGCTTACACGGTCTAAATCTTTTTCCTTTCAATGTTTATACAGATTTAATATGGGGATGCAGATAATGTCACAGAAAGCTAGATTAGTCAAATAAGGTGGATGATCTAACACTGGAATATTACACTTTGCTAGAAATGTCTTGACAGAGAGTGCAGTGTGAGACTGTACACCGTCACGATGCATTCATTATTCGTTCTTTCACAATTCGGGTCGTTTTTAGGTGCGTTCGTAATTATGTAAATATGTAGCCCCTATAGTTGTCGTTCAGTCTGTCCGCCCGTCCGCTTATAACAATGCTAAAACTATCCAGCCGAATCATTTGAAATTTAAAATATACAATTATTACATAATTTTGTCGAGTCGTTTCAAATTTTATGAAAATCGGATGCATAGATCAATTAGAGGGACAATAAAAAGTATTCCGCTACATTACGGTAAATGGGGGGGGGGGACAGTTTCAAATGCATTTTAATGATGCTACACTCATTGAAACATAATAAAATTGATATGTATCTATAAAGTACATATAATATAGATTTTGCATAATATGTAGTGCAAAGAACATTTGTTATTAATTTAGAAGCCCACACAAAAGTATTCCATTACATAATGGTATAGGGAGAACATTGTTTGGTGCGCATTTTAGTAGTAGTTAACTATATAAAATTTTACGAGATTGACATATGAGAGTGATATTTTTAAAACTTCCTTGTCGTACGAACGCACCTTATTTGCTACGCTTCACGTGCAATTTCTAACTTGTTTTCCTATTTTTTCATAGAGCTGGCCAAAGACCTCAAGATAGATTAAAAGTATCTGATCTTCAGGAACTGAGCGAAGGCAGACAATCTCATAAATATCAAAAGAAAACATTTTTCTCCGTAATTGACATGTTAGCGCATAGATATGGAAAAACAGTATTTCTTCATCTAAAGTAAAAGAGCAACCCGGGCGATTATCATCTTTAATGCCTTCTCGGTCATCTTGAAACCTCTTAAACCACTCAAAGCATTACGCGCGTGATAAACATTAATTGCTGTATACTTCTCTAAAGAAATTACATGTTTCAATAACTTATTTTAGAAGATTGAAAGATATTTCACAATAATTCCTAGCTCTTTCTAAACACTTAATATTAAACCAAAGGATCCAAAATAAGGGGTGGTCTAACAAGAATACTGCCAATTTGGAGGCGGTAATCGATACAGGAAGCTTTGCGCAAAGCAATTATTACTCATACGAATTTGGCACATGCGCAGTTTTTTTTTTTTTTTTTTTTTTTTTTTTTTTTGTAAAAGTGTTAGTCACGTATTAAATAGCCACACCTCGTATATTTAAAAAAAACCTTGCTAATGCCTAGAAATGTTTTGTTAGCATGTATTGTTAAATGTTTGCCTTTTAAACTTATGATGTTCAAATCCTGGATGTAAATTTCAGTGTTGTAATGTCATTGTAAAACAGCATCAAACTTCTTAAAAGCTTTAATAAATAAGACAAGTTTAAGGCCTGGGGGTGATAGGGAACAGATGGATTTTCCCTCTTGGAATATAAGAGTATTTTCATCATTAAAACCAATGAGCCAGCCGCACAGGATGCATATTGTATCACTATAACAAATTAGTTGTTGTGCACCTTGGCAAAATTTAAATTTCTTTCTTAAATAGGTATATATTTGAGATATTAAACGGTTGGTTAGAAAGGTGATTATTATTCTCTAGATGATTTGGATGTTATATCAATGTGTAATACAATATACATTTGTTTTAAAATTTAAAAAAAAAAATCAAAAAGCGAATTTTCTAATTCAGCACTTTATTCTAGTAATCATTCCAATCATAAAAGGTGCTTTCCAAATCTATTAAACTGGTTTCTGCATGTTAAATTCTTTCTTCTACCAGAATAAAACTATTCATGCATTGAATTCTTTTAACGATAATATTCTCAACTTCAATTAAAATTGTAAAAATTATAATGCTGTTATAAAACTATAATAAGTTTAATTTGTAAATCCTATTTTCTAAATCTGCTTGCCCTTATTTCTGTACTTTTTTTAAGAAAAATAATTTATATTCAGTAATGTAATAATATCTCATGAATAGTTAAAAATCTAAATTCAAATCTCAGGCCTAGTATATCTCTTATATGTAATAAATAAAATAACTTGATATTATTTGTTTCAGGTTCTCAGTGTGATAACTCTCAAAACATCCCTCTTAAACATTTGACATCCCCCAAAGGAAATAGTTGCAATGAAGATTATCTCTATAAATGTGACCTCTGTTCATATCGCACAAACTATAGTAGTCGTATGAAACAACATTATATGGTACATGCATTCTGGTGAGCGTCCTCACATGTAGAAATACGTACGTAAGGTTTTTCTCTACCAGGTTGTCTAAGAATTCATATGCGTTTACATTCTGGGGAGAAACCAGATTCACATCTGTAAGATGCTTTTTAGACATGCGGATACTGTAAAACGGCACATGACTGTTAAACACGATAATTTTTTGTGGTAAATTATGGATTGCTTATAGAACTTTATAGCACTTATTATCCAATATAAATAAACATTTCGAATATATTAATGTATAAAAGAAACTTTTAAATGTATTCTGTGTGTAAAACATTCGTGATGTATATTGTTAACAAGTATATTTACATTTTAAAAGATATATTACTTTAAATATAATTTTTTAATTGTATTTTTGATAATTTTTTAATAATTCCCATTTTTGATAATATTTTTATTTTTATATCTAGGTAACAATATATATATTTCATATGTAAAAAAAAATAATTGTTAGACTCTATGTGACGTAATGTAATAAAAGCTAAAAAGATAGTTTACATTGTACGTTTATTTATTTATAGACTGTATTATGTTGCTTGAAAATATTTTATTGAATTTAATGATCAATTTTTAATTTTTTCTTATTCATGTTTATTAAATATTTTCTAATTTGTGTTGTGGAAAAAACAATTGCTAATCAAAAACAATGATTTCAAAAAAAAAAAAAAAAAAAAAAAAAAATGTTTAGATATTAACTTTTTTTATAATACTTTTTTACGTAACTTTCTATGGTTGTTTCGAATTTGAATGTAATCATCTGAAGAATTTTACGCATTTACAGTTGAGAAAGAATTTGTAAATGTGTCAGAAAATATTTATTTTAAGCAAAGGATATAGTCAGTATCCATTTAGGCAGGCAAAAAAACAAAATTTTACTTTCATAACTCAGAAGTTTTTAATTTCAGCATGCATTACTTTTAAGGTAAAAGTAAAATACTTACATATTTTTATTTTATTCTTAAAAAAAAAAAAAGTTCCTGTCCTGATATTGGGCACCATTTCTCACTTAAAATTTTCAGGAAAAAAATAAATTTCTCTATCTCTAAAACTTTGCAAAATCTTTTACTTTTTTGGTAGCAATCTTATATGAAAAAAATAATTATTACTTTTTTCAAAAATGCAAAAATTTTTTTAATTAAAATTCTTTTTTTAATTAAAAATGCTTACGCAGAAAATTAAATTTCTCATTTTTTGTCTCTTTTTTTTTTACACATAAAATAATTTTTAATTATCTGATTCCGAACTTTAATTTGAAAGTTTAATTATTGAGATATTAATGATCCAGTTATTAATCTATTCGATTGTGAATTTTGTTTGATTATGCAGGGCTGTCCAACGCAGCGCCCGCGGGCGCCTTGGCGCCCTTTAAAGATTTTCTTGGCGCCCTCTTGAAGATCTCATGTTTTTAAACAGTTTAGAAGTAAAACTCCATTATAAAGAATACTTTCTTTAAAATCATTAATATTTTATCAGTGATATTTTTAAAATCTCAAGCTGTTTTCTGAAGTTGCGAACTATTTAATTTGAAGGATATAGAGGCTCGATTTTTCTTTCTTGACTTTTGAAATTTCACAGGCTTTTCTTTCTTTCTTCTTTTTTTTCTATAATTTTGCTTAGAAAAAATAATAAACAGCTCAGAATGATTTCCATCTACTAAAGTACTTCCAGATTATCCCTCCTAAACCACCTACATGGTTTGGTCACTATCATGTTTGTCTTTTCTGATTTTGTACTTTTTATAAAACTAATCCACGCTTTCAAATTGAAGCAAACCGTTTTTTCACAGCCTAAAAGAAACCTGTATCTCTGATTTTCATATTTATTTATTTATTATTACTGTTATTATAGACGCGATTAAGGTTTCTGGCTCCTTACCCTACAAATATTTTTGATATAGTGCTCTCATAAAAAAAATGTATAATTTGAAATTTGATACGCGTAACTCCATAACTGTAGGGGTCTTTTGTTTACCGCTGTACGATTCATTTGCATTATGTGAAGACGTTCGCGTATACTAACACTATTCAATAATATTGCCACATGTTTTTAGTCACGTAAATATTGGCGCCCTTCGTTCAGTGCCAAGAGCCAAGATGCGCCCCTGGTTACTGAAAGGTTGGACAGGCCTGGATTATTGTATCGCAATAAAATTTATTTGTCCTCTTTCTTCATTTAATTTAGTAACGCGGAAAAATTACGTGAAATGTATGAAATAATTGTTTAAACTATTTGACATTTCACGAGCCAAAACTCGACTTTAATGTGAACATATTTTCTAACGATGTTTTATGTGTTTAATAGATACGTAACATTTACATTTTTTGAAATCTGAAATATTATTTTGGAATAACAATTCTATTTTTGTATAAGGAATATTTGTATATACGTTATAATGCAATATTTGCTTTTTCGTTTTCTTTTTTGGTAGTTCAAATATAATGTAAATAACTTTTTATTTATTTAGAATTTAAAAGTGAAGAGTATGGAAATTCCTCCATGCCTCCTAAAGATTTTACATCACGCAAGAATATTCAGCTGAATGAAGATTCCGTAAAACATTTTAAATGTGACCTCTGTACATATTCGACAAAGCATTGATATTCTTTAAAAATCATTCGCTTGCGCATTCTGGTGAACGTCCTCACATGTGCGATGTATGCAAAAAATGTTTTCCTCGTCTAGCTTCTGTACGATTTCACATGAATACACACAGGGGTCAAAAACCTTATTCGTGCAAGGTGTGTAACAAATCATTCAGCCATCCAAGCAACATGAGGCGTCACACTCATACACGCATGTAACATGTAATCGTCATATGTATGGTTTGTATGGCGTAGAATTTCTTTTTTCGAATATGTAATTTACAGCAAATGTTTTGAACCGTCTTAACAGCAGTATCTTTTGAATAGATTATACATGTTAAACTTGTACATTGCATAGATTTCACTGCATTGTATTTTATGAAATGTACTTTTAAACTTACATTTTAACGCTTTTTTTAAGATTGTAATTATTAACACTTTTTCTACTACATTTAATTTTATAATTAACGGAATTTTATAATAAAATTATTGTTTTACAAATTTTATTTTTATTGTCTTTGTCATAGCTGTAAATATTAACAGTGGAAAAAAGGGTGTATTGTAAAGTCGTGGAAGAAAAAATATGCGAAATATTATAATAGAAAAAAATTACTGGTATCAAACGATTAGAAATAAAGTCTACTTTTAAATGATATATATAAAGATTGCTTAGGGGGCCTTTTACATGTTTAAACAAGCCCTAACTCTGTCTTTTTTAATAGCATACCCAATTCTGACAGCATAAACAAACTCTACACATTTCAATACCATGCCTAATCGCAGAAACCCAATTCTCAACACACAAAGACATCACAGATTTTCACTGCAGGACGGCTGGAAGAACGCTTAACCGGTGATCGAAAGATAGTTCTCTATTTATAGATTTTGGAAAGAAGGTTCTCGATGCTTTTCGGAGCTTCGCGGGAGAGTTCACCTTACAGATGGGGTAACCTCAAAAGTCGCCAAAATGTCATCCACTTAGTGACATATTTTGTAAATTTGGCGACGAAAATAAGCCGCTAAAACCATCGCCAACTTGGCGATAAACACATTCCTTGGCTATATTCCCATTGATATAATTTTAAACACGAGAACCTTTAAGTTGTTTTCCCTCAAAGCATTCTAAGTCCCACATTTGATGTTCAAAGCATTTAGCATAAAGTGCACCGCAATTTTACCATAATAAAGGGAAATATTTACAAATATACTAAATTCGTAACAGTATCTTATTTGACAGCAAATATTTCCCTCTAGTAACATTCTGTGATTTTGATTGTTATAACAGAAAATTTTCAATAATTTCAGAGTTTTGTTGAAATTATTATAATTTTGTGCTTAATAATAATAGGGGGAAAAAAGAGTATGTATGAAAGTTTTGTACCGAAAATCTTACACATGTGAGTATTTAAGTCTAGAATGTAACTATGTTCGATTTTGTGTTAAATCATTCATTCATTCATTCTTTAATTGATAGAAAATATTTCTCTATGTAAATGAGATTCTGTGATTTTCATTGTGTTATAACAAACTCTTTAACAGGTTCAAGCTAATACATATAAAAAAAGGACAGATATTTTGCAATTTTGTATATATATCTAATGGCTTTTTTCTGAATCGTGTTCTTAATTTTATTTTTGTTCAGTCATCTGAAATGCTTTTGAATGTTTCGTGTCTTTACTTTGTATAATTTGAATGTCACATTAAGTTACTCGACTAAATAAATGTTATCATAATTTAGTATAGATTGACCTTTTTTTGTAAATTTTGTTGCTGTAATAACGGTAATCAAAGATATTTAAGTGCATATTTAATTTTTATTTAAAACTTGTATTGTGTAATTCTAATTAATATATTTAACTGATTTTAAGTACCGTATATACTCGCGTATAAGTCAACACCCCAATTCTTAAGGAAAATTTTGAAAAAAAAAATGAATTTTCGTTTATAAGTCAAATTACATTGCTGGTAGTATGTTGAAAAACAATCTGTAATCAAGGATAAAAAAAATAAATTTTCATTAAATTTTTAAACATTTTTTTCTACTTCTCTAATTGGACTTTTTTTTAATTCAACGTTTTACGCTGTATAATTATAGAAAACCGGAGAAATTTAAATTATTTTGAAACCTATTCACATCAGTTTAATGTTATTTAAAAAAATCCTTACAAGAAACATTTCTTTCAGAAATCTGTTCAAGCCTTATTTTCAAGGGAAACAGTTTCTTTGACTGCTAAAACATAACACTTCTTTATATTGCAGAACCTTTAGGAGAGAAATCTGGAAGTATTCTGAAATTACACTCCTTTTAAAAGGTCTATTAAATATTGAAAGGCATTATCCTGCATTGAAGGCGGAAGAGAGTTCTGAATAACTGCAGGAATATTACTGTTGTTTTAGTCGATCTCAGGAAAATGACTAATGTCCACTTTTATCTCTCTCTCCCCAACCTAGACCCATATATAAAGGTTTGTCGATTTGCCGGTTATCTGTGAATACAGTGGATTCTCTCTATTCTGAACACTAATGGGAACAACCAAAAATGTTCAGATTATGGGGGTGTTCAGTATTGAGGGAGTTTAAAAATACATTACTACTACTACTATGTACGGAGACCTTGCAGGTAGTTGATCAAATAAGGTCGCTTCTGTGGGATTTCTACTACATTTCTTTTCTTTTAAGTTTTAAAAGTAAACTAACATGATTTCTACTATCCTTAACCCTTTAAGCATCCTGCAGAATTTTACATGCTAGTTTCACGATTCATAATATAAAAGCTACGGAAAGTATTGATATGAAGATTTGTATTTTATAATACGAGATGTTTATTTATGTATGCAATTCAAAAAATTAACATTAATATCGACTTTGAGTTAAATAAACCTTTGAATCCAAAAACTATGCGACGGAAAAACAGTTAGGCCGCTTAAAAGGTTAATGAATATCCTATCATGGGCAAAAATGAAATCTGCTGAAATTAAATAGAAACAAAATTATAATCAAATAGTTTCTTTAATTGCCATTTTCTCAGCAGTTGATCAATCGAAAAAATCGGTGCAAAATTCTTAAGTCAGTCCAAAATTCAAATATTAATCTTTAATATCACGCTTAAACTGTTATTAAAAATATATCATATAGAACTATTATTTTAAATAAGAATGATGGAAATAGATTATTTTAATTTACAAAAATTGTCTCCAACTAATCAAAAATTAAATATTTACATTTTCTAATAAAAAATTCATAAAATGGATTCTGTTACCGCAGGCGGCTGACAAGAATGTTACAACAGGTGCTCCAACATTTAACTGAAGTTTCTATCAAACAAACTGAAGTATTCAAACAAATTGCAACTTCAAGTATATACTTACAATCTAGCAGTGATTTTGTCTGTTTGTTTATTAATAAAGTTCTTTGAACCTTTGAAGTGTATATTTATCTGTAACAGTTTTTCCGAATTTTCATGAGCTGAATTCGAATTCAGAATGCAAACATGTGTTGAGTTTACAAAGAAATTGGGACCAAATGTAGCGTTCATAATAGTGAGGTGTTCGTATTAGAGAGTGTTCAGAATACAGAGAGTTAATCTTTTGTTAAGTCTATGGAGTTTCGCGGGGATCGTTAGAATGTGTTCATTACACCGGGATGTTCACATTAGAGAGTGTTCAGATAGAATCCACTGTATTTTTTTTTACTAACGCGTGTATAAGCCGACCCCCCCTCCCCCCATAACCACCCTCCACAAATTTTATCTACGATTCTTTGACTTATACACGAATATATACGGTATGTGTGAGGGTTTTTTTTTTCATCTTAGGTTTTATCAAATGTTTAACTTTTGTAAATAAAACTAGTATAATTTGTAGTTTGCTAATCAAGAATAATTATTTCATAATTTATTCCATGGAAATCTGTAAATACATAGGTATTATTTTATAATATCTACCCGAAATTAGCTTTGTAAAAATAAAAGGGAGAAAAAATGATTTTAATAAGACTAAAGTTTGCTTATTTTAAATATGAAGACCGCTCCTTAAGTTCTTTTTTCTTTTTTCAAGTGTATATTTAAATTGGCATAATTCCAAATCAATTGGCTGTTTCCGTTCGTTCTGTTAAAATTTTGAAAATCAAACATATGGGGAAAATTCTCTCTCCATCGCTCTTTTTCTCTATCCCCTTCCTATCTATATATCAGTGTTAAAATCGGACACTTTTCTCCGGGAGGAAATTTTATGGCTCCTGGGGGACATTAAAAAGTTCTGGGGGGGTAGGTAAACTGCACTTTATGATCATTGTAAACACAAAATCTCAAATTTGCCGGAGGGAGGACATTTCATATCTCCAGGGGAGGAGGGGGGTGGAATGTGCCTCCCGGGCCACACGCTAAACTTACCACTGCTATATATTTGTTTTCTTATTTAAGTATCTGCTTACCTGTATTTCTCTTTATCTAATGATAATACATTTTTTAATTATTTCATTTTTTGTCAAATTTTCTTTTTAATTAACTAGAGCAGTTCTTACTCTCAGAAATGTATGGCGACAATTTTGTATTGTTATGCATGGATTTTAATACATCCTGTTTTAAATATTTTCAATGCTGTTACATTAGATCTGTAGAAATAATGTCAATTTATTATTAAATAAAACTTCTTAAACTGCAAAAATTATTATAATCATTAAGGAAAATATTCGATAACCGTTTCGAAGTCACCCAATATTCGGAAAAGCCTTCCTTTATTTTTTAGAAGCTTAAAAAAAATTAAGTTTGGAAATTTAAAGAAGAATTTATAGAAATAACTTCCTATTAGCTGTCCGCAATTTTAAGAAATGTTTTCGAGTAACTTTTACAATACATTTATAAATTCTCGCTACAAGTAAAATATGTTTTTAGATTATATCGGATTTCAAGTAACCATTTTCAGCTGCTTAACTTACTGTGCATTTAATTGTAACAGAAAAATGTTAATTTTGATGATAAAGTTAATGCTGTTAATTTTCGATGTTTTCTAATTTAACATGTTTGCTGAACATGAAATATTTGTGACTTCATACACATTCGAAAAACGGTTTTCTGAGTACAGAGTTTAATTCATCCTGTTAAAGCTACTTTGAAACATTTTTGAAATCTACGGGTAGCTAATAAAAAAATTATTTTTATAAATTCTTATTCAAATTTTGAAAAACAATTTTTTTGTGAGGTTCCTAAAGATAAAGGAACACTTTTCGGAATCTTGGGTGACTCAGAAGAAGTTATTGTGAATCTTCGTTCGGTGATTATAGTACATTTTCGTAAGTTAATAAACCAGTCTTTTTTTACAGTGTACCATTCATGTTCATTTACAGGGCCAAACAACAGAACAAGATTGTATTACTTTCAATATTCAGTAATTGTTTGCAGCGAGTTTTTTTAAATATGTACGCAGAGCTGCCAAGTCTCCGGCTTTTTAATACCAGTACTTTAGTACAGAATAAATTCTTTTATTTAATTGGAACATTTCGGTGATTTAAGAGAACATTACCTCGAAAATATGGTGTTAAAAAATCTGGTGACTTTGTAACTCTGTGCATCTTTTATTATTGTTCGAAACAATAATATACCGTATTTACTCGTATATGCCGCGCACGCGTGTATACCGCATACCCCGTACTTTAAAAGAAAAAATGGCGATTTTTTAAAATCTCCTATATAATACGCACCGTAAATTTGATATGCTAATGAATAAGTAACTGAATGGATTTCAGAAATGAAAGTCAAAATAAGCATTACATCTGCAGAAAAGAAGCCAAAAATATATTTTTAGACTTCGGGTAGGGACTGAATATCGGCAGCGACAATTGCTAAATAGCGTTTAAAATAATTTTACTAGCTTTATTGTATAAAAAAAGTGCGAGGAGTGAAATAAAGATGAAGAAATACTTCAACTTTGTAAGTTCTTCCGAATGATTGTTTTCTTTGAATACCTTTCATGATTCGTGTGTATATCGTGTGATTACATCCAGCAGTAAAAAAGATATTCCTTGTATAGCACGCATTTAGGAGTTTTGCCCTATTATTTTGAAAAAAATGTGCTATGTAATATTAAATGTTCTTCCATAGGGTGCTTAAAAACATAAGATATGTTATTATTTATAAGTAAGAATTCTTTAAAGTGAATTTTCAGATGTGTTGTGGCTTTTGAAGCTCAACTAACTTTTAGAATATTAAATGTTGGGATAAAATTTATAAATGAGATACAGGGATGCAGGAAATAATGAACATTGTTTAACATCTGTGAACAATGATTGCTGAAAAAGAAAGTTTAAATGTGCTATGCTGTCTTTAACCCTTTATCTACCGAATTATGAATTCATGAAAATTTTACTTTCTAAAGCATTTTACATAAATTCTTTTAACTAAATTAAAAGATTTACTTAATACATTTTTGAAGGATTTAGAAGGATTAAGCTTGCATTTACAGGGGTTTTGTGCAATATTCATAACCTTACTTTTATTTTTGTTTTCTTGGTATTTTGTAGAAATTGGTTTCTTGGTATTTTTATAAAATGTATAAATATGATGTTCTTACGATATAGATATAGAAATATTTCCGAATTGAAAAATCCCCCCTCCCTCCTCAGCGCCAAGAAAGCTGAAAAGATGCAAAAAATCATCTTTTAAAAAATATTTTTGTTTTGTGTAACCAATAATGCTTTTGGAACAAAATAACGTATCTGCAACTCATTCCAAACAGTATTACTACCAATTGTATTTAAAAAAAATTATAATAAGATATTTTAATGCTACTTATAAGTATCGTCGGTAGGTAAAGGGTTAAACAGCAAATATAGGTAATTTATTTCAGTAAATGAAAAAAGTAAAATTTCATTATGATACTCTGATAGTTGGACGGTGTTTTATAATTTACGAGCGAAAAATGATTTCCATATTTTCAGGATATTCTTCCTATTAAAAAATAATCTATCAACTGTTTTGTAGAATTTTCTGTGTAAATTCGTAAAATGCAGCCAAGGGTAAAGTTATTTCCTTTGTAATTTGAATTTTGAATTCTTTAAAAGCACATTAAACGTTAATTTCTTAAATTTATCATTTGTCACACGGATTCAATTTTCAAAAGTTGGATTGCGTTTGAAATAAAAACAAAAAAGAAATTTCAATGACATTTAATTAAGAAATGTAAGAATAGAAATAAATCTCAGGCAAGAAATCTATAAAAGCCTCTGGGGAAAATACTTGAGAAAGAAACATTGTAATGAGCCACTAAATCTTTTAGTTTTCAATAACTTGTCTTTCCTTTTCTTGTTTTCTTGTTGTTTCATTTGTTTAAAATGTATAGTTCTACAATTAATATATATATATATATGCACGCACACACGCCCTTGTATGTATATATACAAGGGCGGATCTGGAGATCCTCAAGGGGTGCACGATTTTAGAAATTTGGAAACTCCAGTCGGATGCACGGGTCGGGTCATTGCTATGGGTCGGGTTTGGGTCCGATTGGATTCCATTCTTTTGCTCCTGGTATGGTTAATTTCTACTTGGGTCGTGTTCGAGTCCGGTTGTTTCTATTCTTTGCTGCTACTCTCTATTTTAAATTTATAATGTAAAAATAAACTATATTTCTTCATAACATAATGAAGAAAAAATTCTCCTTGTCTCGTTTTTACGTTGACGTGACACATTCATGTAGTTTAGCTCATGTTTGCTTTTTACGAATTTTCCTGAATTTCTTTTGAACCAATATAATTATTTTTAGATTGAAATAACTTCATTTTGGGAATTAGCGAAACTGAATGTACAGTCGTGGGAAAAAAAAGTAAGCACCCCTTTTAACTTTTCAACAAATTATTATAGAAGAAAACTACTGGTATCAAACGTTTGGAAATAAAATCCGCTTTTAAATGAAGTATATAAAATTTGCTTAGGGGGACCATTTACATATTAAAATAAACGTAAATTTCATTTTTTTTTTTTACACATTTTAACAAGATATGTCATATGTTCAGTTCAAACTATGCTTAGACACCAATTTTCAAGTTATTTGAATGATACGTTTTTTAATTATAAACATTCAAAATTAAATGCCTACAATGCTAAATTACATTTTCACATTTTATTAATATCTCCTGAAATGATACTCCTAATGTGCTAGTTTTTTATATGCAGCAATAATTCTAAAATACCCAAACATAAATATGTCTAATTTGCTACTTTTATGATTTTATGATATGAAATAAATATTCAAATATATTATGTATTGCAAAATGCATTTTTTGATGAATTTAGATTTATTAACTCCAACTTTATCGAAAACCAAAATTTCAATTTTTTCTACCAAGTAGTATTCAAATTATGCTTTAAAAAACAGCAAAAAAAAAAAAGGTTAAGGTAACGTCAACGGTAGACGTATCTAGATTTTTGCAACTTCTATTGCTATTTTGTTATTTAGCAGTCTTCAATGACTGCTTGCGTGGAACTTAACGTAAGAGGAAACAAAATATATATTTAATTTGAACGTTTTTAGAATGCTTTTCGTGTACTTTCACCTTTTTTAAAATTCCTATTTTTTAAGAAATGTTCTTCAAGACCATTTATATCTTATAAATAATTAACATGCCAAATTCCATGTTTCTATACCTTTAAGTAACACAAAAATCGCATTTTTAGAATTTGTTTTGCTCCTGCACCCCTTTTAGTTTAGTGGCATCGACATAAAATATACACTACGGTTGATTCGGGGCAAACACAATCATTTTGGTACCATTAATTTTGAAAATTGTTCGGTAGTTCCGGAAATTACCCCCTACAAATAAACAAACTTTCCCACTTTGTTATAGTTAGAGAATAGATAAATTTAAAACATATTTTTGTCTCATTTGTAGTTGATTCATACAAGATTTTGTAATTTTTAGCTTATGGATTTATTTGTCTAAGAATTTCACAGAAATATATTGCATTTTGTAAATAGTTTGTACTCACTTGATTTGTACTCAAAAATAATGTAAATAATCTTATTAACCACTTAACTGATTCTTTTTTTACATACAATAAATTGAAAATATTTAAAATACATCACTTATTAGCTTAGCTAAAATATTTGTAGCATCTATTCTAAATATTTCTGCCATTAAATAGTAGTAATGAAATTGTATTTAAAAAATTTAGAAGGATGTCAGAAAATTTTAATTGATGAATCAAGAAAACTCTTCTTGCCTATACTATGTACGGGCAAATCAGTTGAGTGGCTAAGCTCTATTCATGCGCTAATATTAGTTTTTGTTACATTAAAATGTCTCATTTTGTTGATTCATTGCAAACAAGCAATCCGATTGGATCTCATTGGACATCTATGTGAACTCAACGAAATACTAGAGATATCACTAACTTGGCATCACTTTTGGCGACTATTTTTTGTCGCCAAGTTGGTGGTGAAATTTCGCGATAGAACCGGACTTCGCCCCTTGTGGTATTTGCGTAATTTTTCATTTGTCCATTTCCAAATCTTTATTTTTAGGTTTTCGTTCATCTGACACAACCCTATTCGTCTCTGTTCTCTGTCTGTCACAGAGTCCGTGCAAAAAAAACTATACAAGTCAGAGTTCATATTTTGTCACAGCTGAATACCTCTTGTCACACAACAAATAAGATTTTGAAAAAGACTATTAGTTTAATTAAAATATTATTTTTAATATCATCATTTTATGTTGTTTTTGTATTTTTTCTTCTAATTGTTCCACACAAGTTTAAAAAGTTATAAAAATTATTTTTTATAGTTTATTTTTAAAAGAAATGGAGTACTTCTGTTGTATTTTTTGCAACATTAATAAATACCGGGCGTCCCAAAAATGACTGATGGATTTTAAAATGTAATAACTTGCAAACGGTGACAGCTATTTAAAAAAATTGCAGAAGGGTTATGTATAATGTCAGGCGTATTTTTTACCGTAATTTTTTATTTTAGATCGAATTTTAAACAATAGGTGGTGCTGACAGCGATTGAAGGCCAGGTTGACGCCGAAACTGACCTCACTCAGCATTGATCGCCTGGCCTTCAATCGCCGTCAGCCCCACCTATTGTTTGAAATTCGAACTAAAATAAAAAATTACGGTAAAAAAAAACCCTAACATTATACATAACCCTCTTGCAAAAGTTTTTTAAATAGCTGTCACCGTTTGCAAGTTATTGAATTTTAAAATCCATCAGTCATTTTTGGGACACCCGGTATGTAATATAAATTAATGGATTAAATTAATCACGTGAAAAACGTGCTTTTTTGTTTTCATTACATCATATTTATCATCTAGCTTGACATACAAAGTCGAATACTTTTTTTATTTATTAAATTCCTATTCATTTAAACTGCTAGCCACCTTTAGTGACTACTTTGGTCTCCTTTAAATTTATGCTAAGCTTTGCAATATTTTACTTTTATTCATAATTTTATATATTACCTTCACTAAACCTGCAGGTTCTGATAGAGAAATCAACAAATCTATGCGATCAAAACAGCATTGAGGTTAAGAATTCAATATTCTGTTTTGGTTGGCGCGATTGGCAAAGCAATCCGAAAGAGCACCAAAAACCGTTTTTCGTTTATTAATTTATTGATAGTGTTTTTAAGGAGATACTAAACGAAACCCTCTGTGTGATCTGGGATCCCACTTATCCACTTGTTTATATATAACTATTCATCCGAAATTATTTTTATAATTAGAAAGGAAATATTGTTATTTGCACTGCCTTATTTTTTAAATGTGACGTAATTTTTACCAGTTACGACTTTTAACGCACATTGGTGAATTTATTATTTTACAATTTTTTTCTCTTTTAAAATTAACGGGTAAATATAATTTTTACGCCTTAATTTTAAATGTTTTCCTACTTTAATTACGTAATATTTATTTAATTTTAATTCTAAAGTTTTTCTATTTATAATATTCACGTGTAAATAATTTTTTATTTGGAGGAAAGAAGGTGGGTTGATAAGGGCTATTTTTTGCCCATCATATACCCGAAAAAATGTTTCGATTTCGGATGATTGTTTGTTTTTGTGTAGTTAAAGATATGTATTTTGTTTAATATAAGTTTTATGTAGTAAATAAAATAGTAAGTCTTGGAAATTATAACCTGAACGTAGAATGTTTTGGCTTTTTCCGCATTTTTGACATTTTTTGTGTCCTTGAATTAGTTTTTTATTAAGTAGCGTTAGATGAACCGCATTAATTTTCACATGCAATTATTCTTCTCTTTATAAGATTTTATATGAGCACTATTTTATTTTGGTTCAGTGTGCGCTTCTACCCATTAAAGAAAAAAAATGTATCATGCGAGAGAATCAAATGCTTGCTATCACAGCGTGTTCAGATTTGTTTCGCCATACTCAAAAAGAATTAAAGTTGTTCACGCGTCAATGTTGTTTTCTAATTTTTTTTTGTAAATATTTATTAAAAAATTACTAATATATAATTCTTGGATGTCAATGACATTGATTTGAAGTCTGGCAGAAAATTTTTCGTATCTGTTCTAACAGAACAGTTATATTGATAATTAGATGCTCGAAAAACTGAGATTTACAGTGAGGTTCTAAAGTAGAGCTCTAAATTCAGTTAATATGTATTTCGTGCTCTCCAGGTTCTAACTATTTTTATTTCTTCTTCTGATGTAACAATAAGAGATTATGCGTCAACGATTCCTCTCGATGAAACCCCAAATTAGGAACCTAATATGCATTTGTCAATACCTCATTTTCACAACTCTAACACTAGTTGCAAAGTATGTAAAGATAAGAACTGCCTCGTTATTGTACCAAAAGCAACGGAAAGTCAAGGCTTTATAGAAACCAGAATCTATATTTCGTCGTTAAAACGATGCTGTAAAACTCATATTACTTGATCGGTAAATTGTCTCTGCAAGATTTAAGTCCAGTAACCCAAAATACATCGCTATATGAAATACGATGCACGAAAGTATTAAAACAATATCAGAAATGTAGCAAAGAAGGTCTCGATTTTGGTACACCGGGACACTTTTCCGAAATCTATTATTATTCTCTAATGGGTATATTTATGTCTGATTTTAACTATATCTTTAAACTAATAATGTCCAAAATACGTTCCTCAAAAAAGAGGTCATCTCGTACTTGCTTTTATGTTATTTGTAAAACTTAAAAGTGGTTTGTATCAGTGTTCTCTCCACATTATTCAATATAAGAAAAATAATAATTTCTTCTGTAAAATATGAAAACCATGCTTTGATACAGAACGTTGTTCGAAAACACCTCAAAATGAAACACATCACCAGAACACAAGTTATATCGAAAAGTATACGAGGCCTTCTGCAGGAAGATTGTTTATTCCGGATAACGACAATGATACTGTGGTGATTGCTTTTGATATCACGCATATTTATTCCCAGAAGAGTGTGAACTATTCCTTTCAGAGACATTCCTTCAGGTTATACAAAGGAAAACCTTTCGTTCAGCGTATGATATTCGTCACTACTTCAAATTACATTTTGGGTGTCTTCGGCCCCTACTTTTGCGGATTCAAAGAACGATTACGCAAACATACTTACAAATGCATTAAAAATATTCATATAATATCAGAGAGTGGCTGAAGCCAAATGATGTTGTGAGAATTGATAGATTTTATCGGGATTGTTTGGAACTTCTTCACGAAATGGATATTGAACACGAAATGCTAAGATTCTTAAATAAGGAGCAACAGAGGATGCTAAGGGACACCTCTTGTAACCAAAATTTGATTGTTCAGAACACAAATTCTAAAACCTATAATATTTGGATAAAAACACAACAAAACAACATAACATAATGGTACTGTCAATATAAAGTAAGCGCAAGTGTCGTAGATTGCTGGGTGCATGATGCTCTCATGTTATAGTTTCTGGCTTACTTGTGCCACAACTCAACCAAAATTAAAAAACCGAATATTGAATATGTTCATTGACTACAAAACGAGGCCGCTGGATGGTCCAATAGCGATTCTGGTGAAGCAATCAATAAGGAAAGTAATTTAAAACACATTGTCCAAAGGGTCTGAAAATGTATAATTGTTTTTTCCGTTATTGATTATTTCCGATATTTTATATAATGAAATTTTAATCTTAATAATCTCCATTAATCTTATATTTGCACTTATTGCTGTATTTACTATTGATTATACGGATTAAAACTAACGACAATAGTGTTTATGTTCATTATTATGCATAATATCTACTTAAATATCTATTTAATTTTCCCATCAATTATTTAACTTTCATTCATGATATTATTATTTTTTTACTTGCTATGTATATACTAGGTATACAACTGAAAAAAATGTATGTCACACCTAGGTGCTGATGGGTGAAAAAGGCCCATATCAGCCCACTTCCTGTTAGTCTTTGAGCTCTTTTAATAGTTGGCAACATGTTAAAATTATGTTCTTTTCTAAAATACATAAAAAATATCTGTCGAAATGCTGAAAAGTTTTGATTTAAAATAGAAATAAATTATCAAAAAATGAGTCGAATTAAAAAAAAAATGTAATCTGCACACTCTTACATTCTAATGTATAAAATGACCTAAACATATTTAGTTTCCCATGAATAGTTTTTGCTCCTATAAAGCTTTTTTATTGTAAAAATTTTGATTAAATTTAACATTAACTATCTCTTGAAAAAAATATTCAATTTAAGAACTGCCCTCACCAGCGTATTTATGAAACATTTTTGTGTAATATCACCAATTTTCATATTTTTGTGTGCAATAGCTCTTTTAATATTAACGAAGAAGCATCTCCGATCACGAAAAATTCATTGTCAGCGGCGGTGAAAATGATAGAGATACTATATATGTTCAGAAAGTAAAAAAAAAGTATTTTGCTTTTGTTCATTAACATTTGGAGCAGATTACATTGTACAATATAGAAAAAGTAAATATTTTCTATATATAACACATTTCTGAGTGAATGTATAAAGAATTTATTACTAAATATTTATTTATTTATTTATTACAATTGGTAATGAATACTTCTAGATTAACAATTTTTCCCTTTTAATAGTATATTTTATCATTAAATAATGTAATTATGCTGATCTTAATTGTACCCAATATAAGTGTACCTTCAATTGCAAAAAATACAGATCATTGATCTATTCTTTCGAATAAAGACCAACTAGCTTTTTATAAAAATTCATAATTTTATTTGGCATGTTTTCTAAATTAATGAATGAAATCTTAGGAAGACATTAACCAGTAGTATAATTTTTGGTTTCTAAGACAATAGCTTACTTTGGTAATCTCGGAATTGCAGGATACTATTCATTCACGGAGAAACGTTCTCGAATACATATAATTGAATTCGTACATGCAAGTGTAATAAAATAACATTAAATTTAATGATAATGTTACACTGCAAATTCCCAGCACACATTGAGAACACATGTAGAACACTTTGATTGAAAAAAAGTGTTCCAGTTACCTTAATGTGTACTGAAATGTGTTCCGGATGTGTTCCACTATAAAGAAAGTGTTGCGACAGTGTTTTGAAAGTGTTCCGAAAGTGATCTGCCCAGAATATTTGTTAAATCTAAACTTGGGAACACATTTAAGAGCAGATTGGGAACACATATGGGCATACTTGTGAAATCATGGCTTTCTTTGTTACAATGATGACGACCATAAGGAGTCTTGATCGCAATCAATGTGGATTTCAAGATCAATTTGGTAAGTTAAATTTTTTTTATTTACTTATTTTTTGCATGCATGTATGTAGTGATTATTTCTTTTGAGGCTTTCATAAATTCATAAAAACTAGATAACAAGAATAATAGGTGCATTGTGTGTGTGTGAGGGGGGGGGGAGAGTTGTAACATTAACATGGAAAATAATTTCGTGCTTCATTAATTCAATTTCATACTCAATTCCACTTTCAAATACTAATCGTAATGACGTACAGTGGTGCCAGGAATTGGTGAATTTAGGAAGAAAGGGTTGTCATATAATTTCCCCCTCCCCCTTTCACAAGGCCGTACAGAGAGACCACGTGTCCCAGTAGCAATCCAAATGTAAGCCCTCTTTCCTCTCACATCATAAATATAAACTTGCTAAGTCGAAATTTAATAAGTAAAACTACCGTCTTAGACAGGTTGTTTCCGTCTTAGGAGGTATAAATGCATGATATCCTTTTTGGTTTTCCGTATGAATAATAATTCTGTTTTAGATAGGTAAATTTAAAAAACAGTAACTCCTGACTTTTTAATTTTATTATTTGTTAGATATTTAAACTAAAAAATAATTAACTAAAAAAAGTACGATGACACTGTTTTGCTGCTTTATTTTTAAACAAGAACCGAAGCTCGGTTCTCTAGTATAGATGGTTACAGGTAATCAGGGGCGTGCGAAGAGAAAATTACGCCCGGAGAAAAGTCTGAATTTGGCGCCCACCCTCTCCGGAACTTTTTCTTGTAACAGGCAAAAAATGACGTTCTGAGCATAAATTTTCGCGCCCCGTATATTTCCGCGCCCGGGGCAACCACCCCCTTCGCTCCCCCCCTTTAGCACGGCGCTGCAGGTAATTTGTATCATCTGTCAGAGTTGATTTCAGGAAAACGTCCGAGGGGGGAAGAATCCTCCCGGCAATGAGATGTCTCCCCGGAAGATTTGTGATTTTGTGTTTTCAATGGCAAAAAAATACAAGCCCACCCCCTTAACTCTACAATGTCCCCCCCTCCCGAGCAACAGAAATCCTTCTTGGTAAAAGTGTCTAAATTCAATATTGTCATCTATCCCCCCCCCCTTCCATTTTCTACGGACTGCTTCCCAACTCCTCCAGGTTTGGATATTTTTAGTGAATAATTAAAAAATGAATAAAAGTGAGATGAAAAGATAAAAGTTACATATTTTGAGCTCCGCCCCCCCCCCCCCTCTAGACTACATGTCCAACTTGCTAAAGCTCTCGGCACAGAGCATATGACTGTGTGACTCTTGACATCAGGAGATTTTTCAAGTTAGTTGGAATATTTTATTACAATGAAACGTGTCTTTCCCTCAAATGCAAATGTTCCCTTAACTTAAGAGCCCAAGTATACTTATAAATGGAATAAATATTGAAAGCCCTTTGCTGTTTTTTTCCCTTACATATTTTGCAATAAAAAAAAAAATCCTTAAAGTGTCTTTCATGTGTGTGGGTGAGAGAGGGGAGGGGGGATACGGAATTTTCTTCTTTATTTTGTTTCAAATGAGAGGAGAAGTACAGCCCCATCCAGTGTTGATCCAGGAAGTGGCCCGAGGGGTGGGACATTCCCCACCGGAGCCTTAGAAGTCCCTCCCGGAGAAAAGTGTCTGAATTTAACACTGGCCCCACCTCACCCCTTGAGCAGGTGATGGGTGCAACCCTCCTTCTCCTCTCCCTAGTCACTAATGATGAACGCAGTACTTATATAATAATTATTATTATTATTTTAAAATATTGAATCTAAATTGTATTACTGTATTGACCTAATTCTTATTTGATCTAAAATGCGGTCGGTATCTTGACACAGTACATTCTAAATTAAACAATTAAGAAATATAAATAATAATACAGTATAAAACTTCTAACTTGCAAATAATAAGCTTTCGACGCAAACAATTTGACAAGACGAGCAGATAGTTTTTTCCGAAGTACTGTAGTGGAGAGTTTTTATGAAGTTGGTGTGGCAACATCATCGCGTCGCGCGGGAAGTGGAAGCTGTTTGTTTATGTTTTCATATGGACGCCATGAAGATAGAATAAAAATGTTGTTTGCTTGTTTCATTGATAAAAATTTCTATGTATACCTTCCTTCCGTCTCTCCCCATTCATGAGTGGTAAGTGCAAGAAGACACTATTATTGTTAAATAGATTATGTTATAAAAAGCTATTAGTTACAAATTATAAGATTCCTTTAAATAGTAAGTATTTATTTTAAGTGTTACTTCATATATGTTTCATACATAATGTGATTTATATCTTATGTACTTATAAAGTGCCATTTTATTAACTTTCCTTATTTTGAATCAATAATACATTAATAAAAGCAATGTAATTACTTTTATATATCACTCTAAACAACATAAATAAATTTTAAAAGTAAAAAAAAAATTGACATTGATAACGATACTATGAGGGGGGGGGGGGGATTTTATATAGTCTATTTAGTTTTCAAAGGGATAAATTCCCTTCCAGTGCAAATTACTTTTGTTTCAGATCTGATAAACTCTGTTTTTGGTTCAGGTTGATTTTAGGTTGAGTGTAGATTGCTGCAGGTTGGGTTCGGGTTAATTTAATTTTTCAAAAGTTAGTTCAGTACATATTATTTCTGATTAAAAATTAAACCTATAACAATAAACAGATATGTTTGTGTGTGTGTTGTTTTTCAAGTTTTGTTGCATTTTTTGTCGAAAATGACATTTTTTGTGATTCTGTGATGAAATTTGTATTTTTTTAGAAGACTTTTGACTTATTCGCATTTATTCGGCAACCCCCTGACAAAATTCACATCTTTTTTGTGATTCTTCTATGAAATTTGCGTTTTTTAGCAGCCTTTTTACAAAATTAGTGTTTATTAATGACCCATTGACAAAATTCATATTTTTTTCCGCGATGCATTGTTGATATTTGCACACTTTACATGATTCTGCCACAATTTGGATTTATTAAGCGATCCTTTGACGAATTTTGCATTCATTAAGCTATCCAAAGGAGATTCTGTTCTGTATTTTCTGAAAATCATAGATTTTTGGTTCTGAAAAAAAAAAAAAAAAAAAAAAAGAATCCTCATCAATCCGGAAAGTTACAGACAAAAACATATCACAAATTTCAACAAATCGTTGCCCAGAAAAATTAATTCCGCAAATCGTTCGCAAAAAATCATAAATATTGTAAGAAGTTTGCAAATTTCGTTCGATAATTGTGAAAAAACTCAAATTTCGTTTGAAGATCAGGAAAAAAACCCTGAATTTCATAAAACAATTGTGAAAGAAAAACACAAATTTCATCAAAGATTTGCAAAAAAAAAAAAGGCAAACTTCGTCAAAGGGCTGCAGAAAAAACACAAAGTCAAAAGTAAATTCTCCCCCCCCCCCCCTCTTTCAAATAATTTGCTGTAACTTTTCAGAAATTTGCTGCAAATTTCAAAAAAGTTTTTACTCAAAATCACCCTTTGAATAACCCTTTGACAAAATTTTGCGTTTTCCCGTGATCCTTTAAAGAAATTACCAGGGTTTTTTTTATCTTTTGATCAAATTCACATTTATTTCGAGATTCTTTCATGAAATTCACATTTTTTTTTAAGCGGCATTTTAATAAATTTGGGTTCATATGATGGGATGTGTAAAGAGAAAACTGCGGTCAAAACTGATACTTTACTTAAATGATACTTCTTACCGGCCAAAAATGGTGGTGTTAGTAGAAAATCCGCTTCCCTAAATTTCTGCGCCCAAGGCGACTGACCTCTTTCACACGATGCTGGTCTTGATACGGCGATCCTTTCACAAAATTCACATTTATTCCGGGATGCTTTCATGCAATTCACATTTGTTCCGCAATCATTTCACGATGTAGTCTTTATTCCATGATTTTTTTTAAAGAAATTCGTCAGGGTTTGTACAGACTCTTTTGAAATTGCTTAGAAATGAAAATGTTCCCAAGTAGTACTTAGAACTACTTAGATAAACAAAATACTCCTTAGAAACTCCTTAAATTATATTGCGGTTTTGCACGTGAGCGATATTGCTCTCGGAAAAATCTTTTATCCCGGATTATTGTAAATCTTTTGATAATTTAATTAAAGTATTCAAGAGTAGATAATGGGGAGTAGTATCTTACAGGATATTAATAATGGTACTTTTTTTCCACTTTTCCATGTATGTCACAGACAACATTCACCTTCAAAGAAAGTGATTAAGGTAAAGTGCTCTAAAGCTCACACCCAAAATACAGTTCTTAAAGCTGACATCTTTAAGTAAAACAAATATTTAAAGCATTATAAATTTTCCAAATCCAAGATATCTTTGATTTAAGAAGAAAGAAAAACTCATTCTAAATTATTTTAGAAAATTGGTAGGTAATGCCTTATATATTTTTTAGATGACGGCTTTAGGACACTTTACTTTATCGCTGCTTTAAAAGAATAAATTCAGAAGTTGTATTATTTTTTCGTGTATGTTGCATTAGCATTTTTTTAAAAGTTGTATGCGATATATATAATACCATATTTACTTGTGTATAAGATGCACTTTTTTTCGAAAAAATTAGGGCAAAACTTCTAGATGGTGTTATACACGGAATATTTTTTTTTACTGCTGGATGTAATCACACGGTATACATATGAAACAAGAAATTATTCAAAGAAGATATTAAAACTCAGAAAATGTTATTTAATTGAAGTATTACTGCATATTTATTTCATTCCTTGCAGTTTTTTACACTACAGGGCTAATAACATTATCTAAATGCTAATTAGCTATTCTCTTTACCGTCAATCATTCCTATTTCCCGTCATTCTCTTACAACCTGAAATCTAAAAATGCATTTTCATCTTGTATCTGGTCTGGTGTAATGTTTGTTTTGACTTTTTTCTTTTACTGAAATTCATTTGGTCATTCTTCATTAGAGTATCAAATTTATGGTGCGCCTTATATACGAGATTTTAAGAAATCACCATTTTTACTTGTAAAGTAGGGGTGTGCCTTATACACGCGTGCGCCATATACACGAGTAAACACGGTAAGTATTTCGAGTTTGACTAATCTCTGTGTATGGGTTATTCTCTACAATACTGCAAATTTGACCAAGCAGTCTGACTTGAATGTTACATAGGTAAATTTTCATAAAAATTGGATAATTTGCTAGTAATTGGTCAATTGTTGAAGATTTTAATAGCAGCAGAAATCGTTATAAAATTTTAAACAAAAGTACATATTCCCCATTCACTTTATCATTAACTCATAACAATAAATGTGAGGGAATGACGAGTGGGGGAATGATGAAATTAAGATGTTTTTACTAATTGTCATGAAAAATGCAAAATTATGGAAAAAACTGAACTGATTCTTTAAAGAAGAACACATAATATATAATGTATGATAAAATTAAAAATTTTGAAAATTGCTAAAAATTTAGCATTCTGTGTGAGGGAATGACTGCTAATAAAAATACTCCCCGATTTTCTGATTGAAAAAAATTTCTAGAAAATTAACAAAAACTTATACCACCAATTTATGTTGCTGGACTGACAAGTACTCAAATTAGCTTCCTCTCTGTGAAGAATGCTAGACTGCTGCTCATCTTTAGTGATAGGATATTTGCGATAATAGCAAGGTGTGAGGGAATGATGGTCTGACATGGGGAGACATATAATTGATTGAGTAGACTACATAATTATAGTAAAAAATAATATTTTTATTATTTTTTGTAAGGTACCAATTAAGAACTTTATTTTACTTAGGGTGTTTTTAATTATTTTTATTTCTGAATGGAAAAAATCAGGCAGTAAAGTATGGTAGTATGAGTAGGGGAGAGGTGAGGGAATGATATTTGCATGATATATCTTACATTTTTAAATATTAAATTTGTTTATTTTTAAATTTTACGCCCTGCCCCTAATAAACAAACTTTAGACCTTCTAATAAAAGTATAAATAAGTGAAAATAAAATGAAATTTAGAGCATTTATATGGCTGAGAACCACTTTTTGCACTATTGCAGAGAATAACCCGTATATGACCATTGGTCACTGCTTAGGAAAATTGATTGTGTATTTTTTTATTTAAACTTACAAAATCAGCAAAGTTGTGAATTCTGTGCAATTTCAGCACCAATAATTAGATTCTAATAGAGAAAAATTTGTTTGGAATGTTCTTCTCTCCAAGTGGAGCATTAAAAATTGGAGTGTGCAAGTACATGCCACATAAATAACAATAAAAGTGGCAAGTCCTTAAAATTTTTTAGACTCCTTGGATTTTTTCTTCCCAAGTCTTTATGAACCCTGTTTGTGTTTTATCAAAATTTTTTAAGGAAAGTCGAGGTTTTTTTCCCCCGATTCTTTCAGAAAATTGCCATTTTTATCGCGATAATTTAACAAAGTTTTCTGCGAACAATTGATGAAATTGATTGTTAAAATATGCAATTCAGCTCGGTTCAAAAGCTGTGAAAAATTGGTAATTAACCTAGAAATTCGGACATAACTATCCAAATTTCGGAATTAATAAACAATGTTTCATAACTTTTGGAATTAAATGCATCAATTTATTGAAAAAATTGAAACTGAATTACTCCGTTCTCATGACGGTAAATCGCAAAAAACTTGTCAATCGATTGCAGGAAATAATGCGAAAATTGATGATTAGTTGCGGAAAAATTGTGTGAATTCCAACAATTTTTTGCAGCAAAAAACTCCCAAAAAGTGTCATTCTGTCACACAAAATTTGTAAAAAATCTGTGGAAGTTAATCGTAGTTTCAAAATGCAAAATTTTTTAGAAAATTCATGATTTGTTTTTGGGCGGGTGCCTTTTGCCTACGATATTTTTTTGGGGGTAGGATTTCAAAATTTCGGTGCAAACCTCGCCATCTCGCCCTGTAACCATATACAATATTCTTTAAAATCACATTCCTGATTCTCAGACTTGTAAAACATAGACGCACACCATGTGCAGAAAATTTAATGAACTTTGCAGAAAATTTTAGGAAAGAAACAATTTTCATTTTTGCGACTTATTTTTTAGTACTGAAAAATTAAAAATATTCCCCCAATTTTATGCACAAATTATTTACTGTTAAGGAGAATTTCATCAAAAGACCTCAAAAAAAAAAAAATCATATAAAAAAAAAACATGCATTTTGACATAGAATTGTGTAAAAAACATGCATTTCAAGAAAGAATAGTGTAAAAAACGAACATTTTGAAAAAAGACCGCACGAAAAAAGTGAATTTCATCAAAGGGTCATGAAAAATTGTGAATTTAATCAATAGATTTTGAAAAAAAAAAACGCATATTTTTTCAAATAATTATGGAAAAAATGTCACTTTTTAACTAAAGATAAAGAAAATGCTAATTTCATCAAATGCTTGCAAAATGCATGAATTTTTACCAATGGATTACAGAAAACATGCAAAATCAAACATGATTGCAAAAATTTATGATCTGTCAGTGCCTGATCAACAATATTCATGATTTTTCTACACTTAAAGACGAAATTCGCAATTTTTCGTTCGTGATCGACAAAATTCCTAATTTTTTCGTGCCCAATCAACGCAATTTGCCTTTTTTTTTTTTTTTTTTTTTCCATGCGATAAACCGAGAAAACTTGTGATTTCTCCGTAGCTGGTGAATTTGCAATTTTTTTCATGCATCACCAACAAAATTGACAATTGTTTCTTGCCCAATAAATGGAATGTGCAGGTGTCCGATCAAATAAATATCCAACTTTTCAGAATCTGATCAGTAAAAATTTCCAATTGACAAAATTTGCCCTCTTTATGCTCTTTCTCTTAATTAATCAGGATTTTTAACAATTTTGACAAAATCTATATTTTTTTACCCAGCAAAATGAAATTCACAACTTTTTTCTCCTGATAAACTGACAAAACTCACGATTGTTTTGCCTGTATAATACTCAGAAAATATTCGAATTTTGTCAAAAGATCGGAGAAATGTCGTAGATTTTGTTTAAAAACTGGGAAAAAATATACAAATTTTGTCAAAAGATCGTGAATAATATACAAATTTTGTCGATAGGTCGTGGATAGTAATCGAATTTTGTTGAAAGATCGTGGAAAATATGTTAATTTTGTCAAAAAATCACAGAAAATATGCGAATTTTCTCAAAAAGCAGTGTGAAAAACCAGGAATTTTGCTAAAAGATCATAAATAAGAGCAAATTTCAGTGAAAAGACGGTGGAAAAAAGTGTTATTATCGTCAAATGGTCACAAAAAAACCTGCAAATAATGCTACAATAAATATGTTAATGCAACAAATGAAAGCACAAGTGACATGAAATTGCAATGTATTTATGACCCAGAAAATTAATTATGATTATGGTTTCATGAACAAAAATTGCCTTGATAGCTATTACTATTTTCAAAAGTTTTTCTTCCTTGTTTAAGAATTTTTATTTGGGAAAAGCAAAGGAGAATCAAAATAAAATTTACCATTTTAATCCTTCTCATGGTTAATTTTCTTAAGGGTGTATTCTGTTCAAAACTGCTTATTTTCAGATTTATTTTCAAATTCATTTTTACTCTGGAATGCACCAAAATTTCAAAATCTCTTATTTAGAAACTACACAAGGTGCCGTGATTGTTGATTTTTTGATAAATGTAGAAAATGTTACAAAAAAAGGCTGTCAAACGGCATTTTAGACCAAATCTTTTGATTCCAGAGATTTTCGAACGAAAAAAGGGTCATGCTGAGAAAATAATTGCTTATAAATCAAATTCTAATGAATGGAGCACAAAATGACATCACACATCACCTTGTACATCACTCCAAAAATTCTCTCAGCAAGTTTTGTATTTCTACTTTAAAAAATGAGCCTGAAAATGAATCTGAAAATTTTGAGCTGTTGAAAGTGGAAAATCATTTTTTCGAATACACCCTTAAGTTATACTTTACAAACAACAAATAAATAATGTAAAAACATTCTTTTTTATTTAAATATGATTTTCTTTCTAATTATTTTAAATATATTTATGAATTGACAGTTAAAATTAGAAATTGTGAAAAGTTTTTAAAAGGTTTTATTAAGTATTGGTTCGGCTGAATACTTTGATATTTGGCCAAACCGAATATTCGGCAGGCCGAATAGTTTCATATTTGGCCTAATTGAATATTCGGTAACATGGCCGAATACCGAATAGATACTGAATATTCGGTGCATCCCTATTTAGAATTAGTTTTTCTCTTTAAATTTACTTAAATTTTTGTCTAATGTAGTGCTGTAATAAAGTTTAATTAAATTGTGGCTTAATTAGTGACTTTTGAATTTTTAGTACCCTGTATTTTTCACTGGATAAATGTTTTTCAACCTGATTTCCTACACAATTATTGCTAATTCCTGTCACTCTTAAGCATTGTCATACATTTTTTTAAACACCCTGTAGAATGTCAGTTTTTTTTTTTTTTTTTTTTTTTTTTTAATAAAGAAAAAAATGTATGTTTTCTTTCTGATTTTTTTTAATGATTTTAGGATTTTCTGTTTCCTATGGTAGATATCTGTGGTGCCTACTCCAGACCAAAGAAAAACAGGCGAAAAAAAACGCAGATAGCATCATTTACGATTAAGGTATAGCTAATTTATTGTTTATTAATTTTAGTTGATGTATTTTATTCTAAAAAAATGCTGCACATTTACTGTCTCTGTTATGAAAATCTTGCTCATAGGCATGTATTTAAAAGTTTATGCAGTTCCAATTTTTTTACGGGCAACAAGTGGCAGTGATTTCCCTGATGGTAAGATTTCTTGAGGAAAATTTCAAGCTATGTTACCAACTTATAAATTGCGATTGTATATTAATGTACCTCCACTACAGAAAAAAACAGTTCAAAATAAACATTTATTGCAATAATCTATTCAATCATAATCAAAAAATTCTTTTTTATGTTAATTTCTTTATAGTACCTTTTATAATTACCGTATTTTTGGGTGTATAGTCTGCGGCTTATACAAGAAAAAAAACCTTCCAAAAAGCCACTGCGGCTTATACATGGTTGCGGGTTATGCAAAGATGTTTTTTTTTTTTATTGGAAATCGTGATATATTTTCTACAACTTTTAAACCTCAAAAAAATTGAAAAAAACATCAAAAATTGTAAATTTTTTTCGCTATGCCGCGAAATTTAGAGAGTTTTCCCATGTTTATAAAGGCTTTTTTTTTTTACTGCTTAAATACTTATTTCTGGGTTTGGAAGAACTGTCGCAACTATTGCCCAGTATTGCATTGATAGATCTATAATAGCTACCATATATACTAGCATATAGGTCATGAAATTTTAGACAAAAAAAGAACATCAAAGTGGGGGGTCGACTTAAATGCGAGACTTAAAAAAAAAAAAAAAAAACTATAAATAAAATATCAGAAAATAATTTGCTAGCGAATCAGTGCTGCAGCACCCCATTGTGATTGTAGAGTACAAAATCCAAAATCCAGAACGCTTCCAACCTCGACGACTCTGAATTTAACATAATTTAAGATTTAGTTTACTATAAAAAAAAAAAAAAAACTACTCTATCTTGTTGCAAAGAACAAAAGAAAGTGCGTGATTTATGTCATTTCAGAACAATTCAGAGCTGTCGATCTTTTCCAAAACGATTCTAAGGAATCGTTCCTTTACAGAGTCGTTTAATTTCGGAACGAGTTCAAGGAATCGTCTGAATTTCAGAAGAGTCCGAGGAATCGTTAATTTTCAGAGTTGGTGCATTTCGGACCGATTCTGAGGATTTGATCCTTTTGTTAACCAATGATCTAAGATACATATACATTTTGAGTCCGAAATTTTGAATTTATCAGATTTGTTTTTTTTTTCAGAAAAAATATCACGCTTGTTTAAAAAAAAAAAAAATGTGCGTAAACGCCACATAGCTTGAAATTTAAAATAGCTAAAATTTATAATAGCTTTAAAACACGTAAATACTGCTGTGTTTCTTCCGAAAATTACATTACTGAAAATCTTAAGTTTTTAGCCGAATTACTGTAGGTATTATACATCACGAAAAAATTTGGTAAATTTGTGTTAAAAATTAAGACTAATGGCTTCTAATTTCGAACTCTGATCGAAATATACGTTTGTAAACGGTGTATAGCCCGCAAACTATACACCGATGCATCTCTGCGGGTTATACACAAACTTTTTTTACTGCACTGGCCGCTTTAGTGGTGCAGGTTATACAGCTGAAAATACGGTATTATGTTTTCAAAGATTTTAACACACATAACTTGGTCTTAGATTGATTTATGCTCTTAAATTGACAGCAAGAATACAAAACTGAGCGTTTGAGATTGAAAAATCTAGAAAGTGTGTATTTTACATTTTTCTGTGAAATTTAAAGTTTCATAATTGTTTTGAATTTAGAATAAAGGCAGAAATGCAATTAAAAAACCGTAAACTTAAACCATCTGTGCTGCATGAAATGACCATTCTTTTAGCCTAAGATGTCTCAAAGTGCAATTGCTGCCCTTTTTCAAAACAAATGACCAGTTTTCATTTAACTAATGCATACAATAGTTGCTCTCACAATTTAAATACAATATTTGCCCTTTAACTGAATCACTTTCTTGAGCAGAATTTTATTCAACAAAATCGTAGATTCTAAGTAAGTAAAAAAAAAAAATTATATTAACTTTGATTTTGATTTATAAAAGAGGCTAATTGGCTTAACTAGTGATTCATTTAAAAGGCTATATTTTAGCTCTGAGATGATCTTACCCCCCCCCCCCCTTAGCTTTTACTATACAACTGAGCAAGGTATATCAAAAAGTGTTAAATCAAGAATCAAATAAGTACACTGGTGGACAAAATTAAGAGATGGAAGGCATTTTCCCAGATATCTCGAGAAGTACTGGATAAAGATAAATGAAAATTGGTATGGATATAACTTATAGTATGACAATAATATGTGCCAAGCAAAAATTAAAGTGACATTCATTAGTAACAGTTATTGCCAACAGTCTAATGTGGACTGAAATTCATAATGAAAGATGGCAATGAAAGTGAAGCATGTATGGTGTGTGGTCGCCTCTAATATGGTGTGTGGTCACCTCTGACAGATAGACAGCATGCACAACGAGTATGCATGCTGTTAATAAGAGAGTTAAGGATTGCTTGTGGAAGACTCTTTCACTCTTGCCACAGAGCAGTTTTTAACTGCGGAAATAGTTCTGGGTGGGGTTTGGCGTCTCGCAATAGCCCTTCCAAGAGCATCCCAAGCATGTTCAATGGGGTTAAGGTCAGGAGATTTGGCTGGCCAATCCATTCGATGAATATCGTCGCTTTCCAGATACTCCTCAACGGACGTCTACAGCGACTCAACTGTCTAGGGACCTTGCTGTTGCCACAGGAACATTAGTTTCAAGAAAGACTGTTGCCAGGGTGAAAGAGGGTTGTTTGACAGGAAGCCCGACATTTGCATCCCACTCACTTCCTTCCACAAAAGAGAGTGTGCACAATGGTGCAGACAGCATCAACACTGGACACAGCTCCAATGGGTTAATGTTCTGTTCATAGATTGATCCAGATTCAGTCTTCAACCTGATTCTCGGCGAATATTCATATGGAGGGAACCTGGGATCAGATACCATCCCAATAACATCATGGAAAGGGACCATTATGCTGGTGGAGGACTGATGGATCATGTAAGATACCCGCACACCGCTCCATGTGTTTGACATTGGTTCCGTGAATGCCAAGATGTATAGGCAGGAGATCCTACAATCCTACGTAAGTCTTTTCAAGGGTGCTGTTGGCTCTGAATTCGTTTTTATGGACGACAATGCCCGACCACATAGGGCTCGCCTGGTTGAGGAGTATCTGGAAAGCGAGGATATTCATCGAATAGTTTGGCCAGCCAAATCTCCTGACCTTAACCCCATTGAACATGCTTGGGATGCTCTTGGAAGGGCTATTGCGAGACGCCAAACCCCACCCAGAACCATTTCCACAGTTAAAAACTGCTCTGGTGGAAGAGTGAAAGAGTCTTCTACAAGCAATCTTTAACTCTGTTATTAACAGCATGCATACTCGTTGTGCATGCTGTCTATCTGTCAGAGGTGACCGCACACCATATTAGAGGCGACCACACACCATACAAGCTTCACTTTCATTGTCATCTTTCATCATGAATTTCAGTCCACATTGGACTGTTGGCAATAACTCTTGCCAATGAATGCCACTTTAATTTTTGCTTTGCACATATTATTGTCATACTATAAGTTATATCCATACCAATTTTCATTTATTTTTAACCAGTATTTCTCGACATATCTGGGAAAATGCCTTCCATCTCTTAATTTTGTCCACCAGTGTATTTATCTCAGGAAAAGTCTGTCCAATATGAAGTGTGACGTGAGACTACAATGTGCTGCTATACTAGCCTCACAATGAGCTTTCATACTGTTTATGAGAGTATCAATAAATTAACACCTTCATAAACAGTATGCGAGCTTGTTGTGTGAGACTTGTACAACAGTGCATGGTCGTCACACTCTATATTGACAAACTTTTTCTGAGATAAATGCTTTATCTCTGATTCATTATTTAATATTTTTTTACATTAGCCTGTTTGTTGATTTACAATTATTATTTTTTTTTCCCATAGTATTATGTTATATTCTTTCTTCCTTTGTAATGTACTTCTGTGCCAAATTTTGTAGCAACACAGTGTCAGTAATTCAGCAGTTTTATGTTTATGACCTTAATTTTGGACATGAGTATGCATAGTTATATTTTTAGTTTTTTAATGTACAATAAATTTTTAAATTCTTTATTAAAGTTATTTTTTAGATTATATCAGATTTTGTCAAAATTTAAACTGTATACACTTATGTTGTTAAGCAAATCTCTGCTACTTTTATTTCTATTTTTGGCCATTACCTTTATAATAATTAATAAGCTTATTGGTAAAAACTAATTTATGTCTATTCCTTAACTACTTTTCCTTATTTTTGAGCAATTTTTTTAATGAATGTTGCATTATAATATGTACCAAAGTGGGTCATAATTATCGAAACAATATGCTGTCTTCTTAAATATTGTGCTTAGTAAAATACTTCCAATTGCTAATTTCATTCAAAATAATGTGAAAATTTTGATAAGATAAGTGGCAATTCCATGGGGGGGGGGGTCTGTTTGAAAAAATACGAAGATTAAATTTTAATATCATCCCCCCCCCCCCAGGATAAAAATTCCAATTAGGGAAACTTCCCTTATTCAGTCCCGAATTATTCACAAAAAATTGTATCTTCATATCTGCAAAACTCAGAGTTATACCCATTTAAATAATTCATCAGGTTTTAAGGGACACAAATTGAAATGCATACAATTCAAGAAACAATGTTGCTTTAACAATTCTAGGAATTTTTCAAAGAGGCAACACTATTCTATATGAAGGGTACATTTATTTTCAAACAGGGAATACTTCTAAAAAAAAGGGCACACTTGTACCTTGTTCCACCAAAATATTTTGAACTGCTTTGTTTAGAGTCCCCTAAAATTTGTGATATTTTCCCAGAATCAATTAAATTGCCACAAGACACACGGGAAATGTTAAAAAGGGTCATTGGGGACATTGGAAATGTTTAAAAGAGCCACTGGACCCATAAAAGAAATTAAAAGGGCCACCAGGCACTGCACCCTGATAAAATGGTTTAGCGTTAACACTATATATAATGTGATCTACTGTGAGAGTATCAGAGTTCAACGCTTTTGGACCCAGGATGTTGTTAGGCATGGTTAAGTTTTGGAATAATATAGCCGTTTATAATTTTCAAACAGTTACATTTTTTGACAATCCAATTAAATATTATATTTGGACGGACGTATCTTTTTTCGGTTATATCACTGCAGTTGATGATGTACCTATCTTATACCTCTTTCTTTAATGCTTTCTTGTTGACTCAAGAAAAAGGGCCACTGGGTGGGAATTTTCTAAAAAGGGGACACTATTCTGTAAAAAGGGTACACTTGTACCTTGTTCATCCAAAATATTTTGAACTGGTTTGTTTAGAATATCCTAGAATTTGCATATTTCTCCATGATCTATTTAATTGACACTGAGCCCAAATGAAATTTTTAAAAAGATCACCAGGTGCATAAGAAGGATTTAAAAGAGCCACCAGCAGGGTTGGCATTTTCGCCAGGACAGTGGAAAAAACTGGAAAAAACCAGGGAAAAAATGGAAAAAACCAGCAAATATGGAAAAAACCTATGTCTTTAATGTGTAATAAAATCTGCATGCTAATAAGAATAATAATGATATAAACAATTAAATTTAACAGTGTACTATTTAATATTTTAATTTAATTTGCTAATTAATTAATATTAAATAATTTAAATCTTTAAAAAATAGGTGGGATTCATTCTTACTTAAGAATTTAAGAACAAAATAAAAAATTACCTACCTATTTTTTTTTTCTTAAATCAGGGATATGTTTAAGAAAATTTTAGGTCCTTTAAAGGACCCTTCATAAAATAACTTATTTTAAAATAGGATCCTTTACAAAATTCTTTAACCACAAACAGGACCCTTCATAAAATTTTTTGTCCCTGAAATAGACGTTTCACCTTCAAATTGAACTTTTCACAAATTTAATCATTTAAAGGAATGTAAATATTTAAGTCTTTGGTACTCTTTTATAGCTATTTATCTGATGAAACTAGTTTGTTAAAGATAAAATAAGTAAATTAATTTGAAAATTCTGTATTGAAAAAACTGTTATGGCTTATTAGGAAACTAGATTTTTTTTTTCTGTCTCTTTTACTCTCCAAGAAAAGAACAAACTGTTAAATTATTTAGATTTATTTTCAGTAAGTAGCCTGTTGTCTCTTTATCTTTTTGTATTATATTCCCCCTTCCCCCACCATAGCAGATGCTTGTCATGTATGGCTAAATTTTTTGAAAAATGAAGAGTTAAAACCACATTTTTCAAAACTAAAAAAGATATTTGAACAAGCGATTTTGCCATGTCATCTTGTAGCCTATTTGTTACATCGAAAGTACAGAGATGAACTTCTAAATTATGAACAAAAAGAAAGCTGTAAAGCATGGTTATCTAAAATCAATCCTGATTTTATATCTTATATTATTAATTTTAAGCTCAAAGAAAAACCCTTTCCTAGCTCATATTTTGCAGAAGTGATTAATAGTGTCAGTGTATGTAATTAGTAGAGAAGTATTGAATAAGCTTGTGCAATTTCAAAAAACTTCTGTTCATTAGTAGCACACCTTCAAATATGCTAGCATAAGTAGTGCTGCTATTGAAAGATTGTTTTCAAATTTTTCATTTGTGCAAACTAAAATTCAAAATAAGCTATCAACAGATGCTCTTTCAAAACTTGTTTACTCCTATGCCATACTAAAACAGTAAAAAATTTGAGGAAGATATTGCTGAAAAATTTGAAATTTAATAGTTTTCTGCTTTAAATATAATTTTATATTAAATTAAACTTAGGTTACTATAACTGTTTCTTCGAATTTCTAACATATATAAACTATAAACATAAGTGCTTTACTCAGTCTCAACAGTTCTATTATGTAAATTATTAATAATTGTATAAACATGAATAAAGAAGTTTCTTTTCATTTATATAAAATTGAAATTTATTTCATTTATAATCTTGTTATAAAAGTTAGTATTCTTTCATAAAGTGCATAATTATTCTTATTTAACTTAAAAGTTGAAATAGATTTAGAATAATATTGATTCTTCAATTAAGTATGCAGTTTATTTTTTCTTTTGTGAAATATTTTTTCTCTTTCTGGGGAAAAAAATTAAATGGACAGTCTATTTTTGCCACCTTTTTGGCAAAAACCTATTTTTGCCGGGATGGTTTTTACCAGGTTTTTTCCACCTTCGGCAAAAACTCGCCAACCCTGGCCACTAGGTACATAAAAGAAATACAAAAGGCTGTCAGGTGCTGCACCCTGCTAAAGAAGTTTAGAGTCGACACTATACTTATTATATTTAAGTAAAATTTAAAATTGTCATTAACTTTTTTTTTAATATACATTATGTATCTGATTATTATTTTTTTTTCTTTAGAAGGATGACAAATTTCAGACAAAAACTGAAGAATGTGCCAGCCTCTCGATCACCAAGTGCAGTAGTATTCATTAAAGGCATGCTAATCGCCTATGTTGCTGTCCTGTATTGTTAGCAGTTATTAAGTGAAACATCAGCAGGTGTAATGGAGTTATGAACTGTACTGTTATCGATCGATTACATTTTGAAACTAAATTATCCTCTGCAATATATGTGAAAGCAATGGGACCATTAGGAGTTTTTGTGTTCGACCAGCATAATTATAAACTTTGAATAAAGCCATAATTGTTTTAGCCCTACTAAAATGTAATTTTCAAAAGATAAAATGTGAGACAGTTTGAATGTATCTTATTTAAAGATAATAAAAGTTTTGAACTAATTTGAATAATGGGCTAAAGTTTAAATTTCCGTTGTTGTTATTTTTATACATAACTAATAATAAAAAAAAACTTCAATATTTTTATTAAACTTCTGTGAAAATGTATGTTATTTTATTTTTTATGTTGTATATCTTTAATTTTTTTCTTAATTTTTTACATCTTAATCCATGAAGTATGATCTTTAGGAAGATTTATAATTATATCAGGTTTTGAAAGATCATATATATATATATATATAAAGATTTGTATAATTGTAACATAAAAAAAAAATTCCTTCAGGTTTCAATTCTGGTACTTGTTGGTAAATAGCAGATCTTGTATGATTAAGTAAATGCTTATAATTCGACTTATGAGTGAATATTCACATGTATTAGACAAAAAAATAGAAAACCATCTGATAGACCAAAAATTAAACATAGCATCATGGTGAATTAATTGAAATTATATCAGAAGAATAAGAATAATTTTTATTGCTTGTTACTATCAGCATTAAGAGTAAATTTATTATGTTTTGATTTTGGGTTTACATTTGCTTACCACAAATTAAACAGCTATTCAAATTTTACAATTTATGAATTGAGTAAACTCAAAGTAAACATTAATCCAATTAACTCAATGTTCTGCTTACATTGAATTCTTCAAATCCCGAAGCTTTTTAAGAGTGATTGACTGTGAACATTTTTATTGTTTTTATGGAAGGGGGGAGATAATTTTTTCCTCTGTTGCATGAACTTTGATCTACGAGTTTGCTGTGTACTATACATTTTTTTTACAATTTATTTATTTCTCTAATATTTGTTATTTAAGTTTTTTCTTTTAAAAGAATAAACCTTGATCTTGATATACAAGCTTGCATTATTCAGCTATGTGTTAGAGACATATATCCACCATGTGTTAGAGTTGACACCAGGTAAGCTAGAAGTTGCAACAGGATATGCAAATCTTTTGGATGTACATTTGTCTCTTAAAAAAATATGTTATCAGGGTTGCCACGCCACCTGGAAAACTGGGAAAACACAGGGAATTTTAAAATACCCTCCCAAAACAGGGAAAATCCAGGGAATTTTGAAAAAATCTGGAAAACACAGGGAATTTTTTTTCCCTACTATATCTAAATGTAAATTATTTTTTTTTTCGGCTTTCATTTTCAAAACTGAATACTATCTTATGATACTTTTTAAGATAAAAAAAAAAAAAACAGTGTTGTGTATCAAAGTTATCCTATATTTTATGTGTTCTATATTTTAATGTAAATATTAATTTGAATGCATAAAGTAAGTAGCTTTTCCTCTTTTCTTTTCATTTCTGCAATTTTTGTAATATTATGTTCAAGATAATTGATTTTTAAGTAAGATTCTTTAAAATTTTATATTCTTTAAATTATTAGATACAAAGTTTGTTGATATTTTAACATTCATTTACAAGTATTTCAAAGTATCTTTTAGCAGAATGTTTGAGTATTGCTTTACTGTTTAATGCAAAATGTGGGGTTTAATAATAAGTGTAACAACATTAAAAAGTTTTTTCATTTGCTCATATCATAAGTATTATATTTGTTCAATTAATTGGGTAATGGTAAATTATAACATGTCTAATTAGCATAGATACACGCATATATTTTTGCCCACTCAACATAGAATAAACATTTTGCAGTACAGGGAAAACACAGGGAATTTTTTTTTTCAAAATTAGAGTGGCAACCCTCTATTGTTGGCATTGTTAAATCTGCATTATTCCCAATTCTCTATCATCTGCACTTTCTTTTCAGATTTAAATAAATAAAAATTGCTCTATGAGGTTTGTAAGAAAAAAATAATAAATTAGCAAATCCATATTTAGTGAATTTTCAAAGAAATGGTTAGTTAAGAATTCTAATGCAGTTCATTATTTAAAAGAACAGTTTATATTGAAGCTCGTGATAAAAAACCAATAAATAGATTGTACTAAATGGCATAGCAGATTCTGTGTTTAAGAAATTAAACAATCAGTAAAATTATTCTGTGTAAACTTTTTTTTTTTTTACATTATTAATTCTCTATAAATTATTAATTTCGACAATACATATTGTTAATTTTAATGTTTTATTTGTATGTTATATTTTCCTGCGGTATTTTAAACTTTTATTAATAATTATATTGTGTATAATTTTGCTGTAAATTATTAAATTGTTTTCACAATGCAGTTTAAATTTTTGCAATAATAATCAGATTTAAACAAAAAATTATAAACAAAATTATCTAAAATCCACCAATCTTTCAGCCTCAGTGTTGGCCAATTTGACAGAGACAATACAATATACATTCTTTTTAACTGCATACTGACATCAGGCTTTTCCAGTTTAATCTCAAATTAGTTGTCTGAGCATTTAAAATATTTTATTTTATTGGAGAATAACAGGAATGCATGCGACATTTTGTCCTTTTAAAAGTAATGCCCACCTCAATAAACAAATTGTCTGAAATGGTTAATGTGTAAATATTTTTGGTCATAAAAAACTTCATTGAAAATATATGTGCATCTGCAGAAACTATGTAGAAAATTGTATAAAAGAAAATTTTTTAAAATATGTTCTGAAAAGTGTGCTAGAATGTGTACTAGAAAAAGATCAGTATTCCACAAGCATTCTAAAAAGTGTTTCATAAGCATTCTAAAAAGTGTTCCAGAAAGTGCGCTGAAAAGTGTTCCAAAAAAGGTGACAAAATGTGTTCCAAAAAGTGTTCTCACATGTGTTCTAGAAAGTGCGCTGGAAAGAAATAAGCGTTCCATATGTGTTCTAAAATGTGTTCTGAAAAGTGCGCTAAAAAGTGTTCTAAAAAAGGAGACAAATATGTGTTCTGAAAAGTATTCTCAAATGTGTTCCTTAAGTGTTCTGAGAAGTATTCTAAAAACTGTTCCAAAAAAGTGTTCTAAAAAAGGAGACAAAATAAGTGTTCTAAAAAGTGTTCTGAAAAGTGTTTTAAGATTTGCAGTGTAATATTGGTAATTTATCATGTATCACTATGTAAAATATGTTGTACATGAATATGTTGAATTGAGAATGAATAACGTAATACACTGAGTTTCATAATGATATGAACACTTAGTAATTTTGTGATATCTTGGCAAAAAATAATAAATAATTCTCAGAAAATTCCTTTTTCAAGACAAATACAGTAATTTTATGTAATACATAGCTATATAGAAATATCGATTTTAAATTCATTGAAAATATGAATTATGTAAAAAATTAGTGTTGCAAAATGATATGAACAGGCATCGAAATTACCGCTGAACAAGCATAGAAATTGTACAGGAATACTGAGTTCCACTCTAAAAAGAAGAAACTGAAATATGCAAATTATTTTAGCATACTGAAAATACTTCGAAGACAATTTTTAATTTTGACCACAAAAGTGAGTCCTAGAAATGCGGTTGGTAAAAACGCTTTAAGTGTTTTTCTAATATTGATTGTAATTCAGCTTGTTTTCTAACATTTTATGCTTGGAAAACAGGGTGTTCATATCATTTTGAAACTCAGTGTATGCACCCATAATTCTGGTTATAAAAATCTTATAAATACGCTATTGAGATTCCACAGAAACATTGTTTTAGCAGATCAATGACAGCACAATAAACTTTCCTTTTATAATTGTTCTTTAATTACAGAAAATATATTGTTTTTCGAAGTTTCTGAAAATAACTCTTTTCGAAATCATTATAGACCGGGAGGCGGCAGAACAGACAATCACCTCATCGAGTTCACGGATAAAAAAAAAAATAAAAAAAAAAAAAAAAAAAAAACTAGGATTAGTTAAATATGAACGCAGTTATTGCATATTAAAACGCAATAGTTCTGCCAAGTCATATCTTGGTGGAAAACATCTAAAAGCCGATTTTAACAGCATATTCGTAGGTTTATCATTATGCTTTCCTGCACCTAAAAGTGTGAAAGTATGGAGGATTGGGAACAGGAAAACATAAATTTAAACCTATGAGTCGACCGTTAAAATCGGGTTTTTAGGTGTTTTGCACCAAGATATGACTTGGCAGAACTATTGCGTTTTAATATGCCCATCGAGAGTTAACTATTCCTAGAATTTCTTACATAAACTCGATGGGATGATTGTCTGTGCTTCCGCCTCTTGGTCTATTAGTAACTCGGAAAAAAAAAATATTTTTTCCTAAATAAAAAAAATAAAAAAAAAAAAAAAAAAAAAAAAAAAGAGTTTCTTTTCCATCACTGTGTATGTAACACATTCGTAAGGTAAACTTGTGTAACTTAATTTTGATAAAAAAAAATAAATTTACATACAAAAAAAATCGCATTATCATTTTTAATATTTCGAATTAAAAATATCCTCCGGAATGAGTGACTAGTATACGTGCCCCTTGAGGTGCTTAGTCTTACCACCAGTTATTTTTTACTGTAAAGTTTACCTTATTTAATCAGTCTTCTCTCAATTCCAGTATGGATAATTCTTTGTTTAAAAAAAACCGGTGGTAAAAGATTAAAAATTAACAAGTGACAAAATTCATGCGTTAAGCATAGATTATGAAGCACTTTCCAACGCTTCATGAAATCTTTAACAAAACTTCGTTATTGAGGTAAATAAGGATATAAAGCCAAATATAGCCAAATATGTATTCCAGCCCTGTATTTGATCTGTTAGCTAATATACATACTATATAATGGGAAAATTTAGTTTAGCAAAAAATTTTAGTAGCTTGAAATTTCTCTTTCAGCAATTTATACTAATAGATGGAAAAATACTTGAATACTTTGTTCAACCTTGTAGTTTGTCTGGCATCTTTATTACACATCAGTGATAAGATAAAATTTATTTTAAACTATAACACTCTTAAAACAACTGAAATCTCTTTCTCATAAATTATCATTCATAGGCTCCATGTACCCAATTCTTTGCATGGCCCTGTAAATCATTTTATCTATATTCTGCAAACATTTTTTAGTAAATTTAATGCAGTTTAGCGTAAAAATACTTAATTTATTTAAGAATCACTTGTTAGTAATTTATGCTCATATTCAGTAACATTGGCAAGCTCTTTTGGGTAGCCCTGTATATTAACTATAGCATTTATACACATCATATAATATGCATAAATTTAGTGAAACTTATACGCGCATATCATAATTAAAATGCATTTCATCCATCCATCAGCTATCATCGGATACATATACAGTACTTCGGAAAGAATGTACTATTTGAAGCCTTTTGTATGCCCCTGTAAATACTATGTACTTTATATTAGGGAAGGCAGTATCGTATAATTTATACTAAGTTTCATTGACATACATCAATTTTATTATACATGAAACAGTTTAATATATTTAAAATATGTCACACACAATTTCGCGTTTTACCATTATCTAACGGAATTCTTTTTGTGGCTCTGTAAATGAATAATAGTTACATTTTCACTTTACATTTTATAGAATGCATATTTTAATGCACCTTGTAAAAGCATATAAATTTTAATATGTTTGACAGGGTATAACAACTTTGAAACGATTTTTCCCCATAGGCCGTAATGTAATGGGAAACTTTTGATTGTTCCTGTAGATAAACTAATCATGGTAGAAACTTCATTTTTAATAGGGTTCGTGATAGGGTAAATTTCAATAACGTCCTAAAATTTCATGGCAGTCCAAGTATATTTACGAGAGTTAGAGCTCGGCCAGACAAACCGAATGCATAAGCACTTTTCAACTTTGTTGGAAAGTGCTAAAAAAAGGCTTTCGTCGCGATGGGTTAAAAATAGCAGTAAAAGTAATAGTTACTTAAGTAATAGTAATTGATACTTCACTAATTTTTACCGTATTAAACAAAAGAAATATAGGTACAAACCTGTATTTATGGATAATGAAATTCCTGTGCTGTAAATATTTTTAGACAAAATTTTCACTTAACTAATGTTCAACATCGGTATTTGCTTATGAACTGCAAGTAATAATGCAATTATTATTTTCAGTTTTGTACCATAAATGTACATTTAATTATTTATTGTGAATACGCATCACATAAAGCAAGTGTGAAATTAAAAATTCATAAATTTTTCAAAAAGAAAACCTATAAATACACAGAATGATTAGTACTTTTTTAATATCGCCGGTAAGAATTATCGCAAATATTCAATTTGACAGAAAAAATATATATATCTTGAAAAAATATAGATACAGACTTTCATTTCTGGATAATGACATTCCTCTGCTGTAACATTTTTTTCGACAAAATTTTTAATTAACTAATGTTCCGCATCGATATTTGTTTATGGACTGCAAGTAATAAATTGTGCAATTATTCTTTTCAGTTTTGTACCATAATGGATATTTAATTATTATTGTGAATACGTACCAAATAAAACAAGAGTGGAAATTAAAAATTAATAAATTTTTGAAAAGGAAAATCTATAAATGCACAGAATAATGATTAGTACTCTTTTAATATCGCAGGTAAGAATTACCACAAATCTCCAATTTGACAGAAAGAAATATTTGTATAAATACAGAAAAACAACCGTCTGTTTCTATAACTGTTTTTTTAATAACAGAAACAATGATAGTCTCATAAAAATTTATTATAGAAACTTTAAAAATAAGAGAGAATCCAAAAAAGTTGAAGAAACTTCCAATTTAAACATTCAAAACACATATTTTCGGAACAATAACATTTAGCAATTGCTAACCAAAACTTTCTGAAAAAATTACTATTTAATTTATTGTGCCCGCAGGATCTGTATGTATGTAACACACACACTAACTCTTGACAGAAATATATGATTTTCTTCAAATTTTATAAATAGATTCAATCTGATAACGCAATTCCCTGGTTCATTTTGAGGGTTCATTTGTAAGTATAAAGGAGGTGAACGGGGGAGGAAGTCTAATAATCTTTCATTATAAAAATGTGCTTTTTATGCAGAATTAACAGATTTGTTTGAAATTTGGTGTCATGATTTAATCTGATAAGTCGCTTCTCTGATTAGACTTGGAGGTTCATTGGTTACGTATAAAAGAGGGAACGGCGAGGGGCTAAAAACTCCACCATAATTTAGATAAATAGGTATTTCATGTAGAACTATCCGATTAGCATTAAATTATGTATAGTGGCTTATTCGGATAAGACACTAACCTAATTAGATTTGGAAATTCATTGGCTAAGTATAAAGTAGGTAAACCGGTGGGCTAATGCCCCTACCTTAATTTATTTTCAACTTTTCTGAAAAAGAGCAGTTTGTAATGTATGAATTGACATAGATAAGAATATAATATAGAGTTAGTATGAATAGCCTGTGAGATTAGTCATATGAGTTTAACTGGACAGTTTTCATTTTGTTTTATAAGAAATTACTTTTACAAGCATTATTTTTTATGGACAAGAAGCTTTCCAGTTTCTCAAAATCTCTTTGAATTACGCGGTGACGATTATCTGAATCCGATAACCGATTTAAAAATAAATCATACATTTCTCTTAAAAAGATCTTTAAGATTTATAACTAATTTTATGATATTTTTGCCTTTTTATTTTTTTTTATTTTATGTAGAGCATTTTTAAGAATAAGAATGTCTAAATTTTGCGCATTAAATGTTCTAAAAATTCCTTTCTTCACATCACTTTTTTTCACTTAAATAATCTATATTAAGCTTCAGATATTTAATGAATTTTATCGGAATAGATTTAAAAATAAATACAACATTTATCTCAGTAGGCTCTTTTTTTTATGATATTTTTGCTTTTAGTTTTCAACTTTTAAATTGTCTTAGTTACGGAAGTTAATGCTCCGAAATTCTTTTTATTTCTATATATATATTTAATTATACAATTTATATTAATCTTCAGCTATTATAAGTAAAAAATTTTTAATTTCAAGATGATTTATGGAAAAATTATTAATAAATGTATCAATCATAGTTCATTAAAAATTCATATAGACATATTTTTTAAACTTAAAAAAAAAAAAAAAACTTTTTCAATATGAATCATTTGAATGATGCACTATATCATATTTGCTAACTTGCAACTTAACTACTGTAAAATGTCTGTTAATTAGATCTATCTTGAAATTGTTTCAAACCAGAAGTTTTATCACTTGTTCTCCTTGGCTTCTGAGGTCGTCATATTTAATTTTATGTTGCCACGAGGAATTTATTTCTTTAAAATATTTTTGGTTCAAAATATCTTTAAGGTAAGGTATTATATATAGAAAAAGAAATAGACAAATAAGTCACATTGGAATAATAATAAAAGAAATATGTAAGTTATATATATTAACTACAGTGTATATTATAAATTAAGAAGAAAAAATAGCACATAATTTGTGATTATTATGAATTGTAATGAGTGATTAGTTTCGAATATCTAAGGTTTAATATATTAATTAGAAATATGTTATCATAAATTTTTGTATAAAAAAAGTATGGTTTATTTATTTTATATGAAAAAGTAAATAAGATAAATTATCCTATTGATAGCAAAAATTTTTACCGAAAATAAAAAAGTCACATTTTGACTTTTTTTTTTAATTTCAGATTTATATATGCTGTATACAATAGCGTTAACAAATTATAACACACAATTAGTTAATTACATTAGCTTTCGGGAAGACCAATTTAAGGTTCAAGGATATGCGAAAATTTAGAAAAATCATGAATAATCATAGGTTTACTAATTCCTTTTCATTTAAAAATATTTTCAAAATATTTAAAATCGAATCCATACCTCTTTTTTACGTTACATAATGTTCATCTAAAAATAATTGCAAATCTAAAAGAAAATTATATCGGAAAACATATGGGAAATTGCACGTCAAGCGTAGTAAATGTAGTGCGTTCGTACTATAATGAAGTTTTACAAACATTGAGATCTTGGTGTACTAGTATACAGTACTCAGATGTAGTATAGTAGTTGAAAACACTTTTGTGTCCCTATAATATCATCTGTTTTACATTATACAACTAATAACGAACATACGAAGTTTATTCAAAACTAGTTGGATGTGTCAATCCCAAAACTTTCTTCTATCCGATAAGTACATTTTAATATTAGAAAAAAAAAATGACCCCAAAGTTACCCGCTATCGAATTTCCCCGAACATTTGACCTAGCCTAATGAGATTCTGATATTCGAAAAGCCTAAAACGCAAAATTTAATTAATATTATGAGAAAATGAGCTTAGTAGTGCCTCATGTTGGATAATTTATACTAAAACCTAATAAGCATCTATTTATGTCAAGACCTAACAGAATTTGGAATTTGATGGAATTTCGTCCATTAGTTCTTGAGATATAGTTATAACAAAAAATTTACAAAACGTAGCACAGCAACACCATATCTTGGACAATTTAAGCCAAAACGTAAAAAAGCGTCTAATTATGTTATGGTGTAAAAGAATATGAAGTTTGATGAATTTCTGTGCATTAGTTCTTGAGATATAGCTAATTTAAAAAAAACCGTGTAAAATATAGCACAGCAGCACCATCAGTTGAAGGATTTATAACAAAACGTAATCATCGTGTAATTATGTTATATTTCACTTTGTAACAAAATCTGAAGTTTGATGAAATTCTGTGTGTTGGTTGTTGAGATATAGCTATCGGAAAAATCGTACAAAATGCAGCATAGCTGCACCACCTGTTATAAGGTTAATACCAAAATGTAATCAGCGTCTAATTATGTTATATATTCTAGTGTAATAGAATCTAAAATTTGATGAAGTTCTCTGCATTAGTTCTTGAGATATAGCTATCGCAAAAATCGTGCAAACTGTAGCATAGAAGTGCCACCTATAGGGCAGTTCACACCAAAACTTTATCAGCGGCTATGCATCTCAAGATGTCGCGGAATCTAAAGTTTGGTGAAATTCTGTGCATTAGTTCTTGAGATACAGCTATCATGAAAATCATGAAAAACGTGGCATAGCAGCGCCACCTGCTGGCCAATTTACACCAAAACTTAATCAGCATCTATGTATATCAAAAGGTCACAGAATCTGAAGTTTGGTGAAATTCTGTGCATTAGTTCTTGAGATATAGCAATCTTGAAAATCATGAAAAACATAGTATAGCAGCGCCACCTGCTGGCCAATTTTCACCAGAAACCAATAGGCACTAATTCATATCAATGTCTAACTGAATATAAAATTTTATTAAATTTCGAGCATTAGTTCTTGAGATAGAGTGCCCACAAATTTTTTGTCACATACAGACAGACGGACAGACTCACAGACAGACATTTTCTAAAAATAGTCAAAACGTGTTCAGGACCTTCTAAAACATATAAATCCGTTGAAAACCGGAAGTCGAAAATTTTCATGAATCCAATACTTTCTTCTTGTGAAGATAGAAGAAAGTAAAAAGTGAAAAAAGAAAAGAAAAGAAAAAAATGAGTATAGCTTAAATGGTTTCCAAGCACGAGGCTGTCATACAGACAGAGAAGCGAGACTAAAAATTTCGTGAGATGAACGGAAATCTTATTTTTAAAAAATCTGGAAGTTATGTCCCTTTTATCGTGTTTTAAGAGTGTTTTTAAATCAAAAAAGACAATTTTGTGACATAAGTTTTAATTTATTTTTACTGAGAAATGCATCAAACTAGCGGATGTTTATTTTCAGAAACTATCTAATTGCACTCATTCCCCCCCCCCCTTTTTTTTTTTTTTTTTTTTTTTGCAAAACCCCATAGATTTTTTAGAACAAGCTATCAAAGTTCGCGTTTTGAATTGCATTTCCCGACGAAAACGGAAAAACCAGACGAGGAAATGCAGAAAAAGGGGTGATCACGTGATCGAAAATTCTTAAAACTCAATAGGTAGTTTATTGGTCAAAAAAAGGAAAACTAAGTTAGATTCCAAATCGCTTCCATGGTTAGGTTTTGCAATTTCATATCTTTCCGTTGAAAAATGAATTTGTAAATGTGTCAAAACGTTTTGCGCTTGTTGAGCGGAGCAGTTGAGAACATCCTTAAAAGGTTTTTTTTTTTTCAAATGTCTTTGAATATTTCCCTATACCATTTTTCGGAGGATAAAGAAAGTGAATAAATAAAAACATATTTCAAATATTTTTTTCGAAATTCTGATAAATAAAAGAGGTCTAGTGATATTTTGATATCTAATGGATTTGTACTTCACGAAATCGAAGTTTGCGTAAAAACAAAATCGCAAACGGAAATTTTTTTCAACTTTTTCCCTGTTATTGTGAAAAGTACAAGTTGTTTCTTTCCTGCAGTATAAGGAAACGCCTGCAGCAAATCGTTTTCTACCGGAAACGGAAACTTTCTGAAAGTTAAAAATTTGCTGGAAAGTATTATGTAATAGCTCTGTATTTATTCGTTTTTATGTTATGTTGTATATTTTAGAAAAACAGAAAGAATAGTTTATAATTTGCTGGAAAATATTACGTAATAGCTATGTATTTATTCGTTTTTATGTTATGTTGTATATTTTAGAAAAACAGACAGAATAGTTTATAACTAGCTGGAAAGTATTATGTAATAGCTCTGTATTTATTCGTTTTTATGTTATGTTGTATATTTTAGAAAAACAGAAAGAATATTTTAGAAAAATAAACCACATGCATAATTTTGAAACAGTAAAATTAATATAGATTAACAGTTATTGATTGACAAATAAATATGTAAAATGCTAACTTCATCTTAAAAAACATAAAATTACATTATGCGTAAATTGCGTAAAAAGATGACAAAAAATGTTTTAAAAAGTGTTAAATTCTGCGTATGTAAACTATAAACATTAAAATTAAAACTGTATGTTACTTAACTGTATGTGTATTACAATGCTATATATAGCATTATACTTAAAATATTAAAAATGTAAAAGTTATTATCTTTGACGACGGCTGTGATTACAGTTGAAAGTACTAAAGATTAAAGTAATTTAACACCTTTTTAAATATTTTTTGTCATATTTTAAAGTAATTTACACATAGTGTAATTTTAAGTTTAGTTATTGATTATTTAAAAAATACACACAATTCAAATTAGTACTTGTACTTTGAGAATATGCATTTATTCAGAAATTTTTCTTTCAACTTTTTCGGGTACAACTGATTTTAATTTTAAACTTACGAAAAATATTTTAATAAAATTTTTCTTTTACAATGAATTCTTAAATTAAGGAATTCTAAAATAATAATAATAATAATAATAATTTCTCAATTCCTGTGTCAGGTCTCATAAATTTACCATTGTGCTTTTCTTTACCCAAAAGTATAAAAACATAGAGGCTTGAGAGCTGGGAAACATAATGGTATACCTATGAGTCGTTTACCGTTAAAATCAGGTTTTTGATGAGTTTTCACCAAAATAGGACGCGACAGACCGATTGCGTTTCTATATGCGAATCAAGATATGACTAATCCTAGATTTTCATCAGTGAACTTGATGAGATAATTGCCTGAGCTGCCACCTATCGGTCTATAATGGTTAAAGTAAAACAAGTGGGTAAGTGTGATCGGAGTAGGAAGATCTCTTTCAAAACACATTTTTTCATTAAATTATTAAATAAAAAACGGTTTTTCAACGCTATTTTGAAATTTCTTCGCAAATCGCGCCAACCAGGACAGAATATTAACAGAATCTTCCCCTAAATGTTGCCTTGATCGCTTAGATTTGTTGATTTCACTATTAGAATCTGCAGGTTTAGTGAAGCTACGCTAGTAGATAAAATTATGAATAAAAGTAAAATATTGCAAAGCTTAGCATAAATTTAAGGGAGACCAAACTGGTCACTAAAGGCGGCTCTTAATTTAAGAGAGACCAAACTGGTAACCAAAGGCGACTCTTAATTTAAATGAATGACAATTTAATAAATTTAAAAATATTTCATTTCGCGTGTCAAAATAGATGATAAATATGATTTAATATGATGAAATAAAAACAAATACCCATATTTTTACGGGATCTATTTAATCCATTAATTTATGTTACATACATAATAATTTTATTTAAACTTGCGTGCAACAATTAGAAGAAATGTCATTTCGATTTTGAAATTTGCGCTACTGCAAATTTTTAAGCTTCTAAATATCGCACATTTTCAATTTTTACACCATAATATAGGAAAAATAATCTACTTTTAAATGCATTTGTTTAAAAGCTGTATCTCAATTTATTTTTGAGACATTAACTTTTTTTGTAGTTTGTAATACCAATTTTGTAATTGTGGCAACAAAAGTACTCCATCTCTTTTTAAAGTAAAGGGTAAAAAATGAAATAATTTTCATATATATTTAAACTTGTGTGGCAATAATCAGAAGAGAAAAAACAACAACCAAATGAACTGATGGATTTAAAAAATAATATTTAAATAAAAATAATAGTCTTTTTCAAAATTTTATGATTTGTTGTGTGACAAGAGGTATTCAGCTGTAAGTACACAAAATTTGAACTATCTGGCATATATAGTTTTTGTATACAGACTTTGTGACAGACAGAGGACAGAGACGAATAGAGTTTCGGCAGATGAACGAAACCTTAAAAACGGATATACTAAAGGATTCAGTCAGGTTGAAAATATTTTTTAAGCCCATAAAACGAAAATCAATTTTTTGAAAAAAAAATCACTCATGTCTCTCTTTAAGAATGATAATATTAAAACATCTCTCTTTTCGTAATTTACACTTAAATAATTTCATTAAACCTGACAAGCTCGTGTTAATATGCTCACTAAGCTCCTGGTTTCACTGCAGTACAAGCAATGTCTAAAGTAATATAATTCTACTGATTAATGGATCTTGAATACATTTAATTATGATTAACGTTCTCAAGGATTTATTCATTTTCGTAATTAAGTTTTTTATCTAACGTTGAAAGAATATTTTTTTTTAACATTTAAAAAATATGCAGGAAAAAAATTACAATTTTGCCCTTTTGCAAAATTGCTATCGGGTTAAACTTCATTTAAGATTTCCCTTTTTATGAGGATAATAATAATAATAATAACAATAAAATTCTTTTTTGGTATGAAAGTTGTCAGGGGGGGGGGGGAGGAATAGGAACTTAGCTTTAGTAAACAAGAGCACCTAATAAAAGGAACTTCAAACTAAATAACTTCCGTAAAAGCATACTTTTTTATATGGAGAGCATTTTTCGTTTTTTTTTTCTATTCCTTTTTCAAGATATATATAGCATATGTTAGCAGTTAAACGACATGAAAGCTTCGCGCATAAATCTTAAAAACTATTTTAATTTCATTTAATAGGTGACACTTTTTATCAGAAAATGTTAATTTCCTTTTATTTATGTAACTTGATAGAAGCAAGTATTTAATGGTAGTTGCTTTCAAAATGCAATTGCTCAAAGTGATTTTTTTTTCTTTCTTTTTTTTTTTTTTAATATGACAAAATTTTTATTTCAAATTACGTATAAGAGGATAAATTAATGGGATGTCTTTACTTCCGAAATATCGAAAAAAATTAAAACTGAAATTAAGAAAACACCATTTGAAAATAATTTTCAGCTTTAACATTTTTTTAGATAAATAAATGAATATATATATACTTTGTGTAATGTATGAAAATTAGTTTAATATATATATAGTTATATAGTACATAATATATTTATTTTATTTAACAAAAAATGTATACATATATTTATTACAAATTTAAATTATTTTAACCAAAATTTACCTATTAACTTACACTATATTAATTTCTTTTTAACAATATTCCGTACTTACTTCAACTTATTAAAATAAAATCCTGTTATTAGATCTAGTCTATTAATCTTTACAGAAACGATATAAATTCTTAATTCCCCTTAAAAAAAACATCTATTCCAATATGCGTAATTTTAAACAATGGCTCTAAATTAAAAATATTCTTACTTAAACTTTATTTCTTAAAATTCCAAATAAAACTCATTTTTACCCTGCTTTTATCAATCTTTTTAAATTTATTCCAAAACCATACTTTTCAAAAATATCATTCTTTTTATTTTTTTCTTCGCTTTTGATATTTATTGCGTATTAATAAATTCATTTTTTTGTGTGTAAAATTATCGTCTGTGTAATCTTTTTGAATTTTGATTACTTTCGATTATAAATTAGTTACATAATAGTCTTTTAAAATAAAATTATCGTTTGCAGAAGATTCGAGACTGCTATTTTTAACCTCGGCGCTAGACACTAAATTCTGTTTTCATAAAAGAATTGTGATTAGAGATTATGGAAAGTTCTAGAAACTTTTTTTTTTACTTAAGTGAGGAGGCCCAGAGATGGATGGAATCTTTTATTTGATATTTCGGGTTTGAACGCTTTAAAAGCTAGGACAAATTTTTATTTTTATGGAATGTTGCTTTGGAATTGGAGAGCATTTGCCCTCTGTATTTGATTGCATTTAAGTAAATCTTTTGGAGCTGTGAAATGTTTAATTTCGTGAATCCTCTACATTTATTTACTTAATTTTTATCTCGCCCCGACTCCTGTGATATAAAATGAGGAAACTTGCAGATAATATTACTGAATCCCTATCTCAAAATGTCACATATATGTATCTAGTATTTTAGCAAATCTGGCGTGCAAGCATTCAGTTGAATGTATTGTAACTCCTTTCAGTCATACGTGAACTCCTTTTTAATTCGATGAATAACCTATACCTTTATAGCTTTGGCATAGTCGTATGGTGAACTCAAATAGATAGATTAATTAAATAAGGGATTTTTCTATAACAAATAATGAGCCATCTTATACTTCATAACATTAATAGCAACGACATCATCTCAAACAGCTTCCACCATTCCTTACAAAGTTAAAATCTTTGATGTTAAGAAATCATAGTTAATTTAGGAGAAATAAGAATGAGAAAGCCTTATGGTCATTACAAAACTACTAGACGAGCATTGATATTAGCAAATGGAAAAATCGAACAAATATGGTTCTTCACTCAATTGCATCTACTTTTTGTGGGATCTCGAATTAACACAAATCTTAACGTCGCGCACGTTCTGGCCAAAGAGGAAAAATAAAGGCACTTATGAAGCCCAGTACGTGTCCAATGAGAGTAATTGCGTAAAGAATTCTGTCAGTTGGAAAGGTAATAATATTGGGAGTGAAAAATATCTCAGCGCGCGAAAGATTTCGGAATATAATAATTAAAAGAAAAAGAAAAGAAATGGCTATTTTAAGAACATTTGAATTTCCACTAAATAATAGAAATGGTCAAAATTGATGATACAATTTAGGAATAAACTAAAAGCTGCAAATTTAAGGAAACCGTGTAAGATAATTATTTTAAGGATAATTTAATAGGATTAATCATAGACATTATTAAAAACTAGAAAATTACAGGGTTTTCACGCCTCAAGGACTTTCAAGCCCCTTTTATCAGAATTTTTTGTAAAGTAATATTTGCCTTATTTAATGAAAAAAATATATATTCAGATATAGCGACCAAAACTTTACGAAACTGAACCACTATTGTAATGCAATGCCCAGTAGAAGTACAAAAGCAGTGTTGAAAGCAGATAATTTAATAACAATTAAACATACATATAACACGAGATTCGCGACTAGTTTGCATTGAATGGCTATCTCAGCACGCTTACCGTGCCTTGAAAAGTTAATTAAAAACCTATATGGAAAAACGTGTCGCGACAAAGAAAATGTCACAATTTGCGACCTCCTTCTGAAGCGTGCTTAGCACAATGCTATGTTTAAACTTTGAACAATGATTTTGTTTTATGGCATTTTATGGTAGACTCTTAGTACAGACAGTTAAACCCAATACTGTGTTCTGTAGTATTTTACAAAATATTATTCTTTTAACATTTATTTTTATAAATGATGCAGTTAATAATTCATATATTTATTATACGGAACTCCCTGAGAGCGAGTAATACTCGCATTTGACCGTTTATTTAAATATTTTCAAACAATTTAGCAACCGATTCTAGGGAGGAAATCACCAAGAAATTGCTACAGATTGTAAGTGATAAATATTGCGGCAACCTAATCAAGATTTAGTAGCGTTCAGTTCCCATCTCTACACAGTTAAATATCGTGAGAAATTTCCTCTGCTTTTAAAGACTATCCATTTTCTGACCAATGAGTATGCTCAATAGTTTTTACTGCTACGTTCTCATTGGCCAGAAAATATGTAGTCTTTAAAAACAGAGGAAATTTCTCACGATATTTTTAACAGTGCAGTTTCTAAACAGAAAATCAGAGTTTGAATCCAATCGATTTCTTTTTGTTAGAAATTTATAACAAGTTAGCTTTTTATAAACTCTTTATATATATACTAGAAGACAGCCCGTCAAAATGACGTGTTTGCATTTTTAAAAGTATGATAAAAAAAATTATAACTGTGGTCAATCAGCTACTTTAGGCTTAAACAATTTTTAAAAATACTGCGATTAAACATGCGGAAAAAAATCTATATAAAAAAAAGGAAATTTTAACAGAAATTTGCATTTAAAACTATAACAAAACTGTCTGGTGGATGGGGGGGGGGGGGGGGGGGTTGGAATGAACAAATCGTAAATACATAAATTTTAAAAGAATAAAGTAACGCAAAAAATCAATTATAAAAGATTATATTGTGAAACTACAGCCAAAAAATATATAAAAATACTGAGAGAAAATAATAAAAATAGCTAAAATGTATAAAAAAAATTCCTATTTTGGACTATTTTTTAGCTAATACTTAAAAAAAAAACACTCTATAAGATCGGAAACAAATGTAAACAATAAAGAGTAAACAGCGCGTGTTCGAGAGACACACGCGCTGCGCGCGCGAGCTCAGGGATTTTGGCTTCCGAGTACTAAATCCGCTGTAATATTCACTCCATGTACCTGTCTCCTGAACACGCGCGCTCAGCGCGCATAGCTCCCGAACGCACCCAATCATTCCTGAGTCGTGATGTTACAATGGAGTCATTCTAAAGATTCATTCACGGAATTTGTCATTCTTAAATGGCAACAGTTTTAACTTGTTTACATTGTTTGTTCTTTTTCGTAATTGCTGGTTGTTTTATTTAGAACTTAAACATTATAATTAAATAGTTTTTGTAGGTTTTAAAGAAAATGCGTAATGAATAAATCTTTTACATGTATATTTTCATAAGTTGAACAATTAGAATATTTGTGAACTGCACGGAATAGTTAAGCCTAACGTGGACGCAATTGCAATAAGTTTCTTTTTCTCGTGGATGGGCTGACCCCGGAATCGTCATACACGGAGGGGTTTTATATATATAATTGTTGCAGCGTATATAGCACAGCCATTGAATATATCAGCCTTTTCACTTCTATGGGAAAAATTTAGCGAGTGACCGTAGCGCCCTCCAGCAGCCGGTATTCCAAAACTTGGCATTTGATGCTCAGCTTTTGAAGAATAAACTTCCATTTGTTCTTTCGCTCAAAGATGAAAACAGGTACTATTCTGTTTTAAACTTTATTTCGTTTTTAACAAAACTTTTTTCTTATTTAGGCTAGATCTAAAATTGTGTTTCATGTGTGTAGAATGAATAAAATAATAATATTTTTTTTAGTGTCTGTATAAAATGAATAGAATTTTCTTTTGTTTTTTGAAACTATATTATGAATTATATTTAATGTTGGAGAACAAACGATACCACATTTTAATGTTAATAAAAAGAAATTATTTATTCATTTACCTGTTGTTTAGTATTATATATTTTTTCTTTTTAAGATTTTGTTCTTAATTATTATTATTTTGGTAGCTATTTAAATCTTCATTTCTTACGCCAGTCTTGTATGATTACTTTCTAGTTTGTACGATTTAGAACCATATCTAAATATTCTATTCCAATATTAATATTATTACATATTCTAATCAAACAGAATTATTTAAAATAAATTTAGCAATTTGGATGCAATTTAAATAAAGTATTTTCGGGATGGGACGAATAGTGATTTAGCCGAATACTCAATATTCGGCGGCCGAATACCAACTTTTTTTCCAATAAAGAAAATAAATTTTGATTATGTATAATTTAAAAAATAGGAGCTCATTAATAATTATTACTCTTAAATGTTCTTATAAATGTATTTTTAAATTTGAAAACCTTATTTTAACACAAAAAAATTATGAAATTACATTGTATTCTTTTATCTTAATGTACATCAAATTGATTTTCAATTTTTTCCCCCTTTTTTTATGTGAAATGTAAGCATCCACCTATCTACTTTTAAAAACCAATATTCTTGTTGAATGAAATGCATTTGTCTTAATTCTTAATCCTTAACTCTTGGCATCACAGACACCCTGCTGTTTTTATTTTTCACAACTTAACTTTTAATTTTCAGTTAAATTATTGTTGTTATAGTTTAATTTTGATTCGTCTGATAGCTTAGTAGTATCGCTAAACATTTTTGAATGATTGTTTTTATTACAATAATAGGTCTTAACATAAAGTTTAGCACAAAAATAGTAACTTATAAGTCAGTCAGCCCTTTATTCATTCTATGATCAAGTGGTCTCTGATACTGCTCACATTTATGGAACAATTTTTGTCACAGCAGTTACAAGTTTAACTGCTAGTTTCAATCTCACATTCTTCTTTTTTTTTTTCGTTTTTTCCATGGTTCAATTTATAATTTTCAGTTTAACTATAAATACTAGTGAAAGTTACTCATACTTTTTCATAACTCATTTGTTTTAGGAGAAACAAGATAAAATTACACACTGTGTATCTTTGTACCATCACTGCATACTTTTACCCCAACCAACGGAACAAAGATATGCTCAGGGTTGGGGAATTTTTCAAAAATCTTACCAGCCATGGATTTATTTCACCAGCCTGCAAGATACAACACGCATGCAGTTGAAAATAGTTTTGACAAAATCGCACATGAAATTACTATTACTACTCAATACATTTTCGTAATTCTTTTTTCCCTATAAAATTAAGAAATATATGCAACAGAGGTAAGCTTAATATAAGATAGAACTTTAGTATCATATTTACACTGTAATAATTTGGAAAGTTAAAATATCTAGATTAAAAAAGTGTCTCTGATAATGTTTCTATTGCCTACAGTTTTTTCAAAAATTAAAAATGCACTCGCCTTGCCAGAAAATCCACTCGCCACTGGCGAGCAAAATGATGTATTTCCCTATCCCTGGATATGCTGAACAATGCTTTTTGAAAATTACAATTTGACTGAACACTGGTTGATGGTGACACGTGCCTAATGTTGGAGTATATTTTAATCATTAATCACATAAGTTTAGACCAAATATGTTGTTAAAAATCAAAATTTATGGGAAGTGTGCATCTTTACCCCCACCTTATTCTTTTATAGATAATACTTATTTTTTGTTACATGTATGCTCTGAATATTCGTTTATTATTTTGCATGAAGATTAAAGATACTTTTTTTATACTACACGGCGAATCTATTTTGCTGATACATTTTTCATTTGACAAATGTTTTTTATTTTAAATTAGCCAAATTACTAATGTTTGTCAAATGTTAGTCAGAACACTGCTTGACCCTGACCAAAAATGATCCATTAATCGAATTTTATAGGACATCAGAATTCATACTCAACAGGGAATTATGGGATTCCTGGGAAAATCGGGGGATAGATTTTTGGTTCTAAAAATTAGGGGATTTCTCAAGGGATAATACAAAAAAATTCCCAAACCTGGGAAAACCTGGCTAAATGACTAGCTACTTTGGGAAATTGAGGGCAATTGCTACTGTCTATATGCTTCATGATTTGAGATCTGTCGGCATCCGTTCAGTCACTCGATACACCTTCTAACGTTGTAAGTTTTGACCTAAGTTCAAGAGGAATTTAAGTAAAATGAAGCAAGTTTTTAAGTTGGTATGGCATTTGTAGTCTTAATATTGTTCATATAATGTTTTTGAAAGAGGTATTAAAATTATAAAGTGGAAATTAAATTCTTGCAGCAAGCTACAAAGTTTTTAAGGATAGCCCAGCAAGGCATACAGACTTCATCCTTGTTTTATACAAATCAATGTTTCTCTTTTAAAGTTTTGTTGGTTTTGTTCATATAGGTAATATGTAAACTTTATTTTTGAGATTATCTTGCTTTCATTTTAATTTGAGAAGGTGGGATGTCATGATACTAGTTTAAAACATGCCATTAATTGCTGACATGGAAAAATTGTATATCCTGGGGATTACACATCATAATTGTACATTAGGGGATTCTCAGGGGATTTTTTCTTCGAAAATGAGTATGAACCCTGAACATGTAACCTAGTCCAATGGTCTTCCCATGCTTGAACATGGTGAAATAAAAAATTTTAGTCAAAATCATTAGAACTTTTTTTAAGATAAAATTTCCAAACACAATTTTTGCTTGTGTTATAGTATAAGATAAGAAAATTTCATATTTGTTGACAATGCTTCAACCAGTGAAAGTTATTAAATTTCTAAATACAGAAAATTAATGATTACTTAAATTTAATTTTTTTCTTTCACAGGATCAGTTTCTTCAGATTATATAACGATAATTACTGATGACTGGTGGCACTTCTATGCTGCATTTTTCATGAAGTATCAACATTCATAAGATAGAAGTAAGTTTTAGGATTGCAACATCTGACTAGTTTACAACAGTCCACTCCCTCTTCCACAACCCTATAATCTAGGGATGCATCTGATATCCGGCTCCTGCCGGATATCCTGCTTATTCAGCACTCAAACCGGATATTCGTTCCGGCCGAATATTTTAATATCCGGTTGCCGGATAGTAAAACATTTTTTAAATTCTGTTTTTTACATTAAAAAAAAAAAATGTAAAACTAATTTGCTCCTTGACAACCTTATCTTATTAAAAAGCAAAGTTAACGAAAATAAATACTTGTATATTTTCACAATTATGAAATTATAATGTTTATATGTAAATGAAGATATATTTAAAATATGACAATATTTTGTCAGAATTGTAAAACCAAAACTAGAATATATACTACAACTTAAAATTTTTTATTTTTCTTAAAAATTGTTCTTAAATTTCAGTAATGAAGTAATTTTACACCTCTCAAAAGTTTTATTGTAATTTTCACCAGTCAAAATTTAACTGCAAGTTCAATTATTCTGTCGTAACTGTAATTGTAAAACCAAAACTATAATATCAACTACAGTTTCAACTTTGTTTTGCTTTCAGTTTTTTAATTGCTGTAATGTAGTAGTTGACTTTTATAGTTCTTCTCAAGTGTTTTGTTAATAACTTTATTATTAATTTGAGTTATGAATATCAACAAAAGAGGAAGATCTAAATATCTAATCTAAAAGTTTTATGAAGTTGCTGTTAATACATAAAAAATTCTGAGTCAGAAATGTGTACAATGGGGCCGTCTTATAAGTGCTAAAGTATTGAGGATTAAAAACCATGTAGAAAAATAAAGTTTCCAGCAAACTAAAGAGTTTATTTATGAATATTCATACTCCAGATTCAAAGTGTGTTTGTTTAGAAAATCAAGAACAAAATGGTGCTGATATTGAAGAAACCATTCAAATTTTGCTGGAACATCAATTGCACAAGTTAAGCAGTCTACAATAGAAAAAAATGTGGTAAAAACAAAAAAAAATATACAAATTGCATTTTTTTTTAAACATATTTTAGTAAAAATTTCCAAAGCAATTGAATTACGCCTTGTTATAAGTCACCCAGTCATGTTAAAATTGCAAGTGACCTTTTAAATAAAGTTCATTCTGAAACTTGTTCTGCAATGCAAAAACAGCTTAATAGGAAAACTGTAACTCTCACTCAGAGTCGAGAGGAGTAACATACACAACGATCCCATTTTTGTTAATTTTGTGTCAACAGCGTAAAAAAAAAAAAAAAAAAAAAAAAAAAAAAAAAAAAAAAAAAATTTCTGTTAGTTAATCGATACAACTCATCTATAAAAACCTCAAGTCACTATCTAAATCTGGTGATAGAGACTAAAGAAAAGGTAGAAAAAAATATGCATGTAAAGTTAGAAGTTTTATAAGTAAAAATGAAAAGGCAAAATAATATTACATTTCAATATTTAATTATTACTATGTTTTTAAGTAACTTTGACTTAATAAGTTAATTGAAATCTATTAATACTTGCATAATATAAAATTATAATATTTTTTTCTCTCTTTATACAAGCATAAAATCGAAATATTATTAAAATTAAAAATGAGAAATTATTCGGCCGGATACCGGATATTCGGTAAAAGTTTGTACCGGATATCTGTTATCCGGTATTAGGCAGAAATCCACATCCGATGCATCTCTACTATAATCCGTACTATATTTCAGATGTAAACAAACTGTTAAAATCTCCTTTTTTTTTTAACCAAGATAATGCACACTTTGACCATAATAAAAGTTGAACTGTACTTGTACTGATGAATTTAGAAATTTTCAATGCATTTCTGCATTCATTAGAAGGAAATGTTTTATGTATCTTATAAATAACTATTAAGATTGCTATAGTCTGTACACATTTGCTGGCTATATAAAAGATAAAATAGCTCTTGAGGATATTTAAAAAGAAAAAAAAAAACTTATGTTACTGATTAAGGAATTCTGACTCTTAAGGGCATCAAGATTAAACTGCATTGCATGAATAAAAAATGATAAAGCAAACCACTATCACTGTGATCTAGTGTTTATTCTAGACCAAACTTGAAGGGTGTAGCACCCTGCCTTTTTTTTGCAATAGTAAAACATGGGTGCAAGTTTTTCCGTCCTGAGACGGAATTCCGTCTTTTAAAAATTCCCGAGGACGGAAAGGAGACGGAAAAATCTCCGAGGACGGAAGCGGATCGCGAAAAACACGCGCTTTTCATCAAAGGATCACGGGAAAAAAACATTTTTGTCAAAAGCTTGCGGAAAAAAACGCTATTCCTGTCGAAGGATTGCGAAAAACACGCTATTTCTGTCGGAAAATCGCGAAAAACACTTTAATATCATCAAAGAATTGCGAAAAAAGGCGCGATTTTTGTCAAAAGCTTGTGAAGAAAACGCGATTCCTGTTAAAAGATCGCGGAAAAGACGTCATCTCGGTCACAGATTGCGAAATAGACGCGCCCTCTGTCAAATGATCGCAAAAAAGATGAATTTTCTGTCAAAAGGTTGCAGAAAAAACGCAATTCCTGTCGAAGAATCGCGAAAAAGATGCTATTTCCGTCGAAGAATCGCGAAAAAGGTGCTATTTCCGTGGAAGAATCGCGAAAAAAGGTGCTATTTCCGTCAAAGAATCGCGAAAAAGGTGCTATTTCCGTCGAAGAATCGCGAAAAAAGGTGCTATTTCCGTCGAAGAATCGCAAAAAAAGACGCTATTTCCGTCGAAGAATCGCAAAAAAAGACGCTATTTTCGCCGAAGAATCGCGAAAAAGATGCTATTTCCTGTCAAAGAGTACTAAATAGAGGCAATTTTTGTCAAAGGATCGCAAAAAGACGCGAATTTTCCCAAAGAATCGAGAAAAAGACGCAATTTCCGTCAAATGATCGCAAAAAATTCCACAATTTAATCAAATGATTGCAGGAAAAACGCGATTTTTATCAAATGATCGTGAAAAAGATGCGAATTTTGCCAAAGCATCGTGAAAAGATGTGATTTGTGTTAAAGGATCGCAATAAAGATGCGAATTTTGCCAAAATATCGAGAAAAAAACGCGATTTCCATGACTTGATCGCAAAAAAACCCTACGATTTTCATCAAATGATAGCAGACAAAACTTGATTTTTGTCTAAAGATTGCGAAAAAGATTCTATTTCTATCCAAGGAACGCGAAAAAGACGCGATTTCTGTCAAAGGATCACGAAAAAGACGCGAATTTCGTCAAAAGATCGTATAAAATACTTGGATTTTATCGAAAATCGCAGATTTCTGCTGAAAACTGTAGAAAAATCGCAAATTTCGGTGAAAAATAGTAGAAAATCATAAGATTCTGTTCAAAATCGTAGAAAAATCACAATTTTTGGCAAAATATCGTAGAAAAGTCGCAAATTTTGTTGAAAGATTGGGGGAAAAACTAATTTCGTCATATGGTCGTGGAAAAAAAACACGAGTTACGTGCTCATGTTCTCACTCAGTGGGGGGGGGGGGAGGGGGAGGACGAAAAATATTTTCAGTCTTGGCAAAATTTCAAACTTGCACCCATGTAGTAAAATGCACCACTTTACCCAGAGATTTTTAATATATTTTTCTTATTATTATTCCATAGTGTTTTAAATTTGTGTTCTCAAAAATGATGGCATTTTTTTTTTCTTTCTGGGAAAAAAAAAAAAAAAAAAAAAAAAAAAACATGAAACTGTTCAATTATGTTTTAATTTAATTGTATTTTTATGTCATAAAATCATTTAAAATTAATGCTACTTGACTTGTATTTAAAATTTATGCATTTTGCCGCTTTCTTTTTCCCATTCTAAAAGTAATAACAATTTTTTTCTTGCAAAAGTGCTCTTTTTTGCTGCAGTAGTGCCCTTTTGAGTGAACAGAATCATGCCCTTTTTATTTCAAGAGTGAACACTACTGTGATGTTCGAAAGATTTAAAAATAAATAGAAATGTTTTCCATTAATTTTGTATTATATCATTTAAATGTGTTCCTATTGACTATAGCTTTTTATGCATTAAAAAAATATTTTCTTTCATTTGTGTTATTTATTGGCTGCATATTTACTATATTTGTTGATAAATTCCGAATATTAGAATGTAAACAAAGAAATGACCTATAATCTGCAAAATTCTATTATCCGCAAAACCCTTGGTCCCGACCTGTGCAGATTAGAGGGAGTGTACTGTATATGGAGATGGAATACTAAAAACCTTTCTATTAATGAATGTTAAAAAAAAAAAAAAGGGTTGTGAAGCACCAAAAAAAAAAAAAAAAAAAAAAAAAAAACCCAAAACCTTAATATTAATTTGAATTTTGTGTACTAAGATTTTTAATTTTTCATATGTTTTCAGGTCTGCCATTCAGTTTAGCCATATACAGTAGACTCCCTCAAATCCGCACAGCTTGGGACCAGAGGTTTTGCAGATTTTAGAATTTTGCGGATTTCTGGTCATTTCATTGTTTACATTTTTAAAAAATAATTTGAATGTAATTAATAATGAAATCAAAAGTATAATGAATGCTTACAATATACTAAAATATTAAAATAAGTAACAAACTAAAATAATAAAAATTTAGATAATTTTTAAATGATTAATACTACATACTAAATGATACTACGTACATAAATGATTAATATGTAAATACTAAAAGCAAAGGTCAAGTTAATAATCAATAATGTACAATCACATATTCATTATAAAGATGAAATGTATTTTTCCTAAATTATTCAATGAAACTTGCCTCATAAAGGTACATTACTAATTCACAATCAGCATCATAAAATAATGAAGCTTTATTTCAAGTTTAGCCAGACTTAAGTAATAAATTTTGATTAATACACAAATATATTTGATAAGATTGTGATTACCAATGATATCAGCAATATCTTTATTTTTTCAGAAATAAATCATCCTTTCTTTATGAAAAAACATGAATTCAACAAAATTATATATTATTTTGAATTTAACAAAAATTATAAATTAAAAAATATATGGAACCAATATAAAACTAAAAAAAGTCAAATTTTGCACCTACATTTGAACTGAATGTTTCATTGTTTACATCCATAAAGTATGTGTGGATTTTAGGGAGTTGCGGATTTGAGGGAGTCTACTGTATTTTGAAAATCAACAGTTGGTAGCACTAAGTATCAATTGTAAGAAAATGTAGAATGCTGCTTTTCTTTCACTCAAAAATTAAATTGAAACACATTCATTATAGGGATGCACCGAATAGTGATTTTGGCCGAATGCCGAATATTCGGCCGACAGGTGAACCGAATACCGAATATTCGGCTTTCCAAATACTTTTTATATTTCAAAATTTAAAGGTATTAAAATGTTACTTTTTAAAACAGTTTTACATAATATTTAATAAAAGAAACTTACTTTGATAACCAAGAGCTTTTTATAAGAGCATTTAGTATTGAAAAAAATCTGGCTTGAGTTATTTAAGAAGTGCAGTTATCGTTATGAAACTTTAAATAATAAAATTTTCTACGAATCAAAACAGACATTTTAAAATCAAATAATGAAAAAATGGCCGAAGAAAAATTTTACAGTCTGATAATTGTCCTTTTTAAATAACTCAAGGCAGATTTTTTTCAATATGAAGTACAAATACTTTCAACTTAATTCTGAATAAAGGTATGTTTGGCTCATAATTCTTTTCTTATGAATAGTGGTATTTTCCACCCTTCTCATCATATTATATTTTAGAGAAATCAAAGCATGTGAGTAGAATATGTTATCTTATTTATTGTTAATGTAATAAACGAACACACAAGTTTTGACCTAGAATGAGATGAAATACAATGTACTTATGACTCAATAAGTTGATTATGGTTTCATGGACAAAAATTGTCTGATAGCTTTTACTAATCTCAAAAGTTTTTTTCTTTTAAAGGACTTTTATTTGCGGAAAAGCAAGAAACAGATTATTTACTAAACAAAATTTAGAAACTTGTATCAACACATAATTTATTCCTAAGGAGAATCCTAATAAATCACCATTTTAATCCTTCTCATGGTTAATTTTCTTAAGTTATACTTTACAAACAGCAAATAAATAATGTAAAAGCATTCTATTTTATTTAAAAATGATTTTTTTTCTAATTATTTTAAATATAAATTAAACATTTGACAGTTAAAAGTAGAAATAGTGAAAAGTTTTTAAAAGGTTTTATTAAGTATTGGATTCGGCCATATCGAATATTCCGCAGGCCGAATAGTTTCATATTCGGCCTGAATATTCGGCCTAACCGAATTATATATATAAAACCCTTCCGTGTACGACGATTCCGGGGTCAGCCCATCCACGAGAAAAAGAAACTTATTGCAATTGCGTCCACGTTAGGCTTAACTATTCCGAGCCGTTCACAAATATTCTAATTGTTCAACTTATGAAAATATACATATAAAAGATTTATTCATTACGCATTTTCTTTAAAACCTACAAAAACTATTTAATTATAATGTTTAAGTTCTAAATAAAACAACCAGCAATTACGAAAAAGAACAAACAATGTGAAAAGTTAAAACTGTTGCCATTTAAGAATGACAAATTCCGTGAATGAATCTTTAGAATGACTCCATTGTAACATCACGACTCAGGAATGATTGGGTGCGTTCGGGAGCTATGCGCGCGTGTTCAGGAGACAGGTACATGGAGTGAATATTACAGCGGATTTAGTACTCGGAAGCCAAAATCCCTGAGCTCGCGCGCGCAGCGCGTGTGTCTCTCGAACACGCGCTGTTTACTCTTTATTGTTTACATTTGTTTCCGATCTTATAGAGTGTTTTGAGACAAAAACCTCCCTAACGGGTAGTAGCATACGTCTCAGTACTTGCCAAACCAACCAATCAACCATATAGAGTGGTTTTTTTTTAAGTATTAGCTAAAAAATAGTCCAAAATAGGAATTTTCTTTTATACATTTTAGCTATTTTTATTATTTTCTCTCAGTATTTTTATATATTTTTTGGCTGTAGTTTCACAATATAATCTTTTATAATTGATTTTTTGAGTTACTTTATTCTTTTAAAATTTATGTATTTACTATTTGTTCATTCCAATCCCCCCCATCCACCTGACAGTTTTGTTATAGTTTTAAATGCAAATTTCTGTTAAAATTTCCTTTTTTTATATAGATTTTTTTCCGTGTGTTTAATCACAGTATTTTTAAAAATTGTTTAAGCCTAAAGTGGCTGATTGACCACAGTTATAATTTTTTTTATCATCCTTTAAAAAATGCAAACACGTCATTTTGACGGGCTGTCTTCTAGTAGTTTAATATTCAGCCTAGCCGAATATTCGGTAACATGGCCAAATACCGAATAGATACCGAATATTCGGTGCATCCCTAATTCATTACAAATTACACTTGCTTATAATTAAATTATTTCTGTTTCTTTATTTTTCTCTTGTCGTTGTCAAATTACCGGTCAAAAGAGGCTTTGCCACTAGTGCTAATTTTTTGAGTGAGTTTTTTTTTTCTTTCAGGATTCTTTCTGGTTTTGTATTTTAAGTGTATTTTTTGTCACAGTTTCGGTTTTTTCAAAATTATGTGGATTTTTGCCCTTTTTATTTAAAATGATTTTTATGAGAATAAGTGTAACTGTGCTGCAAAGCCAATGCTAGTTTGACATAATGTAACATGCATCAACATAGGACATTACATCATGTCTGAACTGAGGTTGAAGTTTTTAAAAAACTTGAGTCATTCTTTTTTTTTTTTTTCTCTGTATAATCGATTTTGGTGGAAACTAGCCTTAATTCTTCTTAATAGTGCTGGACAAGCAATACGGTTCTAGGGTTCCGTACTTATAAAACAAAACTGTTATAAAATCAATCCTCTATCTGTCTGTATCTCTGTCACAACCATTTTACTCATATACTATGAAACATAAAAAAGCTTAAAGAGAATCCTCAAAAACGTCATTTTTTCAATGCCTTCAAAACTTTGTATGTAACTACAGTATTTTTCGTAATCTAAATCTAAAAAAGGGGATTTTTAATTAATAATAGAATTGTAAACGATATTCTGTATTAAATTCTACTTATTTCTAAACTGCATAATGGCTTGCAGGTCTTGATTTTCAGGGTGGGACTCGCACCCAAAAAAAAAAATCACAAATTTTCCAAACATTTTTGCATTTTGAAACTACAATTAACTCTCACGGTTTTTTTTTTTTTGTTTTTTTTTTTGTGCAACTGAATTACATATTTTACGAGTTTTTGTGTTGCGAAAAATCGTTTGAATTCCCGCTATTTTTCACAAACAGTCATCAAATTTCACATTTTTTCCCCCCTGCGATCGATTGACAAGTTTTGTGCGATTTACCATCGAGAGAACAGACAATTCAGTTTGAAATTTTCCAAAAAATTAATGCTTTCGATTCCAAAAGTTATGAAACATAGTTTATCAACCCTGAAATTTGGATAGTTATGTCCAAATTTCCAGGATAATTACCGATTTTTCATAGCTTTTGAACTGAGCTGAATAGCTTATTTTCATAATCAATTTCATCAATCGATCGCAGAAATTTTTGCTAGATTATCACAATAAAAACACCAATTTTTTCAAAGAATCGCTCAAAAAACTTGACTTTCCTTAAAAGATCTCAATAAAACACGAATTTCTTTTTAAAAAAATCACGGAATAAACACGAATTTAGTGAAATGACTGCTGAATAAACGCGAATTTCGTGAAATGATTGCGGAACAAATGTGAATTTCATGAAAGCACTGTGGAATAAATGCAAATTTTGTGAAAGGATCGCCATCTCCATATAAACAGCGTTGTGTGAAAGGGGGCAGGGGGGAGAAAGGGCAGTCACCCCGGGCACAGAAATTTATGGATACCATTTTCTACTACCAAGATCATTTTTGGTCGCTAAGAAGGAAAAGAACACTACATTGAAACTTTGCTCCGAGCGCAGTTTTCTCTTCATACGTTTCTTCATATGAACACAAATTTATCAAAATGCCGCTTAAAAAAACACAAATTTCATGAAAGAATCTCGAAATAAATGTGGATTTCATTAAAAGATGGTATAAAAAGTGCTAATTTCGGTAAAAGATAGCGGGAAAATGCCAAATTTGTCAAAGGGTTATTCAGGGGTCATAGGCGTAAGAACCAGGGGAGCTGCGGGAGCTCTGGCTCCCCTTGGAATATTTTAGATGAGCTCAGCTTCCCCGGGAGAAATTCTCCACCACATCTATTTACGATATATTGTTGAATTAAAAAATGCATACTTTTTCTAACACTAATCCCGGATGAAACTGACCGAAATGCATTATGATCGGAATTAAAATTATGTCATCGGAGGAATTAATGAAGATATTATTTTCTGAAGTTTACCTTTCAGCAGAATTTATTTTGGCGATTCCAACATCAGTAGCAGCAGCTGAGAGATCTTCCAGTACTCGTCAACGGCTTCAAACATATTTCTGAACAACAATGGGTCAACAGAGATTCCATTTGATGCTACAGCATATTTATAAAGAGGAGGTTTTTAAAATTTATCTAGAAGGTAATTGGAAAAAAAAATTGTAAGCAAAACAATCGAAAGAACTTTAACTTTTGGGATTGGGTGAAGCTTTAAATTGGAATATTTTATTCGGTATCATCCATAAATTAAGTTTTTGTGTATCAAGTATATCTAAAAAAAATACCTTAATTGGATTAAAGAGTTGCTGATCTTTCGATATGCTTTTTTTTATACTGCTGTTTGTGAAAAGTCTACACTATGAAATGTACACACAGTATGAAATAATCTTCTGAAATGATTGAAATTATGAACCACGAAATGATACGTTTCCAAAATGGACTGTATTCCTCTGATGTCACAATAGGTAACATGGCGATTTTTATAGCCTCAAACCGAAGAGGACAGCAGGGGCTATTTGTTTATGGATTATTAACTGGAAACAAATGCTACACTATTTATGTACTTTTTTGTGTAAATGAAATTTTCTGTAATGTGGTAAGTGCAATAAATAGTATTCCTGTGATGTCACAATTGGTAAAATCAGTGGATTAAAAAGGTGATCTGATGGGGCTACCAGGGCCGTAGCTAGAAGTGTACGATAGGGGGGGGGGGCTCAAGGGAATATAGGAGGGGCTCATATTTTTTTTGTTCTCTCTCTAATGCAGAAAGATAAATGAGTGCATATTCACATTGTAGGTACTATGTTTTTCATTAAACTGTTGTAATAACTTCTTTTTATGCTAAGAAAAGTATATGAGGATAAAATTTTTGAATGTATAACTGGTGCAAAATTAAACATCCTGTTAGCTTCATATGTACCAATAGGATGAGGGAGTGTTGAAAGTCTAAAGTCTAAACCATTCTGTTTTAGACAGATTTTTATTAGAAAATGTATTTTGCAGATATAAGGAAATAACAATTTCAACCAAATATCAGTTATACATAGGCTTGATTTACACGCCTTTTACTGTTTAAAACATAATATATGCTGATTAAAAGGTCATTATTAATTTTTATTAGTTTTTAAACATTAAAAAGCTTACACTTGCTATTTATCAGTAGAAAATCTGTAATTTTAGGGTAGTATCCTTCGAACCTTGGATTCTGATTTCCTTTTTTTGATACGGATTAGGATCCCTTAAAAATACTACCATGGAGGGCATCTCTTTCTAGCCATTATCCTTACTGTAGATAATCGGCTGTAATAAACAACACCAACACTGTGACTTTAGGTAATACATAGATAGTGATATCTTCTCTGTATAAAATAGGCAGCCTTGAACCTTTATTTTTATTTTAGTTTTTAATTTATTTAAATCGTAGTATAAACTTGTTATTTAGCTTGTTGTAGAACAGTGATGGTTATATTATTTCCATAGTATTACAAAATATTGATAAAAAAGGCGGCTCTATGACTGTTTAACGTTTTGATTAGAAATAAACTTCATTTACATTAAAAGTGAATCATAAATTTAATTGAGTGATTCTGAATTTTGAATATATAAACAGGTTTCAGTCTGTCACAAATTATCAAAAAAAAAAGAATTCAGGAAATAGTATTAAATTTGTCAGTTAATTGATTGGTATATCTCGGAAAAGTCATCATGGGGATTCCAAGTGTATCTCTTTTATGAGGAAATAAAAAACATTTTTCAATACTTAAGTTTTACAAAATGTCGTGCATGTATTCTCCAAAATGGGTTCTGAAATGTGTTGAAGGAGGTGTGTGTGTGTGTGTGTATAGATGAGGGGGGGGGGAGGGTAGAATGAGAACGTTCTTAAATAATTTTAAATTTGCTGTTTACTTCAGTTTTATTTACTATTTATTGAGATACCTTTTAGTAATTTTCAGTAACCCACTACAAAAAATGTGGTAGAACCATGGAATTATACTTGTTAAGACGGAAATCTGCTTAAACAGAAAATTTTTCCAATTGCATTCTGTTCTATCTTAGCAGATTTGATTGTATAATGCAGCGGTTCCCAATCTATGGGTCGCGACCCACTGGTAGGCCACGGCAGTTATTTTGGTGGGCCTCGGAAAAATCAAGGTTTGTTATCAAAATATATCTTTTATTTCATCTGTTTGAAAAAATATGATATGACAATTTCAGCAGGAAGTATCTAATTAACCAAAAAGTTATGTGTTCATAATAATTAAATGTATTTTTAGCTATATTTGTAGTTTGTGCATTTTTTTAATTACTATTCACTGACACACATTGAGATTACCGATTCTTGTTTTTGTTGATAATATATCTTCCGTACAAAAATTTGCGTTTTTCGTTGGACAGGATAGCTGAGCGTATAGAGATCGTACAAAAATTGCTATACTGATATACAACTTTTTCTTTAGTGGGTCGCAAAATTTTTTTTTTTAGTGAAGGTGGGTCACGAAATTTTTTTTCACTGAAAGGTGGGTCGCGTACCAAGAAAGTTTGGGAACCGCTGATATAATGCGTTTCCTGTTATGATGTGTGTTACCTGATTTAATAAAAACTCTTTTAAAGCGGAATTTTTAATGTTTCTTGCGATTCCCTCGTAGAAACTTTTACTAAATCTGTCCCCTCCGAAATGATAAGTCTAGATACGCCACAGGGTAAAATGGAAGTTTTTAATGCCTCGAACCAAAAGGGAGAATAGCATCCATGTACCCCTCTCTATATAGCGAAATATCTATCTCCATATAACGAATTTTTTCATAGATTGGTCTTAATTTATTCAGTTTTAAAAAGTTTCGAAATCATATGGAATCATACGTATTGACACATACGACTAACGAGTCATATTTCTAAGTAACAATTTGGTATTTCTTATCTTTAAGAATACCAGTTACCTAATAACGAATAGGTGTGGTTTGCAACAGCTGTACTTGTTAAAAGTAGAGTTAGTTCTTTTCTATGTTTGAAGCACAAACAAATACGTTTGGTAAAGTTTTTTTTTCTATTTTACTCTTATTTCTCTTTTTTTATAAATTTTATTTGAAAAATGTGTTAAATATTAGACTACAAAAATATTTAGCATTAAATTTCCTAAAGTTTATTTTTAATCTGTCTTTAATTATTTTCAGGTTAAAATTGCAAGACAAATTTTCAGTAAAGTGTCTCTGCTGGAATGAGTGCACTAATTTCAGGCAATTTTCTGCCAGCTGAATCTGCTGCAACTGCTGACTTTGTGAGAATGATAAATGACCTATTTGACTCTTGTAACGGCAACAGTAAACATCCTCCAGATGGTACAAAGTATCATTGTGTGGCTTCTGAGGGTTCTCATTTGCAGTTCTGGACTGATACATATGAAGAATTAAAGAAATATTATTTTGTCTGTTCTAGCAGCAGAGATCAGCCACCAAAGAAAAAAAGAAAAATTACATCTGAAGAAATTAAAAAAAAAATCATTTTGTCAATTCTAGCAACACAGATGAGCTTCCAAAAGTAGGAAGAATTGCATCGAAAGGACTAAAGGGTTGGGTCTTAACAATAAATTCTATGAGAGGCTTATATGATGAATTAAAGCTAATTAATTTTTTGCTATTTTTATGCAAATTGTACTGTGTGAATTCTCTACTTGGAGTTGGCATTTAAATACACATTGCAGTTTATAAAAGATCTAATAATTTAAAAATGTTTTGTAGAACTATGTAGAACAGCTTATGTTGAATATTAATAATCTTAAAGTATGTGGTTTGTTTGTGAAGAATATTTTTGAAATATGTACTTTGATTTGTGAACTTGTGCATTATCATTAAATTACTTAGTGCAACTTTTTGTTTGCATTTTTTTATTTTCACCATGCTACTTTATGTTTTTTTTAAAATAAAATTAGTAAATAAATTTTCAAACTGCTATCATTATTTTACTTTGCTAAAACACTACCCATACAAGAACACCTCAGAGGATTTCTGTTTACGTCAAATTCTCTTTACATGTTAGGATGTATCCTGAACATCCTTATGTACCCTCTCCTATAAATTTATATTAGTAGCACTTTCTGACCCATTGCAGCTTTGATTATATATATATAACAATGAATCTGCCAGATGTACATACTAAATCTGCCTGGTTGCAATTTTATTTTGGGAGAAAAATTCCATAACGATTCAATATTTTTTGTGACATTCGACATCAAGCTCTGCATTACATATTGTGTATAGATCCCTCAAAAATCAATTTGAAGGTTCTTATATTTTTATTTTTTATGTTTAATGATTAACATAAAAGTTTGCATCAGTAAAATTAATCAATGTACTGTCAACAGTGCTAAAAATTGATATCGACAGAATGAATGGTCAAATGGCCAACTAGGCTAATGCATATTTGTTGACATGAGTGAATGTTAAACACCTAACTGAATATGTTTTCAGCTTAAAATATATATGAGGAATTTTTTTTTAAATAATTATTTTTCAAAATTTTATGCTTGGTATGAGAATTCCTTACTTCAGTTGCTGCTTTCTAGCATTACATTGTAGAAAGATCATGATTCTGTATTACGCAATGTTGTTAGAGAGCTTAGATCAATAATGAATATGAATCTTTATTGGAATTTCATATTTTTTATTATGCCTGGTGTTAAGTATTGAATTCAGGTATGCTCCTCTGAATGCGGTGACATGAATTTCATTCTTATAACTGTAAAAATTAAAATTAAATTGATAACATATAACTAAGGAATAAAATTGTCAATTCTCCAGTGGTGAAAAACTCTTTTATTTGCTACTGAAATACTGTGTAATAAAGAAATGACTTCACAAATTTCAATATTTGCTACAGATAATTTTCTTTTAAAAAATTTTTGCGAGTGTATTAAAACATGATATTAGTTTTTGAATTGTATCTTTTCAATATGGCATTTTAGCGAAACCTTAAAAAATGCATTAAACATTTAGTAGTGGATATTTCAACAACAAAGTACTGGATAAATTATTACAAAAGTTTATCATGTCCTGTGTTCACACATGTATATATTGCTACATTTAATGAATATGTGCAGTTTTTTTAAGGAAGAAGAGGAGGGATTAAGATATTAATTTAAGTAAACTAGCAAAAGCCATGCTTTGTTTGGATTCACGAAGCATTATTTTATAAAACAGATATTTGAAAGTAACACTATTTTTTAATATTATTTTTGCATCTTTATTAAACAAAAACGTTATTTTATGTTTTGGCACATTTTACTTTTTTATTTGTGATGTAAGACTGGCATAATAAAATATTTTCAAAGCAAACTTTTACAAAATATTTTTAAATTTTCAACTAAAAGCTCTTTTAAAGATGTTTTTACAATTTCCAGTAGCCACTGGTGTTTTTTAAAGTTGTTTGAAATATGCATGTTTCCAATCTTTGTAATTAACATCAGATAATTAATCTTTGATAGCTATTTTAGAATAATATATTTGAAGAGAGCTTGAAGAAAGTTACTTCTTCAAAATCCTATTTTCTGGAAAAACGTTTCAAATCTGCTTTCGTTGATACTGTGAATTTTTAACTGTAAAACATTTTATTCTAATTTCTTCGTTTTTATACATGTTAGTATATGAGAATTTTTGATATTGTAGAATTTTTCGTAAGGAAAATTTCAATTGAATGCTTAATTTTGAAGGATTTTCACTCTCGACAACGTTACATACGTTTTTAAGCCAACTGGTGTTTATATATCCTCAATATCTACAATTGCTTCATCTAATGTTAAACCTTGGGATTTATGAATTATAACAGCTAAAGCTAACTGCAGAAGAAATTCTTTCCTTGAGCAATTTATGCTTCCATTTTTCCAGAATTTAATTATTGGGGGAATCGGTACGCACCAATTCTTATAAGTTAAATTACTGCAGTATTCAAATTTATCCATGATTATTCGTGATATCTGATCTGGTGGCTTGCGATTTTCTTTAATACATGCAACAAAGTCTAAAGTCCCATTCACTAAACCTTTTTTGGTCCACAAATAAGAACGTAATATTACTTTAGATCCAAATGATAAATTAAGAAATGGTTAAAACCTATTTGTCGTTTCTGAATCTGCCAACTTTGCTTTAGTACATTTATAAAGAGCGTGAATCGAGGCAACATCTTCATGCAGTTCTTTTAATTTTTCATTTATATATTTGTTTATATTTTTGTTTGCAATTCTTTTGTTACCACTTTACAAAAAAAAAATCCATAATACAACTCTTTTAAAATGTTTGAGTGTCATCTGTGCAAACGATTTTGCAGAATAATGAAAAAATGTTTTATTTATTAATCATGATTCTATCTATAATTACTTACTCCATGATTTATATATTTTTTTTCTGAAAATTACGCGTTTCATTTTTTATTTGCTAAAATGCGTCCGTATTGGAAATGCATGTAAAATAAATTAATTAAAATAATTTTTTTTAACGTTTTACTGTAAAAAAAATATTGTGCAAATCTACGGATCATAATTTATTTTTGTGTTTAATTTGAAGTTAAAATATTGAATAGTTTTATTGTAAAGTGTACGACAAAATGTAATTTGAGTGGCCTAGTAGAGGATTCGCTTCGCTCATCCTAATAAGGAAGAATTATTAAAAGGTTGCTAAATTACTGATACACCAAAGCTAAATCTTTTACAAAAATAAAATAATTGGAAATAAAAAAAAAATTGCGATTGATTTATACAATGTTTTCGCACTCTCTTTAAAAGGTTGCTAAATTATTGATACGTCAAAGCTAAAACTTTTACGAAAATAAAATAATTGGAATTAAAAAAGAATTTCGTACATATTTTAACAAAAATCAGATAATTCAACAAAAATATTTTATTGCTGTATTTCATGATGTACTTTTTTTTTATTATTATTTTTAATCTGAATAATGGTTAATCTTATGAAAATGTTCAATTTAAGACATTTATCTGCAGAATTTCAAAATAAATTTTAAGTTGCTTTTCTAATAGCGATTTAGTATTTTAAAATATAGTGATATAAATATTTGCTTAGTATCAAATAAATTCATTTGAAGATTTTATGTACATACAGGATAAGAAAAGGGAAAAACTATACATAGACACATATATATATCTATGTTATTTTGGAGGGGGGGGGGGTGGATGGGTGGAGTAAGGGATTAAAAACCAAGAAATTAAAATTTTTTCATTATTTTTTTTTATCTAAATCAGCCATGTATAAAATTTTTAATTTAGCATACTTTTAGTACCATGATGAAATTGCAAAAAGTTATACTTAGAAAAATGTTGAATAAATGAAGCTTTCAGTTTTTCAACTTAACAAGTTTAATTTAACAATTTCAATACGTATAACTTTTTGCAATTTCATCATGGTACTAAAAGTATGCTAAATTAAAAATTTTATACATGGCTGATTTAGAAAAAAAAAATAATGAAAAAATTTTAATTTCTTAGTTTTTAATCCCTTATTCCACCCACCCCACAAAATAACATAGATATATATATGCGTCTATGTATAGTTTTTCCCTTTTCTTATCCTGTATGTGCATAAAATCTTCAAATGAATATATTTGATACTAAACAAATATTTATATCACTATATTTTAAAATACTAAATCGCTATTAAAAAAGCAACTTAAAATTCATTTTGAAATTCTGCAGATGAATGTCTTAAATTGAACATTTTCATAAGATTAACCATTATTCCGATTAAAAATAATTAAAAAAAAAAGTATATCATAAAATACAGCAATAAAATATTTTTGTTGAATTATCTGATTTTTGTTAAAATATGTGCGAAATTCTTTTTTAATTCCAATTATTTTATTTTCGTAAAAGTTTTAGCTTTGACGTATCAATAATTTAGCAACCTTTTAAAGAGTGCGAAAACAAAACACCGATACAAACGGTAAAAGGAACTGGTGGGTGGTTTCCCTGCAGCGCAATCTGTTTCGCCTACCAGCCGCTGTGGCGCTAAAGTGCGCTAACAAATTTAACACGTAGTGACTGAGCTTAAGTATTCAATAGCTTTGGTATATAGGGTTCTTTTGATCTTACGGTTAGACAACTTCAAACTCTTGCTTATAGAAAAGTAGAAAATAATTTATTTACAGAACTTCAGAACAACAGAGTCTTCGAAACTCACAAATATTTCTAGATATTCAAAAATAATTGTTCAAATCTATCGTTTAAGTGCAGATATAGATTCCTGAGACTCTTTATACAACGTCTCAACACTAAATCACATTCAAAATAACGTAAATAAGACTCAAGCAAACTCGCTTAACAAACGCCTTGTTCGCTCAATGACTGACTGGTAAATAATAATCACAGCTCGCATCGCTTCTCTTCTTATATAGGCTCGTAGCAGGTGCTGGAAATTTCTAGAACCAACTCGAAAAATCCACGGAACAACAAACAAGGTATCAGTATATCTAAAAGGGGGGTTACCATTGAGAGGGAAGGGTTACCATCGCCAACAATCGCCAAGTTTGTCGCCAACTTGGCGATATATCGCCAAATTTGGCGACCAAAATTAGTCGCCAAAAGTGACGCCAACTTGGCGATATCGCTAATATTTCGCAAAGCTGCCATAGACATTCACTGAAAATAATAGACAAGTTTGCTTGATAACAGAGACAATGCAACAAAAACTAATATTAGTAAAGAAATGGAGCTTAATAAGATTATTTACATTATTTTACAGAACAAACACTAACTATTTACAAAATTCGTAACACTACCCCCCTCCTTAAAGACTGCACGTCCCGGGCAGTGCAATCCTTGAGTTAGAGGAAAACACTTATATAACAATAAACAAATAAATAAACGAATAAATAAACAAATAAATAAATAAATAAATAAATAATAACAATAATAATAAAATTTACATAAATAAGAACTAATTACTATTTACATATTTACAAAAAGTGACTTTCATGACCATGGTCTGAAATTCAAGTTTCGAATTTCTAATCACTTTGGCCAAAATAAGGGGCTAGCCGGTTATAGTGTACGACCTTGGGTTTGACGTGTGGCGATTTTTGTATGCGTACAACGACGTCATTCAGCCTGTTGACGACTGTGTAAGGACCGTCCCCGTTTCTTTGTAATTTTGGCGACAGTCCCTTACGACGTATCGGATTCCACAACCAAACTTTGTCACCTTCGTTGAACTCATGTCCTGTTGCCTTTGTGTCGTACCGTGTCTTCATCTTTTCCGTTGCCAGTCCGATTCGGTTCCTCGCTAGACGACGAATCTCCTCAATCCGCGCCTGGAGTTCATCGACATATTCCTCAGGCGATGAAGGAGCATCAGGAGGACGGCCAAACAAAAGATCCGCAGGCAGACGAAGATCACGACCAAAGAGCATTTGAGAAGGGGAGTAACCAGTGGCCTCATGAGTGGCACTCCTGTAGGCAAGCAGGAAAAGAGGCAATTTCTTGTCCCAGTCCTGTTGGTCTCTAGACACCAGGAGAGAGAGGCTATTTAGGATGGTACGATTGAAACGCTCCCCCATGCCGTCCGATTGAGGATGTAGGGGATGTAGTTTGAGTTTTGTCCATGCCGAGTAGTCCACACATTTCCTTAAACACAGTCGAATCGAAGTTTCTTCCTTGATCGGAATGGATTTGAAGAGGAACTCCATATCTGGAAACCCAGTGTTGAACTAGTATGTCTGCTACTGTTACCGCCTCTTGATTAGGAATAGCATAGGCTTCAGGCCACTTAGTGAAGTAGTCCATGACAACGAGGATGTACTTATTGCCATCAGATGTTCTAGGAAGAGGACCCAGGATGTCTAGTGCAATTCGTTCGAAAGGAGCTCCTACATTATAACGCTGCAGTCGCCCACGGGTGCGCCTCTTTGGGCCTTTACGTGTTACACAGGTGTCACAAATTCGACACCACTTCTCTACATCACTGCGAACATTATTCCAGTAGAAACGCTCTCGAACCTTTTGCAGGGTCTTCATTACACCAAAATGACCTCCTGTGGGACTACCATGCAATTCTTGAAGGACCATAGAAATTCTCGACGTAGGGAGTAGTAGTTGCCATCTACATGTCTTTCCATCGTCACACTCCCATTTTTGGTACAAAATACCGTTCTTCAAATGTAGGGAATCCCAAAGGGCCCAATAACGTTTAGTCGTAGGATGGTAATGGGCCATGTCTTGCCAGCTGGGCTTCCTGTTGGACTCCTCTTTCAGCTCTAGAAGTGGCTTAATTTCAGGATCAGCAAGTTGATCTTTACGCAGGCTCTCGTCACTCCACGGATCTTGCGATGATGTAGACCCAGTTGTAACTTGTCTTACTATAGGACCTTTGACATTAAATTTCTTCTCAACCCGGTCGCAGTATCTACAAGTCTCTGAGCAGGGTCTTCTTGAGAGAGCATCTGCATTTCCATGTGATGAGCCTTTTCGATGGCGTATCTCCATATCGTACTCTTGAAGCTTTTGTATCCACCTGGCTATCTGGCCTTCAGGGTTCTTAAAATTCAATAGCCAAGTTAGAGAAGCATGATCAGTTCGGATCAGGAATTTTCGACCGTAAAGATAGTGATGAAAATGGTCTATGGCTTTCACTACAGCAAGAAGCTCTTTTCTTGTTACGCAGTAGTTTCGCTCGGCCTTTGACAAGCACTTGCTGAAATAGGCGATAACGCGCTTTTGGCCGTCGATTTCCTGGGACAGTACAGCGCCAATGCTTTCGTTGCTTGCATCCGTATCAAGTATAAACTGTTTATCGATTTGAGGATACGACAGAATTGGAGTGGATGTCAAGGCCTCCTTAAGCTTTTCGAAAGCAGCGTCACATTCTTGTGTCCACATAAATTTTTGATTGGCTTCTGTTAATTTATGAAGTGGTCTTGCAATCATCGAGAAGTCTTTGACGAATTTTCTGTAATAGGTGCATAATCCTAGAAAACTTCGAAGCTGGTGAACATCTGCTGGACGACTCCAATTTTTCACGGCCCATATCTTCTCCGGATCAGTCCTAACTCCTTCCGCCGAAATGATGTGTCCAAGGTAGGCGACTTCATTGCGAAACAAACTGCACTTCGAAGGGCTTAACTTCAAAATAGCTTCCTTTAACTTTTGTAGCACCCGCTTGAGGTTGTTCAGATGTTCATCAAAAGATTTTCCTATGATTATGATATCGTCTAAATAAACAAGACATGCCTCATATGACAGTACCCGAAGAACCGTTTCCATAAGGCGTTCAAAAGTTGCAGGTGCGTTACACAGACCAAAAGGCATTACCTTGAACTGCCATAATCCTTGTCCCGTTGTAAAGGCAGTCTTCTCGCGGTCGTCCGGATGGATCTCTCCCTGCCAGTAACCACTCTTCAGGTCTAAAGTCGAGAACCAAGTGTTGCCCGCAAGTGTGTCAAGAGTGTCGTCAATCCTTGGCAGAGAGTAACTATCCTTTTTGGTGACGTCATTCAGTCGGCGGTAGTCTACACAAAATCTTGTAGAACCATCCTTCTTTCTTACTAATACAATGGGAGACGCCCATGGACTTGATGGTTCGATGATGTCATTTTCTTCCATACCTTTAATTAAATTCTGCACCTCTTCTTGCTTGGCAAAAGGTAATCGTCTAGGGTGCTGTTTAATAGGAGAGTGATCTCCCGTGTCAATTCGGTGTTGTGCCATTTTAGTTCGTCCAAAGTCTTCAGATGTTTGGGAAAATAAACTTTGGAATTCTCTAATTAAATTTTCCGCAGCTTCCATCTGTTTTGGATTTAAGTCTGTATTTTGTAACAAATCCTTGACTAAATTATCTGAAGATTTCTCAGAGTGACTGGAATTTTGACTTATGCACGTCACAGGAGCACATGACGCTATCACCTCTCCTTTCTTGATAGTCCTCGTCTTATCACTGATGTTAGCAATTCTGACTGGAATGGTCTTTTTCGAGAGGTCTACCACAGAAGAAGCCACCAATACTCCTGCTTGTGTACTATTGTCTTCTGGATAATCTATATGGCCAAATCGGTAATTAGTTTCATTTTTAATTACAGCTGGAACTAAAAATTCTGTTCTTGGATCTAGATTGATGTCTTCTTTGGCTATTACTGCTTGTTTACATTCAATTTCGTTATTTAATCCAAAAAGACTGATTTCTTCAAATTTTGAGAGCGTTTTGTTATTTTTGAAATCAAGTTCGAAGCCAAACTTCTTCAGAAAATCTAGCCCGATTAAGCAAGGACCTGTTATGTCAGCCACATATGCCGTATGGTAATATTTCGTTCCTCCAAAGTTGATAGTTAAATTTGCCTTTCCATATATGCCTATCTTGTCGCCTGTCACAGTTTGCAGGGTAACGCATGGTGGAGTCCAGATGAGTTTACATTTCAATTTTCGAGCCAAATCTTCTCTTATTATTGTCACATTGGCTCCTGTATCGACAATCATACGGCACTGAATTCCGTTAATAAAGCCTATCACATATAATTCGTTATCACCGCCGCTCATTTTTGATACCTGGAGGATCTTCAGGTGGGGCTTTTCATTCTCTGGCAACTTCCGCCCCGCGAGATGGCCAAAATTTAGTTTCCCTGCTGACTGTTTGAATTTATCTCACGTTCGTGGATTTTGGGGCAATTTCTTCGGAGATGTCCTGTATCACCGCATCCCCAGCACGTGAGATTCTGTCTTCTTGAGCTTGTTCTTCCGTATTTCAAAGCTTCAAGCTCTTGATTTATTTTCCTAATTTCTTTCAAGATGTCGATTTCATTGTCTGAGCTTTTGTTCACCGTTGCCCCTCGGACTGAATGACGATCTCTTCGGCTGGCTTGTGTAGCTGCTTCCAACTTTAAGGCATATAGTAGTGCAGCCTTTAAATCCTGTACATCTGCCATTCGTACCGCTCTTTGCACTTCTGGATCTTTTATTCTGTCTACAAAATATTGCAGTGAGAGCATTTCCCGTACATTTGTTGGACAGTCACTGAATGCTAAATTTGCAAGCCGTTCAATTTCCGAGGCAAACTTTTGAAGGGTTTCACTCGATTTTTGATAGCGGCTCTTCATTTGTATTCTCGTATAATCCTTGAAGAATTTTTCGCCGAATCTCATTTCAAGTGCACAACTTAAAGTCTCAAAATTGAGTTGCGTCATATCGGGCAATGTTTGCAGCACGTCGGCGGCTTCTCCTCTTAAAGATGCTGCCAGTTGACAAGCTTTCACCTCGTCACTCCATTTGTTCGCTTCGGCTACAATGGTGAATTGGGTCTTGTAAACTTGCCAGGAACTCTTTCCGTCGTATGTCGACAGCTTAACTTGCACAGGAGAAGCAGGCGGATTCCTAAATTCTTCATAATTACCACTGGACGCTGAAAGTTTCTTCTCAAGATCTTGTACTTTTTTATTTAGCTTTTCATCTACTTCACCTAGTATTTTCTCTTCAACGTTACAAACTTCATTCAAAATTTTCTCTTCTACTTCCTGCTTTATTTTCCTTTCCATTTTCTGTTCAACATTACTAACTTCATTCTGAATTTTCTCTTCTACTTCCTCTATTTTCTCTTCTACCGAGCCTATTCTTCTCTCTACCGATGAGAACTTTTCTTCCAAAGTTTTCTTCATTTCTTCTTGGCTTTTATTAACTTCCTCCTTTAATTCTTCCATTCTCTCTTGGCTTCTTTTCATTTCTTCAGTCACATCTTCTTGGACTTTGTCGATTTTATTCGATAACTCTTCTTGGCCTTTGTCAATTTTATTTGTCAACTGTTCCATTCTTTCTTCGTTTTTATTCATTTTTTCCGTCAACTCTTCTTGGCCTTTAATCATCTTTTCAGTCACATCTTCTTGGCATTTGTCAATTTTATATGTCAACTGTTCCATTCTTTCTTCGTTTTTGTTCATTTTTTCCGCCAACTCTTCTTGGCCTTTATCCATTTTATTTGATAATCCATTAATAGCTTTCAACAACTCATTCAGTTGCTCTTCCGTTGCTCTCGTTTTCGCCATAAGATCCCAAATTCTGACACCAAATGTTGCAGCGTATATAGGGTTCTTTTGATCTTACGGTTAGACAACTTCAAACTCTTGCTTATAGAAAAGTAGAAAATAATTTATTTACAGAACTTCAGAACAACACAGTCTTCGAAACTCACAAATATTTCTAGATATTCAAAAATAATTGCTCAAATCTATCGTATAAGTGTAGATATAGATTCCAGAGACTCTTTATACAACGTCTCAACACTAAATCACATTCAAAATAACGTAAATAAGACTCAAGCAAACTCGCTTAACAAACGCCTTGTTCGCTCAATGACTGACTGGTAAATAATAATCACAGCTCGTATCGCTTCTCTTCTTATATAGGCTCGTAGCAGGTGCTGGAAATTTCTAGAACCAACTCGAAAAATCCACGGAACAACAAACAAGGTATCAGTATATCTAAAAGGGGGGTTACCATTGAGAGGGAAGGGTTACCATCGCCAACAATCGCCAAGTTTGTCGCCAACTTGGCGATATATCGCCAAATTTGGCGACCAAAATTAGTCGCCAAAAGTGACGCCAACTTGGCGATATCGCTAATATTTCGCAAAGCTGCCATAGACATTCACTGAAAATAATAGACAAGTTTGCTTGATAACAGAGACAATGCAACAAAAACTAATATTAGTAAAGAAATGGAGCTTAATAAGATTATTTACATTATTTTACAGAACAAACACTAACTATTTACAAAATTCGTAACAATATATATATATATATATATATATATATACATATATATATATATATATATATATAACACGTACAGCACGGGGCTCGGAACTTCTAATTTTTCATGTGCTACATTTTTTTTTTTTTTTGTTATAATATACTTGTGTTTTTCGCAGTCGTCATCATTTAAATTGTTTCTTTTCGAGCCATCGACGATCTGCAGACTATGATTTTAAATCGTTATCGTTCATTTGTAAATTACGCGACTAATTCAATGTATAAAGAAATGAATGTGCGTTAAATGACGGATATAAATGTCAATGTAAAATAAGTTTAATCGTCCGGTGTCTTTAAAATTTTAGTTAAATTATTAACGAACTTGAAGCTAAGTTTTGAATGGAGCCCCAAAGATATCCTGCTAAAAATAACAATAAATAGCATTCATCCATTTTGTCGATTAAGATATTCGGGTGATTTGTTCTTTTTATATTAAATCAAAATTAAATGGCAAAAAATAAAAACATAATAATATTTGTCTAAACTAACTGCATAATATAATAAAATAGTAATAATTCTTTTAAACAAAATAGCAGTTGTTTGAAGTGTAGCATTCTTTCAAAGTGGTGTCTTTATTTATGTATTATTTTTTTAGAAGTTATATATAATGAATAATGTATAAGAATAAAATGATAAAAAAGAATAATATCTTCAAATTTCTATTATTTTCCATGATGAAATATTATAGGAGAGAAAAATACTTTGTTAAATTTAATAAACATTTAGCTGGAAGATTGCCGAGTTATTTACGTTAAAAGCAGTATTTATACTGTCTATTCAAAACCTAATATCTTTTCATATTATCTGAAATGTTTTCATTTCTTAAGTCACATATTTATTGGAAAAAAATACTGCGTCATATATCCTTCTATAGCAAAAAAAAAAAAAAAAAAAAAAAAACTAGCCTTTAACAAATCTCCAGGAATGACTCCTGGAATGATGCTGATGTGTAAGGTTTCCGGAAATAACGCGTCCGGGTGGCCCACACCTTCCATGAGTCGAATAGACCAATCAGGAAAGGGCTCCGTCTATGCTTCGACCAATGAGGAGAGGGATGAATTCCAAAATTGAGTGTATTATGGAAAATAAGGTATCGCGAAGCGATTCCAACCAGGATTGCAAAGCAATACCGAACGGACTCGCCAAGCGATTCCATGGGGTATTGGCGAGCGCAGCAAGCAGGGGTAGCCTACAACTTGGAATTGCGAAGCGATTACGCGGGGGGTTGGCGAGAGTAGCGAACAGGAGGGCGAAACCCCCTACTATTGTAAATGAAGTTAAAGGAAATTTTTTAAACATAATGTTTTCAAAATTTGTGATTAACTTGAGCTTTTAAAGAATGCTCTAAATAATAGAATATCAAAAATATCAACAATGTAATTGAAAGTTTTATATATAATTAATCGCAAATAAATAATGATGAAATTCGTTATTTCGAAACTGATTATTCTATAATATGAATATTAAATTTTAATAAAAAATGAGGATTCATAAAAGTATTTTACAGATAGTTATTTCAAACAAAATTGATGGCCCGGTATGTCGGGCCAGCCTTTAAATAACTCTTAAACATCGGCTTTCTAAAACAATCTTAAATTGAAAAACAGAATAGTGGAAGCATAAGGCAAAAAAAAAAAAGAAATGGCAGAATGACAGTGTGTAATAACAGACAGAAACGTAATTAAGTTTTACAATAAACTAACGTTTATTAAAACAAAGAACACAGTTAAAAAGAAAAACAATAATTAAATAAATTTAAATAACACATAACATAGAAAAAAAACTCACTATCTTTACATTTCATCTTCTAGTTAATAAATTAATAAAAACACCGGCTTTGGCAAAAATATAACAGGTAGCTTAAATGTAATTTGATTATAATACTATTCTTAACTTCCAGTCTTAACAGGACATACTTTTAATCATTTTTATAAAAACTATATCTACTTTATATTCACCCTGCATAACGACAGGTGTTTCTTGAACGATATATCTTCCCGAAACCACAACGACATCCTTCAAAGAAAAACAACAACCAACTACTAACACAGTTTTCCAAAAAGAACTGCTGATATCTCCCTCCAATCAAAATCATCTGGTTCCATAAATTTGCATACAATGTTCTCTTATTCCCCTCAGATAAACAGATGATCTTTGAAAAAAAGAAAAACCACGGACGTTGCCGGGATGACGTCACTTTGGAATGAAATGATGTAATAGAAACAGTATGACGTAATACTGTACTTTGACCGTTCAGAACGAAAAATAAACGGAGTGAATCAGATGGGTAGATTGGAAAAGAGATAAACAATATGTTGTTTTGATTTGCGGTTGGGAAGGAAAGTTTAAGTTAAAGAAATGAATAACAACAGAATAAATTAATAGTGTATAAGTGTCAAGGAAGGTTTATTTATGCTGACAAAAATGAAATTTAAATTGTAATTTAATTTTTATTGTTTTTTCTTAGTATTTATTTTAAGAATTTTTTTTTCTGCAAATTTCTTTAAAAAAAATCCATTTTTCGTTTCTGCTAAAAATGCTTTTAAATAAAATTTTGACACATTTTTAGACATTTATATCTTTATTTCTGTGCTACACACTGCATCAAAAGTTAAAATACTATCAAAGAGAATAAATGTCAAATTTATTTGTAAATGTCTTTATATTTATGAAAATATTTTCCTTTTCAATAAAGTATCACTTAAAATGAAATACGTTTCCAGAAAACGTTTTTTTTTCTTTCCAAATTTGCTTCATTCGATTTATTGTAATTTTAATATAATTTATGTTCATCTGCACGAGAGAGTGATTTTGGCTTAAAGTCTTTATATAGAAATCTTGAATAGAAATAATAAATTATTTTCGATTATAAAATTATTTTAAGTGAGAGGTAATAATATTGCTGTATATTTACCGTAATTTCCATATAATTTGATAAAATTTCTGGGATAACACACAAGAATATTCTGTTATCTTTTAGCTTCGCTTGAACAATTTTCCATGAAAATGAGAAAATATAAAATTCCGTAAACAAACGGAAAAATCTTACAATAAGATCTAAAACCATCAATCAATTCTGCAAGATTTCGTCTACACCTTGGATTTCAGAATTTCAGTTCATATTTTGATAACGATGCAGAATTCTCCATTATTTAAAGAAAATGAGCTGATAGAAGCGGAAATTGTTCAGTCACTATTACGAAGAAATGTGTATCTTCTGACAAGTTTTTTAAATTGCAAGAATATAAATACATTAAAGGAATAGAATACTCTTTATCATAATAGTAAATTGTGTCAGAAAAAAAATCAAACGCAATTCAAAACTTTAGCTCTAAACGTTTTGATAAAAAAGCGTTGGTGCCAAAATTGCTAAGCTCTATACTTCTAATATGTGAATTATCACATTGCTAACTAAGCGTAGAATCAACAGAGTAAAAAATGTCCAAGCCGAGAATCTAAATAAAAATATAGAATCGCGAATAAAAAATATTTATTTATAATATATATTTTTTTGCATATATGTGGCATTGTAGGTTGATAGCAAAAGGTGTATTTCATAGAAAGGGAGAAAAAGATGTTTATTATTCTTAGTGCTGCAAAAATGCCGGAACAATGATGACAAATGCTTAGGAATTTGTTGCATTCATCGTGGCAGCTGCTGGAGAAATCTGGGACACTCTCGGTATTTTCGAGAACATTAGATATTCCATGCATCCCGACTTAGGATCGTAATTTTGAGCACCTTCTTTCATGACGAAAGTTGTCTCTTAAGGACCTCATAAGCCAAGGGATACAAATGACAATAATTCATTTGGAGTAAATTAAGTTACAGATAACTGAAGTCAAATTTGAACATCAATAATAATTGACTGAATTGAAATAGGAAACTGTTACTTGTTTCATTGTGGTTTTGAACTCTTATGTGAGCAAATGTGAAAAAAGTAGAGTACAATTTTCATTAAATTCATAATTAATCAACATTTATCATTATTCGGCAAAAGTGGTTGATCTCTAGAAGACAGCACCTAATTAGAAAATCACTTATGTTTCATTACCTGAAAATAAACAAGTTGAAAATTTCACGTAAAGCGTAGCAAATGAGGTGCGTTCGTTGATAACGAAGTTTTAAAATATTCACATCTTGCTGATATAGTAGAGCGTACTTTGGATACAGTATAGTGGTCGAAATCTTTGTGTTCCTGTAAATATGCAGGGAGTAATTTTTATTATACTTCATTCACGTATATAGTCTGTCTCAAAAGTTTAAGCACTCCGCAAATCTCGTTTAAAATAATTGAAGAAGAAAATATTTTATGCTAATTTACAATAAATACTCAACATTTAATCAAAATAAAATAAAATAGATCATTTTGGGTAGTTAAAATAAAAAATATATTTATATTTATTTATTTTTTCTTTTTTTCTTGAAGAAACGCTGTCTCAAAAGTTTAAGCACTTTATGCAATTTTTTTAGAAACACGGGATTGGTATTGTGTAATGACGTTGTATGACATCATATTGCACTTTTATACAAGTATAAAAGGTGGATAAATTATTTCCTAATGTTTTAAACATGACAAAGGGTAAAGATTTCACAAAATGTGAGATTTTGAACGATTTTAAATTGAAATCTCAAAATAAAATTGTTTCTAAAATTGCAAAAGCTTTAAATTGATCAAAGCTATGTATATATCAAGTACTTTCTAGAAATGATAATTTTAAGCGGAAACCAAGATGCAGACGACCACGTATGACGACCGTTCAGATTGATCGGAAAATACGGAGATTGGTATTTAGAAAAAATATGACCCCGCATGGCAAATTAAAAATAATTTCAGAGTACGGATGTCCAAAGACACTGTAAATAGACGTATTAAAGCGTGTGATTACATCATGTAAAAGAAATTGGCTCGCAAACCGTCTCTTAAATTACATCACAAACAGGTAAGAATGAACTGTGTTAAAAAACACATGACGTACGGGGACAAATGGCTTACTGTTTTATTCAGCGATGATAAAAAGTGGAACTTAGATGGCCCTGATGGTTGGAAGGTGTATTGGCATGAGTTACGCAAGAACCGAAGGACATTTTTCAGCAGGCAGCAAGGCGGTAAATCCGTTATGGTTTAGGGGGCATTTGAGACATTTGCCAGCCCTCTCTAGCTTTTCTAAAAGGAAGAGAAGCATGAAAAAAGTTTCAAGAGACCCTAAACCACCATTTGCTTCCATTCGGTGACATTTTGGGGGGTTTTGAATGAACTTTTCTGCAAGACAATGCCTCAATCCACGTATCCCATTCTACAAAACCTTGGATTTTTCAGAAAAATGATAAAGTACTTGACTAGCCAGCTTTAAGTCCAGACTTAAACCCGATTGAGAATGTCTGGAATACTTTAACCCACCAAGTTTAGACAATGGAAAGCAGTGCGACTCTGTTGAAGAACTCCAAGAGGCTATTGAAAAAGCATGGTATTCTTTGCCATCAGAAACCCCACAAAAACTAATAATTTCGACGAAAGCACGTTTATTTGAACTAATCCGAAAACATGGGAAAAAAATTGTTACTAAAAGTTCTGTAAAAATTATAATATGGTTGTTTTTGACATTGTGCATAAACTTTTGAGACAGTTTTTTTATAACTTTTTTTTAATTGTATTTTTTTAAAATATATAATTTATTTTTTTCTATTTTTGAAATCGTTTATTTAAATAATATTGCGAAATATGTAAATAAAACAATGTTATTAATTCTAACTTTTTATAATTCATTAAAAATCGATATTTTATGCTTGTGCTTAAACTTTTGAGACAGACTATATCTTATTCATAAAATGTGAAGTAGTTTAATATAATTAAAATACCCCCCCCCCAAACAATGTTTCCCCGTATAACATTATTTAGTGGAATACATTTGTGTGGCCCTATAATTTAATAATAAATATTCTTTGCATCACAGATTGTACAAAATGTATTTTTTAATACATATTTCATAGATTCATGTCAATTCTGTTATATTCAAATGAGTGTAACACCATTAAAATGCATTTGAAACTTTTTTCCCCATTGACCGTAATGTAACGGAATACTTTTGATTGTCCCTGTAATTGATCAATGCATCCGATTTTCATAACATTTGAAATGACTCGACAAAATTATGTAATAAATATACGTTTTAAATTTCAAATGATTAAAATGCATTTGAAACTTTTTTCTCCACTGACCGTAATGTAACGGAATCCTTTTGATTGTCCCTGTAATTGATCTATCCATCCGATTTTCATGAAATTTGAAATGACTCGACAAAATTGTGTGATAATTATGTATTTTAAATTTCAAACCATTCGGTTGGGTAGTTTTTGCGTTGTTATATGCGGACGGACAGACAGATAGACGGACAGACAGACGGACGGACGGACTGAGCGACAACAATAGGTGCTACGTATTTACATAATTACGAACGCACCTAATAAGCATATTTCCAGTCGTCTGTGCAATCAGTTCAATTTTTTCAATTTTGTCACTTATACCCCTTGGCTTTTGTTTTCTTCATATTTATTTTTTGCTTTTTTATCCTCTTGATTAGCATAAATAAAAATCCCTGCAATTATTTAGTCGTCTAACCTCTTCAGACCTGAGCATAAAATAACTCTACAAATATTAATTTATTGCTTTTTTATAATCGAAATGACACCAAAGATGGCAGAGAGAGTCATTTTTATGAAATCAGTACTTTAGGGGACTGGTAATTTAGGTTTACAAATATGGATATAAAAGTACTAATCCACTTAAAACATCACTTTAACTATCAGTAATATAAATTTACACAATAACAAAATTAAGGTTTTTAAAGAAGTAAATGATCAGCAAATCCTCAAAATTTTTTATTGTAAAGCATTAAAGTTAAATAATCGTGAATGTTTCTTACTTTCTTGGACACAATGTCTTGAGGGTATTTCGAAATTCGGATGAAAAAATTTTATGAGGTAATATTCACCAGTGCTCACATTTATTGATTTTGTTCTAATGCAAAAAACATTCAGCTGAGTAGAAGTAAAGTAAAAATGCAAAATATTCAAACAGTTTAATTTTTATGAGGAAAAGAATGGAGGTACACATTTATGTACCTCAGATCCGAAGAGGTTAAGGCGTACATCTTAACTTACTGACAGAAAAAAGTTTACAAATTTTCTCAAATATGATTCATTATAAGAAAAATATTAAGAAGTAAAAACACATCATCACAAAATCGGAAACTCTTCACAAAAAAGCTGTATTTCCTGAATTCATACAAGAAAATTTTCCGAAAAACTTCTGATAAAAAAAATTATATCACAGTAAGATATAAACCTTATCTGAATAATTTAAATTCGACAAAATGTAAAGCTTTAAAAAATTGAAAAGTGTAAGAGAAAGCATATTCTGATATCGAAAAAACAGAAGATGCAGACATAGAAGAACTGTTATTGAAAATCTAAAGGGATATAAAATACATAAAGTTAATTTAGATATTTATGAACAGATAAACAATAAATAATGATAATGCATATGAAAAAGAACTTCTTTTCCATTTGTTATAAACATAAATTTTGAAAAGTTGATGGAATGAAAATGGAATTATCTGTGAAGTAATATAGTAACGGCAAATATATTGTGAATTATTCATGTCGTATGAAATATGTGTTGTATAAAAAAGATTTTCCTTTTTTGAACTAAACAGTGTTTGAAGTATCTATTATACAGGGAAAACAGTATGATAAAATTTATATAAAAGCGATTCGATCTTTGTTTTAAAACACAAAAACTATTTTATTTAAAAATTCGGGTACTGTTTTATAACGGCCAAATATTTATATTAGAGATATAAAACCTAGTATTGACAGGGAAGATAGGGGTAAGGAATGATATCAGTGGCGGTCTTTGTAAGAGAACCTAGAGCGTATTTACGTAAAAAAATTACGGAAAACTCCGAACAATTAGGCTGACGTGCGCGGCTGGGTTTGAACTCAGACCGCCCGACTATTAGCTTTGAGATTAGAACTTTTCAGCTAATGGTAGAGCAATTAAAAATTACGATTGAAGCTAATTTGTATTATATTTTTAATTTTATAAGAGAAGTGAAATAAAAAAGTTTAAAGTAATTTTTTAATGATAGGTATTATGAACGTTACGTAGTTTGCGCAAAAAAAGGCGTTTTCAGCTCAATTGGAAAAGTAAAGTTTTTTTTTAAATTATTATTATTACTTTAAAGTACATATATGATGTTTAATAAAATTCATTAAATTGGTCTCGTTGCTTCTAATTTCGCTATTTTTACGAGAAAAGTAATTTGCAACAATATTTCCACTTTGTTAACAAAAGTGTGATTGAATTTATATGAGGAAATTAAATCCAAAATATAAAATAAAATGAAATTAGAATTTAAACCAAAACTATCCAACAAGAAAATTTTTGTGTCCGTATGAACTAATTATAAATAAGCAATTTGTATATTAGACGTAGCAAAAAAGGTGCGTTCGTACCAAAACAAAGTTTTAAAAATATACACTACTTCGGATAAAATACAATAACCGAAATCTTTTGTGTGTCCTGTAAATACTAAATGTTTTCTATTATACAAGAATTAACTTATAGTAAATTTCAGTAACTATATCAACTTTATAAAGTGTGAAATATTTAATGTAATTTAAACGCACTTCAAACATTCTTTCCCCAAAAACCGTTCTGTAATAGAATACTTTACTATGGCCTCGATATTAATAAAAAAATATTCTTTACACCACAGATTGTACAGAACGTATGTTTTAGTACATATATCGTAAATGCATATGAATTGTATTATGTTCGAAAACATTAAATGCGCATTAAAATGTGCATTAATAGTGCATTGAAATGCATTTGAAACTTTTTTTTTTCCATTTGACCGTAATGTAACAGAATATTTTTGATTGGTCCTGTAATTGAACTATACGCCCAATTTTCATAAAATTTGGAATGACTCGAGGAAATAGGTAATAAATATACAGTGGCGGTATAAAGACGTTTTTGGCCAGCAATTTTTTTTAGTTAATTTTTCAGCATACGCATGTAAAGAAGAATCTCAAAATTATACATTTTATTGACATAATAGTTAGGAACTTATTTATGGAATAACATATAAATATCACAATTTAACAGTTCACTGCACGGTATGCCACATATGGAACATACCGATAAAATCCTTCTATTTTCCTAAGGATCTTAAATTTATGTTATCTGAGCTTTCTGTCATATCTAGAACATTTAAACAAAGAGTTAATGTATCAATTTTTCTCACTTGATTACAATACCTCACTAGTTATTAAATTTTTATTTCCAAAAAAATTTCCAGTCTGCATCGCATACAACAGAAGAATTTGCTTCAACTTTTTCACCCAAAAATATTGAAAGTATCGCAAGATAAAATTTTAGACATTCGAGTATATCACATATTTGTAATTAAGGTTGCTTAGAACTAAAATATTTCAGTACATCAGCTTGAAATCTTGTTTTTGTGTTTGTGCCAGATATGGAACATAGAGCATAAAGCTCATAAAACATTCTAATGAAAAATGGCTCGTAAAGGGCTAAAGCAATATTAAATCAATGTAATATTATATGAATCTGATAATGAGGATCAGTCTTTTGGAGTTTCTGATAATGGCTGCGAAGATTCAACATGCAATCCAGCCTAAAAATAGAATTGAAAATGCTATTTCTTCATATGAATCAGATGTCGACTATACGATAACTACAAATGCGATCTAAGAAATGGATTCAACTGCCACAGATAAGATTTCATATTAAATATTAAAGTAATTTTAAATTTCACTAAAAGTGCTATATAAAAGTTAAAATCAACAAGTGAAATTCAACAATATTGAAGTCAGAAGTTTTTCCGCTGAAGAGACATCGTTATTTGTCGGAAGTATGTGTGTGTGTGTGTGTGGGGGGGGGGGGTAAATTTCGAAACTAAAAAGAAATTCAGGTTATCTGTGTAGTACATGTAAATGTTCATGACGAACCCCCGCACACTCTGAATTAAACACTGGATATATAAATTGAAAAGAATCAATTTAGAGAAAGATTGTTTATTCTTTCAGATGCTGCATATATCCCTGCTGGACCCAGTGTTGATAGAAAAAAGTCACAAAAGAAAGACAAATTCCTTAAACGCAAATAAAATATAGTGAAAGTAACTCCTTAAGTGCTGAAATTATGACTCTGGAGACTCCGTCATTTTCCCCCCTTTTTTTTTTTTAAACCCTGAGCTTTTCAATATTATTTCAGAAGAGACACGTAGATACAGCATACAAAAGGTTCTTTCTCACGTTTCCACTACGGATATTGCTAGAGTGATGTTTTAGATAACCAAACAATTAAGAAGACAATGTCTGTCAAAGAATTTGAAAAAAATGCGACAATTTTCACATTATAATTACTATACTAAAGAAATACCTAAAAACATGAAGGGCCGTGATAGACTTTTTGAATTAAAATCTCTAATAGTGTATCAGGACAGGGGCATATTTTATATACCAAATGATTTGGATCAAGATTTGCAGCAGAAGCTTTTAAATAAATTTTATATTTCTAACTTCGGAGAGAAAAATTCTAAATTGATTTCTTTATTTTAAAATATTTTTTTCGAATATTCCGGTTTCAATTCAACATTACAGAAAAACAACTGCTTTCTCCTCAGAGGGATAAATGCCTGCAATAAAAATTTAATACATATTGCACTCTTTTTGTATACATGAAACACTAGTATTGTGAGTTCCATGCCACATTTGGTACAAACATGTAAATATCTCATTGTGTGCTTTGGGGCACATATGGCATGTACCACAAAAATCCATATTAAAAATATATGTATGAAGTCAGAATTTTTTTATTATTTTTCCTGAATTTGTGACTATTTAAAGTAATCAAAGTACTTTTTTCATAAAAAAAAGGAAAAATCGTGCAGTGAAGGGTTAATTGACAAAATTAAGTACAAAGGAAAACGCATGTGCTCAAAAGATTCCGGCCACCTTCGCAAGTTTTAAAAAAATGGTATTGTAATAGAAAATAACAGTGATCAACAACATTTACAATTAGTTTTTTATCACCATACCTTAGTAATAAGTATTGCGGCGCAGAAACATGACATTCATAGAATCAATGGTTGAAGATCGTCTATGGTACTTTTTTTCACACTTCTGGCATTTTTTTTTTTAATTTTAGCTGATTAGGAATATTTATAGGTTCGCACACGTTTGCCAACTTATTTCCATAGATTTTCTGTTGGATTAATCTCGGACGTTTGGGCTGGCCATTTCAAAAGCGGAGATATTTTGTGCAAATGCCATTGCTTGTCGAGGTTGCATACATTTATTAAGTCGTTATCATGTTAAAACAAATAGTTACGACCACATTTTTTCCTCTAATGAGGCAGCAAATACTCTTGCAAGATATCCTTATACATTGCATCATCCATCTTGCCGAGGATTTCAAATAACGGACCAACAGTTTTTGAATAAGTTACTCCCCACATTATACCGTGTCTTCCCCCATGCTTCATTGTAAGAAAAAATGTGTCGAATCATATCTTTTATAGTTAGATTATGGGACGCAGTGTCTGCCATCACTTCCAAAAAAGTATGAAATTCGATTGATGGAAAGATAGAGCTTTTTTCCAGTTTTCACTTTACCAAACTTTGTGTTCCTTTAAAAACACCAGTCGGGTACCACTGAAAAAAATTTACCACTGAAAAAAATTTAATACCGACTCTTCCATAAAGTTATGCATCACGTCAGCATCTTGATACGGTAGACTGACTTGTTTCAACAATATTTTCGTTCCGTAAATCGCGGTATATTGCAATGGCATTTTTTTGCGAGTCATCAACTGTTTTTTCCCTTGATAATTCTCTTCACAAAAATATTCATTTTCCGGGGTCTTCCAAACGACAGAAATTTCTGAAGGACATGGACATCTTTATAAAATTTTTAAATAACGTTTACAGTCTGTTTTACTGATCGATAACTTTGCCGCAATATCTCGAGAAAATCGGCCCTTTAGTATCAACCTGATCACTCATTTACGAACAATAATTGTTAAACTTTTCATTTTTGTATTTAAATTATACTATTAACTTTGATTCGTTAACAAACACGACCAAAAAACACTGAAAAAAAAACTAAGGAAGTGGCCGGAAATTTTTGCACACACAAATTTCGAATTCTTCCCCTTTCCATGAAGTGTCTTCAGTATCCAATCAAAATGATCACGTGGTCAGAGGACATTCACATATTCCTAACTTTTGAAACAATTGTGCTTCTTCTTCGCCGAGACCTTCTGGTAAATAAAACAAAGAAACTAACTGGCCGGAAGCTTTTGACCGCCATTGTATACTTTAAACTTCCAACGATTCAGTTGGATAGTTTTTGCGTTGTTACATGAGGACAGACAGACGGATTGAAGTACGACTACATGTGCTACGTATTTACATAATTATGAACGCATCTAAAAATGCATACTCGATTAATGAACTCATTTATAATGCACGCATGTTCATTGTTTCAATTAAGTTAGAATTAAGTCAGTGTTCCGGATATTACTGTGATGACAAATTTTCGTGTTTTCAATTTCTACATCCCTCTAAATTGAACTATACTTAAATACTTGATTGAGGAACTCTTACAAGATACTGGAAATTAATGTAGTTTTCCAGTAGGGTTTGATTTGGTTCATTATTATAAAAGCTATTCGACAAATTTTGTTTGTTTGGCATTTGTGTGTCGTTGTAAATCCTTTACTCATCCGTTGAAGATTTGTACTTTTCTATTTTTTGCGCAAGAATACAGTAAGAGCTACCTTTTCACATAAAAAAAAATAATGTCTGCTCTTCACACTCTTATTTAAAAAATAAATAAACTTTTCATTGAATTTTATTATAGTAAAGAAAGCCATTATTTCACACAAAGAAAAATCTTAATGATTTTTATTGATTTTGTGTATGATTTCGTAGTTGATGAGTCGCATGCAATAATTTATTTAAAAAGGAATGAACATTTTTTTCAGTGTATTTATAGCAATAAGAACAGCAAAAATCATTATATTCAGGGATTCTCGAAAATAGTTTAAAATGTTCTTAAATGATAAAAAAAAAGAAAAAAACATTTTTTTAATTCAAACAAATTCATTGCGTGTGTAAACTACATTTCTTTATCAAATAGAAAAGCCGCATATTATTTCCACGCACTGCCTTTATTACATCGCTTTTTCGAATAGATTAATTATTTTATGTAATTAATTTTTAAGCATGTTACTATTCATTATAGGTTTATCGCCAAAAAATATAAATGAGAAAAAAGAAAAAAATCTGTTATATCATCAAAAAACCTTTTTATATGCTTATCACAAAAAATATAATTTAGACGAAAAATATTGATAAAAAAAATAGGCAACGGCATTAAAACAATTACCATTGAAATATCTTAGATATTGATTATTGCTTTAGTACTTTTCGTCTTTAGAATAATCTCGACACAACTTCTGATTTATTACATGATTGATGTATCATTTTTGAAACGAAGAGAACTATTAGGACTTTTACTGATGTTAATAGCACTTTTTTAATCTTTTCAAAATAAATCACTACTCAGCTTTCAAAAGAGATGTATTTAGAAGGCAAAATGATATGGAGTGTTCATTTTTTAATATGCTTTTTATAAGATACGAAGTCATTTTTTTAAATGTAACTATATAAAACTTGCAACAATGTATATAAACCACAAAGCAAATAAGTAAATAAATAAATAAAATAATCTGACACTGCCTCAAAGAAACTTTTGTTCAAAATATACAAATAACTACTTAAAAGGTATGGCAAAAATAGATATTATTTATTTATTATTTACCTCAGATCTTTCGGATGCCCTCACATCCATTTTCAAAGGAATATAAAAGAAGATAACTGATTAGAAATAGAAAACGTAAAAATAAAAAATAAATAAAAAATAGTCCATGTGTACAAACAAAGTCACGAAAAATTCATGGAAATACCAAGGATATTGTACCAGAGTGTGGGAATATTATAAGAAATCACATCATTACCAACAATATCATTGTTAAGCAAAAATTTGAGGGATTCACGGATAATTCAAGGGTAATGGTTTGATGTTGAAAATATTATTTTAGTCTTGTCGAAATTTATCAAAATATTTTCTTTTTGTTGCATTCTAGATAAGGCTGTACATGGATTGTTGTATTGTATATCCGAAAAATGCTCTTTCAGTCTTACTTTTAATTTTCGAGAAGTCTGACCAATATAGAATAAACTTTTTTGATATTCTGTAGTGAATGGAATCATATAAACACCTGCTTTTTCATAATCTGGAATGTTTTGACTCATTAAAACTTTTGTTGAAACATCCTTGACGTTAGTCGTTGATCAAAGATTTACAATATTTCGTTTTAAATAATCGCGATAAAACTTTTTATTATTTTTTTTTTAAAGAAAGCTGCTATTTTGATCAATTTGTTAAATTAAATTTTCATTTTTTTAATTGATATTATATTTTTTATAACCTAAATAAATATTGAAAAATAGGAACTTTCCATTCAGATTATTTGTTATAACTTAATTACAGAGTTCTTGCGCCCTCTGGAACTTTACGATCTGAAAATGCTTCAATACCAGTATTTTCTTATAGAAAATGCTACATTAAATAAGGCAAAATTTTGTGCATTTGACCTAGATTTATTTTTTTATAAGAAAAAAAAAGTACTGGTATATCTCCCGGAAAATTCCTAAAACATACGAACCCTGTAATTATATATTGAAAAATATAAATTTCCATTTTATCAAACTTTCAGCTGCTTAGATTCGAATTGAGATGCTTTTACAATAATGAAGACCATACCATAAAGATACTATGCATTCATTGCGAAATTGTTTAGAACAAATTATAATTCGCTAATCACAACTTCCAAGACATTCAAAGTCAGTATGTCCTGGATAGCTCGAAATCTGAACCAAGTAGGTACTGTGAACATCCACGCAGATCGGATAAAAATAGTTTGTTTGTTTCTTTACTAGAACAGTGATGCCAGTGGTCTACTTCTCAAACTGGTAGACGGTAGGTGCTGGGTTCGAACCCAATCGCGGCCGTCGGCCTAACCGTTCGGAGTTTTCCGTGGTTTTCTTCGAACCTTGCGTAAATACGGGTTAGGTTCCCTCAGAAAGACCCCCACGGAGGGCATCCCACCCCTTAGGGCCTATATCCCATAGTGTAGATAATTGGCCGACATACATACATACATACAATCCAGTGGTCTACTTTTTTTAAATTCAGATTTCTTGACTGGCACCAATTTCTTGAAATTTTAAAATTATCTTTATTCTCGGCTTAATTAATATGCCATTAAATAAGGTGCATTTTATCATTTACAAAAAGGGGTGCCAATATGGAATCTAGTTTTAAAAAAAGTAGCCCATCTGGCAACACTGTACTAGAAACATTTGAAAGCCACTAATGTTTAACTGCAATCTTCATTTTAATAATTGAACAACGCTGTAGATTATGTAAAACAAATATCTTAGCTCGGAAAAAGTAGTGTTTTGTACATAATTTTAGTTTATTTTGTCTGAAACGTGAAATGGTTAAGAGATAAATGAGCCGAAAATTACTAAACAGAATTATTGAGGTTAAAATTTTAAATGTCTTTTAATAATGCACTTTTTTGAAGGGGTTAACCTTTTACACTCATATATCAAGTATAAATGGACATCATGTTTTTTTGCAAAATTTGTTTTTGACAATAGTAATAATGGAAAATAAAATATGCCTTATTTAATTAGAGCATTTCTGATACTGTGTAAGGTAACTTGAAAAAATGGTGCTTACGGAAGAATATTTGTGTAAGAGACGTTGAAGTCAAAATGGTTGATACTGCCTACAAACATTACCGTCAAAAAATCATTAGTGTCAGGACAGCTTTAATATGAGGTCAACTGGAAAGTTCTGTCGTATAATGCTATTTCACGCATACTTCATAAAAATTCGGATTTCTTCATTGGCACCACTTTTTTGAAACAGAAAATTTCCCATTGTTTTCACATCGGTGAAAAGATTGAAAACTGTCGGAATTTTACCATTTCAAAAAAGTGGTGCCAATGAGAATTTGATAATGATAGATAATGATAGATTTGAGAATAAATATGAGTTTTTTAAAAAATAGGTGCAAAATAGCATTATACAACAGAGCTTTCCGCTAGACCTAATGCATCTTATTCTTTTAGACCAAGAGGTGACAGCACATAAACTTAACGCATGAAGCACAAGAAAAAACTGTTCGTTTCATGGAAGAGTAAACATAGGGGAATCTAATGATCTTTGTCTGATGGAAGTGAAGTGGTGCATAAGTCAAAAATTAATATCAGTAATAGATTGACTCGTAGGTTTATCATTGTGTTTTCCTGCTCCCAGCCGTCCATATTTTCATATCTTTGATGGTAAGACAAACACAATGATAAAACTACGAATTAACCCGGGAGAACATGCACTTACCCAGGGTAGAAATGGTTTTAACTTTTTCACTAATAAAATCAAATTATAACCGTCATTTTATTCAGGCAGAGACAATCCTTACAAATTTTGCGATGAAATAAGTTGAAGATTACTTTTAAAAGGTAAGTGGTTACAATTGCAAAACTAATACGCACTCCGGGTCAAAAAGACCTGTCGCGTGTACTCCCGGGTTAAGCACTGGCGGTATTAATTTTTGGCTTATGCAGCATTTCACTTCCGGCGGACAAAGATCATTAGATTCCCATATTTCTACTCTTCCGTTTTTTTTTGCTGTCGGCTTTTACATTATTTAGATAAATCATAACAAAACTTCAGGATAGAATGCCAATATTTCGTATCATTATCTATATTGACTATTCTTATATTGATCTTTAAAATTAAATCGATTTTCTTTTAAAAGAGATTTATAAAAAATATTTAGTAATATTGTCCGCCGTTAATTGTGTTATTTAAATGCTTTAAAATATTAGAAAAAAATACCTATTTTCAAATGTAAAAATTTACTAATTAAAAATTCGCGTTTGTAATGACCGAAAGGTGGCGTTGTATAGACCTGATAGTCATTTGTTTACGTAGTGCTGTTTGTTCCATGCTGTAGCATAGCGAAACCCGTTTAAAGAGCTATTTAAAGTGCAGTTTTTTATCTTTTTTATTTAATTATGGGAGATAAATTACAAATATCGACAATTTTAGAAATTCTAGATGCTGGAAAATCTAGTAATTGCTTTAGAGAAGCTGAAGCAATTATTGATTCAAAGAGATTAGTAATGTGCGGCATTAAAGAATGCAAAGAAGAAGAAATAGAGATTGTAGGTTCGTGTTTACAAACAAGCCAAACAAAAGGAAATTCCCATATTATTTCAGGTTTGCTAGTAAAGGAAAACAAAAATTTGAAAATAAAAAAATTTTCTTGCTCTTGCAAAGCTGGAGCAAGCGAATCATGCAAGCATTGTGTTGCTGTCATGTTATTTTGCCATGAGTAAGTCAAATGTACTTTTTTATATTATAGATCTAAACTTTGTGTATAAAATTTTGATTTTAGATAATTTTAATACAAAGAACCCAACGTTGCATGCGTTATAGAACTGTTTATTTATTTATTTATTTATTATAGAACTGTTTATTTATTTATCGGCCTTTTAAACACTGATTTCAGCGGAAGATGCTCACGGTATCAGTTCTATTTCGTTTCAGACTTTGTCCGCGAGAGGGCGTCTATTTCATTTCAAACGCGAATAATAATGATTTTTTGCACATCGTGTATGTTTTGGTAAATATCGTCTGCGATCATTTATGTGGAAAAAAGCTGCAATAAGAAATTGTATTATTCGTTACCATGGTAATTTATTCTTCTTATTTTATGTTTTTGGCACCATTCTTTGTTTTTGTTTTAAGTTGTTTTTTATTCGAATGTAAAAAGATGATGGAATGTTGATAGCCGTGCAATGGCTCGCATATTTTAGTGTTGAATAAAAAGCATATACAGTTCATATTTGTTGTGTTTAAGAAGCAAAAGAACCAATGTGTGTTGTTTTATATTAGTTTAATACCGCTACGAACAGTGTAATTTTGGAGAAGTTTTCGTCAGAATATAAGAAAAAACATGAGGTATAATTTTTATATTCCATAAATTATCAATCTTTCAGAATACAAAAAACAATATTTTAAAAGAAGAAACACAACTTTACTTAAACTGTTACATTCTAGTACTGTTTTTTTTTTCTTTTTTTTTTCGTATATTCGAATATATTCGTAAGTTATATTCGTATAAGCTTTCAATTTTTTTTATTTTTCTCTCAAAAATATACACCCATCTAACTTCTAAGAAAAATGTAATTCAAAGAAAGATATTGGAAAAAAACATTGGTATTAGATACATTTTTTGAACATTTTGTTCATTAGATTAATCACAACAAAAATTTTGATAAGTTTTTTCCAAAAGAAAGCTACCATTCCGTGCCATTAACTGTGTTAACGACATTGCTATCGATTTATCAAAATAAATTACGATACAGTGTGAGATTTATTTATGGGAATGTAGTACCTTCATTTGTTACAATTTCCTTTTCATAAAAAAGAAATAAAATGTTAATTTCTTTGCTAATATATTTACCTTTCAAAAATTACAAACTTTTATATGTCAAACTGCATAGCTGCCAACTTTTGCGCATTTCTGCTACCTTTATTGTAAAATTTTTGTGGTAGGATAAATGTGTAAAAGTTGGCAGCTATGCAAACTGCAATATATTTAAATTTTTAACCCATTTCATTTACAGAAACACCTACAAAGTAATATTTCATGCATATCTAGTCACATTAAAAATACATTATGTTTTTCTATTGCTGTTACATGTGATGTATTGCAAATCAGTCTATTGAAAAAACTTAAATAATGAAGATGAAGAACTTTAAGGCTCCTGTCCTCGTCAAACGAAGCACTCGCGTGCTAATACTAAACCTATGGCGGATTACATGCCTTTACATCGCCTTTTTTTTTTTTTTTTTTTTACTTTTTCGATCTTGGTTGCAGATACTTTTTACAAAGTTACTTTCACTTTCAGTACCGGTTATGGAAATGAATGTGTCACTCTAAAAAAAATCTGCAGCCAAAATTGAACATGTAAAAAAGGAGGCAATGTAGATATGTACATCAGTTATTCAATGAAAAAAAAATGTCGAAATGCAAACGCAATATTAGCAAATAATCTCCCCATATGTTAAGCATTATCGCATAACGCTTTGGATCACAGGCACAAGAGCTTTAAATACTCCGAAAACTTTGAAAAGAGTTTCGAAATCGCTGACTTTGATGCATATATTTCTTGGCAATAACTAAAAGAAATTCAATATATTTTTAATCGATAAAATTATTAACCCCCTCCCTTCCCCCCAAAAAAAAGAAAAGAAAGAAAGGAATTAATACAGAAATAAAAGAGAAAAAGCAAGAGAACAAAACAAAAAATGAGATTTTTTTTCAAAAATGTAGCATTTATTATTATTATTATTTCTTGAGAAACATCAATTTAATAGTTTTGATACTGCCAGCAGTTTCAAAAAATACTTAAATTACTTAATTACTTCAAGAGTTCCCGAGAATATTACATATTAGTGTCAGTTATTTTAAAAACGATTTATCACACACTTAAAAGGCGAAAAGTTAGCTTCTAGATCTTACCTGTCCAATAGGAATTCTTTAAAAACTTATTGAAAATAGTCTGTATTAATATTCAGCCTCGCAGAAAAACTTAGACAATTGCATTTCCAAACTATCACTGATTTATACAAGGAATTGTTAGCGAAAATTTGTTCAACCAATTAGGACGTTTTACTTTTTTTTCATAGCTTCTATTGCTTATTATTTATCATTGCGGTTGAACTTTTCATCTTTACGTTATCTGGTTATGAGTGCACATAATTTTAGTTGCAATTTTTTAGTAAATTAACTTTTATCTACAAAAAAATTTCATTTCTTCGACAGAAATATCTGTAAGATATATTCTTGTTTCGATTTCGTATGAAAATTTCGGAATATGCAGAAATTTATCCGTGTTTAAAATTAATCAAAATAAAATACAGATATGTTTATTATCTTTGCTAAAAATAGACTTTTCAAAGTAGCGTATTATTCATTGGATAAGGTACCTGTACCTAATATGGACACCCTAAGACAAAATTATTTTTTTCATCCCACCTACACGTAATAGGACTCCAATAATATATGACCACTATCCCTGGACTGTAGACTATCATTATTAAAATTAGCGAACTTGTAATTATTCTGGTTTAATTTAAATGATAAGAACAAAAAATGTTTACAAATGCCCATATAAGGAACTACCTGTCTCTATTATGGACAGGTGGCTCCTTATTGACCTACTACACAGGTTTAAGGAAGAGACACTCTTCTTTGAAATTTTAGGGAAGAAGGGATAAAAAAAATATTTTTTAAAGTATTGTGGGAAAGGGCAAGGCTCAGTAAATATCTTCAAAAGATGCACTTTAGAACGGGGGGTCATTTTCGGTTGTAGCTCTTCGAAGACCGATGCAAAGCACCTCAGTTATTACAAAATATTATGAAATAATATAGTTGGTTTTGCTTAGTTTCTAATTTTTGTGAATCTGAAGATTCACTTGCTGTATTTCCAATGTGGACATAAGGTGTCCATATTCGGAATCGTGAGTAGTTTTAATAAATCTTGTAATAAATAAACAAAGAAAACATTTTTAGTCAATATATACAATATCAATCGAAAATATGTTTTATCAGCTTTCTAAAATACTCCACTTTTTAATACTTAAAGGTAATTTTATCACATTTAATAAGAATTAAAACTTACCTGTAATTACGATGAGCACAACACAAAACAACAAGTTTCCTTCTAAATGGCAAACAGCGCAGTTTTGTTTCACTTTCCTGGCTTAATTATCTTATCACCTCCTTTTCTTCATTGACATGTAGCGCAATCTTTCGATCAAAATTGCTACTTTTAAAAATATTAGGGGTATCCATATTGAGAGCATTGTCTCTATTGGGTACAAGTACCTTATATATACAGGATGTTTTGCTACCAGACCGACAAAGTGTCAGTAGGGCACAGAGATGACTCGGAATCACACAGCAATGCAGGATCCACAATTCAATACTGCAAGTTATGGTACAGGACAATGTTGCCATTACGCTACATTTTTAGAATTCAGATTTGTTGATTGACACCCATTTTTGAAAATAATAAAAGTCTTCTTATTATATAACATATCAATTACAGCGAAAACACCCATAAATTTACAATTTCAAAAAACTGGTACCAATCAAGAAATCTGAATTTTTAAAAAGTAACCCACAGGCAACACTGGTCTTAAGAGTCCACGCTACTGACTGAAAAAGACCCGGATGGTAATGGAAAGTCAATGGGGGCGTTATTTTCAAATATATCGCTCAAATTTTAATATTTTGTCGCGATTTTTTTCTCAAAGGATAGCTGAGGACTATCCACAACCAGGCTAGTTTTTACTTTTTCGATTTTGTTTATATTCTTTTTATATTAGGATAGTTTGAGTTTCATAACCGGTTCTGAAAGTTAAAGAATTTTTTTATAAAAAATATCTGAAACCAAAATCAAAAAAGTAAAAACTAGACCGATTGTGGATCGTCCTCAGCTATCCTTTGAAAAAAAAAAAATCACGACAAAATACTTAAATTTGAGTGATATATTTGAAAATAACGCCCCCATTGATTTTCCATTATCATCCGGGTCTTTTTCAGCCGGTAGTGTGGCGTCTTAACCCCTTCGCGACGAGAACCTTTTTTCGAAATATTTAACATTTGTCACCGGTTTTAAAAAACAGAAATTTGTGTTTTGTTAAATCGAGAAAATGCTCTAACTAAAAAAGAAATTTTTTTCAGTAAAATTTTACTGGTGGGGATAAACACGGTTTCTTAAGCCTATTTGCGGCACGTATACGTGTCGCTCGTCCCCAAGGGGTTAAGGGTTTATCCTTTCCATATGCCCAAAGCTGTTGCGCGCGCCCACGCTACCCATTAATGTGTTTCTGTTCTTTTTCTCTCATTGTTCACAATAGGGTATGTAAGATTCAAGGACTTTCGATCAAGTCTTCTCAGAATTTTAGTAAAGTAATATTCGTTTCATTTATGAAAATAAACGCTATCGTTAGATATACAGATCACTACTTAATGAAATTTCTGATGCTAAAAACATCCAAAATCGTCTTAAAACCTTGATGCGTATACGAACCTTGCATAAATAAACGCCTCCAATTTGAAAATTCAATATTTCTTTAAACTCTAATGATTATGAATATGAAATCAATGAGATTTATATCTGATAGATCTTAGATTTCGTGTGCTGTAAATGCAAAAATAATTCAATTTTCAGTCAACAGATGGCCCAGCACCGTCTCAAATTACAATAATATTCAAACTAGCATATGAATGTGTATAAGAAAAATCTCAAGTTGTATTATTTGTTATATTTAGCGATTGAGACACGAATAGACAAATTTATTATTATTTTAAATTTATTTTATAGCGTTATTGAAGTTTAAGATAGTTGTGTGCCAACCATTGACGGAAATTTGAACTATTTTTAGTACATTAAATTTAAAATCCATCAGACATAAATGTTACTCATTTTACATTAATATTTATTATAATTGATGAATTATTATATTTCTGAATTGGGGTGCTTATTTCTGGTTACCGTGTATATAATGTACAGGCTAATTCCACAATCTCTTTTCCCACTGTCTTTCCTATCCACCTATTTAAATTCTTTTTCCTAAGAAACAAACAAACAAACAAAATTCAAAATTTGGTGGGAAAAGTGAGTTTTATTATTATTACACATTTATTATTGGCAGCATTATAATAAGTTTCAACTATTATTAAAAAGTAAGAAACAATGAGACATATTTTATAGAGAAACAGACTACGCGAGGAGGTTTAAGATCGACTAATATCTACAGGTTACTTCTACGATCTATACACTTATGTGAAGTGTCGTCAAATTATTTTTAAAAAGATTCTAAAATATCAAAATATGCAGCGTTCGCAAATCTCGCCTAACGTTCAACTAATTTAAGTGTTGACGAGAGTGCTTCTAGTAAAACGTATTTTTTCCCGTGTGAGTATTCATAAAAGAAGGTTGTTTATGCAACATCTCTAACAATCGCTTCGGGTTTCTACAAGAATTCTATCATAGAATCAAGACTTATTTATTGGACAGAATTGAAAACAGCCATTGTTCGTATTTTATCTGTGCAGTTAATAAGGAAGCAGGTAAAAATACATAAACTGCCATGTGTTTAAAATGAAATGTAATTTGCATAAATCTCATACAATATAGAGTCCAGGAAGAACAACAATAGAAAGCTGAAACCACATTTTTGAACGTTCCTGCGTATGATATCTTGTGGCTATTTTAAGTGATGTAGATGTTAAATTTTCAAAATTATGATAAAATCTTGCCTAGCTATAAATATGTTTATATGTACAGTCAAACCCCGTTAATACGCGCCCCGCTTAATACGCGAAACCGCTTAATACGCGAATTTTCTACGGTCCCTTGAAATACTCCTATCTAACGCATATAAAAAAAACCCTTTAAAACGCGAACCCGTTTAATACGCGAAATTTTATCGGTCCCTAGAAAGAAAAGCCTATGTTTAATACGCGAATGAGCTTAGTTTTAAACATACGAATTTTAGAAGAAGTATTTTTCCAAGCATTTTATATAACAATTATTTAAACAATTATTCAACTTATTTTTTATACAAAAATTAACTCAATTAAATGGGACATTTTTTTCACTCAAAACCACACGCTGACTAGATTTGAACGCCGATCCAAGGCTAGCACAAGACTGCCCAATCAAAACTCTCCCAACGAAATCTTATAAGCAAGACGAGGTGCAAAAGTTAAAGACATTATGTATGCTTTGAAAAACACCTGTTTTCATTTGGAGAGTATATAAAACCACAGTATAAAATTTTAATGGAAATTCAAATTTTTAAAAAATTCAGCATTTAGAAATTTTTAATTTATGCACTTCGGCCTATCATCAGACGCTAATTTAAAAAATGTTATTTTAAAAATAATTGATACAAAACTTTTGAAATCAGTAAACACCTGAGTGTTTTGTCGTGATTTCGCTCGCTTTCTGTAGACATAGGTTCAAAAAATCAAATTACGCAACACAGAATGTACCTTTAACTCAATACTTTTCTTGCGATTTTTGTCATTTAAAAGTGTAGGCAAAAAGGGAATTAAATCTATAAAATCATACAAATTTGAAGTTCATTTAAGGATCATTGATTGCGAGCGTAGGCTGCGTGAGTCTGGTAGTTATTATAAAAAGCAAATGTGAAAAGAAGTTTTCCCCATAATAAAGAAATGATGTGCCCCCCCCTCCCCCTCCTAAATTAGAGCTGTAGAACCGATAGATGAAGCATACGGTACAATAGCAGATTAATCACGTGAGTCTTTCCAATCGCTGTTTCATCTGTGCTGTATTTCATATTTTTAAGAGAAGAGAGTCGCTTGTCGCTTCCAGTATTATCTTGTCTACGATCCATCTATGCTTTTATAATCTAGTCTAAACTATGGCGGAAGGAGAAAAACATATTAAACGAAGGGCTTTTTCTATCATTGAGAAGTTACAAAATATAAATCAATACGATAGCCAAGCTGTCTCAAATAAGTCGGCGTTCGCCAAAGAAAAAGCCATACCTGAGTCAACTTTAAGGACTTTGTTAAAAAAATAGGAATGCCATCGTTAACTAAGTTGTGGTTGAAAGAACAAACAGAAAATAAAAACTGCGAAATTAGAGGACATGGAAAAATCCCTTCGCCAGTGGTTTGTTCAAGCGCGCTCTACGAATATCTCAATAAGAGACTTGTTAATACAAGAGAAAGCCTCTGAAATTGCAGCAAAAATGGGATTGCTAGATTTCAATGCCTCAAATGGATGGCTCGATCGATTTAAAACTCGGTACAGCATAAATTTTAACCAAGTGTGTGGTAAGTCAGCTGCAATCAACAAGTAATCCAGTCATTATAGTAAGTTCACCTCGGAATTCGAGATACCAAGCTGTAAGTCTGTAAATACTTGTATATTGACACCCTAAAAGTTGTCTCAAAACCTACATATGGTAGGGTGTACGCAACTATTAAATTCCAAGGTCAAAGGTCACAAAAATCGGTTTTTTGCGCTTTTTTTGTAAATATCTCATTTCCTATAGGTTTTTTGCTATTTGTATTTATTATCAATATTGTAGAATACAAAATTCTCTACAAATTTTGTTTGAAAACATTTTTCATACGTCGAACCGTTTTCGAGATAGAGGGTGGAGAGCGCGCGGTCACAGCATCACTTCAGATCAAACGGTGCCTCCGGTCGAAAACGGCCATATATAGTTGATGAACTATCGATAAATCAATGATTATAAATATTTATCAATTTTTATTAACTATTATATTATATTTTATCTTTTTCTTTATGCATTGTATAGTATAGTTACGACCGTCTTCTCTTTATTTCAGGTAACTGTTCTTGGTAACTACGGACGTACAATTTTCAGAAATATGGCTGATTTGTGTTTTCTATGTAATAAGTCAGATTCGGGAGGTGAATCGCTTATTGAAGTAGTGCGCGGTATGAAAACTCTACGAACTGCAAGTGTCGAACGAAACGACGGAAAAATTGATTATAAAAATAAATGTATTGAATAGTATTTTTTAATAAAACGATTAATTCATAATTTATTTTTTTTTTCATCATGTAAGAAGTTATAATATTATATTAATTAGGTTAAAATTCAAATATAAATCCTATATTTTCATTAACAATTCTGCAATTCATGGACAGGTAAGTGTTGTTAAATAAATTAATACTGAATAAAAAGTAGATAGATTAGGAAAAAAATGATATATGGCGCGTTTTCGACCGGAGGCACCGTTTGACCTGAAGTGATGCTGTGACCGCGCGCTCTCCACCCTCTATCTCGAAAACGGTTCGACGTATGAAAAATGTTTTCAAACAAAATTTATAGAGAATTTTGTATTCTACAATATTGATAATAAATACAAATAGCAAAAAACCTATAGGAGATGAGATATTTACAAAAAAAGCGCAAAAAACCGATTTTTGTGACCTTTGACCTTGGAATTTAATCGTTGCGTACACCTTACCATATGTAGGTTTTGAGACAACTTTTAGGGTGCCAATATACAAGTATTTACAGACTTACAGCTGGGTATCTCGAATTCCGAGATTCTTACCTAATTTAAGCTTAAATGACTGGACTAAAGATGTTTATTGTTGGAAAATTAATGTACTTCCGCAGCTTGTAAAAAACTATTCAAGTCGGGATATTTATTACGTAGACGAATTTGGAATTTTTTACTAACTTACACTCAATAAAACAATGGCCATGATAGGAGAAACATGTTATGGAGGCAAACTGAGCAAAGAGCGTCTTACTATTCTGCTCAGTGCTAACTCTGATGGATCAGATTAATTAAAGCTGTTGATCTTAGGGAAATCATACCATCCGCGATGCTTTAAAAATGTCAAAATTTTTCCCTTCCTGTACGAAAGCCAGAATAAAGCGTGTATGACGAACAACATTTTTACAGCATGACCTTGTAATTTTGATCGGCGTATGAGGAAAGAATCGCGCCATGTGCTTGTGACAACTGCCCTGCACATCCAAAAGATAACGAAGACCTGAATAATGTCCAAGTAGAATTTCTACCTCCAAATTAAACTAGTGTGGACCAAGGAATAATTAACAGCGCCAAAGTAAATTACAAGACTCGCGTCGAACGGCGATACCTCCACCAAATGGAACACGGCAGCAATCCTTCTTGCTACGATTGTCGTCCAATTTACAGTTATCGACGCTATGCACATGCTTACTGTAGAATGGGAGAGGTCACACCTGCCATGATTACAAATTGCTTTCACAAAGCGGATTTCGGAAGTAGCGAGAACATCATTTACACAGAGCCAATCTCGCACCCTAATATCGAAGAAGATTGGCTGGCCGCACAAGAATCTGTAGTCAAAAATTTTGTCGGTTTATACACGTTCTTTAATATCGACAAAGATACTTCCGAACTTAGAAGTCTGGATGATATCTTCGCCGATGTAACTGCGACTGACAAAACCAGATGCGGAAGAAGATGAACTTGCGCTTCCGGCTCCATCCCCATTTTCCAAAGTTACAGAAGCATTCAATTTCCTAGGACATATGCGTCGTCACTGGACGAAGGACCCTCAACAAGCTAACTTTACCACTACCTAAATAAGGTGGAAATCATCATGGTGATGGCGAGACGGCGTGTCAAACAGGTCAAAATTGACAGCTACTTTTCCAAAAAGTAATTTTTACAACATTATTGACTTCAGTATTTTCTTTATTGACTTTTTATTATTATCAACACTATTTGTTATCGTATCTATCTGTTCTGTATAGCTAACAAAGATTTCAATTTTGTTAACACTAGTCTTAGTTAATATGGTTAGTAGAAATTTTTGTATTCGTCTTATTCAATTTTATGAGTCATATACAATAAATCTAAATTTGGAAAGACAGGTTTTTTACTTGAGAAAATAACGATTATTTGAATTTTCGGCTTTCAAACGTTCCTGCTTAATAAAAGAACATTATGATTAAAATAAATAAAATGCCATTTTATGTCTTAAAAACGTTAAAAATTAACATTAAAATCTGTTTTTTCCACATAGATCGTTATTAGATAAACCACTCGACGAAAATTCGCAACCTTCGGTTAAAACGCGAATCCGTTTAATACGGACTCCTGATTCGCGTATTAACGAGGTTCGACTGTATTATATTATCTCATGATTATTTCATATAACTACACATACATATTAATATTGCTTACTGTGGCTTCTACTGATTCGCTTTTTGAAAACCAGTAATTTTTCAAAGAAAAAAAAAAAAAAAAATAATTGTAGGTTTCTTCAGCAACTGCTACAAAAGTGCTGTTTTTGGTAAGTTTCAATGAAATTTATGAAGATTTTTCTTTAAAAAATACGGGTGTTCAAGAAACGGACTCTGTATATAGTTCAGCTGATTAGTGGACCTAACAAGCTAGAAGATCAAAGCGAATTATTACAAAGCAAATTTGAATTAAACTGAAGATAACGATTCGGCAATACAAATCTTTTTTTTTAACTCGTTAAATATGCGTCTTTTATCCAATGGCGAAATAAGACGCATCACCTTCGTATGACATGTACCAAAGAATATATCATGAATTTGACGGTAATATAATAAATGAAAATGCAATTTTTAATGAGTTTACTGAAAAAAAGTATTGATATATTTAAGCAAAAATTTAGACATGTTATGGAAAACATCCTTTTTTAACCCTTCGGACTTCGGGGCCTCTTATACAAATTTTATTCGAATAGCAGAACTTTTTCAAAAGAACTTTCTTCGGAGTAGACAATTTCAAAAATTCCCTGATTAAATAACGAAAATTTTATTTTCCTTTATTACTGATGGCAAAAAAAATTTTTGGAAGCCTCCGCAGGGGAAACAACGGAGTGCCAAGGGTTAACCACTTAACTGTTTCTTTTTTTATGTACACTAAATTGAAAATAGGGCATAAACCCCACTTTTTTAATCTAAAGTATTCGTAATCTTTAGTCTGAACATTTCTGCCATAAAAAAATGAAATCGTATTTAAAAAAAAATTAGTGGAGTCAAACAATTTTGAGTGATGAATCAAGTAAACTCTTCTTGCCCGTACGTCGTACGGGCAGCTAAATGGTTAATCAAACGCCAGAATTTTTTTTGATTTTCTCTGAAAGAAGTTTAAAAAACTGTTACTATTTTAAATGTAATTCAAAAAATATTAACTTTCTGAAGAAATTTTCCACTTTCTTAAACTGGAATTATTGTTTAATTTTTTTTATTTATTTAATCTTTAAATTTTTTCAGAAGTTATTGAAAAATAACTCATAATATAAATCAAATTTTCACGATGATTTAAATTTCTAAACTTTTATTTTATATATTTTTTTTATCGAATACACCGAATTAAAAACTTTTTGTTTATAATATTTCTTGATATTTTGTTAATATTTTTCATTAATTTATATTTATTGTCATCTTATCTTGAAAAACAGTAAAATTACTAATGATAGATCATTAACCCCCTTGGGAGGAACATATTTTTTTTACATTTTTAATATTTTCCATCTTTTTTTTTTTTAACAGAAATTGATGTGTAATTGAGTCGGGTAAATGCGCCGATTAAATAAGGTAAAATTTACAATAAAATTTTACTGGTCAGAATAATGAAGGATTCTGAGCACCTTATGCGGCACGTATACAGGTTGCTTGTCCTTAAGGGATCAATATTGCTAAAAATGTTCTAGTCATCACTAATTACTTAGAGATTGTTTTGCCATCTTAATCATAGATAATTCTGGTACTAGAAAATATGAAGAAAAGTATTTCAAAATACTGGTGTTCAGAGCATTTGGAGCTCTGATTTTCGCAGAACAACAGATAATGTCAACTGATAATGTAACAATTTCGAGAGAAATTTATAATTTTAAATCTAAAAATTAGAACGTATAAATTTCCCCTAAAACTCATTTTATGTGAGATAAAAAGCTTTCCTTATATGATTATCTATGTTCCAGTTGTAATGTATTTATTTTGAGAGATATACAGGGTTTCACAGAGGCAAAATTAAATAACTTTTGAATTTAAAAGATTTTTATTTCAGACATTTCAGGATTTACGCATGAAAATGAAAGGAATTAAATGATAAGGTTCTCAAAAAATCGGCCATCTGATGATACAACGAAGCGAAGTCACTACTCGAAATTAGCTATAACCGGATTGAGTAGTTCTGTTGGAATCGAAATTATCACACCTGTTATCTTTACTTTCAGCTGATCTACGGTTTTTTTGTCGATTTATTTAGACATTATCTTCAACCCTTTCCGAGGCAAGGTATTTTAATTCATAAACTAGCTGCCCCGTCCGGCGTTGCCTGGATCCGTAATAATAATATTAAACGAACTTGAAATTTGTATGATTTTCTCTTTAACTCGAATTATACGGAAATACATTGTCTGAAATACGTGGCCACTGAGTGTGTGAGAAATTGGTTTAAAAAAAAAACGAACAGTTTATATTTAGCTGTAAAAATGCTCAAAATGACTGCAATAGGAAACGCGGGAGGGAATATGTGTGCAACGATTGCGTGATTTTCGTGTTAAAGCGTTGATATGTATCCGTAAAAATCACTGCTAAGCTATGTAGCTAATTACTTTTTTCACATATAAATATCAAGTGAAATATTTTGAATTTCAAACTAATTATATCACTCTCTAATCCGTCTATACCGTGAATGAAATCGATACTTGAATGATTAGCTAAAAGTATATAATATTATAAACGTAGCTGTCAACTTTCAACTAATCTTTCGTAATACCTGGATTAGTTTGATCAAGGTTAACATCATTTCAAACAAAAAAAAATTATTTCAGGAATCTTTATTTATTTACTTTCAATTTTTTAAGTAGCACTCATTTAATTTCATTTCTTTAAAAAAAATTCTGGTTCGAAATTCATTAAACCAGGATCAAATTAATACACATATTACGGAAGATTAATCCGATAAATAATAGTATATCCGATAAATAATAAAAGATGTAAAATAGGCATCTACTTATAAAATGTAATCTAAATGTATATAATATTATAATTTCAAAGCCATAAAAAAGTGTATATTTTTAATCAAAGCATGCTTAATGTTCACACTGTGTTCAAAATCCATGGAGGAATGACATAGGTGGAGTGGAAGTATTATGTCTGGGAGTGATGCTAAAAAAGTAACCCTACATTAAGTAAAATTAAATACCAACAAAACCACGTGCTTTGATACGCTTATCGATTGAAACCGGTTTAAACCCGATTTTTTTTTCTCTCTTTTTTAAAAAAGAACTAATTTATCTCTTCACCGGTAAGAATTCGTCAATTATTATATCATATGTGTTTTAAATATCAATATAGAAAACTCTTTTAACGTTTTGTTTGAAAATATAACATTCTTTTGTTAGTATCTTAAAATCGTTTGCAGTCAGAAATCTATAATTTAGATTAATATTTATTACTTAAGTTTTCATACATGATTTTAAAAGAATGTTTTCATCATTATATTTTAAATATTTATTTACTTGCAATTATTAAGTCATAAACATTTTTCATCTACGTTATAAAGTATTTAAAATTACATTAAATTAGGAAACTTTTAGTAATACAATTTTTAGTTCGTTTCAAATGTTTTCAATATCTTATTTAATTTCAATTTGACATTTAATTATTGCTAATTTTCTTATTTCGTTTATTTTAAAAGCGGACATTTATTTTAATAAATAATAATAGAACAAAGGCATTTTAAAAATTTGCTACTTTCTTCTTAAAATATGCTTTAGTTGTAAATTATTTCTTTCAATTCGTCTTATAATACAAAATTCCTTCTATGTCTTTTTGTTTGGAGCATTAAAATTTGAGCGATAAATGGTTTCATATTGCAAACCTTTCTTGAGGCTTACTTCACCTCCACCTATCTCATTCTTCCATGGTCAAAATCCTTACCTTAACTAATTGTACTCTAACCATAACCTGTCTGTAAACTAACTGCGACTTAACCGTATCCTAACCGTAACTTAAACATAACATAAATGTAACCTCTAGCCTTTATCTTATCCCAACCTTACCCGTAATCCAATCATAACCATAATCTAACTGCAACTTAACCTTAACCTAACTGTAACTTAACCGTGATCTAACTGTAACCTAACCGGGATTTAAATATAACCTAAGAAATAACCGTAAACGTGTTTGGAACTCATCCAGACAAAATTGCAATCAAAACCGAACTTAAAAATTCAATATGAAAAAATATTGAAATCTGACCCAATGAAAATTTGAACAGGACAAAAATATTCCAATGAATCATGACCCGATCCAATTACGACAAAATAATTTCTCTATACATATTATTTGAGCGTAACATAAAAATTCAATTTGAAAAACCCCGAAATCTGAACCGAGTCAATTCCGAAACGCACAAAGTTATTCCAAATAACTATAACCGGATCCGAACAGGACAAAATAATTTCCATGGACATAAACCAATCCGAAACTAAAAATTTCATTCGAAAAAAATCTTTATTTACAAAAAATTGTTGTCTAATGGCGATCTTCATTGGTCTATCAAGTCCGGACATTTTTTTGTTAAAAAGCCAAGTTTGACAACATCATTTTAATAATCATCTGGTTTTATCGAATAACATAAATACATTAAATAGAAATAATTTGTTTTGCTATTTGATAATTTATTGTGGTGTATTAATCGTCTGCCGATTCGAACAATTGTACGCATAACAGCCATTTTATTGCCATAAAAAATTTACATTAAATAGCATACATTTAAATTTAATCAATGATTAAAAAAATTACTCCTAGGAAAACCTCGTATAAATTTTTTTACTGCAACATTAACCACACATACATTCTAATGCACGAAGTGCCAACATTCTGACGTACAACAGCTGTGATCAAAATCCTAAATTAAACTGGATGTTTACGGTCTATGAATTTAAAGGTCTATGGAAAAAAAACAGTCACTTTTAAATTGGTTACTTTAATTCTGTCCCAGATTTTTAATTATTGCGTCAAAATTTTTATACAACCAACCAACCATAAGCAAGCGAATGGAGAAAAAAGCGAAAGAAAATGATTTTTTGATGACAGTGAGGTCTGGATTTTACTTAATTACTCAGTTAATAATTAGAATTTTGAAATTTTGAATAGCAGGTGCATCAAGACAGACTTTGGGATACTTTAAAAAAAATTCCGACCTTGTACGTGCCTCAGATTTTGCTAGCCATCGCAGACACACAGACACACGGACACACACACACACACACACACAGAGCGTTTTGTTCTTTTATTAATATAGATGTTTGATATAATTGATTGATACCAATATTTACAAGAAAATTTATTCGAAAACAAGTAAAACTGTATATTCGCGTATTTAATAAAGGTGAAATTTTCTTTAAAAAATTCAGATGTCAATTTGGCAATGGGGGATTAATATTATGTGATGCCGTGGTGGCAGCCCCGCCCTTCAAAATGTCAACCGCTTCCCTGACTTGCCTGGACGTCATATGGGCAACGTGTTTTTGCCACCCACGATTTGTCCGTACCACGTACGGACATTCATATTCCAATTATAATTTATTATTCTCACCAGCAAATTTTTTATGTAAATTTTGCTTTATTTAATCCAAGCATTTTTCTAAATCATTTAGGCAAAAATTTCTCTTTTGAAAAACCCGTAATAAAAGATTAATGTACTGCAAAAGACGTAAAAAAAGGCATTGTTTGAAAGTTTTCTTTAACCGTTTACACGCCGAATAAATATCACAAAGTAATAATAATTTTGCTTTTTCTGTATTACAGCTGCAAATGTTTTAATTTATGCATACAAATTAAAAAGTAACAATAAAAATATTTCTGCAGTTTTTTTGGCTGTTTTAATTTCAGTTTTTGCATTTTGAAACATGATTATTGATTGACAATCTATGCAAATATAACAAATTATTTTCCGCTACATGCTATTGTGTATTTTTTTGGGGGGGTATTTTCTTGAATTCCAAAAACATTTAGATTCCTAGCGGTAAAATGTAAGTAATATAGAGAAAACGATAAAAACAAATAATGTATTTTTATGCAAATTAATGAATTTGCATATTTTTTTTATACCTGTGATAAATGCTTAAACTTAAATATTTTTTTCCAAAAGTTGAAATCAACCTTATATTTTATAGGGAAAAAAAAGGACAGTGCTATTATGTTGGAAAATATATACTTTGTATATCAAATAATGCAATGTTCCCATTTGGGAACACTGACGTTTAAACGTTTAAAAATATTGATCATTTAAATGCTTAATATAGCCCCATAAAATTAAATCTATTGGTGATAAATCAAGGTTATAGGAAGGCCAAAATAGTCCATAGTCCATGCGATTCGGAATGCTTCTTGCAGATCGCAGATTGTCATAGTGACTTCTAAGCAAGTTCAGAACATCTATTCAATGTAGAGCGGCTCTGTTCCGCTGAAACCACGCGTTTTGGATCTAGTGATTGTAGTAGGTGTCATGAATGTACTTCGTTCTCAAGAAGTAATATTTCTAAACTTTTTTCATTCTAGGATTAAACATCTATTTTTTACAATGCATTTCAAGTTGTCAAGAAGTAATACAGCTAAAAAGTTTTCATTCTAGCATTAAAATAACATCCACACCCAGAAAAAAGAATTTATTAAAACTACAAAACATGTTTTGTTAAGTACATTTTGGTTGTTTTAAGCGAATTTTTTAGTTAAAGTCGAAGTTCGCTTTTGTTGCTCAAACAAAAAAATATTGTTAACACTGTTATAAAAATTTAAAAAAAATTCATGATTTTGATTTCAGTCTTACTAAAATCTTGTATTTTCAATTTGTAATTCCAACAAATTTTTGTTGTTTTTGCAAAATTCAAATTGGTGTGCATAGTCATAACTCTGTCACATAATTTTGTTTAATTGACTTATATAGCTATAAAGGATTAACATAATTTTAGGATAATAGAAGCTTTTCAAATTGAAACGGATAAATGACACTATTATTACGTTATTATGCATTTCGGATGAAAATTGTAGACGAAAAATTAAAAAAAAAATCAACACTCTTTTTTTGTTTATTCAAACAAAATTTCCATTGACCCATATTTAAAGGAAAAGATTTGTTTGACCAAACAATTTTTTGTTGAACCTATAAAACTTTTCTCTGAATATATTTATTAGTATTCACCTCATTGTCAAGATATAACATTTCTAAAAGGTTTTCATTCTAGAATTAAAAGAACTATTTTATTACTATGCACCTCAAGTTGTCAAGAAGTAATACTTCTAAAAAGTTTTCATTCTAAGATTAAAACAATATCTATTCATTGCTAAGGATCTCTTTCTCAAGAAGTAATATTTCTATAAAGTTTTCATTCTAGGATTAAAACGTCTTTTTTTTGCTATACTCTTCGTTGTCAAGGATTAATATTTCTAAACAGTTTTCATTCTAGGATTTAAAAAAAAAAACTATTTTTTACTATGCACATCAATTTGTCAAGAAGTAATACTTCTAAAAAGGTTTCATTCTAACTAAGATTAAAACAACATCTATTTAATGCTAAACACATCGTTGTCAAGAAGTAATATTTCTAAAATGTTTTCATTCTAGGATTAAAACAACACCTATTTATTACTTGAACTGTCTTCCCGTTAGCCTGGAATGGCCTTTCTTTTAAAAACAGCCTGCTTATTAAAAAGTCACCATTAACACATAAGTATTTTCAAATAACTTAGAATGCAGATTAATTGGAACACTGCTTCATTCGTATATTAGTAAGAAATTTCTAGTCCTTTGAGAAGAGTTTTATTGGAAGATTATAAATTATGTGACTGTTGGTATTTTTATCTTACTAAAATGAAAGATGTTTATAAACTGCATAGTCAAAAGTTTTGTTTATTATATACATTTATTTGACAAACATAATACTCTAAAACAGGAAAAAGAAAGAATTCTAAAGAATCCATTCTCCATATGAGTTATTTAAGTTCTTCAGAAGGTAAACTGCCTTTTTCTGAAATTTTTTAAAATAAAAATGTTTCACGAATTTTGTTTATTAAAAAAATAATTCTTAGAAGGGAAATATGGTTTTGATGGATTTGAAGTTTTATGGTTTTGATGAAAAGAAGGGGGTTTTTAAATTTTCTTAAGGTTTTGTATTATGGTTTTATGTTATGTTCTATGCTTTATGTTTTGAAGATTTTTCTCGATATGATAAAATGTCTTTCATTTATTTATTTTCATATAATTTATTATTGCAAACTAGAAGATATTAATCTTTACAAAAATACAATGAAAATTATAATGCGCAATTATTTTTGCATATTAGTTGGAAAATTCAAAATATACACATATTTTCTTGAAATTGCCTTACAAATGAATTAAAAATTTAATTTAAAAAAGCAATAGTTATAAAAAATGGCATCAGTGTCGATATTAATACAATATACTGAAAATGATATTATATTTCGGATTTTCTTCAAAATAGGATTTTATTTTATACACTCTGGTTTGATTCGTATAAAATATATTTTTAAAAATAAATCGTAAAATGAAGTTTTGATAGATTATGCAATATTGAACTTTTATTTTTGTTTATTTTTATTCTTTTTGTATCTTTTTTTTTCGAAAACTAATCAAACAAATAATCTAATGCCTTTCGGTCGTTTTAAACAAAGTCTCTCCAGTATCTCAGTTAATATTCTTATACAAAAATGCATGATACAATATTTATTACGATTATACATCTATTAAATTCCGCTTTACTTGAATAATAATACTCCATGGAATACAAAACTAACAACGTTAAAAAGCACCAAATGTTGTATATAACCAGGAGACTGGTTTCGGTAGCATTTAGCGTACCGTCGCCAGTGCTCAACGGACTGACGACGGTGCGCTAAATGCTACCGAAACCAGTCTCCTGGTTATATGCAACATTTGGTGCTTTTTAACGTTGTTAGTTTTGTGTTCCATTGCATTGCACCAAGCTCTATCTGAATACTAATACTAATAAATTTTAAATAGGGTCTAATGACTATGTAACTTAGCTTCATTACCTATCATGGCATATCACTGAATTATTTACTTATGAAAGATTTAATAGAATGAAGAAAACTTTTATTAATATCATTTTAAGTTTTAATTCGATTTTCATAAAATTTGAAATGATTTGACGAAATTCTGCAACGATTATATGTATTAAATTGCAAACCATTTGGTTGGGCTGTTTTTGCACTATTATATGCAGACATACGAGCGGAGCAGACCATGAATATAAGTGTTACGTATATATATGATTTTGAAAATATCTAAAAATTACATCTATTGATGTACGACGATTGAAACGAATACGTTAAAACGGTTTTCATTTGGATTTAGATACTTTTTTTCGACTTAAAGAGATTACACAGCTATTTTTTATTGTACACCGTCCGACATTTTTAAGCAAGAACGGTTTGATAAAAGACTGCCTTTGTGAAAAAAGTTTTATTTCGTCAATATTCACCGAAATATCTATTCTTCTAACAACACTCAATATGATACTTATTTAGAGTCCTGGATCCATACGAACGTTATGCTTATTTATCCCCCACCCCCCCCAAAAAAAAAAAAAAAAAAAAAAAAAAAAAAAAAAAAAAAAAAACTCGTTGTACAAAAGTTTCAATCAGAATTGCGCAAAAATATTTTCAAAAAGCAAAATCTGATCTGATTCTGAAATATTTCAACCCCCCCCCCCCCCAAAAAAAAAAAAAAAAAAAAAAAAAATTAGTCTTTAATTTAACACACTGAGGCCGAATTTTGAACGCTGTACACCACTAAAATTTTAATGTAATTATTGTCTTACGTAATCAAGAAGTCTTTCTTTAAAAAATTAGTGGTATCCAGCGTATCCTCAGCTGATCACCATTGAATCAGTGCATTTAAAAAAATAATCTAAACTGTCATTTTCTTCTCTTTTTATATGAAAAATTAACATGTAAAGGCTGTATTCAAAATAAATAATTTTTTATCTGAAACAATATAATAAACAGCAAGATTCAAACTCAGAACCTTTGACTTAAATTGAAAATAATTCACTTATTGAGACATCTCGGATAAGTAACCAAGCCTCTCTGTAACCAAGAGCGAAAATATTACATAATACCGTTCAAATTACAGTCGACTCTCGTTAGTTCGAACTCGTCGGGACCACAAGAAATGTTCGAATTATCCGAAGTTCGAATTATGGAAAGTATGGGAAGAAAACATGCTCAATATGGTACTATTACAAAGGATTTGATGTTAAATTGGTTTTTTTATTTATTTATTTCGTCTGTTATCATTAGAATATGACTTAATATTTAATTAGAATGTATAACTATACAAACTAATTAAAATATTAGAAACAAGCACAATGGAAGAAAAACTTGAAGCGTCACTGGTGGACAAACGGGGCAGTAAGAAAGTGGACATCAAATGCATTGGATTATATGAATACTCGTTTGGAACAATTTTCACAAAAATCAAAGAAAGAAAGTTATTCAAATGATCTGAAATCCGCGAAAAAGAAAAGAAAAAGGAAAAATCGGAATTCTCATAAGTTCGAATTAAACGAAGTCAAGAGAAAATGAGTTCGAATTAATGTTATTCTACCATTGAAAATTTCGGGACTTCCTGTTTAGTTCGAATTAAGCGAAGATTCGAATTAACGAGAGTCGACTGTATCAACGTTTCTAAAAAGCATTCTATAACTTTAGAATCCCCAAGAGCTGATATATTTTTGGAGTTCAGAACAACACTTATAAAAGCAAAGTTTCCTTTGTTGTCACTGATGACGAGAAAAGGTTCTTTTTTAAACAAAGAACCTTTATACAGCAAAAATGTAGAAAATGGGCATGTCCCCCCCCCCAAAAAAAAAAAAAACACGGAAAAGAATTACATAATTTGCTTTGTTTGAAATTATTTTAAAATACTATAAAAGCCTTACAATATATTAAACAACAGTGTGATTATTAGCAGCTTCTTTTTTTTATTTCTTTTTAGATGCGTTCGGAATTATATAAATACGTAGCATCTATAACATTGACGGTCCTGAACTGGTCCTTCTCCCCATCGGCCTGCATATCAACGCAAAAACTACTCAGCCGAATGGTTTGAAATTTAATATGTAGAAATATTGCAGATTTTTGTCGAGTGATTTCAAATTTTATGAAATCAAATGAAAACTTAAAAGAATATAATAAAGATTTTTTTTATTCTATTAAATCCTATCATAAGTAATTAATTCAGTGGTATACCAAGATAGTTAATGGTTTTATTTCGCCATGATGATGATTCTATTTAAGATGGAGTTCTATCATTCTCTTAACACTGTACTTAATACATATATAATAGTAAAAAGTTGCATATTAATGAATTTTTGCATAAAAGTGCCACACCTATTATATCAAGATCTGAATTTTTATAAAACTAGGTGTAGTACCAACGCACCTCATTGGCCAGTTTAACGTTCTGACTTGTTTATATTTCTCCTAATAATATTTATTTTATATCTTTTGAAAATGATTGATCCATCCACATAGTAAATATGAATTATTTTAGATATAATCAATGACATTTCCTGCCCCTTTGACATAGAATTACATATAAAATATTTCAAGTTTAAACCCTTTTTGCATTAAGTGCAAGCGGATGCCCTTAATCGATTTCCATTCGAAATTTTATGTGAAAGCACTTAAAGGAAAAGGTAAATCATACAGAAAGTTAAATGCAGTAAAACATTTAAGCGAAAATTTAAGTTTAATGTTTTCATAAAATGTAAACATAAAAAATCCGTTTGTTTCCGTAATAGCTGATATATTGATATTCACTAATTGTTGCTTTATGTGTATTTTCATAGTTTAATATTAATATTAAAATATATAAAGCATATTTCAAGAATTAAATGCTTCATTAAACATACTTCAAAAAGAATATTTTAATTAGCACACGATAAATTGATCTAATGGAGCGGGTTTATTCACTAAATACCAAAAAAAAAAAAAAAAAATGAAATTAAAAAAATACATTTTGCTAATATTATATTCAACAAAGTATATATAGTTGGCAAAAAAAAAGTATTTGTACACTTCAGTTTTTTAAATTATAATGAAATTAAACAAAAGATTTAAGCAAAAAATACTGTAATACATTAATTTAATGCATTATAATATTATAGAAGCAAAAACAAAATTAAACGAATCGATTTTTTACATTATGATAAACAAATATACAAAAATATAATGCAAAAAAAGTATTTGTACACTATATTAATGTAATATAATTAATGAAAATTTAGTAAAATGATACAAATTAATATTTTGTGTGAATTCATTTAGCGTTTATGACTACTTCTAGATGGTGTGACATACATTCCACCAACTTTTTTGTAGCGGTCTGGTTAATGTTATTCCATGACACAATAAGAGCTTCTTTAAAACTGTTTTTTACTGATACATATTTTTTTTTTCGGATTTTCGCATCCAATAGCATCCACAAATTTTCTATTGGATTCAAGTCTTGAGATTTTAGAGGAGTTACCAGTCGTCTTCGAGTATTATAGTATACATATGCGCGTGATCACAGCAGTATGCTTTGGTCGTTATCCTGCAGAAAGTGAAAAGCTTCCTCTACGCCTAATTTCTTAACATGGTTTAATAAATTATGCCGCGACACATAAATGTATGTTAAACCTGTCCTTCCATTGTCAATAAACTTTAAATGTCCTGCTCCATTAGAAGCTATAGACCCCAAAACCATAATATTCCCCCACCATGCTTGATAGTTTGAAGTATACGTTTTGGATTTAGAACAGTTTTATTTTTACGCCAATTTTTTCAAATGCTTGGTGGTAAGAAAAGGTTCCGAATTTTCCCTCATCAGAAAAAATTACTGTTTTCCAAAAATCCAATGATTTACTTCTGTATACGAAAGCGAATACTATGCGTTTTCTCCTATTTGTTTCGCTGATGAATGGATTTTTCCTTGGGATTCTTCCTTTTAAGTTTGCATTGAGAAGAATATTTCTTATTGTTTGATGTATTACTCTGATGCGAGAAGATGTTGCAAGGTCTCCAGCAAATTTTTGAACCGAACGCATAGGATTTTTTAAAGCTTTTTTAACAACACTCCCTTTTTCCCTCATTGTTAGTTTGCTGAGAAGTCCTGGTTTTCATTGAATTTCGATGCATCTAATTTATTCATAGTTTCTCACTATACATCCAATAGTTGTAGATGGTAATTTAATAGCTTTTACAAGATCTTGTTTGTGAGTTTCAATTTTTATTATGCTCAATAATAGGATTTCATATATCTACAGGTACCTCTCTAGTTTTAGGCTCTATTCTTAATTACTTCAAGAGCAAATTAAATTAAATGTCAGACAAATATAATATGAAATTAAAAATTATTAACAGCTTCTGTATAAGTAGTCCTTTGAACCATAAACACTATAAAACACAGTACATATCAGGATGGAGAAGTGTACAAATACTTTTTTTGCAAGAAATTTTTAAACTTTTCCTATTTGAAAATTATTTTACATCTTTATCGAAATTTTCTGTTGTGTAATTTAAGACGCGCGGTAAACAGACTGTATTAAAACTACTTTTGACAAAATATCTGTTTTTATTTAGTTAAAAATTAAACATTTTAGAGTGTACAAATAATTTTTTTGCCAACTGTAAAACTTTTAAAATGTGTTGATGATGGACACATTCACAACACACATAACACAACATTGCAAGAAGTTCATAATTTGAAAAATTAAAGAAGTAACCATCTGTTTAAAAATGAATTTGCAATCCGTATTACAATCTGTATTTGCAATCCGTATATTCTAAAGTCAACGTTAAATCTTCACACGGTATGGATCGATTTGAATCAATCAAATCATTTGAAATTAATTAACACAACATTGCAAGAAGTTCATAATTTGGAAAATTAAAGAAGTAACCATCTGTTTAAAAATGAATTTGCAATCCGTATTACAATCCGTATTTGCAATCCGTATATTCTAAAGTCAACGTTAAATCTCCACACGGTATGGATCGATTTGAATCAATCAAATCATTTGAAATTAATTTGAGTCAGTAACTGGCTATTAACTCATGGAGCCCACACTTCGGTTCAGCACCCACACAATCTGCACAAGTGCAATTTGGGATTCCGTAACTTCAACTGCATGTAACCTTGAGGGCAATATATTAATGAACAAGTGTAATAGATGATTCATACATGCAATTTAATGAAAATTTAAACTGCGTTCAGTAATGTTTCAAAATATTTAATTTATTATTGAAAAATACAAATTAATGAAGCCTATTTTTAAAAAGAACACTAAAATTTGAGATTTTAATTGGTGCGAATTTTCACTAGTGTTAAGTTCAGAGGGCCAGAGAAAAATTCCAAAATCAAACATTGCCTTTGCTTCAAGTATTTTGCACTTAATCGTATTTGTCGAACACATTAGGCAATAAATTTAAACTTTTATTGTCGGAAAACAATTATAAATTCCAACACTCAACTTGTGTAACGTGCAATAAGGAGCAGACGAAAATAAGGAAATATGATTACCAACACCAAAGGTATGAGAAATATTGAATCGATTTAAAAAAAAAGGGGGAAATATTTCGTTCCGCGAATAGATTTCGCTTTTTTTATTTTATTGTAAGATTGTAGAACTGGCTATCAGATCTAAGTAACTAGCAAAATATTTTGTTTATTCTTAAAATTAGAGTACACTATATGGCCAATGATTATTGGACACTTGCGATTTTAGACATTTTGTTAAATATCTAGAAAAATACATGAGGAATCATCTCGAAACTCTTAGTGTATAAATATAATAGTATAAGTCATACATCTCCGTGAAGATTTTTTCCCGAAACTTCATAGGGGACCGTCAACAAATTAAAAAAGAATGAATATCTTTTGAATAACCCTGTCAAAACTAATGTAGCAAAAGCGCTCAAACTCTAGCTTGTGATTGAATGCCTTATTTTAATAAGCCTTGTTTATTTTTATGCAAATAGCATGCATACTCGCAGAGTAATTAAGGTTTTTATAAAAATGGTCCCAAATTTTTCCAAGTTTTTTCCTTATAATTTTCAGAGTTCTTAATATAAAATAATGTATTTTTCAGAAAATATGACAAACAACATTGCACACAGTACCCTGTAATCAGAATTAAAAAATAATGAAAATTGTATACAAAATGAGTTGGTTTACTAAATAATTTTTTACTGCGCATGCGTCAACGATATCAAAATTTCATTTGCATATTATGTTAGCTAAATGTATAGAGCAACTTTTGTGAAAGTCACAAAATCATAACTTGAAAATTCTGAAAATAATCGTTGATTGAATAAGTTGAAAATCCGTTATTCTCAAAATGAAGCAAAAACAAGAGGGGTTGTATCCATATATTCATTGATTAGTGTCAATATAGAATACACAATACGGGATGTGCTACTACATTTGGATAAAATCCCTCATTTTTTTTGCTTCATTTTGGAAACAACGGATTTTGTCCTTTTTCTATAGACGATTACTTTCAGAATTTTCAAGCTATGATTTTGAGTCTTTTACAAAAGTTGCTCTATACATTTAGCTAACATAATATGCAAATGTATTTTTGATATCGTTGACGCATGCGCAGTAAAAAATTATTTAGTAAACCAACTCATTTTGTAAACAATTTTCATTATTTTTTAATTCTGATTACAGGGTACTGTGTGCAATGTTGTTTGTCATATTTTCTGAAAAAAATATTATTTTATATTAAGAACTCTGAAAATTATAAGGAAAAAACTTGGAAAAATTTGGGACCATTTTTATAAAAACCTTAATTACTCTGCGAGTATGCATGCTATTTGCATAAAAATGAACAAGGCGTATTACAATAAGGCATTCAATCATAATCTAGAGTTTGAGCGCTTTTGCTACATTAGTTTTGACAGGGTTATTCAAAAGATATTCATTTTTTTTAATTTGTTGACGGTCTCCTATGGAGTTTCGGTAAAAAATCTTCACGGAGATGTATGACGTATACTGTTATATTTATACACTAAGAGTTTCGAGATGATTCCTCATGTATTTTTCTAGATATTTAGTAAAATGTCTAAAATCGCAAGTGTCCAATAATCAATGGCCATATAGTGTATACATATAGGGTGGAAAACAAGTATTACTTTCAAATATTCTATGGATTTTTTTCGTCATGGAATACTTTGTTATTGGAAGCAATTATAATATCTTCAACCTTTCTGAAATATTTTTTTATATTGTATAGCTGTATTTAAAAGATTGTATTATATTTTATTAGTTAATTTATGTTTTGTTGATTTTTATTGCATTCTTTAAATAAAATATGTCTTTTCTTGAATATCTTTATTAACCTATTCTGAATCTTATATGAAACTTTTCCTAGAAGACTGGGGTTTTAAAGAATAGTTTTCTAAACAATCAGAAATAATTTTTAATTTATTGTAGAATTTATTTTATACTTAATATATTTATTTCTACAGTAACTTTTAAATTAAATAAACTTTAATCCTTTTAAATAAAATAAAATAAATCAAAGTTTTAAATGTGTCAACACGAGTAGCAACAGTGTAAATACTTGAAAATAAATGTATAGATTTAATTAGTTATCGTGACAAATACATGAATAAAAGATATAGCTGGTACAACGAATAATCAAGATAAAATAATACAGTTTTAAATTTTAATAGGGAAATTAATTCATTTAATACGAAAAATGTGCAGTATATTATTTGTTGGTTTAATATTTTAAACAGATAACATCCCTTTAGGTATGACGAATTCTCGTAACATATGCAATGAAATCAGTGAAAAGGATATTATTATAGCACTTAAAAGCAACTGAATATTATGAAATACTTACGTTTTATTATGATACAATAAAATCTGAAAGTTGTACATGATTAAATTTAATTTTATCATTCTAAACAATTCATTTACATACTTAAGTTTCAGTAAATGTTTCTGCACTGTTTAACAAACTAATCGAAAATTTTCTGGGAAATATGCGACCGGGAAATTTTTAGGGAAAGATTAGAGTTTAATAAAATGATGCTTTCTAAAATAATATTTCTAATTTTATCATACAGGCATTGAGATTAAATCGTTATTCCGACTGCTTCCACGTATTGATTATCGTAACATTTGGAAACAATATGAAACATACACTAAATAATTAAACGTTAACTAAAAATTTTATTTAACATTTATACATTAAGCTTTTACATACATGTAGATTATGTAATATAAAACAGAAAAATTATTATATCAATGTATTGATTCAACTTTTACAATCGTAAACATACAGCATGGGGCATGTTACATAAAAGCAGACTAGTAATGAGGAATTAATTAAGTAATGCGGAAATATTTTCTGACAGTCTGGATAGATACAATACCTAAGTACAGTATACAAGATGCGTCAAATATATGAGAACAAATCAATGACTGCTTTCAAACAGGAATGTACACTAGAGATAGAGAATTATTTTTATTTTATAAGTTTGTACAGGCACAGCCGAACTCAATGTCCTGCTCTACCTCTTCTTATACGGCCGTAACAAACACTCGAAAAGCCTTTGTTTTCGCGGAATCCTTTTTCACCCAGGAGAATCGTAGGGGGCGCTTTTTAACGACTGAGTCAAAAGGGGGAATTTCCTTATCGCCTTGGACTGGACTACAGTATTTCGTTAAGCAAAACTTGAATGAATGTGCGATTTCGGATTTCTTTTTTAATACAAAATGGTTCATTGCTGTGTTCCATACTGCACTTCCGATAAAGCCCCCCCCCCCCCAAAAAAAAAAAAAAAAAAAAAAAAAAAAAAAATACCAGGAATTTTTTTTCTTGAATTTCCTTCAAATTTAGATTTAAGAAATAAATAGTTGAAAGCTATATCCAGGGAAAATTTTCATGTGAATGACAAATTGAATTTCAGTGATTTTTATTTAGTACCACCAAAAGCTAATCTGAAGTTCGCAAGCATCGCCATCGTTAGCAGATATCTTGTGAGATTAATTAAAGAAAAATTTGAATGCGTATCCTGTTTATCAAGCATTTAAACCGTCAAATGTGATGCACCAATACTGCAGTTGATTACCAATCAGGATAGAGGTGAACTTTGTTACCCCAAACCACAGTTTGTCTATTTGATTTCCATAATAATGGATTTTATGGAACAGATTATACCGATTTTAAACGGAAACGGATTTGTTAAAACAAGTTATGATTTAATTTTTCCAAGACTAATAAAAAGCCCTTTGTGGGCATGCGATTTAAATGACCACAGAAAAAAACATACTTAATAAAAAAATACTTATTAAAAAAAAATGGCTAAGAACTTTACAAATGAGGCCAACTCATCGTATAAAAATTCTTTATCAAGAAAATTTTTAAAGTTTACTTAAATTTAATTTTATAATTCTTATTGTATATTTTATTGTAAAAATTCTCTCAATGTTTAAAGTACCATTAAAAAAAATCTGAAAATCATTCGCAATGTAAATATATATATTTCAAATAATTAAAAATCGTGTAAATATCCAAGTTTTTAAAATATATATATATATATATGATTTTGATTGCCGGACAAGGCCGAAAAAACTTATATTTTGTATAATAATTATAAAATACATTTTTATTTCCATCATACATTTTTATACGATGACTTTCCAGAATTAAAATAGTTAATTTTACACTTTTTTTTAAATAAAGATTAGCACTTATAATGGTTAAATTATTTGAAAAATTGTTTGCAATGTACAGATAATTAATATTTTCTAAATAATTAAGATACATATAACTACCCATATTTTAGAAATAAAAATCGATATGATAACATTGCCTAATATTGTCGGAAAGTTTGCTTCATTTGTTTATGTTTTGAAACATGTAAATATATTTTTATTTTCATCGTATACTTTATTGTCATGTCTGTCCGAAGTTAAAATATTTCATTTAATATGTAAGTGTGTTGTTTTTCTATACGGTTGTAACTTCAGAGCAGCACATATAATGGCTCAAATTTATTGAAAATTGTTTGCAATGTATATATATGTATATATCTATATTTTACAAAATAATTAAGAATAGTGTAAATTCCCATGTATTGAAAAAAAATCGTTATTTTTTTCTTGCCGGATAGTGGCAAAAAGATTTGCTTATATTATAAAACCATGTAGTTACATTTTTATTTTTATCATATACTTTAATCCCATGACTGTCCAAAGTTAAAATATTTAATTTTACATGCAAGTTTGTGAATTTTTCTACATGCTTGTATATTTCAGATCAACACATAGATTTTTTTTTCTTAAATGTATTATATTTTTTTATAATATGACTGTCCAGAATTCAAATATTTGATTTTATAATTTCCCTTAAAATAATTTTTTTTTTAAAAACATAATAGAAATCTATAATTCTATATAAATATACATATATATTAATATTTCCCAGTGCGCTTCATCTTCTGTACCTCATATATTTAAAATTATAATGTGAATTACTTGCAATCAAATTTATATATCTATATTTTTCATCCGAAGTACGGCATTAAATGTTCTAAAAAGTTATCCTTATTTAAAAAGAGTTTTTTTTTTCTTTTGATAAAGTTCTGGTTAATTTTCTTGATATTTTGAAACGGTAAATATTATTTATATAAAAAAAAATTTTTGTTTATTTTACGGTCAGAATTCTCAGCGTTTCAAGTAATCAAGAATTTAAATGTAAATAAAAGTAAAAATTTAATTATAATTTTTGTTTTCGATGTTATGGTAGAGTGTTTTTAATTGCATAAAGCATAGTATTTATTTATCCCTAAATCTTTCAGTTTTTTCTGTCTATAGAAAAAGAACGGCCATACAAAATATACATATAATGCATATCTTTTATAACCCATATACAGCGAGGTTTTTCGTATTTTTATGTGTAAAAGTAACGTTCAGTAAGCATTATTTACAGTCAGTATCAAGCCACCTAGCGGTGAATGATGATTCCGAAACTAAGGGGTGATTGTCAAGGCCGTATATGGAACGGAAGCGCTCATGGAGTTTGGCCGTGGTACAGGTAACCACATATACACTGAGTAACATCATTTATTAAAATCACTGATGGCCACAATAACCACCTCTAAAGAGTGTCGAAATTGACAGCAGGAAATGACGATTGTTGAGAACATTTGCCACTGCACATAGCACGTCTGCCTTGAGATGCAACATTGTTGAGTGTATGACTATTGGAATCCCTTTCCAATACATCCCAACAAGTTGAGGTTTACATTGTCATGAATGTTTTGGCCATCCATTGTTGGTCTTTGTGGGCTGTATGTTCCCATGGCAGAATCTTGTTAAAAAAAAAAAAAAAAAAAAAAAAAAAAAAAAAAAAAAAAACATACAGCCGCCCGCATGTAAGGGAAGTACTTTAGTGCTTTAACGGCTCAGTATAAGTGAATATGTGGAGGCATTAGATCATCTTAGCTTTCAGGACCCCTTATCCTTCCCCCCTCTCCAGATCATCAGTGAGCTGTTTGTCAAAACCTCATCAGTGGCTTTATACCATTACTGATTTTTTGCGGTTTCCTATCTTGACATATTCAAAGTTTTTTTTTCTTTGAATGGAACAAAAACATTCCTGGTTTTTCTTCATGTTTCAGTTTGCTAACCCCTTGGGGACGAGTGACACGTATATGTGCCTTAAAAAGACTGAAGAATCCGTGCTTATCCCCACCTGTAAAATTTTACTTTAAACTTTGTCGTATTTAATCGAAGCATTTTTTTTTCTACTTAATATAGCACAAATTTCAGTTTTTAAAATCCTGTGACAAAACATTTAAAATTTCGTAAAACGCTCTCGTCGCGAAGGGGTTAAGGAGGTCAGGCCATTGTTCCTGGTTCTCTCGAGCAGGAACTGTAATCTCCTCGTCACTTACGACCTCTACACTGTAAAAAAAATCTGTAAAGGTACTAAACATTTTCTAGGAAACTGGGATTCCAAGAACTTTTCATGTAACGCTAACAGGAAAAATTCATGTAACTGATTCTAAAACTTGAGTTTTTGTTGTTACCGTTACAGGAAAAGTTCTTGGAATCCTAGTTTCCTAGATAAAATGTAGTACCTTTACAGATTTTTTTTTTTTTTTTTTTTTTTTTTTTTTTTTTTTTTTTACAGTGTAACGAACGCCCTTTTTAATCACCAATTGGACTGCGGCCTCATCAAGCTGCATCTCATCGAGAGTGACCTCATCGACTTCCTAAGATTTCCATCGACTTAACCGGTGAATTCTGGTGTTTCATGATTTCATATTCCTGACAATATCGTTTCCTTGATGAAACATTTGCCACATGAAATCTGGCAGACACCATTTCTCGCCCTACATAAAAAAACAAGTGACACCGGGCGAGATTCAAGAGTGTGACAATCACTAAATTGAAAATTTTCTTCAGCCATTTAGATAATAACTGCATGCCTCTTCATTTCCTCTCTTAGCCTAGATTCTAACATGTTTACATATAGATAAAATTTATATGTAAGTATAATATCCAATGTGATGTTTCATGTTCTCAAACACCTAACGCACCTTGTAGTAAGGCAACAAAGCGTTAGGGTATAACAGAGTGATTATACTTAGAACAAATGTAGTACGTCTTAAGGGGACTCAGGACCTTTAAACTTTCAATAAATCAGTTCTTGAATTTTGTTTTACTCTGAATTTTTAAATTTTCTCAACAATGTAAAAAAAAAAAAAAAAAAATCTGTATTATTTTTTGAATTATAATACTTTACAAAAGGTCAGTGTCATTCAAAATCCATTTATATTGAAGCTTTAAAATGTGTTTTCTGAGATTATAAATTAGGAGATTGCACACACGCTTATTTTTAAACTATATAAACTACATAGTATAACAGAGTGATTATACTTAGAACAAATGTAATACCTCTTAAGGGGTCTCAGGACCTTTAAACTTTCAATAAATCAGTTCTTGAATTTTGTTTTACTCTGAATTTTTAAATTTTCTCAACAATGTAAAAAAAAAAAAATCTGTATTATTTTTTGAATTATAATACTTTACAAAAGGTCAGTGTCATTTAAAATCCATTTATATTGAAGCTTTAAAATGTGTTTTCTGAGATTATAAATTAGGAGATTGCACACACGCTTATTTTTAAACTATATAAACTACATAGTATAACAGAGTGATTATACTTAGAACAAATGTAATACCTCTTAAGGGGTCTCAGGACCTTTAAACTTTCAATAAATCAGTTCTTGAATTTTGTTTTACTCTGAATTTTTAAATTTTCTCAACAATGTAAAAAAAAAAAAAAAAAAAAAAAAAAAAAAAAAAAAAAAAAATCTGTATTATTTTTTGAATTATAATAATTTACAAAAGGTCAGTGTCATTCAAAATCCATTTATATTGAAGCTTTAAAATGTGTTTTCTGAGATTATAAATTAGGAGATTGCACACACGCTTATTTTTAAACTATATAAACTACATAGTATAACAGAGTGATTATACTTAGAACAAATGTAGTACCTCTTAAGGGGTCTCAGGACCTTTAAACTTTCAATAAATCAGTTCTTGAATTTTGTTTTACTCTGAATTTTTAGTTTTTCTTAACAATGTAAAAAAAAAAAAAAAAAAATCTGTATTATTTTTTGAATTATAATAATTTACAAAAGGTCAGTGTCATTCAAAATCCATTTATATTGAAGCTTTAAAATGTGTTTTCTGAGATTATAAATTAGGAGATTGCACACACGCTTATTTTTAAACTATATAAACTACATAGTATAACAGAGTGATTATACTTAGAACAAATGTAATACCTCTTAAGGGGTCTCAGGACCTTTAAACTTTCAATAAATCAGTTCTTGAATTTTGTTTTACTCTGAATTTTTAAATTTTCTCAACAATGTAAAAAAAAAAATCTGTATTATTTTTTGAATTATAATACTTTACAAAAGGTCAGTGTCATTCAAAATCCATTTATATTGAAGCTTTAAAATGTGTTTTCTGAGATTATAAATTAGGAGATTGCACACACGCTTATTTTTAAACTATATAAACTACATAGTATAACAGAGTGATTATACTTAGAACAAATGTAATACCTCTTAAGGGGTCTCAGGACCTTTAAACTTTCAATAAATCAATTCTTGAATTTTGTTTTACTCTGAATTTTTAAATTTTCTCAACAATGTAAAAAAAAAAAAAAAAAAAAATCTGTATTATTTTTTGAATTATAATAATTTGCAAAAGGTCAGTGTCATTCAAAATCCATTTATATTGAAGCTTTAAAATGTGTTTTCTGAGATTATAAATTAGGAGATTGCACACACGCTTATTTTTAAACTATATAAACTACATAGTATAACAGAGTGATTATACTTAGAACAAATGTAATACCTCTTAAGGGGTCTCAGGACCTTTAAACTTTCAATAAATCAGTTCTTGAATTTTGTTTTACTCTGAATTTTTAAATTTTCTCAACAATGTAAAAAAAAAAAAAAAAAAAAATTCTGTATTATTTTTTGAATTATAATAATTTACAAAAGGTCAGTGTCATTCAAAATCCATTTATATTGAAGCTTTAAAATGTGTTTTCTGAGATTATAAATTAGGAGATTGCACACACGCTTATTTTTAAACTATATAAACTACATAGTATAACAGAGTGATTATACTTAGAACAAATGTAATACCTCTTAAGGGGTCTCAGGACCTTTAAACTTTCAATAAATCAATTCTTGAATTTTGTTTTACTCTGAATTTTTAAATTTTCTCAACAATGTAAAAAAAAAAAAAAAAAAAAAAATCTGTATTATTTTTTGAATTATAATAATTTGCAAAAGGTCAGTGTCATTCAAAATCCATTTATATTGAAGCTTTAAAATGTGTTTTCTGAGATTATAAATTAGGAGATTGCACACACGCTTATTTTTAAACTATATAAACTACATAGTATAACAGAGTGATTATACTTAGAACAAATGTAATACCTCTTAAGGGGTCTCAGGACCTTTAAACTTTCAATAAATCAGTTCTTGAATTTTGTTTTACTCTGAATTTTTAAATTTTCTCAACAATGTAAAAAAAAAAAAAAAAAAAAAATTCTGTATTATTTTTTGAATTATAATAATTTACAAAAGGTCAGTGTCATTCAAAATCCATTTATATTGAAGCTTTAAAATGTGTTTTCTGAGATTATAAATTAGGAGATTGCACACACGCTTATTTTTAAACTATATAAACTACATAGTATAACAGAGTGATTATACTTAGAACAAATGTAGTGCCTCTTAAGGGGTCTCAGGACCTTTAAACTTTCAATAAATCAGTTCTTGAATTTTGTTTTACTCTGAATTTTTAAATTTTCTCAACAATGTAAAAAAAAAAAAAAAAAAAAAAAAAAAAAATCTGTATTATTTTTTGAATAATAATAATTTACAAAAGTTCAGTGTCATTCAAAATCCATTTATATTGAAGCTTTAAAATGTGTTTTCTGAGATTATAAATTAGGAGATTGCACACACGCTTATTTTTAAACTATATAAACTACATAGTATAACAGAGTGATTATACTTAGAACAAATGTAGTACCTCTTAAGGGGTCTCAGGACCTTTAAACTTTCAATAAATCAGTTCTTGAATTTTGTTTTACTCTGAATTTTTAAATTTTCTCAACAATGTAAAAAAAAAAAAAAAAAAAAATTCTGTATTATTTTTTGAATTATAATAATTTACAAAAGGTCAGTGTCATTCAAAATCCATTTATATTGAAGCTTTAAAATGTGTTTTCTGAGATTATAAATTAGGAGATTGCACACACGCTTATTTTTAAACTATATAAACTACATAGTGTAACAGAGTGATTATACTTAGAACAAATGTAGTGCCTCTTAAGGGGTCTCAGGACCTTTAAACTTTCAATAAATCAGTTCTTGAATTTTGTTTTACTCTGAATTTTTAAATTTTCTCAACAATGTAAAAAAAAAAAAAAAAAAAAGGTCTGTATTATTTTTTGAATTATAATAATTTACAAAAGTTCAGTGTCATTCAAAATCCATTTATATTGAAGCTTTAAAATGTGTTTTCTGAGATTATAAATTAGGAGATTGCACACACGCTTATTTTTAAACTATATAAACTACATAGTATAACAGAGTGATTTTACTTAGAACAAATGTGGTGCCTCTTAAGGGGTCTCAGGACCTTTAAACTTTCAATAAATCAGTTCTTGAATTTTGTTTTACTCTGAATTTTTTAATTTTCTCAACAATGTAAAAAAAAAAAAAAAAAAAAAAAAAAAAAAAAAAAAATCTGTATTATTTTTTGAATTATAATAATTTACAAAAGGTCAGTGTCATTCAAAATCCATTTATATTGAAGCTTTAAAATGTGTTTTCTGAGATTATAAATTAGGAGATTGCACACACGCTTATTTTTAAACTATATAAACTACATAGTATAACAGAGTGATTATACTTAGAACAAATGTAGTACCTCTTAAGGGGTCTCAGGACCTTTAAACTTTCAATAAATCAGTTCTTGAATTTTGTTTTACTCTGAATTTTTAAATTTTCTCAACAATGTAAAAAAAAAAAAAAAAAATTCTGTATTATTTTTTGAATTATAATAATTTACAAAAGGTCAGTGTCATTCAAAATCCATTTATATTGAAGCTTTAAAATGTGTTTTCTGAGATTATAAATTAGGAGATTGCACACACGCTTATTTTTAAACTATATAAACTACATAGTATAACAGAGTGATTATACTTAGAACAAATGTAGTGCCTCTTAAATGGGTCTCAGGACCTTTAAACTTTCAATAAATCAGTTCTTGAATTTTGTTTTACTCTGAATTTTTAAATTTTCTCAACAATGTAAAAAAAAAAAAAAATCTGTATTATTTTTTGAATTATAATAATTTACAAAAGTTCAGTGTCATTCAAAATCCATTTATATTGAAGCTTTAAAATGTGTTTTCTGAGATTATAAATTAGGAGATTGCACACACGCTTATTTTTAAAGTATATAAACTACATAGTATAACAGAGTGATTTTACTTAGAACAAATGTGGTGCCTCTTAAGGGGTCTCAGGACCTTTAAACTTTCAATAAATCAGTTCTTGAATTTTGTTTTACTCTGAATTTTTTAATTTTCTCAACAATGTAAAAAAAAAAAAAAAAAAAAAAAAAAAAAAAAAAAAAAAAAAAAATCTGTATTATTTTTTGAATTATAATAATTTACAAAAGGTCAGTGTCATTCAAAATCCATTTATATTGAAGCTTTAAAATGTGTTTTCTGAGATTATAAATTAGGAGATTGCACACACGCTTATTTTTAAACTATATAAACTACATAGTATAACAGAGTGATTATACTTAGAACAAATGTAGTACCTCTTAAGGGGTCTCAGGACCTTTAAACTTTCAATAAATCAGTTCTTGAATTTTGTTTTACTCTGAATTTTTAAATTTTCTCAACAATGTAAAAAAAAAAAAAAAAAAAAAAAATTCTGTATTATTTTTTGAATTATAATAATTTACAAAAGGTCAGTGTCATTCAAAATCCATTTATATTGAAGCTTTAAAATGTGTTTTCTGAGATTATAAATTAGGAGATTGCACACACGCTTATTTTTAAACTATATAAACTACATAGTATAACAGAGTGATTATACTTAGAACAAATGTAGTGCCTCTTAAGGGGTCTCAGGACCTTTAAACTTTCAATAAATCAGTTCTTGAATTTTGTTTTACTCTGAATTTTTAAATTTTCTCAACAATGTAAAAAAAAAAAAAAAAAAAAAAAAAAAAAAAAAAAAAAAAATCTGTATTATTTTTTGAATAATAATAATTTACAAAAGTTCAGTGTCATTCAAAATCCATTTATATTGAAGCTTTAAAATGTGTTTTCTGAGATTATAAATTAGGAGATTGCACACACGCTTATTTTAAAACTATATAAACTACATAGTATAACAGAGTGATTATACTTAGAACAAATGTAGTACCTCTTAAGGGGTCTCAGGACCTTTAAACTTTCAATAAATCAGTTCTTGAATTTTGTTTTACTCTGAATTTTTAAATTTTCTCAACAATGTAAAAAAAAAAAAAAAAAAAAATTCTGTATTATTTTTTGAATTATAATAATTTACAAAAGGTCAGTGTCATTCAAAATCCATTTATATTGAAGCTTTAAAATGTGTTTTCTGAGATTATAAATTAGGAGATTGCACACACGCTTATTTTTAAACTATATAAACTACATAGTGTAACAGAGTGATTATACTTAGAACAAATGTAGTGCCTCTTAAGGGGTCTCAGGACCTTTAAACTTTCAATAAATCAGTTCTTGAATTTTGTTTTACTCTGAATTTTTAAATTTTCTCAACAATGTAAAAAAAAAAAAAAAAAAAAAAAAAAAAAAAAAAAAATCTGTATTATTTTTTGAATTATAATAATTTGCAAAAGGTCAGTGTCATTCAAAATCAATTTATATTGAAGCTTTAAAATGTGTTTTCTGAGATTATAAATTAGGAGATTGCACACACGCTTATTTTTAAACTATATAAACTACATAGTATAACAGAGTGATTATACTTAGAACAAATGTAATACCTCTTAAGGGGTCTCAGGACCTTTAAACTTTCAATAAATCAGTTCTTGAATTTTGTTTTACTCTGAATTTTTAAATTTTCTCAACAATGTAAAAAAAAAAAATCTGTATTATTTTTTGAATTATAATACTTTACAAAAGGTCAGTGTCATTCAAAATCCATTTATATTGAAGCTTTAAAATGTGTTTTCTGAGATTATAAATTAGGAGATTGCACACACGCTTATTTTTAAACTATATAAACTACATAGTATAACAGAGTGATTATACTTAGAACAAATGTAATACCTCTTAAGGGGTCTCAGGACCTTTAAACTTTCAATAAATCAGTTCTTGAATTTTGTTTTACTCTGAATTTTTAAATTTTCTCAACAATGTAAAAAAAAAAAAAAAAAAAAAAAAAAATCTGTATTATTTTTTGAATTATAATAATTTGCAAAAGGTCAGTGTCATTCAAAATCCATTTATATTGAAGCTTTAAAATGTGTTTTCTGAGATTATAAATTAGGAGATTGCACACACGCTTATTTTTAAACTATATAAACTACATAGTATAACAGAGTGATTATACTTAGAACAAATGTAATACCTCTTAAGGGGTCTCAGGACCTTTAAACTTTCAATAAATCAGTTCTTGAATTTTGTTTTACTCTGAATTTTTAAATTTTCTCAACAATGTAAAAAAAAAAAAAAAAAAAAAAAAAAAAAAAAAAAAAAAAATTCTGTATTATTTTTTGAATTATAATAATTTACAAAAGGTCAGTGTCATTCAAAATCCATTTATATTGAAGCTTTAAAATGTGTTTTCTGAGATTATAAATTAGGAGATTGCACACACGCTTATTTTTAAACTATATAAACTACATAGTATAACAGAGTGATTATACTTAGAACAAATGTAGTACCTCTTAAGGGGTCTCAGGACCTTTAAACTTTCAATAAATCAGTTCTTGAATTTTGTTTTACTCTGAATTTTTTAATTTTCTCAACAATGTAAAAAAAAAAAAAAAAAAAATCTGTATTATTTTTTGAATTATAATAATTTACAAAAGGTCAGTGTCATTCAAAATCCATTTATATTGAAGCTTTAAAATGTGTTTTCTGAGATTATAAATTAGGAGATTGCACACACGCTTATTTTTAAACTATATAAACTACATAGTATAACAGAGTGATTATACTTGGAACAAATGTAGTACCTCTTAAGGGGTCTCAGGACCTTTAAACTTTCAATAAATCAGTTCTTGAATTTTGTTTTACTCTGAATTTTTAAATTTTCTCAACAATGTAAAAAAAAAAAAAAAAAAATTCTGTATTATTTTTTGAATTATAATAATTTACAAAAGGTCAGTGTCATTCAAAATCCATTTATATTGAAGCTTTAAAATGTGTTTTCTGAGATTATAAATTAGGAGATTGCACACACGCTTATTTTTAAACTATATAAACTACATAGTATAACAGAGTGATTATACTTAGAACAAATGTAATACCTCTTAAGGGGTCTCAGGACCTTTAAACTTTCAATAAATCAGTTCTTGAATTTTGTTTTACTCTGAATTTTTAAATTTTCTCAACAATGTAAAAAAAAAAAATCTGTATTATTTTTTGAATTATAATACTTTACAAAAGGTCAGTGTCATTCAAAATCCATTTATATTGAAGCTTTAAAATGTGTTTTCTGAGATTATAAATTAGGAGATTGCACACACGCTTATTTTTAAACTATATAAACTACATAGTATAACAGAGTGATTATACTTAGAACAAATGTAATACCTCTTAAGGGGTCTCAGGACCTTTAAACTTTCAATAAATCAATTCTTGAATTTTGTTTTACTCTGAATTTTTAAATTTTCTCAACAATGTAAAAAAAAAAAAAAAAAAAAAAAAAATCTGTATTATTTTTTGAATTATAATAATTTGCAAAAGGTCAGTGTCATTCAAAATCCATTTATATTGAAGCTTTAAAATGTGTTTTCTGAGATTATAAATTAGGAGATTGCACACACGCTTATTTTTAAACTATATAAACTACATAGTATAACAGAGTGATTATACTTAGAACAAATGTAATACCTCTTAAGGGGTCTCAGGACCTTTAAACTTTCAATAAATCAGTTCTTGAATTTTGTTTTACTCTGAATTTTTAAATTTTCTCAACAATGTAAAAAAAAAAAAAAATCTGTATTATTTTTTGAATTATAATAATTTACAAAAGGTCAGTGTCATTCAAAATCCATTTATATTGAAGCTTTAAAATGTGTTTTCTGAGATTATAAATTAGGAGATTGCACACACGCTTATTTTTAAACTATATAAACTACATAGTATAACAGAGTGATTATACTTAGAACAAATGTAGTACCTCTTAAGGGGTCTCAGGACCTTTAAACTTTCAATAAATCAGTTCTTGAATTTTGTTTTACTCTGAATTTTTAAATTTTCTCAACAATGTAAAAAAAAAAAAAAAAAAAAAAAATTCTGTATTATTTTTTGAATTATAATAATTTACAAAAGGTCAGTGTCATTCAAAATCCATTTATATTGAAGCTTTAAAATGTGTTTTCTGAGATTATAAATTAGGAGATTGCACACACGCTTATTTTTAAACTATATAAACTACATAGTATAACAGAGTGATTATACTTAGAACAAATGTAGTGCCTCTTAAGGGGTCTCAGGACCTTTAAACTTTCAATAAATCAGTTCTTGAATTTTGTTTTACTCTGAATTTTTAAATTTTCTCAACAATGTAAAAAAAAAAAAAAAAAAAAAAAAAAAAAAAAAAAAAAAAAAAAAAAATCTGTATTATTTTTTGAATAATAATAATTTACAAAAGTTCAGTGTCATTCAAAATCCATTTATATTGAAGCTTTAAAATGTGTTTTCTGAGATTATAAATTAGGAGATTGCACACACGCTTATTTTTAAACTATATAAACTACATAGTATAACAGAGTGATTATACTTAGAACAAATGTAGTACCTCTTAAGGGGTCTCAGGACCTTTAAACTTTCAATAAATCAGTTCTTGAATTTTGTTTTACTCTGAATTTTTAAATTTTCTCAACAATGTAAAAAAAAAAAAAAAAAAAAAAATTCTGTATTATTTTTTGAATTATAATAATTTACAAAAGGTCAGTGTCATTCAAAATCCATTTATATTGAAGCTTTAAAATGTGTTTTCTGAGATTATAAATTAGGAGATTGCACACACGCTTATTTTTAAACTATATAAACTACATAGTGTAACAGAGTGATTATACTTAGAACAAATGTAGTGCCTCTTAAGGGGTCTCAGGACCTTTAAACTTTCAATAAATCAGTTCTTGAATTTTGTTTTACTCTGAATTTTTAAATTTTCTCAACAATGTAAAAAAAAAAAAAAAAAAAAGGTCTGTATTATTTTTTGAATTATAATAATTTACAAAAGTTCAGTGTCATTCAAAATCCATTTATATTGAAGCTTTAAAATGTGTTTTCTGAGATTATAAATTAGGAGATTGCACACACGCTTATTTTTAAACTATATAAACTACATAGTATAACAGAGTGATTTTACTTAGAACAAATGTGGTGCCTCTTAAGGGGTCTCAGGACCTTTAAACTTTCAATAAATCAGTTCTTGAATTTTGTTTTACTCTGAATTTTTTAATTTTCTCAACAATGTAAAAAAAAAAAAAAAAAAAAAAAAAAAAAAAAAAAAATCTGTATTATTTTTTGAATTATAATAATTTACAAAAGGTCAGTGTCATTCAAAATCCATTTATATTGAAGCTTTAAAATGTGTTTTCTGAGATTATAAATTAGGAGATTGCACACACGCTTATTTTTAAACTATATAAACTACATAGTATAACAGAGTGATTATACTTAGAACAAATGTAGTACCTCTTAAGGGGTCTCAGGACCTTTAAACTTTCAATAAATCAGTTCTTGAATTTTGTTTTACTCTGAATTTTTAAATTTTCTCAACAATGTAAAAAAAAAAAAAAAAATTCTGTATTATTTTTTGAATTATAATAATTTACAAAAGGTCAGTGTCATTCAAAATCCATTTATATTGAAGCTTTAAAATGTGTTTTCTGAGATTATAAATTAGAAGATTGCACACACGCTTATTTTTAAACTATATAAACTACATAGTATAACAGAGTGATTATACTTAGAACAAATGTAGTGCCTCTTAAATGGGTCTCAGGACCTTTAAACTTTCAATAAATCAGTTCTTGAATTTTGTTTTACTCTGAATTTTTAAATTTTCTCAACAATGTAAAAAAAAAAAAAATCTGTATTATTTTTTGAATTATAATAATTTACAAAAGTTCAGTGTCATTCAAAATCCATTTATATTGAAGCTTTAAAATGTGTTTTCTGAGATTATAAATTAGGAGATTGCACACACGCTTATTTTTAAAGTATATAAACTACATAGTATAACAGAGTGATTTTACTTAGAACAAATGTGGTGCCTCTTAAGGGGTCTCAGGACCTTTAAACTTTCAATAAATCAGTTCTTGAATTTTGTTTTACTCTGAATTTTTTAATTTTCTCAACAATGTAAAAAAAAAAAAAAAAAAAAAAAAAAAAAAAAAAAAAAAAAAATCTGTATTATTTTTTGAATTATAATAATTTACAAAAGGTCAGTGTCATTCAAAATCCATTTATATTGAAGCTTTAAAATGTGTTTTCTGAGATTATAAATTAGGAGATTGCACACACGCTTATTTTTAAACTATATAAACTACATAGTATAACAGAGTGATTATACTTAGAACAAATGTAGTACCTCTTAAGGGGTCTCAGGACCTTTAAACTTTCAATAAATCAGTTCTTGAATTTTGTTTTACTCTGAATTTTTAAATTTTCTCAACAATGTAAAAAAAAAAAAAAAAAAAAAAAAATTCTGTATTATTTTTTGAATTATAATAATTTACAAAAGGTCAGTGTCATTCAAAATCCATTTATATTGAAGCTTTAAAATGTGTTTTCTGAGATTATAAATTAGGAGATTGCACACACGCTTATTTTTAAACTATATAAACTACATAGTATAACAGAGTGATTATACTTAGAACAAATGTAGTGCCTCTTAAGGGGTCTCAGGACCTTTAAACTTTCAATAAATCAGTTCTTGAATTTTGTTTTACTCTGAATTTTTAAATTTTCTCAACAATGTAAAAAAAAAAAAAAAAAAAAAAAAAAAAAAAAAAAAAAAAAAAAATCTGTATTATTTTTTGAATAATAATAATTTACAAAAGTTCAGTGTCATTCAAAATCCATTTATATTGAAGCTTTAAAATGTGTTTTCTGAGATTATAAATTAGGAGATTGCACACACGCTTATTTTTAAACTATATAAACTACATAGTGTAACAGAGTGATTATACTTAGAACAAATGTAGTGCCTCTTAAGGGGTCTCAGGACCTTTAAACTTTCAATAAATCAGTTCTTGAATTTTGTTTTACTCTGAATTTTTAAATTTTCTCAACAATGTAAAAAAAAAAAAAAAAAAAAAAAAAAAAAAAAAAAAAAAAAAAAAAAAAAAATCTGTATTATTTTTTGAATTATAATAATTTGCAAAAGGTCAGTGTCATTCAAAATCAATTTATATTGAAGCTTTAAAATGTGTTTTCTGAGATTATAAATTAGGAGATTGCACACACGCTTATTTTTAAACTATATAAACTACATAGTATAACAGAGTGATTATACTTAGAACAAATGTAATACCTCTTAAGGGGTCTCAGGACCTTTAAACTTTCAATAAATCAGTTCTTGAATTTTGTTTTACTCTGAATTTTTAAATTTTCTCAACAATGTAAAAAAAAAAAATCTGTATTATTTTTTGAATTATAATACTTTACAAAAGGTCAGTGTCATTCAAAATCCATTTATATTGAAGCTTTAAAATGTGTTTTCTGAGATTATAAATTAGGAGATTGCACACACGCTTATTTTTAAACTATATAAACTACATAGTATAACAGAGTGATTATACTTAGAACAAATGTAATACCTCTTAAGGGGTCTCAGGACCTTTAAACTTTCAATAAATCAGTTCTTGAATTTTGTTTTACTCTGAATTTTTAAATTTTCTCAACAATGTAAAAAAAAAAAAAAAAAAAAAAAAAATCTGTATTATTTTTTGAATTATAATAATTTGCAAAAGGTCAGTGTCATTCAAAATCCATTTATATTGAAGCTTTAAAATGTGTTTTCTGAGATTATAAATTAGGAGATTGCACACACGCTTATTTTTAAACTATATAAACTACATAGTATAACAGAGTGATTATACTTAGAACAAATGTAATACCTCTTAAGGGGTCTCAGGACCTTTAAACTTTCAATAAATCAGTTCTTGAATTTTGTTTTACTCTGAATTTTTAAATTTTCTCAACAATGTAAAAAAAAAAAAAAAAAAAAAAAAAAAAAAAAAAAAAAAAAAAAAAAAAATTTTGTATTATTTTTTGAATTATAATAATTTACAAAAGGTCAGTGTCATTCAAAATCCATTTATATTGAAGCTTTAAAATGTGTTTTCTGAGATTATAAATTAGGAGATTGCACACACGCTTATTTTTAAACTATATAAACTACATAGTATAACAGAGTGATTATACTTAGAACAAATGTAGTACCTCTTAAGGGGTCTCAGGACCTTTAAACTTTCAATAAATCAGTTCTTGAATTTTGTTTTACTCTGAATTTTTTAATTTTCTCAACAATGTAAAAAAAAAAAAAAAAAAAAATCTGTATTATTTTTTGAATTATAATAATTTACAAAAGGTCAGTGTCATTCAAAATCCATTTATATTGAAGCTTTAAAATGTGTTTTCTGAGATTATAAATTAGGAGATTGCACACACGCTTATTTTTAAACTATATAAACTACATAGTATAACAGAGTGATTATACTTGGAACAAATGTAGTACCTCTTAAGGGGTCTCAGGACCTTTAAACTTTCAATAAATCAGTTCTTGAATTTTGTTTTACTCTGAATTTTTAAATTTTCTCAACAATGTAAAAAAAAAAAAAAAAAATTCTGTATTATTTTTTGAATTATAATAATTTACAAAAGGTCAGTGTCATTCAAAATCCATTTATATTGAAGCTTTAAAATGTGTTTTCTGAGATTATAAATTAGGAGATTGCACACACGCTTATTTTTAAACTATATAAACTACATAGTATAACAGAGTGATTATACTTAGAACAAATGTAGTGCCTCTTAAGGGGTCTCAGGACCTTTAAACTTTCAATAAATCAGTTCTTGAATTTTGTTTTACTCTGAATTTTTAAATTTTCTCAACAATGAAAAAAAAAAAAAAAAAAAAAAAAAAAAAAAAAAAAATCTGTATTATTTTTTGAATAATAATAATTTACAAAAGTTCAGTGTCATTCAAAATCCATTTATATTGAAGCTTTAAAATGTGTTTTCTGAGATTAGAAATTAGGAGATTGCACACACGCTTATTTTTAAACTATATAAACTACATAGTATAACAGAGTGATTATACATAGAACAAATGTAGTACCTCTTAAGGGGTCTCAGGACCTTTAAACTTTCAATAAATCAGTTCTTGAATTTTGTTTTACTCTGAATTTTTAAATTTTCTCAACAATGTAAAAAAAAAAAAAAAAAATCTGTATTATTTTTTGAATTATAATAATTTACAAAAGGTCAGTGTCATTCAAAATCCATTTATATTGAAGCTTTAAAATGTGTTTTCTGAGATTATAAATTAGGAGATTGCACACACGCTTATTTTTAAACTATATAAACTACATAGTGTAACAGAGTGATTATACTTAGAACAAATGTAGTGCCTCTTAAGGGGTCTCAGGACCTTTAAACTTTCAATAAATCAGTTCTTGAATTTTGTTTTACTCTGAATTTTTAAATTTTCTCAACAATGTAAAAAAAAAAAAAAAAAAAAAAAAAAAAAAAGTCTGTATTATTTTTTGAATTATAATAATTTACAAAAGTTCAGTGTCATTCAAAATCCATTTATATTGAAGCTTTAAAATGTGTTTTCTGAGATTATAAATTAGGAGATTGCACACACGCTTATTTTTAAACTATATAAACTACATAGTATAACAGAGTGATTTTACTTAGAACAAATGTGGTGCCTCTTAAGGGGTCTCAGGACCTTTAAACTTTCAATAAATCAGTTCTTGAATTTTGTTTTACTCTGAATTTTTTAATTTTCTCAACAATGTAAAAAAAAAAAAAAAAAAAAAAAAAAAAAAAAATCTGTATTATTTTTTGAATTATAATAATTTACAAAAGGTCAGTGTCATTCAAAATCCATTTATATTGAAGCTTTAAAATGTGTTTTCTGAGATTATAAATTAGGAGATTGCACACACGCTTATTTTTAAACTATATAAACTACATAGTATAACAGAGTGATTATACTTAGAACAAATGTAGTACCTCTTAAGGGGTCTCAGGACCTTTAAACTTTCAATAAATCAGTTCTTGAATTTTGTTTTACTCTGAATTTTTAAATTTTCTCAACAATGTAAAAAAAAAAAAAAAATTCTGTATTATTTTTTGAATTATAATAATTTACAAAAGGTCAGTGTCATTCAAAATCCATTTATATTGAAGCTTTAAAATGTGTTTTCTGAGATTATAAATTAGGAGATTGCACACACGCTTATTTTTAAACTATATAAACTACATAGTATAACAGAGTGATTATACTTAGAACAAATGTAGTGCCTCTTAAGGGGTCTCAGGACCTTTAAACTTTCAATAAATCAGTTCTTGAATTTTGTTTTACTCTGAATTTTTAAATTTTCTCAACAATGTAAAAAAAAAAAAAATCTGTATTATTTTTTGAATTATAATACTTTACAAAAGGTCAGTGTCATTCAAAATCCATTTATATTGAAGCTTTAAAATGTGTTTTCTGAGATTATAAATTAGGAGATTGCACACACGCTTATTTTTAAACTATATAAACTACATAGTATAACAGAGTGATTATACTTAGAACAAATGTAATACCTCTTAAGGGGTCTCAGGACCTTTAAACTTTCAATAAATCAGTTCTTGAATTTTGTTTTACTCTGAATTTTTAAATTTTCTCAACAATGTAAAAAAAAAAAAAATCTGTATTATTTTTTGAATTATAATACTTTACAAAAGGTCAGTGTCATTTAAAATCCATTTATATTGAAGCTTTAAAATGTGTTTTCTGAGATTATAAATTAGGAGATTGCACACACGCTTATTTTTAAACTATATAAACTACATAGTATAACAGAGTAATTATACTTAGAACAAATGTAATACCTCTTAAGGGGTCTCAGGACCTTTAAACTTTCAATAAATCAGTTCTTGAATTTTGTTTTACTCTGAATTTTTAAATTTTCTCAACAATGTAAAAAAAAAAAAAAAAAAAAAAAAAAAAAAAAAAAAAAAAAAATCTGTATTATTTTTTGAATTATAATAATTTACAAAAGGTCAGTGTCATTCAAAATCCATTTATATTGAAGCTTTAAAATGTGTTTTCTGAGATTATAAATTAGGAGATTGCACACACGCTTATTTTTAAACTATATAAACTACATAGTGTAACAGAGTGATTATACTTAGAACAAATGTAGTGCCTCTTAAGGGGTCTCAGGACCTTTAAACTTTCAATAAATCAGTTCTTGAATTTTGTTTTACTCTGAATTTTTAAATTTTCTCAACAATGTAAAAAAAAAAAAAAAAAAAAAAAAAAAAAAAAAAAATCTGTATTATTTTTTGAATTATAATAATTTGCAAAAGGTCAGTGTCATTCAAAATCCATTTATATTGAAGCTTTAAAATGTGTTTTCTGAGATTATAAATTAGGAGATTGCACACACGCTTATTTTTAAACTATATAAACTACATAGTGTAACAGAGTGATTATACTTAGAACAAATGTAGTGCCTCTTAAGGGGTCTCAGGACCTTTAAACTTTCAATAAATCAGTTCTTGAATTTTGTTTTACTCTGAATTTTTAAATTTTCTCAACAATGTAAAAAAAAAAAAAAAAAAAGGTCTGTATTATTTTTTGAATTATAATAATTTACAAAAGTTCAGTGTCATTCAAAATCCATTTATATTGAAGCTTTAAAATGTGTTTTCTGAGATTATAAATTAGGAGATTGCACACACGCTTATTTTTAAACTATATAAACTACATAGTATAACAGAGTGATTTTACTTAGAACAAATGTGGTGCCTCTTAAGGGGTCTCAGGACCTTTAAACTTTCAATAAATCAGTTCTTGAATTTTGTTTTACTCTGAATTTTTTAATTTTCTCAACAATGTAAAAAAAAAAAAAAAAAAAAAAAAAAAAAAAAAAAAAAATCTGTATTATTTTTTGAATTATAATAATTTACAAAAGGTCAGTGTCATTCAAAATCCATTTATATTGAAGCTTTAAAATGTGTTTTCTGAGATTATAAATTAGGAGATTGCACACACGCTTATTTTTAAACTATATAAACTACATAGTATAACAGAGTGATTATACTTAGAACAAATGTAGTACCTCTTAAGGGGTCTCAGGACCTTTAAACTTTCAATAAATCAGTTCTTGAATTTTGTTTTACTCTGAATTTTTAAATTTTCTCAACAATGTAAAAAAAAAAAAAAAAATTCTGTATTATTTTTTGAATTATAATAATTTACAAAAGGTCAGTGTCATTCAAAATCCATTTATATTGAAGCTTTAAAATGTGTTTTCTGAGATTATAAATTAGAAGATTGCACACACGCTTATTTTTAAACTATATAAACTACATAGTATAACAGAGTGATTATACTTAGAACAAATGTAGTGCCTCTTAAATGGGTCTCAGGACCTTTAAACTTTCAATAAATCAGTTCTTGAATTTTGTTTTACTCTGAATTTTTAAATTTTCTCAACAATGTAAAAAAAAAAAAAAATCTGTATTATTTTTTGAATTATAATAATTTACAAAAGTTCAGTGTCATTCAAAATCCATTTATATTGAAGCTTTAAAATGTGTTTTCTGAGATTATAAATTAGGAGATTGCACACACGCTTATTTTTAAAGTATATAAACTACATAGTATAACAGAGTGATTTTACTTAGAACAAATGTGGTGCCTCTTAAGGGGTCTCAGGACCTTTAAACTTTCAATAAATCAGTTCTTGAATTTTGTTTTACTCTGAATTTTTTAATTTTCTCAACAATGTAAAAAAAAAAAAAAAAAAAAAAAAAAAAAAAAAATCTGTATTATTTTTTGAATTATAATAATTTACAAAAGGTCAGTGTCATTCAAAATCCATTTATATTGAAGCTTTAAAATGTGTTTTCTGAGATTATAAATTAGGAGATTGCACACACGCTTATTTTTAAACTATATAAACTACATAGTATAACAGAGTGATTATACTTAGAACAAATGTAGTACCTCTTAAGGGGTCTCAGGACCTTTAAACTTTCAATAAATCAGTTCTTGAATTTTGTTTTACTCTGAATTTTTAAATTTTCTCAACAATGTAAAAAAAAAAAAAAAAAAAAAAAATTCTGTATTATTTTTTGAATTATAATAATTTACAAAAGGTCAGTGTCATTCAAAATCCATTTATATTGAAGCTTTAAAATGTGTTTTCTGAGATTATAAATTAGGAGATTGCACACACGCTTATTTTTAAACTATATAAACTACATAGTATAACAGAGTGATTATACTTAGAACAAATGTAGTGCCTCTTAAGGGGTCTCAGGACCTTTAAACTTTCAATAAATCAGTTCTTGAATTTTGTTTTACTCTGAATTTTTAAATTTTCTCAACAATGTAAAAAAAAAAAAAAAAAAAAAAAAAAAAAAAAAAAAAAAAAAATCTGTATTATTTTTTGAATAATAATAATTTACAAAAGTTCAGTGTCATTCAAAATCCATTTATATTGAAGCTTTAAAATGTGTTTTCTGAGATTATAAATTAGGAGATTGCACACACGCTTATTTTTAAACTATATAAACTACATAGTGTAACAGAGTGATTATACTTAGAACAAATGTAGTGCCTCTTAAGGGGTCTCAGGACCTTTAAACTTTCAATAAATCAGTTCTTGAATTTTGTTTTACTCTGAATTTTTAAATTTTCTCAACAATGTAAAAAAAAAAAAAAAAAAAAAAAAAAAAAAAAAAAAAAAAAAAAATCTGTATTATTTTTTGAATTATAATAATTTGCAAAAGGTCAGTGTCATTCAAAATCAATTTATATTGAAGCTTTAAAATGTGTTTTCTGAGATTATAAATTAGGAGATTGCACACACGCTTATTTTTAAACTATATAAACTACATAGTATAACAGAGTGATTATACTTAGAACAAATGTAATACCTCTTAAGGGGTCTCAGGACCTTTAAACTTTCAATAAATCAGTTCTTGAATTTTGTTTTACTCTGAATTTTTAAATTTTCTCAACAATGTAAAAAAAAAAAATCTGTATTATTTTTTGAATTATAATACTTTACAAAAGGTCAGTGTCATTCAAAATCCATTTATATTGAAGCTTTAAAATGTGTTTTCTGAGATTATAAATTAGGAGATTGCACACACGCTTATTTTTAAACTATATAAACTACATAGTATAACAGAGTGATTATACTTAGAACAAATGTAATACCTCTTAAGGGGTCTCAGGACCTTTAAACTTTCAATAAATCAGTTCTTGAATTTTGTTTTACTCTGAATTTTTAAATTTTCTCAACAATGTAAAAAAAAAAAAAAAAAAAAAAAAATCTGTATTATTTTTTGAATTATAATAATTTGCAAAAGGTCAGTGTCATTCAAAATCCATTTATATTGAAGCTTTAAAATGTGTTTTCTGAGATTATAAATTAGGAGATTGCACACACGCTTATTTTTAAACTATATAAACTACATAGTATAACAGAGTGATTATACTTAGAACAAATGTAATACCTCTTAAGGGGTCTCAGGACCTTTAAACTTTCAATAAATCAGTTCTTGAATTTTGTTTTACTCTGAATTTTTAAATTTTCTCAACAATGTAAAAAAAAAAAAAAAAAAAAAAAAAAAAAAAAAAAAAAAAAAAAAAAAAAAAAATTTTGTATTATTTTTTGAATTATAATAATTTACAAAAGGTCAGTGTCATTCAAAATCCATTTATATTGAAGCTTTAAAATGTGTTTTCTGAGATTATAAATTAGGAGATTGCACACACGCTTATTTTTAAACTATATAAACTACATAGTATAACAGAGTGATTATACTTAGAACAAATGTAGTACCTCTTAAGGGGTCTCAGGACCTTTAAACTTTCAATAAATCAGTTCTTGAATTTTGTTTTACTCTGAATTTTTTAATTTTCTCAACAATGTAAAAAAAAAAAAAAAAAAAAATCTGTATTATTTTTTGAATTATAATAATTTACAAAAGGTCAGTGTCATTCAAAATCCATTTATATTGAAGCTTTAAAATGTGTTTTCTGAGATTATAAATTAGGAGATTGCACACACGCTTATTTTTAAACTATATAAACTACATAGTATAACAGAGTGATTATACTTGGAACAAATGTAGTACCTCTTAAGGGGTCTCAGGACCTTTAAACTTTCAATAAATCAGTTCTTGAATTTTGTTTTACTCTGAATTTTTAAATTTTCTCAACAATGTAAAAAAAAAAAAAAAAAATTCTGTATTATTTTTTGAATTATAATAATTTACAAAAGGTCAGTGTCATTCAAAATCCATTTATATTGAAGCTTTAAAATGTGTTTTCTGAGATTATAAATTAGGAGATTGCACACACGCTTATTTTTAAACTATATAAACTACATAGTATAACAGAGTGATTATACTTAGAACAAATGTAGTGCCTCTTAAGGGGTCTCAGGACCTTTAAACTTTCAATAAATCAGTTCTTGAATTTTGTTTTACTCTGAATTTTTAAATTTTCTCAACAATGTAAAAAAAAAAAAAAAAAAAAAAAAAAAAAAAAAAAAAAAAAATCTGTATTATTTTTTGAATAATAATAATTTACAAAAGTTCAGTGTCATTCAAAATCCATTTATATTGAAGCTTTAAAATGTGTTTTCTGAGATTAGAAATTAGGAGATTGCACACACGCTTATTTTTAAACTATATAAACTACATAGTATAACAGAGTGATTATACTTAGAACAAATGTAGTACCTCTTAAGGGGTCTCAGGACCTTTAAACTTTCAATAAATCAGTTCTTGAATTTTGTTTTACTCTGAATTTTTAAATTTTCTCAACAATGTAAAAAAAAAAAAAAAAAATCTGTATTATTTTTTGAATTATAATAATTTACAAAAGGTCAGTGTCATTCAAAATCCATTTATATTGAAGCTTTAAAATGTGTTTTCTGAGATTATAAATTAGGAGATTGCACACACGCTTATTTTTAAACTATATAAACTACATAGTGTAACAGAGTGATTATACTTAGAACAAATGTAGTGCCTCTTAAGGGGTCTCAGGACCTTTAAACTTTCAATAAATCAGTTCTTGAATTTTGTTTTACTCTGAATTTTTAAATTTTCTCAACAATGTAAAAAAAAAAAAAAAAAAAAAAAAAAAAAAAAAAAAAAAAAAAAAAAAAAGTCTGTATTATTTTTTGAATTATAATAATTTACAAAAGTTCAGTGTCATTCAAAATCCATTTATATTGAAGCTTTAAAATGTGTTTTCTGAGATTATAAATTAGGAGATTGCACACACGCTTATTTTTAAACTATATAAACTACATAGTATAACAGAGTGATTTTACTTAGAACAAATGTGGTGCCTCTTAAGGGGTCTCAGGACCTTTAAACTTTCAATAAATCAGTTCTTGAATTTTGTTTTACTCTGAATTTTTTAATTTTCTCAACAATGTAAAAAAAAAAAAAAAAAAAAAAAAAAAAAAAATCTGTATTATTTTTTGAATTATAATAATTTACAAAAGGTCAGTGTCATTCAAAATCCATTTATATTGAAGCTTTAAAATGTGTTTTCTGAGATTATAAATTAGGAGATTGCACACACGCTTATTTTTAAACTATATAAACTACATAGTATAACAGAGTGATTATACTTAGAACAAATGTAGTACCTCTTAAGGGGTCTCAGGACCTTTAAACTTTCAATAAATCAGTTCTTGAATTTTGTTTTACTCTGAATTTTTAAATTTTCTCAACAATGTAAAAAAAAAAAAAAAAATTCTGTATTATTTTTTGAATTATAATAATTTACAAAAGGTCAGTGTCATTCAAAATCCATTTATATTGAAGCTTTAAAATGTGTTTTCTGAGATTATAAATTAGGAGATTGCACACACGCTTATTTTTAAACTATATAAACTACATAGTATAACAGAGTGATTATACTTAGAACAAATGTAGTGCCTCTTAAGGGGTCTCAGGACCTTTAAACTTTCAATAAATCAGTTCTTGAATTTTGTTTTACTCTGAATTTTTAAATTTTCTCAACAATGTAAAAAAAAAAAAAATCTGTATTATTTTTTGAATTATAATACTTTACAAAAGGTCAGTGTCATTCAAAATCCATTTATATTGAAGCTTTAAAATGTGTTTTCTGAGATTATAAATTAGGAGATTGCACACACGCTTATTTTTAAACTATATAAACTACATAGTATAACAGAGTGATTATACTTAGAACAAATGTAATACCTCTTAAGGGGTCTCAGGACCTTTAAACTTTCAATAAATCAGTTCTTGAATTTTGTTTTACTCTGAATTTTTAAATTTTCTCAACAATGTAAAAAAAAAAAAAATCTGTATTATTTTTTGAATTATAATACTTTACAAAAGGTCAGTGTCATTTAAAATCCATTTATATTGAAGCTTTAAAATGTGTTTTCTGAGATTATAAATTAGGAGATTGCACACACGCTTATTTTTAAACTATATAAACTACATAGTATAACAGAGTAATTATACTTAGAACAAATGTAATACCTCTTAAGGGGTCTCAGGACCTTTAAACTTTCAATAAATCAGTTCTTGAATTTTGTTTTACTCTGAATTTTTAAATTTTCTCAACAATGTAAAAAAAAAAAAAAAAAAAAAAAAAAAAAAAAAAAAAATCTGTATTATTTTTTGAATTATAATAATTTACAAAAGGTCAGTGTCATTCAAAATCCATTTATATTGAAGCTTTAAAATGTGTTTTCTGAGATTATAAATTAGGAGATTGCACACACGCTTATTTTTAAACTATATAAACTACATAGTATAACAGAGTGATTATACTTAGAACAAATGTAGTACCTCTTAAGGGGTCTCAGGACCTTTAAATTTTCAATAAAACAGTTCTTGAATTTTGTTTTACTGTGAATTTTTTAATTTTCTCAACAATGTAAAAAAAAAAAAAAAAAATCTGTATTATTTTTTGAATTATAATAATTTACAAAAGGTCAGTGTCATTCAAAATCCATTTATATTGAAGCTTTAAAATGTGTTTTCTGAGATTATAAATTAGGAGATTGCACACACGCTTATTTTTAAACTATATAAACTACATAGTATAACAGAGTGATTATACTTAGAACAAATGTAATACCTCTTAAGGGGTCTCAGGACCTTTAAACTTTCAATAAATCAGTTCTTGAATTTTGTTTTACTCTGAATTTTTAAATTTTCTCAACAATGTAAAAAAAAAAAAAAAATCTGTATTATTTTTTGAATTATAATACTTTACAAAAGGTCAGTGTCATTCAAAATCCATTTATATTGAAGCTTTAAAATGTGTTTTCTGAGATTATAAATTAGGAGATTGCACACACGCTTATTTTTAAACTATATAAACTACATAGTATAACAGAGTGATAATACTTAGAACAAATGTAATACCTCTTAAGGGGTCTCAGGACCTTTAAACTTTCAATAAATAAGTTCTTGAATTTTGTTTTACTCTGAATTTTTAAATTTTCTCAACAATGTAAAAAAAAAAAAAAAAAAAAAAAAAAAAAAAAAAAAAATCTGTATTATTTTTTGAATTATAATAATTTGCAAAAGGTCAGTGTCATTCAAAATCCATTTATATTGAAGCTTTAAAATGTGTTTTCTGAGATTATAAATTAGGAGATTGCACACACGCTTATTTTTAAACTATATAAACTACATAGTATAACAGAGTGATTATACTTAGAACAAATGTAGTACCTCTTAAGGGGTCTCAGGACCTTTAAACTTTCAATAAATCAGTTCTTGAATTTTGTTTTACTCTGAATTTTTAAATTTTCTCAACAATGTAAAAAAAAAAAAAAAAAAAAAATTCTGTATTATTTTTTGAATTATAATAATTTACAAAAGGTCAGTGTCATTCAAAATCCATTTATATTGAAGCTTTAAAATGTGTTTTCTGAGATTATAAATTAGGAGATTGCACACACGCTTATTTTTAAACTATATAAACTACATAGTATAACAGAGTGATTATACTTAGAACAAATGTAGTGCCTCTTAAGGGGTCTCAGGACCTTTAAACTTTCAATAAATCAGTTCTTGAATTTTGTTTTACTCTGAATTTTTAAATTTTCTCAACAATGTAAAAAAAAAAAAAAAAAAAAAAAAAAAAAAAAAAAAATCTGTATTATTTTTTGAATAATAATAATTTACAAAAGTTCAGTGTCATTCAAAATCCATTTATATTGAAGCTTTAAAATGTGTTTTCTGAGATTATAAATTAGGAGATTGCACACACGCTTATTTTTAAACTATATAAACTACATAGTATAACAGAGTGATTATACTTAGAACAAATGTAGTACCTCTTAAGGGGTCTCAGGACCTTTAAACTTTCAATAAATCAGTTCTTGAATTTTGTTTTACTCTGAATTTTTAAATTTTCTCAACAATGTAAAAAAAAAAAAAAAAATTCTGTATTATTTTTTGAATTATAATAATTTACAAAAGGTCAGTGTCATTCAAAATCCATTTATATTGAAGCTTTAAAATGTGTTTTCTGAGATTATAAATTAGGAGATTGCACACACGCTTATTTTTAAACTATATAAACTACATAGTGTAACAGAGTGATTATACTTAGAACAAATGTAGTGCCTCTTAAGGGGTCTCAGGACCTTTAAACTTTCAATAAATCAGTTCTTGAATTTTGTTTTACTCTGAATTTTTAAATTTTCTCAACAATGTAAAAAAAAAAAAAAAAAAAAAAAAAGGTCTGTATTATTTTTTGAATTATAATAATTTACAAAAGTTCAGTGTCATTCAAAATCCATTTATATTGAAGCTTTAAAATGTGTTTTCTGAGATTATAAATTAGGAGATTGCACACACGCTTATTTTTAAACTATATAAACTACATAGTATAACAGAGTGATTTTACTTAGAACAAATGTGGTGCCTCTTAAGGGGTCTCAGGACCTTTAAACTTTCAATAAATCAGTTCTTGAATTTTGTTTTACTCTGAATTTTTTAATTTTCTCAACAATGTAAAAAAAAAAAAAAAAAAAAAAAAAAAAAAAAAAAAAAAAATCTGTATTATTTTTTGAATTATAATAATTTACAAAAGGTCAGTGTCATTCAAAATCCATTTATATTGAAGCTTTAAAATGTGTTTTCTGAGATTATAAATTAGGAGATTGCACACACGCTTATTTTTAAACTATATAAACTACATAGTATAACAGAGTGATTATACTTAGAACAAATGTAGTACCTCTTAAGGGGTCTCAGGACCTTTAAACTTTCAATAAATCAGTTCTTGAATTTTGTTTTACTCTGAATTTTTTAATTTTCTCAACAATGTAAAAAAAAAAAAAAAAATTCTGTATTATTTTTTGAATTATAATAATTTACAAAAGGTCAGTGTCATTCAAAATCCATTTATATTGAAGCTTTAAAATGTGTTTTCTGAGATTATAAATTAGGAGATTGCACACACGCTTATTTTTAAACTATATAAACTACATAGTATAACAGAGTGATTATACTTAGAACAAATGTAGTGCCTCTTAAGGGGTCTCAGGACCTTTAAACTTTCAATAAATCAGTTCTTGAATTTTGTTTTACTCTGAATTTTTAAATTTTCTCAACAATGTAAAAAAAAAAAAAAATCTGTATTATTTTTTGAATTATAATAATTTACAAAAGTTCAGTGTCATTCAAAATCCATTTATATTGAAGCTTTAAAATGTGTTTTCTGAGATTATAAATTAGGAGATTGCACACACGCTTATTTTTAAAGTATATAAACTACATAGTATAACAGAGTGATTTTACTTAGAACAAATGTGGTGCCTCTTAAGGGGTCTCAGGACCTTTAAACTTTCAATAAATCAGTTCTTGAATTTTGTTTTACTCTGAATTTTTTAATTTTCTCAACAATGTAAAAAAAAAAAAAAAAAAAAAAAAAAAATCTGTATTATTTTTTGAATTATAATAATTTACAAAAGGTCAGTGTCATTCAAAATCCATTTATATTGAAGCTTTAAAATGTGTTTTCTGAGATTATAAATTAGGAAATTGCACACACGCTTATTTTTAAACTATATAAACTACATAGTATAACAGAGTGATTATACTTAGAACAAATGTAGTACCTCTTAAGGGGTCTCAGGACCTTTAAACTTTCAATAAATCAGTTCTTGAATTTTGGTTTACTCTGAATTTTTAAATTTTCTCAACAATGTAAAAAAAAAAAAAAAAAAAAAAAAAAAAAAAAAAAAAAAAAAATCTGTATTATTTTTTGAATTATAATAATTTACAAAAGGTCAGTGTCATTCAAAATCCATTTATATTGAAGCTTTAAAATGTGTTTTCTGAGATTATAAATTAGGAGATTGCACACACGCTTATTTTTAAACTATATAAACTACATAGTATAACAGAGTGATTATACTTAGAACAAATGTAGTACCTCTTAAGGGGTCTCAGGACCTTTAAACTTTCAATAAATCAGTTCTTGAATTTTGTTTTACTCTGAATTTTTAAATTTTCTCAACAATGTAAAAAAAAAAAAAAAAAATCTGTATTATTTTTTGAATTATAATAATTTACAAAAGGTCAGTGTCATTCAAAATCCATTTATATTGAAGCTTTAAAATGTGTTTTCTGAGATTATAAATTAGGAGATTGCACACACGCTTATTTCTAAACTATATAAACTACATAGTATAACAGAGTGATTATACTTAGAACAAATGTAGTGCCTCTTAAGGGGTCTCAGGACCTTTAAACTTTCAATAAATCAGTTCTTGAATTTTGTTTTACTCTGAATTTTTAAATTTTCTCAACAATGTAAAAAAAAAAAAAAAAAAAAAAAAAAAAAAAAAAAAAAAAAAAATTCTGTATTATTTTTTGAATAATAATAATTTACAAAAGTTCAGTGTCATTCAAAATCCATTTATATTGAAGCTTTAAAATGTGTTTTCTGAGATTATAAATTAGGAGATTGCACACACGCTTATTTTTAAACTATATAAACTACATAGTATAACAGAGTGATTATACTTAGAACAAATGTAGTACCTCTTAAGGGGTCTCAGGACCTTTAAACTTTCAATAAATCAGTTCTTGAATTTTGTTTTACTCTGAATTTTTAAATTTTCTCAACAATGTAAAAAAAAAAAAAAAAAAAATTCTGTATTATTTTTTGAATTATAATAATTTACAAAAGGTCAGTGTCATTCAAAATCCATTTATATTGAAGCTTTAAAATGTGTTTTCTGAGATTATAAATTAGGAGATTGCACACACGCTTATTTTTAAACTATATAAACTACATAGTGTAACAGAGTGATTATACTTAGAACAAATATAGTGCCTCTTAAGGGGTCTCAGGACCTTTAAACTTTCAATAAATCAGTTCTTGAATTTTGTTTTACTCTGAATTTTTAAATTTTCTCAACAATGTAAAAAAAAAAAAAAAAAAAAAAAAAAAAAAAAAAAAAAAAAAAAAAGTCTGTATTATTTTTTGAATTATAATAATTTACAAAAGTTCAGTGTCATTCAAAATCCATTTATATTGAAGCTTTAAAATGTGTTTTCTGAGATTATAAATTAGGAGATTGCACACACGCTTATTTTTAAACTATATAAACTACATAGTATAACAGAGTGATTATACTTAGAACAAATGTAATACCTCTTAAGGGGTCTCAGGACCTTTAAACTTTCAATAAATCAGTTCTTGAATTTTGTTTTACTCTGAATTTTTAAATTTCCTCAACAATGTAAAAAAAAAAAAAAAAAAAAAAAAAAAAAAAAAAAAAAAAAAAAAAAATCTGTATTATTTTTTGAATTATAATAATTTGCAAAAGGTCAGTGTCATTCAAAATCCATTTATATTGAAGCTTTAAAATGTGTTTTCTGAGATTATAAATTAGGAGATTGCACACACGCTTATTTTTAAACTATATAAACTACATAGTATAACAGAGTGATTATACTTAGAACAAATGTAATACCTCTTAAGGGGTCTCAGGACCTTTAAACTTTCAATAAATCAGTTCTTGAATTTTGTTTTACTCTGAATTTTTAAATTTTCTCAACAATGTAAAAAAAAAAAAAAATCTGTATTATTTTTTGAATTATAATACTTTACAAAAGGTCAGTGTCATTCAAAATCCATTTATATTGAAGCTTTAAAATGTGTTTTCTGAGATTATAAATTAGGAGATTGCACACACGCTTATTTTTAAACTATATAAACTACATAGTATAACAGAGTGATTATACTTAGAACAAATGTAATACCTCTTAAGGGGTCTCAGGACCTTTAAACTTTCAATAAATCAGTTCTTGAATTTTGTTTTACTCTGAATTTTTAAATTTTCTCAACAATGTAAAAAAAAAAAAAAAAAAAAAAAAAAAAAAAAAAATCTGTATTATTTTTTGAATTATAATAATTTGCAAAAGGTCAGTGTCATTCAAAATCCATTTATATTGAAGCTTTAAAATGTGTTTTCTGAGATTATAAATTAGGAGATTGCACACACGCTTATTTTTAAACTATATAAACTACATAGTTTAACAGAGTGATTATACTTAGAACAAATGTAATACCTCTTAAGGGGTCTCAGGACCTTTAAACTTTCAATAAATCAGTTCTTGAATTTTGTTTTACTCTGAATTTTTAAATTTTCTCAACAATGTAAAAAAAAAAAAAAAAAAAAAAAAAAAAAATTCTGTATTATTTTTTGAATTATAATAATTTACAAAAGGTCAGTGTCATTCAAAATCCATTTATATTGAAGCTTTAAAATGTGTTTTCTGAGATTATAAATTAGGAGATTGCACACACGCTTATTTTTAAACTATATAAACTACATAGTATAACAGAGTGATTATACTTAGAACAAATGTAGTACCTCTTAAGGGGTCTCAGGACCTTTAAACTTTCAATAAATCAGTTCTTGAATTTTGTTTTACTCTGAATTTTTTAATTTTCTCAACAATGTAAAAAAAAACAAAAATCTGTATTATTTTTTGAATTATAATAATTTACAAAAGGTCAGTGTCATTCAAAATCCATTTATATTGAAGCTTTAAAATGTGTTTTCTGAGATTATAAATTAGGAGATTGCACACACGCTTATTTTTAAACTATATAAACTACATAGTATAACAGAGTGATTATACTTAGAACAAATGTAGTACCTCTTAAGGGGTCTCAGGACCTTTAAACTTTCAATAAATCAGTTCTTGAATTTTGTTTTACTCTGAATTTTTAAATTTTCTCAACAATGTAAAAAAAAAAAAAAAAAAAAAAAATTCTGTATTATTTTTTGAATTATAATAATTTACAAAAGGTCAGTGTCATTCAAAATCCATTTATATTGAAGCTTTAAAATGTGTTTTCTGAGATTATAAATTAGGAGATTGCACACACGCTTATTTTTAAACTATATAAACTACATAGTATAACAGAGTGATTATACTTAGAACAAATGTAGTGCCTCTTAAGGGGTCTCAGGACCTTTAAACTTTCAATAAATCAGTTCTTGAATTTTGTTTTACTCTGAATTTTTAAATTTTCTCAACAATGTAAAAAAAAAAAAAAAAAAATTCTGTATTATTTTTTGAATTATAATAATTTACAAAAGGTCAGTGTCATTCAAAATCCATTTATATTGAAGCTTTAAAATGTGTTTTCTGAGATTATAAATTAGGAGATTGCACACACGCTTATTTTTAAACTATATAAACTACATAGTGTAACAGAGTGATTATACTTAGAACAAATATAGTGCCTCTTAAGGGGTCTCAGGACCTTTAAACTTTCAATAAATCAGTTCTTGAATTTTGTTTTACTCTGAATTTTTAAATTTTCTCAACAATGTAAAAAAAAAAAAAAAAAAAAAAAAAAAAAAAAAAAAAAAAAAGTCTGTATTATTTTTTGAATTATAATAATTTACAAAAGTTCAGTGTCATTCAAAATCCATTTATATTGAAGCTTTAAAATGTGTTTTCTGAGATTATAAATTAGGAGATTGCACACACGCTTATTTTTAAACTATATAAACTACATAGTATAACAGAGTGATTATACTTAGAACAAATGTAATACCTCTTAAGGGGTCTCAGGACCTTTAAACTTTCAATAAATCAGTTCTTGAATTTTGTTTTACTCTGAATTTTTAAATTTCCTCAACAATGTAAAAAAAAAAAAAAAAAAAAAAAAAAAAAAAAAAAAAAAAAAAAAAAAATCTGTATTATTTTTTGAATTATAATAATTTGCAAAAGGTCAGTGTCATTCAAAATCCATTTATATTGAAGCTTTAAAATGTGTTTTCTGAGATTATAAATTAGGAGATTGCACACACGCTTATTTTTAAACTATATAAACTACATAGTATAACAGAGTGATTATACTTAGAACAAATGTAATACCTCTTAAGGGGTCTCAGGACCTTTAAACTTTCAATAAATCAGTTCTTGAATTTTGTTTTACTCTGAATTTTTAAATTTTCTCAACAATGTAAAAAAAAAAAAAATCTGTATTATTTTTTGAATTATAATACTTTACAAAAGGTCAGTGTCATTCAAAATCCATTTATATTGAAGCTTTAAAATGTGTTTTCTGAGATTATAAATTAGGAGATTGCACACACGCTTATTTTTAAACTATATAAACTACATAGTATAACAGAGTGATTATACTTAGAACAAATGTAATACCTCTTAAGGGGTCTCAGGACCTTTAAACTTTCAATAAATCAGTTCTTGAATTTTGTTTTACTCTGAATTTTTAAATTTTCTCAACAATGTAAAAAAAAAAAAAAAAAAAAAAAAAAAAAAAAAAAAAAAAAAAAAATCTGTATTATTTTTTGAATTATAATAATTTGCAAAAGGTCAGTGTCATTCAAAATCCATTTATATTGAAGCTTTAAAATGTGTTTTCTGAGATTATAAATTAGGAGATTGCACACACGCTTATTTTTAAACTATATAAACTACATAGTTTAACAGAGTGATTATACTTAGAACAAATGTAATACCTCTTAAGGGGTCTCAGGACCTTTAAACTTTCAATAAATCAGTTCTTGAATTTTGTTTTACTCTGAATTTTTAAATTTTCTCAACAATGTAAAAAAAAAAAAAAAAAAAAAAAAAAAAAAAAATTCTGTATTATTTTTTGAATTATAATAATTTACAAAAGGTCAGTGTCATTCAAAATCCATTTATATTGAAGCTTTAAAATGTGTTTTCTGAGATTATAAATTAGGAGATTGCACACACGCTTATTTTTAAACTATATAAACTACATAGTATAACAGAGTGATTATACTTAGAACAAATGTAGTACCTCTTAAGGGGTCTCAGGACCTTTAAACTTTCAATAAATCAGTTCTTGAATTTTGTTTTACTCTGAATTTTTTAATTTTCTCAACAATGTAAAAAAAAACAAAAATCTGTATTATTTTTTGAATTATAATAATTTACAAAAGGTCAGTGTCATTCAAAATCCATTTATATTGAAGCTTTAAAATGTGTTTTCTGAGATTATAAATTAGGAGATTGCACACACGCTTATTTTTAAACTATATAAACTACATAGTATAACAGAGTGATTATACTTAGAACAAATGTAGTACCTCTTAAGGGGTCTCAGGACCTTTAAACTTTCAATAAATCAGTTCTTGAATTTTGTTTTACTCTGAATTTTTAAATTTTCTCAACAATGTAAAAAAAAAAAAAAAAAAAAAAATTCTGTATTATTTTTTGAATTATAATAATTTACAAAAGGTCAGTGTCATTCAAAATCCATTTATATTGAAGCTTTAAAATGTGTTTTCTGAGATTATAAATTAGGAGATTGCACACACGCTTATTTTTAAACTATATAAACTACATAGTATAACAGAGTGATTATACTTAGAACAAATGTAGTGCCTCTTAAGGGGTCTCAGGACCTTTAAACTTTCAATAAATCAGTTCTTGAATTTTGTTTTACTCTGAATTTTTAAATTTTCTCAACAATGTAAAAAAAAAAAAAAAAAAAAAAAAAAAAAAAATCTGTATTATTTTTTGAATAATAATAATTTACAAAAGTTCAGTGTCATTCAAAATCCATTTATATTGAAGCTTTAAAATGTGTTTTCTGAGATTAGAAATTAGGAGATTGCACACACGCTTATTTTTAAACTATATAAACTACATAGTATAACAGAGTGATTATACTTAGAACAAATGTAGTACCTCTTAAGGGGTCTCAGGACCTTTAAACTTTCAATAAATCAGTTCTTGAATTTTGTTTTACTCTGAATTTTTAAATTTTCTCAACAATGTAAAAAAAAAAAAAAAAAATCTGTATTATTTTTTGAATTATAATAATTTACAAAAGGTCAGTGTCATTCAAAATCCATTTATATTGAAGCTTTAAAATGTGTTTTCTGAGATTATAAATTAGGAGATTGCACACACGCTTATTTTTAAACTATATAAACTACATAGTGTAACAGAGTGATTATACTTAGAACAAATGTAGTGCCTCTTAAGGGGTCTCAGGACCTTTAAACTTTCAATAAATCAGTTCTTGAATTTTGTTTTACTCTGAATTTTTAAATTTTCTCAACAATGTAAAAAAAAAAAAAAAAAAAAAAAAAAAAAGTCTGTATTATTTTTTGAATTATAATAATTTACAAAAGTTCAGTGTCATTCAAAATCCATTTATATTGAAGCTTTAAAATGTGTTTTCTGAGATTATAAATTAGGAGATTGCACACACGCTTATTTTTAAACTATATAAACTACATAGTATAACAGAGTGATTTTACTTAGAACAAATGTGGTGCCTCTTAAGGGGTCTCAGGACCTTTAAACTTTCAATAAATCAGTTCTTGAATTTTGTTTTACTCTGAATTTTTTAATTTTCTCAACAATGTAAAAAAAAAAAAAAAAAAAAAAAAAAAAAAAATCTGTATTATTTTTTGAATTATAATAATTTACAAAAGGTCAGTGTCATTCAAAATCCATTTATATTGAAGCTTTAAAATGTGTTTTCTGAGATTATAAATTAGGAGATTGCACACACGCTTATTTTTAAACTATATAAACTACATAGTATAACAGAGTGATTATACTTAGAACAAATGTAGTACCTCTTAAGGGGTCTCAGGACCTTTAAACTTTCAATAAATCAGTTCTTGAATTTTGTTTTACTCTGAATTTTTAAATTTTCTCAACAATGTAAAAAAAAAAAAAAATTCTGTATTATTTTTTGAATTATAATAATTTACAAAAGGTCAGTGTCATTCAAAATCCATTTATATTGAAGCTTTAAAATGTGTTTTCTGAGATTATAAATTAGGAGATTGCACACACGCTTATTTTTAAACTATATAAACTACATAGTATAACAGAGTGATTATACTTAGAACAAATGTAGTGCCTCTTAAGGGGTCTCAGGACCTTTAAACTTTCAATAAATCAGTTCTTGAATTTTGTTTTACTCTGAATTTTTAAATTTTCTCAACAATGTAAAAAAAAAAAAAAAATCTGTATTATTTTTTGAATTATAATAATTTACAAAAGTTCAGTGTCATTCAAAATCCATTTATATTGAAGCTTTAAAATGTGTTTTCTGAGATTATAAATTAGGAGATTGCACACACGCTTATTTTTAAAGTATATAAACTACATAGTATAACAGAGTGATTTTACTTAGAACAAATGTGGTGCCTCTTAAAGGGTCTCAGGACCTTTAAACTTTCAATAAATCAGTTCTTGAATTTTGTTTTACTCTGAATTTTTTAATTTTCTCAACAATGTAAAAAAAAAAAAAAAAAAAAAAAAAAAAAAAAAAAAAAAAAATCTGTATTATTTTTTGAATTATAATAATTTACAAAAGGTCAGTGTCATTCAAAATCCATTTATATTGAAGCTTTAAAATGTGTTTTCTGAGATTATAAATTAGGAGATTGCACACACGCTTATTTTTAAACTATATAAACTACATAGTATAACAGAGTGATTATACTTAGAACAAATGTAGTACCTCTTAAGGGGTCTCAGGACCTTTAAACTTTCAATAAATCAGTTCTTGAATTTTGTTTTACTCTGAATTTTTAAATTTTCTCAACAATGTAAAAAAAAAAAAAAATTCTGTATTATTTTTTGAATTATAATAATTTACAAAAGGTCAGTGTCATTCAAAATCCATTTATATTGAAGCTTTAAAATGTGTTTTCTGAGATTATAAATTAGGAGATTGCACACACGCTTATTTTTAAACTATATAAACTACATAGTATAACAGAGTGATTATACTTAGAACAAATGTAGTGCCTCTTAAGGGGTCTCAGGACCTTTAAACTTTCAATAAATCAGTTCTTGAATTTTGTTTTACTCTGAATTTTTAAATTTTCTCAACAATGTAAAAAAAAAAAAAAATCTGTATTATTTTTTGAATTATAATAATTTACAAAAGTTCAGTGTCATTCAAAATCCATTTATATTGAAGCTTTAAAATGTGTTTTCTGAGATTATAAATTAGGAGATTGCACACACGCTTATTTTTAAAGTATATAAACTACATAGTATAACAGAGTGATTTTACTTAGAACAAATGTAGTGCCTCTTAAGGGGTCTCAGGACCTTTAAACTTTCAATAAATCAGTTCTTGAATTTTGTTTTACTCTGAATTTTTAAATTTTCTCAACAATGTAAAAAAAAAAAAAAAAAAAAAAAAAAAAAAAAAAAAAATTCTGTATTATTTTTTGAATTATAATAATTTACAAAAGGTCAGTGTCATTCAAAATCCATTTATATTGAAGCTTTAAAATGTGTTTTCTGAGATTATAAATTAGGAGATTGCACACACGCTTATTTTTAAACTATATAAACTACATAGTATAACAGAGTGATTTTACTTAGAACAAATGTAGTACCTCTTAAGGGGTCTCAGGACCTTTAAACTTTCAATAAATCAGTTCTTGAATTTTGTTTTACTCTGAATTTTTAAATTTTCTCAACAATGTAAAAAAAAAAAAAAAAAAAAAAAAAAAAAAAAAAAAAAAAATTGTATTATTTTTTGAATTATAATAATTTACAAAAGGTCAGTGTCATTCAAAATCCATTTATATTGAAGCTTTAAAATGTGTTTTCTGAGATTATAAATTAGGAGATTGCACACACGCTTATTTTTAAACTATAAAAAACTACATAGCCAAACATGCGTTTATTTATAATCATCGTGCCAAAACAAAAAATAACATATTTTGTTTACTTATTTTTTTAACTTCAAAAACTTGAAATTTTTTTCTATACTTTCATATTTTGTGCTAATATTAAATTTTAAACCCAATTTTTTGCATATATTTTGATTTTAAATTAGACTTGGGTGTGTTAAGATTCTATTTTGTTCAAAAATTGTTTTCCATATCCATAATTTAGAGGTTTATCATGCACTTAGCATTTAATGGTTTTAATTCATGCATAAGTGAAATTTACATTAATTTTTTCTGAATAATATAGCTAAGAATGTATACTCCAGGCAGAAATGATAAAAAATAATATTAATTGCACATTAATTGTGTCTTGGTAGTTTTAAAAAAACGACGATGGGTCATTCCATGGTAATTTACGTTACATTTAGAACTATTTTAGTAATATAACACACACACAAAAAAAAATAATTCAAAATATTAATTTGACATGGTTTGCTAATTAAACTTATTCAAAGCTCAGTTTAGATGAACATTACCTATTTTTAATGTTATTTCTTAAACTTAGATAGCCGTATTTACTATGGTAACTGCTATTACTAAAAAAGGACTGTGAGTTGTCGTATAAAGTATAAATTTCACAATCTTTTTTTTAGGTAATTTTCATCCAAATTGACCCTTAGATATGTTTCATTGAAAAATCATGTTAATTTTACATTTGAATATTTTTTAATGTTATATTACCAAAATTACTCTTTTAGAATAATTTAGATTATTCTAAATGTATCGTAAGTTACCATGGAGTGACCCTGCTTTTGACCGTTTCGATAAATTCAAATGTCTTGTGCCTCTATTTGGTACACACGCTAGTTGTACTTTGCATCATAAATAGTGAGACATATGTAGCGATCGAAATTACATAAAATTAGAAAGCTGCACATGCAATCTCTGGAATCATGGCACTTTCTTATTTTCTGAGATTAAAATGAAAAGGCAACACACACTTTGTAGAAGAAATTTCCACATTCAAATTATAACGACCATACAAACAAAGAATAAAATCCGACTACGACAGCCGCCATTTTTCTATTAATATAATGCCTTATTTTTCAAAGGGATGTGGCACAATCTGCTTAGAATGTACCAGTCTTGAGTTTTCACTTTTTTTTTATAACTTCGCTATTGAAATTGCGTGAAATCGTCAATTTGAGTTACCTACTCAACATTGTTGCAGCTTGTCGTGTAGTATTACATGATTATCTACATCCATGTAAGAAAGGATGAATAGAAAATCATTTTTTACATATTTTATTTTCTCGCTTAGTTTTGAGAGTTAGCAATCATTTTGTTTTTACATGTTTTTTTTAAACTTTAAAAATGGAACTAGAATTCCAAAGTGATTAAAATTTGATTATATTTTACGGAATTCCCTCATAAGATGAGAAGGGAGGCAACATAAAATATAATATATACAATAAATTATATATAAAAATATATTTTATTAAAATTCTTTTTTTTTAATCACTTAACTGATTGCTTTTTTACATACAATAAATTGAAAATATGGGATAAACACCATTTTTTAAGCTACAATATTTGTAATATTTAGTCTAAACATTTCTGCTATTAAATAGTATGAATTTCTAATAAATAAAAATAATGATAGCAAAAAGCTTCTACTGATGGATCAAGCAAGCTCTTCTTGCATGTATGATGTGCGGGCAGTTAAGGGGTTAACATGTTTTCCAATTAAATGGGTGTGTTTCTTTAACATCATATGAGGCATTTGATTAGAGGAAACAAACAAAAAATTTAAAGTCTTGGTATCGCTTTTATATTATTTAAATGTCAAATAATTACGAAAATGCATTCACTTTCTATTCAATTATTTGAAAATTATTTTGACATTTTACGTAACTCATAAAAATTGTATTTTGAGGAGTTGGATAAAACAGTAACTTTATTCAATTAAACAAATACCCAATATGTTTTCGCATTACGTGTGAAATGTGTGTTTACTATTCAACGAAAATACTTGATAGAATTCTAAATAAATTTATTCATTATGCGAAAAAGTATTATCTTTTAATGTAATTAATAAAGATGTATTTAGTAAGGCAGAAATATCCGATAGAAAGTAATTAAATTAAGAAGCTGTTTGATATCACTACGTTTTAATTAAAAAATTAACTATAATTTTATTAAATTAATTTTTGCTATAACAAGAATTTAATCGAAGAATAGAAAATATCCCAGATGCTCCAGTTTATTTTACGTTTCAATAATTGTTTTCTATTTAGTGCATAATAAATAGGATATTTTTGTTTGGTAATTATATAATTACATTGCATTGTTTCCATAATCTGTTCGATACCAAATGCCAAAGTACTATATATTTTATGCCATTAATGATTATATTTTAACTAAATATTTTTTCTTTGTCACTTTTTTTTACTTAGATTTATTAATAGAAATATATATATATGCATATATATATATACACAGAAGAGCCAAAACATTATGACATTTTATCTGAGAACACGTTGATCCTTATTTGGAAAACAAAATTGATGCAACTTGCGTAATTTTTTTTCGTCGTTCCAAGCCAAGGTCGCACTCTGATTGGTTGTTGCTCTCGGCACTGTTTTCACGTAACTTGGCGATAACCATACTTGTCGGAAAATACTTCGCTCATAAGTGAACAAGTAAACCTAAAACCTAACCTACTCATTCTGATTCTTCCTTCATTCTTATCCTCGTGGTCTTGTGCTCTTGTGTGTAAAAACTTTTAAACAGTACAGCTTTCAGTAAGACACGTTCCATCTAATCCAATGCTTCAAGAGAAAAGTTACTTTTTGTACTCGGTTCGGAAAGAAATCAAACTCGACGGAAGCATCTATCGCTACGCCAAGTATGATTATCGCCAAGTTACATGAAAACAGTGCCGAGAGCAACAACCAATCAGAGTGCGAGCTTAGGCTTGGAACGACGAAGGTGCTTGGAAAAAAAATTACGCAAGCAACTTACCTTCGTATTGAAACTTGAAGTTTTTCGTAGACGCCAAAGACAGAGTGTACTAGATGTTCAAACAGCGGTCTCCTAAATCCCGAATGTTGCGACATAATTGTTTTTCAGCTCTAAGCTACCGTTCCTTTATACGCCAAATGTTCTATACAGGATTGAGATCCGTTGAGTTAGGTAGCAAGGATTTTAATTTGAGTTCAGTATTATGTTCCTGGAATCACTCCAACAAAATTCGAGTCCTGTGACTTGAAGCGTTGTCCTGATATAAGACTCGGGGACCGCTGACCAGGTCGCTATATGCCAGGATTCTGCCCACGTGAACAGGCAAGGGTAGAAATTAGCGGTCGTTAGTTGCCAAATGCAACTAAATTATTGCATTTGTCGATCACAAAATCATATCTATTCGTCAATTTTGACGCCTAGCTTTTTTTCATTTATTTTTTTTTAAACAAACGCTGTTATTCCGAATTTAGCTTATGTTTTCCCCTGCCACACATACTTGTAGAATCCTGTTTTCCATAAAATATTGGACAGCATCATGTGTTTAAGATAACCCTTCCCATTTGTCAAACATCTTTAAGCTTACTTTACTTTAACATATGACTGATAAAATTGATCTAAGGTCACGTGCCCCTAAAACTCTCAGACACCTTGTTCGGAAAGCATGGTTTAAAAACTTCTATGCACCTGTCAATCAAATCTAAGTTAACTTCACTTTAACCAATGACAGATAAAATTGAACTTAAATCCACATTTTTAAAATTATATGGACCCCAATTGAAAAATTTTAATGCTGAAAAAGACATTAATGCATGGTATTCCGGTGTAATGCGTGGTCAAGGTAAGATACCTGATTTAAAAAGCTAAGTATGATTTTAATTTTTGTATTGTTTGTTTATATTTTCATATTTTGTATTGTTAATTTTTGTATTCATGCTAGCTTCATAAAAAAATAGTTAAACATTTTTCTAGAATTCATATATATTGTAGTTAAATCAGGTTTTACAGTTTTATAGAAAGCCAGTTTTTATTTTGATTTAGTAATTAAGGTAAGGATATAGTATTTAATATATACACTATCCGCCAGCCTTAACATCTGAAAACAGAAACAATATTATTGTTAACATAGTTACAAAAAAATGAGAAAATATGATGCGACGTAAAATTGCAACCATGAAATGTTATTTGGCACCTAGAAAAAAAATCTAGACGTCATTTGATTGTAATGGCTTCTGATTTGATGCAGTACACCATGTACTTGCCATACCAATTGAAATGTAGCTGAAAATTTAGTGCTTAAAAGGTAGTACTACACTTAGTTAAAAAGGGGAGCAATTTTGAAGGAAAGCAAAGCTAGATGTGGCCGAAAAGCTAAGTCGTACCGCGAAATGGAAAACTTTGCATCGAAAAGTTAGGAAAACTATAACGTTGCAGAGAGAGACGAGATCCAGCATCTCGACCATATCCCACCGACAAAATCTAACTTAATAGGCTTTCCATTTGGGAAGATAGATACTACTACTGATACATCTTTGCAGAGATGTTCAGATAGTCCGTGTCCTTCATTATCTGTTCTACCACAACCACAGGTTTCAGAGATGCCTATGAGAATGTTACCCATTGAATGATATCTCCATCACAGGCCTGTGAATGTCCTGCTTTATAAGGAGGAGTAACAGCTTGCCTGGAAGACAGCTTCGTCTGACACGCCCATCGACATATTGACTGATCAATCGTGATTCTTTCGACCAGGCAACTAACTCGCTGCCTATGATTCATGTCCCAGACATAATATTTTCGGGGGTACTGTAGAAGTAGTTGGCGATGATGCTTGGTCAACAGAGGCACTTGAGTAGGGCGTTTTATGTTTCGTGTGATATTCAAGAGTATCATCTAAACTGTGTGCTCCAAACCATTTCTACTATTACCTGTATTATATGTCTCTTGATGCAATCACTGGATTTGATTTTGCTTTACCAGGCGGAAAAGTCTCCGACATCCTTTATCTTAGATAACGCATGGACGTCCAATGCCATAGCGACTATTTATGGTTTCACCGCCATTGATTCGCTTTGCATAAATAGTAACAACGATATATCACAAACAGGCAAATTGTATTGTTTTGGAGATACTCTTTCTGAATTGAATAATTTCCAACTGAGCGAAAAATTGCCCAGGCCGGGAGTCGAACCCAGATACTTGGCTTACAAGGCCAATGCTTTACCTGTTAATCTACCGGGGCGACAGCCGGTTGGGATTTTTCGCTCAGATAACCTTATTGGTCATAGCATCTGGTCTGTGTTGAAAATAATAGTATATCTACGTACCCATCGTCATATGGAGGTCCATTACCTGCGGTATATTCTGTTGAACTGTCTAAATGACAGACCAGATGCTATGACCAATAAAGTTATCTGAGTGAAACATCCCAGCCGGCTGTCGCCCCGGTAGCTTAACAGGTAAAGCATTGGCCTTGTAAGAAAAGTATCCGGGTTCGACTCGCTGGCCTGGGCAATTTTTCGCTCAGTTGGAAATTATTCAATTCGTTTGATTACTTTAAAAATCAGTTAGATTGTGTTGAAAATAATAGTATATCTACGTATCCATCGTTATATGGAGTTCCATTACCTGCGGTATATTCTGTTGAACTGTCTAAATGACAGACCAGATGCTGTGACCAATAAAGTTATCTGAGCGAAAAATCCCAGCCGGCTGTCGCCCCGGTAGCTTAACAGGTAAAGCATTGGCCTTGTAAGCCACGTATCCGGGTTCGACTCACGGCCTAGGCAATTTTTCGCTCAGTTGGAAATTATTCATTTCGCATGATTACTTTACCAATCAGTTAGATTGTGTTGAAAATAATAGTATACTCCTGAGCGACGGGCTGAATTCTGCTCTTTATTAAGGTCGCTGAGATCAATAGCCTTTTCCATCACATACAGAAATTAGCGAAAACATTATTCCTCAGACTCTCTGGCAACAGTTAAGTATCATTCCTACATGATTATTTGTCCTTTACGTCATTCAGACGAGTTTTTTGGAAAATATTGGGATGTTCATAGTGTTTTGGCTCTTCAGTGAACATAAGGTACCCTGGGGTAATAACGCCAGGCGGGGTAATAACGCCAAGTGCTTATATTTTGCATAATTATGAAATAATCAGGTAAATGACACCCATGTGCTCTGCGCAGAAGGGTTTTGAGTCATATAAATCGCAAAAACAGCGGCAAGTTAATTTGTTTCATTTTTAGGTCTTATTGTTTTTACAAGCAACTAAAATTAACGCTTGATCTAAAATTTGCAAGATAAGGTTTTTGATCTGAAGACTATATTTTTTATCCAGAAATACTTTGCTTATTACATAAATTTGTAGTGTATTTCATGTACTTTCAAATTGTTAGAAGATTTTGGATATCTTCTCGAGATAATTTGTAGTTTAGGAATTACTGCACAATAAGTATCCCGGGGTAATAACGCCAAGGATTGGCGTTATTACCCCGGTTGATTCCTAACAGTGGCCGAACTATATCCGAAGGGGGTTTATATATTAATATGGAACAGCATTATCATCATTGTTGAAATGGTAAGATTAAGGGGGGGGGGGAGGTGCCCAATACTTAAAAATAATATCTCTATTTTATTTTTTATTATATTATTATTATTGTTTTTTACTTATGTAAAAAATAATTTTTAACTCTTGTAAATAAAACTATATCAAAATGTTTTCGAGATTCAAATTCGAACATCTTCAAAATCAGGTTTCTATTAAATTTCCACTGGATTGTTCAATTGAGTTCGAAATTTTAACTGTCCGCTTTCTCAGCGTTCGGTTTTTCAAAACTTTATAAATTTAATCTTTCACTGATGTGACAGAAATTGTAACGTATGAATGTGATGCGCTTTGTGAGACCACAAAATTGAAAGATGAATAAAAGGCGGGAATAACTCATCGGATTGTGTTTTTGTACTAAACTTTTTATACAAGAGTATTATACTTAATATTCACCTATTTAGTCTCTTGTGATAGTACTAAAATTCCAAATGAAATAAAATTTCGATAGTGTTCGCAGTTAAACTGAAAATTACAAGTTAAACAAAAAAATAAAAAGAAAAATAGTGGTCTACGAGACCGGTAACATTAGTTAAAGGTTAAAATGCGATCCATGTTAAAAATCATAGAATACTGTTCCTGCGCTAAACTTTCTGTACAGAATTAATTCTAATTAAATTTAATCTATTCAAATATTTCTAACAATATTACGAGAACTCCAAACGAAAGACAATTTCAGTTGTAACTATAGTTAAACTGGAAAATACAAGTTAAACGCTATTTTGGGGGGGGAGGGGGAGGGGATACAGTGTTCAGTCAGATTGCTGACAGCAGTTAAAGGTTAATTTTGTTGCTAATGTAGAGATAATTATAGATAACCATATGAATTCCGTATAAAATTGAATAAGAGATCTCTTTGGGATAATATTTTTTAATCAAAAATTGTATTCAATTTATTAAAAATTTAATAAAGCATACTCTTTAAAACGTCGACAATTTAACTGTAGGTTTGGAGAATCCGCATTAATGTGGAGTTATGGGTTAAAAACTATTTATTAGATTACTATAATAGTATTAACCCTTAACTGCTGTGACAAAAATTGTCGCATAACTTACTGTGAGCGGCCTGTCAGACCGCTTAATCTAACGATGAATAAAATGTTAAATTAGCTTTTAGAATATTATTTTTGTATTGAACCTTATATACAGGACTATTATAAATAGAATTCAGCTATTCAAAAGTTTCTAGAGATAGTAATAGGACTCCAAATGAAACAAAATTTTCCCGGTATCTATAGTTAAACTAAAGATTGCAAGTTAAACTCTGAAACTTGAAAAACTCAGCGGTATGTGAGACGCTAACAGCAGTTAAGGTTTAACAAAAAATTTATTACATATAATTCTAGTTATTATAAAACTTCACATGATTAAAATATTACATTATGAATGGTTAAAACCATGCAATGTTTCTTATATTTAAGCGGGACTTTTTAAGCAAAGAAAGACACAGGGTGTTATATTCTATTGAAGCTCCCCCTCACTCCTTTTTCTTTCACTTTCACAAAAAATCAATATTTTATATCGCATAGAATGCATACATGGGAATATAAATAGTGATTCAAATAATCCGTGCAATGTTTCTAATAATTCTATTTAAATGGTCATTTTTAAGCAAAACGTAGCTTAGAATCTGATATTCTTTTGCCTCCCCCCCCCCCCGCCACCACCACAGCTTTCTTTTTCTTTCAGAGTCACAAAAAAATTGTACATTTTCAATAGCTTAGATTGCAATTTGTCAATTTCTAGAGCTGTAGCGTTTGTATTTTTAGAATTGGGCAATCTACATGCCATTATTCCATCTTATTTTATAGTTTTGTTTGCATGGCGTTATTACCCATATAGGTGGGTATTAACGCCAAATAGCATTGGTCAAGAAAAAACGCCATTACATTTTATGAATACATATTTGTTAAATTATTTTATTTTATATAGATAGTCAAAGAGTTGCTGTATCAGATCCTATATTTGTTTGAAAAATATAATCTAAAACTAAGCCGTGAAAATTGGTAGAACCTTAACGTGGCGTTATTACCCCAGGGTACCTTATGTATATTATATACGTATAGGTACATTTGTAATTATGTAAATACAAAGCAATAACAGCGCGACAATCCGCATATAACAAAGCAAAAACTACCCAACCGAATCGTTTGAAATTTAAAATACATAATTATTATATACATTTGTGGTGTCATTTCAAATTTTATAAAAATCGGATGTATAGTTCAATTATAGGGACAATTAAAAGTCTCCGTTGAATTACGGTCAATGGGAAAAAATAGTTTCACGTGCATTTTGAAAATGTTACCCTCTTTAAAACAGAATACAATTCGTATGCATTTATGAAAGAAATATATACAAAAATATTCTGTACAATCTGGTGTACAAAATATACATTTTTTAGTCATACAAAAGTATTCTATTACATAATGGTATTCAAAGAAACATAGTTTTGTACGCGTTTTAATTATATTAAACCATTTCGCATTTTATGAAATTGATATACGTTGCTGAGGTTTATTACAAGTTAATTTCTGTAAATTAGAAAGCATTTATTATTTAGAGGGACACACAATAAGATTTCGAAAAGTATATTGTATTCGAATTACTGTCTATTTTAAAAACTTTGTTACAGTACGAACGTGTCTCATTTTCTACGTCAAACGTGCAATTTCCAGCTTTTTTTTTGGGGGGGGGGGGGTAAGGGGGTATAGCCCTTTCATTAAAACAGTAGATAAAGTTTTGAGTATCTCTAGAAGAAAATCTAGTAAAGTTATCTAAAGAATCTAAGTTAAAGAAAATCTAGTAAAGTTGAGAAGCTTGAGAAAATCTAGTAAATTCTAATTAATCATTAATGCGTTTTAATGAAATTATTAATCAATGCACGTTCTCATTAATTAAGTTTATTTAATGAAAACACTTATTAGAAGGAGATTTTATTTTGAGAAGAACCATAACAGAAAAGGAACTACATATAGATCGATTTTGCTTACACGAAATAGTGCTTAAAAATAATAGTCATTTTTTATTATTATTTAGTATTGTTATTATATATTTTTTATTTTTTTATATCACAAAAGAAGAAGAAACGGAAGAAAAGTAACCCATCTTAATTGGTAGATTTTATTTTTAATTATTTGAGCATACTTGTTTTTGAAACTTTATAGCTACTTAATATTTACGAGTAATAAAATACTTTTTTGCCCATTACCTTTTATGCTGAATGCTAATGTTTTGTATTTGCACACACATTTTTTTCATTAACTGCACATTTACGTGAACATATTTTACACATAGGTGCCAACATCTTACGCTTTTTTGTGCCAAAAAAAATTATAGAAAACTTTAAGTTTTTGAAACGCCGGCCATCTGATTATATACCTAAAGCAGAATTTTCTATTATTTTTTTCTAATATAATAAAAGCGGAACTGTTGGCAACTATGCTTATATTTTTACATCTATTTTGTAGATTTATATTTCACGTTTTGCCATATATATATATATATTTTCATAAGTTAAATTTTGTCACATTCAAAGGATATATAAAAGGTCCGATTTTAATTTTTCTAATTTTATTTTTTTTTCTTTTTTCCATCGGTTTTCGCTTGTGTTTCGGCAAAAGAAACCGCGGAATGGCGGAACTTCATACTTCATATGATGTTGAAAGTATAGATACTTTTACCAATGGTATACATAGTTATCTACGATCGAAATTAGGAATTTTATAAAATCCGAAAATGGGTAAAAAATGGTGAAATAAATTCTACAAAAGTTGCTCTAAATATTTAGCTAACACATTATGCAAGTTACATTTTGATTGCGGAGACGCATGTGCAGTAAAACATCATTTAGTAAAGCTGTTCAATTTTCTAGAATTTTTATTATTTTTTAATTTTGATTATATGCTGTTATATACAATATTATTTGCCATATTTTGTGAAAAGATTTTTTTTATATTAAGAACTCTGCAAATTACAAGCAAAAAATTAGGACTGTTTTTATAAAAACTGTAATTTCTCTACGAATATATATGATATCCTCATAAAAATTAACACAGTTTATTATAATAGGCCACGTAATCATAATCTGCAGTTTGGACGCTTTTGCTTCTTTAGTTTTAACAGGGCTATGCAAAATATCTTCGTTTTTTTTTAACTTGTTGACGATCCCCTATGGGATGTCGAGAAAAAAAATCTTCACGTAAATATATGATCTATACTATACAGTTTATACACCTAGATTTTCAGAATAATTCCTCATGTATTTTTCTAGATATTTAATAAAAACGTCTAAAATCGCAAGTGAATGGTCACCTTTGGCCATATAGTGTATATGTTGGTGCTGTAGAATATACAAACCTGAAAAACGGAAATTCGTATTCATATGAAAAATATATGGCCAATGGCGAAGCCAGGGAGGAGTTCCAAATGTTCTGGATGCCACTAATTACGTAAAATTCTGTCAGCCTTACATATTAGCCAATATTTTCTGTTAATAATCAAGCAAAAGGAAACTTTGCAATATTGCTGGTATTCAAAGCATTTGATTTCGCTTCTTCTTGTCTGTGCTACTGTATGTATGTCATTAAAAATGCAGCAAATAGCCCTATTTTTCAGTGTATAGTCTTTTTTCTATTCGTCGACATTCCAAATAAACATATGGCAATAGTTCATTAAAATTAGAAATCGTGTGAGTCCTCATTTTTTAATACTGTACTTTTAGTCTTTTCTACCGTAAAAAATTAGGATTAAATAAGACCAAGACTACATTATTGATGTAGTGCTTTTTATACTTAAGTACTTGTATGAACCATTGAAAAGGGGGAAAGATTTGCGAAATACTTCGCTAGATGTAAGCGATAATAATAATAATAATAATAAAAACAGATAATATATTTATTCAGTTTGTTAAATTCTAATTTTCTAGAGTGAATATAACTTGCCAATAAAGATTAATGACTTGCATTTAGTGATATCTTTGTTATGAGTACAATTCGCTTGTATTACACATATAAGCACTTCTAGATTACTTGAAGAAGCTGTCTCAAATGAGAAACAACTCCTGCTTGTATGTATGCACATTATGCATTAACAATAGTGAATCAAATGTGAAGCTTTATGCCGGTTATGGTAATTTGAAGTGAACTTTGTTGCAAATTGTTCTCAGATATTCGAATAGAATGATTCTAAAAATTATTTTAAATGTAATTAATCATTGTAAACATAAAGAAATGCAATTTTGTTTGCATAATATAAGCAAAATTACATTAAATGTTGGATGATAGGGACTTAAAAATGAGTTTGGATATAAAAAGTATTTTTCTGTTTAACAAAACGGTGATTTCTTTTTCTTGCTTCTATCTTTACAATAAGAAAATATGGATTTGTGAAGAATTCCGTTTTTTTTTTTGAGGGATTTACATATCTTAGGGGTCAGAGATTCCAAAAAACAGGTTTTTCAAAATATATGTCCGTGAGTATGTGACTCAATGTCTGTCTGTACGTGACATACATTTTGTGGGCGCAATATCTCAAGAACTAATGCACGGAATTTTATAAAATATTATATTCAGCTAATCCCTGATATGATTTGTTGCTGATAAGTTTTTGGTGTAAACAGCTTAATATGGGACACTGCAATGCTGCATTTTATACGATTAACGCAACAGGTTTACCTCAATTACTAATACAAGGATTTCCACTAAATTTCTCATCCAGTTACTCCTTGACATGAGTGGGTCTGGTTTACATTTTTGCGAAGTAAATCACTCAATAGATTGCGCTGCTATGCTGCATTATTCCCGATTTTTCAATAGCTCTATCTCGAGAACTAACGCACGGAATTTAATAAAAAAATATATTCGGGTAGTTCCTGATATAAATTAATGCTGATTCATGTTTCGTGTAAATCGCTCAACTGGTCGCGCTGCTATGCTGCATTTTTTTTACGATTCGTAACAACTTTATCTCAATAACTAATGAGCGAATTTCCATCAAAACTTAGTACTTGATACGAAGTGAAGTTTTTTACATTTTGGTGTAAATTGCTCAACATTTGGCGCTGCTATTCTGCATTCTTAAAGACTTCCGCAAAAGCTGTATGTCAAGAATTAATGCTCGGATTTGAATCAAACTTCAGATTAAATAAAGCCATGAAATGAGTTAGTTGTGTTTATGTTTATAGTTCAACAGGTGGCGCTGCTATGCTCAATTTTACCGATTCCTGCAAGAGTTTTATCTTAAGAACTAATGCATGACTTTTTCCAGAAAACTTCATATTCAGGTGTAGTTTGATAAATATCATCGCTTTTTATGTTTTGGTATAAATCGCCCAACCAGAGGCGCCTTTATATTGCATTTTTCTCCATATCCACAATATTCCTATTTTAAGAACTAATCGATTTCAAGCTTTTAGAATCCTCACCATGAGCATAGATTGTCATTTAACTTTGGCACTGGGGTAGCGACTTTTGAAGTATTAACCATTGGCAGTCGAGAGATGATTCTCACTGACCATTAGTGTTCCACGTAGAAAGGTGCTCCAAATTCTCTGGACACCAGTATTTTAAAATAATTTTCTTCGCGTTATAATCGGATATCGATAATCGGTCGAATAATCTGTAATAAAAGATGTCGAAGTAAAGTGTAATCAGTGTTCTCGCTTACAATTGACTGACGTTAGTAATTTCGCTAATTAAAAAAAAAAAAAAAAAAGAAAAAAAAAAGAAAAAAAAAAGAAAAAAAAAAGAAAAAAGAAAAAACATTCGTCAAATAATAAAAGTATTATCAAAATAGATTCGTCACTTATAACTAAAAAAATTATCTTTAATCGTTTAATGTAGCCACTTTTTTAGGTGCGTTCGTAATTATGTAAATACGTAACACCTATAGTTGTCGCTCAGTCCGTCCGTCCGTCTGTCTGTCCACATATAACAACGCAAAAACTACCCAACCGAATCGTTTGAAATTTAAAATACATAATTATTACATAATTTTGTCGAGTCATTTCAAGTTTTATGAAAATCGGATGGATAGATCAATTACAGGGACAATCAAAAGGATTCCGTTACATTGCGGTCAATGGGGAAAAAAAGTCTCAAATGCAATTTAATCGTTTGAAATTTAAAATATATAATTATTACATAATTTTTTTCGAGTCATTTGAAATTTTATGAAAATCGGATGCATAGATGAATTACAGGAACAATCAAAAGTATTCCGTTACATTACGGACAATGGGGAAGAAGTTTCAAATAATTTTAATGGTGTTACACTCATTCGAACATAATAGAATCGACATGAATCTATGAAGTATATGCTAAAATATATATTCTGTACAAAGAATATTTGTTATTAAATTACAGGGCCACACAAATGTATTCCATTACATAATGCTATACGGGGAAACATTGTATGGGGCGTGTTTTATGTTAAACTTCACATTTTATGAATAAGATATACGTTGCTGAGGTGTAGTAAAAATTATTTCCTGCATATTTACAGGAACACAAAGATTTCGACCACTATACTGTATCCGAAGTATGCTCTACTATATCAGCAACATCTGAATAATTTTTAAACTTCGTTATCGTACGAACGCACCTCATTTACTACGCTTCACGTGCAATTTCCAACTTGTTTCAATATGTTCTAAAATAACCTAATTTTTATAACTGCGACAACGATTGTTATTAATCTAATTTTAACTATCCGCTATAAATATATTAAAAATATGTATATATGCATATGTATGAAAAGCGAAAAAGGTAAGAAAGAAAAAGCAAAAATTGAGCACTAGCAATTTGGCGAATCTAATCCCTTGTTTACTCGCCAAATGAAGAATTTAGTCGCAGTTTGGCGGGATGGCGAGTGACAGTGAGAACCCTGAGTGTAATGTATAGTAATGTCCAAAGCATTTGGCGTCCCGATTTACGAGGGACACCAGGCAACACTAAAGAGTCGCCTCTCGAGTCCAGAGGGTTAAAATGAGTGAGCTAGAAGAAAGTTTTTGGATTGCCACAAAAGACATGTTTTCTTCTTAAAAGTAATTATTATGTTATTTATTCATAGTTTTTTATGATATCTTATAGAGATTTATTCAATGCTTAATGATTGCTAAAGATTTTTTAATTACATTTAAATATTTAATTTATAATTTTTGAATTACTTTTAAAAGGTTAAAAACTTAGGCAGCTACATAAAAACGAAAAGCCTGGCACACACACATATATATACAGGGATGGGATTGATCAGCGTTTTTACACACCAATATAATGTTAGAAAAAATGTTTTTTTATTTTAATCTGAAAATACTGTGATTGACAATATTTTCTCTAATATTAAACTGATATGCAAAATAGCGGGAAAATCTCATTCCTGTATATATATTTTTTAATATGATTGAAACAAATTTCATGGATGTACCTTTAAATTTTATACTGATTCATTTTAACATTTAAAATTGGATCTCTTCTCACAAAAAAGTTTTTATCAAGTTATTTTAATTACTAGAAAAAAACGTACATACATATTTTATTGCAAGTTTATGTGAACTTTGAAATTTTATATAAATTAAGTTTTTTACTTCGCAATTTGCTACTTATGTCAAGGGAAAAGGATTGAGAAGAATATACGACAGCTGAGAAAGCTTAAAAGGATTACCACTTATATAAATATCACGAATATGAGTAATGTTACTAGTTATTATACGAATTTAAGAGAGAATATATTTTACTTATACACTTTTCGTAAAAATATAGATTTTTTTTTCGAATGGGCATCCCAAAAGACGATAAATCAATTTAACATATTTTTACTTTTCGAATTAAATCGAAATGTGATGCCAAATTTAACGGATTTTATATGTTGAAATTATAAATTGTTACTAGGATTTTTGAATTATTATTTTTGGTTTACAAAAACTTGACATTTCAGGAAAAGAATAGAATAAAATTTATATTTAAAATTCCTGGTATGAATTTAGAATTTGTGGAAAAAAAATCCCATCAGATTTGCTAAAAATACATAAATGATTTTATATATATATATATATATATAAACAAAATGCACATGATAAACGGATTTATATAGATTCATGGCAGTAATTTCTACTTCCACAGAAAAAATTTAAAAATGGATAACTGAATCACAATCCTGCGAGTTTCGCATTATTAACTCACCGAACTTGAAAATTCTATTTATATTCAACCCGAAAACGACACATCTTTTTCATTAACCTCCTCAGTCCTGAGAAAAATTTTACGTAACACTGCAAAAAGCAGTTTAATATTATTACAAAACTTCTCCAAAGATGCCTTATTCTATATATCGATGCTTGTAATATGGACATAATAAGTCTAGGTGTAATTTTAACAATTATAGAAGTAGCTAAATTAATTTAAAAGGTGTTTTTCAAATTCGCCTCCAGATGACATCGGGACTGCGGAGATTAAATCTAAATTCAACCCGAATAATCTAAACAAAAGGAAAAAAATAAATCATAAATTATTACTATACAGTTATGAAAAATAATCTACTATCCTATATCTTGTACTATAATAAGTTATATCTTTTATGAATCTTTTTATCTTATAGAGTTTTTTTTTTCCTGAAAAATTCTAGTGAACCTGAACTGGACATTAGGGTGCAGTGAAAATGACGAAAAAAATTTTTTTCGGAATTTTTTCTTTGGATAGGTCTAAAAAGCTGCCTTTTGGCACACTGAATGACTGAATATATGGTTAAAATTTCATTTTGTTTGGAATTCATCTTTAGTCCCCTATCAGCTCTTAAAGATTATGCTCTTTATATGTGAAAATCAAGATTTCACTATATGGTGTAAATGACCAAAAAAAAAATTTTTTCGGAATTTTTTGTTTGGATATGTCTAAAATGTTGCTTTTTGGCACACTGAATATAAGGTTAAATTTCATTTCATTTGAAATTCATCTTAAGTTCCCTGCCAGCTATTAAAGATTATGCCCTTTACATGTGAAAACTAAGATTTCACAATGTAGTGTAAATTATTTAACTTTTTTTTTCACTAAATTTCTGATTTTAGTAAAATAACCCATAAAAAAGGACATCTTAAAGTATTACTTGTGAAAGATCTAAGTATCGTTGTGTTTTAACTCTTTGAATCGCGAATAAAACCCTAAAATATGGATCGTATTGTCGCAGAGAACAGAAAGCACAATAATTAGACATGCAATTCACTTTTATTTTTCGAATGCACATGAAAGATAGTTCTCTAAATATAAAGGAAATGCAGTTTTCTGAATATATAGTAATTTAATGAAAAGAATATATACGATATATTGTAAAACGATCTTTCATTTCACTCTAATTTATATTGGTCTTTGCTATCAAAGTTAGGTATTACCTTTCGTGATTTTATTTTTGCTCATATATATCCGTTTCTTGCTCCTACTACAACAGCCGCTAATGGCGCTTAACTAAGTTTACGCATCTTTCGAATACTTGAATCTAACAGGGAAATTTATCAATTGAAAAGATGGGATTTCTGATCTTTTTCTGAGAATTTCCAGCTCCTCTCTTGGTACTCTATTAAGAATGTGGGGTGATTTCACATTCTTGTCAGTCAATAATGTTTATATAGTTTGTAACACTGAATTTCAATATTAGAATATGAAACTGTTTTATTATAGAACATACAATATCCTTCATCTTCAATATTCTTCGAAATCCAAATTCTCAAACATGATTTTTTTTAATCAGTTATCGTTCCTGTAAATGTTTATCTCAATGACAGAAGTATACGTTTTGTTGATTAACGGGATAGTCATTTTCTTTAAATATTCCCTCAAATAACGAAACAACTTAATTGTTTAGAAAAAAAAAAACTTTTGAGCTCTATTTTTGCAAGAAGAATCTTTCTTGAAGTGAAACAACTTAGACAAATATACTTTCATTACAAATTCAGCCAAAATCTTCAGATTTCGGGATGAATTCTGACTTCCAATCTGAGAACCAAGTAGTCAATTGGCAGTTGTAAATCAATTAGATTGTGACATTCTTGCTGGATTACGATTTAACAGATTTGAGGAGCTATAAACAGATGCAAATGTTTGATACATGTCATAAAAATATTTTTGGTCTGCACTTAACTCTCCAAAGTTCATTTCTCGGTAATAAGATCAGATATTTTTTAATTTCCATAACTGTCTATTGTTCATATTGATCCAATGGCTTTCCAATTAAAACAGGAAAAGCTCGTGAGCCTTTATTTTGTTTATCAAGTTCAGTGACTTAGTGATTTGTTTGCAGAGAGCTGACATATTAATCACTACAACGGACAACTAAATCTTAATTTCAAAAATCTATTAGCATGATTTTTTATCTTACTGTTTACAGTTGTTCCGTCACAACCTGTGGACATAAATTTATCAAGATTTAAATGTTTTTCAGTGCAATATTTTAATACTTCCTGCAGTGATCTTTCCTGGTCCAAAAGATGGTGTAATGTGTCCCAAATATAATTAATTTGACTCTTAAAATCAGAGATTATGTTTTTCACTTATAGTTCTTTCATGTAATCTATCTCCAATTTTCCATCATTTCCTTTGATTTTGGGAAATTGAACAAGTTTCTCATATTCAGAAAAATTGTTGTCTATCATCTGATCAATACGTTTTTGGGAAATTACAATAATTGATGCCTTTGATGTTTTCTCTTAGGATTTTTTTACCTCTGATTTTGGCGAAACTTTACAATTACTGATGTGTTTTATTTATTGTTTTGCATAATAATAATATTTTATAGCATTCTGCAAATGTTGGCAAAACAGCTTTATTTAGTTTTGAAGAATCACCAACTTCTAGTAATGGTAAACTTCGATTTGCTTACACACGCACTCATTTTGATTGTAAAAATGACAACATACAATTTTTAAAACTCAATAAACCGCTTCAAATATTTAAAAATAAAGACTTAAAATTTGAAAATGATGAAAGGAATTACACGAAACATTTTAAATATAAAAATATCAAACGAGGTTACCAAAAATTCCTGTTAATGTACAATTTATGGTAAGAATCCATCGTATAAATCAATAAAAATATAAATGTCCCGGTAGGGAACTCAAGACGTTTTTCAAAATTCATGAAATTTTGCCCGTGTATTAGAGGTTGTAAAAGGCAACTTTTGGCTGCTATCCAAAATCAAAATTCCGACTTTCGATTCTTCACTCCACCCTACTAGACATGCAGCATCCACACCCCTTACCAGAAACTGAACTTCACTCAAAACAACTATTTCTTAGAAATTTGCCAACTTTACTTTTCCTCTCTTTTTCCAGTTTATTTTAGATCATAAACACATCTAAAATGAATGTACATAAGATTTTGATAAATAAATTTGTATTTTACCTCTATTTCACAAATTAAAACAAATGTACTATTATGAAGTTTTTTCGTTTATATGAAAATAATATGTATGCATCTCGACAAATCTTGATTTTTTTATTTTTTCAATCTAGCCCAAGTACGACTTAATTAAAAAAAAGTCTCAGTGTGAACTTCTGTCAGATCGAAAATAATTAAAGTGGATCTGGGTGTGCAATACATAGAAATGTAAAGGACCAATGTTAAAAGCACCACTGGGCACTGAAGAAGGTAAGCTACATACTATCGAAACAGGAATGCATATAAGTTAATATATTTGGTTTTTCTGCATTTCTTTCTGTCAGGTCGGTTTGGATAAAATCAGTTAACACTACCGGATGCAGAACAATTTCGCTCAGCTCGATATTTTAATTTTATTGTCCAAATGCTCAAATTTTTGTGTACTAGTTTTTTGGCTGTTCGATTTAAGGGTCTTCATAAATTTCCTTTCCGACTCTATGTCCGGGCTTCGTTTGGGGATAACATTTTCGAGGGGTTAGATCTGAGATGAAGAGGAATGAATTTTTTTCCAGCCGAAAATGGACTGAACTGCATTTTTCTTGAGATTTCGACAAGCAGAAATTTTTAGTCAAATTTTCTTCCTAATTCATAAGAAAAACAACAAATTTTACAAAAATATATTTTTTTTTTTCAGAATAAAGTTTATGTGATGTTAACAGCACGTAACCTCAATTCTGAATTGCATTAACAGCTTTAGATACTGAACATAAATAAATTGAATGTTCAATAAGTGAACCATCACATTGCTACACTATACTACAAAAAGGATGATTTTACGAAAATTGTACTGGTTATTGGGACATCGTTACAATTCACGGCATTTTAACGGATTTTTTCGTTAAAAAGTAGTAAATTGTACTATGACAAATTTTTCTTGTCCTTTACGATCACATCTTTAGAAGTTCCCTGCCTTGTTTATTCATATTATACCTACACATTTAGTTTAATACCAATGACATTTCATCAAGTGCTGAATATAATTAAGCGAATAATTGATTATTAGCATTATATGTAAAGCGCCCAGCAAATAAGACCCTGATTTTAAAATTAAATTTCTCAAAAACAAAGATGTATAGAATTATGCGGTAAACGGTTTGTTTATTAAGTAAGCTGTAAAACTCTTATACAGAAGTTTCGATCGAGGAATATTTAGAAAATATTGTGTTCGCATTGCAAAGAAAACTTGACTTGGCATTTTTTTGTTTTGACTGGATTGCAAAGAATGGCCTTTTTAGCCTACAGTGTTATGTTTTAACGATTTTCCGAAATAAATTTTTGGAACTTCGAAATTTCAAAACTTTAATTCCAAAAATCGTTAAAATATGGCACTATACAATAAAAAACTCGCTCTTCAAGCAATTTGAAACAAGAAAAATGTCAGATTAAGCCTTCTTTGTAATGAGAATATAATCTTTTCAAAATAATCACCATTCGAAACTTCCGTACAAAATTTTATAGCTTACCTAATAAACAAACCGTTTACCGCATAATACTATCGATCTTTGTTTTTGAGAAATATAATTTTGAAATTTGGGTCTTATTTGCTGGACACCTTGTATCAAAAACTTACTGTAATGTTACAATCACATAATATTTTAATGTGGCGGAGAATACTTCTCTGTGTAAACTAAACATAACAGAACTTGAATTTTTATAAAGTAAAGAACAATTTTTGAAGATTATAATTCTAAAATTCATTCATGTATATATATTTAATGTACTTAAAAGGGATCAAATATTTAATTAATTTAGAAAGCATTCCTTTAAAAGAGTAAAATGAAAGAGGACGTCATTATAAAATAAAAATCAGTTTTCAAAATAATGTTATATAAATTGATTTAAGGAGAAACATATTTAAAATAAAGTTATGTTTAAAAACACATTTGCTATTTAAAATTAAATATGTTAAAATTTCTGTAAAAATTCTGTTAATGCATTACCAAATTGATTTTAATATTTATGCTTTTCAAATGAATAAATTATAAAACAATTCCGTAAAACAATGTGTAGAATTCTACTGCTTTCACTTTTATTTTTAAATACAAACCAACTGAATTTGCCATTCAATTTTAATTAAATAATCTTAATTAGCTATTTTTAAAGAAACATTATTACATATCTTTTAACAATTGTATTTATTTGTTTTAAAAGATAGGAAAATAAATAAACTATTTTATTCCAAGGATAGAAAAATATAATATTAGTATTTGAAGATTTTTATTAGGTTATTTGAGGATTCTGAAAATTAACATCAACTTTCATTTAATTAAATGCAGTTAGTAATTTAGATGGCAGGTAATTTAAAACAAAGGTATTAATGCAATAAAAAACAATTTTTGAAACCATTTGAAGGTTATGCATTATTAAGAAATTAAATTAAATCGTATTAAATAATTTATGGTAATTATCGATTAGACATAAAAATGTTTTTAGTAAGACAAATGGGCTTTTCTCAAAAATAACAATCTGAAAAGCAACACTAAATGAAATGAAAAAAAATGTTTAATTTTGCTTTAACCTTTTCAGGCACAAGGTTTTTCTATTCGTAAAATGCTGAAATGAGTGATTGACACCAGAAAATACAAAGGAAATCATTTAAAAAAAGGCAAAATCTTTTGATCATGCATTTGATAAAAAGAAATTTTTCATTCCAATATTCTGATGCCAATGAAGCATTTAGGAATACAAATTAGGAGGTCCAAAAATAAACCACCGCCCTCAAAGGAATTAAGTGTACTTAATGAGCATTTAGATCGATATACTTTATTTACACAGCTTAGCAAAATAATGAAATGTGCTATGCAACATGCCTTTTAATTATGATTGTTAAGTTAAATTCATTCATATCACAATCATTTACACTTTTCTGCAGAAAGCAAAGTTTATACTCTTGATGATGATCAGCAAACATGCCTTATCAGAATAATCGAAAATTCAGAACATCCAAGAAATTAGTTTTCAACAGGATATTTTCATACGTTTCCGTGGATCATGATCTAATGACATCCGATAATGAGACTGTTAAAATCATTTTCTGGATGAGCGTATGAAGATTCTTAATATAATGATAATGAAGATGAAAATGAAAATGAAAAAGTAAGGTATCTGCAGGTAACATGGCCTCCTTAAGAATAGAATTTTTTTTAACGACAGTTGTAAATGCTTTAAAAAAATAAAAAATGCCTAAAACAGAAGTCGTTTTAGTATTGAAAAAAATTTAATTTAATGAAGATTTAAACTTGCAGTAATTTCTTGGAAAAAAAAAGTCTAGTTGATGAAGGTAATATGCCTATATGCAGGTAATATGGCCATAGGTGAAATATAATGAAAATATTCATATTTAACGCATGAGAAACTAAAATCGCAGAAAGCCAATTGTTTTTTAGTTTTTACTCAAAAAAAAAAAAAAAAAAAAAAAAATGAAAAAAAGAGAAGATAATTTAGTATTTTATTTTAACATTATTACATTTGATTACTTTTGTGTTCACATTGTAGTAATATATACAATTTTAAAGTTTATTTATTTGGTATTTAATGCTAATAGTGCATTAAATTTTTTCATCCAGTTATTTGCATAAATAAATAAACATAAAAAGTAGAGAAATTTATTTATATGAATGTAGTATGCCATGCGTGCAGTTAATATGCCCGATGGGCATATTATTAACAATGTTAATTTTTGAAAAAGTGTTTGTAATTCTGCCTGAACCTTCAGATATTAAAATTCCTTGTTGAAGTTAAAAAGGACTTTAAGCCAGCTAAATTGTTATGTCTAACAACAAATACAAATACTTTTTTTAGATAAGAAAAATAACCAACTTAACAGAGAAAATTTTATAAAAGACCAACGCAACTAACAACAAATCAAAAATGACTGCCCCCGCCAGCAATAAGGATGTGATCAAAGATTGCGGCTAACACCGTGCTACACTATGTTATTCGGATATCTAGGTAATAGATCCAATCATCATCTTTTGAATTTCACTGAAGTTAATAACAACATTGGAGGTTGTCCATATTACCTTCATTGGCCATATTTGCATCGGATACCTTATATGAAGCTTTGAGTGCTAGAAACATTTTAAGGGAAAGAAAGAAAGAAGTAAGAAAAAACCCAAAATTTTTATTATTGATTTTAAAGTAATGAATTTTGGTGTACTATTTAAGAATCTTCTTGTAAGGAATAATTAGCAAAAAATTTCCCTTTTTATTAAAAAGTATATTTTTCATGGGGATTTTTATGATTTTTTTTGGTCGAAAAATACACTTTTTAAAATTACTACTCCACATTCAATTTTCAATATTCTGGTATTACTAAAATTTCTTAAATACTGTTATAGTATATAGAAAAGAACTAAGGAGAGATATTTTTAATTTTCTATTTTAATCGGCTAAAAAAAATAAATAAAAATACACATGGTAAATTTTCTTAAATTCGTTATAATTTTCATGTTTACCAATTTATATAAAATTTTCAGAAATAGTTAAAAAATATATATCTGCTTACTTTTGTTGCAATTTTTTTTAAGATTCTAAAAACATAAACTGTTTCTAAATCATTTTACCACTGAGCCTTAGTACTTTGAACATAGGCAAAATATGAAAAAAGTCATTTTCAGGAAAACACGTTTTAAATGGCCGCTAGTCCTTTAAACTCTACAGTGAGTACAATTTAAAAAGCTCATTTTCTACCTGTTCCAAGTGTCACCGAGTTCTGAAATTTTGCATGGATATTCGCAAATATGTATTTTATAGTTTTCTGAGAAAAAAAAATTGAACTTTTGATAATTTTTGGCCGAAAATGGGGTTCGGGTCTCCCTTAATCACGGTTCGTTGAATTCTATGCTGACTATGTAGAGACCTTTACGAAATTCAATTATATGTCCTGAAAGTATATAACTTTTCTCTGCCATTTAATCAAAGAAAATGAAAAATAAGCATAATTGCTAACCTCCCGATTATTTCAATATCAATATTTTTATGCAAAAATACTTGTTGCCAACAATCGCATAATTTCTGTAATTAAATAAAGCCATAGGGATCGTACTTGCTCTCGAATTTCAAGATATGGAAATTCTTCGGTACTAGTATTTTCCTATAGAAAATCTCTTGTTAAATAAGGCAAAATTCTGCGTGTCTGAAATAGATTTATTATCTTTCTTTTTTAAAAAAGATATATATTAAAACAAGTATTTTTTTTTAATTAAAATTGCAGGCATTTCACCAGGGTAATAACTGTAACCGTTTGATCCATATAAACGAACCTATTTTTAACAAATACTAGCATCCAAGAATTTGGGAGGTTGACAGCTATGAATAAGGTTACATTTCCTTTTATTAGATTAGATAAGATTTTCTTAAACAAACGAGTAACACGCGAATATACGTGAAACACGCAAATATACGTGTAACACACAAATATAAACATTTGTATGGTAATTTTAAACAATTTGAAAATTGCAAGTGAAACGTAGCAAATGATGGGCGTACGTACGATAACGAAGTTTTAAAAATATCACTCTCACATATCAATGCCATAAAATTGCAAATAGTTAATTACAATTAAAATGCGCACCAAACAATTTTCTCTCTGTACTATTACGTAGTGGAATACTTTTGTGTGGCTTTGTAAATCAATAACACATGTTCTTTGCACCACAGATTATGCAAAAAGTATATTATAATATGTACTTTACAGATGCATATCAATTTTATTATGTTCGAATGAGTGTAACACCATCAAAATGCATATGAAACATTTTCCCCCATTGACCGTAATATAACGAAATACTTTTGATTATCCCTGTAATTGAACTATGCATCCGATTTTGATAAAATTAATAACTCAAAAAAAATTATGTAATAATTATGTATTTTAAAGTTCAAACGATTAAAATAAATTTGAAACTTTTTTGCTCATTGACCGTAAAGTAATGGAATACTTTTGATTATCCCTGTAATTGATCTATGCACCCGAATTTCATAAAATTTGAAATGACTGGACAAAATTATGTAATAATTATATATTTTAAATTTCAAACGATTCGGTTGGGTAGTTTTGCGTTGTTATATGTGGATGGACTGAACGACAACTATAAGTGCTACGTATTTATATATCTACGAACGCACCTAAAAATGATTATCTTATAAGCTTATTTTTATCATATATTTATTTAAAAAAAACTCTTGAGATTTGTAGCATTTAAAACAACTCGTTGCATTAACAAAATATAAAACTATTCTCCAAGATTTTAATTTGGATTCGAGCAGCTGGAAGCTTTGTATAATGTACTTTTTATATCTCTTTCTGACCAGGATATTTCCTAGCAAAGCAAGCTACAAAGTTGCATTTAAAACGATCATCGTGCACTTTTATAGCTTTTAGAAAAGTTACAGCTCGAAATAATAGCATCATTTCGAACTAAATGTAATAGTTTTAATCGATATGGGCAGAAGTTTTTCCAGTTAATGGCAGCTCACTCAGCAGGAAATCTACATCAGAGAATTTTGTCGAATGAAAAGTAATGTGAGCTATTTGAAATAGAAAAATACTATTATTATTCAGTGGAAATTAAAGTAATTTTTATCCAGCTGTTATTACCATTATCAATTTATAAGTGGAAACATTTTTATGGAACGAATAGTTTTCCATTTTATAGTGAAATTAGAAAAAATAAAATAAAATATTTAACAATTTTAATTATAAGATAAAAACAAAAATTATTACTTATCAGCGTAAAAAAACAATTTATTATAGATTAAAAATTCCTCTTTTTTTTAATCTTTTAGAGGAATTTTTTTGAGGAATTTTTAATCTATAATAAATTGTTTTTTTACGCTGATAAGTAATAATTTTTGTTTTTATCTTATAATGTTTACAGCGTAAGTCCAAGATTTCATTTCAATTTTAATGAATTTTCTAATTAATTTTCAGCAATGGAATTACATTTTTAATTATTAACCCTCCAAGTGTCTTGCAAAAGGGTAAAATTGTAATTTTGTTTTCTCAACATTTTGTTTTAAATGTTAAGAAAATAGAAACTTTCAACATTATAAATAAAAACTTCATTATAAGCATGAATTTAATCCTCCAGAGTATGATTCATTCTTCGAAGTATTGAAAATTCATTATATCTGTAGAATTATAGTATTTTACATATTGCTTATATTGCAGTGAAAACTGGAGATTAGAATACGGAATGTTACGTTCCAGACGCTTAGAGGGTTAAATATTTAATACGGGATTCATCACTTGCTATCTAAGCTTAGAAGCAACAATGTCAAAAGTTGTCCAAGCCTGAGATCGAACCCGGAACCCTTGGAATAGCGCTTCAAGTGCTCTATCATTTAAGCTACGACAACGAGGTCCAGCTTGGCATTTTTCACTCTCATGTATTGTGCACGAAATATGAGCACTTCAGCCACGCATATTAATTTCATAAAATGTGCAATAGTTTAATATAAATAAAACACGCCCCAAACCCCGAGCGCCCCATTTTCAGAATACCATGTTGTTAGTGGAATACTTTTGTGTAGCCCCGTAAATTAATAATAAATATTCTTTGCATCACAGATTGTACAGAATGTATATTTTAGTATATACTTCGTAGATTCACGTCAATTCTATTGTATTCGAAACTTCATTAAAATCTACTTGAAACTATATTTCCTATTGACTGTAGTTCAATGGAACACTTCTGGTTGTCCCTGTAATAAAATTATGCATCGGTTATTCATAAAATTTGAAAAGACGCCACAAAATTATGCAACTTATTGGTGTTACACTCTTTAGGATATGATAAAATTCACATGCATTTATCAATTATGTACTGCATTAAACATTCTGTACAATCTGTGATGCAAAGAACATTTCAATTTGTATAAACATTATTGTTTTGTATCAATTGTTATCAATTTGTATCAGAACATTAAAATTGTATATTTTAAATCTCGAACGATTTGGTTTGGTAGTAATTGCTCGGTTGTATGTGGGTAGACAGACAGGCGGAGGACAAACTGAATGACGACTATAGGTGCTGCGTACTTACGTAATTAGGAGCGCACCTAAAAATATTCAGATCATGAGGTAGAAGTATACAGTATTTCAGATACAATATAATAGCCGAACTCTTTTGTGTATCCCTGTAAATACTTTTTGCTTTCTATTATAAAGGAAATAATTTGTAGTATTCCTCAGCAACGTATATTGATTTCATAAAATTTTAAATTGTTTAATATAATTAAAACACTCTCCATAAATTGTTCTTACTATACCATTATGTAATGGAATACTATTTGTGTGGCCCTGTAAATTAATAACAAATGTTCTTTGCACCACAGATTGTACACAATGTTTAATACAGTACATAATTCATAAATGCATGTGAATTTTATCATATCCGAAAGAGTTTGACACCAATAAGTTGCACCTGAAACTTTCTTTATCATTGGCCGTAATGTAATGGAATAATTTTGATTGTTCCTGTAACTTAACTGTTTGTCCGATTTTCATAAAAATTTAAATAACTTGACGAAATTATGTAATAATTATAAATTTGAGGTTTCAAACGATTCGGTTGGGTAGTTTCTGCGTTGTTATATGAGGACAGACGGACAGACGGATGGACTGAACGACAACTATAGGTGCTATGCATTTACATAATTACGAACGCTACTAAAAACAAGCCCACTCTCTGGGGAAAATGCATAAATTACTTTGTGGATGCCAAATCCTTTTCTAAAGAGTTTTCTCCAACTTGCATCATAACTTCTTTTTTAACACTTTCCAACGAAGTTGAAAAGTATTTCTGTTTTCGGTTTGTCTGGCCGTCTGTCCGCGCTCTAACTCCCGTAAATATACTCTGGTTGCTATGGAATTTTTATACGTTATTTATGTTTATCGTAGCATAAACCCTGTTGAAAATGAAGTTTCTACCTTGATAGTTTATTTACAGAGATAGTCAAAAGTATTTCGATACATTACGGTTTATGGGAAAAAATCATTTCGAATGAATTTTAAATGTGTTAAACCTTGTCAATCATGCTCAAATTTATACGGAATCGCAAAAAAGTACTAAAATATGCATTCTGTAAAAACATGCAGTGAAAATAATAGTTATTATTTATTTACAGGATCACTCAAAAGAATTCCATTACACAATAAGGGGGGGGGATTGTTTGCGACGTATTTTAATTATGTTAAATGATTTCAAGTATCACAACCCAGCTAAAAATGAACTGCAGAAATTTAACAAAAAAACTACAGTTGGAAGACTGCGGTGAATTGGCCATTTCCACTATAGAATTTTTGCGGTTGATACAACTACAAAATTACTCTAGTTTGTAAACTGCAGTAATTTCGTGGTTGTATTGACTTCAAAATTACTACAGTAATTTAGTGGTTGTATCGACCTAAAAAATACTGCAGTTTTTTTGTAGTTGCATCAACCTCAAAAATTCCGCAGTGGAAATGGCCAATTCACTGTAGTCTTCCAACTGCAGGTTTTTTTTTTTTTTTTTTTTTTTTTTTGCAATTTTTTCTGCAGTTCATTTCTAGCAAGGCTTTCTGGAAGAAAACTTTTTTGTTTCTATTAAAAGCTAAATACTTTTACGGTTTACAAAATCAATCTTAATTGGTTCCTTTCTTTTTCATGTCAACGGTTTTCTTGGAATTGTTTTCTAAAAAACCAAAAATATTTTGGTTAACTTGACAACCATATGATAATGTAAGAACAACCTGAAATATTGCCAGGACAAAAAAATTTCTTAAAAACACAATTTATGTTGGATGAGATTTACTCCAAAAGATCACAAAAAGACGAGAATTTTCAGCAACACATCATTGAAAAAAAGCGAATTTCATAGAAAGATCAGGAAAAACACCAAAAAGTAGCGAAAAAATTGTAGCTATTTTCGTGCTAGAATTAATTTGAGTATTCTTCCAGATCTTTCTGCGAAATTTGCTTTTTTTCAATAATGTGTTGCTGAAATTCTCGTCTTTTTGTGATCTTTTGAAGTAAATCTCATCCTTTGACAAAAATTGTGTTTTTAAGAATTTTTTTGACTTAAATCAGTTTTTTTCTGCAATCTTTTCATGTAAATTTAATTTTTTCCACATATAAAGCTTTTTTGTGATCCTTTCATGAAATTTGTGCTTTTTCCTATATTTCGACAAAAATCACATTTTTTCGTGATCCTTTGACCACATTCTGAGATTCTTTAATGCAGAATGCACTTTCAAAAAAGTTTTGTTAAACAGCATTTTTTTTCAATTTCACATCTCCAACTATCGAAAACTAAAGAAGAAAACAAAACATGAATTTTACTATTTCGGATCTGTTTTATAGAAAAGAGGAAATTTTGATGAAAAGTAAAAAAAAAATATCTATATATAATTGAAAATTTATTAGTTTGGAAATAATTTGGGATCTATTACAGTTTTCAATTAGAAACGATTTTTATCTACTGCATAAGCTGGTCAGTATCAGGGTTGGCAAGTTTTTGATAGTGTGTGGTTTTATCCGGTTTAAACTGTCATGTCAAAAACCTCGTCAGAAACCTCAAATACTACACTGATCCAGGGATGCAAAAAAGCCGGCTTTTTCTAGAAAAGAATAGGCCAGCTGGCTTTTTTCCAGTTCATATATCACTATTAATTTTTAATAACTACTTTTGTTAATTTAGCTTACAATTATATACTATTTTATATAAATTAAAACTAAAATCTCATAAAATTCATTTAAAATCATATTTTAGATGTCCACTTTTATAGCCAGTAAATAATATATCACAAAAACCTCATAAATAGCCAATATTATTAACAGACATTTATACTATAGATTCAGTGGCATTCCTATGCTTAGTTAAGTTATTTTCATGTTATTATGGTTAAAAATTGTATTCAAATAAATAATATACAAATGATACTGTTTATAAAATAGTACTTTACTTGAACAATGGCTCCTGGCATATGTGAATGTGTTAGTATTATGAATAAAAATAGTCACTTGTTTATGTAAGAAGTTTACAAGGCAGCATTCCACTTTAAAAATAAGAAAATATAAATAATTTTGTCATAGCTTTTATATTTATTTATCTTTCTAAGTACAGTAAATTCTCTGTAAGGCAGACTGAGTAAGATGGAAATTTGTCCTGCTCGAAAAGGTTTTTCAAGTCCTTGTGAATTCATACAGTGTAAAATTTAAAATAAAGAGAGGGAATTTAAAATAAAATTTCAACAAATGGTTTTGTTTGGAACAAGATCAGTGTAGTACTGATATTTAAAATGTAAGTTAAGTGATTGGTATTATATTTGGTAAAAATCATTTAAATTATTAAAAAAAATATATATATTGCACAAATTTTCTAATAAATATTCTTCTCATCTGTTGATCACAAGAACATTTTTACAATCAATTTACTATATTTTGATTGGCAATTTATTAGATAGTTCATTTTTATGACAACAGTAATTAAACAGTTACTAATTAATAATACATTTCATTTTAAGAATAGTTTTTGTAAAAGAAAAAAAAATGTTTTAGTAAAAGCTAGCTTTTTCTTAAAAAAGCCGACCTTTTTCAAACGGTTTAAACCAGAAAAAGCCAGCCAGTTTAAACCGGCCCAGCTAAAAGCGGCAGCCCTGCACAGATCTGTAAAATTTAACATTAAATATCTGTCACACATATTAAACATTAGATGTAATATTAAAAATTCACTATTACTGTATCATATATTATCATTTCTGAAAAAGAAAAAAAAAAACTGTCATAAATCCGAAAATTTTGCCTGCTTCCAAACTAGCTCAACTAGCAATGCTTCTGTGCTATCAAGCCCTGCTAGCTCAGTATAAATTGAGAGAGTATTTTCTAACTTTGTTTTCGTACAAGCTAAACTTAGAAATCATTTGGGTGTAAATAAATGTGCTAAATTGCTGAGGGGTAAAATTGAACCATATTATTAACTGTACAAAATCATTTTCTTCTGTTTGAACATTCTAAAAAACAGAAATGTTTTATTGCAATTAATTTAATTTTTTTGTAATTATTAAATTACAATAATTAATGAATAAAAAAATACTTAAATCATTATTTTATTTAATGTTTCCTTCTTGCTCTTAAAATATTTTAAAACACATTACATGTTTTTGACGGTTTAAGCCAGTTTTTGACAGTTTAAATCAGTTTTTGACAGTTTAAACCAGTTTTTGATGCTTGTCATGTCAAAAACCAGTTTCTGACGTCAGAAACCCAACCCTGGTCAGTATATTGGGAATCTTTAACTTGGATAGCCTATATAGTTAAAAATAATTATAATTCCTTTTATGGATTTAAAATTACATCAAATAGGTTTAAATTCACTTCAAACGGTCTAACAAAAAAATGCTGTAGGAGTCGGATTGCTAACAAATCCAACTCGGCAACTCTGTTAAATACAGCTAAATTATAGCAATTCTGACCAAAAAATTAAACTTATTTGTCAAATTCGATACCTAACTTTCTGTCATTTTAATTTTAGTTTAACAAACACTCTCATTTAAAATTTAAAGTAGGTATACACAACCTGTGGCCCACGGGCAGACTTGTATAAAACCAAAAACTTTCTGTGCACGTAATATTGGGTCAAAAACTTTCTGCAAATTAATTTAATGTTGGGTGTAATTCGCATTTTTTGCGCAATTCATGGTCGTGATTTGCATTTTTTAATGTGATTTATGAATGTAATTTGCAGTTTTAGAGCGATTTATGGATGTAATTTGTGTTTTTTATGCGATAATGAATGTAATTTTCATTTTAAGGATTTATGGACGTAATTTGCTATTTTTATACGATTCATGGACTTAATTTGCGTTTTTTGAGTTTTCTGTCAACGAAATTCGTGTTTTTTGATCGATTTATTGACATAATTAGCGTTATTACGCGATTTATGAACACAATACGCTTTTTAACATGATTCTTGAACATAATTTGTTTTTTTTTTTTGCAATTTATGAACGTTATTTGTGTTTTTGAGCGATTTATGGACGTAATTAGTGTTTTTGCACGATTCATGGACGTAACTTGCGTTTTCTGAACGATTCATGAGCGAAATTCGCATTTATTATGCGATTTATGAACGCAATTCGCTATTTTTATGTGATTTATAGACATAATTTGCGTTTCAGCTTTCTGCCGACGAAATATGCGTTTTTTGAGCGATTTATGAGCGTAATTCGCGTTTTTTGAGTGATTTATGAACGTAATTTGCGTTTTACTACACGATTCGTACACGCAATTCCCATTTTTCATACAATTGCGTAGTTCTCGCTTTTTTTACACAATTCATGGACATAATTCACGTTTTGAGCGATTTGTGGACAAAATTTGCGTTTTTTGCGCGATTCATGGACGCAATTCGTGCCTTTTGAGCGAGTCATGGATGTAGTTTGCATTTTTTATGCGATTCATGCATGAAATTCTTATTTTTTTACACGATTCATGGATGGAATTAATGTTTTAAATGCAGTCTTTGGACGAAATTCACGTTTTTCGTGCGGTATTTTGTCGAAATGTTGGATTTTTTTAAACGATTCTTTGTTGGGATGTTTTTTTTTTTTACACAATTATTTGTCGGAATGCATGTTTTTATGCGATTCTTTATTAAAATTCACAATTTTTTTATTGCATTCGCATTAACAGTAAATAATTTGTTCATAAAATTGAGGGAATATTTTTATTTTTTGGTACTAAAAAAAAAAAAAAAACTTTTTTCTTAAAACTTTCGGCAAATTAATTTAATGTTGGGTGTAATTCGCATTTTTTGCACAATTCATGGTCGTGATTCACGTTTTTAATGTGATTTATGAATGTAATTTGCAGTTTTAGAGCGATTTATGGACATAATTCGTGTTTTTTATGCGATTAATGAATGTAATTCCCATTTTACAGATTTATGGATATAATTTGCTATTTTTATGCGATTCATGGACTTAATTTGCATTTTTTGAGCTTTCTGTCGACGAAATTCGCGTTTTTTGATCGATTTATTAACGTAATTAGCATTTTTATGCAATTTATGAACACAAAACGCTTTTTTTAACACGATTCTTGAACGTAATTCGCTTTTTTTTTGCAATTTATGAATGTTATTTGTGTTTTTGAGCGATTTATGGATGTAATTAGCATTTTTGCACGATTCATGGACGTAACTTGCGTTTTTTGAGCGATTCATGAGCGTAATTCGCATTTTTTATGCAGTTCATGAATGCTATTCGCATTAATTATGCGATTTATGAACGCAATTCGCTATTTTTATGCGATTTATAGACATAATTTTCGTTTCAGCTTACTGACGATGAAATTTGTATTTTTTGAGCGAATTATGAACGTAATTCGCGTTTTACTACACGATTCATAGACGCAATTTTCGTTTTTCATACAATTGCGTAGTTCTCGCTTTTTTACACAATTCATGGACCTAATTCACGTTTTGTGGACAAAATTTGCGGTTTTTGCACGATTCATGGATGCAATTTGTGCTTTTTGAGCGAGTCATGGGTGTAGTTTGCATTTTTTACACGATTCATGCACGAAATTCGTATTTTTTTACGTGATTCATTGATGGAATTAACGTTTTTAATGCAGTCTTTGGACGAAATTCACGTTTTCCGCGCAGTATTTTGTCGAAATATTGTTTTTTTTTAAACGATTCTTTGTTGGGATGTTTTTTTACACAATTATTTGTCGAAATACATGTTTTTATGTGATTCTTTATTAAAATTCACAATTTTTTCACGACATTCACGATAACAGTAAACAATTTGTTCATAAAATTGAGGGAATATTTTTATTTTTTGGTACTAAAAAAAAGAAAAAGAAATACAAAAATAAAAACTGTTTTTTTTCTTTAAACTTTCTGCAAACTTCATAAAACTTTTTGTGCATGGAATGCGTCTATATTATACAACTCTGCCCACGGGTTTCATCAATTTTCAACTGGAAAAAATTGCAATTTTTGTACATATGCCACGGGAAAAAATATAAAATTTCGTCAGTTTACTGCAGGAAAATATAAAATTTTGTCAGTCATTCAAGAATCTTAAATTCCGTTGATCAGACAAGGTGAAATTGTGAATTTCATTGATCAAGTGCACAAAATAAATGAATTTTTTCGATGAGGTTCAGAAAAATCGCAATCTTCATTCATCAGGTATGGCAAAATAGAGATCAAGTGCAAATTTTGCCAAAAAACTTTGGAAAAAGAACAAACAGGAAAATCGGTCTACCAAAAATTGTCAATTTTGCTTCTCACACGCAGAAAGATTGTGGATTTTCTTTACTAGTTTTGTAAAAATAATGAATTTTCTCAATCAGTTTTGCAAAACTTGTCAATTTAGTTTATCACACGTAGAAATATTGTAGATTTTGTTCATTGGCTTCATAAAAATCATGAAGTTTTTCAATTGGCATCTTAAAAATTACGAACTTTTTCGACCAGCTTTATAAAAAATCGCAAATTTTCTCAATCGATATAGGGCAAAATTGGGTAATTTCATTAGCAGCCACTGGCCGGTAGGACTAGTTTTTTAAGTGGCCACTTTCTTTAATCTAGTGGCCACTTCTTTATTTAAAAATAATAAACAGTAAAAATTTTATAAGTATTAATCTAAAACTGAATAGCCCAAATAAATATGTAAATATAAATATATTGGAACAAAAAAAAGAATCCTTGATGAAATGCAATTTTATTCTCACTATATGAAAAAGTGGCCGGGAGGTGGCCGCTGATAGTTAATTTTTCACTAGCCACTTTTTCTCGTTTACTGGCCCTGTGGCCAGTGCTAATTTTACCCTTTATCAATCGAGTTCGTAAAATTGTGAGTTTTGTTGATCAGACACTGAAAGATAGAGGATTTTCTTAATCAGCTTCACAAAAATTGTGAATTATCTCAATTGGCTTCACAAAAATTGCGATTTTTATTATGAGAAGCCGAAAAATAGTGAATTTTGCCAATCAGCTAAGTATAAATTACAAATTTCGTTGTTTAGGCATAGAAAAAACATGAATTTTCTCAATCACCTTTTTGTAAATCAAATATTATTGATCAAGGCCTGGAAAATTCACAAATTTTGTTGATCAAGCTCTGAAAAATATTGAATTTTGTCGATTAGCTTTGTAAAAATCACAAATCTTGTCGACAGTGGCGTAGCTATGTTTTTTGGTGCCCGGGGCCAGCAAGAAATTTTGCGCCCCCACCCCAATATAGATATATAACAATTTCTCTCAATTTGGCGCCCCTAGGCCACGGCGCCCGGGGCGGACGCCCCCCTTGCCCCCCCTTAGCTACGCCACTGCTTGTCGATCAGATTTGTAAAAATCTTCAATTTCGTAGACCAGCGTTATGAAAATCACAAATTTTGCAGACAAGCTTCTTTAAAAATCGTCCTCCTCATCTCGCACACACTCCTCTGAAGCCATATTTTTATCCGATTACAGGCACAGATTCGAAATTGAATTCTCTCTGTGTTATTGATGTGGTCCTCGTCCCCCCTGACATATTTGTAATTGGTAATTCTCTTGAAAAGGTTGTGCACCACTAAGTTAGAGAAAGTTTAGTTACATTCCTCAACAGCATCTTTTTTTTTTTTTTCTTTACAACAGTATGTGATTACAGACTTGTGTAAAACCAAAAACTTTTTTTTGTGTAATTCATAGTTGTGATTTGCATTTTTTATGTGATTTATGAATGTAATTTGTGTTTTTAGAGCGATTTATGGACGTAATTTGCTATTATGCGATTCATGGATTCATAAGCATTTTTAGAGCTTCCTGTTGATGAAATTCGCAATTTTTGATCGATTTATTGATGTAATTTACATATTTTGAACGCAATTAACTTTTTTACACAACTCTTGGGCGTAATTTGTATTTTTTGAACAATTTATGGACGTTGCGCATTTTTATGTGATTCATGGACATAATTTGCATTTTTTGAGCGATTCATGAACGCAATTCGCTTTTATTATACTTTTATTTTGCAATTTATGAATGCAATTCGCTATTTTTAAGCAATTTAAAGACATAGTTTGCGTTTCAGCTTTCTGCCGACGAAATTCACATTTTTTTGAGTGATATATGAACATAATTCACGTTTTACTGCACGATTCATAGACGTAATTTGCGTTTTTCATACAATTTATGAACTTAATTGTCACTTTTTTTTACATGTTTTATGGACGTAATTCATTTTTTGAGCGATTTGTGGATATAATTTGCGTTTTTTACACGATTCATGGATGCAAATCACATTTTTTGAGCGAATCATGGATGTAGTTTGCGTTCTTTGCGCGATTCATAAACATAATTCGTATTTTTTATGCGATTCATGGATGAAACTTTCTTTTTTAACGCAGTCTTTGAACAAAATTCACATTTTTTACTCAGTCTTTGGACGAAATTCCCGTTCTTTGCATGGTATTTTGTCGAAATATTGGTTTTTCTAAACGATTCTTTGTTGAGATACACGTTTTTTATTAAGTTATTTGTCGAAATGCATGTTTTCAAAATTCTTCATTAAAATTCACAATTTTTTGACGACATTTGCGTTAACAGTAAATAATTTGTTCATAAAATTGAGGGAATATTTTTTGGTACTAAAAAGAAAAAATACAAAAATAAAAATTGTTTCTTAAAATTATTTTGCAAACTTCATAAAATTTTCTGTACTGGGCGTGCGTCAATATTATACAACTCTGTGTATGTACAACCTTTTTTGTTTTGAAATTAACTCTAATCACTTCAATTTGTAAATAGTAATAAACAGAGCTGTCTTCACAATTCTTAAAGTATTGTGAAATTTGTCAATTACATAAAGTTATTTTAAGGTATTAACATATTTATCAAAAATATAATCATTGAAACAGCTCTTAGTATACATAGGTTTTCAAAAAAAAAAAATTAAAAAAAAGAGAGAAACTTTAGTTTCATATTAAGCAAATTATTTATAAATAAAGGAAATATTTTTTGACTCGCATATTGTAAACACCACATATTTATTTTGATTTAAACAATAGAGAAAAAAGAAAATAAATTACTTACTGGTGAAATGGTAATCCAATTTTATATCAAGCTATAATGCTTCTTAAATAAAAAATATGTTTTATTATTTAATGTATAGTGTTCCCTCTAGAATATTTTTTACCATATGCAGTGCCTACCCTTCTTTAAATTGGCACCCCTACCATTTTCAAAATAGTGAAATCCACTTTGCTATTTCACCTATGCAAAGACACCCACTTGCTAACCTTAATCTAGGAGAATTTTTTTTAAATATCTCATTTGCAATTCCAGAAATTTAAATGATTTTGTTTCCATTGGGTAACTGATCTCTACAATAGCTTCTTCTTTTACTTTATCGATTTTTTTAAAAATGAGGTAGTTATACTTATTTTCAGACAGAAAAAAAAAAAAAAAATCCTGCAAACAAAGTGTAAGAACTAAAAAATGAGCCTCGTAGATTGACTTCAGCTAGCATAAACAATCATTTAAAAATATGGAAATACAAACAAAATATCAGGAAATACAAACAAAAAGACAGATGTAGCTCGGTGCATAATTTTACTTACGGCTACATACATAGATACACATTCTAAAAAAAAAAAAAAAAAAAAAAAAAAAAATCAAAGAAGTTTACACATCAAACGGATTATGAACAATAAATACTACACGAACGCCAGTAATACTATTAATGCGCCGATAAATCAAGCTTAGGGCATAAATTTACAATTGTATCTAAATGTGATTCTATTCAAATAGTAATTAAAGAGAAAGTATATGAAAATAATAATTAAAGAAAGCCGAATCAGAACGGAAAAAGGCGAGACGCGAGTGTCACATGTGCTAGTCATGTAAACATAAGCTACCAAGAGATCGTAAGTTGAGTAGTTTTATGTCTTCTATAATCGTGGGAAAACAGAGAGCTTTTTCGTTGTTTAGTGAAACGAGATTGGCCAATCAGAGGCCTGTATCTTCATGATCTCTTAGTTCTTGGTAAAACTGTAGGGTTTTGATTGGTCGACCTCGTTTCGCTAACCACGAAAGTTAGAAATCAGCTTCAATTAGGTAAATAATAATAAAATTTTAAAATGTAAATTTAAAATGAACTATTTAATGAGAATTATTGTTTTTTTTATTTGTTTTTATGAAGTAAAAGTAATTTTCATAAAAACTGGAAGTCATTTCTGCGGAAAGTGGGTTCCGATGTCCATCAAACGACTTTTTTTTTTTTTTTTTTTTTTTTTTTTTACGGAAATTTCAAAAAAAGGAAACGAGAAATTTTCGATAAGGAGAGAAGGGGGGACATGGGAGAGTAATTACTCCTCCCTAAATTTTGAAAACATAATAAAATTCATTCTTTGCGAGTGGCTAAAAGAAAAAAAAAAAAAAAAAAAAAGGAAAAAAAAAGAAAAGAAAGAAAGAATTTTTTGTTAAAAATGAGGGGGGGGGGAGATTATGAGAAGTCATCTCTGCCCCCCCCTCTCCTAGATTTTTCAAGTTAAGTTACACAATTTTCTTTTTCTTCTGTTTTGAAAAGCATAGAAAAATTTATTACTTGCGAGTATCTTCAAAATTAAAGAATCAAAAATTTCCCGCTAAAATTGGGGGGGGGGGGGGGGAGGGTAGTGATTGCATTTCTTAGATTTTGAAAGTTACTTAAAGAGGGACTGAAAAATGTCAGTTGGGTGGGAGAAGACCCAGCTAAAAATGAACTCTAGTGAAACTGCAAAGAAAATGCAGTTCCAAAACTGTGGTGATTTGGCACAAATCACTGCAGTTTTTTCGAAGTCAACAACTACAAAATCACTACAGTGAATGTGTAGTTCATAACTACGCATTTTCTGCAGTGAATTTGAAGTTAAATGCCCCTCCCACACAAAAAATTAGCTCTGCTGGCGCCATCTATTGACCATACTGGTAAGCTTCCTTTTTGACATTTCAAAGGCAGATTTTGACTGTGGAAACAGTTGTACTCGAACTGACGATCCCAGGTACAGGAGAGACACGCTTTGACCACTTGCCCGTTGAGACTTGTCTGGTTAGTGTTGTGCGAGGTATAAAGGGGAGGCATATCAATTAAAGGTTATTTGTTGCAAAAGCTAAATAGCAGGCAGAAAAATTGGATGTTTTAAAGTGCTTTTATTTTATTATTTATTTATTTATTTATTTTAATTCGTTTATATGGGCGTGTATTTTAAAAACAATTTAATATTAAATGAATTAAACAAATACTTTAGCGAATTAGCTAAAGCAAATGAATTGGTTTTTCTTCTGAATTTAAAAATCAGTAAATATTTAATAAAATAATTTTATTTTTAGGCTAATTGCGAAAAAAATAATTTTTTTATTATGAATTATAATGTAATTACATGCGTTGTGTTAATTTTATAAAATATATATTTTTCACATGGAAGTACTTACTTTAATAAATTATGGGTCGCTAATTAATATTTTTTACTTAGAATAAAAATTCATTTTATGTCGTTTAATGGTACAGTAAAACATATTTTTTATTATTGTGTTAGAATAATAATTTGTTATTTATAAACATTTTTTAATTTAAAAATTATATATACATATATATATAGTGAGTTTTTTAAATAGGGAATATTTCTGAATCTTTCTTGCAAATAAAAAAAAATAAACGAATTTTAGAGGTTTTTCTGACAATATAATTTTTTTTAGGAATTATAATGTAATTAAATGTGTTAATTTAAGAAATATATATTTGTAAAAAGGAAAAATCAGTTTTATAAAATAAGAATATAATATTGTGTTAGAATAATAATTTGTTATTTATAAACATTTTTTAATTTAAAAATTAAATAAAAATAATATATATATATATATATATATATATATATATATATATATATATATATATGTGTGTGTATATATATATATATATATATATATATATATATATATTTTTTTTTTTTTTTTTTTTTTTTTGGTGGAATATTTTTGAATTTTTCTTGCAAATAAAAAAAAATAAACGAATTTTAGAAGTCTTTCTGATAATATAATTTTTTTAGGAATTATAATGTAATTAAATATTTTAATTTAAGAAAAATATATTTGTAAAAAAGGATAAATTAATTTTATAAAATAGGAATAGAATATTGTGTTAGGAAAATAATTTGTTATTTATAAACATTTTTTAATTGAAAAATTAAATAAAAATTATATATAGATTTTTTTTTTTTTTTTTGTAGTGAGTTTTTTAAATGGGGAATATTTCTGAATCTATCTTGCAAATTAAAAAAAAATAAACGAATTTTAGATGTTTTTCTGATAATATAATTTTTTTAGGAATTATAATGTAATTAAATGTGTTAATTTAAGAAATATATATTTGTAAAAAGGAAAAATTAATTTTATAAAATAAGAAGTTCATAATTAATAACTTTGAATTAGAATAAGGACTCACTTTATATCATTTTTATTTTTTAATGTAGCATATGTTTTTAATGATTCTGTAGATATATTTGATTGTTAACTTATGTACATTTTTACCTAAAAATAAAATAGAAACATTAATTTAATTTTCTTCTTTTTTTTCTTTGGTAAATAATTTTTTACAAAGGGAAATTTCTGATTTTTATTTTATTTTAATATAAAAAATGACTAGATTTTTCAATATATTTATGACTTGTAAAATAATTTTAAACACTTTTAATAATTTAATATTTGCATGGAATAAGAAACTTTGATGTGCTTTTAAAATGAATACATAATTAGAAAATACACTTCAATTAACTGATGAAGTATTTTTTTTTCTTTCTACGATTCATTAAGTTTAGATCGAATAATAATTTTAAAGAGCGATTTAAAAAATTATTTGATGGTTCAAATATTTGTATGTCGATTTCAAAATGAAGTAATAGTAAATTAATTGCAAATAATTTACAGTTATGAAGATGGAGATGTATGGGGGCGGGAAGCAGAGGAGCTCCTCGTTGGATTTTAAAATTTAATTAAATAAAATTTCCTCTTTTTTTTCAAAAACCTAATGTAAATTTTTCGAGTAACTTAGAAAGAAAGAAAAGAAATTTTCAATTAAGGAGGGGGTTGTAGACTCATTGCCTCTCCCTGGATTTTGAAATTTAATTAGCAATTTTTCCTCCAATTTACAAAAGCATAATAAAATTTATTCTTTTAGTGTGATTTAAATAAAGAAAAGAAGAATTTTCCGTGAGAGGTGGGGGAATAGATGAGCAATTTTCCCTCCCTCGATTTTGAAATTTAACTAATTTTTTTCTCCGATTTTTGAAAAAATACTAAAATTCAATCTTTTTCTTTAGCTTAAAATATAAGAACTAAGAATTTTTTGTTAGGGGGAGGAAGGTAGAGGAAAGTATTTGCCCCTTCCTAAATTTAAAAAAAAAAAAAAAAAAAAAAAAAAAAAAAAAAAAAAACATATATATACATTAACAAATTTTTTCTTTTCTGATATTTTCAAAAACATAGTAAAATGTATAATTTTCAAGAAATTTACAATAAAAAGTAAGAAGAAATTTCGCATTAAGGGGCTGGTGAGTGAAAGGCCCATTGTTCCTCATAACTTTTGAAACTTAATATATTTTTTCTCTGATTTTGATAAACCTCGCAAAATTTATTCCTTTAGAGTAACTTAAAATAAAAGAACTAAGAAATTTCCGTTGTATGCAGGGGGCACAGGTAGTCACTACCCCTCACTGGATTTCGAAATGTAATTTAGTGAAATTATTTTTTTTCTCTTAGCTTAAAATAATAAAGGAACTAAGAATTTTAAGTTAGGGAGAAGAAAGCATAGATAGGGACGCCCATGCCTGAATTAAAAAAAAAAAGAAATGGATTTTAATGTATTAAAGCTTGTAATTTCCAAGTAACAAAACAAAGTAGGAACTAATAAATTTTTTACTACGGAAGTGGTTCGATGGGATGAGAAATCCCTAGTTCGATTTTGAAGCATATTTGAAATTATTTTTCTCCGATTAAATTCTGTGAATTTATCGGACAATGACAACAGTTATACGAGAGATGCATAGGAAATGTACTTCTAAATTAATGGTTGGATAATAACTTCAAATTCACTGCAGTGATTCTACGGTTATAAAGTCTTATATATTTTTTAAGTTTTGATTATAAAATGACTTTATAAAAACTACAGTGTTTTCAAAGTTAATAGCGCGCAGAATGTTGAAAATAAATTACTGCAAAATCACCTTTAATTAACTACAAAATAACTGAAGTGATTTTATAGTTGAGATTGCACTACAGAAAGACTAGAGAAATTTTAGAAAAACCTCAAAAACACTTCACTTCTACAAAAAAACTGCAGTTCATTTTTAGCTGGGGAGATACGCTCATGCCTAAATTTTTTAAAAATGATTTTTTTTTTCTTTGTATTTGTATTTTTTGAGTAACGAAATAAAGTAGGAACTAATAAATTTTTCACTAAGGAAGTGGGTGGATGCGATGAAAAATCTCTCCTTCGATTTTGAAACATAACTGAGTTTATTTTTCTTCGATTAAAATCTATGAATTTACCGGACGATAAGTTATACTGGAAATACATCAGAAAATGTATTTCTAAATTAATGGTTGGATAAAAACTTCAAATTTACTGCAGTATTTCTGAGGTTATAAAGTCTCATATATTTTTTTATTTATAATTATAAAATGACTTCATAAGAACTACAGTGTTTTTAAAGTTAACAGCTCACAGTATATTTAAAATAAATTACTGCAAAATCGCCTCAAATTAACTTTAAAATAACTATAGTGATTTTATAGTTGAGATTGCAATGTAGAGAATTTATAGTTAACTTTAAAAAAACCTCAAAAATACTTTACTTCTTCAAAAAAACTACAGTTCATTTTTAGCTGGGAAAAATGATAAACGCCACTTAGACTTAATATTTCATGCATAATATGAAGTGCATAACATTTACAGGGACACACAAAATATTTCAAATGGCATATTCTATCCGAAGGGCTGTATATTATTGATGATAGCTGATGGATTGGTGAAATGTATTTTCAATAATGATATGTGCTTTTAAGTTTTACTAAATGTCTGCATATTATATGGTGTGTATAAATGCTACAGTCGATATACAGGGTTGCACAAAGAGCTCATATAGGTTACTGAATATGAGGGTAATTTCTTTAAAGGTAGTTTTAAAATAAGCTATGCATTTTTACGCTGAACTGCTTTCAGTTTAATAAGAAATGTTTGTAGAATATGGATAAAATAATATGCTGGGTCACGCAAAGAATTATCAACATGGCCACCCAAGAATGATAATTTCTGTAACTATTATTTAAATAATTTTAAGAGTGTTTTTGTTTGAACTAAATTGTAATAAATACTGGCGGGTAATAAAGGTATTGGGTAAACATTGGGTTTCCATCTGTTATAATAAAGTGCAGACAAAGACATTTCAACCAGTTAGGTATTTTCTTGCTAAACTAAATTTTCCATTAAATGGTATATATATATATATCAACAAAAAGATCAAATACAGGGCTGTTAATAAAAATTTTGGTATATATATTTGGCTGCCTACACTAGCATTTTATTTCCCTAAATAACAAAGTTTTGTTAAAGATTTCAGGAAGTGTTGGAAAGTGTTTCATAATGTATGCTTAACGTATGATTTTTCTTACCTGTTCGGTTATGAAATGCATTCCGAAAGAATTCTGACTTTTAAAGACACCCAAGACGTCTCTGACGAGATTCAATCTAAAAGTGCCATGATTCATTCACTCAACATTCAACCTACAGTTTCAATGAATGGTAATTTTTTTCCGATTCTTTTTATCTGTCTTCAACAAAGAAAGTTCTTTCTTACAAATCCTCCTGTTCCTTATTCGAACTGCTGACGTCGTCTGCCCAAGGTCATAAAAATTAACTTTTTAAGGCTAGAAAAATTAACTATTAAAAGATTATTAAAGCAACGTCTTTATACCAGATGAAAGACGAGCTAAAAAAAGAGCTATTTTCATGCATTAATCGACAAGTCTATTTTCGAGTCCGGCTTCGTTTCAAACTGAAGACATGCAAATTATTTTGAAGTGTATACCTGCAAATTCAACTAGTATCATTCTCATTCAACCGCTAGATTTAATGTGTTTCCGTCCTTGGAAAGCCTTTCTAAAAATTATTCAAGACTGTAAGAAGTCGTCTTACAAATGTACAAGAGAAGAAAGAAAGAAGTGATAACTTATCTTAATAAATATCTCGGGGCTGCATTCTTCTTTATAAACTTTTTATTACTTGAAAAAAACGGCACTCATATATAGTAGACTAACACACACACATTATATACAAATAAAGTTTTTTTACATAATTCTGGCGCACGCCACCATCACAAGATATGAACCACAGTTTTTACAACTTTCGAATATCACTAAGAAAAAAAAGAACATTTTTAATAGAATTAGTGTTGCCAGATTTTTTTTAAACGAAAAATATTACAACTACATTTTTTTAATTTAGCAAAACTCAGGACACGTGACGCGTGACAGTCTATTTTTTTTTCTTTCTTTTTTTTCTTTGGAATGGGCGTGTTACATCCTCCCCCTCTGTTTCCGATCTACGTCTCGGAGAGGAAACAGGATGCTTTTTGGGTCTTCCTCTTTTTCTCAAGGGTGCAACTGGAATAGTTTCAGATTCTTGGAAAGGCAACAAGGCAGAAACGTGGTAAGATCCAATTCGTTCAGTAGGATTTTCTAGACTAGCAATGTCATATGTCACTAGTGACTTTTGAGTCGAGATTATGTATGGGCCATCTCTTAGGCATTAATTTTGATGTTTTATTTCTACTTGCATTGCTAACTGGGTGTAGGTTAATCCATACCTTTTCACCAGGCTTGAAATATATTCGTCTATGATTTTTATTGTAATATCTCTTCCGCTGGCCTTGTTTTATTTCAACAGGCTCTTTCACATCTTTCGAAACATTTGCAAGATGTTTAAGATATGGTGTCTTCGCTCTTCCTGGTTGAAAACATTTTTCATACTTTTTCGGAATATCTTTAAGTTTCTTCCTTTCATCGGAATTTAAATTTTTGCCTACATTTTTACGTAAGGCATACGGACAGACTTCGACCGCTTCGGTACACGTACTATTGTGTACTTCATGTTCTTCTACAAAATAAATCTTTTTACGAGGTTTGTCCCTAAAATGCCATCTTTTGTTAGCTATGTCTAACACTATGTTAGCTTTGCACAGGAACTCCATTCCTAAAAAAGTTCTATTACCTTTGGTATTTGGTAATACAATAAACTCTGTTTTGAAAACTCGGCCTTCAATCTTTACAGGCACAGTGGCAGACAGAGTTTCTCTAGCCATCGTAATTCCATCAGCTAATGTTATTTCATGAGTATGAGGTTTCATTGCAACACCAGCTTTCAGAAATAATTTATACATTCGTTCTCCTGCAATAGAACGATTGGCTCCTGTATCTGCACAGACTAATACCTTCTTATTGCAGATCGTAATAGGTACATTTAGAGCTGAAACTGTTGATGTATTTAAACTATACAGCTTAAGACGTTGAGCTTGCACTGTTTGCTCCTTAACCGTAGAGGAACAATCTGGGCATTTCTTCTTTATAAATCCCACTTTGCCACAACCATAGCAGAATATCTCGTATTATAAGCGACGATTATCAAACGTGGGGGAAGATCTGTCTTCTTTTGGAGGCTTACTCTGCTTCCAAGTATTTTCTCGGCGAGAATACTCTTTTTTCTCCTGGGGTGCAACCGAATCTTTTTTAGAAAACGTAGACCTGATAGTATAATACGCGTCTAATTTTCCAGCAAGGTCGACTGGCGAATTTAAATGTTCCCAATCATCTAACATATGTTGTTTGCACTCGACAGGCACGCGCATTTTCATCTGATCCGCTATGATCAGATCCTGAAGAGCTTCAAAAGACGTTACATTTAACTCTTTAAGCCAGTTTTCAAAGTAAGCACGTAACTCGAAGTAATAATCTCTCCAAGTAATTTCTTTATCTTTGCAATGCGTGAAAAACAGCTGCCTAAACCTTTCAGCGCTAATTTTAAACCTTTTTAAAAGTAGACCTTTAAAATGTGAAAAATCTGAAGCGTTTTCTTCTTTTTCACGAGCAATAAGCGGTAGATATAGAAGAGGGTACTACACTTAGTAAATAAGAAACCCAGAGGTGTTCTGGTACCTTCGAAAGCTTTAACTGTCGTTCCAGGAGCACCAGAAACAATGTTACATCATCTGTCTCTGGCTTAAATGTAGGCAACAGCTTCTGGATATCTATTTTACTCTCTGGATGAGACATTATCCCTGCCGCATTACCACCTACCGCTCCACTGGAAACACTTTGGCTCTGAGCCTGTAACTTAAGCTTCTCAAGCTCAAAATTCATCTCAAACTTTTTAAATTCCAGTTCTTCCGAACGACGCTTCTCTTCTAATTTACGCTGTTCTAACTCAGCTGCTTTTTGTTTTTCCTCTAAGTCTTGTCTACGCTGTTCTTCCTCGCGAGTCGCAATTTGGTTTCTGACTAACGAATTTACGAAATCAACTTCATACGAGGGAGAGGATTTAATCTTATCACGCAATGTGACAACAGTCATAGAGGGTTGTACATCTAAATTCATTTCTAAAGCGATCTGAAACAGGTCTTCTTTTCGTGCTTTATTGAGTTCGGACATTTGTAAATTTAGCAAACAACAAGATACCCACTAATGCTAAAAATTCGTTTAAATAAATTGTTCCCCAGACGTGAGCTTTGCTTTACAACTCATAAAAACAAGACATCAATAAAACAAAACAGTGAACTTTAACGTTAGCAAAATATACTTTTAAAATAATTAAACTTCATTAAACTTTTAAGTATCTTTAAAATTTAAATTAATTTAATTTAATTTTATTTATTTATTTATTTATTTATTTATTGAAAGAAAATATACTTTAAATTACGAGTCATTTAATCAAAACATTATTTTAACTCATATAAAACTAGTACTGAATTGTTGGCAACATTCATAAACAATGTTCTAAATAAGTCAAAACATATCTGAATAATTAAAACGTCAATCAATATTATTATCATATTATCAAGACAAGACTATGTAATGTAGATTTTTCAATATAACTTTAAAAGAAAAGAAAGACTTATTTCATAAAAAAATAAAATAAATAAATGCAAAAACTCACTCAATCTGTTTTAAAAATCGTACTCAATAATATTTCATAATATATCAAGAACTCTAAATTAAATGCTTAAAACAACTAACAATAGAACACTCAAATAAAATTTCTAATTAAATTCGGTTACCTTGCGAAACCAACAACAAAACAAACAAAAAAAATTAATAAACACATACCGTATGACACTTGTATTGATGGTATCAATATATTTTAATATATTTTTTTTCACTCTCAATTTATTTCCCTTTTTGTAAAAAGAAAAGAAAAATAATATCAACACAAATAATTGCTTATTTCATTATTTCTCAACCTTTTTTTTTTTTTTTTTTTTTTTTTTTTTTTTTTTTTTTTTTTAATTCGAAGTAAGAAAATTTGTTATTTTATTAAGATAAAAATTAAACATGCATGCAGAGAATGAAAATAAACAAAAGAACAAAAAATATAAGCATGGGGAGGGAAGGGGAATTACACAATATATAAATGAACTGTAAAATAAATCAATAAATTAAAACTAAAAATATGAAAAATTTTACAAATAGAAAACAAAATATAGACACTTGTGGAAAGAATGCATTCTTTTGATAAAAATATGGATCCATTTTTAGAACTTCGACCACTTTAAGAAAGTAACTTGAAGATTAAATAAATATTGTCGAGCTACATCTGCAGGCACAAGAACTGAAAGTTTTTAAAAGCACAGAAAACGTAGAATTCGTCATAATTCACAAACAAATATAAATGGCGTTATCGAAGCAAGATTAAATTCGAGAACATATATCGCAAACAAATGAAAATGGTGCTTGGCATAAGATTATTCCGTGGAAATTTTTTCACAGCAGTGAAGAACACATTTCACAAACAAACGAGCAACGACTGCTCGTGCTATTTTCTTGCATTAAACATACATGCATTTTTATTTCGTGCATATTTCACAATCGAATGATTTCACATCAACGAAACAAACTTACTATGTTAATCATTTAAAATATACTTCACAAACAGATGAGCACGACCGCTCGAGCCATTTTTTTTATTCTTATTAATCATATTTCATTATCAAAAATATTGAACTTTTCTGGAACTAAGATAGCTGAATACTTTGGAATTGATTCGTGGCCAGACGTTGGGTAGCCATTTTGTAAGAAGTCGTCTTACAAATGTACAAGAGAAGAAAGAAAGAAGTGATAACTTATCTTAATAAATATCTCAGGGCTGCATTCTTCTTTATAAACTTTTTATTACTTGAAAAAAACGGCACTCACATATAGTAGACTAACACACACACATTATATACAAATAAAGTTTTTACATAATTCTGGCGCACGCCACCATCACAAGATATGAACCACAGTTTTTACAACTTTCGAATATCACTAAGAAAAAAAAAGAACATTTTTAATAGAATTAGTGTTACCAGATTTTTTTTTTAAACGAAAAATATTATAACTACATTTTTTTTTAATTTAGCAAAACTCAGGTCACGTGACGCGTGACAGTCTATTTTTTTTTCTTTCTTTTTTTTCTTTGGAATGGGCGTGTTACAAGACTACATTTTAGTCCACGAATTAAATATTTGCCTCATGACTAGGAACAACGTCATAAAGCGTCAATCCTTGACACATTATCAGTTTGTATAAGTTACTTTCATTCTTATCGTCTTCAAATATAGTTTTGCCGAACGAGGATCTATTGATAAAGACGAAAACTACGTCATCCTAAATGATTACTGCTTTAATATTCAAGAAGGAAAGTAGAGTTCTTTGGAATGCGTCGTCGTGTCATCTAAAAAAAAAAAACCTTTGCTTCCTGTGCGCAGTGTAAGAAATATTTTTAATTTATTAATTTCTTCGGGATGAAAAATGTGTCAAAAACTGATGATTATACTACATGTCATTGAAATTAATGATAAAAAAATTTAAATCTTACATATTTTTTTAACGGCAACAGGCTTTCAATGAGCTAAATTTTAAACTTTGATCCGGTCTCCTGTCATTATTAATCCTTAGACCTTAGAAAAAAATGGCAAAATTGTAATGTTGTTTTCTCCGTATTTTTTAAAAAAATCGAACAAAAGAGGATTTTTCCAACTTGGCATAAAAAATTTGAATATATGAATCTAAGTCTTGAAAGCATTAATCATTACAAATTGTTTTAAAACTGTATTATATTTGCAGAAATTTATAAATTTAAATAATACTTATATTGCTGTGAAACCTGCAGTTTAGTGAATTAGTTCACGGAGGTAAAATGATTAAAACTCAATAGCTGATATTCGCGGTTGCAAATTACTTAGCTCGATGAGACTAATCAAATGACCTATAAAAGATAGAAATTCGTCGCCACAGACTACAATACTTTTACTTGTTAGCGTACTCGGCAAACAGCAATGCCTTATGTAATTACAGATTAAATGAAATCTACCGAATTATGAATTCGTGAAATTTTTACATTCTAAAGCATTTTGCATAAATTCTTTAAACTAAATTAAGAGATTCACATAGTCATTTAATAAACTTTTCTAAGGATTTTAGAAAAATTGAAGGATTAAAAATATTTGAATTTACAGGGATTTTGTGCAATATTTATAACCCCAGTCAAATATTTTATTTTAAATTGCTTTCTTAGTATTTTGTTGAATTATAAAATATACAAACATGATTTTCTTACAATATAAATATAGAAATATTTCCTAATTGAAAAACCCAAACCCCCTTCTTCATTGCCAAGAAAGCTGAAAAAATGCAAAGCAATAAAGAAATCATCCTTTAAAAAATATTTTTGCTTTGTGTAACCAATAATGCTTTTGGAATAAAATAAAGTAATGCATCTGTAATGCCTTTTAAACAGCATTACAACTAATTGTCCCATTAAAATAACTTTATAATAATTAATTTTAATCGGTACTTATAACTACCGTCAGTAGATAAACGAAATTATATTGGATTAAAATAAAATTTTATTTCAACTATTGCTAATTCCGTATCGAATTATATTCACCTCCGAATTATATTCACATTCTGAGTTTACCTCCAAAATGTCAGTAATTAAAGAAATACGACACTTTTATTGAGAAAAATGACGGTTTTCAGAATGTAGTTATAGAATTTTTTATACAACTATAGTTAATACAGTCTAAATAAAAGCAATCAATCAATTTCGTCTTTAATCTCATCTAACATTAATCTCAGAGAATAAAAGAAAGTTTTTGTTTGTTTCGTAAGAACCTTTTGAATTTCAAAGCATCTTTCTTTTATACTCAAAAAATTCTTTTCACGTACTTTAAGATAACTTAGAAAATCCTATATAGCTCGAACAGAAGATAATATAAATACTCTGAAATAAAATGCGAAGATTCGAGCATTTATGTTTCTGCTACGACGAATTTTAATTGCTATTTCATTTTGTGTTTCTGTTACGCATTTTAAAATATCTTTTAAATGATAATATTTATTTTTAACATGTTTTAGTGAATGATTCAAAATGAAAGCAATACAAAAAATAGGAAAAATAAGAAATGATTCTTTGATGCTACAGTGTCTATTAATCTATATAAAAATAGGGAGCTCTGTTTTCCTATACGAGCTACGCTCGCGAACCCCCCGTTCAGACACCACAAACTCTAAAAACATTCTAATTTGAGCGGCTTTTAAACGATTACGAATACAATATATACATACATATATACCTAATTTAAATTCCAAACTTGCGAATGGAACCAAAAAAAATTTAATAAATTTTTGCCCTTACAATGAAAGTTTAAGTAAAGAGGTTATAAAATTCCAAAAGAGTCGTTTATAAATTCCGGTGTCAGTCAATAATTTCCCATTTTATGGACGGAATTTGTCTGTGCCGGAAAGAGTTATCCACGCTGTGATAAGGGTCTTTTGCTTATTTTTTAATTTTTTATTTAAACAGAAAGTGTTCTGTTATTAAATCGCGAAAAGGTAAACTTTAAAATAAAAATTAAGTGGTGAGAGCAATGAAGGATTTGGAATATTTTAAATAGCATGTCGCTCGTCCCCAAGGGGTTAAGGCGTTGCTTCACTGAAACCCACCAAAGTTCAAAATTCCAACTTGAAGAAGACATCAGATACCAACAAGGTGCATTTTTAAAGATTGTCTACATTAATTTTTACAAAATTTTATCAAGTGGAAATTTTAAAGTTTACAGGAAGTTTTTTCATAATTTAAATTAAAAAGACAAGTTTTCAAAACGCGCCTTATCAAGATTTGACTTCTACTTTTTGTTGGGAAAAATCGTGTTTCGATAATTATAATTGGTAATGAGTATTCGCATTTTTACTTTCTTCGATCCTTACAAGAAGAAAGTATTGGATTCATGAAAATTTTCGACTTCCGGTTTTCGATGGATTTATTAGGTCCTGAACACGTTTTGACTATTTTTAGAAAATGTCTGTCTGTGAGTCTGTGTGTCTGTGAGTCTGTCTGTATGTGACAAAAAAAATTGTGGGTGCTCTATCTCAAGAACTAATGCTCGAAATTTAATAAAATTTTATATTCAGTTAGACCTTGATATGAATTAGTGCCTATTGGTTTTTGGTAAAAATTGGCCTGCAGGTGGCGCTGCTATACTACGTTTTTCATGATTTTCAAGATTGCTATATCTCAAGAACTAATGCCCAGAATTTCACCAAACTTCAGATTCTGTGACCCCTTGATATATATAGACGCTGATTAAGTTTTGGTGTAAATTGGCCAGCAGGTGGCGCTGCTATGCCATGTTTTTCATGATTTTTATGATAGCTATATCTCAAGAACTAATGCACAGAATTTCACCAAACTTCAGATTTCGCGATACCTTGAGATACATAGTCGCTGATAAGGTTTTGGTGTGAACTGCCCTATAGGTGGCGCTGCTATGCTACATTTTGCACGATTTTTGCGATAGCTATATCTCAAGAACTAATGCAGAGAACTTCATGAAATTTTAGTTTCTTTTACACTAGAATATATAACATAATTAGACGCTGATTACATTTTGGTATTAACCTTGCAACAGGTGGTGCAGCTATGCTGCATTTTGCACGATTTTTCCGATAGCTATATCATGACAACCAACGCACAGAATTTCATCAAACTTCAGATTTTGTTACAAAATGACATATAACATAATTACACGATGATTACGTTTTGTTATAAATCCTTTAACTGATGGTGCTGCTGTGTTATATTTTACACGTTTTTTTTAAACTAGCTATATCTCAAGAACTAATGCAAAGAATTTCATCAAACTTCAGATTCTTTTACACCGTAACATAATTAGACGCTTTTTTACGTTTTGGCATAAATTGTCCAAAATATGGTGTTGCTGTGCTACGTTTTGCAAATTTTTTGTTATAATTATATCTCAAGAACTAATGGACGAAATTCCATCAAATTTCAGATTCTGTTAGGTCTTGACATCAATAGATGCTTATTAGGTTTTAGTATAAATTACCCACCAAGAGGCACTACTAAGCTCATTTTCTCAGAATATTAATTAAATTTTGTGTTTTAGGCTTTTCGGATACCAGAATCTCATTAGGCTAGGTCAAATGTTCGAGGAAATTCGATAGTGGGTAACTTTGGGGTCACCACGTTTATATATATATATATCATGCATTTATGAGATAGAAGAAAGTTTCGGGGTTGACACATCCAACTAGTTACATTTACTAGTAGGTTGACATGGGATTTAGTGATGGAAGAATTTCAGTGAAGCGGACTATCTCGCTTATATTAATATTCTGCAAGATCTTTTTAATCATCTCGTTTGCGTTCCAATATTTTTAAATAAATATTTTTCATTAAAAAGCTCATATCGACCAATACAAAAGCAACTTTAAAGGAATCGTTCATCTGACGAAATCCCATTCACCTCGTTACTCTGTCTGTGTGTCCTTCCGTCCGTCACAGAGTGCATTCTCAGAAACCAGGGTTGGGAAAAAACCAGGTTAAAAAAAAAAAAAAACCGTTTTTTTTGGTTTTCTTTTTTAAAAACATCCGTTTTTAGTACATATACATGCATATTTATTAATAAAAATAGATATTGTTGAAATATAAGTAGTATAAATTCATTTTAAAATAATTTAAATTAAATAATTACAGTGAATTATGTAGAAAATTAAAAAAAAACATATTTTAATTTAAACAGTTATTAGTAAACAGTCTTATGTCCAAACAATAAACTGCTCTACACAGTGAAACATTGATACTTTGAAAATCTTTATAAACAATTTTTTGATTACTAATAAACATTTGGATGTAGTTTGATAAATATAATATTCTTTTCCACAGTTATTCAAATAATAAATTTCAAACTTCTTGGGATTTTGTTTCTTGAGTGACAATTTGAAGTCAACATTTATGGTCATTAGATTTAGCAGATAACAAAGGGAGGAAAATTAGTTTGTTATTGTTAAAATATTATAACTAGCACCCAATTTTTGAATACGCTCTTGTACAACTTCATATTTTGATTTTAATTTTTAAAGATTATCTCCCCAAGCAAAAAAAAATTCTTTTATAATTTTACCAAAATCTTAAAGATCATCAAGTTATGTAGCTCCATATTCAAAAGCTTGTGCATTTTATGATAGATTGCTTTAAATAAGCTGCATTTTTTTAATGAAAATATTTTATACTATTTTATCTTTTATCAATTCACATGTTCTAAGATTTTTCTTTACAGCAATGGAATATGTTCACCAATGCATAGTGATTTTCATCCTATATATAATAAAAAAATAACCTAGGCCCACTATATCTAATACTTATTGCTGAAAAAAAGTGTTAAAAGTAGAAAATATTTATATACAATAATTTGTAAGTCTTAAATTATTTAAAAAATGAGAAAATATCATTAGATTTTTTTTGAAGAAAACCAGTTTGTTTTTTTTTTTTTTTTGAGAAAAAAACCAGTTGGTTTAAACCGTAACCAATTGGTTTAAACCGTGCCAACCCTGTCAGAAACTGTTGGAGATGAAATTTTGAATTCTTACATCTGAATACCTAAGGTTATATAAGAAATCATGACATTTTGGCCAAGAATTAATTAACACATATTAATAACTGAAAAAGTACAATTAAAAGAATGGAAAATGTTCATAATTCAACAAAAGCATTCATTTTAATCAACCCATAATGATTTTCTGTCAGAAGGGCGAGGATTTTCCACAAAAAAGAAGAGGTTCCATGCTGATAAACGTACTGGGCGTTTTGAAATAAATAACCTTATCTACCGAATCTATTAAAAAATAAAAAATTGCAACCGAAAGACAAAGAATTTTTCTCTTTCAGAATTTAGAAATTTTTTCGAAAAAAAATTTTAAAAGTAGAAAAATCCATTAAAAATTGTTTTATATAAACTCATTTTATTTCCTTTCAAAGACAAGCTGTAGAACGCAGATTTTTAAGAAATATTTTACTGCCAGACGTTATAAGTGGAACATCTGGTAAAAGCAGAGATAATTTGTTGACTACCATTGTTTTTTGGGGTATAACAATTTCACAAATACTGCTTTTAATTATGTTAAAACTTCTGAATCTATGCATATTTTTTGACGCTGATTCAGAATATGCAATTTTTGTGAAAATGGGCTAAGAATTTCTTATTTTATCCATAATCCAATAATATCTTTTTCAAAACATAAATTAAACGCTTCTGTATGGTGCATTATTTAAATGTAAGCATTTCATCATTAATTTTCCTTATTTTACTTCCGCTTTTTATTATAGGCTACATAAAATAAGCATATTGTCTCTTTTTTTTTATGAATAGCACTAAACTAATTTTTTTCAAATATTAATTTCAAACAAAATAATAATAATAATAAAACTGCGAAAAGAGTTCAAGTCATTGCTGTTATAATTTCAGATATTTATAATTCTTAAAAATTTTAAAGAAGGGTGGCGGTAGTGAAATTTCTAAGTTCCTTTATTACTCCACCTGTCTCTAACTTGTGTATTTTTAGCAATTTTTCAAACTTAGCCCTAAATTAACCTGCAACGAGATTTGAACTCATTTGAAGGCTTGACCGAAGAAATATCTCGTCGAGCATGACATCTTGATGCGGGTCTATTTCAACCCCAGGCAGCAAATGGATGGAAGGAGATGGAATTTTCACTTGACATATCGTTTTAAAGCTCTTGACCTACACATTACTAAGCACACGCTCGACACACTATTAGCTAATTTTTTCACTGACATGTATGTTTAAAAGTCTTATTTTGCTCATTACTAACCAAAAATATTTTCAAAAATTTGACAAAAAAATCTTACAAATCTCAATAATTAGTATTTTCTCATCGATTTATATCTTTCTACCGGCAAAATCATATTGAAAATATTGACAAACATCAATTTTAGACTGCAATATGGCCTGTAATACCTTAAATGAAAAACTATTTTTCGAATAATTATCATTTCAAACTTCTCCTACCTCCACTCTCACTTTTCTATATTATGCCGACCTGCCAAAAATTGTGGGCACTTTTAGGTAGCTTTCATTACAAAAAGTATAAAACTATCTTTTGCAGCCGTCCGAAGGAAAGCACTTCGGGAAATTTTGCTATATTTTCGTCGATCGTGACCCCTAGATCCTAAAACCACCCTCCATTAAAATGCTTACTTACGTATATATACCATATATATATATATACAGGGTGAGTCATAAATATCGAAACAATAAACTATCTCCTTAAATATTTCCCCTAGACCCATACTTCCAATTGCAAAAATTCATAAAAAAGGTAAATTTTTTGATGAGATAAGTTACACCTCCATGGGGGGGGGGGGGTCTATTTGAAAAAATAGGAAAATTAACTTTTTATACGGCCCCCGTAGGATAAAAATTCCAGTTAGGAAAACTTTCCTTATCCAGTCCTAAATAATACACAAAAAGTTGCATCTTCATATCTTCAAAAGTCGCTGAGATATAGCCGTTTGAATAATTCATCAGATTTTAAGGGATTAGACACAAATTGAAATGCGCGCAATTCAAAAGACAATGTTACCTTAACAGATCTAGGAAGCGTGTAAAAATCTATCGTTTGAGTTAGAATTTTGATTTTTTTTTCTTTTTTTGTGATGGTTAGCCATATAATTTGATAAGAAAATCACATCCTAAAATTCATCATAAAATTTATAAAAATTTCATTTGATTAGTACTGGTTTAAATGGGATGATTAAAAATCGTTATATCTCCAAACATTATTTATCGCATTTCAATTTCTTTCCATTTAATTAAATGATGAAAATCTGATTTTAGTTTTATTTCTGCGTTTTTGTTTTTCAATATTAATTTTAGAACTATTAAAAATATTTATTGAAAAAATAATATAACTTAGGAAAAAATCATATTTTCAAAAGCAAATAATTTTTCAATTTTGCCCCAAACAAAACTAATGTAATATAATTAAAAATGACATGTTTCAAGTTTGTACTTTTTTCTTTAACAATTCTTAATTTTTAATACGGTCTGCATTTGTCGAAATTTTCAATCACGGTCTCGAGTAATTTTTATTAAAATCACTGTCTCTGACTGACCTAATACGTACATGGAATAAGTAAAATTTGGTTCAATCAAAATTTTTACAAAAACCACGTAGATTTTAAAATCGCTTTTTTTTACAGAAAAAAAACTTTAAAATTTATTTTTTTAAGAATAGTATATTTGAATACTAAAAAATTAAACACAATAAAACCAGAAAAAAAATTCTCCCTATGACGGAATTCTCTCTTAAACAGGAAATGGGTATATCCATGCAAAATGAATACAATGATACCTGAGCAAAAAAAAAAAAAAAAACCTCCATTTAACCTTTCTAGGAAGGGCATTTGTCTATTACCTATTTTTTCTTCCTACGTGATTCCGTCTTAAAAGGTTTTAATGTATAACATTTTTAAAAGTCTCCAACGCAGGGGATATCGATTAGCGATATTAAATATAAGTGAAACATTTAGATATAAACGGAGATTTATTGAAAAAATAAATATATCTCAGCCTTTGGTCCTTCTTTAATAATGAAAAGCATAAATATAAAAAATGAAAAGCTATAATAAGTATATTTTGGCCAGAACTCCTCCTAGTGAAACAATTTTTAACTACACTGAAATAAAAATAAAAAACTATGTAGAAAATCACGGCTGAGCCGAGCTATGATTTAAACTTTTTTCCAGGCTGGTCCGGATTGTGATTTTAACATTTTTTCATGCCGGGCAGAAAATTTTCCCTATGGGTCGGTTTGGGACCGTACTTAGATATTTCAATCCATGCAGACCTCCAGTGCTAACGATCAACATATTTTGAAAACAAATTTTCATTTAAATCAATACGCTGCTTTATTATGTCCAAATAAGAGGCACGGTCTTAAATCGACAATTAGTACGAACAATTTATGTACGATCCCTCATTTGCTTTGAAACTAAGTCGAAAATACTTAGTTTAAAGCATGGTAAAGTGGTGTAAGTCACGAGTTTGGGAGAATTTTGGATTTTAATATCTCTGTCAGGTTTTCGGATACGAAGATGAATTTTTTTTTGTTCAATTTAGGAATGGATAAGGAATAATTTCCTAATTAGCAATGTTGCTCTACGGGGACCGTATAAAAATTTAATTTTCGTATTTTTTAAATAGACCCCCCATGGAGTTGCAACTTATCTTATAAGAAATTTCATTTTTTTAACGAATTTTTGCAACTGGAAGTATGGGTCTAGAGGCAATATTTAAGGAGATAGCCTATTGTTTCGATACTTATGACTCACAAGCGATAATTTTCACGCGAATATTCAAAAGGAAGTAATATAATTTGAATAACTATTATCCCTGCATAACAGGTAGTCCATATAACCTCTCATTCAGGTCACACATGGTCACAAGAGTCACAGTCACTACGGTGAAACCAAAAAATAGGAAATTTCATACGTCTCTTTTATGAGTCTCAAATGATTACTATATGTGACTCCGCCGTCAGGTGAGTGCGACTGCTACTTTGTGACGAGTCACCAGGTGACTTTACAGTGTCGTTTTATTCAGACTCACGTGTGACTGTCATTTGAAGCTCAATTTCAAAGTCATTGTGAATGTTGCATTATGATAAATCACCAAACAATGTCCCATTAAAGTCACATGGTGAGTTTTCACCACTTTTCACAGTGGTTACTTCACAGTAGAGTCTCTGTTACCATCTGACAAAGTCTTGTGACAGAAAGTCACGATGTGACTTTAATGTGTCATTATTTGGTTATTTATAATAATGCAACATTCACAATGACTTTAAAATTGAGCCTCCAAATGACAGTCATATGAGAGTCTCAATAAAACGACACTGTAAAGTCACCTGGTGACTCGTCATCAAGCAGCAGTCGCAGTGACCTGACAGTAGAGTCACATATAGTAGTCATTTGAGACTCATAAAAGAGATGCATGGAATTTCTTATTTTTTGTTTCGCCGTAGTGACTATGACTCTTGTGACCATGTGTGACCTGAATGAGATGTTATATGGACTAGCTGTTATGCAGGGATAGTAATTATTCGAATTATATTACTTCCTGTTGAATATTAGCGTGAAAATTACCGCTTGAAAATACCTTCGTCGTTAAATTTTGCACACCAGTGTATATATATATATATATAATATATATATATATATATCCGTATATGTATAGTTTTGATATCTGAATTTTTTCGTGCTGTAACTCTCAAATTTATGAACAGATTTGGATGAAATTCTTTATGTGCATAATTGAAGTTACTAATGTCTCGACCGAGTTCGTTGGTCAGCTTCAACCGCTTCTAACTTTTTCTTTAAAGTGACATATGTTGTTAACTTACATTGTGTGACTGTTTAAAATGTCTTTTGATGTTTCTAACATTCTGTTTAAAATTGAAATCTAAGAGCTTACATTTTGTGAAACGGAACTTTTTCTATACGTATACAACGTTAAAAAACATAAAAATTTCAAAAGAATCAAATGGCCGCAATTTTTAAACAAAATAGTGGATGAAGCTGGCCAACAAACTCGGTCGAGACATTAGACGCCTATTATGCTCATAAAAAATTTCATCCAAATTGATTTTTTAAATTCGAAAGTTACAGCATGACAAAATTCAGATATATATATATCTGTATATATATATATGGATATATCTATATATATAGTATATATATGTAAGTCAATATTTCAACGGAGGGTGGTTTTGGGATCTAGGGGTCATGATCGACGAAAATATAGCAAAATTTACCGCTGGGCTTTCCCCGAACGACTGCAATAGGTAGATTTTTTTTACTTTTTGTAATGAAATCTATCTAAAAGTGTCCACAATTTTGGCCACCACTGTACGTAAGGATTAATAATTATAAATTAACAATTTGGATTTATTAATTAAAGGCTAAAGTGTTTTAAAAGGAATATTAAACTAAGTATTCTGTGCAATCTGTGATCACACTTCAGTGATGTAACCAGTGTGGATGCCCAAGTGCTCTGAGTACCGGTAATTTTTTAAAGTTCTATTCGCCTTATCTGATCAGAAAATTCGCTGCTTTGAATCAAGGAGAAGAAAACCTTACAATATTACTGGTTTTAGGCATTCACTCTGGTTACGCCACTGCACTTGCACACTTGTTTACGTTTTTCATTTTTTAAAAGGATATTTTTACTTTTGAAACTGGTTCCGAAAACAAAGTATGGTCATTGATAAAAATCCGTAAACGAAATGGAATAAAATATGCGTCTTTAAAAAAATATACAAACCGACTTCAAAAAAATAATCAATCTTGGCGACAACTTGGCACTAACACGTATGAATGCCAAGTTTTAATATGCTTATGATTTGAAAATGTTTGCAACAATGAAAGATAATGTGCGATAAATCATTATTTTTTTTTTTGTTTTATCAAATCCACATTTTTTTTTTAAGTTCTAATCATCAGAATTTAATAAAATTAAAATGGGACAGCATGGGTATCTTATACTTTCAAACAAAAAAAAAAAGAATTATCAAAATCGGTTCATATTTAGGGAAGTTATGAGTGAACAAGAAATAATACAGGTCGAAATCATAACCTCCTCCTTGAAATCGGTTAAAAAGTAAATAAAAAATGACCTTCGTCGACATAAGCTGTACTGTGTCAAAAAAGTTGCAATTCTACTTTTATTTTTTGCGTTAGAGACTTCCGTGGTCAAGAATAATCTTATTATCTATTTTTTAATCTACATTATATACAATTAAGTATATTTTGTAATTCCTTTTTTTATGTAGATTCGTGATTTTTAAAAATTTGCATATCTGCTGATTTGTTTACAGAGTTCTGGTTTAATTGTTTAAATTTATGGTTAAGTTATTAAGAGCTATGTTCCAATGTTTGCACTTATTTAAATTTATTGCTAAAATGTAGTAGGACGTCGTTGTGATATTTTTCTTTTATAAAGGTTCAAGAAATCTACTTCGTGGTAGTTTTTCTTGCGAATGTTGTAAAACTCTAACAAGAAGAATGATTTAAAAAAAATAATTGCAGCCAAATATAACCATGATGATCCCACTATTTCAAAAGCATCAAAAGTACAGTCGACTCTCGTTAATTCGAAATCGGTTAATACGAATCTTCGCTTAATTCGAACTAACATTAAGTCCCGAAATTTTCAATGGTTGAATAACGTTAAAATTTTTCATTAATTCGAACTCATTTTCTCTTGAATTCGTTTAATTCGAACTAACGAGAATTCCGATTTTTCATTTTTCTTTTCTTTCCCGCGGATTTCAGATCATTTGAATAAATTTCTTTCTTTGATTTTTGTGGAATATGTTCCGAACGAGTATACATATAATACAATGCCTTTGATATCCACTTTCTTAGAGCCCCGTCTTGTCCATCAGTGACGCTTTAAATTTTTCTTCCATTGTGCTTGTTTCTAATCTTTTAGTTAGCTTATGTATTTATACATTCTAATTTAATATTAAGTCATATTCTAATAATAACAGACGAAATAACTTTAAAAAATACTAATTAATTCCTTTGTAATAGCATGTTTTCCATAATTCGAACTTCGGATAATTGGAACATTTCTTGTGGTCCTGACGAGTTCGAATTAACGAGAGTCGATTGTATTTATATTCATCTACGGCACACTTCTTGTGAATTATATCCAGAGTTCTCGCTGTCGTCGCTCGCTATTGCGCCAAATCGCGACAAAATTCTTTATTTGGCGAGTAAACAAGCAATTAAATTCGCCAAATTGCTATTGCTCAATTTTTGCTTTTGCTATTTCTTCTTTATCATACATATGCATATATAATTTTTTTTAATATATTTGTAACGGACAGCTGGAATTAGATTCATAACAATCGTTGTCGCAGTTATAAAAACCTAGGTTATTTTAGAACATATTGAAAAAAAGGAAGTAAATTAAAGAATTAGATTTGTGTGTGTGTGTGTGTGTGTGTGTGTGTGTGTGTGCTACACGGCGAATCTATTTTGCTAATAGTTTTTTCATTTGGTGAATGCTTTTTATTTTTAATTTCCAAATTACTAACGTTGGTCAAATGTCAGCGAGAACACTGATTATATCTCCAATAAAGTTACATAAATGAAAGCTACTAAAATCAATTTTGTAATCTTTTAAATATTCAAACAATATGAATTTAGATAACGAATCTATCTGAAAAGTTTCTTCAACCTTTGTTAAACATTTGTAGTTAATTTAGTCGATAGCAAATATATCGATTTTGAAGCAGAAAGAAAAATTACATTGTCCTTAGAAAATAAGCTGGCGGATTCTTCATTATACGTTTCTTAAAATAAAATTTTTGTTAATGTAAAGAACATAATTAACCAGCATTTGTTAACTAGACATCTCTTTCTCTAAACCAATCAATATGAATTGCAACGCGGAATATTACTAATTATCTTTTTTTCCATACAAAGGCAAATAAATGAAAGGTACATGCTACACCTTTTATTAAAATGTAGATATTTTCACATACGGCCGACTCTCGTTAATTCGAATTCGGATAATTTGAATCGTCGCTTAATTCGAACTAAACAAGCAGTCCCGAAAATTTCAATGGAAGAATAACGTTAAAATTTTTCATTAATTTGAACTCATTTTCTCTTGACTTCGTTTAATTCGATTTCGTTTATTGATGATAACGAGAATTCCAATTTTTCATTTTTCTTTTCTTTCTCACGGATTTCAGATCATTTGAATAACTTTCTTTCTTTGATTTTTGTGAAAATTGTTCCGAAATAGTATACACATAATCCCAATAGTATACACATTAACCAATAACCACTTTCTCAGTGCCCCGTCTGTCTATCAGTGACTCTTCAAATTTTTCTCCCATTGTGCTTTTTTTTTAATCTTTTAATTAGTTTATTTATTTATACATTCTAATATAATATTAAGTCACATTCTGATGATACCAGACATAATAAATTTAAAAAACACTATAACATCAATTCCTTTATCATAGCACCATATTAAGCATGTTTTCATTTCATATTTTCCATAATTCGAACATTGTTTGTGTACCCGACGGGTTCGAATTAACGAGAGCCGGCTGTATATCGATTTTGAAGTAGAAAGAAAAATTACATTGTCCTTAGAAAATAAGCTAGCGGCTTTTTCATTATACGTTTCTTAGAATAAAATATTTGTTAATGTAAAGTACATAATTAACCAGAATTTGTTAACTAGACATCTCTCTCTAAACCAATCAATATGAACTTCAACTTGCAATACTATTAATTATCTTTTTTTACATACAAAGGCAAATAAATGAAAGGTAGATGCTCTATTACTTTTTATTAAAATGTAGATATTTTCACATATATAGATATTTAGTTTTGAAAATATTAGGTAAATTTTAATTTGTAAATATGCATCATTTATGATTCGTTTACGGAATATGTCCCAATAACTGCCTTTTATTTATAATACTTACAAGGAAGGTCTCCATACGGACATACTCCAAAATTTCTGAAAAAATAATAGAATGCTCTTCTCATGAGGATATGTACGTTTACAGAAAACTTTTCGCCGGAACCTCCGTACACTGGCCGTAAAAAAATGATGAAAATTTCGTTATTTTCCGATTTATCGTCGATTGGCGATGAAAATCAATAAAAAATACTTTTTTATGTCAAATACACTTTAAAGGAAAAAGGTTTAAAGTTGTTTATATAAATTAAATAACTTTGGTTTTGTAAGCTTCAGTTTGCTTTAAGTATAATTTTGCCATATCGATATTTATATGTATTTATATTCAAATTTAACTATCAAAATTTGAGATTTAAAACGAAATTCAAATTTTAATTAATTAAAATTGTTTCAAGTTCAAAGTCTAGTTGAGCTTTTTCAATCGATTTCGTTGCTCTGGAAGCATCAAACTTTTATTTTTGAATACGCTGAAATGTACAAAAATATTTTTTCTGAATATGAATTTTTCTTATGTATGAAAATATTTTTTCCAGAGGTAAATCAAATAACTACAGAAACAAACAATATATATGCAATACAATGTGTACATATGTATGCAATATATTAAACTCTCTGATTGTTTAAGTCTAAATTCATTAAATACCATTTACACGCATTCTAAAAATCCAAAAGTAATGTAAAGTACTTTAGTAGTAATTTTCTTTCACGCCAAATATTCGAAAGTATTTTATTTTTTACAGGTTATCCACTGTAATTCCGCCGCTAATTTTGACTAAAACCATTATTACATACATGAGTAGTATAATTAGAATTTTTCAAGAAATTTTGAGTATGCCCAGAATGGAAACCTTCCTTGTTAGTCTGAAGTAGATTTTCTGAAGTTTATATATATTGCACTTTTCAAAAACATACATAAAAATAAATAAGAGCAAAATCCCATTCTAAATTTAATCTGTCCCAGATCATCGTATAAAAATGTGTTAATCATTTAGTAATAACATCTACAAATGAATGCTATGCTTAAAGCTTGCTTACTACATTGTCTACATACAGAAACTGAAACAAACGCTAAATTTTCCAGTATTAAAACAAAATTGTTACTTCACATTTGGATTGTATACGGAGAATTGAATAGAATACGAAACGAGAAGTTATTTCGTCATGTATTTATGGTATTCAGAAAATTTAAATTTTGTAAAATCTAGTGTTAAATTTATCATTTACCCATCATGCGTAGTGTAGGACAAGCCTTACAATCGTTTTGAGAATCATTTTTTTTTTCACGGATTTACATGTTTCAGACACTGGAGATTCCAAAAAACATATTTACACAAAACAAATTGCCGTCCGCCCGTCTGTCTGTCTGTCCTTCAGTCTATACGTAAAACGCTCTATCTCCCGAACAAATTGAAATAAAGACTTGAAATTTGGTGGATATTTAGTATGTAACAATGGAGAAAGGTTTTTTGAATATCGCTAACCTCGATTATTCCGAACTATTTTTTTCGGACACTCGAAATATCGTTCTGATGAAAGGTATATAGAAATTTTTGAATTTTTGTAAAGGGCAATAAAAACACAAATTTTGCATAAAGAATGAAGTTGATCGGATAGTTTGTTACCGAGATATTTTTAATCCTACTTTCCACACTCTTTGATATTTATGATACTATATTTAATTCAAATTTCAATTCAAGTAAGGTACCCTGGGGTAATAACGCCACGTTAAGGTTCTACCAAAATTCACGGCTCAGTTTTAGTTTGTATTTTTCAAACAAATGCATGATTTGATACAGCAACTCATTGACTATCGAAATAAAAAAAATAATTTAACAGATATGTATTCATAAAATGTAATGGCATGATTTCTTGACCAATGCTACTCGGCGTTATTACCCACCTATATGGGTAATAACGCCATGTAAACATAACTATGAAATAAGATGGAATAATTGCATGTAGATTGCCCAATTCTAAAAATACACACTCTACAAACTTAGAAATTGACGAATTGCATTGTAAGATATTGAAAAAGTTCAATTTTTTGTGAAAGTGTAAGAAAAATAAATGTGTGGTGTGTGTGGGGGGGGGGATGAGGCAAAAGAATACCAGAACGTGAGCTTCTTTTAGCTTAAAAAGCACCGCTTAAAGAGAATTATTAGAAACATTGCACAGTTTTAACTGTGTTTATTTAAATCAGTATTTAGGATGTAGCTCGGCCACTGTAGAGAATCAACCGGGATATTAATGCCAAGGATTGGCGTTATTACCCCGTTATAGTTATTGCGCTGTACATTTTTACTACAAATTAACTCAAGAAGACATCCAAAATCTTCAACAACATTTTGAAAGTCCATGAAATGTACTACAAATTTATGTAATTAACAAAGTATTTCCGGATAAAAAAAATAGTCTTCACATCACAAAACGTATCTCGCAAATTTTAGATCAAGCGTTAATTTTAGTTGCTTGTAAAAACAATAAGACCTAAAAACGAAACAAATTAACTTGAAGCTGTTTTTTGCGATTTATTCGACTACAAAACCCTTCTGCGCAGAGCACATGGGTGTCATTTACCAGATTATTTCATAATTATGCAAAATATTAGCACTTGGCGTTATTACCCCTCCTGGCGTTATTACCCCAGGGTACCTTATATATTTCAATTGGAAATGAGATGCTTGATCTGATGCAGTAAACGTTTTGTTAATAGGTTTATTATTTTTGGAGTTATAAGTACGTTTCTTTTACTACTTGTTTAATCCGTCGACCAAAAAACTATCACCAAATTATAAATAAGATTAAATGCCAAAAATGGTTTATCGTAAATGTCGCAGTCACTTGGCATTAAACACGTTACATGTGTTTGTATGTCATCAAATGACTTTTAAGTTGGTGTTTTAATTGTATCTTTATTGATCTTTTGCTAATATATTTGTTCTTTTTTTAAGTAAAAATTACCCAAATTTTTATAATTTATCTGTAGTTTGGTTATTTATGCATAATTTTTCAAAATGAGTCGAAGGGATAATCAAGTAGTAACTGCAATTCCGGAATAGAGCATTAATATGTAGCGAAATGAATTATATCTTTAAATTCATATATTTGAATCCCAGAGAAATCGATTCTTGTTTTTAAAAATCATCTGTTACAATTCATATTTTTTTCCAACGATAATTTCAAAATTATTTTTCGTGAAAATATTAATTAGAACCTATGATACATTTAACAGAAATCGTTTCTAGAAATCTCAAATATATGAAAACAAAATTATAATTCACTTCACAAAGTAGCTTAAGAGTTACCAGCCGCACCCGTCGAAATTCGACGGAAAAGAATATATATTAGATATGATATATATCAGTCTTATATACACAATAAGAGACTGGGCGAAATGAACAATAGCCACTTCTTAAAATAGGGTTAACATAACTTTTCATGATAAAGATTCACAAACTTCAGAAAATAACCAAAAATAAGGAAAAATACTACTCATAAATTATTATGTTGAACTTAACTTCAAATACAAATCTTTTTAATGCGATTTCTAAACCTTAAATATTATTTAAATGCCGAATTATTTAGAAAGTTAATATAACACTTCAGAAGACGAATTCAAAAATATCTGCTTAGTTTATTTTTTCTCCTTTTAAATATCACTTGGTAACTGTACAATAATTATAATATAAATAAGACATTTTAATTATAATAGAATCAGGGAGTTGCTAAACTACATAAACAATCCACTACACATTTAAAGCACTTGAAATAAATTAAATTTATTTATTGGTTTGTAGCCTCCATGAACTTTTCAAAATTAATTTGATTGTTATGGCAACGAAAAGGAAAACGATATCTTTCAGTTTTGATATCTTTGTTATTAAAAAGAATAAAATTTTTGTGTTTGTTGCTGATATGCAGAAAACATTTTATTTATTTTTATTTTACATAATAACTTAATACAACGAAATGATTTTAATTAATTTTTGATATTATGTAAAATAGAAATATCGTAATACCGGCGTATGACATATTTTATTCTTTTTTTTTTTCTAATATGACATCATTTATACCTTCAGAAACACTCATCTTTTCAGAAATAAAAGTGTGATTTATGCAGTTATTTAAAAATTCTTCAGTTTCATGAAATATTTATTATAATTAAATAGAAATGGCGCAATTTATAGACAAATTTTCATTTGTGCACACCGCGAACCTTTAAATAAATAGAAGTTCAGTCTATTTAGATGCAGGAATAAAAGTCAGTGAATATGGCATCATCACTGACACAGCTATAACAATTAACAATGTATATTATATTCATGGAACAAATTTATCTGGTTTCTGAATGACGACATTTTCTCCATCGACAAAATTTCGCTTTAGATATTACATGTTTTTCTTTTTTTTATTTACATAATGCTTACATAATACTTACATAATGATATTACTCAGTAAATATTCCGTGTATTGTATGGCGATTAGTGAATAATTATGTGCGATCATTTTATTAGGATTAAATTTTACGAAAACCATCATTTTTTTTTCCTTTGAAATGCGATTACACATTCACCGATGAGATCAAGCTCCTGATTGGTGGAATGTAATAAAGCAAAATAAATTTTTATTATAGTGAGAAAAGCTTAACCTGTTGCCACTGTTTTGGATAAAGTCGTGAAAAAGCTTTTAAAATTAAAAATATAATATAAAAATCGAAATAAATTAAAAATTAGCCAGAATAGGCACATCTACAGATAAACAGCTTTCATTAAAAAAAATAATTATCAATATCGGGCCAGTAGAAAGCTCAGGGCTGATGACTAAAAAATCAGCCAGGTCTTTTAAATATATAGATACTTAAAAAAACAGTCTGCAGTCTCTTTCGAATGAATTAAAAAACTAACATTAAGAAGGTCCGGAGTTCAAAATACTATTTTTTTTTAAATAGAGATTATGTTGTGATTTTTTTTTCGAAATATCTTTTAACATAATAAGGATATTAAATGTAAAAAAAAAATCTCAAAATTATTAAATATTTTTTTAAATTATAATTTTAAAATTTTAAACATATTTAATTTTTGATTTAACTCTGGAAGTACTTACTCAATTTAAAAAATGTTCACAATTTTGTGTACAGAAAATGCATCACTTTAAATTGTCTTCAGGATTTCTTAAAAAATTCATTATGAATTTTATAAAAAAATAAGTAAAAAAAAAAAATAAAGATTTTTTTATGAGCGTTTTTTGCATTAATTCGCATATTTTCACAATTATCACTCAAAATTAAAAATCCTGAAGACAATATGTTGGAAATATGGCATAAAATCTCTGTTGAAAATTTCATGCATATATCTTGTAAGGAACTTTAGATACATTCTTTTAAAATCGACAAATAGTGAAAAAATCCATTTTGAGATAAATGAAATTGAAGTTTTCGTCAGGAAGCAACTCATGCATCGCTTCTCAAGACAAAAGGTGTTACATATCTGGATCTAGTGAAGATAAAAACATGCGGTTTGTGGTATTTAACGGTAAAAATTCAGTATTTATTTTTAAGCTAATAATAGAAAAAAATGAATTTTCTTCAGAATTTTTAGTTTCGGAACCCTTAAAGCTACATAATCCCTTATATATTTGACCGAATGATTTACCGTTACATATTCTAGTGTAAAATTTCCAGAAAATCCAAAGATGATGCCAACTTTAGGTATTACTTTGGTTGGAGCTTGATTGATTGGTTGAATGGAGTTATTTTGCGAAAAGTTCCTGGGGAGCTGAAAGGAACATGCTGCACCAAAACAAAGTCAAAATGAGAATTATAAACGTAAGAAATTTTTTGCCAGAATTTTCACAAAGTTATATTTGCCTTATTATTAAACAAAAAAAATTATATCTTCTCCTAAATACTCTGATGTGTACGAACCCTGTATAGTAGCACAATAGACATTACGGGTTTCACTATATGCGCTGGTTGATTATGTTGATTACGTCATAGCTGAATTATTTTGTAGAAAAAAGGAGTGAATCTGGGTGTTTATGTGTCTTACGTGTTTTGATTGTTGAATGAGTAGATTACAGTAAGAAACCCAGACAGACGGGGTTCTGGCCTCGACAACATTATGAGCTTGAGGATAAGAAATCTTTTGGGTTATTTTAATAGAAAACAATTTTTCCCCTCGGATCCAGTTTGGAAAATAATGGGGGTATGCTGAATTAATTCTATATGTATAATTACATTATTTAAAAGAATTACTTAATCTTTTTGAAAGCTAATATCAGGAAATTAAAGGCCTATCCTTTCAGAGGATGAAACATGAGGGATTTTTGTATTTAGGAAGTACTTTTCTTTTCTAATCATGTATATTGCTGAGAGTCTTTTAATGATGTTACACTAGAAATTGTAATCATTATAATAAGTTAATCTATAAAATCATTTTAAATTGGAGAAGCTTTTCAATCAGGCTTCCCAACGTCGGACTTAACTTCCATAAAATCGGAGTTATTTTCAAACAAGTTAAATATGTTTAGACCCAGATTTTTTTCATTTTTTTAAAGAAATTATATCAAGTATGTTCTGCGTAAAAACCTGAAATTAAATAGCTGATGATAGACCGGAAGGTGGCATTACCGACAATCATCTCATCGAGTTTACGGATGAAAATCTAGGATTATTTAAATCTCGATTCGTATATTAAAACGCAATTGGAAAACGCATAAAAACCTGGTTTTAGCGGTTCACTAATGGGTTCATCATTACGTTTTCCTGTTCCCAATCCACCACATTTTCATAATTTGGGGTGCAATTTCCTGCACATGAGTCAAAACGGGTTTTTACGTGTTTTCCACCAAGATGGTCCTTGGTAGACCGATTGCGTTGTAATATGCAAATCGATTTTTAAGTGATCTTAGATTTCCCCCTATGAAATCGATCAGGTGATTCATGGCTGCCAACTTCTATGCCTATTTAAAGATAAATAAACATATTAGAAACAGAAATTTTAGCATATAATTAACCATATGTATTGAGAGATATACCACATTGAATATATTTGGCATACATTTTACTAGATAAAGATTGTGGTTCCAAAGCTGTTTATGTTATTTAATCAGGCGTAGTAGTTGGCAGCTCTGGATGATTGTCTGTGCTGTCTCCTCCCGGTCTATGACAGATCTAAATTATTTCCCTGTTAGAAGTTTGTTTAACCTTGATTACATTAATTAAAATTTTACGGAAGTTAAGTGGAAGTATGCTTTCAATACATATCTTCTCTGGTTCTAATAATAAAACACTGGAATTGATTATTTCCAGCTGAGCGAAAAATTGCCCAAGCCGGGGATCGAACCCGGATACTTGGCTTACAAGGCCAATGCTTTACCTTTCAAGCTATCTGGGCGATAGCCGGCTGGGATTTTTCGCTCAGATGGAAATAATCAATCTGAGCGAAAGCAGAGCGAGGTTATCTGAGCGAAAAATCCCAGCCGGCTATCGCCCAGATAGCTTGACAGGTAAAGCATTGTCCTTGTAAGCCAAGTATCCGGGTTCGATCCCCGGCTTGGGCAATTTTTCGCTCAGCTGGAAATAATCAATTCGTATGATAACTTTACCAATCAGTTTGATTGTGTTAAAAATAATAGAATAAAACACTGGGTATTTGCAGTTGTCCTTACATGTTTAAAAAAATAGAAAAGTAGTTTTCCTCATCTTTATCACTCTTCCTATAAATTTCAAATATTGTCTAGTATGTGTATTAGTACAGGTGTCAATTTTCCAAATGTATGAAAAAAGTCCGGGCCAGGATTCGAACCCGGGATGTAGTGTCTGAAACCGCCAATGCTCTTCATCCCGAACGAATACTGGAGGACTAATTCATCCAAACAACCTCAACGATCCCACATTCTGGTCTGATACTCTAGATCAGGTCAACAGACTAAATCGAAGGTTAATATATGGAACTACAGAAAATGCTGCATACGAATAACATTAGATTATAACACGATTAATCGTGTTATAAATTAATCTAATATATGTATTAAGTCTACCAGAAAGCTCTGCCTTGTAATGTTGTTTCACGACTACTTTTTCTAAAATTCAGATTTCTTCATTGGCACCCGTTTTTGAAATGGTAAAATTCCCATTGTTTTCACCTTAATAGGAAACGTAAAAGCTATCGGAATTTCAACGTTTCAAAAAAGTGGTGCCAATAAAGAAATATCAATTTTTAAAAAGTAGTCGTGAAACAACATTATAAGGCAGAACGTTCAGGTTGACCTAAGGGGCCGTCCATAAATGATGTCACGGTTGAAGTGCGGGAGCGAAGTACATGAAATTGTGACAGTTTGTGACAAGGGGTGGAAGGGTTTAAGAAGAAATGAGACATCACACATTTTGGTTAAAAGAAAAGCATTAAAATTCAGTAGATTAAATTATGAAGTATGAAGTTTTTTAAAATAAAAGTATTTTTCGTTCATAAAGATAAGATTTAAAGCCAAATACGATAAATTCTATTTCAAATTCCAAAATACTATTGTTTTCAATTGTTCTTTCACATTAATAATTTATTACTATTCTATATTATTATTATTTGTAAACCATTTTTTTAATACAAAATACGAATCATTTTTATTGTTCTGGTCACAAACGTCATTAAACACATAGTTAAAGTTTAAAATTAAAATATGACATGTGATCTAAAATGTGGTACGTTGTCTCTGAACTGCAAGTATATGCTTGCGTAATGTAGCGTGATATGTGACAAAAGGAAGGGATGGGAGTCAAAAATGTAAAAAAAACTCGTGACATCATTTATGGATGGCTTTAATACGTCTAGGAAAATTATTCATTGAAATTTCAATCGTTCTTCTTATCAGGAAAAAGAAATTGAAAGAGTGAGAAGAAACAGTTACAATTTTGACGATTGGTATTTATTATATCACGACAAAATTTTTCACTTCTTGTAAACAACTATCTAGAACTAAACCGGTAGCAAACGTATCGATTTTAAAGCAGAATGAGAAATTGCATTACTTTGCGAAGTCAGTTCGCACCACTTCCATTATACTTATCTAAGATGTAAAGTACACATTAATTCAAGTTGCATCATTAATCTCCTTTGGTTCTATGCAAACGTTATCTCTCTCTAAACCAATCAATAGAAACTACTCGTAATTTAAGCATAAAAACGTTTCGCACAAATGTTTTTTGTAAGTAAGCAACAACAGCATAGACTTGCAAAATCGAGCTTTTTATTTAATATAATTATTAATATTATTATTCATCTAATTCTATTATTTTTCGATACGCTGAATTTAAAAATATTTTTTTCTATTTATTTGTATATGTAATTGTTATTCTAATTATATATAATTGTTATTTCAACTAGATATATTTAAAGTTCTAATTACCTATGCCTGCATTTATTTTTATTCCAATTAGTATTGAGTATTAGATGTTTTACTCAATCGATTCCTCTATGGAGTTATGAATTTAAAGAAAGGTGAACATTGCGTATTGTCTATCAGTTTTGAGTGAAGTAACTGAGGAAGTTGTCAAAAGATGGCAGCTGATTTTTTTTATACTGGATCAACAACTTCTGATTACCCCATCGACAAACTTCCACCAATGCATTCGAATAGAAGATTTTACCTAAATTTAGAGGCTGTATTCATGAAATATTTCTCTCAGTTATTGTATCAATTTGTAATTTTTTTTTTTTTTTTTACTGGCAAGAGTTTGCCAAGGTACTGTGATCTTTTGCTAACATTAACGGGTGCGCTTGTAAGTGCAATACATTAATTAATTAAAGTTACGCTCCCATTAGTGATGGGCGATTTCGATTTTTTAAATCGATTTAATCGATATTATGGTCAACTCGATTTAATCGATATTATGGTCAACTCGATTTAATCGATACTATAAAATTTTTAATCGATTTCTCAGAAGATATTATTTTTATTTTGCTTCAAAAGTTGAAGATAAAGCAGTCGGATGTGCCAGTCTCAAAAAAGTCTTCTATCTCATACATGGTAAAACTTCTAAATGCACTAACACATTGTCAATGTCAAATTTAAATTATTTATGCCCATCATGAAGATTTAAAAAGTGTAGGTTAAAGTATGAACATTTTAAAAGAAAATAAAAGCATTGCGTTTTCCAAACAAATCGCTGAATTTCGGTCCACCCCCTCTTAGATGTCTGTAACCGAAATATATGCAATTCAAAGAGCATCACAGCGACACCTGTTGTGCAGTATAAACTCAAGCCTAATAAGAATCTATTTATGTGAAAGTTTAACCGAATATGAAATTTGATTAAATTCCATGCATAATTTCTAAGATATAGTTATACTAATATCGTGAAAAATGCAGTATAGCAGAGCAGTATTGTATAACTTACACAAAAACCTAATCAGGAACAACGTATGATAATATCTAAGAGAATATTAAGTTTGATGAAATTCCGTTCAGGAGCTCTTTAGATATGATCAATAAAATCTTGCAAATCCTGAAAAAGCGGTTGAATTCAGGGGTTAGCCCGAAAAGGAACATCTCCGCCCCGGAACTTTGAAATGTCTCACGAAAATATTGAAGCTTCATGTACAAAAGTCCCCCCCCCCCTTCTCTGAAGTATAGAATGCCCCTTCAAGGAGACATAAAAATCCCTCCCAGTGAAAAATATCTGAATTCAACACTGCTGATAAAAGTAGCATAGCAACGCCTCCAGCATAGTTATTTACACTGAAACCTAATAAGCACCAAACTTATGAATATGAAGCTTGATGAAATTTTCTGAATTAGTTTCTGAGATGCAATTATCGCAAAAATCAGGAAAAATGCAGCGTCACCTGCCATTAGATTTAAATCAAAACTTAGATCACCAACAATTTACATTAATATCAAACCGAATCTGAAGTTTGGCAAAAATACATGCATTAGTTCTTGAGGTATCTATCTTGCAGTAATCATGAAAAATACAACATAACAGCGCCACCTATAGAGCGATTTTTACCATAAGTAATCAGCACCAATTTATATGAAAGTCTAGCTGAATCTAATGTTTCAAGAGGTTCCAGGCATTAGTTCTTGAGATAGAGCGCCCACAAAATTTTGTAAGAGACAAACAAATAGACAGACTGAAAGACAGACAATTTATAAAAGCAGTAAAATGCGTTATATTTAACAACATATTCGAATTTTGTAAGCATTAGGTTATTATTATTTTTAAAATAACATCATACAAAGAAAAAAAAAGCAAAGTTTTTTTTTTTTTTTTTTTTTTTTTTTTTAAGAAAATAAGCAACATATAATGTCTAGAATTATATATGGGTGTGTAAACATGTTTAATAACCTACATAACCCTCTCCCCCCCCCCGTTTTGACATAAGTTAATGGGAATTGTCTTTTTTCTGTAATTATCTTCTTCTTTATAGTTTTTCAAAATAATAATAATATATATATAATAAAAAAAGGAAGTCTATCAAAATGCAGAAGATTCTCTCCTTTCCTCGCCCCCCCCTTTCACCCACGGAGGGCATCTTCTGCCCTTTGTACCTATATCTCTCGTGTTGATAATCGGCTCTCATAAAATAAACCAAACCTTTTCTCGTCTACCCTATTTAAATCCTCTATCTTCACAGTTTCCTTTTCCCCGCCGAAAATCTTGCCAGTCCTTTGAGTCAAAAACAGACGCAAAATCACTGACCAATCACATTACAAGGTGATAAAGCCTAGATGAAAAATCGCAAGACTATCTTGAATGCAAGTAGTAGATCGATCTTTTGTAGTAGATCGAATCAGTACAGAACCTTGTGTAGTAGATCGATGTCGATGTCAATGTCAGAATCGATTTTATTTTGATTTCGATTTACTAAAATTGAAATCGCATTTTGAAATAGATTTTTAGATACAAGTAGTGTTGTTACTTTTTTGATATGCTTGAAATCGATCTACGTTTCAGGTTGAATCGATCTTTCCCTTTCTATTGTTTTAATGGTAGCAGTAAAAATTTCAAACTCAAATATTAGGCGAACCGTTGATTTTAGAGGGGTAAGACTTAAGTATGTCAAGATATTCTAAGGTATGGTCAATCGAATAGTGATGACCATTATACCCTAGCAGCACAAAGGGGGTGGGGGGCAGGGGGGGGCAGGTATGGGTGGGTCATGTGACATATCGTTGCAAAGGTCTTGGCCTGGGCTATCCATATCTGCATATCGCTTCATAATATAGTTCAATTTTCAGACTCCGGGGGGCATTTTTAAGCTTTTTGGGGTTTTTTTCCCTTCCCCCAGTTTGTAGTGTATCATTTTATAGATCTTGACTTGTAGACCTCAAATATCTTGAATTGATTGGTAGAACTGATGTAAAATTTCGTAAAAGAAAGGATTACCATTTTTTTTTAAACCAGATATTTCTAAAAGTAAAAATTTCAAACTCAAATATTAGGCGAACCGTTGATTTTAGAGGGGTAAAACTTACGGATGTCAAGATATTCTAAGCTTGGTCAATCGAATAGTGATGACCATTATACCCTAGCAGCACATAGGGGGTGGGGGGCAGGGGGGCAATATTCAATACAGGTATGGGTGGGTCATGTGACATATCGTTGCAAAGGTCTTGGTCTGGGCTATCCATATCTGAATATCTCTTTATAATATAGTTCAATTTTCAGACTCCAGTGGTGCATTTTTTAAGCCTTTTTTTACTTTTTCCCTTACCTCAATTTGTAGTGTATCATTTTAAAGGTCTTGACTTGTAGACTTCAAATATCTTGAATTGATTGGTAGAATTGATGTAAAATTTCGTATAAGAAAGGATTAAGGTTTTCTTTTCAAACCAGATTTTCCTAAAAGTAAAAATTTCAAACTCAAATATTAGGCGTACTATTGAAGACTTACGGATGTCAAGATATTCTAAGGTATGGCAATCTTATAATGTTGACCATTATACCTTAGTAACACATAGGGGTGAAGGACGGGGAGGGAGAAAATTCAATACAGGCATGGGTTTACGGATTTTCTTCAAATTTTGGGTATATTTTCATTCTAATAAGGTGCTTTTCTGATTTGTTCTGGGTATTCATCGGTTATGTAAAAGGATTTGGGGGCTACTCTTCTTAACCGTTTAAACGCCAATGTGCAATGCAAAACATATGTTTTCCAATATAATTACGATGTTCTTATTTTTCCTATAAAATATAAGGTTGATTTTAACTTTTGAAAAAAAAAATATGTTTAAGCATTTATCACAGGTATAAAGAGTAAGCAAATTCCTTAATTTACATAAAAATATAATTTTTGTTTTTATCGTTTCTCTATATTACTCACATTTGACCACTAGGAATCTAAATGTTTTTGGAATTCGAGAAAATACTCAAGAAGAACATTTTTAAATTTGTATGCATAAATCAAAACATTTGAAGTTGTAATATGAAAAAAAAAATTATTATTACATTGCGATATTAATTCGGTTTGTAAACAGTTAATTTCGGTAAATGGGTTTTTTTGTGCAGAATTAACCGATTTGTTGCCGATGATAGGTTATGCGCTGCCCGACCATTAAAGGTACAGTTATCCATTAATCCGAACTTAGGTCGCTTCCAACTTCTTCGGATAATCGACGCTCCGCTGTATTTTTATTTCTTTGTTAACCAGAGAAAAGTATGTTGTTTCACTGTTAATTATTCTTATGAAAACAACATTTTTTTTCTGTTAACTGCTGAAAATTTGGTAAACGTTAAAAAAGAATAATATTTTATAAGCTGTAAATGAGATGAGGCGATACATATTTTAAAAGAGAAAAAAAGTTTAGTCACATACTTTTTTTAAGCAGAATTTCTGCTTTTAAATTGGTGGATAATTAATAATTAGCATGTGCTGATTGTGCAATTAAATCATCAAAGCAATTTTGAAAGAAAATTTGCAATATTTGCGTTTCCCACACCCTTATAGAAGGTCTTAAAAAGACTGAAAAAAAATTTCTTCTGAATAAATTTAGAGCTTTCAAAAATTTATTCATATGCGAATTTTTAAGAAAAATGACGTTTAAAGGAAGTAAGGCTCCATTTGTTTGGTTGAAGGAGTATGTAGAAAATACATGTGTTTCGGATTAAAAAATATATATATATATATATTCAAATCATTTCTCCCTTTTATTTTTTTATCTAACCGAGATCTTTCTCAAAAAAATAAAGTTAAATATAATATAAATTATTATTAAAATTGTATCTAAAAATAATAAATGATAAATCCTTATTATTCGACTCTAAAAGCTGTAATAGCTTACTTCTGTGCCTCCCTAAATGGGAGTGAGGAGTATGAGGTGTTACGGCTCTGCTGATTAGCCAAGTTTTAGAATTACTAATTTTGAGCTCATCTGTGTAAAATCTAAAAATATCGAAATATCGATTTTAGTATCGATTCTAGAATTTAGAAATCGATTCTTATTATAATCGATGTCACTTTATACGATGTCGATTTTAATCGATTCTCAAAATTCCCAGAATCGCCCATCACTAGCTCCCATATATGTATGCAATATATTTAAAATAATAAATGTATTTTCAAAATTTACTTAAAACTGCTAGTCAATCAATTACAGAATTTCCGTCATAATGTTAGACATGTTATGCATGTTATATTTAAAATATGTTCTGGGTAAATTAACTTTTTAAACTTCTTCTTTTTTAACTATTTGGAAAAAATAGTTGTTGTTCTCGGTAGAGAAGTGGGAAATTTAAAGCATATCTGAATCTTTTTATTGATTGAATTCCGCAATAAAGTTGGTTTATTTTATTCCTTTCCTGATTAGTTCAAGTTTAATGTCCAAAAATGGAATACTTCTGTTGCCACGATGACAAAAAGTATAATTTAAACTTTAAAAGAATAATAATTTAACAACAAATTGTGATAGAAATTTGTAACAAATTTCATTAAAAAGTTCATTTTTTCTCTACAAAACGGTGTGAAAACTTAAAATGTGCAATGTTAAGAAGTTAAAAAATTTGCAGTTCCAAAAATTGTAAAGCTGAAATTTCATTTAAAATTTGTTTGTGATGGGTCTAGGAATTAATGTTGAATCCATGTCGTACATAATATGAGGCGTTCAGAAGTCATTCTGATTAACTCCATCAAATAAAAATTCACAGTTAAAGTTGTCTATCTTATAGCTACTGTTTTTTTTGTTTTTTTTTAATCATTGGTGTAGGAATGTTAATGTTTAAATCACGGCTTACGTAATATATGATTTGTTATAATCATCCTAAAAATGATGTTTATTATTATTACTAATTTAAATATTGAATTTATTTATAAGTCTTAACATTTGAGTTTAAAAAAATTCATTTTCCAAATAATCGTTGTAATTTGTTAAATTACTTTTTTTTTTGTGTGTGTACTAAAGAATATCCGTGTTTTTGCTTTCTTCTATTTTTACAAAAAGAAACATGTACTTTTCTTTAAGCTTGTATCTTTTTTAATTTCTGAAATTTGTTTCAAGGATAACGTATAGGTTCGTGATAAACTTCCGATTTTCGACAGATTTATACTTTTTAGAAGGTCCCAAAAAGTTTTGGAATTGGCACATCCGACTAGTTCTTACTTGTCAAAATATTTCTAAAATGCACTTTTAATTTTATGAGGAAAATTAATATATTATTCACAATTCTTCAATTTTAAGGTATAAAATATTACGTTAAACATTCGTTTTAGAAATATCTTAAGAACTAAGATAAAATAAATATTTTTTAAGAAGCATACGCAGAAAAAAAATTAAAAATATTAATTTCCCGTGAAGATATGTTAAATTTCTATACCCATAGATTTAACATTAGCTAAGGGAATTTCAATGGTGATTGACTAGCAGCCTTAATGAATTCTTTCCTGGTAGAAATTTTAAAATGGGAGCCGATGCGATATAATAGTAGTGGATTGTGCCTTTGGCACGGGACTATCAACTAATCAAAGGGGATTAAGTGCAACTTGTTACAGAAGATCATGGGAGGTTCGACGAATATGGTCCAATCTTCCTTAATCGAGTTGCAATTTTTCTTTTAAAATAAGAGTGGTTTGATACATACGATCGTATCCACCGCTGTGGCGACAGCTCAAGGCTGTTTTTGTGAATGCTTAAGTAAGGTTAATTACATATTTAGGCACATCCCACACTGTGACGACAGGAAAACAAGAAGCGCGACATAAAGCGAAAAAACTGGTCGAAACAAAGAAGAAAGTTGTTTGAAACCTGTTTTGAACCAATTTTCCCCCCAAATTCAAGCGACATAGTGTGTGACTTGCCTTAGAAGTCCACTTGTATAAAATCGTTAAGTAAGAGATATCTCTGATTTACAGAATAATAAAGATTTTACCAGCTTTCCTAAAATGAGCATCTATACTGCTGATTCCAATTGAATCTTTTTTATTTTATTTCAAAATTCAGAGATGTATCTTTTAAGTTAGTTTTCGTGCAAAAATGCTGTTTTATTGTCTTTTTGTACAAACGAATGTGTAAACATTTTCTGACTAATTATCCATTTTTTTCTTTTTAACCCTTTACAACATAATTTAAAAGTGTTTATGAATTGGGTTTTTCTGTCCATCTATTTGCATGTCCGTCTGTTTGTCCGTGTTTTAACTCCTATAAATATTCTTGGATTTCTGTCATGAAGCCGATCGAATATTTCTATTAATAGATATCGAGTTGCGTGCGTATGATCATGCTTGCAAACGTATAAATTCCTATATTAACACAATCAAATGATTGGTAAAGTTATTATACGAATTAAATATTTCCAGCTAAGCAAAAAATTGCCAAGTTATAAATAGAAATTAAATCTTTAGCTAACAGAGCCAATGCATTACCGTTTAAGCTAACTGGGCCGAGAACCAGTCAGTATTTCTTACTCAAATAACCTTTTTTGTCATAACATCTGGTTGGTCATTTAGACAGCTCAACAGAATAAACCGCAGGTAAAGGTAAGAGTAATAGTAATAGATATAGATAATGTAAAGATAAAGTAATAGATACATAGATAAACCGTTATATTAACACAATCAAATTAATTGCTTAAAATATCATACGAATTAAATGTTTCAAACTGAACGAAAAATTGCTCAGTTTGGGAATCGATTAAATTCCCAGCCTGGTCCAGTTAGCTTACAGTGGGTCTTACTGTAGGCCCAGTTAGCTAAAACGGTCTGGGTTCTATTTCCAGCAATTACTCGTACAGATGGAAATATTTAATTCGTGTGAATTATACATTTTGTTTTGAAATTCTTACTCCTCTTTTTGAATAAGAAAATTAAAAAGAAACTCGTTTTCTATAATTTTTGTGACGCACTGTAGAATGATACGATATTAAATGCGAAGAATGTACGCAAAGTATACTTAATTCTATTGGAAATTTTAATATGAAAAGAAACTTAATGGAAGTTATAAGATTAAATATGTCCTACTACAGACTTTCCATTGAATATGAATAGGAGTAAAAGATGAACCATGCATAGCATAAATATTAATAGTTTAAAGTTTCTTATTGAAAGTTCTAATGCTCAAAAGTATTGTAATCGAAATTTTTTTTTCGACATTCGGCTTTCGACGGATTTACACGTTTTAGGGGTCAGTCATTCCAAAAAACATGTTTTTAGAAAATGTCTGTCTGCCTGTGTGCGTGTGTCTTTGTCTCCGTATCTCGCCATTCTATCATCGAATAGAGTATGAAGATATGCATAAAGTTGAACCAAAGTTTTTGTGTATATTTTTGGCTGTCCCAAGCAAGACTTCCATCAATTTTGTAATATTCCGCAGGAAGGGGCTCTGCAATAGCGGATTTTATGCCATTTTCAAAATTGTACCACCAAAAATCGTAATGAAGTTATGCAAAAACTTGAACCATGTCTTTTGTGTAAGTGTTTGGCTATGGTCAGCAAGTCCTCCCTGAATTTAAAAGAAAATCCACCGGAAGGGGGGGGGGGGCAATCATTCTGTTGTCCATCGGCTCGTGCATAGACGGAAACTCATGTCTTGCTAATCCGGCTTTTTGTAAACTGCTGATGATAACAATATAAGGGAAAATTATTGAATTTATTAAATATCATGATCCACATTAATCTTTTCTTACTCTGATTAATTGACTGAAGCATCAATTTAAGATGAAAACCTAATTGGTATAATAATGAATTAATAATATTAAAGTATTAATATTATTAATTGTATGTCTAATTTTTGAAAGATTAAAATGTACGCAAGAGATTATTTGAATAAGTTTTGAGATTAGCACATCCAAATAGTTGTAGAATAGAATTTTCTTTCAGCTCCTTGAAGATCTGAATTCTTTTCAATAACAATCTCGAGGATTCTTTTATGGAAATTAAAGGAAAGAATTCTACCAATAATCCATTAACCAAACTTTTCATCGCCTGAAATGAATTTAATTGAATTCTTATCAATCTCTTTTCTTATTTTCTTCAGTCTGAAATCTTATAACGGATAAAAATCTTATATTAATTCACACTCTATCGATTATTTAAAACTAACATGATTATTAGTATTCATATGATGCAGGGATGAAAACTGTCTTTCAAAATGGCTATGCTCTTTCCTATCAGTAGTTTTCAGTATTTTTTAGTATTTTTTTTAAGTTTATATTGTTTTTAACACTTTCCAACCAAGTTGAAAAGTGTTTATGGTATCGGTTTGTCTGTCCTCGATCTAACTTCCATAAATATACTCGGATTGCCATTAAATTTTTGGACGTTGTTGATGTTTACCCTAGCACGAACCCTATTTCAAATGATGTTTTCATCATGATTAGTTTACTTACAGGGACAGTCTAAAGTTTATTGTTACATTACGGTCTATGTGAAAAATGGCTTCAAATGAATTTTAAAGTTGTTACACGCAGCCAAATATATTAAATTTTATATGCATTTACGAAGTGCACTAAAATTTGCATTCTATATAGTATGCGGTGAAAAAATAGCTATTATTCATTTACAGGTCCACACAAAAGAATTCCATAACATAATGGTAAAGGGGGGTTGATTCTGTGCGATATATTTTAATGACATTAAACTATTTTATGAATAATAACATTGATATGCGTCTGTGAGACTTAATATAAGTTATACGATATAGTCATACATATTACGAAGTATATAGCATTTATAGGGACACACAAAAGATTTCGAATAGTACATTTTTTTTAATTACTTTAATGTATCCGATAATAGCTAGTGGATGAAAGAAATTCCTTTTAATTATGATATGCACTTTTTAGTCTCACTAAATCAATGCATATTATGTGGTGTGTATAAATGGTATAGTTGATATACAGGGCTACAGAAAAGGGCTCTCAAACGTTACTGAATATAAGAGTAAATTACATAAGGTGGTTTTTAAATAAGATATGCATTTTACGCTGAACTACATTCACTTTATTAAGGAATGTTTGTAGAAGATAGATAAAATGATATGAAGGGCCACATAAAGAATTAGATACGTGGACGCCTATGAATGATAATTTCTGAGAACGTGATTTCAGTAGTTTTAAGAGTGTTTTAGTTTAAAATAAATTTTAGTTAAATACTGACGTATAATAAACATCCTAGGGAAACTACAGAGATGAGCAAAAGTATTGAAGTATGTTTTCATCTGTTCGTATAAACTGCTGAAGGAAAAATTTCAACTTGCAAAGCATTTTCTTGCTAAACCAAATTTCCCCATTATATCTTATGTACATCAACCGACAGTTCACAGTGCTGTTCAAAAATATTTGAATACAGACAATTAATTACTTTCTTAAATAACGAAGTTTTTTGTGATATATTTTAGGAAATGTTGGAAAGTGCTTCATAATCTTTCTTAACGCATGATTTTACTTACTTTTTTTTACTATTAAAAAAGCGATGAAAAATTTCAGGAAAAATTTGTGAGAAAAAACACAGCCAAGATTATGTAACAGGATTTGTCACAGATAAGATATCGTGATTTATATTTAAAATGATATTAAAAATTCATAAGATACAGAAGAAGTTTCTAAGAAACTTCTGTCGCTCTTATTGTACTATAATTAAACCTTTAAAATCATCCTAACTTAAATAGTTTTTTGTAACATAAAAATCATTAAAAACTTTTCTTTTTCTGGTATGCAAGAAAAAATGTTTCATAGTGTTTCAAGTGTTGATTTTTTTTCTATTTGTAACAGAAATATTTTTAGTGTCCCGGTAAGCGAACTAGAAATATTACACTGCTCATTTTCAGTAACAGTCATGCCGTATTAAACTTCGATTACATTTCACTCCTTGTATATTTAGCTTTGTAGGTTCAGCACGGAGAGAAAGACACACAAACAGATTTTTTGAACTTTTTTCAATCATGTAAGAAAGTTTAAAAATGGCGTAAGCAATTAATGATCAATCAATTTGCAAACATTTTACAAGCTAATCCAAAATTTCCAGTCGCAAAACTTTCTCCTATCTCATCCTTCATCCACGTTAATATTTCAAAATTCGTTATCACAATGCCGAAATTAAATGGCAATCCATGTCTACCACGGGTATTCTAACGATATGAAATTCAGTGCATTAGTTCTTCAGATATGGTTATCGCTAAAATAATAATAAAAAAAACATGTAAAATGCAGCACAGAAGCGTCACATGTTCATTGATTTACACTGAAATCTAATTTGCAACAACGTAAGTCAACGCCTAAATGAGTCGGAAGTTTGATACGAAAATCCATGCATTAGTTCTTGAGATAGGGCTACGGCCGGAATTATGAAAAATATAGCACAGCAGTGCGATCTGTTGTGTAATTTGCACCAAAATTTGAATAATACCAAGTCATATTAATAAATAACTGAATCTGAAGTTGTATGAATATCCGTGCATTATTTATAGAAATAAAGTTATTGCGGAAATCTAAAAAAAAAGCACCATAGCAGCTCCACCTCTTGAACCGATTTACACTAAAAGGTAGAAAACCTCAATTCATGTCAATGACTAACGGAACCTGAAATTTGATAAAAATATGTGCATTAGTTCTCGAGACTGAGCTATCACAGAAATCGTGAAAAATGCTGCATAGCAGCACCATCTATTGAGCGGTTTGTACCAGAATATAAAAAACTTCCACTCATGTCAGGACTAATTGAATCTGAAATTTGATGAAAATCCGTGCATAGCTCTTGAGATAAAGCTATTGGGGGAAATCGCAAATAATTCTGCATAGAAGCGCCACATGTCGAGTGATTTACACCAAAATGTAGAAATGTGAATTCATTTTACGGACTAGCTGAATCTGAAGTTTTATCAAAATCCGTGCATTAGTTTTTGAGATAGAGCTACTGCGAAAATCGTGATAAATACTGCATAGCAGTGTCACCTACTGACCACCAATTTATATCAGGGACTAACTGAATATAAATTTTTAATAAATTCCGAGCATTAGTTCTTGAGATAGAGATCCCATAACCTTTATGTCACACAGAGACAGATAGACAAACTCACAGACAAACATCTTATAAAAACATGTTTTTTTTTAAATCTCTGACCCCTAAAACGTGTTAATCCGGAAAATTTAAAACGAAAACCGGAATTCGAACATTTTCACGAATAATAAGCATTTTTTTTGTAAAGATAGAAGATAGTAAAAAAAAAATTCACGAATCCAATACTTCTTTCTTGTAAAGATAGAAGAAAGTAAAAAAAGTTGCTATTTACATAATTAAAGATTAAGTATGTAACAAAATTTATCACCGTTACGTTATTTTTTTTCTGTAACATTTCATTCCTCTGGAATCTTTGAAATTTCATTAAATATTCATTATGATCCTAATTCGGCTTAATGCCTTTCTTTAATGATACTTTCGCCTCAGCTATTACTCTCATATTCATGTGTTTTATTAAATCGCTTAACTTATTCAATTTGTTGAAACATGCTAACATTTTACTTTACGAAATTTCATTAGATATTTATTATGATTATCTTTCCGCCTTTTAATTATACTTTCAACAAAAATATTTCGATATTAAGTTTTCTTATTTGTTTCTTAAATCGCTTGGATAATTTATATCATTTGCATAAACAGGTACTTCATTGAAATCACCGAATTTGAAATAATTTCATATGTATTTTCAAGGTATATTGTTTAATCTTCAAGAACAAGGTTGTACATTGATCCCCCCTTTCTCCCAAGATAAGATAATTCCAATATAGTGGAGAACACAATATGTAGATAGATAGATAAATAAATTTTCTCACTGATGGTAGTTTTGGGATCTATAGAATCATGATCGGTGCAGATCTGCAAAAGTAAATAAAAAATAAATAAGAAATCGAAACATACGGGAGAGCGCAATAAGTAGATAACTAGATACATAGTTTTTTTACTGGTGGTAGTTTCACTGTAAAAAAAAAAAAAATCCGTTAAATTTAAGACAAAAACTACAGGCAGCAATGTTGCCAGCAGTCTTTGTCGTAAAAATTGCAGTAAAACTAGATGTAAAAAAATTACATCTAATTTTGCTGCAATAGTTATTGCAAAAACTGCTGGCAATCTCGCTGCCAGCAGTTTTTTCCATAAGTTTAACTTTTTTTTTTTTTTTTTTTTTTTTAATGCAGATCTGGAAAAGTTTTCAAAAGTTCCAACATAGACGCGAACGCAATATGTAATATTTGGTACGAAATCAACCGAAAAAATATTCCAATATTTTCTGATAGAAAATTCAACTTATTTAATCGGTAGGTTAACGAAAGCAAATGCTTCTATAAGGAAAATACTGATACCCCTTTTCTTTCTTTTTTCCTGCATTTTCACCACCTTATTATACCACTTCTATTAATTAATTATTTATTAATTCTCTTAATATTCTTATTATTATACCACTTCTATTAATTTTTATGTACTCTAAATTGTATACAAAAGTTCAATTAGAAAACGGAATCAAAAATTTCCATCAGTAAGCAAATTGTACTTGAATTCTTTTCTGCAAACCAAATTATTTTCTCTACCCCTGTAAATGAATTATGAAGCAATTTACACCATAGTATACATTAACGTCTTGTAGTGCAACTTAGTGTTCAATTTTAATTTGTTTGAAACAGAAAAATATCCTTAAACTACACCGCAAATATTTTTTCCATATGTAAAAAGAAAACTTTTGAGTGTCCCTATAAGAGAACTCTACATGATAAACACTTCATTTTTTGTAACACTTATGCTGTGTTAAATTTTAATTATATTCTAATCCTTGTATACTTATTAATAAGGTAAGTGCGCTGGCAGACAGATACACAAACCGATTTCATAAACAATTTTCAACTATGTTGGAAAGTGCTACAAATAATGAAAGTAACTAATGATGATAAATAATTTGCATACTTTTTATAACCATATTTTTACATTACATTTACAAAAAAAAAAAAAAAAAAAAAAAAAAAACTACAATTTACACAATTAAAGATTATGTACATAACAAAATTTATCACCGTTACGTTGGTTTTATCTGTAAAATTTTTTTCTTCTGGAATCTGGAAAATTTCATTAAATACTTATTATGCTCATAACTCGGCTTAATGTCTTTATGTAATGATACTTTCGCGGCAACTATTGTTCTCATGTTCATGTGTTTTATTAAATCGCTTAACTTATTCATTTTCTTTCAACATGCTATTATTTTACTTTACGAAATTTCATTAGATATTTATTATGATTATCTTTCCGTCTTATAATTGTACTTTCAACAAAAATATTTCGATATTATGTTTTCTAATTTGTTTATGAAATCGCTTAAGAAATTTACATAATTTGCATAAACTGGTTCTTCATTGAAATCACCGAATTTCAAATAATTTCAAATGTGTCTTCGAGATGTGTCGCTTAATCTTCAAGGAAAAAGGATGTACATTAATCCCCCCCCCCCTTTCCTATCATGGTAGGATAAAAAATATTTTTTTTTCTGTTAGTAAGATATTTTGATATTTTTAATATAATTCTTACTGCCCTTTAGATTACCTTTTATTAGAAGAATATCAAAATGTGTTATGCACAATGTTCTCGCTATTGCGCTAAATTGAGTAAAAGAAAAACCAGACTTACCAAACTGAGATTGCTCACTTTCTGCTCTTTTTTTTGTATGGTTACAGTAGAGATTCTAATCCACGTTACTGTACAATTGATGTCGCTTTTCATCTTCAATCGCACCGGGCCATTTATATTATTATTTACAGAGATACTGATTCAACACAATTTCCGTTTAACAACAGCCAAAGACACCGAAAGGATTATATGATAAGTATTTCTGTGTTGTCCGTTTATCACTGTCTATGAACCGGTAAAATTACAACCCAAAATTACAGACATCAATCACCAAATCGAGAAAAGTTTTGCTAAATGCGGCGTTGAATTTGCCGTTTACCGTACTGCAAAGTATCATTGGCCAATCATCATTTTTTTCTGATATAATAGTTAAAATCTCATTGCAATTTATCGCAAATGGAATGTTTGAAACATTTAGACATTTAGGAGAGTTTAGTATGTACTTATTTTTAATAGTTTTTGTAGTGTATAATAGAATTTTATTTTAAAAAAATAACATTTTTTAATTTTTTTTATTGAACACATGCAACTAACTTGTGCGCTTGACATCAAAGTCCACTTAAAAGTCATCGACAATATACAAGGATGATATAGCGGAAGGAAGTTTATAACACCAGAGAATTACATCTGAGAACTCCAAAAAAGACTGTACAATGGAGCAGTGGGAGTTGAATCCGCAACCAATGTACGCTCTCAAGCTATTAGCGACGTAGTGCCTTAAGAAGACTTATGAGGTGGAAAGATAAAAAGAAGAAATCCCATATTATCCTTAAAATACTTATTCTTCTTGTTCTTTCAAATATGGAAATTTCAATAAACAACTTTTTTCAGCATGTAGATAGGTAGGTTTTTTATGCAGGTATAATATAATAGATAGGTAGGTCACTTTGGGGGCTGCGTATAAATCCGACAAATTATGGAATTTCAATGTCGCATAACTCGGTGAAATTTGGTTGAATAAATATGATTTTTAAGCTATTGCATAGCTTTTATCGCGGGCTTTGAGCGCGGCGACCGAATGTAGAAATTCCGTAACGAGAAAAATGTAGAAATTCCGTAACGAAAAAAAAAACCTAACACTCGGCTAACGTCATTTCAGTTCGGCAGACTTCGGCATGGTATCCTTCGTAGACTTCGGCAGATATTGATGCGGTATTTTTCAGATATTTAAAGGATATCAAGTCTCAAACTTATATTTCTTATTTCAATTACTATAAATCTATAGTTTCAATAATAAAAATTCCTGATAGAATGTGTATAGAAAAGAATCGTCTTAAGGTAAAACAAGGTAGGACAATGTAGCTTTTGGTGATTGGAAACCCGCCCAATGGTGAGGATCGAAGAATTTAAAATGCTTATAACTCGCGATCTAATTTTCGTAGCGCGGCCAAATTTTGTTTGGTAATTTATCATGAGACAGTGTTAATTTTTGGTGACAGAAGACCCCCACGGTGAGGGTCGAAAAAGTTAAAATGCTTGTAACTCGCGGTCTAATTTTCGTAGCGCGGCCAAATTTTGTTTGGTAATTTATTATGAGACAGTGTTAACTTTTGGTGCCAGGAGACCCCCCCCCCCTCACGGTAAGGGTCGAAAAATTTTAAATGCTTATAAATCGCGATCTAATTTTCGTAGCGCGGCCAAATTTTGTTTGGTAATTTATTATGAGACAGTGTTACTTTTGGTGACAGGAGATCCCCCATGGTGATGGCCGAAAAATTTAAAATGCTTATAACTCGCGATCTAATTTTCGTAGTGCGGCCAAATTTTGTTTGGTAATTTATTATGCGACAGTGTTACTTTTGGTAACAGGAGACCCCCCCCCCTCCACGGTGAGGGTCGAAAAATTTAAAATGCTTATAACTCACGATCTAATTTTCGTAGCGCAGCCAAATTTTGTTTGGTAATTTATTATAAGACAGTATTAATTTTTGGTGACAGGAGACCCCCCCCCCCATGGTGAGGGTCGAAAAAGTTAAAATGCTTGTAACTCGCGATCTAATTTTCGTATCGCGGCCAAATTTTGTTTGGTAATTTATTATGAGAGAGTGTTAATTTTTGGTGACAGGAGACCCCCCCCCCCCATGGTGAGGGTCGAAAAATTTAAAATTTGTATAACTCGTGATCAATTTTCGAAGCGCGGCCAAATTTTGTTTGGTAATTTATTATGAGACAGTGTTAATTTTTGGTGACAAGAGATCCCTCATGGTGACGATCGAAAAAGTTAAAATGCTTGTAACTCTCGATCTAATTTTCGTAGCTCGGCCAAATTTTGTTTGGTAATTTATTATGAGAGAGTGTTAATTTTTGGTGACAGGAGCCCCCCCCCCCCCCCAACGGTGAGGGTCGAAAAATTTTAAGTGCTTATAACTCGCGATTTACTTTTCGTATCGCGGCCAAATTTTGTTTGATAATTTATTACGAGACAGTGCTAATTTTTGGTGGCAGGAGATCCCCCATGGGGAGGGTCGAAAAAATTAAGATGCTTATAACTCGCGATCTTATTTCGTAGTGCGGCCAAATTTTGTTTGGTAATTTATTATGAGACAGTGTTACTTTTGGTGACAGGAGACCCCCCCCCCCCCACGTTGAGGGTCGAAAAATTTAAAATGCTTATAACTCGCCATCTAATTTTGGTAGCGCGGCCAAATTTTTTTGGTAATTTATTATGAGACAGTGTTAATTTTTGGTGACAGGAGACCCCCCTTCATGATGAAGGTCGAAAAAGTTAAAATGTTTATAACTCGCAATCTAATTTTCGTATCGCGGCCAAATTTTGTTTGGTAATTTATTATGAGAGTGTTAATTTTTGGTGACAGGCAATCCCCCTTGGTGAGGGTCGAAAAATTTAAAATGTTTATAACTCGCGATCTAATTTTCGTAGTGCGGCCAAATTTTATTTGGTAATTTATTATGAGAGAGTGTTAATTTTTGGTGACAGGAGATCCTCCATGGTGACGGTCGAAAAATTTAAAGTGCTTATAACTCGCGATCTAATTTTCGTAGCGCGGCCGAATTTTGTTTGGTGATTTATTATGAAAGAGTGTTAATTTTTGGTGACAGGAGCCCCCCCCCCCCCAACGGTGAGGGTCAATAAAGTTAAAATGCTTATAACTCGCGGTCTAATTTTCGTAGCGCGGCCAAATTTTGTTTGATGATTTATTATGAGACAGTGTTACTTTTTGGTGACAGGAGACCCCCCCCCACGGTGAGGGTCGAAAAATTTTAAATGCTTATAACTCACGATTTACTTTTCGTATCGCGGCCAAATTTTGTTTGGTGATTTATTATGAAAGAGTGTTAATTTTTGGTGACAGGAGCCCCCCCCCCCCAACGGTGAGGGTCAAAAAAGTTAAAATGCTTATAACTCGCGGTCTAATTTTCGTAGCGCGGCCAAATTTTGTTTGATGATTTATTATGAGACAGTGTTAATTTTTGGTGACATTAGATCCCCCATGGTGACGGTCGAAAAATTTAAAGTGCTTATAACTCGCGATCTAATTTTCGTAGCGCGGCCGAATTTTGTTTGGTGATTTATTATGAAAGAGTGTTAATTTTTGGTGACAGGAGCCCCCCCCCCAACGGTGAGGGTCAAAAAAGTTAAAATGCTTATAACTCGCGGTCTAATTTTCGTAGCGCGGCCAAATTTTGTTTGATGATTTATTATGAGACAGTGTTAATTTTTGGTGACATTAGATCCCCCATGGTGACGGTCGAAAAATTTAAAGTGCTTATAACTCGCGATCTAATTTTCGTAGCGCGGCCGAATTTTGTTTGGTGATTTATTATGAAAGAGTGTTAATTTTTGGTGACAGGAGCCCCCCCCCCCCCAACGGTGAGGGTCAAAAAAGTTAAAATGCTTATAACTCGCGGTCTAATTTTCGTAGCGCGGCCAAATTTTGTTTGGTAATTTATTATGAGACAGTGCTAATTTTTGGTGGCAGGAGATCCCCCATGGGAGGGTCGAAAAATTTAAGATGCTTATAACTCGCGATCTAATTTCGTAGTGCGGCCAAATTTTGTTTGGTAATTTATTATGAGACAGTGTTACTTTTGGTGACAGGAGACCCCCCACGAAAAGGATCGATAAATTTTAAATGCTTATAACTCGCGATCTAATTTTCGTAGCGCGGCCAAATTCTGTTTGGTAATTTATTATGAGACAGTGTTACTTTTGGTGACAGGAGACTCCCACCCCCCCACGTTGAGGGTCGAAAAATTTAAAATGCTTATAACTCGCGATCTAATTTTCGTAGCGCGGCCAAATTTTTTTTGGTAATTTATTATGAGACAGTGTTAATTTTTGGTGACAGGAGACCCCCCTTCATGATGAAGGTCGAAAAAGTTAAAATGCTTATAACTCGCGATCTAATTTTCGTAGCGCGGCCAAATTTTGTTTGGTAATTTATTATGAGACAATTTTAATTTTTGGTGACAGGAGACCCCCCCCCCCCACGGTGAGGGTTGAAAAATTTAAAATGCTTATAACTTGCAATCTAATTTTCGTATCGCGGCCAAATTTTGTTTGGTAATTTATTATGAGAGTGTTAATTTTTGGTGACAGGCAATCCCCCTTGGTGAGGGTCGAAAAATTTAAAATGTTTATAACTCGCGATCTAATTTTCGTAGTGCGGCCAAATTTTGTTTGGTAATTTATTATGAGACAGTGTTAATTTTTGGTGACGGGAGACCCTCCACGGTGAGGTTCGGAAAATTTAAAATGCTTATAACTCGCGATCTAATTTTCGTAGCGCGGCCAAATTTTGTTTGGTAATTTTTTAAGGCATTGCATAGCTTTTATCGCGTGCTTTGAGCGCGGCGAAAGAATCTAGAAATTCCGTAACGAGAAAAAAAACTAACACTCCGGCTAACGTCGCTTCAGTTTGGCAGACTTCGGCACGGTATCCTTCGGTAGACTTCGGCAGACATTGACGCGGTATTTTTCAGATATTTTGAGAATATCAAGTCTCAAACTTATGTTTTTTATTTCAGCTACCATAAACGTATAGTTTCAATGATAAAAATTCGTGATTAACCTACATGCATTGTAAGATAATAAAAATATTTTAAACGATATTAACTTCTCATTTATTCAATAAAAGAAAAAAAAATTGTTATCGGTCATCACGCTCAAAAAGTGTATCTTGAATTAATATCAAAGACAAAAAAAACCGCATAAATAAAAGATAAATAAATAATTATAGTTGCATAAGTTGATAAAAAATGCTATTCAATAGCTTTACCGCGGCAGTCCCCGAGTGCCACACGCATTTTTTTTTTAATTTCATTTTAAATGCAACATCATCATTTCTGTTTCATTAAATGTAATTTATGGGATAGTATAAAAATTTACTTTACGTAACTTTTTCCAAAGTCCTTTTATTGACTCAAATAGTGTTTAGAATAATTGTAGTTCATTTGAAAGATCTTTGTAGTTATAACTATATATATATAAAACTAAAGATTCAGAAATCATCTATCTAACAACGGCTAGAAGGAACACACGGCATATTTAATTGTATTTTACGTGTGCTTGAAATAAAATTATCAGGTGACTGTGAAATTTTCGCTTATGGAAAAAGAAAAAATACCTTTAACTTTTCCTGTAATTTAAAGCCGAGTTTGCACCACACATTTTTGTGGACCCTTTCTTGACCTAATCTGACATTCGATATTTTTTGAATAGTCTTTAGTGAAATATATAATCTTATTAATTGAAATTAAAAACGAAGTGGTTTAATTTGTACCAAAACTCTTCACGTTTTAAAGGGTTAAATGATCTAGCTATGGTGTGGATCTTTGTTTTATACGCTATCATTAGTTATTTTAATATTTTTGCTGTTGTCATACAAATAATTATTTTCACAGTACTCAGTCTAAAATATAATAAGACATAAACATGACAGAATAAAAAAATTAAAAATTAAGTCACAATTAATCGTTCGATGTTTTTTTATTAATGTTCTGTTGGTTTAGTTTATTTTATGACGGCCGACTATCTACACGAGAGATATAGGCCCTAATGGGGGTGGGATGCCCACCGTGGGGGGTCTTTCTAAGAAAACCTAATCCATATTCCCGCAAGGAAATCCAAAGTTCGAAGAAAGAAACGAAAATCTCCAAACGGTTAGGCCGATGGCCGCGATTGGGTTCGAACCCCAGCACCAGCCGTCTACCAGTTGAAAGGTCAGAACCTCTCGGCCACTGGTGGGGCTATTAACATTCGATAAATTTGATCTCCTCCTTCAAATAAAATGTTTTAGCTATGCCACTGATAGCACTTAAATTATTATTCATTATATTTAATTGTGCATATTTCTGAAAGGTGTAATTAGTTGTTTGTTCTTTTAAAATGTACGGTAGTTTGCTAAGTATTTTTCTCCATTCTTATTCTGTATTTATATAACGAAATCAACACCGGAAAGCCTCTTATCTAAATATGCCTTAAACCGTTTAACTAACTTTTAATATTTTGCTATGGAGATATTTCACAATAAAAATTGTTAATTCTACAGTTAATTACATTTCACTTAAACACGCAATGTGAACATTTAGTTAATCGTCGCAGGCAAAATTAAATTTTAGTTAGTCATGTGGAGAATAAATAATTTTTCTGTCAAAGTTTTTGTTAAAATACTTTTTCTTAGTTAATCGAGTTCATTTCCCGTACATTTAGATAAATTTTCTGTACACTATAAAAAAACAGCAAATTTTACAGAAAAAAATTGTGATTTTTACGTAAAGAATTTTTTTTTAACTTTTTTCAGTGCATATTTCCGGGTACAATATGTATTAAAAATGTTATAGAAAGAAAATTTTAAATGACTTTATAAATAAAACGTATTATAAATAAAGAAAATTTAATTTTTGTTTCTAGGTAATAATAACCAAGAATAAATACGACCTTTTTTAATAAATAGGTTTTTTTTTTTTTTTTTTTTGAAGTGTCAGCATTTATAGAAAATTTAACATAGTTTTTTTTAGAGAGAGAGTTTTTTTAACATCTTCATATATTTTCAACATACCCCCCCCCTTTTTTTTTCTTTTTTTAATTGTTGTATATTACTCAAATCTGGACATGTTAATAATCCAATGTAAATAAAATCTTGATTTAGCTGAAAATCTTTCTCTTCTAACATTTCTTTAAAGTGATCCTAAACAAAATATTAGTCCGATGATGTTAAATTTTAAAAAGAATTCTAAATGTATTGGCTTTTACCCAACCGAACCCGTAAATTTTGCTTTAAGTCAACCCGAAAACGAACCCGAACTGCACATTCGTCAACCGCAAGCCCAAAATGTACCCGAAACCAATTGGAAAATATTCAAATCCGAATCCTGGGTGAATGAAAATTAACTCTAATTTTATTACAGTTATAAAAAATTAATCCACAGATACATGTTTAATATAAATTTTAGCTTTTTGTATAAAAATAAACATAGATATATATGAAGCAATAAATACTCAAGTACATAGCTTTTCATATTAAAGAAAATATTTAGGATTTTCTTTTGAAAAATTGGGTCAACCCGAAAGAAACAAAATTCAAACAAATCCGCAAAGAAAGAAAAGATAGCAACAACACAACTCTAATGGTACCCGTGGTCACGCTACGTCAAGGTAAGAAGGATTTACCTGACTTAATGCAGGACTTTGGTTCAAAATATATTATGGGGATTGACTGGTTTTCAAAGAAGTTCAAATTCTTATAACTGCAAACATTCTGGTTAACAGGTATGCTCACATAATACCAGAAATGTTATAAAATAAAATAAATTATTAGTAATAACATAGCAACAGAAACATTTTATTATGTATTTTTCTTTCTAATTTTATATTTACTTGTCTTGAAAAATAACTAAAAACATGGCAGCTGAATAATTTTGTTTTGTAATGCTGGCTGTGTTAGATGTCTTAAATAGAGCTACTGCAAACCGCTCATATTCGTTACTAAGAAACAGGTATTTTCTAAAATACGAAGTACTGAATTGTTACTTAGAAATGCGACTCGTTAGTCGTTACCAGGGGCGCGCGAAGAGAAAACTGCTCCCGAGGCAGAGTTTGAATTTGGCACTCCCCCCTCCCCCAACTTGACGCTAAACCTCCCAAAATGACGTTGGTTGTATAAATTTAGCGCCCTCTAAATTTCTGCTCCCGGGGCGATAGCCCCTTTCGATCATCCCTTTCGCACTGCGCTGGTCGTTGTCGTTACTATGTCAGTACGCAACCACACAAAGCGAAATTAACTTCCAATATTGCTTACGACATCCTCCTTTTCGCACGGCGCTGGTCCAATACACAACCAAACAAAGTGAAACTAACTTTAAATTCTGCTAACGTTCGTTAGAATTTGTAGTTGTATGAGTGCGGACAGACTCTCGAATGCAGTAAAGATGCGAAATTATGTTCAGACTGTGACATTATGCGCCGGTTTTCAGTTATATCCGTATCCGGTGTATGCGTATCATTCTGTTTGTATCAGTTGTTTTAAAATCTCAAATGATTTGGCTTTCGGACGAGCTTGTTGATATATTTATTTATTTTATTGTGAAAAAAAAGAAATAAAAGTAGATATACTTTTCTGAAGCATCAAATGATAAAGCAAAAGAGATTCATTTTTATGGCAAGTGACGTATTCAGTTAAAAGGAGTTCAACAACAAATTGGGGAAAAAAACATTTATTGGTAAAGCATCTCAGAGCTTGCATATTAAGCAAAAAGTATTTATCAGTGGTGTATATATAAATACCATCTGAAAAATTCTTTTCAAAATCAGGTTATTTATTATCTGAAAGACTCCTGCCCTTTACAGGGCCGAAACAAAGGAGTGGGGACAGGGCGGGAGCATGAGCCCCGGGCACAAGAACGGCAGGGTGCCAAATGGCCATTTTTTTGTTGATTTCTCTCACGTCTGTAATTAGCATGGTATAGTTAAAATCATCCGTACGGGGTATGCCAAAGCGTAAAAGAATCTAAGAATGATATAGCGTAAAGAAATCTATATAAAGTGGATTTTTTTCGATTCCGTATTCAATGTTTTAATGAATGAATATATGACAAACCAATTTACATAGTTCAGTATTATATATTTTATGATTACATATTTTAAATTTTAAAAATAAGTCGATGATTAGAAAATTAGTAAAATTCTCTCTGTAAATATACTTCACGGAGGTGAGGTCGGGGGGGGACGCCAAAATTCATGTTTGACTCGTGTCCAAAAAAGCTTTGTTTCGGCCCTGAGACCCCTTCATTAGAACCAAAAAGAATGGAAAAAAAATATTTTTTTTTAAACATAAGTCAAAGAATTCAGAAATATAAATATTTCTGCAGTTCAGGGCAGCATCGTGCGAAAGGGAGGGGGAGTGAAGGGAGCGCTCGGCCCGTAGGTGGAAATTTAGAGGGCACCAAATTTATTCTGCGAAAGTCTTTTTTGGCCTGTCAGAAGAAAAAATTGGTGGAGGGGGCACTAAATTGAAACTTTGGCCCGGGCGCAGTTTTCTCTTCGCACGTCCCTGGCTCAAGGGAAAGGGGACTCATGACCTTCGTCAACTTACCGTTGGATCCGCCATTGATCAAATGATACATTCCTCAAAACAATTAAAGGATATTGCAGTTTTAGGTGGATTTTGTATCTGGGAAACTTTTTAGCTGATTGACGCATGGTCGACAGACATAGTAGGTTATATGAGAAAAAATTACACATGTTTGGCAGAAAAAAATGAATTTTATTGCGCATTTGTGTACAAAAGGAAAAAAACACAATTTGTGCATATGAGAAAAAAAAGAATAAGAAAAGGTGTTTTCTTCAAAGAAAATCATTTTCAGTAGGGGGTATGGTTTCCACGGGCGGCCAGCAACGTTGAACACCTTTGAGGCATGGACTCAATGAGGCTATTAATGACGAGTTGGGGTATTCTGCCCCACTCTTCCAGAAGAGCTTTTTCCAGTTCTTGGAGAGTTTGTGGGGGTTGTTGGCAGCCAGAAACTCGTCTTCCTAGAGCTTCCCAAACGTGCTCGATTGGATTCATGTCTGGAGAACACGCTGGCCATTCCATTAGAACGATTCCTTCCTCGAAAAGGAAATCCTCCACCAGGTTTGCACGATGTGGCCTGCAGTTATCGTCCATTCAAATGAAGTTATCTACGATTACTACAATATGTCTGAGGATCTCATCCCTATATCGGCGATCAGTCAAAGCTCTATCCCGAATGATGTAGAGGTCAGTGCGCCCGTCAATGAAGATGCCACCATACACCAACACTCCTCCACCGCCAAATCTGACACTTTCGTGCACGAACGCAGGATTATTCCTACTGCCACGGTCCCTCCAGATGAAAATACGCCTATTATCCGGATGCACAGAAATACGGGACTCATCAGAAAACAGAATATTGCTCCATTCATTTCTCCTCCAGTTAACATGCTCGGTTGCCCATTCCCTGCGGTCGCGACGATACCTTGATGTTAATCTAACACATACCACCGGTCGGCAAGCATACAGACCTACAGCATGGAGCCGGTTTCGGACAGTCTTAGTTGAAATCGTGATGCCAGTAGCCGAGCGAAGGTGTTGTTGGAGAAGAGTAGCGTTCATGTTTCGGTGTCTCCGAGCTGTTAACGCTAAATACCGATCTTCATTGGGCGTTGTTGCCCGTCTACGTCCTTGCCCTGGTCTTCGGCCTGCGCATTCACTCTCCAAAAAACGGTTCCAGATCCTGGAAATGACACTTTGTGACACTCCAATGGCTTGCGCTACTTCGGCCCCCTTCTAACCTACCAACAATTCTCCAAGCTTCTGAATCTGTCAAATGACTTCGCTGAGACATCGTACTCATCGAAACAAAGCAATCACTGAATGCCGATCATCCTTGTCTCCATTCTCTGTTATCCAGTTGAAAGTCAAATTTCATTCGCTGCCTCTGAAGCGGCGTTTCTGATGTCGAACTCAAAATTTGCATACTCCACAGTTTGAAAACCAGAAAAATTTACATTTGTGATTCTCTTCTTCTATTTCCGGCAAAAAAAAATTCGTTTATATCTTTATTTTATATAAAACTTCAAATATCCTTTAATTGTTTTGATCAGTGTAGTTTCCCAGAGCTCGCAGAATTAGCGAAATGTATCTATCAGTGAAGTCTCCATAAGTATCATTTGAAAGAACTTTTTGAAAATCAGGTTTCATAATATTTGAATCGCCCACTTCATTAAAACTAAAAAGAATGAAAAAAATAATATTTTTAAACATAAAGCAAAGAATTCTGAAATAATAATGGGAGTGATGTATACTGTTGTTTTTAAGATGTTAAATTCTAAAACGAAACACATTTCTTTTAAATGTTTTGAAATTTTTAGAGCAATTTGTTTGCATTTTTTAAATAAAACTTAAAATCTTCATTAAATGTAAGTTAAATGTAAGTTTTACCTACAGATGGCAGCACATAACAGACGCGAATTCTTCTAAAGACGTTTCTGTACGGTATACAGGGTGAGTCATAAATATCGAAACAATAGGCTATCTCCTTAAATATTGCTCCTAGACCCATAGTTCCAATTGCAAAGTTTCACCAAAAAAGGTAATTTTTTTTATAAGATAAGTTGCAACTCCATGGGGGGTCTATTTTAAAAAATACGAAAATTAAATTTTTATACGGCCCCCAGAGGATAAAACTTCCAATTAAAAAAATTTTCCTCATCCATTCCTGAATTGAACAAAAAAAATTCCATCTTGATATCTCCAAAACTCAGAGAGTTCTGACAATTTTAATAAATCGTCAGGTTTCAAGGAATCAGACACAAATTGAAAAGCGTGTAATTGAAGAAACATTGTCGCTGTATGTTTTCCAGGAAACATTTATTTTATTTATTTATTTATAGAGTTTGAATTTTGAATGTTTTGTGATGGTTAACCACATAATTTGTAAGCACTATCACATCATAAGCTTTCTTAATAATTTTTTTTTAAAAAATTTAGAGTAAATTAAAATTGTCATAACTCAAAATATTATTTGTCGGGTTGAATTTTTTTCTTTTGATTACATGAAAATGTTTAATTTTCACTTTTGATTCAGCATTTTAAATAATATTTTTTTAAATAAAAGTATTTAAAATAGCAATTTAAAAAAAGATGCAATTTTTTGTAAACAAATCATATTTTTAAAAGTAAATTTTCTGAGGTAAAAACATCTTTCGGCGGCTTTTTTTTTTTTTTTTTTTTTTTTTTTTTTAAAAATGTTAAAAAACTATTGAATTGTTACCGTAACCAACGGTTACTGACTTATGTAAGTTTAAAAATGAGAAATACTGAAATAAAAACATCTGATGAAGAAAAGTGCATTTAGTTTTAAACAAAGATTGGCTCCTAACGTTCAAATGCTTTTTAAAAGTGTCTAGGTGATTAACTCCGTCTTGTGTAGTTTCGATTTCAGATTTTGTTTAAGTTTTGCCATTTTCGCCTTCTTTTATTACTTTTTAAATGAGTCAGCTTATTTAAACCTAATTTTTTTTATGACGCCGATTTCAATTTTTTTCATTGTTTTATCCCTGTCAACTTCATACTTTTCTTGTTAAAATTGCCATTACACGATGCGTAAAAGATGCCTCTAATTACGGGCCTCCAAACTGGTAGACGGTTAGGTACTGGGTTCGAACCCAATCGCAACCATCGGCTTGACCGTTCGAAGTTTCCCGTGTTTTTTTTTCGAACCCTGGATTTCCTTGCGTAAATATGGGTTAGGTTCCCTTAAAAAGACCCTCACGGAGGGCACCCTTCCCCTCACGGCCTATATCCCTATTGTAGATAGTTGCCGGAATAATAATAATAATAATAATAATAATAAACAATCTCCAACGTGTTAACCGCTGTAAGCGAACTCAAAGGCCGCTGCGCTTTTTTTTTTTTTTCATTTTTTAGAGTTTAACATACAGTTTTCAGTTTAAATACAAATACATTTTAAATTTTGTTTAACTTGCGAATCAGTTATCTTTTTAAAACAAGAACAGGTGTTTAATGAATCTTCGGCATATTTCATTTAAAAGTTTTAAGTTGAAATTATTCAATTGAATTTCTTAAATGATGTTTGGTTCGAACGCATTAAACCTTGATCAATTAAATACACTTAGAATGAAATATTGGTGTGAGCTTAGCATAAAATAAATACGCAACAGAAACGTTTTACTCTTCGACTTTAACATTCGAATAAATATTTTTTTTTAATGCCGTTTGGAATAAATAAACTACTCGGATGTAGCAATCAAAGGACTCTAAAGATACGAAATTCCGTGGATTAATACAAGATATCACTGAAATCTTGTAAACTATACAAAATTCATTATGAAAGTGCCATCCGAAAGATGATTGATATAAAAACGTAAACAAAACCAATTCATGTCAAGAAGTAACTGCATCTGACTTTTTATGGAAATTCCTGCATTAGTTCTTAAAGTCGAGCTATTGCAGAAATCGTAACAAATTCAGTGTTGCAGCGCCACTCGTAGAGCCATATACAACAAAATATAAATAACATCAAATCATGTCAAGGAATAACTGAATCTGTGAAGTTTGATGATATTCCTTGCATTCCGGAGATACAGCGATCGCGGAAATCGCACAAAAGCCTTTACAGTAGGGTCACCTGTTAAGCGATTCACACCAAAAACTAATCAGCATCAATGTATATCAAGAACTAAGTAAATATAATTTTTTATTACATTTTGTGTATTAGTTCTTGAGATAGCGCGCTTACAAAATGTATATCATATACAGAGATACAGAAGCAGTGACTCACAGACAGACATTTTGTAAAAACATGTTTTTCGGTATCTCTGAGCCCTAAAACGTGCGAATCCGTCGAAAACCGGAATTCAAAATTTTCATGAATCCAATACTTTTCTCTTGTAAAGATATACAAAAAGTAAAAATGTGTTTAAAACCACATAAATTTTGAAGCTGAATAGTACAAACCAGATTTTTGAAAAAATTTCTAAGTAATTTAATAAAATATATTTCCATTAACATTAAAATATACAATAACATTAAAATATATTCCATATGATCCAGTTAATAGAAGTGTCATTAGCGCTATTACTATTTTTACTAAACTTATTGCCTGCGGCAATAACTTTTAAAGACACGGTTAATGAGAGTTTAATTAATATCACTTAATTTAATAACACTTTTAATAAGTGTTTAATAAGACGGTCCGGCCAATGGGTCGTGCCAATTACGAGCCTGGCGCCAAGCTCGAGATATTGCAGACATCTAGCATATTTCAAGGAAGTTTAAAGCAAAAATCTATACGCTTTTATTACTTACCCATCATACGTAGTATAGGGTAAGTCTTGCAATCGTTTTGAAAATCGAAAAAATTTTTTTGACGGATTTACACGTTTTAGATAGTGGAGATTCCGAAAAACATATTTTTAGAAAAAAAATTTTGCCGTCCGTCTGTCTGTCTGTCTGTCTGTCTGTCCGTCTGTCTGTCTGTCTGTCTGTCTGTCAGTCTGTCTGTCTGTAAACGCTATATCTCCCGAACAAATTGAGATAGAGACTTGAAATTTTGTATGTAGTTAGTATGTAAGAATGGGACGAACCCTATTTAATATCAGCAACCTCGATTATCCGGAACTATTTTTTTCGGACTCTCGAAAAATTCGTTCTGATGAAAGGTATATAAAAATTTTCGAATTTTTTGTTCTAAGGAATGGACGTAAAAGGCAATAAAATAACACACATTTTGCATATAGAACGAAGTCGATCGGATTGTTAGTTGCCGAGATATTTGTAATCTTGTTTTCCACATTCTTCGATTTTTCATGACCCTGTATTTCATTCAAATTTCAATTCAGAAGTATATTTTAATTGGAAATGAGACGCTTCATCCGACGCAGTTAATTGTTAGTTAATAGAATTATTATTTTTGGAGTTATAAGGATGTTTCTTTTACGCAGTTCGGTACTACTTGAGTAGTTTGGCGTTTTATATAATTTGTCGAAATTGGTACATCAGCAGTTCTTTAGTATAGCATTACTATGTATAATAACAATATTTAAATTTTGTTTATGCGTTGCAATGCATTGTATAAATAGTTTCACATGTTTTATTTTCATGTACATATCCATGATGGGTAAGTATTACGGTGGCTCCCAACGACTAGTTTTATATCTAAAAGTTAAAGTATTGTCGTGGGTCTACATTTAATAATGCGTAAATTAATGGTCGATCCCTAAATTGTATTTCAAATGAACTGATATCGCTGCACTCAGATGTATGCTAAAGTGGTGTAAGTCACGAATTTTGAAAAATTTTGGATTTTAATATCTTCCAGGGATTTGCAGATATCGAGATGAATTTTTTTTTTTTTTTGTTCGATTCAGAAAAGGATAAGGAAAATTTTTCTAATTGGAAGTTTTATTCTCTGGGGGTCGTATAAAAATTTAATTTTCGTATTTTTTAAAATAGACCCATCATGGAGTTGCAACTCATCTTATCAAAAAATTTACCTTTTTTGATGAAACTTTGCAATTGGAAGTATGGGTCTAGGGGCAATATTTAAGGAGATAGCCTATTGTTTCGATATTTATGACTCACCCTGTATACAGTTTTGTAGTAAGTACGATGATTGCTAATATAACTGATTTCTGATCAGTAATACCCTGTTCGCACTGAGAAAGTTAAGTCACTTAACTTGCAGTTTTTTGAAGCGGTCGTACCCGGAATCAAGATTCTTGCTTGAGCAAGTTTCTGAAACTTGCTCAAGTGAGCTTGCTCTCTTAACTATGAGTTGAGTGGAAATCTACCTTCTGAATATTTAATTATTATTTCTGAATTTTAGAATTTTTAATTCTGATTATTTAATTAATGAATTTGAGTCCTACAAATAATTATAAACTATTTCAAGTTGCTATTTGTTTACTCCAGTTGCTTAACACGTGTGTTTGTGGGGTGTTTTTGTAATTAAAGGCCGAAAATGGAAAATGTTGAACCTGTTATTTTCTCCCACAAAAGAAATTAATTTTTTAATTGAAATAAGGCAGAATAATTACTGTGTAAACAAAAAAGTTAAAAGTTGCAGTTACAAATTTCAAAACTTATGCGCATGCTCAGATGTCACTTTGGCCAAGTTAAGTCACTTACTTGTTTAGTAAATGCGAACAGGTGAAGCCTAATTCCGGATATCCCACTTCAAAAAATGTAAGTGACTTAAAGTTAAGTGACTCAACTATCCCAGTGCAAACAGGGTATAAGGAAAATAACAAGTACCAATAACTTTCTGACGGGTAGCGAGTCCGAAAAAACGATATCATGCGGGTATTCTTTTTGCTGTTATTTTTACAGCGCTAGTCCTGAAGACATTGGGACCAGGGTAGAATGTTTTTGGGGCCTATATGTTGGTTTTAAATCATTCCCAGAAATTCAAAGTATTACAAATTATATCATTAACAAAGTTAATCTATACGATATACCTAAAAAATATAACTATAAAAAAATTTTAATTATAAAATATTAAACTTTTGTCAGTTCTGTTTTTTTAAGTGTAATAGTGCAAAGTTCATTCATTATGTTTAAAAATTTGTGGCACTTGCATGCTTGAGAAGACAATGACATGTCATATCCAAATTTTACATGCAATTAATCTGTCATAAGGTGCGTTCGTAATTATGTAAATACGCAGCACTTATAGTTGTCGTTCAATTCTTCGGTCGGTCGGCTTCTAACAACACAAAAACTACTTTACAGAATCATTTGAAATTTGAAATATAAAATTATTACATAATCTTGTCGAGTCATTTCAAATTTTATGAAAATCGGATGAATAGTTCAATTACTGGGACAATCAAAAGTATTCCGGTACATAACGGTCAATGGGATAAAATAGTTTCAAGTGCATTTTAAGGATGTTAAACTCTTTGGAACATAATACAATTCATAGGCATCTATGAATATGTACTGAAATATATATTCGGTACAATCTGTAATGCAAACAATATTTTTTATTAATATAGAGGGCCACACAAAAGAATTCTACCACATTATGGTATAAGGGGAAACATTGTTCGGGATGCGTTTTACTCCTATTAAACTATTTTACATTTTCTCAATTTATTGTTACAAATAGTCTAAATTAAACTGCTATAATATATCATTGAAACTGAGATATTCTTTTATGGATACCCTATATTGTATTACATAAATTTGTAAACTTTGAACTGATGCATCTTGTATATTAAAAAGAAAAGAAACTAATACGTTTTTAAAAATATTGCAGGAAAAAACAATTCATCTCATTATAACGAAAGCATTGTTTAAATTATCTTTTTAATCTTCCGCTAATTTTAAGAAAAAGAAAAGTATTTTGGGAATATAACTTTATTTAAATGTAATAACTCTAATTTCAAACATCACATTTATTAATTTCAAAATCAATATTTTAATTGGTGGAAAGCACGTAAATGAAATGATTTATCTATAAAAGATAATTTTTAAAACAAAAAATTTAAAATTTAAAAAAACAAAAATATTTTCTTTAGTAATTTTTGCAAAAATTATTAGATCAGAATTTTTTTTTTTAATGTTAGACTACTAAACACGCTAATAACCACAGCTCATAATAAATGGTTTTATAAAAGAATTTTTTTCCCTTCAAATTCAAGCAATTACAAAAAGAAATGCTGAAATAAGTAAACCTGATTAAAATATTTTTAAATATCTGTTTTTTGATAGTTAGAGTGAGTATTATTGTAAATAGGTATTTTTTCTTTAATGTTAACAACGTCTTGTTTGTGATACTATCAAGGGAAATACTAAATTACTTAATTAAAAAAACGAAATTCTTCTTTTTTTATCAACGTTAGGATTTAGTTTAAATCATTCTATAGTTTAAAAAAAAAAAAAAAAAAAAAAAAAAAAAAAAAAAAAAAACTAGCCTTAAAAGGAATGACTCTTGGAATGATGCTGATGTGTAAGGTTTCCGGAACTAACGAATCCGAGAAAACTACTCCTTCCATGAGCCGAAGGAATCCGTCTATGCATCGCGAAGCGATTCCAACCGGGATTGCAAAGCAATACCGAACGGAATCGCGAAGCAATTACGCGGGGAGTTGGCGAGCGTAGCGAGCTGGCGGGCGGAGCCCCCCTACAGTTTAAAAAATATGTAACTACTCATTCCAATATGCATGTTTGGGGCGCCGTACCCCACTTTGCTTCCCCCCCGCCCAAAAAGGAACCTTTTTAAATTTTTATCCACAGCACTACTCGAGTTAAAGATATGTAAAGACCTTTACATATCTTTAGAAAGGTCTGAAACTAGCTTTTCCTATTATGGAATTCTTGTGTGTCCACCTCCGCTCTGCCTCCCAGGGGGGGGGGGACATTTTTAATTTCTTTACAACACCAGTCGTGTGACACATCATTTGAAAGGTATGCAACTGCTTATTCATATTATGGATGTCTTGTATGTCACCCCCACTCTGCCGCCCATGGGGGGCATATTTTAAATTTCTTTACAACACCAGTCGTGTGGCACATCATTTGAAAGATCTGCAACTGCTTATTCATATTATGGATGTCTTGTGCATCACCCCCCCCTCTGCCCCCAGGGGGGCGCATTTTTAATTTCTTTACAACACCAGTTGTGTGACACATCATTTGAAAGGTCTGCAACTGCTTATTCATATTATGGATGACTTGTGTGTCACCCTCATTCTGCCCCCCCAGGGGGGGGCATATTTTTAAATTTTTTCCAACACCAGTCGTATGACAGATCATTTGAAAGGTCTGCAAATGCTTATTCATATTATGGATGTCTTGTGTGTCATCCTCCACTCGGCCCCTCCAGGGGGATGCACATTTTTAATTTCTTTACAACACCAGTCGTGTGACACATCATTTGAAAGGTCTGCAACTGCTTATTCATATTATGGATGTCTTGTGTGTCATCCTCCACTCTGCCCCCCAGAGGTGGCACATTTTTAATTTCTTTACAACACCATTCGTGTGACACATCATTTGAAAGGTCTGCAATTGCTTATTCATCTTATGGACTTGTGTGTTATCTCCCAATCTCTCCCCCCCCCAGTGGGGCACATTTTTAATTTCTTTACAACACCAGTTGTGTGACACATCATTTGAAATGTCTGCAACTGCTTATTCATATTATGGATGTCTTGTGTGTCAACCCCCCACTCTGTCTCCCAGGGAGGCACATTTTTAATTTTTTTGCAGCACCAGTCGTGTGACACGTCATTTGAAAGGTCTGCAACCGCTTATTTATATTATGGATGTCTTGTGTATCATCCCCCACACTGCGGCCCCAGGGAAAGGCACATTTTTAATTTCTTTACAACACCAGTCGTGTGACACATTATTGGAAAGGTCTACAACTGCTTATTCATACTGGGGTATTGGCGAGCGCAGAAAGCAGGGGTAGCCTACAATTTGAATCGCGAAGCGATTACGCGGGGAGTTGGCGAGCGCAGCGAGCAGGGGGTACTATGCTGTACTTCGACCAATGACGAGAGGGATTGCTAAATTTGGTTTGCGTCATTTTTCACCGGCTGGATATTTTCGTAGACAACCTAATTAGTGTACGTGGAATAATTATTAAAAAAAAAAAAAAAAAAAAAAAAAAAAAAAAAAAAAAAAAACGCAGTAATAGTGAAGATTAATGAAACATTTTAAAAAGTACCGTAAAATGGGATGAATAGGAACGAAACTCCCCGGTCATACATATAAATTAATTAAAAACATATGTGATGATATTTTTATTTGCCAATTTTTTTATAAGAAGGTAATAACATTAAGAGTTGGGGAATTCAATTTTGACATGTTGCCACCACTACTGGGGTATATAAAAAACTGCAAGAGAATCCTCAAAAACCTCATTTTTACAAAGTCTTCAAAACTTCGTATGTAACTACAGTATTTTTTGTATTCTAAACCTAAGAGAGGGAATTTTTAATTAATGATAGACCTGTAAACGATATGCTGTATTAAATTCTACTTATTTCTAAACTACATAATGAAAAAAATGAAAAATAGCTTATAACATCAGCGGTTTGAGATTTACGGGGTGAATCGGAACACGTTTTTTCTCTTGGTTTATTTTTCTATACAGTAATATTTTCATGTAATAAATGAAAACATATGCATAAATATGTATTGTGACTATATTTTGTTTGTTCTAATTACTTCAAGAGTTTAAAGGTGCCAAGAAATTACTTGGTTAAACAAAAAAGCCAACGCCTAATCCAATAGACATGGATCATACAATAAAAGAATTTAAAAATAGAAAATTAGTTAGAAAAACTGCACAGAATGAAAAAAAGAAGAAAAAACTTTGACATCCACAACATTACACAAAAATCTCAAAATGAAAAACCAACTAAAAAAGAGAGGGATGCAAACTGCAATAAGGGCTGTGGGTGAGGACGTATTAGTAGATCGTATTAATACATGCAGCGATTGGGACTACTCAATAGATTCACTTACCCAATGACTACTAGTAAAGGATAACACAGTACAGGGCTGAATTTGTATTAAATTACACTTCTGCAATTCGAATATAATTTTTTTAAATAAATTTTAATTTTTCTTGATTTTAAAGTTGTTTTCTAATTTTTAAAAAGGCATATCTTTACTTGAATATAAAATAAAGGCTTGGTTTCACAGTAAATACGTGTTCCTATTCCTCCCTCATCATTATTACCAGTTTTTATTAATTCTACTAAAGTTTGAATTGGAATAAATAAAGATTATAACATTTGTTCCGATTCATCCCTATCTGCGGGGTGAATCGGAACACCATTAAAAAAATAAATAATATATATGTAAACAGTAAAAATGTTTCATTTTTACTTAAAAAGTAAAGAGCAAAACAAGACCGAAATTTCTAGTAGAAAATTAAAAAAATTAAAAAATCAGTTGTTGCTTTTTTTTAACGTTAAAGTTGAAAAGTGTTCCGTTTCACCCCATTTTACGATAATCAAGCAGCAAAATAAATTTGTTACTTTTTTTTTTTAAACTTTGATTTTGAGCTTTTGTGGTAATCTCTCAACACCATTTTTTAATCGCTAAAAGAATTTTTTATACTTCGCGTGTGAAAATTAGAAACAATTACGTGTTTTAATAAAATATTGCTTTTTATGACATCATTTTTTTATTTTTTTTTTTTATTGAATGCTTCGTTTTAACTTATATTTTTTGTGTGTGGACAGGGCCGGCGCCAGGGGTGAGGCAAGTGAGGCAGCCGCCTCAGGGCGCACCATGAAAGGGCGGCATTTTTCTCGCATATTTGTACAGGTAAAATTGACCAAAATATGAGTAAATATATCAATCGATGGTCATTGACGAAAATTTGAAAAAAGTTTTGTTTTGACAGTAAAAGTAAAGATATGATGACCCCCCCCCTCACCTCCCCGACGGAAAATTTGTTTTAGCATGTTTTAAGGAGAAGGGGGGCGGGCGTATTTTTACTCTGGTGGAGAATTCAATTTTTTTCTTTAGCTAAAGTGTAATATCGTTTACTATGTATTTTTTTTTCAAATTCGGAATTGAATGACACTTTCACAAGTCGATACGGTTACACATTACAAAGTAAGGGAGGTTTTATGAATACAAAGTCATGAATGGTTTTATCAATAAAAAACTATGAATACACGTACATTTTGACAGCTTTATTAACCTTGAAGAAATCTTAGGATCCTGATTTTTATTATTTCTGTTTTGAGAACTTTTAAAAAGCTTGATATTATTTGATAAGAGCAAGTTTTGAACGTAAAATAAATATGACAAAGCTGTGCTCAATAATAAAACATAACTTTCAACATTGTATATTTATAAAACTATAGCTTTTATAAAGAATGATTGTATGGATTTGCGAACTTTGATTTTGAGCTTTTGTGGTAATCTCTCAACAGCATTTTTTAATCGCTAAAAGAATTTTTTATATTTCGCGTGTGAAAATTAGAAACAATTATGTGTTTTAATAAAATATTGCTTTTTATGTAAAGGTAAAAATAAAAAAAATTAAAATGCTCACATTTAGAGTGACAACCAGGGCCGTAGCTAGAAGTGAATTCCAGGGGGGGGAAGGGCTCAAGAGAATGTAAAAGGGGGTGGCTCATAATTTTTTTTCTCTCTCTCTGACGCAGAAAGATAAATTAGTGCATATTCACATTGTAGGTACTATGTTTATTAAACTGTTCTAATAACTTCATTTTATGCTAAGAAAAGTACAGGATGATGAAAATTTTGAGTGCATAACTGGTGAAAAATTAAACATCATGTTAGCGTCATATGTGCAAATAGGATGAGGGAGTGTTGAAACACTTATTTTAGATACAATTTAGTAATTCTGCATAACAGTGAAAGGTTCTCAAATCTAAATTAGATTTTTGAATCGAATTTCATTTGAATTTTCGGAAGAGAAATTCATTGAGTGACGTTGGAAACTTTTCTAGGAGGGGCTCAAAATATTGTAGGGGGGGGGCTGAGCCGCCCATAGTTCCCCTTAGCTACGGCCCTGGTGACAACTCATTTTTTATCTTTACCTAGGGGCTAAACGAGTCCAGTACTCTACCTCGATTGTGGACTTGGAAAAGAGTACACTTCCTTTTTTTTTCCCCTTATGATGCTATTTTGGTAGATTTTCCAGGTTTTTATGGATATTTATTACTCGGTATTTTAATAAATGTACGTTTATGAGAGGAATTCCAAAATTGAGTGTATGGAAAATACGGTATCGCGAAGCGATTCCAACCGGGATTGCAAAGCAATACCGAACGGAATCGCGAAACAATTCCATGGGGTATTAGCGAGCGCAGCAAGCAGGGGTAGCCTACCACATTTTAATCGCGAAGCGATTACGCGGGGGGTTGGCGAGCATAGCGAGCAGGGGGACGGAGCCCTCCTAGTTAATAAAAAAAAAATGTGCTTTAGATAAAAGATATTAAAATAAATCAGTGCTCAATGGAAATTTAGCACACGTAAATAAATTTATAAACTTATTATTTTTTATTAAAAATCCCAAATTTTGAAGAATAATTTTTAAAAAAGATGTTGCAATGTTTACATTAAAATTTTGAAGTTCGTTAGGAGTAAAAATTTTATTTTCATAATAGTAAAAGTAGGTACTTGATTTTAATTTTCATACACACTCTAAACTTGATTAACTAAATAGATCAAGGCAAGATTTTTCACAAATTATTTTCAGGACACTAATTTATTTGCCACTTTATTTAAATATTTTTTTATTTATCATTTATTTTAGATTGATCGACATACTTCAATCTTTTTAAAAACCATAAACTAAATTAAGAAAAAAAATCTTTTTTTTTCTTTTTCTTTTTTTTTCTTTTTTTTTTTTTTTTTTTTTTTTTTAGGTTTTTGACAAAAAAATTAAAAACATATTTCGTTCACTTCTCAGTTCAGAATATATATATGTATTACACTAACGTATGGGGCACATAAATCACGGTTATTTGTTATTTGTTTAATGGCAACGTTAAAAATGAAACGCATCTAGGGTAGTAGTAAATTGGGTTTATTTATGATTTGTTTTTTCGCTGCAATTATGGTTCTTCAAAATATCATTTTTGTTTTGTTTTTTATTCTATTGGCTTAAATAATAAATAAATAATAAATAAAAATCATGAATTTTAAACGTTTCAGTTTCAAATTAAAGTTATGTTACTATAAATGAAATTAGTGAAAGGATTAATATTATTAAACATATCTTAAATGAAACACAAAAAAATGCAACGGGTACAATATTTGGCGATGAGCCAAATTAGCATAAAAGTACCTTGTGCTTGATTTATCGGCACAGATGTCATATACGCACCACATTAGTGCGATTTTTTTTCTCATACCAATTTGGCCGAAAACTTCGTTTTCATTACCACTTACATATCTGTTTTTTAACTCTTTTCTATTAATTAAAAAAGTAATTAATAATCAATAAAAAAAGTTTAATTAATAATTAAAGAACAAAACAATTTATGTCATTTTAAAAAGAAAATCAAAGTAAATAAATAGCTTATTAAAGAATAAATAACGATAGCCGAATTATCATGTGAGGTATATTTTTGCCTTTTTGTTGCAATTGTACTAATGTGGTGCATATATGACATCTGCGCCTAAATCTATAGCAGAATCTTCTAATTTGGAAAAAAAATTAAGCAATTAAAATAAATTATGAATACAAGCAATATGATTTAATTCATTTAAGGGAGAGTAAACTGATCGCCAAGGGCGGCTAGTTAAAAGAAAACTTATTGCAATACTGCAGTTACTCCAAATATTTATTTATTACCCTCTTCAGTTCCGAAGCTAAAATAATAATACAAATTCTTAAACATTATTTGTTTTTTTTTCTTTTCAAACAAAATGGCACTGTAAATGGCATATTTTCTGAAATTGATCCTTTAAGCGCTTATTAATTCAGGATAAAAAAATATGGATCTAAAAATACAAACCTCCTTAAAACATCAACTTAATAACCATTAGCAGGTCCTCCGTGGCCGAGTGGTTAAGACACTACGCTTCTAATCGTTTGCGAGCGTAGGCGGTTGTGGGTTCGAATCCTGCTGGCACCATTGCACACACTATTTGTGTGGAGGTCCCGGTTGTACATTGTACTTCTCTCGTGCTGTACTTCTCTCGTGCTGTAAAATTTCCTACTGTGTTCTGCTATCCCGCCCCTGTACATTGACGGTGACCTATAAGCAGGTTTTCATGTGGAACACACAAGTCAGATAAATGTTGTTCGATAAATAAATAAACCATTAACCTAAATTAGTGCAATCACAATTTTAAGAGCTTTAAACAAGTCATCTAAAAATCCTCAAAAAAAAATTATCACAAAACATTTGTTAAATATTTATGAAAATTTATCACTTTCATGATCACGCTGTCTTTTGGATATTTTTAAACGTTTTTCAAACTCAGATGGAAAAAAAAAATTATTTTATGACGGATTCAGTTAAGATGCAGGCAATTGTTCATTTGCTTTCAACGCAAAATATATTCTGCTATAAAAAAGTGGTGTAAAAATATAAATGAAATCAAACAATTTAGCTTTTATAAGTAACATAAGAGATCCCTGAATAGAGACCAAGAGAGCGAAGAGGTTATGATACAGAGGGTTGTTTGTTGCTTTTAGTAGTTGTACGACTGATGTGCGACTTAGTATTAATTCCGTTTACACTATGCAACAAAACATAATGAAGCCAATGTTTCAGAAAAAAAATGTATCTCTTTATAATCTCGTGGAATTAAAATGGGCAAGACCTAGAAGAATTGTTCCATTGGTTGCATTTTTATTCTCTTTTTTGCGTTTATATGTTATATACAGTTACTTAATAACTGTATTGCTCTGTGCATGGTGTATACTGCGTTGGTTGCATTAGGCTTCTTAAATAAATAAATTCAGTCAAAAATATAAATCATCTATATAATAAAAGATAAGCCATGTGACTGTCATCAACACTTCCGGGCTTACCCACTTCACTCTTTATATACTAAACAGCTATTTCGGTTCTTTTACGTTAGGTCCTTGGCGAAAAAAAAAAATTATCATCGTATTTTCCGGAAATTTATGTCTTATTTCATATACATAAGCAATATTTTCCATATGTATAAAATTTATTTTTATTTAAAGAGGTCATTAATCTATGTCTATGTAGAAACAAAAGCAGTTTAGATATAAAAAAATTTATATGCTGTATATCTTTATATGCCTACAAATACATATAAACAAAACAAAAACCAAAACAGGTTTGTTTTAATAGCTATTCACATATTTTGGAAATTATTTCATTTTTTGAAACCCGAATTGCTCAAATCTCTAAAAAAAATTTTAAGGCAACTGCAGTGGAATAAAACGTAAATAAATAATTAATCGTAATAATAATAACATAAACTAAAATAATGGGCAAAAAATTCATTGGCGATTTTTTTTTTTTTTTTTTTTTTTGGTCTGACGCGGTGATTCGGCTGTTGTTGTTTATTTACTGAGAATTTTTTTTTCTTTTTTTAAAATGACAAAAAATGTTTTGTTCTATATAGTCATTGTATAAAATATTGTTAATTTATTGTTATTTCTTTTTCAAATAATAGAAAATTATTTTGGTACTACTTGGTTATCCCATCGACCAAAAAAACCATCGCCAAACTATAAAATTAAATGCCAATAATGGATGATCGTGAATGTCGCATTCAATGACATTAAATCCGATTCATGTGATTAAAACGCCATTAAGTGTTTTTTATTTCGACTTTTTATTTATATTTTTATTAATAATCACCTAATTATTTGTTTTATTTGTTTTTTCGTTATTTAAAATGAAAATTATATCAATATGTATAATTTGGCTATGAGTTTGGCGATTTGTATAATTTGGCGAAATTGGTCGACGAGAAAACCAAGTAGTAGCATAATTTTTAAATATATGTGTAACTGGTATTCGAAAATGAAGTTTTCACTAAATTGTTGCAAAAAACATCGTGTAAAGCCAACACCGATAGAAATAGTGTAGTAGCGTAGTTGTTGGCCAAACACGACATCTGTGCCAAATATTTCATTTAGCCTGGCTATTGCTGTTTATTTATCAAGGATTTTTTTAATTTTATTTTTTCTAATGACATAAATTGTTTTATTCTACATAGTTAATGTATGAAAGTTACTTACGTATTAACGCCACCGCAGCTAGAGATTTGGCGGTTTTTAAGTACCACCAATCTATACCTAAAATTGTTGCGACAAATCATAAAATAAAACACTTTATTTAAAATCAAAACACTTTACTGAAAAACAAAGTAGTCAATCGGATTTCGATGGAAAATGGGCCGATATAGAGTTTAACATAGATTCAAAACAGTCCCTTTTTTAAAAATTCCATACATGCATTTTCGTAGCACAAAAAAATGGCGTCAAAAATCAAAAAACAAGGAATCCAAACGATAAATGCGTGCGTGTGCGAAAAAGATTTCACTTTATTAGCGCAACTTCAGCTGCGGTTGCGTTAATACGTAAGTACCGTATGAAATATCGCTTATTTATTATTTCCTTTTTCGAATAATAGAAAAATAATTTAAAAACATATGAATAACTGATATTTAAAAATAAAGTTTTCACCAAATTCTTATTAAAAAACAACAACAACAACAACAAGAAAAAAACGTCGCGCCAAACCCGATGCGCATGTGATATCTGTGCCAAATATTCCATTTACACATCAAACGTTTTTGTCTCTAATTTACGCTTAAAAAAACTTTTATTCTACGATAACTTCAATTGGGAAGAGTTCTATATCCTATTCTGGTTCTTTTTTGGCGAACCTTTTTTTGGCATTAAATGAATCAATGTGGTTGCCTTTGAGGATGCTTTCTTACTACTGGAATAGACTTTAACCTTTTGTTTTTAGCATATTTAAAATGTATATACATAAAAATATTTATGTAAACATTATACATTTTTTTACATATGGCATATATAGCGTTTCTTATATATATATATATATGTATATATTTCCTTATATATTATTTAAAAATCATGTTTTTCTACCATCTTGAGAAATCTGATAAGTTGCTAAAATGTAGAGGTGGGCATTATTTAACATAATAGTTAAAAAAACACTGTTACTGCCTTGAAGTTTGTTTTTTAGTAACAGAATATCAAAAACTTCCTATTAATTTTAGAACTATTTCTCCACATACCTCGCAAAAAATTTGATTAAAAAAAGCTTTATTTTAACTTTTTATTGTAATGAAAATAAAGTTGCAAGACCCTTTTTTAGGCTTTTAGTAATCTTTTAAGAAAAAACGAAAAAAAAAAAAAAAAGACAAACAATTCTACTATTACAAACGAGTAGAGTAAATCCTATTTCAGAGAAAAAAAAAAAAAAAAACTCAAAATCATTTTCATTTCAATCATTAGCCAACCCTGCTATAACAATAATAGATGCGTCCATGCAAAACGCTTCTGCCTCGTCTTTCGTCTGGACTTGTGAACCTCTGGATGCCTGGAAAATTTATTGCAAACTTTGTCCTGATTCTGTTGTTAGTAATAAAAATTACCTATAGTTTTGATTATCTGTCTGTATCAAATGTTCTATACCAACTGTTAAATGTTCAAATGTTATATATTCCCTTCCAGAATTCGACTGTATTTGTTTCAGTTTCAATGTATAAAAATTTTAATCACTCTTCTAAGAGATTACAGTTAAATGTAATATATAACTATGAAGCAATTATATTATTCAAAAAATACATTTTTGATTTCAGTTTGAATACGCTGTTTAGACTGGTAGTATTAGAATCCGAGATTTTTATGCTATTGAGAGAAAAGGAAAGGTTCTTCATAGCTTGCATAAGTTAAGTTAGAATCGTGCATCGGTTGGTGATATAATTCCGCATTTGTTTTGTGGTTGGGGATGTTTTAAGGCGATGTAAGTTTTTGATTGCGTGTTGAAGGATATGTCTGCTGATGAAACGGGCGGCTGCAGTAAAGATATTTAGTTATTTATTTATTGTACATTATGTCATAACTATGATTGCTAGAAAACTTTTTTTAATTAATTTTACTAAAGCAATATCATTCTTATTTTATAGAGCGATTTGTTAAAATTTAAAAAATATTTTAATGAATTTGGAAAAAATAGCTCTGTTGTCAATACTGAAAGAGGAAACAACTTTTAAAAACTACTTGTTTGTATAATTTTGATTATATATCCCATAATATTCAATTGATCGCAGCGTCGTGCGAAAGAATGGGGGGGGGGAGGGTTGAAGGGTGCGGTCGATCCGAGCACGGAAATTTAGGGGCGCTAAATTTATACTACCAATGTTTGTTTTTTTTTTACCTGTCACAAGAATAAGTTGGAAGGGGGTTGCAAATTTAAACTTTGCCCCGGGTGCAGTTTTCTCTTCGCACGGCCCTGGTTGATCGTATCACCATTAATTGATAAATGGTACAAATAAAAAAGTGAAGTGTTTTAGAAAAAGTGAAAAACATTTTTAAATGAGAAAAAATGCATGAGAATAAATAGAATAAAATATTTATTTTAATACGATCAATCTTGTTTAGTGAATATATGTAAACAGTGAGACTATAATATGTAATTACTCTAATTTGGTCTCTTTTTATAGATATTGAAACATCCTTTTTTAATGTCAAATGAAGATATGTTTGTAATCGAAGAATCACGTTGAAAATAGACTCTAACGTTAAAAAAAAAAAAAAAAAAAAAAAAAAAAAAAAATGTGTAATACAGGGTATCTTACTTTCCAAACAGGGTCCTGTTTTATGACATTATGGACATTTTTTTTTTTATATTTGGGAAAACTCTAGTCATAATTTTGTGAATTTTAAATGATCGTTACATTCGGATTTTTGTTTATACATTACTGAAACGATATATGCATTTAAAAAACATATATTTTCAATGTATATGTAAAAGTGACATGTCAGATTTTACTTTTAAATGATTTAATTTTTAAAAAGTTCAATTTGGAGATGGAAATGATTCGTGAAAGGTATATTTTTAATACAAAGAATTTTGAGAAGGATTCTTTTTGAAGGATGAAAAGTTTTGTAAAGGGTCCTGTTTGAATGTGAAAGATTTTGCAAAAGGTCCTTTGAAGGGAAAAAAAGAAATCTGAAGGGTACTGTTTTGAGATGGAAATTTTTGTGAGGGGTCCTTTAAAGAATCCAGTTTCTTTCTAATCAGATCCCTGAATACTGTTCTGTGTTTTCTTATCGCCACTGCCGAAGTACGAAAACTTGTTTTGATTTTTTTTAAATTTTAACTCTACGTTTTAAATATGAACTTGACCCTTTTTCAGGTATTAATATTTCAAAGAAAAAAAATATGCAAAATATTACTCAAAAGTCCAAAAAATGTTCATTACCTACAAATATGTATCCAACATCTATAAAAATGACCTAAATTTAAAAGAGGATTCCTGAAAGTGCGAATTTAAACAAATTTTTAGCCTTTGGTGAAGAGATAAAAAATTATTAGGTTATTGTAACATGTTACAAACTATTGGTGTAATAATGGAACCTGTTAACAAAAAATAACTGTTTTTCCCATCTCTACTAAAATGTCTTTTTGTCGTCAATTGCGCCAGCCACAACAGAATATGGAACTCTTCCTCTTCAGTTGAAATCAGGTTGACAACTTACTTTCAGACTTCAAAAAGAAAACAAACACAAAAGATTCATTCCTATGAAATTTTACTCATTTTTACAGCTACGGAAATTAAATGATAGTTGTCAAAAGAGACGAAATATATAACAACAAAAAATGTATGAAATATTATCAAGATCACAAAGACTTCTTGATTTCTCTATAAGAATCTATAAATTTAGAGAAACTATTCACTAACTATATAAATTTAAGAATGGAAATAATATATTGCATTGCTTAGCATATATTTAATGGAGACCAAATTGGTCTCCAGAGGCGTCTAGTATTAGAATATTTTACTATTTTACAAATATTATATCATTGCGCAATTTTTGGAAAATTCTTTCAAAAATCGCCGTTTTTTTTTTATAGCCAGATTTTATTACTCATAAAATTTTGAGTGCATTAGTAATAGAAGCTGAGTTTTTTAAATTTAGTTTTTATTTATTTATTCAAATTCAACCCTTTCAATGTTCTGCGGTAAGTTATGAAATCCCTTAATTTTAATACCCGAAAGTCCGATGTGTCCAGAATTTTAAATAAAAATTTTACATTACTAAATATGTGAAATTGGGCTTTTTCTTATATGTCGGATTTCTTATTTATATATTTATATATGTCGACTAACTAAATATATTGTGTCTGCGTGTGTTAATATATCTAGGTCCGGTCCCGAACCGACCCATAGAAAAAAAGTTCGGCCCGGCTTAGCTGAATTTCTATATAGTTTTTTTGTATATCGATATGGCTAAAAATTGTTTCGTATGTGTAAGTTCTGACCAAAATAAGTGTTTAACATAGCTTTTTATTTTTTCATGTTCATAATTTTTTTTATAAAGAAGTGCCAAAGGTTGTGGTATATTTGTTTTATTAATCAATTTCTTTTTATATGTAAATGCTTACATTTTCCTTTTGTATTGTTAATGCATATTCCCTGCGTTGAAAACTCTGAAAAATGCTATACCATAAAATATTTTAAGATTTAACCTCATGGAAAAGAGAGAAATGCGTTGTATTTAAGATCCTTTCTAAAGAGGCATAAATGTAGGCTATGGATATAGTGTTTTTTTCTCAGATATTATTATATTAATATTACATGGATCCTTTCCATTTAAGACAGGATTCTATCATAGACAGGTTCTTTTCCTTTGGTTTTACTCTATTTTATTTATTCTATTTATTTTTTATTTTATTTATTTATTTATTTATTTATTTATTTATTTATTTATTTATTTGCTTTTAAATCTAATATTATTTTTAAAAAATAAATTATAAAGTTTTTATTGTAAAATCATTCAATATCAAAATATATGCATTTTTTTGTAAAAATGTTTGGGCTGAGCCATATTTTACTAATTTTTGAACGGATTAGATCAGTCAGACCCAATAGTTTTACAACGGGTTGTGTCGAGACCGGAGCTGAAAATTTAGCTCCATGTAGACCTAAGAAGAAGGAAACCAGTCCTGATTCGGAATTAAAAAATACATTAGGCCAGGTCAAGTCTTCAGAAAAAAACAAGGTCCTGGGCATGGCCTTGCACCAGAATACAAACTTTTTTTAACGACCTCGCCGGGACGATGATAAAAAACCTGAAGTTGTGAAGGCTAAAGTTATGAGAAAGCTTCTAATCGGCATTTTAGAAAAAACTTTCTTTTAAGTAACTGACGGATAATTAAATAGTACTGAGAGGACCCGGAAAGGGCAAAAGTTAAACTGAATTGGGTGTTTAAGCTACAGAAAGGAGTTATTTTTCACATGCAATTTTTTAAAAAGCATTTTAACATTTTATTAAGAGCCAATCTTTGTTTTAAACTTTAAATTTGTCTTTCTGCATGATTTTTTTTTCACATTTTCTCGTCCTTAAGTTATTAACTCAAGAACTGTTAAAGAAATAAAATGCAAATTTGGAACATTTCTTTATTATTATTATTTTATATCAATTTTGTTTCGAGAAATTTAAAAGAATATTTACTTATGATAAAATGATTTTTGAAAAAATCAGTTGCATTATTTTTCAAATAAGTAATTTTAATATTTTTAAAATTAACATTAAAAGAAAAATCTTGGAAGAAAATTGAGATGAAATCCGATGGATAATGTTTCGAGTTATAACGATTTTAAATCACTACACTTAAAAAAGTACTAAGGAGTGAAAAAGATTTTTAAATATATCTGACATTTTAGGATTTGATTTTGTCTGCAAAATATATGGTTAAGTATTAAAGAAAAAAAAGAGGAAAATTTTTACTTCATAAATACATTTTTTGCATGTTTCCTAGAACTCTTGAAGTAACATTGTTTCTTAAACACTGCACATATTTCAATTTGTGTCAAATCCCTTAGATCTTTTCTAACCGATAACCAGGCCCCTACCTGCCGGATTACCCCAGCTAACGAAAACCGGACGAATTATTTAAACGACCGTAATTCTGTGCGTTTTGCAGATAGCACGATGCAACCTTTTTTTGTCTAATTCAGAAATGGATAAAGAAAGTTTCCCTGATTAGAATTTTTACCATATGGGGACCGTATAAACATTTTATTTTCTTATTTTTCAAATAGACCTCCTCCCATTCCATGGAATTATAACTTGTCATTGTATTTAGCACCCTTTTTTATGAAACTTTTCAATTGAAAATATGAGTCTGGAGGTATTATTTAAGCAAATAGCCTGTCTGTTGTTTCGATATTTATGAATCATCCTGTATATATAACTATACAGTCATAAACTTCATTACTAATTTATAAAAAATCCATATACATATTTACCATATCCATATACATACATGTAACGTCTTCAGGTGTGTTAGTCATGGCATAGGAAGTTGACTCAGGAGCCTCTTGTTGGTTCGAACTCTTTTTATTAGGCCGTTCTTCGCACAGTTGGATTCGCGAGTTCGATTGGAGGTCCCGGAGCCCGATCCGTTGATTATGCGAAGCGTTACATGGCAGTAGTTTCTTTAGGCATCTCAAAACTGCAAAGTCTCCCGTTTTTCGCGCGCGTTCTTGCTATTATGTTGGGGATTGTCATATTTTCCAGCAGAGGGCACAGTTGTGAATTTGGGAGGAACATTTAATTTAATTGGTTCATTAGCTTTTGATTGATATGTGGTCAAGGCCCGCACAATTCCCGGGTTTGTGACGTATGAGGCCCTCACCACAAATGGCTGCAAAAAGCGCTTATATAATGGATTTTAATCTTAAGCAGCATCCAAAATTGATCTCTGAAAGTAATAAAAGTTAGGCTGGGAAAGAAAGTTACCAGGGGCAAAATAGCTTTAAGCTTAAGAATTAAAGTTAAAAATATTAATTGGAACTTTAAGCTTTTGAATTTTAATTTTAGGTTTTTAAAAGGTTTTAGTTTTTATCCTTTCATACATAATCCATCCATATACACATAGTTTTTTAATTTCATATTGCTAAATAGACTAATAAAAAACATTTCAGATTTAACTATGTTTTTAAATAAAGATTCAAATAGACTAATAAACCACATTTCAGATTTAACTATTTTTTTAAATAAAGATTTGTTTTGTCTACATACCAGTATTGTAAAATGTGTGTTGCAAATAAAGTAACCAAAACTGCTTTTCTTATTTAGTTTATATTAGTAAAAAATATATTATTGTAAATAAGTTATTAATTAAAAATCTAAACAATTTTTTAATTTCGCAGTTACCACGGGAAATGTGAAACAGCATAATTAAAGAAATAAAAGATCTTAAATTTTTACAGAAGTTTTAATTAGTTTAAAAAATGGACGTCCCCAGGGAATTTTTTCCACATGAAGAATATTCGTAGGAATTTATTAATTTTATTTACATTGTCAAGTTTTAAACAACTACTTGAAAGTTCTTGAATATTTATTTTTAAAATTCAGAAATTTAATTTTAGATTAAAATAAGGAGAGAAGAGGGTATTAAAAAAGAACGAAAAATATTGCTTTTAAAAAACTAGAGAATAAAAACGAGAGAACAGTATTTCTCCCAAATGGTCAAAAAGTGATAAATTAAATTAATGAAGAAAGAATCCCTTTAAAAAAACTGCTTGAAGTTTTGTAAGTTTTTTTTCAGCATTTTTTTCTTTGGTAGATTATTTCATCATAACGCAGTCGAAAAAGTAAGAAAAGGTTTTAAGAATTTTATCGTTGCTTAAAAAAATCTTTATTTAACCTACAGTTTAAAAAAATTTATAGAATTCTTTCGCAAATTCATGATTTAAAACTCAACCAGAATTTTGAAATTCTAAATAATTATTAATTTTCGGTAATATAAAAAGAAAATCATCAGAAAATTATCAACTCGGAAATGTTTAGAAAATTATCAATTTAATGAAAAATTAAATGATTTTGAAAGTTTTTGTCATTAATTTGACAGTTATTAAATAATACATTAATAATACATTATCAAGGAATATGCATTATTATTATTATTATTATTATTATTATTATTATTACTGGCAAAATATGTGAACGAATTTTACAGAAGAAAATGATTTCAATTCTCAATAATATTATTATTTTATAGTAGTTTTATTATTAAGTTTGTTTTTGTATTTTATTTGCAAAAAGAATGAATGTTTATTGGTGTGACTTTCAGCAAAAATACAATTTTCCTTTAAAAAACCACAGTATGAACTTGATTTAATGTATTTTTCTTTAACTTTTTTCTTTTCTTTTTTGTGAGGTATTTGAATGAATGAAACAATAATTAATGAAAATATTCCCTGAAGATTGAGCGAAATTGCAGGGGGAAAATACTGAGAAATTTAAATTAAACATATATTTTTAACTACTAACATCTATATCAAACGTGGCGCCCGCGAGCACCATGATATCCTTTGAGGCTTTTTATGGCGACCTTTCAAATGATTCCAATCATTTAGAGTTTTTTTAAATACAAAATGAATTTTTAAAAATGCATCTTTAAAATCATTATAATTCCACATTATTGGCCACATGATTGTAAGCGCAGTTAAATTGTAAGCTCCTTTCTCTACAAAATATTTTAATAGGCCTCTTTCTCGGGAAAAGGCAATTCTAAATTTACTATGATTTATGATTTTTCTGGAAATATATTTAACATAGTACTCTGCATAGTAGGAAGTTCGCATTTTTCAGTGTCTGTGCATTTTATTGGACGTCTGCATCGCATTACTCCTTAGCATGAGTGCCTCTATGATTTTTTTTACTAAGAATATTAGAATTCATAACAGAAATAGTGAATAATAATTTATATTTTATTTAACAGATCGGTAGGCAGCTGCTCAATTCTCATCAAGTTGACGGCTGAAATTCCAGTTTTAGCCAAAACTCTATTCGCATATTAAAGTGCAGCTGGTCTGTCAAGTCGTATCTAGGTGGCAAACCCGTTTTCCGTCCTTCATACACTGTAAAAAAAAAAAACTCCCTTGCGTTACACCAAAAAGGGTGGCAACTAAGTTGCCACCCCAAGTGGTGTAATGAAATTCCACTTGTAAATTGGTGCAATGAGTCACCAACTATCAAATGGCATAAATAAACACCATTTTTAGTGGCAACTTAGTTGCCACCATGTTTGGTGTAAAGTAAGTAATATGTTTAAAATAAACGTTATAATAAATTGTCTCAATTAAAGGAAGTTTAGCAACCTCTTTGCGTGAAGCTATTTATTTTAAATTATGGCTGTATTACATTTGGAATGTATCTTTTAAATTATTTTTTATTTTGCTACCACTCATTAAAGTACATTAAATGGTAAAAAAGGAAATTTCCTAATATTTACATGACTTTAACAGCAAAATAAAAAATAATTTAGAGATTACATTTTAAATTTAATACAGTCATAATTTAAAATAAATAGTTTGACGCAAAGAGGCAACGAAACTTTCTTTTAATGGAGGCAATTTATTATAACATTCATTTTAAGCATATTACAGCAAAGAAATATGAACTAAACTTGAATGAAATAACCTTAATGAAACGAACTAAAATTTCCTATATTTGCATGCTTAAAAATATCTTTTTCATAGGTCAATAATGCGTTCAGTAAGTTAAAAAACATTATAATAACGAATTTTTCATGAAAATATTTTTTGTTAAAGTTCGGGCAAACGCTATAGTCATACGATATAAAATATTTTTGTAACGAAATGTATAATTACTCGTAACTCGCCCAATCCACGAAAAAATGGATATGAGGATGAAAATTTAAATTTCTTTAAATATGATTGAAATTTTGCATATTAACTGTTAAAAGTGTACTATTTCATATTTTATCACAAAAGAATTAAATTTTTGTCATTAACATACTTATTTTAATTAATAAAGTGACACTATGACTTTGTAAAATAGACTGCGGCAAAAATCTTTACATTTCAAGGTCTCGTACAGCTGAACAAACATTCTGAAAATCTCCAAACTTGGGTATATATGATCTGACAGCTATTATTGAGAGTTTTTGTCTGCAGAGAAGTGTTCACTAATCTTCATTACAAAAGGTAAGCATATTTAATTACTCTTAATTATTGTGTCACACCCGCAACAAAAAGTTACATTTATATCTCTGCAGAAATATATTTTTGATTTAAAGTTATGAAACTTTATATTCAAAAATAGTTTATTAAGATACTTTGAATTATAGACACAAAAGAAATTAATTAATATTTTAATTATAATTATTGAGCGTTGCGGGCGTGACATGTCCCTGTTGCGGGTGCGACATTTAATTAAAGTCCCACCCGCAACGTCTTTTAAAATTGATTACAAATGCATATTTGAACAAATTATATGTAAATTTATAAAAGAATAATATGCTGGAAAACATGTACTTGGCAGCTTTAACTATACCTTTTGATTTAATAGAGGGAATTCGAGTTAATAAATAAAAATTTGCATCATCTGAGCATGTGACACTGTGTGCAGTTGATTTATTCAGTTTGGATTGATAAAATTGTTGCTTTACTGCAAGAAAATAATTTTATTAGTGATATATGATTAAGAAATTAATTTAAAAGGTAAGATTTTTATAGAAATTAAAAAAAGAAAATTACGAAACAATATTTTAGCAATTTTCTTTAAATTTGTTAATTTTGTTTTGTTTTTTAGATACATTTTTTTTATTTTGTTATTTGATAGTATTTATCTAATATATATATTTTTAGTTTTTTAAAATAAGTAAATCAATATTAGGGGAAGATTTTTTTTCTCTTTTAATTCAAATTAAATAAAAAGTAGAAGCAAGAATAATAGAAACTGTTAAAATGTTTATTACGTTAGCATAAAATGTATATAGTCAGTTTGAAATTAACCAAAATTTAACATAATTAACTTTATGTAAGATTAGAAATTTCAAGGAATAACTATTAAAAATTTGTTAAGCTTATATATTTTTTTCTGGAAGTACTATATTTATTCAGTTTACACATTAATTTCTTCTCTTTTGCAGAGAATGAAGAGTACAGAAAGATCACGATATCATTGAAAAAAGATTAAGGAAAACCCTTTTAAATATGAAGCATATCTACAACAAGAGAAGGAAAGAGACAAAGCAAGGAGAGAAAAGAAGAGACTATTTTAAAAAATCATGGTAAAGGATGACAATCCTTTTGCATTTCATCTCATGGTAAAGGAGTTGTCGATGGGGTTGGTGCAGTTGCCAAGAAAATGCTAACACTAGCAACGCTCTGCAACTATAAATTCAGCTTTAGATTTTGCCATGTGTGTAAAAAAAGTCCTAAAAAATATAAAAGAACTTTGCTGAATGTGAAATTTTAGAAGATATTGTGAAAATGCTTCATGAATGCTGGCACCAAGCACATTCAATCGATACATCATGTTGTTTTTATTGCCGTAGGAACAATTAATGAAGCAATAACTTCAGAAAGTGATCACAAGAGAATTTGTTTGTTACCATATTTTGTCAAAAATATAATATCCAATGATAAGAGTGCAGTTAGAGATTTTGTAGAAGTTGTTTTATTCTCCACATTAAAAAAAGGTGAAAACTTTGATGGACAAATAAGACAAATGGATGGTGACGATATAGAATTAGAATGTTTGAAAAAAATTTAAGAAAACGTGCATATTTGGCCCAGTCAGTCAGATGCATCCTAGGAAAAAAAAAGAGCATTTTTGTAAAAAAAGCTACCACCATCAGAAATTATAAATTCAAGATTGGAAATGATTTTTTTTTTATTTTTTCTTTTCTAGATATTATAACTGTAATATTGATTAATTCTTTAATTAAAAAAATCTGCCTTGAAAATATTTGTGTATGTCATTATTTTATTGGCTATACAAGTCACACCTGCAACAGGGCGTCAAACCCGCAACGAAAATTTTGAATATTTTCCACAAAAGCAGGAATTGAGTAAGTAATTTAATTTTTCCATAGAATAATTATTTAAGTATTACTGTCTAATATATAAAAATATCAATTCACTCAGTTGTCATAATTCACAGAGTTTTGCATTTTTGCACTGAAAGATGAAAATGCATGTCCTTTTTATGTCACACCCGCAACAGGCGGAAATTATTTTTTTTTTTATAAATAAATGATACATCGGACAATTTTCAGATTTGGATAAATGTATGTGTAAGTGGTTTACATTGAAATCCATACAAATTGAAACCAATGCTCAAAAATTTTTTTGCTGGTGACTAAAGTAAGTTGTGTAAATGTCACACCCCGCAACTTTGGATTGGGCGAACTATCACTATAAGTTTAATTCGGAGTTTCTAGTTTTCTTAAGAAAATAACAAAAATAAGCTACATATGATATTAAATTACCTCACAATTATACAATTTAATGCATAATATACAAAAAGCTTAACTATGCCAGCTATCAAATAAACAAAGCTGTATAAAAAAAAAGTTGATTACAACTGTTATACTAAAGGCATACTTCCCGTTAAATTCGAACATGTCGCCATTGTTCTTAAAATGGCAGTGCACTAACACATTATTAAAAAGCATTATCTAATTTTTTTTAAAATACCACATGCAAACATTATTTAGTCTTAAATCTTACATCTACAAAGAATAATATTAATATTGCTTACCGTTTGTTTACTTTTCCACCTGCTATCCGAAAGTTAGAAAGAAGGATTAAATGCTAAGTAAAATGGCGGCGTGTCGTCTGCAAACATATGAAATCAAAACAGAAAGATGATATATGACTCTGAATTTGGTGTTACCGTTCAATAATTGCGACTAAAGAATAAAATACCACCATTCCAAGATTATTCTTACATTTTTTACGGAGCTACTACCGAAAATAGTGTAGATTTAAAGTTTATTCAGCAATTCATAACCCCGATTTAAATGTAATATTGCTCCTTTGTTTTTACAGTGTACCTATATGTCTTTGGGTGCAGAAAAACACAATATTAAACTTACTGATCACCCATCATAGTCCAAGAGCTGACCGCACAAAACCCTAAGTCATCGAGCACAAGAAAAATTCTTTATTTTATGGAAGAGTAGTCATAAGGGAATCTAATGATCCATGTCTGCCGGAAGCGAAGTGGTGCATAAGCCAAAAATGAATACCACTTGTGGTTGACACATAGACTTAGCATTATGTTTTCCTGCACCCAATTTTCCATGTTTTCATACTTTTAATTGTACGGCAAACGAAATGACGCGTGACGCAACGTACGCGTGAAGCACTAGTGGTATCAATTTTTGGCTAATGCACAACTTCGCTTCCGGCAGACATGGATCATTAAATTCCTTTATGACTACTCTTCCATAAAACAAAGAATTTTTCTTGTGCTCGATGACTTAGGGTTTTGTGCGGTTAGATATTGGACTATTACAATTGGATCTGAAGGTAGTTTCCGAAAAGATACGACTTGACAGATCATTTTAATATACACCTTGAGTTTCGTCTAATTCTGGAATTTCGCATGTCAACTCGATGAGATGATGGTCAGTCCAGCCACCACCTGATCTATAATGAAAAACATTTCAGAATTATTTTTAAAAAAATCAGAATTTCCGATATGAATTTTTGAATAAACAAATATGGAAAATCATGCGTTGAGTGTAGATTATGAAACACTTTCCAAAACTTCATGAAAATTTTAATTAAACTTCGTTGTTTAGGGAATTAAGGTGTTTCTATAGCCAAATATGTATTCCAATATTTTTTAACAGTCCTGCATTTGATTTGTCGGTTGATATATATACTATGTAAGGGGGAAATTTGGTTAAGCAAGAAAACGCCTAACCAGATGAAATTTCTCATTCAGCAATTTATATTAAGCAATGCAAACATACTTGAATACTTTTGTTCAGCCTTGTAGTTCATCTAGTACATTTATTACTTGCCAATATTTAGCTAAAATTTAATTCAAACTAATAAACTCTTTAAATTACTGAAATCCCATTTACAGAAATTATCTAATGTTTTTTTTTCTGGGCCTAATTCATTTTTTATGTTTCTGTAAATGAACGACAAATTATAAGCTCACCACGTTCAATGGCATGAATTTTGTAGTACATTTTAGTGATATAAGGTGTTCTAGGATAATGACGTCAAGTGCTAATGTTACACTTAATTAAGAAAGAATCAAGAAAATAGCACATACGGGTTCTGTGCAAAAGTGCTCTGAGTCATACGAATAAAAAACAACCAGTAAAACTTAATTTGTTCCATTTGTAGACCTTATCGCTGGAATAAAAAGTACGAAAGAGTCAATGCCCAATGTAATATTTTCGACGTAAGTTCTGCGAACTGAAGACTATATATATTAATGCGGAAATACTTTGTTTACTACATAAATTTGTAGTTTGTTTCATGTACTTTGAAAAATATTGTGGAAGTTTTTGAATATGTTCACGAGATAGTTTGCAGTTTAAAGTACAGTTCCAGCATTAAAAAAAAAAAAAAAAAAAAAAAAAAAAAAAAAATGTTACTTGCGATTTTTGGCGTTTTGTTAAATATCTAAAAATATACATAAGGAATTATTCTGTAACTCTTGGTGTGTAAACAAAATAGTACAGGTCATATATTTTCGCAAAGATTTTTCCCAGAAATCCTGTAGGGGACCGTCAACAAAATGAAAAACAACGGAGATCTTTTGGATAACCCTATCAAAACAAATGCAGCAAAAGCTTACAAACTGCAGATTACGATTAAGTGGCTTATTGTAATAAACTGTGTTCATTTTTATGAATATAGCATATATATTCCAAGAGAAATTAATGTTCTTATAAAAACTGTCTCAAATTTTTCCAAGTTTTTTGCTTTTAATTTGCAGAGTTCTTAATAAAAAACAATGTTCTTTTCAAAAAATATGACAAACAACATTCTATATAACACTCTGTAATCAAAATTTAAAAAATATTAATAAATCTATAAAAAATGAACAGGTGTTATTCTAAATAATGTTTCAGTGCGCATGAGTTAACTCATTCAAAATATAATTTGCATAATGTATTAGCTTAATGTATTCAGCAACTTTTGTAAAAGTCTCAAAATCTAGCTTGAAAATTCTGAAAATTATTGTCAATAGAATAAGGTCAAAATCCGGTATTCCCAAAATGAAGCAAAAAGATCAGAGGCTGTATCCAAATTTCATTGGTTAGTGTCTACACAATATTGTAAATACTACTTTATTTGGATACATCTCTTTTAAATTTTGGAAATAACGGACTTTGATCTTATTCTATCGACTATAATTTTCAGAATTTTCAAGCTATGATTTTGTGACTTTCACAAAAGTTGCTGTATACATTTAGCTAACAAATTATGTAAATTGTGCATTGACTGTGTTTACGCATGCGCACTGAAACCTTATTTAGTAAACCTGTTCATTTTTCATACAATTATTAACATTTTTTTTAATTTTGATTACAGGGTGTGGTGTACTATGTTGTTTGTCATATTTTGTGAAAAGAATATTGTTTTTTATTAAGAATTCTACAAATTATAAGCAAAAAATTCCCCAAAATTTGGCACCGTTTTTGTAGCAATCTTAATTTCTCTAGTAGTATACATGCTATCCTCATAAAAATTGAGACGTTTTATTACAAAAAGCCACTTGATTATAATCTGCTGTTTGAACGCTTTAGGGTCATCCAAACGATATTCGTTCTTTTTAGGTGCGTTCGTAATTATGTAAATACGTAGCACCTATTGTTGTCGCTCAGTCCGTCCGTCTGTCCGTCTGTCTGTCCGTCTGTCTGTCCGTCTGTCTGTCCGTCTGTCCGTCTGTCTGTCCGCATATAACAGCGTAAAAACTACCCAACTGAATCGTTTGAAATTTAAAATACATAATTATAACATAATTTTGTCGAGTCATTTCAAATTTTATGAAAATCGGATGGATAGATCAGTTACAGGGACAATCAAAAGGATTCCGTTACATTACGGTCAATGGGGAAAAAAGTTTCAAATGCATTTTAATCGTTTGAAATTTAAAACATATAATTGTTGCGCAATTTTGTCGATTCATTTCAAACGTTATGAAAGTCGGGTGCATAGATCAATTACAGGGGCAATCAAAAGTATTCCATTACATTACGGTCAATGGGAAAAAAGTTTCGAATGCATTTTAATGATGTTACACTCATTCGAACATAATAGAATTGGCATCCATCTATGAAATATATACTAAAATATGCATTCCGTACAATCTGTGATACAAATAATTTTTATTATTAAATTACAGGGCCACACAAATGTATTCCACTACATAATGCTATACGGGGAAACACTGTTTGGGGCGTGTTTTAATTATATTCAACTATTTTACATTTTATGAATAAGATATACGTTGCTGAGGTGTAATAAAAATTACTTCCTGCATATTTACAGGAATACAAAAAAGACTTAGACTACTATACTGTATCCGAAGTACTATTTACTATAACATCAAGATCTGAATATTTTTAAAACTTCGTTATCGTACGAACGCACCTCATTTGCTACGTTCACGTGCAATTTCCAACTTGTTCAATTTGTTGACGGTCCCCTATAGGGTTTTGGGGAAAAAATATTGCAAAAATGTATGACCTGTACTATTTTGTTTACACACCTGGATTTCCAGACTAATTCCTCGCATATATTTCTAGATATTCAACTTATCGTCTAAAATCGCAAGTGTTAAGATTTTTTTTTTTTTTTTTTTTGGCTCACACTACATATTGCACAATAAGCATACCGTTGTATACCGGGGTCTATCGGCATTAATACTTCAACTAATTCTTTTCACTGCTGGAACTACATCCGAAGAGGTACTTACCCATCATACGTAGTATAGGCTAAAGTCTTGCAATCGTTTTTAAAAACAATTTTTTTTTTCTGGACTGATTTACACGTTTTAGACGCTGGCGATTCCGAAAAACATATTTTTTGAAAAAAAAAAAAAAAAAAAAACCGTCTTTATCTGTTTCTGTGTCTGTCTGCATGTCTGTAAACGCCCTATCAACCAAACAAATTGAGATAGTGACTTGAAATTTGGTATGTAGGTAGTATGTAGGAATGGAACGAAGCTTGTTTAATATCAGTAAACTCGATTATTCGTAACTATTTTTTTCGGACTCTTCGGTCTGATGAAAGATAAATAAAAAATTTCGATTTTTTTTATTTTAAGGAGTGAATATAAAAGACAATAAAGAAACATAAATTTTGCATAAAGAACAAATTTGATCGGATAATTAGTTGTTGAGATATTTGTAACTATGTTTTCCACACTCTTCGATTTTTCATGATCCTGTATTTCATTTTAATTTCAATTCAAAGATATATTTTAATTGGAAATGAAACGCTTAATCTAACGCAGTAAATTGTTAAATATTATAATTATCATTTTTGGGTTTTTTTTTTTTTTTTTTTTTTTTTTTGGAGTTATAAGGATGTTTCTTTTACGCAACTCACTGTTACTTGATTTTATTTTCATATTTTATAATATGCATATCCATGATGGGTAAGTATTACGGTGGCCGCCAACGATTAGTTACTTACCCATCATACGCGACACAGGGTAAGTCTACAATCGTTTTGAAAATCGAAAATAATTTTTTGACGGATTTACACGTTTAAGACACTGGAAATTCTGAAAAATATTTAAAAAAAAAAATTGCCATCCGTCTGTTTGTGTGTCTGTATGTATGTCTGTAAACACTCTGTTGTTGTGATATTTGCAATCCTATTTTCCATACTCTTCTATTTTTCATGACCACGTATTTCATTCAAATTTGAATTCAATGAATTATATTAATTGGATATTACACGCTTAATCCGACGCAATAAACTGTTAATTAATATGATTATTATTTTTGGAGTTATAAGGATGTTTCTTTTACGCATTTCGGTACTACTTGAATAGTTTGGCGTTCTATATAATTTGTCGTAATTGGTTCATCAGCAATTCATTAATAGAGCATTAGTATGTGTTAAAATATTTAAATATACATTTTAATTTTATTTTGGAATAGCGATGCTTTTTATAAATAGTTTATACGTTTTATTTTAATATTTTATATTATGTATATTCATGGTGAGTAAATATTACGGTCGCCCTCAACGACTAGTTTTACTTACCCATCATATTTAGTATAGGGTTTAAATCTTGTAATCGCTTTGAAAATCGAAATTTTTTTTTGAAAAATTTACTCTTTTCAGACACTGGAGATTCCGAAAAACATATTTCTAGAATTTTTTTTTTTCTTTTGCCGTCTATCTGTTTGTCTGAGTGTCTGTCTGCTTCTCTGTTTGTCTGTCTTTCTGTAAGCGCTCTATCTCCCGAACAAATTGCGATAGAGACTTAAAATTTGGTGTGTGCTTGGTATGTAGTAGTGAAAAGAAGCCTGTTGAAGCTTATTAAATCTTATGTGTAACCTCGATTATCCGGAATTATTTTTTTCAGACTTTCGAATTATTCGTTTTGAAAGAAGGTACATAAAAATTTTCGATTTTTTTAAAATAGTGGCTATAAAAGACAATCAAAAGTGTAAATTTTGCATAAAAAGGAAATCGATCGGATAATTAGTTGTTGAGATATTTATGTTCCTATTTTCTTCACTTTGCTGTTTTAATGACCCTGTATTTCATTCATTTCAAATATATATTTCAATTAGATATGAGATATTTCATCCAAGTCAATAAACTGTTTTTTTAATAGGTTTATCATTTTTGGAGTTATAAGGATGTTTCTTTCACTACTTGATCATTACATAAATCAAAAACCTATCGCCTAACTGTAAGAATAAATGCCACTATTGGCTTATCGTAAACGTTACATGCACTTGACTTTAAATACATTACATGTGTTTATAAGTCATCAAGCGATTTTTAATTTGACGATTAACTTGTATTTTTATTAATTTTTTACAAGTTAATTTCTTCTCTCGTTATTTAAAATACAAAATTTGCCAATTTGTATTGTTTACGAATTATTTGACAATACATAAGATTTATCGGAATGGGTCGATGGGGTAATCAAATAGTACCCGTAGTTCCGAAACAAAGCACTACTATGTATTTAAAATGTTTAAATATGCGTTTTAAATTTTATATTGGAATTAATACTGCAATGCATTTTATAAATTTATGCGAGTTATTAATAGTTTATGCGAGTTTTATTTTCATACTAGGGGCCTTCGCCCGCTACGCTGGTCGGTTTATATAAAGAAAAAATGAAGAACACGAAATATATCTGTAAATCAAGTGGTGACTTTTAAAGTATTTTTTTTTTTTTTTAAGCAGAAATAAAATTTAAAAGTCCCCTTAAATATTTTGAATTGAGAAAAGATGCAATATTTTTAAAAAGCATACCAAACAATGCCTCAATATATAATTATGTAATGGAATACTTTTTTGTGACCCTGTAAATCAATAAGAAATATTATTTGCACAACAGATTGTACAGAATGTATATCTGTACAATCATATTGATTATAGTATATACTTCATCGTACTGATTGTATTATATACTTCATAGATGCATATCAACTTTATTATGTTCGAAAGAGTGTAAGACCATTAAAATACACTTCAAACTTTTTCCCCCATTGACCGTAATGTAACGGAATACTTTTGATTGTCCCTGTAATTGAACTATGCATCCGATTTTCGTAAAATTTGAAATGACTCGACAAAATTATGTAATAATTATATATTTAGAGTTTCAAACGATTCGGTTGGGTAGTTTTTGAGTTTTTATATGAGATAGACGGACGGACAGACAGACGGATGAGCAACTCGGGATCCCGGTATTTTTTCCGTTCAATTCAAAACAAACGCGACGTTTCTTCGTTTCCGGGATAGGAGGAGATAGCGTCACATGCATACATACGGTCAGATTTTAATAGTGTATATTTTATAGTATACATATCCATGATGGGAAAGTATTACGGTGGCCCCCAACGACTAGTTTTATTTCCTATTTAAATCAAATTGTGGTTTAGAATGTATCTTTTTGATCTTTCAATTTTCAGATCCTGTGAAATATCCCTACTTTGATTTGCATTACTGAATATCTTGTGCTAGCAAAATTACTCTTACTACTTCATTTAACAATTATTCCAATTTTTAACCTTTACTGCATGACACAATTAGGCCTCAACACTTTCAATGTAAATGAAATTTTCCTCCTTCACAACATCTGAGTTTTCACTAATACTCCCTCCCCCCTTTTTTAGATGCATTCGTAATTATGTAAATACTTAGGACCTATAGTCGTCGTTCAATCCGTCCATCTGTCCACATAAAATAGAGCAAAAACTACCCAACCGAATCATTTGAAACTTAAAATTATATTTTTTGCACATTTTTGTCGAATCATTTGAAATTTTATGAAAATCGGATGCATAGTTTAATTACATCGGCAATTAAAAGTATTCCGTTACATTACGGCGAATGGGAAAAAATAGTTTGAAGTGCATTTTAATGGTGTTACACTCTTTCGAACACATTAAAGTTGATATTCATCTATAAAGTATGTACTATAATATGCATTCTGAACAATCTGTGGTGCAAATAATAGACCCAGTTAGGCCTCAACACTTTCAATGTAAATGAAAATTTCTTCCTTCACAACATTTGAACTTTCACTAATACTCCCCCCCCCTTTTTAGGTGCTTTCATAATTATCTAAATACGTAGCAATTGTAGTCGTCGTTTAATCCGTCCATCTGTCCACATAGAACAAAGTAAATTTACCCAACCGAATCATTTGAAATTTAAAATATCTATTTCCGTAAATTCGCAATTCTGTAAAAGAACATTATTAATATGTATTAAAAATATTTATATAAACGTGTAAATTTTATTTTGGAATTGTAATTCATTTTCATAGCTGCCAACATTTTTACGCATTTTTCCTACCACAAAAAATTATAATAAATATTATCTTACTTAATCGGCGAAATCATGCTTAAACAAATAGAAAATCTCTCTACAATTTTGGTGGTAGCAAAAATGCGTAAAAGTTGGCAGCAATGTATTTTTTAAATAGTTTACACGCGTTTTATTTTCATATTTTACCGTAGGCATATCCATGATGGGGAGGTATTACGGTGGTCCCCAACGACTACTTTCTTTATATTGCCCGATAAAACATTATTCTCATTCTTCAAAACCAAAAAGTATAAAGGGAAATTTGTATGCCCTAAGTTTTACTAATATTTCCATCTCAGAAGAATAAAATGTTCAATAATTATTATTGCATCCTGATATCTCTATTAATGGGAAGTAGTAAATAAGAGAAATTTGTCGATTTCTAGGGCTGTAGAGTTTGCATCTGTAGAATTCGAGAACTTACGTGGCCATTATTCATTCTTATTTTATAGTTATGTTTGCAGGCGTTAATATCCACGCCAAATAACATTGGTCAAAAAAATCCCGCCATTACATTTTATGAATACATGTCTGCTAAAATATTCTTTTTGTATTTATAATCAATGATCTACTATATCAAATGCTATATATATAAAAAAAAAAAAAAAAAAAAAAAAAGAAAAGAAAAAAACTAAGCTGCGAAAATTTGTAGAACTTTAATATGGCGTTATTATTCCCAGATATTTTACATAAATTTTAGTATTTTCAAAATAGTGTAATATCATTAAAACACACCACAGGAATTTTCCACTGCAGACCGCAATGTAACAGGATTCTTTTAAGTGTCCTTGTTGATGAACAGTAAACTATACAGATTTCATTTTAAACACCAATCATGCAGTGATTTCGCTGATATTTGGCCAATGTTAGTAATTTGGCTAAAAAAAAAAAAACATTTGCCAAATAAAAAAATTATTAGCAAAATAGATTCGCCGTGCAGCACTAAAAAAATTATCTTTAACCCTTTAGTGTACTCCCTTTTTTTCAATATGTTCTAAAATAACGTAGGTTTTTATAACTGCGACAACAATTGTTATTATTCTAATTTCAACTATCCGCTACAAATATATAAAAATGCGTACATGTATTTATGCATCTGTATGAAAATCGAGAAAGAAAAGAGAAAAAAAAAGCAAAAATTGAATACTAGCAATTTGGCGAATCTAATCGCTTGTTTATTCGCCAAATGATGAATTTAATCGCAATTTGGCGCAATGGCGAGCGACAGCGAGAACCTTGCAATCATGGTATAACAAACCTCTGTAACACATATCAGTATTATATCAATCGGAAAATATTTACGGGAGTTAGAGCACGGACAGACAAATCGAATTCATAAATACTTTTTAATTATGTTGGAAAGTATTAATAAAACATTGTGTTTAAAATAAATAAACGCTCTGTTGTATTTTTGCAACATGAAAAACATGGTTATAAATTTGTTCCTTTAAAATTTACGTTGAAAAAGTTAAAATAACAGGCAAAAAAAGTTTCTGGATGTATGTCCAGGAACTTTTTTTAAACTTTCTCTGTCTGTTATTTAAATTTCGTAATTTTTTTCATAGATATAAAAAAGTAAAAAAAAAAAATGAAAGAATACAAAATTTTGTTACCAAAGAAATGAAAAATATTCTTTTTGTTTATTTTACCAAACAATCCAGCCCGGAGAAATTGAATTAATGAAAGATTATTTTTTTTCTTTTTTTAAGAAATAGTTTTGAAAACTATTTGATGCATAAAAATTTATTCAGCGATCATTTGGTTTAAAAATTTATTCAGTGATCATTTGGTTTTATTAAAATTATTGATTCTACAAAACACTTCAAACCTAAGAAATAATTATTTACTTTGCTAGCTTAAAAAAAAAAAAAAAATAAGAAAACGTATGTTTTTAATTTCTTCTGTCTTCAAAAATATAGAAAATACTGTAATCATTTTTTTGTGTGTTTTTTAGATGGATTTACACGATTTAGGGACCAGAGATCCCCAAAAAACATGTTATACAAAAAGGCTGAATGTCCGTGTGTCGCCATTGTACAATGGAAGAGTTTATAAATTTATGGATAGAATTATTTTACGGTAATGAACAGTAATTATATATTTTCTAAAATGTTTATTTAAATACCGAGCAGTGGCAGCACAGACAATCACAACACTGGGTTCACGGATGAAAATGTAGGATTAGTGAGATCTTGAATCGCATATTAAAACGGAGTCAGTCTGCCAAGTGATATCTTGGTGGAAAACCCCTGAAAACCCAATTTTAATGTTTGACTCGTAAGTTTACCACTGTGTTTTCCTGCACCCAAAAGCATGAAAAAATGGAGGATTGAGAGCAAGAAATCACAATGGTTAGTCAACCGCTAAAATCGGATTTTTAGGTGTTTTCCACCAAGACATGACTTGGCAGATCGGTTGTACTTTAGTATGTGAGTTGAAATTTAACTAATCCTAGATTTTCATCCGTGAACTCGATAATGTGGTTATCTGTTCTGCCGAATCCCAATCTATTAGGTATTTTCTTACCTTTTTGAAATGCCAAGTTTTGTTAAAGCATACTGAAAGAATTAAAATGTGTTTCATAAACCATGTTTAAAGAATGTTGTGTAATTTTTGCGGGAAGAGTGTGGTATTTTATTTAATTATTTATTATTTTTTTTTACTTATTTTAATTTAATTTAATTACATTATTATTGCTATTAATTTCTTCAGAACTATGTAAAATGTATCCGTTATTCAACTGCAGAAAAATTCGAGAATTTTGCAAATTAGAAACTATTATGGATAATTATTAGCCTAAAGTGTTCATTTATTACAGGTAATTTATTATACTAAAATTCGACAAATTATTATAGCAACTGAATAATTTTTGAAAAAATAAATTGTCTGACCTGTGGTGACAGATGAATTTTCTAAAATATCAAACATCTTGGGGGGGAGGCTGGTTCCTTCCAGCCCCTCTCAGATGGCGTCACTGTACCTGTGAGTTTGTAATGTCTGTATGTGACAAAAATTTTATGGGTGCTCTATCTTAAAACTAATGCACGGAATCTCACAAAACTTTATATGCAGTGAGATCTTGATATAAATTGGCGCCGAGCCGATTAGTTTTTGGTGTGTATCGTCCAACAGGTGGTGCTTTTATTCTTCATTTTTCACGATTATTAAAATAGCGCTACTTCAAGAACAAATGCATGAATTTTCATAAAACCTCAGCAATCACTTATTTATTGGATATGAATTGATGCTGATTACATTTTAGTGTAAATCATTCACAAATGGTATTGCTATGCTGCATTTATCATGCTTTCTGCAATAGCTCTTTCTCAAAAACTAAAATACGAATGTTCATTGAATTTCAAATTCATTTAGATGTTGAAAAAAATCGCTGATTAGAGTTACATATCAATCGCCTAATAGGTGGCGCTGCTATGGTGGATTTTTCACGGTTTCTGGAATAGCACTACTAAAAATCTAATACACGGATTTTCATCAAACTTCAAATTTCGTTAGACGTTGATTGTTTGATGGACTCTTAAGATAAACAAATTGTGAGTTCGATCTGTTACCTTACCAAAAATTTGGAGTAAATTATAACGCAAGAATGTTAATATTTTGAAGATTAAAAGGGGGCTTTTTTTCTAATTAATTAATGTACACTGGTGTAAGAAATGAAAAGAATTTTCATATTTTATTTACGATCTCCAGAACTACTGAACAGAATTTAATAAAATTTGCTGTGAATATAGGGTGATATAATACACAAAAAATAAGCAATTAACAGATATGTTCATGCGTAACACTCTTGGGAGTCTGAAGGTCTGAAACAGCGATTGCAGAATACACAAAAGAAATGGGTCAATAGGGGATATGGTCCCTTCTTACAGCTATACAGACCTTACAGCGTCATGTCATACTGGAAATAAGACAAATTATCCTTGCCTGTGGTAATTGGTTTCACTCATTCAGCAACGCCGTTTTCAGTTCCTGGATGATTCTCGGAGGGAGGTTACGAGTTGCATTTGCCCTCCCCAGACTGTCTCAGACATGCTCTATGGGGTTGAGGTCTGGGGTCCTGACTGGCCAATCCATCCGGTGAATATCCTCACTATCGAGAAACTCATCAACCAGAACAGCCCTATCTAACCTCGCATTATCGTCTTTTAGGATGAACGCGGGGTCCACTGCACCACGGAAAAGGTGAATTTAGAGCTCCAAGACCTCATCCCTATAACTCACCCCAGTCTCAGAGCCTCTGTCAAAGACGCGAAGGTATGCGGCCATCCAACATGATGCCTGCCCAGACCATTACACCGCCACCGCCACCGCCATAATTGTTGATTTCGCGGATATTGGAGGGTAGGTAGCAAGTCCCTGGTTCCTCCATATGAAAATACGGCGAGAATCCGAGTTTAGGCTAAAACGGGACTCGTCGGCAAACAGAACGGTCACTCATTGCTCCATACTCCAATCACTATGCTGATGCACCATACTAATCGGACTCTCTTGTTCATAGACGTGAGTGGGACGCAAACAACCCTCTCTCATTCAATCTTTTGGAAACAGTCACTCTTGTTACACGGATTCCTGTGGCTGCATACAGGTCCCGAGCGAGCTAAAAAGCTGTAGTTTCACTGTTACGCCTCGCTATAAAATGGACAAATGACGATCTTCTCTTCCCGTCATGTCTCTTCGACGACCTTGATCAGTCTTTCTCTCGATGGTTCCAGTATCCTAGAACCTTTCCATAGGTTAGACACGACACTGGGCGTTAAATTATACTCTTTGTATATCTGGACTTACAGTTGGCCTGCCTCTATCCTCCCCACAATTCGCCACCCCATTGCATCATCTAAACATTCGTGGTTACGCATTTTTACTGTTCCGATATGAATTCAACCGATTGCTGCAAGATAACACCAAGAAATTCGCCGAAGTGTCCTAGTGAACGAAATTCGTCTTACCCTCCACGCGCTTATAAAGCCTGTTTTTCTGCTAGCTCCGCTTAAACACATGTGTACGCTTACGTATTTGCCATACAAGATTTGCATTGTTATCTAGAAGCAGTGGATTTTCCTTCAGCTCAGTTCTTTTCATTTCGATAAAAAATGTATATTCTTTAAATTTATTTCACCAGTGTATTTTTCAAAAACTTCTTTTACTTAGTTGCTATTAAAGCTTCTTTTACTTAGCTGCTATTTCTTAGTTGCTATTAAAAAATGTAAATTAATCAGACTGCTATGTTATTAAGAACTTAAAAAATATTTTCTTTTAAATTCAAAAATACGTTTATTCAAAAGTGCATTTTATTAAAAATTTTGTTGAGCAAATTATTTTGTCTTTCACTTAAAAGTATTTTCGATCGCTGAAATAAGGTGAAATTAAAGAAAAGGTTACCTAATATTCCAAATTAAATGATTTTTTTACTATAATATTTTTAGTTCAAAGGCTAAAGACATAACGCAATTTACCCTTTAATGTTATTTATTTGTTTTAACTATTTTTATACGTATGTTTAGTATATTACTTACTTATTTCATTAAAGTTTTTTTTATATTTTTTGCAATACACAGTACAAGAAGTGTATTATATTTACATTTGTATGTGTTTGTTTTGTGGGATTAACATTGATAACTCCCAAATGGTCTTACCAATTGAAATCTCATTTGCTAGAGGGAGAGGGGGATGAGTTACACAATGAAATTCGAATCAGACAAGAATGTAAATTACCAAAAAAAATTTAAGATTTTTTTTTTTTTTTTTTTTAGAAATTTCAAATTTCTTAGCTAAAAAAATAAAATAATAATTTTTAATTTTATTAATAACTTACTTTCCAATTGCATAAGACAAATTTTACCATTTGTAATATTTGGATAGGAGTTTAAAATCACAAAATATCCTCAAAGTTAACAGCGCTGATCGGTGTTTCCGATCATACGTTGCTATCATTTTCTGATTCTCCTTTGAATCCTTATCAGATTGTTATGATTTGATAATTTTATAATCGATTATGATTATCCTTTTCAGAATTATGCGTGGTCACTCTGTATTTATATAGATAGATGTATGTATTTACTTTCTAGATTTGGAACTGGTATTTCAAAGGTCGAGTGGAAGCATTTTTTATGCATTTATTTTATTCTCCTTTAATTTTTTTTTCTGTATGCCTTTTTTTGTTAACCTTCCTCATCAAATTAGAATTGACCTCAATTTTTACACATACTGCTTTTTGTTTCGATATTTATAAAGGTGGTATTTAAAAACCGAAAAAATGCAGTTGTGAATTATTGTTGCTTTAACGGAATGAATTAATGACATGTGCGTAAATGTGTTGTGGCAATTAATTGCTATTGCGCATCTGGTGCTAACTCCAATAGAGAATTAAAAATATTGCGTCATATATTGCATCTGTTCCGTTTCTAAAAAGACTGACTTAGTAAAGGAAACAAGTGTTAATTTTATTGCAAAAGACAAATCCTATTTAAGGAGTAAATCAAACACGGAAATTGCTTGTGTTGCCTGGAGCTCTCTGAAGCAAAGGTAACTACATTTTCATGTAATCATAATCATTGTTGCGAATTCTAGAGAACTTTTTTATTCAGAAATTGCAAAATCATGAATGTACTACAGTCGACTCTCATTAATTCGAAATTGGATAATTCGAATCTTCGCTTAATTTGAACTAAACATGAAGTCCCGAAATTTTCAACGGCAGAATAACGTTAAAAATTTTCATTAATTCGAACTCTTTTTCTCTTGACTTCGTTTAATTCGAACTAACGCGAATTCCGATTTTTCTTTTTTGTTTTCTTTCTCACGGATTTCATTTGAATAACTTTCTTTCTTTGATTTTTTTGAGAATTTTTCCGAACGCGTATACGTATAATTTCATGCATTTGATATCCACTTTCTTAGTTCTCCATGAGTCCATCAATGATGCTTCAAAATTTTTCTTCCATTGTGCTTGTTTCTAATATTTTAATTAGTTTTTATTTTTATATATTGTAATTTAATATTAAGTCATATTCCAATGATAACAGACAAAATAAATTTAAAAAACACTATCAAATTAATTCCTTTGTAATAGTACCATAGTAAGTATGTTTTTATTTCATACTTTCCACAATTCGAACTTCGGATAATTCGAACATTTCTTGTGGTCCCGACGAGTTTGAATTAACGAGAGCCGACTGTGTATGGTAAATTTATTTTTAAAAGTGCTTAACAATGTAGTCACTTTAAGGGGCTTCCGAGTTGACATGAGCTTTACGCCCAGTCTATTGATGAATGTCTTAATTAATGAGCCATTAGGAGTCTAGCTGTAGTAGTTTAACTGTAGTAATGAGCTATTAGAAGTCTAACTGTAGTAGTCTAACAGTAGTATACAAACTGCGTAACAAAATATATGTAAAAGAAAATTTAAAATATTTATATAAAACAAAATACATTTAGGGAAATTTGGTATTAAATTTAACTTTAAAAAATACATTAAGTATGATAATATGAAGAAAAGTAATAAATTAAATAAAATGATAAAAAAAAAGTAAAAAATTTTATAGTTAATTAAGCCGCAGTTAAGAAGGAACTGTCGTAGAAAGCTGGTAAGGCCCGGGCAAGCAAGGGATGTGCTAGATGTTATGGAACAGTATAAAAAAAGGGGAAACTTTTCAGTGTCATGCATTTTTTGTTGTTGTTCTTACTTAGTAACATTATACAATTTCACAAATTCCATTTTTTTAAATAAAAATGTATAAAAAAGTAAATTTTGAAAAGGAATGTCTGTTTTTTATAGATCAAAAATAGCTATTTAAAATTTCTGATAATATTTGGAATTTTTGACTAGACAATCTGCTAGATTTCGCAAAACTGATCCTAATATTCGAAATTGCGTTACTTATTACATTGGAAAACAAAGCTACATACTTTAGGGGAATTTTTTGTATTCAGATAAAAAGTATAACCTCCAAAATCCGATATTGTCAGAACCAAGATTAAGCCGGAATTTTGAAAATTCTGGAATTCTGAAAGAATAGAAAAATACTTGTGATATTCTTGTGTCTTCATATAACCAAGTAATAATTATGTGAGAAAAAGATAAAATTAAACATAAAAAAATCCTTAAGTTGATCCTTAAGTCCTTCGTGTTACCAAAGGAAAATATACATATATATATATACATATATTAATTTTCAAAACATCGACGCCAATTTTGCTGGCATCAGATTCTTTTGATCGTTTTTAGGATTTCGTTCACCTGACGAAACCCTATTAATCTCTGTCCTCTATCTGTCCGTCTGTCACAGAATCCCGTACACAGAAATTGTTAAAGTCAATGACTTCAAATTTAGTGTATTTACAGCTGAATACCTTGTGTCATACGACAAAGCACAAAATTTTGAAAAAATCTATTATTTTAATCAAATTAACTTTATCAATGCCATTATATTTGCATTTTAAAAGAGAACCTTAATTTGAACGTTTTGTGTATAGGCATTACAGTTTGGAGATAAAGCGCCCTGCTAGTAAACCGGAAACTGGTAGTTCGATCCGTGGTGCTGCAAGTCGAAATTTTCGTATTAAGATGGATTTATTTTTTAAAAAAATCCCTACTTTTTGCCTATTTAAAGGTTTATATTATTAGGATTTCATTCGTCTTACATTCATAATATTTTTTGGAATTCATTTTTTTTAAACTATTGTGATTTATTAATGATTCAGCTGTTTAAATTTCGTTTAAACATTTTTTTTTCTCTTTTAGAAATTTAAATTTTTTTATATCTTCGCTACTTTTTTTTCGGATTTTCAAAAAATTTGGAATTTTGTATTTTATTTAAATAATTTGATATGAACATTTTTAATTTGATTAAAATAAATAACTTCCTTTTATAATTATTTAAAAAATTAAAATTATCTGTTCTACCATCTATGTAAGAATTTAATAATTATAAATTTCATTTTTGGATTTATTAATTAAAGGATAAGTTGTTTTGAAGAACATATTAATCGAAACCCTCTGTGCGATCTGAGATCACATTTATCCACTTGTTTAACGAGTTTTTCTCGTATTTTAAACGAATGATGAATATCCATTGTTTCATAATGACATTCTTATTTGTCTAAAGAAGATATTAATTCTGTATATTGACACTGTTCCTCATCCTTGTCTTATGAGCTGCGAATACAGTTATATGTGGTTCCCTTTTACACACTTTGCATACATCTTGATGTCCACTAAATGTCCATTTTTAAGTGCGTTCGTAATTATGTAAATGCGTAGCCGCTATAGTCGTCGTTCAGTCCGTCCATCTGTCGGCGTATAACAGAGCAAAAGCTACCCAACTGAATAGTTTGAAATTTAAAATATATATTTATTGTATAATTTTATCGAGTCACTTTAAATTTCTTGTCAATCAAATAGTTTAATAACAGGGGCAATCAAAATCAATTCCGATACATTACGGCCAATGGGAAAAAAATTTCAAGGTCATTTTAATCATGTTGCATTCTTTAGAAATACCAAAATTAATATGTATTTATAAAGTATATACTACAATATACATTCTGTACAATCCGTGGTGCAAAGAATATTTGTTATTAGTTTACAGGGCCACGTAAAAATATTCCGTTACATAATGGTTTGCGAGAGAACATTTTTAGAGGCTCGTTTTAGTTCCATAAAACTATTTCATATTTAATGAAATTGATATACGTTACTAAAGTTTACTATAAGTTACATTCTGTACAATAGGAAACAGGTAGTATATTTACAGGGAGACACAAATGATTTTGGCCACTATACTGTATCCGAAGTGCTGTACACTATTACATCTATATAGTACACAAATACTGTATACTATAACTAATATTTTTAGATGCGTTCGTAATTATGTAAATACGTAGCACCTATTGTTGTCGCTCTGTCCGTCGTCTGTCTGTCCGTCTGTCCGTCTATCTGTTCGCATATAACAACGCAAAAACTATCCAACCGAATCGTTTGAAATTTAAAATATATAATTATTACATAATTTGTCAAGTCATTTCAAATTTTATGAAAATCGGATAGATCGGATAGATCAATTACAGGGACAATCAAAAGGATTCCATTACATTACGGTCAATGGGAAAAAAAGTTTCAAATGCATTTTAATCGTTTGAAATTTAAAACGTATAATTATTACATAATTTTGTCGAGTCATTTCAAATGTTATGAAAATCGGATGCATAGATCAGTTACAGGGACAATCAAAAGTATTCCTTTACATTACGATCAATAGGAAAAAAAGTTTCAAATGCATTTTAATTGTTTGAAATTTAAAACGTATAATTATTACATAATTTTGTCGAGTCATTTCAAATGTTATAAAAATCGGATGCGTAGATCAATTACAGGGACATTTAAAAGTATTACGTTACACTGAGAAAAAAATACAGTTGTGGAATCTAGAATCTAAATTGTGGCTCTAGAAAAAATAGTTCCATGTCATCCTTATAAATTCTAGTTACCATTATATGAGAGTTCTAAAACCTACAACAAGAATTCAAGAGGGTTTTCCTTTATTCTCACTGTAGTACTTATTTAAAAATCTCTGCAAATAGATGCGAACACAAGAGATTTGATTTAGTAACTGTAATTCTAGTTTTTCAAACTATTTCCGAAATTAAGCAATAATTTCTCGTTACTGAGGCGAGTCAATATCGTTTCGTCTCCTAGAAAACAAGAGACTAGAAATGCTAGGTCATTTCGGCTATTCAGGTTAGTTATTCAACCTATTCGCATAGTTCGGTCATCTATAGTTCTAGTTTAGGTATTCAGAAAATGACTAACTATTCATTCTAGGTGAAGGCGGTATATTTTTTTTTCTCAGTGTACATTAAGATCAATCGGAAAAAAAATGTTTCAAATGCATTTTAGTGGTGTTACACTCATTTGAACATAGTATAATTGACATGAATCTATGAAGTATGTACTAAAATATACATTCTGTACAATCTGGGATGCAAAGAATATTTATTATTAAATTACAGGGCCACACAAATATATTCCACTAAATAATGTTATAAGGGGAAACATTGATTGGGGCGTGTCTTAATTATATTAAACTACTTCACATTTTATGAATAAGATATACGTTAATGAAGTATAATAAAAATTATTCCCTGCGTATTTACAGGAACACAAAGATTTCGACCACTATACTGTATCCAAAGTACGCTCTACTATACCAGCAAGATCTGAATATTTTAAAACTTATAGTACGAACGCACCTCATTTGCTACGCTTCATGTGCAATTTCCAACTTGTTTAAATTTTGATATAGTACAAATCATTTGTTATGCTTGATGTGCAATTTCCAACTTTTTGTAATACTTAAACATTTGCTATTTTTCTTTCAATTTTTCTAAGCTATAAATGTAAAAAAAAAAAGTATGTGTAGAAGTGATTTTGATGCCAGCTTTTCAAGGTCACACTGTACATGATTATTTCCAAATGCTCCCACTATAATCGTTTTATTTAATAAAAAAAAATAGCTAACTCGCATTTTAATATCCAAATATAGTATTGATAGATGATTTTGTACAAAAGTTATTCTCTTAATCTAAAACTCTGATTCACAATACTACTTGCAAATCTTTTCTGGATGCTATTTGCCGTGAAAAGCATACATACAAACTTAAATGAAAATATTTTTAACAGATCAAAAGAAAAGTTATTTGAAAAATTTAATCTGTCTCCTTCGATAAAAAATATTTATCACTTCTGTATGTAATCAACTTTTTTCTTGAATTTTCCAAAATATTTTGCTACAGCAATTTATTTTTTTCTAAGAATAATTTACCGCTATTATTGCTGTCTATTAATTGTATGTCAACATTATTTATTTAATTATTTATTTTAACATAATTATTGGAACCTTATTCATTTATTTTCAATTTTCAGCATCATGATTTGGACATTACTATTGATTTCCCTCGGTTTGGTATCGGCTCGAGAAAGTAAGTACTCATCTTACAACTTTTATTTCACAGTTCTGTAAATTTGTCTAACGATATTTCCATGTCTGAGCAATATTATTTAGTTCTGATTATTTCTAAAAAGATTGTTGCTTTTTACTATAAAAATATCTGGAGTGATTCTACTCGGCTTTCCCAGCACTGTAGAGAATACTACTAGTTCAAATAAACAGAGAAATAATAACTTAATTCTTAATTTTACGAAATTGAAATGTTACCATTTCTGTAGGGAAAAAAAAAACAATTTCCTAAACAGTGTCACATTTTTAGAAGTAGTTCGTTCGATTCGCGGAAATACTTCTGGCAGCACTGTTATCGGTATATATGCGAAAATTGAATGAATTTCTGCTCTTTTTGTCCGCACTAGGTAAGAAATTTTCCGTAAAAAATTCGTCTCCTGTTCTTCGTAAATCCAGTTGTTATTTAACATGGAGCGTCTTGTTTCAAATCGAGCATCCTAACTACTCGGCTAGGAAACACTTGGTAGTTTAAAATGAAGATGCGGGTATCCTTCAAATGGAGTATTTGTAAAGACTTGTTAAATTTCTTGTACAAAAAGGGCAGAAATTTAAACTTAATTGGAGGCACATTTCGTCCTTATGAAATAAAGGTTGGTGTTGTAACACTTATATATTAATTAGAAAAGAATTATTACATATTTGATTATTTTAATAAGACATAATTTGTTTATTATATTTAAAATACGAACATTATATCTTGAATTAAATTTGAAAAAAAAAAAATGTTTGGTTTCTTGAAGAAAATCAATTTTTTTAATTTGATTGAATTATATTATATATTTTTAAATGCGCTCGTTTAGAATATATTTTACATGCTGACAGTTTTTTTAATACTTTAAAATATTGCAAATAAGTTTAAATAATAAAACGAATTGCTACTTTATTAAATTTTTAAGTATTATTTTTGTTTGTTTGTATTTCAGTCATAAAAACACACAAAAATTGTTAGATAATGAACAATGATCTATAATTACTAAAAGTGTATTTTTAGTTGTGGAATATATCTTTAAACTTAACTAATTTTTAATAGATTACGTGGTATGCATAAATTCGATAAACCACCAACACGACTGTGCGAAAAAATGAACACGTTAACACATACGTTCTGCAATTGCGGAAAAAGAATTTTCTTGGCGTTGTGTTATTCTCTAAAATGTTTCTGTATGCATCTCATTTCCTTTTATACGTAAATGAAATATTCTATTAGTATCTGAAATTGTTTAATAATCTCCGGATGTATGATTTTTCGTTTTATTATCTTGCAGTGAAGTTAGAGTTTATTTTATAAGAATCTGTAAAGTAATATACTTTGAAAGTGAGAAATATTCTTTAAAGATAATATTTCAAACAGAATTTAAGGAAAGTACCTTTTTTTTATAGTTTTAGGTTTGAAAATTATCTAAGCTATTATTATCATTAGATCGGTTGATGATAAATTATGTAAATAAATGTATAAATAATTTTAAATATGTAAATTGAATTTCTGTTCTATTTTTAGATGTGGAACCAGAATTTTTGGATGAATTAATAGCATCTGGGCAACATGAAAAACTTGCTGAGTGTACGAACACATATAAACATATTTTTGTTTTCATTGATCACAAATTACTAAAAATATTTTATTGTTTTTCACACAAAATCTTTTTCTTTCCTCAGTACTTGGTATCCAAAAGCATTTAGTCCGACCGGATAATACTGGTAAATATATCTTTATTTAATTACTTGTGTTTATGATTCAACATTTCTCTGTTTCAAGAGACTTGTAAATTCACACCTATAAGCTTCAAAAACTAGCACCTATAAACTTTAAAATAGCAAATAAGACCTTTTTGCAAAAATGTTTAAGGATAGAAAACCAACGATTACAAATGCACAAATAATGTATGAAAAGGTAGCAAACAGCTGTTTCGAATCTACTATCGAGATTTCGAATCAGTGCAAAACTCAGCGAAATTAAAAGTCAATAAAAAGGACATATGTGTGATGCAATCAAAAATGAATATTTTAATTTGTATAGCTTACTGCAGCCAGCATTTGAACCACGACCCATCGATTTCGAAGCTAGTGTATTAATACCGATACTACTGCGACATTTTTTGAGTGTATTCATTACCTTCTATAATTTTCGGAAGTAAATGATACATCACATTCCTTTCAATTTTTATTTATTTATTTATTATTTGCTTGCTTTGTGATTATTAACAGCCCCGTCCACTTCTTTTGTCTCTTTCAGTCAGCTCTCGATTACCTAATAAATTAGCGAAAATTGTCTGTTCGCATTCGAAACACGGTTTTGCCAGTTTGCAAACCAGGATACCATCAACTGCACAACTGTGGCTTTCTTTCACCGCTTCATTATCGTTACTATCATTTAGAAAATGAAGGCCATTTGCTAACATACTTCCCTCCCCAATTTTTTCCTTACTTCATCTCATTCAAATCTTGTCTTTTCAGTCATAAACTGACAATTTGATTATTCGAGCCTCAGTTATAAAACTGATCGCAACCGGGACTACGGTTTCCAAATAAGCCATCTACCAAAGACATCACTAAAGATTATCTTCCATCTCTTCATTGTCTTTTGTATGCTATGAAAATGAATGCCTGGTTCATCTCCTCCATCACTTGTTTCCTCTTATCCGGGATATTGTCACTTTCAATCCTCTCCTATACATTGATCTCTTGTAATCACTTGTCACTAATCCCATTTTTCCCAAGTGACGCAATTAAGAAGCGTACCTCAATCAGGAATTCCAGACAAGTCCCCGCGATTTTTAAAGTAGTGTGCTACTGCACCACTATAGCATTATTATTATTACACACATAACTATTATTATTATTCACATTAAATTACAAACCATAAATCTGAAAAAAAAACGCTTTTATAGGTTTAACAGTAGTTTGCAAGTTAATTTATGTGACTAAAGTTAATCTTAGTATTAATTCTAAAGTGTTATAGATCAGGAGGTGACAGTATAGATCAGAACACTCATCGAATGCATGGGTGAAAATCTAAGATTAGTTAAACCTCGATTCGCATATTAAAACTTTGTCGGATGAAAAGTCATTTATTATGTCACGTTTGACATACGTTGATGTGACTAGAAAATATCTAAAAACCCGATTTTAGCGATTGTCTCCTACGTTTACCATTGTGCTTTCCTGCACTCAAAATTGGAAAAGATGGAGGATGCGGAGCTGGAAAACATAATGGTAAACTTATGTGTCAAACACTAAAATCGAATTTTTAACTGTTTTCAACCAAGATAAGACTTGGTAGACCGATTGCGTAATAATATGTAAATCGAGACTTAATTAATACTAGATTTTCATCTGTGAACGGGATAGCGTGGTTGTCTGCACTACCGCCTCCCAGTCTATTAACGATCTCATTTACCGGTCATTTTTCAATATTCGTTTAGCAATAGTTTTACAATTTTCACAATTAACTTGCGATTTTTGATTTGATTACAAATTAGTGAAATTTTGTTTCATTTGAAAAAAGTAGTTTTATAGCTAGAAATTTCTGAATTGGCGAGTTTTAATACAAATTTGTACATAAAGTTTAGTAAAAAAAGGTGTCTTGCGTGTTAATCAAGCTTTATTATTATTTTTTTTATCAAGTGGCCTCAGGGACAGCTTACACTAGCCAAAATATTCTAAGGTTAAATAAGACAAGCTGAAAATACAGAAACGATTACAAAAAAAATCGTAACACTTGGCAACTTTGGGCATATCGATAGAATACAACTTATTTTTAACTCTTATATTATTGGTAAAGTACTGGGAAGTATTACTGGTAATCTGAACGCCAGTATAAATTACTGTTTTTTAACAGAAACATTTCTGTAGATTCCGGAAAAAACTCGAAAAAACGGAAAATTTTCTGTTAAAAAACAGTAATTTATATTTGTTTTAATTTTACCAGTAATACTTTCGTAAAATCGTCCGTTTTTTTTTTTTTTTTTTTTTTTTTTTTTTTTTTTTTTTTTTTTTAATCTACAGTGTACTTACGAGTCAAACGTTAAAATCGGCTTTTTAGGCGTTTTCCTCCCAGATATCTCTTGCCAAACCAATTGCATTTTAATATGTGAAAGGAGATTTAACTAATTCTAGATTTTTATCCATGAAATCGATGAGGTGATTGTTTGGGCTGTCTCCTCTCGGTCTACGATTAACGATATGTACAGATTTTTTTTATGAATTTCCATGTAAGGAGATATTGCAGTCTCTGCATTACTTTCGTATTTAACACACCTCATCAGTTAAAGTTCGCATTCAATCGCTTTCACAATCAATTGTTGAGGTTTACAATTTTTCAACAGAAATGTTCAATTGCATTAAAAATTTTGAATCCTTTCAGTTTTAGCATCAATTTATGTTTTGGGTTTCTCGGAATTACTGAACATGTATTTTGCCTCAATATAACGGTTGAAGGCTAAACAGTTCAATGCAGATGTCTAGTATAAAACAGTTTTATGGAATTGGTAAAACAAAGCAAGCTTACTCTGTAAAAAAAAATATTTTTATGAAACAAAATTCGTGGATAATAAAGTAAGTATTCGCTCTTCAATTTCGTGAGGTGATTCTCACTTAGCGCTGGTGTCTTGCGTAAATGAGTCCTCAAATTCTCTAGATACCAGCATTTTAAACTAATTTTCTTCTCCTTATTTGATGGCCGAATACTATATGATAAATGATAACAAAATAAAGTGTAAGATATTAATGGTGTCCAAAGTATTTGACGTCACGATTTGCGAGGACATTTCATAACACTAGAAGTAGTGAGAGTCACCTCTCGAGTGCACAGGGTTAATTACTTATATTGGCTGTTTCCAAGAGTAATTGTAGGGTAAATTACGCACTACTATTTTTGGCTACCGGAGAACGGAATTTTAGAACGGGAAAATGTGACTTATTTCATTCAGAGGTATCTCATTCATTGTTTTAGGCCAGGGCTGTCCAACTCGGTGCCCACGGGCGCCATGGCGCCCTTTTGAAGTTTTCCTGTTCTTTCCTGAAAAGTTTTTTAGAAGCATAATTCCATTATAAAGAACGCTTTATTTAAACTCATTAATGCTTGTATTAGAAATATTTTCAAAAATTGTGCAAACGCATTAAACCTATTGAGAGGCGTTGGATATATTATATCATATCTAATTTTAATCAAGATTTCCATCAGAAACATTTAATGAATTTTAAAATTTCTACAGTCATTTTTGAGATAGTCTTCTCATGGAAAATTGTATAATATCAAATTTAATATATTTAACTCCTGAACCGTAGGGCCTTTTGTCTATCGTTGTAAGATTCATTTGCATTATGTTATGATGTACGTTTATACTATCACTTTCCAATAGTATTACCACATGATTTCAGTCAAGTGATTGATGGCGCCCTTCATTGAGTGCCAAGAGCTGAGGTATGCCCTTGGTTACTAAAAGGTTGGACAGGCCTGTTTTAGGCCAAGCAAAGTTTTTGAAAAAGCGTTGGCCAATAGTCATACCAGTTATTAGCCAAGGCTAACGAAAAAGGTGCGGTTTATCACATTTATATTTTTTACAGACCGCTAGAATGTCCTGATGCTCTTTTCGTACACCTAAATTGGTGCATTCAAGCATCACGTGGTTACAGCGGTCTGTAAAAAAAATACATATGGCATGCACCGTGGTAGACTGTCTTTTTCGTTAGCCTCAATTATTAGCGATGTTTCGTACACGACAAAAACCCACGAATTAGACATTTATTCTTTCTTTTGTGAAAACGTTTTCATTATATAAGTTCCAAATTATGTAAGCTATATTTTTCTTTTTCTTTTGTAGAAGAAAGATCTGAAGGATCGAGACTTAATCAAGGTATGTCTATTTTATAACTTTTTACTAATAGTAAATTACATAAAAACATAATAATTTTACATAATTATGCATTATTATTTTATGTATTACATAAAAATCTAATGAAACATACATTCATTTCAGCTTCTTTCTTGGGAGATATATTATTAACAGAAGAGCAGGTAAATATACATTCATGAAAATAAGTATAAATATAGAAACTTATTAAATGCATATACCGAGTACCTTGCAAAAACTTCAAACGTGTTCGGATCTCAAATGACTATAAATGTTTTATTCAGGAAAACTTCATAGGTGCAACAAAGGATTCACAAGAAACATTTGTTAAAAACTTTTTTTTTTAAAATAAAGTGATGAAAAGTAGGATAAAGAATTGATGTCAGAGGAACAAACTTCTCTCTTTGATTTTAAATATAAGGTAAGGGTTCAGAATCAAAACCTGAAATAAATTCTGCTGAGTGTTTACATTCTGTTAGTGATAAATGACATAGAAATTACCTGCAGTCGTTGATTACTAAGAATACCTAGCGGTATTTCCAGTAACGGTAAAGAAAATCTACAAAGTTACTAAAACATTTTTAGGAAACTGGAATTGAAAGAAGTTTTTATGTGACGGCAACAACAAAAGTTCATGTAACACATACATGTTTGCAGTGTAAATCAAAAAATCTGAAAAGTTACAAGATTTAAAAAAATATATAGAATTCCTAGAACTTTTAATGTAATTGTACTAAGGGTACAGGTAAAATTTTACTACGATTACTGTAATTTTTGTAGATTCATTTGTACGACAGATTTTTGTAGCTTTTCAAAAACGAGTTTTGTAGATTTACATACCTTATACAATGTACAACAAAAGTTCATGCAACAGATGCACATTTGCACTGTGAATCAAGGTTACTAAGATTCTTTTAGGAAATTGGGATTCCTAGAATTTTTTATGTAAGTGCAACAAGGGCTACAAATAAAACTTTAGTAATATTACAATAAATTTAGTAGATCCTTTTGTAAATCTACAGATTTTTGTAGCTTTACAAAAACGAATTTTGTAGATTCACATCTGCTTTTGTACAGTGTACTGCTAAAATTTAAGTAAGCATACAGATTTATCTAACTTTTCATCAGAGAAATTATCGATTTTTTTTACAGTATATTATTTTTATTTGTAACCAGCATAATTATAGCATTTTTACGCTATTTTTTTAAATAATCAAGATATATGTATACAGTGTTGCCAGTGGGCTACCTTTTTTCAATTCAGATTTCGTGACTGGCACCACTTTTTGAAACGGTAAAATTCCCCTTGTTTATTCTGTGATTAATAAGTCATTAAATAAGGCGCATTTTACTGTTTCAAAAAAGTGGTGCGAATCAAGAATTTGAATTTAAAAAAAGTAGCCCATCTGGCAACACTGTATGTATATTGCAAGCGTGTGAATAAGCAACTGCTTGATTATTCGAATCCTTTGACTATGAATACTCAAGCTTCTGGGTCTGGTCCTACCGCCCATGTTGATGGTTCGATGAGTCGCATGTCTTCTGTGTCATCCATTTCTTCTTCTTACTCTAAGATAAATTCTCGTGATAATATTCTTAAACTTTTAAATCAATAACTATCGATTTTTTTTTATTTAAATGAAAAACCCTTCTTGAGTTATTCTATAGAATAAAAATTATGCCATATTTATGTAGTGGCAAAGCCTCTAATATTTTGGACGCTGTTCAACTTGTAAATTATACAAAAATGAAAGATGGTAGTGTAATGTTAATGGACATGATAAAGATTTTACTTCTGTAGAAAGAACAACAAGAGAAAATCTTGCGTCAAGTATAGATGATGAAGTAAATTCCAACACATTCAGAATAATGTAATAAAACTGCAATTATTTTTAAAAAATTAAAATAAGGTACCCTGGGGTAATAACGCCACGTTAAGGTTCTGCCAATTTTCACGGCTCAGTTTTAGTTTGTATTTTGCAAACAAATATATGATTTGATACAGCAACTCATTGACTATCTATATAAAAAAAAAATAATTTAACAGATTTGTATTCATAAAATGTAATGGCGTGATTTCTTGACCAATGCCATTTGGCGTTATTACCCACCTATATGGGTAATAACGCCATGCAAACGAAACTATGAAATACGATGGAATAATTGCATGTAGATTGCCCAATTCTAAAAATACAAACTCTACAAACTTAGAAATTGACAAATTGCATTCTAAGCTATAGAAAATGTTCAATTTTTTTTGAAAGTGTCAGAAAAAAAGGTGTGCTGTGGGGGGGGGGAGAGAGAGGGAGAGAGAGAGAGAGAGATGAGGCAAAAGAATATCAGACCGTGAGCTTCTTTTTGCTTAAAAAGGACCGCTTAAATACAATTATTAGATACAATGCACAGTTTTAACTGTGTTTATTTGAATCAGTATTTAGGATGTAGCTCGGCCACTGTAGGAAATCAACCGGGGTATTAATGCCAAGGATTGGCGTTATTACCCCGTTATAGTTATTGCGCTGTACATTTTAAATTACAAATTATCTCTAGAAGATATTCAAAATCCTCAACAACATTTTGAAAGTCCATGAAATGTACTACAAATTTATGTAATTAACAAAGTATTTCCGGATAAAAAAAATAGTCTACACATCACAAAACGTATCTCGCAAATTTTAAATCAAGCGTTAATTTTAGTTGCTTGTATAAACAATAAGACCTAAAAATGAAAAAAATCAACTTGAAGCTGTTTTTTGCGATTTATATGACTCAAGATCCTTCTGCGCAGAGCACATGGGTGTCATTTACCGGATTACTTCATAATTATGCAAAATATTAACACTTGGCGCTATTACCCCGCCTGGCGTTATTACACCAGACCACTTTATTACATCTCATTTCAGAATATGGAAATTTATAACACATTTCAAAGCCGAATTTTAGCTGTTTCCATCTACAATCGTAAAATTATTCAAATTTTTTATCAGACAAGTATATGATTTAAAATTTTTTATCTATTAACAAAATGCATCCCAAAATTTAATTCATTGAAATGATACATATATTCCAGTTAACAATTCCCCTTTAACAATTTCTTCTAATAAGGAGAATGGTATGCGAATACTTTTGTAAAGCCCTGCATATGAGATATAAAATTTATATATATAAAGACTAACATGCAAAAAACTTATTAAATTTAAAACCGCATACCGAATTTTAAAATGTACCAATTACTTTTGTATGTCCCTGTCAATTAATTTTAAAAATGCTATGAGTGGTTTTTTTAACATGATCATTTAAAATTCAGTAATTTATATTGGTTTTAATGCATTTGAAATAGCGTGATACCACTAAAATACTCTCCAAATGATTTTTCTTCATATACCATAAAATGATAGAATATTTTTGAGTATCCATGTAAATGAACCGTTAATCGTACAAACGTCATATGCAATACCAAACATGCTTTGGTGATCCTAAATAAGACTTATCAATTGCATGAAAATACGAATATATTTACGGAGTTAGAGCACGGACAGGCGGACAAACGGATAGACGGCCAGACAAACCGAATGCATAAGCACTTTTCATCTTTGTAGGAAAATGCTAAAAAGCGTAAACATAACTCGCAACATAAAGCTGCTGCTAAAAATCCCACTAACAACTATGATATCGATAGAATTATTCATTCTGAGTTTGGTGATGTTACTACTGACAAATATTCTCATATTGAACAAACAATTGAGAAAAAACCCAAACCAATTATGGTAGCTTAAATTCCTAATATCATCCAATTCTTAAATGAGTTTCTGCTAATGAAAATTTTAAATTTGAATCCAAAGTAGCCGGAGAATTCATTAGAATCTCCTTAATTAGAATTTGTTATGCATGAATCTTTCATTAGAATTTGTTATGCATCGTGATAAGATGTCACTTCATGAGCGTTTTAACCCCTTGGGGACGAGCGACGCGCATATGTGCCTTAAGAACGCTTAAAAATCCTTGTTTATTCCCACCAGTAAAATTATACTGAAAATTTTGACAAATTTAATCGGAGCATTTTCTCGATTGAATAAGGCAAAAATTTCTGTTTTTAAAAACCGGTGACAGACCATTAAAAATTTCGTAAAAGGCTCCCGTCGCGTCGAGAAGAGGTTAAATAAAATTATATTCAACATTTTATTGTCCCTGACCGCAGGGCCTGACTGGCAAGTTTTTGTGCCCAGGACATTTTTAATTTTCCGTGCCCCTTTAATTTACTGATACCGTTTTTTATGCATGTTTTTTGACACATTGCAAACATATTCAAAAGGTGTCAATTTGAAAAAATTAAATTTTCCAGAAAATTAAAAAACGTTCCAGGAATAAAAATAAAATATTTTTTATTATTTATTGAAATTTTCTTTTAAGCATATACTGAGATATATTTTTGTCATTTCATCGTATTAATATCTCCATTCTCACATTTTTTCACAATTCTGAAATTTTAAATGTAAATTTTGATGAAATTGTGAAAATTTTGAACCCCTCAGAATATCCGTCCCCAGAGCACGAGATGCAGGGGCCTATGCAACAGTCGGGGCCTGTCTGATTGAGAAATTTCATTGAAAGTGATTATAAGAGGTCTTCCAAGAATTGTCGACCTAGAAACTGTTAAAGAAACTCTCTTACGTAGAGGTTTCACACTTATCAAGATCAACCACTTAAAAATTCGGAGATGGGAGGCCACCTACCCTCTACATTATGGAACTACAAAAAATAGAACACACTACAAAATATTCAAAATGAGCTCCATCTATAAACTATGTGCCAAAATTAAAAAAAAAATTCACAATACTTTTGTTGCCAGAGTTTTTTCGTGTAATTGCTTACTGTTCTTTAAAACCCAAATTCGTGAAATGCGGTGGTCCCCACCTGTCTCCTGAATGTATTGGGAAGAAATATTCCTCTAATGAGGACCTTAAACCATCCACTAAGTTTGATAATCTCTCCCTAGAACATCCTTAATCTTATAAGTGTTGCTAGCAATTTCTACTCAAACCGCAATTTTGAAAATGTTATGTGAAAATCGCCGCTGAGTCTTAATGTGAAAAATCTCTTTAAAAAGCTCCAGAAGAACAAGGATCCGACAAGCAACTTCTCTTTCTAAGGTTCCACCTCCTACTCAACAGCTATATGAATTGCATGAATTCCCATATTCTATTCATATGATAACTGAGATAAAAAATAAAACAAGAACTCGACATAAGTTCTTTTAAAAAATTCTGACTAAACTCAACAGTATCCTCGAACACATAAAGCAGAATAAAGATGCTATTTTAAGCTTTATCACCTTCAGTGAAATGATGGCAGGAAACTTTTAGTCTTTCTCTCACTAATGAGTCATAAGTTCGCTTATGACTTATACATCTATTTTGTAATTTTAATATGTATGGTCACTGTAAAGCGTCTTTTTTGTTTAAGGGGATCAGACTTTGCTTATTTTTTAGCATGTGTTGAACTCATGAACATCTTTTCTATCATTCCTATAATTTTCTACTGTGTACTTCACATTCTGTGAAACCCCGTCTACTTCTTTCGTATTGGCTGTTACAGTCCTCTAGCTTTCTCCTATCTTAATCAGATTTTTTTGTTGTTGTTGTTCTGACTATTATTTTTCTTCTCTCTCGTACATAATTTCTGTAAACACTAGAGCTGTACATTTTTCTACTTCTTTTTATGATTTGCTATACATTTACTCATCGATAGAGCGTGGATTTGCTCAGCAAGTTGATACCCCCTTGATATGTTCTATTATTCACTATTCATATGTTCTTTCACAGGCATGTTGATCTAGAAATCAAATTCTTTTAAAATTTAGGTGTGGCATGGTCCTTAAATGAATATTTTTTTTTTTTACTTTAGGAACGAAATGCTATAGATTTCAATTATTACACAGGAAGTAAATGGCCTAATGGAATCGTCCCCTACGTCATTTCAAGTTCATATGGTAAAGAAATATCATTCAATAATAATTACTTTAAAATTTCAGTGAAATATATTAATTTAGATAAATTTTGTCGCTTTAATCAAATTCTGAATTACGGCAGATCATCTATCAGCCAAACCTTACTTAGTGATGGGTGACTTTGGTACTTCCCGAGTAATTTCTTGTCTATTTCTACCAACTTGGGACATCAGATAACATGAGTTACGGGCAGGCTAATGTGTCGAAAATATATATTGTTTCCATTTCTTTAAGACGGGATTCACGGATAAATGATCCAAGAAAGTCAGTATTAACACTTTCAATGGTGGTGACTAAACAGTCTAGCCACCTAATTAAAATTCCTAAACTGTGTGTGTGTGTAAACTGTTCTAAACCTAAGTGTCACCAAGAGTGTTAACCTTCTGGAACGAACTATCGAATGATGCAAGTATATTTAAAATATTCAATTGGTCGCTGGTTCAATTATTACTACTAATATTACTTAAAAATTCTTTATATACAAATTATTTACACACTATATTTACATTTTAAATAAAGAATAATGAGCCAAGCAACAGACGATAGGTACGCTAAGATCGCCGATAAAACCAAAACAATAACAGACGATATTCCAATGTTGCCAAAACGGCAAACCTAAAGTACAGTAGAATGTGCCAAGGAGACGCGCGACATCCAAGGTTATGGGGAAGCCGTAACCTTGGCTTAACACTAGAACCGCGGCGACGGGTCATTTTGAACCGTATCATACGCAGAGATGTTGAATCGAACCAGAAAACTCTTTATAAAATTAACTAAATATACGCTGGGCAAAAATAATTTCAATGTATAATTTAAACCGTTTTAAATAAAAATTCCCGTGAGAAATATTTTTTTATAAAACTTGAGTGAATTTTCCCGCGGTTCTAGTGCTAAGCTTCCGTCGGGCGCGCCGTTATAGAAGGTATAACATTCGCTTTCTTTTTTCTTTAAAACAAAATTCAAACATCAATGGATGTTAGTAACCATTTGTATTCGTTTATTGGATTTCTTTACCCTATTCCTGAAAGTTATTTGTATTTCAGATTGCGCAATTCGTTGCAACTGTCATTTTTATCTGCTAACAGTGCATGAAATGTGCAAGGTTTATCTGTAAACAGCCTTTAAAAACAGCAAATTTTATGCTTGATATGGGAAGCGACTAATATAGATGAATTATAAGACTAATTATTGTTTAGTAATTCATTATTAATTTTTATTCTATGTAATTGTAATAGCAAGTAGTTTTTTATGCATCTAAACTTCTGCTTTAATATGTTATAACAAAATATGTGTATTGCTGAATACTTTCTTAAATTGTGATTAGATATATCTTATATGACATTTGCAAGTATTGGTAAAATTAAAATATTGATTTTTTTCACCTGTTTTACAGTTTCAAAGTTGCGCTTTTTCAAAGAAAGCGCAAAATGGTAAGTTTTAATTTTTTAAGAAATTAATTTGAACATTCTAATGTCAGTCAATCATTTCATTATTTTATGAATAGAAACCTTCTGCCCCTGAAAGGGTTTAATCACTGTCCTAGCAAACAAGGACCTTTCTCTTCCGGTACTGATGCCAATCATGCCCCAGTTCAGAAAACTGTGCAAATGAGAGCCCACTGAATACTGAGTGTAATATTAAGTACAGAGTGAATAGGGCTTCATTTGAAATATTTAAATTGCTACTGGACTTCCAACTTTTCAACCTGACAAAAATATACTCTAGTTAAAAATACCTCATAAAATAAGAGAAGATTTGCTTTTCTACAATAAAAATAATGTTCTTTTTATTGTGATGTTCATTATATACAAAGATGTATTTACAAAGTTTTTCTTCTGCCTAAATTTTAAAATGAAAGCTCTCTAATGGTTCACATTTCAATACCTATATTTTATAACAAAAATTTTACTTATTATTTTTTTCCCTAGCATTTTTTCCAGAAATTAGAACTAAAGATGATTTCTTTTATAAATGTTGTGGAAATCCACCGCGAAAAAGTTTTCTTGGTAAATAATATTATTTCTACCGCAGCTCATTTGGTGGCCCTTATAAAGCCAATTATAAATTTTTGGTAACCATTCACAGATAATAAAGAGGTTCGTTTTGAAAATGTTGTTCTTCAGAAAATGACGTATTGGTTTTCAGGTTTATGCCCTACTTGCAGCAGATGTAAAATTTTGAATTACGTACTCAATGGCGTTCCTCATAATGTACTTATTAAATTTAATGCATCGATTTCAAACATGAAAATTTACTTTCTTATATAATTTCAGTTATGTTGTGATTTTTAAAAATATTTTATAATATTCTCCTAATACTTTTTTTAAATAAAAAGAGATAGATTTGGATAGTCTCATATTCAATTGTTTGGAATTGACATAATCTATACTCTACAGTATTTGTTTTAATCTAAGCAATAACCAAAAACAATTTGGCCAATTCAAAGCATAAAAAATCATGCATGAATTATATTGAAACTTTTCATGAATGTTTGAAATGTAAAATTTGAACAAATCGACTACGTGCTTGATGTGAATCAACATAATTAATCCTTATGACATTAGGTAGCGTAATATTACTGTCAATGTTTGGAAAGATTTATCCATATCATCAAAATTCACAAGCAAAAGATCCAAATCGCCTAATTTCTCAATTCTTCTATTTTCAAATTGTAGTCTCCATCTCATTAAGTAGAAAATTTCCGTCATAAAAAAAAACTGCTTTGATTCATAAATAATAAAAAAAAGGAAAGTTTCACACCTATGGAATCAGGTTGTAATGTGTTCCTTAATTGGCGTCTATCAATATTAACATGTTGAGTGCTACGTCAGTCACCGGTGCCTGATACGGAATATTCCGTTTAAGCCGCGTCAGACACCGGTGACTGACAATCGAAAATATGATATAAAACTAAAAAGTAATACGTTGTTTTAAGTAATTAGTGAAAACTTGTTTAAAATTTACTTAGTTTTGCTTGCAACAAGATCATACTTTCTTAATACTTACTTAAAACAATATATATATATATATATATTTAGTTTTATATCAAAACTCTCACTGTCAGTCACCAGTGACCGACGCGGCCTGTACTGTTATTTCAGACGATGTTTTATATAAATCAGACAAACTGTCTATATCCGAGACATTGTGTCCGTGTTAAAAAATGGAGAGTAGATTGTGTTGGCCGTGAAGAATAGCAGAGGTTCAGGTTCGATATAAAATTCCATTCTTTATTTTTGACCCTTTCGAATATGGGTGATGTCAGCATTGCAAACAGCGGCGAGCAGAGAGAGCGAGTGTCCCTCTCAGACTATTTGAACTCAGATAAGTTCAATTGTACATTATCGCGAAAAGGGTTATAATGTTTGGCGGTGTTTATGATATTTGGCATAAAAATATAAGTGCAATTTTTCTGAGAGAGAGATATTTTATTTAGCATAATAACAAGATAATCGCTAATTGGTGACAAAAGTGTTTTAACTTTGATTTTGGAATTTGAAAAAGCTGAGGAATTTTGCGGTAAGACCTGGGGCTTGTGAAGTGCACTGAAATTGGCGAATGCATGCCATATAAGGAGAGGGTTGCATGGGAGGCGATGCATTTTAGCATGTACGCTGGCCAAATGGGCTTATGTAGCAAATTTTATCATGGGACAGCTGCTATGTAAAAACCGCACGCCTGATTCATGACCATATAAGGGTATGCGAAGAGTGATGTACATGTGCATGATTTTAAGTTTCAGTTATATTAAGGGGATTGTTTGCATATTACAAAAATGAGAAAAGGGATGGTATATCTATAAATTCAACTGCAATATAGGTCTGGTTTTGAAAGTGATTTTGATTTACTTTAAATGAAAAGGATGTTTTAATGGAGAACAGTTGAATTTATGAATTTGTCAACCTGCCATCGTCACTTTCAGTCATATATGACAATGATGCACAACCTTTTTGCCAGAAAATTGTTTCCCACCAGAATATTTGAAAAGAGTCGTTTGCTTTATTTAATAGCAAATATTTCGTCATTATTATAAGGAAAATGATTCTGTATGAAAATAGTGGTAGCTTTGTGGCCCGCGGGCCAAAGGTTGTGCACCACTGATATATGATATATTGATATTATACGGCTTAAATCGAAAGTTTTGTATTAGTTACCGTGGCATTCAGTGTGTTAATGTATTTATTTATTTTAGTGTTTTCAGATTTTTCAGTAAGTGTGGAAAACTCTATAAAATCCTTAACAATATTTCCAACACTTTAATATATAAATCTGTTTATTTATAATTGTTCGTTTAGTCATTTTCCCCAATGTGATCTGCTACTGAATGTTTTACCGGTATGTTATTATATTAAGGTACTTTTATATTAAGGTACTTTGCAATATACAGGATGTTTCGCTACCAGACCGACAAATTTTGAAGGGTGATAGTAGAGACGAAGACAAACATTATTAAATAGGAAACCATGGTTCGCAAACGTCTTCTGTAGGAGCTAGGGGCCATTAAAATTTAAAGTCCAAAATTTCAGACAGTGATAAAAACGGAAAAAAGGGTCGATTCGTTTGCGGTTTTCACAAAAAAAATTCTTTATCTCACGATTTTTTTAGAAAAAAAATTTAAAGGTTACGTTCAAAAATTGTCGATAGAGGGCGCTTTAGAGTAACGAACAACTACTTTTTACCGTTATTTTGTGCATGTGGTTGAAATTATTCTAAAGTTTAGACTTTAACTTAAATTTTAAGCCCATAATCGGAAACATTGGGATCGGTTAACTAGCGAAAATTGAACTGTGAACAGAGGGGTAGACTTTAAACGCTCATAAATATTGGACAAACAAATAGATTTTGTTGCGGTTTGTGTGTAAGTCATTCCCTTGGTAATTATTTTATTCAAAATGACGTACAGCTTTTGTGTCCTCACTTTTCGATAAAGGACGCTTCCGACACTTCTCTGATATTTCAATGGCATTACTCCTGGTTGTTTTACTACCAGACCAACATACTTCCAAGAAGTGTTAGGTATACAAAGACGACTCGGAATCACATAGGAATGTAACGTTAGAAATACCTTTTTCCAAGTTACGGTTAAAGGAAGCAGAGGAAAAAGTAACAGAAACAACAGAGAAAGAGCGACACGCTAATGTGACAGAAAACAGTTTATTTATAGGTTTTATTAGAAAAGCTGTTCGAAATTATTACGACCAGAAGCAGTCCGGCAAGTTTAACAGTGACGGTAGATAGCGCTGTGGTTTCCTTGCGATAGATGGCGCTAAAAGGTGATACGCTTGAGCAGCGATCACTTTGAAGCAATCATTCGCGAACCGGCTCCAAAGGTAGAAGAATGAATTATTTGAACGATGAACAGCACAATAGGGCTCCTCCACATTTTACCAATGACGTCTGCCAACACTTCAAAGTAATATATGGACATTTGTGGATAGGTCGTGTTGGCCCTGTTCATTGGCCGACTCATCGCGGGCTTATCATGCATGGACTTCTGCTGGGGTCAAATGAAAAATTGGGTGTATGTGACTCCCGTACCATCAGTTGAAGACCTCGCAGCTGGTATTTCTGTATCTGCCAGAAAACTATCAGAAATGCCAGGAATCTTTCAAAGCGTGAGGAATTCCACGCGACGCCGCTGTCAAGCATGCCGGACTACTTCTGGTCGTAATTTCGAACACCTTTTGTAATAAAACATTTAAATGAACTGTTTTCTGTCACATTGACCCTGTTGCTCTTTCTCTGCTGTTTCTGTTTTCTTTTCTCTGCTTACTTTAACCGTAACTCGCAAAAAAGGCATTTCCAACGTTACATTCCTATGTGATTCCGAGTCGTCTTTGCATCGCTAACACTTCCTGGAAGTATATTAGTCTGGTAGTGAAACACCCAGGAGTAATGCCATTGAAATATCAGAGACGTGTGGGAAGCGCCCTTTATCAAAAATGAGGACATCAAAACTGTACGTCATTTTGAATAAAATATTTACCAAGGGAATAACTTACACGCAAACCGCAACAAAATCAATTCCTTTGTCCAATATTTATGAGCGTTTAAAATCTCCCCCTCTGTTCACAGTTTAATTTTCTCTAGTTACCCGATCCCAATGTTTCCGATTTTGGGCTTAAAATTTAAGTTAAAGTTTAAACTTTAGAATAATTTCAACCCCATGCATAAAATAACGGTAAAAAGTAATTGTTCGTTACTCTAAAATCTAAATCGCCCTCTATCGACAATTCTTGAAAGTAACCTTTAAATTTTTTTTTACTAAAAAATCGTGATATAAAGAATGATTTCAGTGAAAATTGCAAACGAATCGACCCTTTTTCCGTTTTTTATCTTCTTTTGAAATTTTGGACCTTAAACTTTAATGGCCCCTAGCTCCTACAGAAGACGTTTGTGCCCCATGGTTTCCTATTTAATAATGTTTGTTTTCATGTCTCTGTCTACTATCATCCCTCAAAGTTTGTCGGTCTGGTAGAGAAACACCCTGTATAAGTATTTGAAATGTATTTTCTCGAGTAATACACAAAGAATTTATTGGAAAGCTTCTACATGAAAGTGGCGACATGCACGCATAACGCATGCTCTGATACTGCTTAGATAGACACTTTTGTTCAAATTTTGATTTACTTACAGTCCCTGGCCAAATTATTAGACGCACTCATATTTTCTTGTGTCGAATCATATTACAAGTTTCATTGAGATATTACTATGCCAATAGTTACAATTGATTATACACATTATCAGTAGAATTATAATAAATAAAAAGCATGCCAATGACTTTAAAATTATTTATTTTTGTAAATTAAATTAACAGTTGCTAAAATTGTAAAACTTAAAACATGAAATTCAAAAAAATGTCAATATTTTTTGGAGGCCCCTTTGGCGGCAATCAGTGCCTCTATTCTTCATGGCATGCTGTTAGTACAAAATTGAAATGTTTCTTGCATGTGTGAGTAATGTTTCCAGACAAGGATAAGTTTTTCTATGAGCTGTGTTTTGCTTGTTATGAGCTCTTTGTCCAGGATTTTCTTCATTAGCTCCCAAACATTTTCAATGGTATTCATGTCTGACGAATTACCGGGAGCAGTTCAACACAGGGATATATTTATTGAAAGTAGACCTTGACGGATCGTGCTATGTAATAAAGAAGCTTTACCTTGCAAAAATACAAATGGTTCTTCATTTGGAAACCATCATTTTAGCTTTAGAATTTAAAAACCTCTTTATATTGGTTTGGAGAATTGACTAAGAAGAAGTCATAACAAACAAAACCGAGCTCATAGAAAATATTATCCATTATCTGGAATCGTCACCCACGCATACAAGAAACTCTTCAATTTTGTATTAACAGTATGCCGCGAAGAATAGAGGCATTGATAGCCGCCAAAAGAGACTCGAAAAAATATTGATATTTTTTTTAGCTTCAAGTTATAAATTTTGCAATTTCAGCCATTTTTCATTTAATTTGTAAAAAGAAAGAGTTTTAAAATCGTAGGCATGTTTTTTATTTATTATAATCCTACAAATGATATACATAATTAATTGCAGTTATTCACACAGTAATATTTCTATGAAGCTAGTAATATGATTCGACACAAGGAAAAGGGAGTGCGCCTAATAATTTGGCCAGGGACTGTACTTTCAATAACTTGGAGATTTCTAACAACACTTTTTGCATAATCTTTTTATTTCATACAACACATTCACAACACAATTAAAAACGATTTTAGTTAAAAGTGTTGATTTTTATGTTGCAAAAGTGTTTCACGCATTTGTATATTCCTTTAAAAAATTATGGTAAAAGTAATTACTACGAAATTAATACAAGTTAATTTGAAGTTATCAAGGGATGAGTTATGTAGTAAAATTAATTCAGCCTTATTAAATTTCTTTACAGGTGCGCAGAAAAAGCAGGTCATCGTAGATGCAATCAAAGACTTTAACTCGAAAGTTACAAATGTGAAATTAGTTCCACGTAGACGACATAAAGACTATGTTTATGTTTTCAGTGGAAATGGGTAAGAAGATATTTTAGGTTTTTCTTTTTCTTTTTTATGCGTATTATATAAAGTGTATTATTCGAAGTACTTAAGTTACATACATCTTAGAAAATGAGAAACATAAAAAACTTTGCAAAGGAGTACTTTTCAGATAATTACAAAGAAAATTAATAGATAGTCTGAATTTGAAGAGTATTACATATATTTCTCGAAAATGTTTACAATCAGGGTAATTATATATTTTATAACATTTAGCATAATTTTATGACCTTTTTGAATTATTTTTAAATTTATAACTCTAACATTTACAATTTTTAAAACTTGAAATAGGGGAGCTTATGGATGGCTGACCATAAGGGAGGCTTGAACCAACCTTCAGTTTTTCTATTAACCCCTTAACTGGCACTTTCTTTTCCGTTCAATAAATTGAGACAAAAACGGATTCCCAACATAATTTTTAAATTAAATTTTCGCAACATTTAGTCTAAACATTTCTGCCTTTAAATAGCATGAAATTATTTTTTAAAAGAGTTATGGTGTCAATAAGCTTTAATTGATAAATTCAGCAAATTCGTCTTGCCCGAACGGCGTACGGGCAAAACAGTTAAGAGGTTAACTACTTCCCTGATCTGCCCGTACGTCATAAGGTTAACATGAATTTGCTAATCATGATTTGCCCATACCACGTACAGATATCCACATTCCAATCATGATTTATTATTCTCACCAATAAATTTTTATTGTAAATTTTGTATTGTTTAATTCGAGCCTTTTTCTGATTTAATCAGTCAAAAATTTTGTTTTGAAAGACCGGTGATAAAAAATTAAAAATTCTGAAAAGACATGAAAGAAATAAACATTATTTGAAAGATTTTTCAAAAATATTGGTAATTAAAGTCGTTAAAAAATCAGAGTTTTAACAATAGATAACAAGAAATGCTACCGGAATGCTAAAACAACTTTCTTTGTTTCATACAGGTAATCGAAGTAAGTTTGGAAAAATCAATTGTAAATCTTTTTCTACTTAAAACTTGTGTATTTAAGAAATATTTTGTAAGTGTTTTTCATATAAAATATATCATAGAAATTTAAGCAAATAGGTTTTATGTAATGCTTATAGAAATATTGAGCTTCTATCTCAGGTATGAAGATTATACAGTAAGTTAGGTTTAATTAACAAAGTGCTGCTCTTTAGAAATTCTCTCACTGTTAAAAATCTTGTCCTAGTTTGAACCAAACTTTGGTGCTCAATAGCTGTCTCTGTAAGATGGTGAAATCTTGAATATAAAAATCTTCAAAAATCTTGAATATAAAAATCGTGAAATCTTCAATATTTGGTGCTCCTTTAGAAGCATAGCTCCAATAGTTGGAATGAGGCTCGAATAGGAAGCTCCAAAAGTTGTTTCAAGATTTCACCGTCTTACAGAGACAACTAATGAACACCGAAATTTGTTTATAACTAGAGAAAATATTTTAACAGTGTATGCGGGAAAGCTTGTCCCAGTCAATGCAAGGGAGGTTTGATCAGATGCTCCAGTTCCTTTAATTAAGTCGTTTTGGAAATTTTTTTTATATAACACTGTACATTATGAAAGGTTATTTTTTATAGATTAAAAAAATGTAAATTTATTCTGTAAAGCTAGAATAAAATGGGGATGATGGAAAAGAAAATGTTTAAAACTGATTAAAGAAAGGTGTGAAAAAATTGCTACAGCATCCACTCGAAGAAAAGTTTAAAAAAAATATAAATTGAAAAGTTGATAGGAACTTTTTCATTTGAATATTACTAGGAAGGACTAGGAAAAATGAGAGCAACAGTCTTAATAGTTGTTAATGATAAATTAAGTTCTCATGCGGCAGCAAAATAATATGGAATTGATCGTAGAGCTTTAGGAAGATATGTAGACAAATATCACCAAGTTAGATATTGTGAGATAAAGCCAAACTATATGGAAATTAGCGCTGCCAGGAATAGTGACACAAAAAGAAGGACAAGTCGACAAACCAATATAACAGGACAATGTCTTCTAAATAAGCACATAAAAATACACGAAACCTTAAGGAAACGGAATTTGTTTCCGTTTACTTAATTCATTCTATATTAGCTTATTTGCTAATGTCTAACAGATATTATTCAATCAAAGACGAAAACAGCCATTGGATTTTTTAAGTAGAAACTGACCGGGTGTTAAAATTTCCCAATCAAAGAGAATGAAAACCCATTTACTAAAATACTACTGTTTTTTTAATTATAATTTAATTTTCCGCATATTTTAAAAGCCGATCAAATTAGCATGTTTTAAGAGTTTGCTGTGTCTGAACAGGGGTTGGCGAGCGTAGCTCTCGTAGGAGGCAGAACACCTCAGTAAAGCAAAATAAAATACGTTTTATTTAATTAGAGCATTTTTGATAATGTGTAACTAAAATTATGTTCTCATGTCGCTGCAAAAGAACATAGTATTGATCTTAGAACTTTAGGAAGATATGTAGACAAATATCCACAAGTTTGATATTGTGATATGAAGCCAAACTATGTGGGAATCAGCGCTGCCAGGATTAGTGTCACGAAAAGTAGGATAAGGAAACAAAACAATATAGCGGGACAATGTCTTCTAAATGCACGAAACCTTAAAGAAGCGGAATCTGTTTCTGTTTAATTCATTCATTCTATATTAACTTATTGGCTAATGTTTAACAGACTTATTCAATCAAAGACGAAAACAGTCATTAGATTTTTTTAATAGAAACTGATTGGACCTTAAAATTTCGCAATCAAAGAAAATGTAAACCCATTCACAAAAATATTGCCACTGTTGTTTTAATTATAATTCAATCTTCCACATTTTTTAAAAGCCGATCAAATTAGCATGTTTTTAGATCCTACTGTGTCTGAACGGCGGTTGACGAGTGTAGCTCGTAGGAGGCAAAGCCTCCTAGTAAAGCAAAATAAAATATGTTTTATCTATTAGAGCATTTTTTATATTATGTAACTGAAAGTACCTTCTTTTGAAAAGTAGTGCGACGAATAAAATTTCTGTAAGAGATGCCGGATTAGAAGTTTTATAATGCTTTTAATATTAGGAGTTTAAAATTTTATTGTGAATAATTAAAACAAATTCTTCACCAAACGACTTCCCGTTTGATATTCTAAAGGAAAATTTACCGATAAACTCAAATACAAAGTGGATTTTTTTTTTCGTGTTAAAATTTTCATTTGGTACATTTCAGTTTAAAGTTGACCACTAAGTCTGCTTTTTAATAAAATTTTAAATAAGACAATTACTCGTCGAATGGAGATTCCTTTTCTTTCTGGAATAACTTAGTGTTAAATATGTATGCAGTGTTCGCTTCTTTTTATGCGAAATTGTAGAGTTCTGGAAATAAAACGTTAATACCGCATACTAACTCTGTCCGTAATTTCGGACAGAAATACCGTAATTTCGGATGTATAAGCCGCGAGTCAAATAATTATTTTTCAACCCAGAATTTTTAAGAAATAAATGTAGCTACTTAGATCGCCGTAAATATTTGTCTTCAATCACTAAATAAGATTTCTGGGTCCAAAAGTAATTGTTTGATCCGTGTCTTATACACTCGAAATTACGGTAATTCAAGAAATCTACTAAAGGTGTCAAATAATTAGAGATAAAATCTACTTTTATATGATGCATATAATATTTGCTTAGAAAGCCATCTACAAATCAAAACCAAATTTACTTTTTTCAATAGCAAAAACCCAATTTCGACAATTTATTTAAATTTTCTGTTCAATCAATACCTGCAAATGAAATTTCAAACTATTTCAACTATAAGTTTTTGAAACAAAACACTTATTATTCAAATTCTGTTCCAAATTTAAAGTTTCTAACGTTCAGTTATTTTTATATTTTTATTAATATCTCCTGAAAATACATTCCTAATACGATAAATTTTCTGTAGCTATAATATTAAAATATCAAAACTAAAATACGTTGAATTTATAATTTTAATTATTTTCTAATATGATTTATGCAATTAATATTTGAAAAAAGAATATGAACAATAAACCTACATTCATTTCTTAGATTTATATTTGTTATGTCCTGCTTTATTCGAATTCTCAATTCGAATTTTTTTTCCAAGTAGTTTTCTAATTATGATTAAAAAGCAACTAGTATAACAGAGTAATCATTAAAATAAAAAACTCTGTAATTATAGTCCAAGAGCCGACCGCACAAAACCCTAAGTCATCGAGCACAAGAAAAATTCCTTTATTTTATGGAAGAGTAGTCATAGGGGAATCTAATCATCCGTGTCTGCCAGAAGCGAAGTGGTGCATAATCTAAAAATTGATACCACTAGTAGTTCACTCGTATGTTTAACATTGTGTTTGCCGTACAATTAAAAGAAAGAAAACAGGAAAAAATTGGGTACAGGAAAACATAATGCTAATTCTATAAGTCAACCACTAGTGGTATTCATTTTTGGCTTATGCACCACTTCGCTTCCGACAGGCATGGATGATTAGATTCCTCTATTACTACTCTTCCATAAAATAAGGGAATTTTTCTTCTGTTCGGCAACTTAGGGTTTTGTGCGGTCGGCTCTTGGACTATTAAATTGGCCGGGGTGAACGCCTAACGGATAGCCGCTATGTGGTGACCTGGAGGACAACCAGCCCGATGTCAGACAAGTAATTTGTTCGACTAGAGAAATCTGGCAGCTAGGGGTCTGGTCATCGGATTGGAGTCAGCCGGATGTCCGGCATACTTTAATGGATCCTGTTGCATGGAAAATCCTTCAAGTTAGCTGTGAATTATTACCACTGGAGGTGCCTTGTTAAGTGAATGTCTCGTCATCTGATCAAGTTTCTAAATTACGAGATCAACTCGAGTAGAAAAGACCAGGAATTAAACAACAAGAGCAAGATGTTAAGCAACTAGATTAACCCCTTAACTGGTTTGCCCGAACGCCGTTCGTGCAAGACGAATTTGCTTCTTTTATCATTTAGAGCTTTTTGATACCACTATTATTTTTACGAAATTTTCATACTATTGAAAGGAGGAAATGTTTAGAGTAAATTTAACGAATCTTTTATTTTACATATTCGCTGCCGATCATGCGCCAGCGTGTGATGTCCAATAGCCAGTCACGCGCTGGCGCCGGAAAATCTTTCACTGATTCTTTGTTATAAAAAGTAAATCGGCTTCTGGAAAAAACCGACTTCTACAGTCTTCTTTCTTTCTAATTTTCTGAATCAAAATTAAAGAAAAACAACTGAAAAAGATATATTCCAAATTTGAGCCAATTACCTTTAACAGTGCTTGAGTTACAGCAATTTGAATAGGACGAATATTGAAAAAAATCTAATCATGAAGAAAATCGAATTTTAAGAAGAAGTCATTTCCATGTCAGCCAGAAGCTAGGTTTGAAAGCTAGGTTTTCAAAACAGCAAATAAAGAAATAAATAAAAATAATATCATTTCCTGTGTCAATTAAGATAAATACATAATTTAAATGCCTTTTTTTTTTAAATTATGCAGTATTTTTTTTTTTTTTTTTTTAATAAGATTTGTGTATTCCGGATCCCATTTAAAACTGTGGCAGCTCCAAATATTTTACTGTTATTCCTTTCTATATTTGTAATATAAATTCTGACATAGTTTAAATATTTTTAGGTGCTATTCTAACTTGGGAAAAGTAGGAGGTCAGCAGGGCTTGTCGCTTCAGGAAAATGGATGCGTGTCTTCTGGGACTGTGCAGCACGAGTTCATACATGCGATCGGCTTTACCCATGAACACAACCGAAAAGACCGAGATAACCACGTTCAAGTCTTGTGGGAGAATATTCCAAGCAGTAAGCATAGTTAAAACTTAATCTCCCCCCCCCCTCTTTCGGACTCCGGTGCTTCTTACACAAATTTTATTCGATTAGCACTACTTTTTTTAAAAAGAACTTTCCTTGAAGTAGACTATTTCAAAAATTCTCTAATTAAATAAGGAAAATTTCATTTTTCTTTATTACCTGTGCCAAAAACAAATTTTGGAAGGAAAGATGATGGCTCCGAAGTGAGGACGTCGGAGTACCAAGGGTTAAAAGGCTTTTTACAAGTTGTCTACTTTTTAAAGAGACGTTTGTTAACAGTAGAGAGACCATAAATTTTACTCAACCTTTACAAAAATATTTCAAACCAGAAATTTTATTTAAAATTGCTTAATTTATTAAATTTAACGCATCCCCCCCCATTTTTAGGTGCGTTCGTAATTATGTAAATACGTAGCACCTATTGTTGTCGTTCAGTCCGTCCGTCTGTCTGTCCGTCCGCATATAACAACGCAAAAACTACCTAACCGAATCGTTTGATATTTAAAATATATAATTATTACATAATTTTGTCGAGTCATTTCAAATTTTATGAAAATCGGATGCATAGATCAATTACAGGGACAATCAAAAGTATTCCGTTGCATTACGGTCAATAGGGAAAAATGTTTCAAATGCATTTTATTGGTGTTACATTTATTCGAACGTAATAAAATTGATATGCATCTATAAAGTACATATTATAATATAGATTTTGCATAATCTGTTGCGCAAAGAACATTTCTTATTGATTTACAAGGCCACACAAAAGTATTCCATTGCATAATGGTATAAGGAGAAGATTGTTTGGTGCGCATTTTAATTGTAATTATTTACCATTTTATGAGATTGATATATAAGAGTGATATTTTTAAAACTTCGTTATCGTACGAAGTTATCTACGCTTCACGTGCAATTTCCAACTTTTTTTTTTTTTTTTTTTTTTTTTTTTTTTTTTTTTTTTATTTAAGTTATTCTGCGAAAATATTTCTGGTTCTAATAGATATCTAGTCATTGTCGGAGTCGAAGCGACTCCGTCCGGGCGTTCTAGTGTTAATACTTTATGAACTTTGCTCAACCATCTCCCTGTTTTGCCCGTACCACGTACGGGCATCGATACTCTAATCGTGATTTATTATTCTCACCAATAAAATTTTATTGTACATTTTATATTATTTAATCAGAGGATTTTTACAATTCAATTATTCAAAAATTTCTATTTTGTAAAACCGGCGAAAAAAGATTAAAAATTCTGTAAAAGACATGAAAAAATAGACATTATTTGAAAGCCTTTTATTTAAATATTTATTAGTTAAGTGGTTAAAGGAGCTTAAAAAAATAACGCCGACCTTATATCACCCTGGAAACTTAATGTATTATGCATGTACAGTATCTGATACTACGCAGAGCATTCGTGCTGAAAGTTATACGCCACTATGATTAAAGTACAGTCGACTCTCGTTAATTCGAAATCGGATAATTCGAATCTTCACTTAATTCGAACTAAACACGAAGTCCCGAAAATTTCAATGGCAGAATAATGTTAAAAGTTTTCATTAATTCGAACTCATTTTCTCTTGACTTCGCTTAATTCGAACTAACGAGAGTTCGGATTTTTCATATTTCTTTCCTTTCTCATGGACTTCAAATCATTTAAAAAACTTCCTTTCTTTGATTTTTGTTAAAATTACTCCGAACGAGTATACATATAATCCAATGCATTTGATATCCACTTTTTTAGTGCCCCGTCTGTCCATCAGTGACGATTTAAATTTTTCTTCCATTGTACTTGTTTCTAATATTTTAATTCGTTTATGTATTTATGCATTGTAATTTAATATTAAGTCATATTTTAATGATAACAGACGAAATAAATAAAAAAAACACTATAACATTAATTCCTTTATAATAGTACTGTATTAAGCATGTTTTCAATTCATATTTTCCTTAATTTGAACTTCGGATAATTCGAACATTTCTTGAGGTCCCGACGAGTTCGAATTAACGAGAGCCGACTGTATGTCGAGAATTAAGACTCAGTCACATTTTTACAGCTATGGTTTGAGGTATTCATTTCGGAATGAGAATTCGCACAATACCTTCGCTGGAAAAGTCTATTTTTCCGTTAATCAGAACAGTCTATGGCTCAATAAAAATTATGAGTTTAATTTCTAATGGACTTTCTTTTGTTCATTTTGAGCACAGTTTCCTCTACACATCGTTGTCTTATAGCATCGTAAATTATAAACTATAAGTTATAAACTCATCTTAAAGATTATTACACCTTAATGTGTCGCCTCCATCGATCAATGCAAGATGTGTCACATGACACGCCTTTATATCAAACATCATAAAAAAATCGTACTATTCAGTTCAAATTCAAATGATAACGGTTTTTGGAGATGTTTAGAAAATTTACATTGCACCAATGTTTAACTGATATTACAACTTTCTAATGCTTTTTGCGCTACAAATGATTCTACACATGAAAGTAGCCTTTATTATAATTTTAAAGTGTGAAATGTATGTTAAAAATATTAGAATCGCAAACGATGCAAAGAGAAATAAGCAAATATTTATTATTATTGTTATTGAGAAATGCCTAAATATTAATTAAATCATATAGCAAATGCGCATGCTAGACACATATTAACATCACTAGCAGCAAACAGTAAAAAAATATATTTTTTAAAACAAAATAATACTTAATTAAAAGATGTGTACTATTATTAGTGCACGATTCAAGACCCAAAAGGGATAATGAAGTTGATCTCCGTTCTTATTTACCTTGGATAGATTGTATTTTGATGACATTTTCCATATGGTGACGTATTGATAAAATAAATAATGACATGCACTTTGTAAAATAATTTTGGGTTACATTTACTGGCTATCATTATATCACATGAGTTTGTCAATTCGTCCTTTCAAAAACGCCTTACAAGGAAGGTCTCTTTACTAGACATATTAAGAATATGTTGAAAAAAAATGCCAGTAAAATTACTCAAACCCATGCATGCAACACAGGATATATTAAATTTAACGGTGGAATTCTTGCAGGAAGTCTGTTAAAAATAGAATATTTTCGAATATTTGGCTCGAAAATAGGAAAGCGACACGCGATTTGGTGAGCAGTATTTTTCCGCGCCAAGAGCAAAAGATTTTAAATGCATCTGACAATCGCTTGTTAATTTGTTTTTTAAAATGTACGGTACTTAAAGAATTTAAATTTAATAAATGAAAGAGTTTATTATTCATATATATATTATTACGTATACATGTTCCTTGTTGCTTTAGTTATTTAATTTTATCCCTGAAAAAATATTTTCTACATTTTGCAAGATGAAAATATAAGCTTTATGTTTTAACCAGATTACATTTAATTTTTATGTACTTAATTTGTATATGCTATGTTTTTCAAGTTGCAAATAATATTTACTTATGAGTTTATTACATTTGTAACAATATTTATTTATTCTATAAAGTAATAAATAGCGATCCCTTTTATTCTTTTTATTGCCAATCTAAATGAGATTTTGCAATAACTTTAGCCTCCAATCCAAAATTGTTTAAATTTAAAATAAATTTTGCTATTCAAAAATAAATTCCACACGAATAATTATGTCATTATATATTTCCATTACGAAGTTCATAATGTTTCCATAGCAACAAAATTAAATCGACTAATGCAAACAATGCATTAAAACAATGCTCAATCAGACATATTTTTGATTTTGAAACAATTTAAATAAACTTAAATTTTATTTTCAATCGTAAAATATAATAGTTAAATTTCATTTTCAATTGACATAATACATGTGACAAAACTATAGCCAAAACAAGATAAAAATAACAAAACTAAAGTTATTAAACTAAGTTAAATATGTTTAATTAAACATATTTTAAAAAATTCAGCATAAAACTTTTTTTCTTTAAACAGTATTCGGCATAAAATCATTTTTTTTTTTCAACATCAATCGGTGATAAATCACCAAATAAATGGAAATATTATTATTGCTTTTACGGACAATCTATCGAGGTTCCGGGGAATTTATTTTATAAACATATATATCTATATGAGAAGAACATTCTGGGTTTTTTTACTATGCCCGTATGCAAATAAACAAACACTCAACGTCCCAGCGCGAGCTTCACGCCAGCCCCTCTAGTCAAGCTCTTTGGCGAAAAAATGAAGTTCGACGTGCAACGTGCATCCTTTATTCTATTCTAATACCGTAGTTTGAAGTTTACATGTACAAATATTTATATCCACTTGAATATTTTTTTTATACAAAATATTCAAGTAAAAGATTTTTTTTTTCAAAGAAAATGCTTTTGAACTTGCAAATTAATTTAAATCTATACCAGTTGCTATTGAATAGACCAAGTCGAATGCTGATGCTTTAACAATAAGATTATACTATTACAAAGTAAAGGCTGATGCTGAAAAATTTAAACTGCATGTTTCAGTGTTATGAAGGTAGTTGAAACAATAGTTGACTTAGTTCATCAGGATATTTCAACATAGTTCAAAAGTATTAATGAACTTGATTTGTCCTACATGTTTTAGGGTTTACGATGAAATACTCATTAATGAAAATAAATATTTTTTAGCATTTACGGTTCGCTTACATGGATGCTAAAACGAATTTCAATTCATACGGTCTGTGGTGGAAAAATCGTTTATTTTTAATGATATTACATTATTTTAAGCATATTGAAATTCATACACATATAAGGGGTAAATATTCTACTGTAAGGCGCTAATAGTAAAATAGGGCGAGCATAGAATTCATCGTTCATTTACAAAGACACGCAAAAGAATTTGACAACAGTACTCCTGGAATAATAATTGCTGAAAATGCGATTTCATTTGTGCTGCACGTTTTTACTTTATTTATTACTAGCTGTTCTGCCCGGCGTTGCCCGGGTTCATCAAAAAATAGCAAGAATTGGAAAAAAACTTTAAAAATCATAATAAAAACCTCGAAAAATTTAAAAAATGCTGCACGAATTTCGTCTAAACTTCGTTGAAAAGAGATGGGCTAGAAAATTGAAGTTGGATTATTTTTACTAATGTGGAAAAATTTTACAAATCGCAAAAAACATTAAAAATCTCATAAAAATATAAAACAAAATTCAAAAATTGTATTTCAAAAGTCGAATAAACTTCTATCAGAATTTAATAAATTCGGCCAAAAATTGAACCTCTAAAAAAATCGAAGCGGGTCGCGAAGAAACGTAAACATCGCTTTAAAAATGGCAAAATTTTCAAAAATCACGGAACTCAAAATTTACTCTACTTGGATAAATGTTTTGAATCTAATTAATTTGATAATGTAAAAAGCGTTGAAATACGAAAAAAAACTGCTAAACAATGGCAACAAAAATCTTTAATCGCACAGGAGAAAATTTATCATATTAGCGAAGAAATTAAAAACCGAATTCCTTTTCCGTATCTGAAAAAAATCGCCGTGAATTCAAAAAAAAAAAAAAAAAAAAAAAAGCATAGTGCATTAAAAATTGCTGTAGATCAAAATAAGAGAGCAAAACAATTACCGTAAAGGATAAAAGTTTGAAACCAAACTCTTATTAGTCTAGAAATTTAAAATCGAATTCCTTTGAAAAATGTTTAAAAAAAGATTGAAAAAGCCCAAAAATTGCATTGAAAATTGTAATGAAAGTCGTAAAACATTAAAAAATCTCTAGGGTAAAAATTCACTGTTATAATATACAATATTGTAATCAAGAAATTAACCATATTAACCAAAAAGTTTGAAATCGAAATCGATTTCCGGATGTAAAAAAATCGCCACGGAACTTGAAGAATGGCTAAAAATTACATTGAAAATTGCATTAAAAATAGCTAAATATTTGGAAGTCAATGCTTAAAAAAATAATATTAAGGTAGGGCGGGGGGGGGGGTTATGATCGAAATCATTCATAAATTACAAAATGTAGGCATGGAATGCCAAAATCATATTAAGAGATAAAACATTGCATTCGAAACATAACTACATTAAACAAAATGTTTGATATCAAAATTGGTTTCTGAATGGCAGAAAATTGCCAAGGAACTTAAAAAAATGGCTAAAAATCGTATCGAAAACTATATTAAAAATTGCTCAATACTTAAAAGTCATGGCTGTAAAAATTTAATATTCAGTCGAAAATATTGTAATCGGAAATTGTTCATGAATAAGGAAACGTCAACACGAAACACCTAAAATCCCCCAAACTGTCTAAAAATTACATTGAATATCGCTCTAGAAATTGGCAAAATTCATAAAAGCGTGGAAAACAAATTGTACTATTTATGCTAAAAGTTAGAAACTGAAACTCTTTTACCGATGTCAAAAACTGTCACAGAACTTGAAAAATCACTATAAAACAGATTAAAAATCAGTAAAATTCAAAAATCCGGACAAAATTTGCCATAGTAAGATAAACATTTATATTAAATTCCTGCGGACATAATTTACCATAATGGGACAAAACATTGAAATCTGAACTCTTTCATTAGTTTAAAAATATCGACACAAAACTTGCTAAACATTTTATGAAAATACACAAAAAATCTGAATCATTGATGTCAAAATTTACTGCATTAAGCTACAAATTATTTAAAAATTTCTTTTCCAATTGTGAAAAAATCGCCGTGGACTCGAAAACATCTAAAAATTGTATTCAAAAATTCATTACAAAATAAAAATTTCTTTTCCAATTGTGAAAATTGTATGAGGTGCCGTGTGATGCCTTTTTACACTCAATTCATTTGAATTTGATTTACGAACGATTATCTTCTCAGTATGACCCTTTTTTTTGTTCCCAGATCTCGCGCTTGGAAAAAATCCGTTCGAAATGCCGTGTTTGATTGCTTTTTTGTAATATTTTCTGCATTTATCAAAGAATCGACAATCACGGCCCCTTGTGTACTTTCCAAATAAGAAATTTTGAAAGTTTGGTGCATTTGAAAGCAAAAATGAATTCAAAAATAAATCGGAAAATAAGCAGTTTGAATCGAAATACACCCTTAACATAAAAATTACATCTATTTGCATAATTTGGCTTGTTTCACGATTGATATAATTTGGCGAAATTGGTCGACAGGATAATCACGTAGTAAAAGGAAATCCTTTATAGATAATAAAAAATCGACACGCAACACAACAATTCTTGAAAAATCACGTTAAAAATCTCTAAAATTATATTAGATTAAAAGTTTGAAATCAATTTTTACTTCCGAATATCAAAAAATCACCATAAAACTCGAAAAATTTCTAAAAATTGCATTGAAAAGTGCATTAAAAATCACTAATATTAAAAAATCACAGGGGTCAAAATTTACTCTAATAGGGTAAAACGTTGTAATTGGAAATATCTCATGAATGACAAAAATCCGATATCAAACTCAAAAAATCTCGAAAAATCGCATTAAAATTAGCTGAAATTCATAAATCTTAACAACTAAAATTTTAATACATCATCGTGAAAGTTTTAAGCAAAATTCCTTTTACTAATGTTGAATAATAGCGGCAAAATTTACATTAAATAATTCACTAAAAATCCAAACATCGTTGCACGAAATCCAAATAAATTATATTGAAAAGAGAACAAAATTCACTAATTTAGGTCGAAAGAATGAAACCGCTTTCCTTTTCGCTAATGTGGAAAAATCGCCTCGAAACCCACTAAAATTCGCATATGAGTTAAATTTAAAAAACTGAAAATCGGCCTTCAAGGTGTAAAATTTCATACATAACTTCGTGCAGCGGTCTCTCCAGAGCATCGCCAGTACTTTAAAAATTTTAACATGCATTATAAACTATCTTAAAGTGTAAAACAGATCTCCTTATTACATTTCCTAATTTTGTTCGCGCCCCTCCTTTCACGCACCCTGAAATGTGTCACACCATTCTTTGTTTACATTTTTTATCATGTATTATAAACCATTTTAAAATTTAAAATAAATCACATATTATATTTCCAAATTTTAACAAAATCGCGTTCTGTTAGTTCCATTTTTCACCACCAGCTAGCGCACTCTATTCTTCAAAAACTTTATCAAAACGATACTTTGTTAAACAACCTATCAGGTGATATATTACTCGAGGAGGTAGCGGTCTTAAGCAAGAATTTAAGTTATTTCATGAAATTGCTATTCGAAAATAGTGGTAACTAAATTTTTGACATTTTAGGTAAATTTCGCAAAAAAAATACTACTTATAGCATTCTCAACAGCTCAAGATTTTGATAGAACAACTATGAAATAAATAGATACTAAACGCAAAAAATCTTGAAAAAGCATTAAAAATCGTTAAAATCTAAAATTCGTAACAAACACAAAATTTGGGGCTAAAAGTTTGAAACGGTTTTCTTTTTATCAATCTCAAAAAAAAAAAAAAAAAAAAAAAAAAAAAAAAAAAAAACGCAAAATGAGAAAAAACACTAAAAATAGCATTAAAAATTCATCAAAAATCGCTGTACAAATTCCGAATAAACTTTGCTGAAAAGAGAAAAAAATTACTATATTTGGTTAAAAGAATGAAACCGTATTTCTTTCACTAATGGGATAAAACTGCAAAAAGAACGCTAAAAATCGCCTAAAAATGATTAAAAAAAGTAATAAAAAAATTGAAAATCGGGCTTCGAGGTGCAAAACTACATGTATAAAAGTACCTTCCCCCCACATTTTGTAACTCTATGTACAGCAGACTCTTCAGAACAGCGCTGACACACACACAAACTTGTTTCTTTATTATTATAGATTTTAAAAAATAGCGTTCTATTAGTTTCATTTTCCAGCACCAGGTTGAGCACTCTATTCTTCAAAAACTTTATCAAAACCATACTCTGTTAAATAACCTATCAGGTGATATATAACTCGAGGGGGTAGCAAGAAGCGTAGCGGTCTTAAGCAAGAATTTAAGATAGTTTATGAAATTGCTATTCGAAAATAGTGGTACCTAAATTTTTGACATTTTAGATAGATTTCAGAAAAAAGTACTACTTATTGCATTCTGAACAGCTCAAGTTTTTGATAGAACAACTATGAAAAAAATAGATGCTAAACGCAAAAATCTTTAAAAAACGTTAAAAATCGTATTGAAAATCGCATTAAAAATCGTTAAAATCTAAAAATCGTAACAAACACAAAATTAAGGGCATTAGGATAAAAGTTTGAAACGGTTTTCTTTTTATCAATCTCAAAAAATAGCCGCAAAATGAGAAAAAACACTAAAAATCGCATTAAAAATTCGTTAAAAATTCAAAAATCGTTGTACAAATTCCGAATAAACTTTGTTGAAAAGAGAAAAAAAATTGCTATTTTGGGTTAAAAGAATGAAACCGTATTCCTTTCACTAATGGGATAAAACCGTAAAAATAACGCTAAAAATCGCCTAAAAAAATTATTTAAAAAAATCTAAACAAAAAATCGAAAATCGAGCTTCGAGGTGCAAAACTACATTTAAAAAAGTACCTTCCCTCCAAATTTTGTAACTCTACGTGCAGCAGTCTCTTCAAAACAGCGCTGACAGACAAACATCCTTCTCTCTTTATTATTATAGAAGATTTATTTTTTCATATGACTTAGAGGGTAGAAATTCTATATATTATATACATACAAGACTGTACAAAAAATCGCGAGTACAATTTCGTTTATTGATGGCAATTTTAAAGGATATTTTCAACTTTGTTAACTAAACTACGTTTAACTAAATTAACTTTTAGCATACTCTGTAGTAAATATACACATATGGATTATATACAGGAAGTTCAGAAAAAAAAAAAAAACTGATATTTTTTAAATTGTTGATGGTAGTTGCAGAAATTGAGTTTTCAAATTGTTTATTTAGATATCATGTTTCATCTTAATAAATTGCAAAATTTTGTTACAGTATTCTGAAAGTTTAGGAAAATGTTTCATTGTCTATGTTGGACGCATGGTTTTCCGTACTTGCTTTTTTTTTCTTTTCTGTTTAATTTTCATAAAATAATAGATTTATTTTTATACAGTTTGTTAATTATTGACTGTATAAAGTACATTCTAAAGGAATAAGGCAGAGTTGCAAGAATACCACAAATTCAATAATGAACATGGTTAGATTTTTACTTTTTCCAATTCCTCATAATAAAGTATAATTCTTAATTTTTTGAAAATAAATTCGGTAGTAGCTCATAAAAGAAAAGTAAGTGAGGATTTCATTATTGTATACTGGTCTTGCAATCTTTAAAATAAACATAATTTTGTAAATTACAGCATAAATAAAATTCAAAGTTTTCTATTATTATGAAAAAAAAAAATTCTGCTTCATGACTCGTTTAATTAAAATTATCAGCTTAACAGCATTGTAGCGTACAAGGAGGATTCTGAAAGAAAATGAATAAAGGCTAAATTTTTATTTCCTATAGTTATTTATGAACCAAAAACTTTGAGGAGAGGCAATTATGTCCATTATTGGGTATTTTTAATCTGTTATCAATCAGCAGCAAAACACTTATTTTAACATAATCTAAACCAGTAATTAATTTGATTGTGGTGAATTTTCATTCATTTATCATGATCATTTAAAGAAAGGTCAAAGTTACAGAGAGGATCTATAAGATTAAATATTTCACTTGTTCACAATATTATACGCATGCTTATATTCAGCTTATGCATTGTTCATATTCAGGTGATAATTGTTGTAATGTATTTGTGTACTGACACTAGATGACAGTATATGGTATGTATAAAACTTCACAAATAAATGCTTTAGTTTGGAAAAAGAAAGGTCAACTTACAGAGCATTCATAATGCATGTATAATTTTTCAAAAGGTGAGATAAGCATTTTTTAATTAGCATTCGTTTTCTTATAAATATTCCATAAACAAGACATACGCGGTCAAATGGATGAAATATGAAAAATCGAAGCAACTTCGGACTTGCATGCTCTTCGAAGTTTTTTTTTCCCCAAAGCGTTTGGCTAGCGAGGTTGGAGTGAAGCGCTGGGACGTTGAGTGTTTGTTTATTTGCTGCCCGTATAGCGTCCTTCCTTGTTAGTTCTTTAAAAGATCATGTTTACTGAAGGGCCCAATAAAGTTCAATTTCAGCCTAGTGCCTGTTAATAAAATGTGAACGAAATTTAAATTAAAATAACTAATTTGTAATTAGTATTTTTTAAAAAAGGAATACAAAATAAAACTGTTACTGTTTCAAAGTAGTTAACTGTAAGATTCGGTGTTCGGGCCCTAAAATGTAGGACCCGAACACCCGGTTTTTCTAATGATTAATTAAACCATAATATATATACAATTGTTAAAAGGTTCACTAATTTGACAGCGGATGCAAATAAATACAGTCCGACAAATTTGAAGTACAACATTACTTCTTCTTGGCTTTGTTTTGTGAAGTATTCATTAACCGAATTTTTTAACCGAACATAAAATTCTCTGAAGAAAGTGTTCGTTAATTGATATGTTCCTAAGGCCAAATAGTTCGTTAAACGATCGCCCGTTGAGTATAATTTTAGAATCTCTAAGACTTCATTTATAGTCTCTAAATAAATGATGTATTTATTTAGCAAAAGAAACAATAAGGCCAGTCGACCAGAATTTTAACGAAACTTATAGAGGCGAAAAGGCATCCGAAAATAACCACATGTGAAACATGTGGTTATTTTCCTACTTCTGGTCTATATTATGAGACCGGGAGGCGGAGACACAGTCCAAGTATCGAATTCACGGATGAAAATCTATGTTTAGTTAAATCTCGATTTGCATATTTAAGCGCAATCGGTCTGCCAAATCGTAACTTGGTGGAAACAACTAAAACCCCCGATTTTAGCTGTTGACTCATCGGTTTACCATTATGTTTTCCTACTCCCAATCCTCCATGTTTTCACACTTATGGATGGTATTCTAATTTAAGTAGTATTATAATAAAATGCTTGATAAACTCTCTGATGCAGACAATTCTCAAACCGAATAACTATTTTAAGAGATACTTAATGTTAAAAAGGGTTAAAATCGTTCCATTAAAATGTTTTATTGGAGCAAACACTAGAGATTTAATCATTTTTAGACTTTTTTAGGCATTAGAAGTTCATAGTGAACAGATTGTATTCATTAAAATATTGATTCTTTTTTTTGGGGGGGGGGGATCTATTCCCATCTTAAATTCAAATTTTTAGCATTTCGAGATATATTTTTAACATATTTCAGAAAAACTCATTATTTTAAATTGTTGCCTATTTTAAAACCTGAACAAAGAATAATATTCCCTTCAAATTAAAGATTTATTGGCATTTGGGTATTATAAACATTTTTTTTTTCAAATTAAAAATAAATGATTAAGCGTTAAAAGAAGGGAAATATTGAAAATTACGTCATATGAATTGCATTTACTCTTGAATTTTAAGGAGACAGAAAATTATAAAATAACAAATTCATGATTATGTCCTAAAATTTGTAAAAAGAGGAAATTACGTCATATTTAAAATGGCCAAATAATGTAAAATAGTTTAAATTTAAAAAAAATATTTGCGTGAGCCATTGAATTTCTTAACAGCAGCAAATTTGGACACAAAACTTCTTAATCAAAGAAAAGCAATGGGAACCCGTTTACAGAGCCATGTTATTATTATAATTTAATCTTTTTAATGCCGATCAAATTAGTGTTCTTTACGAATTTGAGATTCTGAAAGGGGTTTGGCGAGCATAGCTCGTAGATGACAGAGCTCCCTAGTTTGGAATAAAGTGACAATTAATAATACAATTCCATTAGAATTTTATTATTTATTAACTATTTGGAAAATAGTCCTCGGTAGAAGAGCCCTCGGTTCCTCATGAAAATTCAGAATTCTAAAGCATATCTGAATCTATTTATTGGTTGAATTCCGCAATTTACTTCATTTTATTCGTTTTCTGATTGGTCCATGTTTGACGTCCAAAAATGAAACACTTCTGTGTTTTATTTTATTCGTTTTCTCATTGGTCCATGTTTAATGTCCAGAAATGAAATACTTCTCTTGCCACGTTGACAAAAAAAGTATTAACCCTTTCATTACCAATGAGTCCAAATGGCATCATGATATTTCTTATTTTTTTTCTCTATATTTAATTCGGAAATTTCAAATTCACACCAGAAAATTAAAATAGCAATACTTGTTTTATTTAATAACAGACATTCATATTTAAAGAAAGCGAAATTTATCATTGAGATTTTCTGGTGTAAACTCAGATTCTGCGAGTTACTGAATTTCCAGAACGTATTATATGATGGTAATGAAAGGGTTAAAAATATTACAAAAAATTAATAACTTAAAAGCAAATTGAGATACAGCTTTTAAACAAATAGCATTTAAAAGTACATTTTTTCTCTATACGACGGTGTAAAAATTTAAAATGTGTGATGTTTAGAAGTTTAAAAATTTTTCAGTACCGAAAATTGCAAAACTAAAATTTCATTTAAAACTTGTATATGATTGGTACAGGAATATTAATTTTTAATCCATGTCGCATGTAATATAGGACTCTATTTATTACGTAAACCACGTTTTGATCCCCATAAAAATTATTATTATTATTATTATTATATAGAATTTATTTTTAAGTCTAAAATTTTTGTCTTTGAAAATATACGTTTCCAAATAGTCGTTGTAATTTGTTAAATTAATTTTTTTAATTATTTTTTTATGTATGTCTGTAATTGAATTTTTATTTTTATAGGCTGGCAATCTCAGTATCAAAAAGTTGACGACCAAGGTTGGAAGGACATAGGAGATTATGATTGGTATTCGGTCATGCACTACCCCATCTGGGCGCCGGAAACATACAAAGATGCCTTCGCACTTCCGGGTGGCATCGACAGGAACCGCTTGGGGCAAGATGATGGTGTTACAGACCAAGACGTTTACAAGATAAACACTTTGTATCAATAAAAAGAAAAACTTAGAATTGTTTAGCCGCAAAAATATGTGTATTGAATAAAAGTATTTCTAAACTGCATGCTTACTGAATATTTCCAAAACGTTTTCGGGTATTTCATGAACTGAAGAGAGAAATTTTGAAAATTGACAAGGAAAAATTTCCGACACAGAAATCCAAATAGTTATGTAATTTTTGCGTTCGTAGAATTCATGGAAGTATACACTACATGGCCATTGATGACTATCCACTTGCGATTTTAGACATTTTGTTAAATAGCTAGAAAAATACAGGAGGAATTATCCTGAAACTCTTAGCGTATAAATATAATAGCGTATATATATAAATATACATTTCCGTGAAGATTTTTTCCCCAAAACCCGAATTAAAAAAGAATGAATATATTTTAGATAACCCTGTCAAAACTAATGCAGCAAAAGCGTTGTATCCATACATTCATTGATTAGTGTCAATATAGAATACACAATATGGGACGTACAAATACATTTGGATAAAATCCCTCAATTTTTGCTTCATTTTGGGAATAACGGATTTTCAACTTATTCTATTGACGATTATTTTCAGAATTTTCAAGCTATGATTTTGAGATTTTCACAAAAGTTGCTCTATACATGTAACTGACATAATATGCAAATGAAATTCTGATATCATTGACGCATGCACAGTGAAAAATTATTTAGTAAACCTACTCATATTTCATACAATTTTTATTATTTTTAAATTCTGATTTCAGAGTATTATGTGCAATGTTGTTTGTCATATTTTCAGAAAAGAATATTATTTTATATTAAGAACTCTGACAATTATAAACAAAAATCTTGGAAAATTTTGGAAGTGTTTTTATAAAAACCTTAATTTTCCTACGAGTATACATGCTATTGATATAAAAATGAACACAGTAAATTACAATAAGTCACTTAATCATAATCTACAGTTTGAGCCCTTTTGCTACATTAGTTTTGATAGGATTATCCAAAATATATTCATTTTTTTAATTTGCTGACGGCCCCCTATGGAGTTTCGGGAAAAAACCTTCACGGAAATGTATGACTTGTACTATTATATTTATAGACTAAGAGTTTCAGGATGATTCCTCATGTATTTTTCTAAATATTTGACAAAATGTCTAAAATCGCAAGTGGACGGTCATCAATGGCCATGTAGTGTATATGCGGTCGTGAAATTCAAAATTCGAATTATCTATTTTTTTAATCGTGTTTTTCCTATCAATCTATTCTATTAGCAAAACTAAACAAACAAAAAAAAATTATATTTAAAATTTGCAAAAATATCAGTGTTATCCTGTATTTCTGGCATTGCAAAATCTTGATTTACAATGAAAACCAATCAAAACCAAGTACTAGTTTGATGTTTTTCGTTATTTCCCAAAATTTTATTCTTTGAATAAACGAGTTTTGAAACTCACGTCCTCGGTAACTTAAATTGAAATGGTTACAGTAAAATTACAAAAAACAAAATAACAATCGGTTTTCGGATGTACCTTTTCTTTTTAAATCATGAAAACCACTTTTTTTTTTCTTTTGATTTTTCCTTATACGCCTCAGCGGAATATACTATATTTTTAATAATATAATATTTATTCATTTAATAGAAATTTTCTACGTTTAATATTGCAACCATTACGCTATGAAAAATTTGGTATTCAAATCATATGAATCCCTCAAGACATACGAACTGTGTTTTAAAAGATTCTGCGCCATCACATATATTTTAAATATGTATGAGAGTATCAAATCGAACACCGCTCAGTAGATTACCCCCCCCCCCCCCCCATAAAGTATCAACACTAATATTCCGAAAAGTTGGATGTATAAGATCTAATACATAATTGGTACAACCATATTTTTTAATATGATTACCTCCTCAAAAATTTCTTATTTTGAGTGAAATAAGGCGGATCTGGGAAAAGTTTTAAATGACATGGAAGTTGTTTTTAGAAATCTTTTAATGTTAAGCCTTTGAGGACGAGCGACACGAATACGTGCAACAAAAAAAAATGCTTAAGAATTTCTTGTAAAATTCCAGTAAAATTTGTCTTCCTTAATCGGAGCATTTTCGTCATTTAATAAAGCACAAATTTCTGTTTTTAAAAACCGGTGACAAAACTTTAAAAATTTCGTAAAAGGCTTAGGGGAGAAGGGGTTAACATAAAAACATAACTCAAAATTACGTAAGCAATTCATTAACAACGTAGTAATATTTTTAGGGGTTAAAAAAAAGCTTCATTCTAGAGTCTTTTGTAAGATTTTACACATACTAAGTTTGAACAAATATGTAATTTTTATCATGGTTCTTTTTAATGTTCAGAATTACTTACCTGTAAAAAATACAATCTGCAGAATAAATGTTAATAAAAACGTTGAAAGATCCAAACAATTTGAAATTAACATTAAATCACGTTTGTTATTGAGCAATAGTGAACGCAATCAATGATTACAAATAATAGCCTACAAAAAAACACCAGCAACATTGTTATTATTATTCTAATTTCTGAGTAAAATTATGATTATGTTTAAGTTGTCAAGGATCGTACTTCTGTTCTAATCCTGCTGTAGACAAACAAAAAATTAAATACAAATTTTTAAATACCACTTCGACCGCGTAGCTAAATACACTGCATATAAAAAATGAAAATTTATATTTAAAATAGTTTATTTCTTTTTTTTTTACCTCATCTATATATCTGTACCATTTACGCACAAACTTCCTCTTCTTGTATACATTTTTTTCATCTTTCACCACCTTATCAGAATTGGCCTTAATTTTTACTCTAACATTTATAAAGCTGTTGTTTTAAAACAATGACAGCAGTAATTTATAGATGCCACAACCCAATGACGGAGATTTCAAACATTGCACTAACTATGGCGCATATGGAATTAATGACATCAGGCAGACCATTAGACAGAAAATGGTGTTATTTCAAACTTACAGCTGTTTTATTTTAATTAAATAGATGCAAATAATAAAACAGGTGTTAAATTTAAACACAGGAAAAGAAAAGAATATTTAAAGAACAATTCAAGCACTAAAAATTCGAGTTGCCTGTCACTTCTCCAAACTAGAGCTTCTATTTCTCGCTCAGATAATCGGGAAAACTAATACCATCACCATCTTTAAAGGAGAGGTAACTATATTTTCATGTTATGATTATCTCAGGATTCAGTAGCCTTTTTACAATGAACAAGCGTTATCCTATTTGTAATTTTTGAATAGTATTGTTATGTCTGATATTTATCATAAAAGTTTTTAAAAAATAATTCTTAACTCCTCAAAATAACTGTGCCTTTTACTTCTTATATATCTTCTCTTTCACTTTTCGTTTTCTTAAGGCAAAGCATGCGTTTACCTATATATTAGCCAATTATCCTAGGGAATAAGTTTAAAACTGACAATTCGTTTATTAGAAACAAGAATGAAATATCACGCTTCCAGCATAGATTATGTGAAATTTTCCAACGCATTCAGAATAAAACAATACACCTTTATAATTTATTCAGGTTAAATAGGTTTATATAAATTACTTAGGGAATTCTAAACGCAGTTTTAAACCCAAATGTTGCAATTACCATAATAGTCATAAAAATAAGTTGGATTTTTTATGCACCCGTATGAATGAGCTATAGATTCGTATGTATACTACGTAGTATGCCAATAGTTAGTTGAAATAAACACATGGTACAGTTGAAAATTCCTACTCAGCAATTTCTGTCAGGAAATAAAGAAATGTACTTTAGATCTTTTGTGTATCCCAGTAAATGATGTACAGAATCTATACACATATTTATTTTACTTATAATTACTTTGCTTATGCAAAATAATATTTAAATTTTAAAAGGCATACCACAATTGCATGCCTGGAAACATCTTCCGCTTTTTTGTACCACAAAAAATTTACAGCAAATTTTATCACTGCAAATCTCCATAATGCGTCCATTTAATTTAGCCAAAAATCTCAGTTAAATTTTCTGGCCTAAAAGTCGAAAGAGTTTTAAAGAGAGTAGAAAGGGAGAGAAAACGCACTTTTAGCATTATTCCTCATATTCCTTATTCCTTAATATTTCTCTGTAAATGAATGACAAATTATACGTCTGTACACCAGAATCTACAATAAGCACTCTGTAGTATACATCAGTGTCATACATAAATTTCAATGTGTTTACAGTAGTCTAATATCACTAAATTGCACTTCGAACGATATTTCCCCAAATGCCATACTGGAATCTTTTGTGTCTCTGTAATTGAACCGTAAATGTTGCACGCTTCATTTTCAATACTGAACATTTTATGGTATAAGTCCCAATAACATATTTTACTTTTCATGACAATCTGACTATATTTGCGAGTGTTAACAGACAGAGAGGCGGAGAGACAAACAAACCGAATTCTTAAACTCTTTTCCACTATGTTGAAAAACTTAAAAAAAAAAAACAAGGTGTTAATAAAAAGAATTGAGTTATAATAATACGTATTAATATAAGAGAAAGTAACACATATAAAAAATTGCAAAAACTACAAAAATCCTGTTAAAAAAAAAGAAAAAAAAACGGCACCACGAAAATAAAACACATGGCAGGAATATCATAAATGGTAAAATTGCATTAAAATTACTATTAAAATTTTAAATTTCAGCGATAGCATAACAGAGCTGCCACAGGCGACTATTTTTTAATTCACACTGGCACCAATTTTTCTAAACTGAAGTCCTTAACACACACTTTGACAACATTCTCAAGAAAAGTAAATTTCAAAAATTTATTTAGGAAAATATTGGTGCGAGCAGAATATAAAAATAGTCGCCTGTAGCAGCCCTAGAGGTCTGCACGGGCCCGGGCCTGGCCCGTGGCCCGTACCCGGCCCGGCCCGCGGGCCGGGCCGCGCCGGCGGAATCGTTTCGAATTTTCTAACGGGCCGGGCCGGCAGATTTAGAATAGTTTTTTCAGCGGGCCGGGCCGGGCCGACAAACAACATAAACGGGCCGGGCCGGGCCGGCAAAAAAATTGAACGGGCCAGACGGGCCGGGCCGGGCCGATAAAAAAAATTTTCGGGCCTGCCGGCCCGTTCTGAAGATTTAAGCAGAAACGATAAAATATGAGCTATTTTCAACGAAAATGGTTTTAACGAGAATAAGTATAAATGTGGCTATACTAGTTTGACAGCGTCGATATAAAAATGCACAGTGTATCGGCATCGGAGAATTACATTATGTATAACCCGTTTTAATATGTTTTTAGCTGACTCATGCCGGTCCGAGATCACGCTTGCATTACTTTTCTACATATAGACTGGCCGGACCGGTACTAGACTTAATTATTGGCAGAAAACGTGATTTGTAAAATTATTAACAGTGATAAAGAACTTATGTTAGCTTAGTCTTCGGATATATACTTTTTGATGATTTTTAAATTAATTTCTCAATAATGTGAAAGTTTGACACATTTTCTGATTAATTTTAAATTGTAAAAGTACAAAAGTGATAAGCCTAACTATTGAAGGGATTTGGAATCGAATAGCGTTTTTCATTTTTGGTAAATAAAATACTTGCATAACTTTGTTGAGATATAATAGTTTCTCAAATGATTGCAGGTTTTTCTCCCTTGCCTTGCTATTGCTTCCGGAAATTCTATTCAAAACGCTAATTATGACAGTATTTTATTTGTTTGCAGTATTCTTAAATTGCTTGTATCAAAAAATGGATAACGCTATTCGATTATATAGTTTCTGAATAAAGATATCTGCTAATCTTATGCGTTTCTGAGGGAAAAAAAAATGAATTTAGAAATGTATCAGAAAGGAGCTTCTTTGAATTTAAGAATGAATTTGGAATTGAAATCTATAATAAAATGATATAGAAATATATTTATAAATCTTCTTTTATTAAACAACTTCAAAATTAACGATGTTTTTAGCTTTCTTTCTTTTTTCTTTTATTCTAAGCCATATTAATTTTTTAATGAATCTTTATTCGAATATTGAAAGCCTAAGAATCTAAGTAATCATGTTGTTTAACGTTGTTAATGCGTATTTGCTGTAAAATATACTGTAAAATCATTACATAGATATGTACGCAGTATTCTTTAAAGGAATCTTAGTTATATGATAAAAATCGGAATTTTTCAGAAATGGTAGAAATTGTAACGGGCCAAAACGGGCCGGGCCGGGCCGGGCCTGTTTTCGCTGATTTTTGTATGGGCCGGGCCGGGCCTAAAATATAAAAATTTAAACGGGCCGGGCCGGGCCCGGGCCGAACTTTTGAGTTTTACAACGGGCCGGGCCGAAACAACTTTTCTACGGGCCGGGCCTGGAAATTCCGGCCCGTGCAGACCTCTAAGCAGCCCTGCATAAAAGTGTAAAAAATTAGCCGTATTCTTATGACCGGTTAAAAAAATAATCCGTCATTATAATATGGTCAAATTTCTACACTTTTATGTTATCATTAAAATTTTAAATTTAATAGTAATTTCAACCTAACTTAATCACGTATTTCGACAAATATACAGGAAAATATTTGCATCTAAACTTTCGTGGTAAGAGAAAAGCGTTAAAAATGGCTATGCATTATATTTCTATTACATTACCGACCGGATAGTACAAAATCTCGTTTTTATTCAAAAAATATCATTGACTAAGATCTGTTTATTATCTTTCAGATAAAGCATTTATATCACGCTATATATTTTTTAATACAGCATTTTACATTCAATTCACACAATGAAAGATATTTACTGACACATAAGCCTGATAAACCTAACTCGGAAACCAATTTACCAAAAGCTAACTACTTCTACTCCAAAACACAGATTTCACAAAAATATATCTTCAAAATTATGTTAATTTTTACCTCTTTTTCTTATGTTTTATTTATTTGTTTTTATTTATATTGTTATTCTTTGATTTTTGCAAATTCTGCAAAACTGTATATTAAACGAAAGCATCTGAATGGTTTATTATAAATATATATATTTAACAGTAACTAAAGGATAAAACCAGGAAAGCATGTGTTAATTTGGAATATCAATAGAAAACGCATTTAACACATTCGTGATATAGTGACGTCTAAATTTCGTATTTTTAGTCGAATATATAGTCGTTTATATATATAATCGTTATTCTTACGTGTTACATTACTTAACAAGCAGATTTTCTGAGTCGTGTTTATATTATACATCCATATATACAATAAACGTATTTTTTCTAATGTCTGTATTTATATACAAATTTATATTGTAAAGGACGAACATCTCCGTGCGTAACGGTGATGTCATTTTGACGGTGGCAACAGCAGACTATTAAATTTAACTTTTATTAAATTTTACTGAAATTTTTTGAACTTATTAATACAGACCATTTTCAATTTTTACACAGTCGAATACCAAAATAATTTTCCTATGAAAAAAAAATAAATCCTCTAGTACATCTTAGAAATAAACAGATCCATTTCAATATTAAAATCAGTGCAATGAGTTAGCGAAATACCATTAAAATACAAAAAAAATTCAAATACCGCAAATAATATTTTTCCATAATCCGTAATGTAACGGAATTCTTTTCTCTAACGGAATTCCCCTGATCTTCAGGGGCCCCCAAATGCTGCGGAAAGTTTTCGATTATTGTCCAAAATCTGATGTAGTTTTAATATGTAATGGGATTTTATTTTTCATACTACATTATATTGTGTTCATATTGTAGTTTTATAATGTTGAACATATTTTGTCTGAAACACCCATTTTTTATTTCTTTATTATATTGAATATTTTTTTTTAATCTTTATCAATTTAAAAATTCTTTGTATTTTTAATTTTCATTTAATCCTGTTCTCGTCAGATTTTTGGGGGTTGGTGAATGTTGCAGGCAGTATAGCCCTTAATATTTTAAATAACTTGATGGTGTCCAAAATATGTTAGTAATTGTTACATATTTTATCATTCCAGACAAACAAAATTTCAATTGACCCATATTGGGGTCAATAGAAAAATTTTGTTTGAATAAACAAAACATTTTGATTATTATTTTCTTTTTTTTTCAAATTTCCTTCCACAATTTTCATCCGAACTGCATAATAACATAATAATAACGTCATTAATCCGTCTCAATTTGAAAAGTTTTTATTATTTAAAATTATGTTAATTCTTTAAAGCTGTATAATAAGTCAATTAAACAGCATTACATGAGAAAGTTATGGCTGCTGCACACCAATTTAAATTTTGCAAAAACAACAAGATTTTGTTGGAATTACAAACTGAAAATACAAGACTTTAGTAAGACTCAAACAAAATTGAGTCTTAATAAGTTTTATAAAAATTTTAACCTTTTTTTTTTTTTTTTTTTTTTTTTGTCTGAGCAACGAAACCAATTTTTTTACTTTAACTAAAAAATTCACGTAAAACAACCAAAATGCACTCAACAAAACATTTTTTGTTGTTTTAATCAATTCCATTTTCTGGGTGTGCTGTACGTACAGAAAAAGTGGTGGCAATGAAAAAATATGAATTTAAAAGAAGTAGGCAATAAATAATATTATAGAACAAAACTTCCCAGTTGACCTAATAACACTAAAAGAAATACCAAATTTGTAAAACAGGTGTTAATTTGATAAGAGAAGACAGGGACCATCTGGTGGTTGAGAAAACATGGGTAAGACTTTACTGCATAACAGCTTTTTTATTATTATTATTAATAGTAAAGATTCATCACAATGTATTTTTACCTTCATAGCATTCTTAAGTCGGAAATAGGATAACTAATTTTAAGTGAAAAAATATTTTTTTGTGCTTTTATTACAAGTTTAGGTCCGTTCGTAATTATGTAAATACGTAGCACCTATAATTGTCGTTTAATCCGTCCGTCTGTTCGTCTGTCCGCATATAACAACACAAAAACTACCCACCTGAATCGCTTGAAATTTAAAATATATAGATATTATATAATTTCTTCGAGTCATTTAAAATTTTATGAAAATCGGATGAATGGTTCAATTACAGGGACAATCAAAAGCATTCAAATGCATTACGGTCAATGGTGAATAAAGTTTGTAGTGTAACGGTGTTATACCCTTTCGAACGTAATTAAATTGATATGCATCTATGAAGTACATACTATAATGTACATTCTGTACAAGATGTGGGGCAAAATGTATTTGTTATTGCATTACAGGGCCACACAAAAATATTCGATTACACAAAGGTATAGGGAGAATATTGTTTGCTGTGCGTTTTAATTGTGTTAAACTATTTAACATTTTATGGAGTTTGTATACGTTGCTGAGGATAACTACAAGCTATTTCGCATATAATAGAAAACAGATAGTATTTTTGGGGACACATAAGAGCTTTCAGCTTCTTTACTCTATACTAAATACTGTATACTATTACACCACAATCTGAAAATTTTTAGGTGCGTTCATAAACATATAAATACGTAGCACCTATAGTTCAGTCTGTCCGTCTGTCTGTCCGCATATAACAGAGCAAAAACTATCCAACAAAATCGTTTGAGATTTAAAATATTTCATTGCTGAAAAATTTTGTCGATTCATTACAATTTTTGTGAAAATAGTTTAATTACGTAGTTTAATTACAGAGACAATCAAAAGTATTCCGTTACAATTACACCCAATAGGAAAAATTGTTTCATGTGTCTTTTAATAGTGTTGTACCTTTTCGAACATATAATAAAATAATTATGCATCTATGAAGTATATTCTATAATATATATTCTGTACAATATGTTGTGTAAAGAATGTTTGTTATTAATTTACAGGACTACACGAAAGTATTCCATTACATAATTGTATAGGGGCGGGGGGGGGAATTGTTTGCCGCTTGTTTGAATTATATTAAAATATTTCGCATTTTATGAAATTGATATACGTACCTGAGGTTTACCACAAGTTACTTCCTGTATAATAGAAAACATATAATATTTACAGGAACAGACAAAAGACTTCGACCACTATACTGTATAACTGTATAATAGCAAGATTTGAATATTTTAAAAACTTCGTTATGGTACGAACGCACCTCATTTTCTACGATTCATGTGCAATTTTCAACTTGTTTATGTTCAGACCGGAAGTTTTTGTTCAGATTACAGAAGCCTGCACTGTTACCACACTATTGAAATATTTTGAATTATGCATTGGTAAACTGAATCATATATTGTGTTGAAATACTGCATAAGTATCAAATGCAATGGTTATTAAAAATCTTGACATATTTAAAAAACCTAATTTGCAGAATAAATTTAAAATATATATTTCCTACATTGTTTAAGCCAGAGAAGATGCGGGTCTAACATATTTCATTCAATTAGTTTTACATTTAATATTAAATTTTTGTAACAAATAAGTTGAACTAATTAAAAATCAAAATTAAAAAAATATATATTCAGACGATATAATACTTTAATAAATACCCTAAAAACTTAAATTCTGTTTAAATGAAATCGAAACAAATCTGAGACATTTTTCCATTTTTAAATAGCAAATATTTGTATTTCAGATTCTGTATATGATGATTGTAAATAAATGATAAGATACGTGCAAAACACAAAATTTTTAAAAAGGTCTAAGATTTATTCTCCGTAGTAATTACTTTTCATACGTGATCATTCAAGTTTGAAGATTTCATTAATATACTCACTACACAGTTATAAAAACTCTTTTTATACTTATAGCTTAAAATAATTTTTTAAATAATTTTAAGTAACAAAATGCATAATGTATACTTTAAAAATCTCAATATTTTACTTAAAAAGTAACAAAGATAATAAAAATATAGATGTTATTAGTTAAATATATACATTTTATTTAAATTTTCTAGTACTTTCGGCCTGCAATCCCGCAGCCATCGTCAGGTAGTGTTTTATTATTATTATTATTTTTAATTGCTTTTTCATTCATACGAAAACCTCACCTTTTTTGAAGTGGGGCAGTCTATAATTATTAGGATAATTGAAAGTAGAAGTAGCATTGCCGTAGATTCAACTTATGTAGTAAAAAAAAATTAATTACACATAAACTTGTAAGATGTATATTTTTGTCCTGTTTGTCACCATTTAAGTAAAGAGGTGAGCTATTTTTAAATTTATATTGCATATGCTATGTTTAAATCTATGTGAAATATTACTTTTCACCAAAGGATTTTATTTGATTTCCACTATTTTATGTCTGTTAACTCGTCAAAAAATCCCGAAAAGTATACGGAGTATCATTTATTCGCTGGTAACTTGTAAAGGAAAAATACATAAAAATTTAAAGCTGATAACGTATAAGGTGTTCTGGATTTTTTTTCATGTAATCTTAAAATATTATTACCGTTATTTCCGCGTATAATCTGCGAATTAAACAATTATTTTATGACCCAGAAATTTTTAAAAAGAAATGTATATTTTTAGATACTTCTAAATATTTGTCTTCAATCAAAAATAAGGTGTTATTTAATACAGCCGATTATCTACACAAAGGATATAGGTCCTAGGGAGAGTGCCCTCCCTGGAGGTATTTAGATAATGAAATCTTATCCGCATTTAAGCAAAGTTACCCTAAGTTCGATTAAAACCACAGAAAACTCCGAACAGTTAGGCCGACGGGCGCGATTGGGTTCGAACCTAGTACCTTCCGTCTACCAGCGTCGAGATCACATCCTCTCAGCCATTGGTGGGCATCACAAAATAAGATTTCTGGATCCAAAAAGAGTTGTTTGATCTGCGGATTATACGCCAGAATTTACGGTACACGAAATCTCTATGATTAAAGATTAAAAAAAAAATATTTTCCTAAAAAAGGACTTCTGAAATATCAGATTGTTAACCTGATTTGGTTTTGACAATATGAGCTTTTAATATAAGAGACCCGCTTGAAAGGAACGAAATATTGCCAACATTTAATAAGATTGTCAAATACAACAACTCGAAACATATGAACACAACTTCCTTGTCTGTTCCATGCATCTACTCAATCCATTAAATAAAAATAAATAAATAAATAAATAAATAAACAAACATTTATAAGTTTTTAATTCCATATTATTTTTAGATATTAAAAAATTTATCATTTGGTTCCAAAGTTTACTGATCTTTATATTTTATGCACATATAATTTCACTGGATAACTTCTCAATGAATACAATGAAAAATCTTAAATGTATAAAAAGTATAACTACATATGACTTTAAGGATTTTTTAAATAATATAAATTTATTAGATCTACATAATATAATCAATGCACTATTTAAAAAATATCAACATGATTCGAATATATCAACGAACATTGATACTGATTATTCCATACTTTAACAAATTTCATTATCTAGAATAATTTCATAATGCAAGATAACATAATATATATACAAAAAGTCGGTATACCACAAGGTGGGTGTACTGTACATCTAGTGTATTATCAGACTTATATCATTATGAACGTGAATATTTTAGTAATAAAATACATTTATATCGATATATGATATCGATATCGATATACAATGATATAATTTTAATTGACATTGATATAACCAGTATATCTCAATTCCCAGTAGATTATCCCACTAATTTAGAAATAACAGACAATCTGCTTTCTAAAAATACCATTAACTTTTTAGATCTTAAAATTATGTTAAAAGAAAACAAATTAATAACTAAAAACATATAAACAATCTAACATATGAAAAACGGAATGAATTTAATTTTAAAGTTAATACATTTACTAACTTTAAATCCTGTCTTCATAATTCTGTGTATCGTAATATAATCCTTAATCAATTATAGAGAATAAAATGTTTAAGTTCTTCTCATCTAAATAATGCAAATATTAAAAAGTTAGTTTATGATGCACTAATTAATGGTTTTCCTAAAAAATTCATACATTCTTTAATATATAATTAGTTATTACATGATCTCAAAAATAATTAACCCATTAAGAGCACACACTAGTCACGCAGTAAAAGCCGGGCGCTAATGTAAAGTCTATGGGAGCGTTCTTTTCTAATATCTCGTTCAAATTTTAATATTTTTACATGATTTTTTTTGCATAGGCTAGCTGAGGACGATCCACAACCGGCCTAGTTTTTACTTTTTCAATTTTGGTTTCAGATTTAAAAAAAAAATTTATTTTAACTTTCAAAACCGGTTTAAACCGGTTCTGAAATTGAAACTATCATAATATAAAAAATATATGAGCAAAATCGAAAAAGTAAAAACTAGGTCGGTTGTAGATCGTCTTAAGCTATCCTATGCAAAAAAAATCATGTAAAAATATTAAAATTCAAACGAGATATTAGAAAAGAACGCTCCCATAGACTTTACATTATCATCCGGGTCTTTTTGTGTACTTTTAGAGACTACTTAAGATATAGGGGGAACTGGGGTACATTGATACAGTTTTTTTCTAAGATTTTTTTTGGTGTCAAGAAAGTAGAAAATTCAAGTTTTTTTTCCATGAGGTGACAGCAAAACTTGTGTAGTATGTTATAAAAATGTACAATCATTGTTTTATGTAGTATTTTTGCATGTAATTTTAAAAAAATCAAAAAAAGTCATTTGTATCAATGTGCCCCATCCCCGGGGCAGATTGATACGTTTAAGAAAAATGACGACAAAATAATACCAATGCATATTTTTCATAAAAAATGAGTTAGAAAACCATTTTATATTTATTTATAAAAATTCAAATCACCCACAATTTATTTTTAAGCAATATTAAAGCAATCAAAATTAAATATATTATGACTTGATGTTCTGTCTCTTTCTTGTCTGATTGTTGGCTGTGGTAACTTTGTCATATCTAGCACTTCAACCCCAGCATTATCTTCTTTCTTATGAAAGATGAAAAAATTACCAGTTTTTCTGTTTATAAATAGGTTCATAAACAGAAAATAAAGGATAATTATATTAAAAATTCTGTTTATAATATAAGTATCATTTTCTGTTCTGCAGTTTGTTTCTCTTACTTAACATTTCTCATGTCGAAAATACTTTTTTCTCTGGAGAATCGATATAAATTCGAGATTTGCCAAAATGCCGTCCTTTTCTTTTATTAGTTCTACTAGCACTAGATGCTGGGTAAGTTCCTACGTCTTCTGTTTTCAAAAATACTATAAAATTCTCTAATATAAAGAAATTAGAGCTATTTCACTTCAATAAAAACTAATATTAGAAATTTTTCGTGAAAAAAAGGTTGGATTAAGGAGTGTATGGTAAAAAAAATAATAAAAGATAATGAAAATATGAACTATTAAAGGATTTAGGCTGTATCAATGTGCCCCGTCATAAACTGTATCAATGTGCCCCATACAGCGATTTTGAATAAAATGAGTCTCAAGTCCAACACTTCACAATATATCTAACAATAAATAATGAGGAACTGATAAAGAGTAGCAGTACTTACCAGGGAAAGTATTCATTTTGGTTGAAAATACTGGAACAGTTGTATAACAGCATTTCAATTGTACAACTCAAATTTACTTTTGAACAACAAAAACAATAAATCACCCGTCCAATTTCATCAAACTGCTGAATCATTCCAAGATTTTCTGTATGTAGTTGAGTACACTAGCATCACCTTTTGGATCTGTTGTGAAACTTACTGTAATGACCCTGTGAGCGGTAGAGGGGGTGTATCAATGTGCCCCATGTATCAATGTACCCCAGTTCCCCCTACTACTTAAGATATTGAGTTTAGAGCTTAGCATAGTCAAATTAAATGATTTTGTCTTAAATCTCAATAAAGTAAAATATTGTGTATGGTTTATTTCTTCGGTTATCACATTACTCCATTTTTAATTAATTTGTTTTTTTATTTATAAATATCATGTTGGCGATAATTATTTTGATTTTTCCCTTTTCATTTTGCTATCCAATTTTCAAGTTTTGATGTGTCTTGTTTATGATGTTTTTTCTTCAATTGTTTTTGGTTTTGCGTGTGTTAGTAGTCCGAAATTCGTAATGTTTTGCTTTTTCATGGCAAATACGAAGATGAAACCACACACTTCATTTGTAGTTCCAAAGTATTTGAGACTTGAAGATTCTGCTCTGGTATTACAAATTTTATTTGTATTCATTTTAATTATTTATTTTTTCCCTCCATGTTTAATGTGCTATAAGTTATTAAATTCGATGGTTCATATATTATAATACAATTAATGGTTATATATATATATATATGTGTGTGTGTGTGTGTGTGTGCGTGTGTGTGTGTGTGTGTGTGTGTGTGTGTGTGTGTGTGTGTGTGTGTGTGTGTGTGTGTTGAATAACCAAATGTAATTCTTCAAATTTTCATGGTAATTCTGATAACATACTTTTTATTTAACAACGCTTTATTGTTAATGATTGCTTGTTGCTTTTTTAATTCGTGTATGCGAAACGCAGCAATTTTAAGGCATTCCTAATTACACGAAAAAACCTTCTCTTTATAAAATTGAAGAATTCTGTGATTTCATAAGACAAAAGTTCTTATTCAAAAATAGTGGTGTTAAAAAAACGTAGCAATTTGCAACAATGAGTAAATGTAAATCGAATTTATTTTAATCATTTACCTGTTTATATTTTACAGCGCCATGATTTGGAAATTATTATTTATTTACATCTGGTTTGATTCCGCCCAAGCTAAAGAATGTAAGTATGTCTCATCTCTACAAATTGTTTATCACAGTTTTAAAGATTTATCATATAATATCAGTATGCTTGACATTTTAACTGCCAAATACTATATTAACAATGGAAAAGTCTAAAATTAAGTCTAATAAGCATAACCTTGATAAAATATAAGGTACTACTCTGTTATCCCGTCGACCAATTTCGCCAAATTATACAAATCGCCAAACTAATAGCCAAATTATTCATATTGATATAATTTTTACTTTAAATAAAGAAAAGCAAATAATTAGTAGAATATTAATAAAAATATTAGTAAAAAGTCGAAATAAAAATCATTTAATGGCATTTTAAACACGTGAATCGTGTTTAATGTCATTGAATGTGACATTCACGATCATCCATTATTGGCATTTAATCTTATAGTTTGGCGATAATTTTTTGGTCGACGGGATAACCTAGTAGTACCAATACATATTCTAACAAAACATAGGTTCTTTTAGTCAAGACTTTGATCATTGTTTGACTAAGTATCGGTGAACTTGAGTAGCATGTGTCCGTTTCCATTCATCCTGTGTAAGATCGGGTTATCGTTGCTTTGAAAATGTAACGATGTACTAACACATGTGGTGGCTAGTTAGTGCATCTGGACACATTTTTTTTAGGAGATAGAAATGTTCCTTTAAAATGCTTTTCGAGAAATGCATTACACCGCTAAAAAAGTAACACAAAGCAACTAATCTAAATAGAATTCCGAATACAAAAATTTTGGAGCATTCCCATTTTATTCAAGGCAGTTTAAAAGGTCTAGTATATATATATATATATATATATATTTGAAAAAGTTAAAATATGCATTTTGTTTTTAAAAAAATAGAAAGTAGGGAAATCTTTAGAGGGTGCCCTAGAGAACGATAAAAGGGGTTCAGCCACCCCCTGCCCCCGTCTGGTTACGTGCCTCCCCGACTGATTCACTCACTGACTCATGAACAACGCAGGTTTTGAAAAGACTAAAATTAGTATTTTATTACACAGAAATTAACGTCTGAATTTAATTAATTAATCATCAAAAGTACATAGTAAATATATATTAAGGCAGACATAAGCACAATTAATACAATAACCCAACATGGAGTGAAAAATTAGCCAGGACCAGGAATCAAACCTGGGTCGGCAGCTTACTGTTCTGTTGCTCTTCCATCTAAGCTACCCCGGAGTACGACCGGGTTAGATGGAAGAGCAACAACACGGTACGATGTCGACCCGGGCTCGATTCCTGGACCCGGCTAATTTTTCACTCCATGTTGGGTTATTGTATTATTTGTGTTTATGTCTGTCTTAATATATATGTACCTTTGATGAGAAATTTAATCTAAAGAAGCAGTAAAAAAACTGTTTTCTTTTAAATTTGACCTCTAAAAAGGTTAAATAAGAGGTCGAAAGCTTTAGGTAATTTCTCCATATCTCAGTACTAGTTTTACGTAGAGATTGAAAGTCAAAATAACAAATTCAGAAAGAAAGTAGTTTAAAGCGTATTTCAGCTACTTTTAAAATTCAACCACCAAGGGTTGAAATTAGGGGTTAGAAGGTTTAAGTCATTTCGCAAATCTCAAATGCAATTTTAAAAAGGAGTATAAAATACGGATAATTATAAAATACAAATAATTATAAATATTGCACCAATGTAATCAAGCATAGTATTTGCAGAGGTAAAATCTCCAATTTCAAGATTGAAGTCCACGTTCAAATTCATTCTATTCCATTGTGTCAGAAATTTATTTTTTTTTAAATACTTTTTTGTTTTTCATTTAACTTTCTTGACTCGTACCGTAATACTTTTATACGTTCAGATATTTTTATAATTGTTTTTAATTATTTCTGTTCTTCAGATATAAACAATATTATTAGTTTTTCCAGCTGAAACGACTTAGCATATCTTTATTTAAAATATTAATAGAAGAAACAGCTTCAGAAAAGGAATTCATTTTTACGCAATCAAAATAAAGTATATTAATTTTACAAGCGAAAATGCTGCTTTAAAAAAAAAAAAAAAAAAAAAAAAAAAAAAAAAAAAAAAAAAAAAAAAAACATAACCAAAAGCATTCTGCACTCTGCAGTTATACGTTATACTTAAGGTATAACTGCCAAATGTTCCGCCTTTTTGTCCAACGTTTAATATTATAATTTTTTTGTAGTTCAAGAAATCGTAAGAGTTGGCAGCTATACTTAAGTACCAAACTGTTGTATGTATTCGCAATACAAAATGTTTACTTTCAAACTCGAAAGTAAATTTATAATTTCCTTTATGTATTGGGGAAGGCGAGATAAGATGACGAATTTAAATTTCTACAATTTTTCCTAGATACTGTGAATGGTTTCATTAACTGATACTTGCAGGAGAACATTGACTATATAATTATATATTGCAATAATTATATGTTATTTGATATCATTATTATTTTCAATTGCCTTTTCTAACTTTAAAGGAGCAAACAATTAGATTATCCGAAAATGATAATTTTTGTCATCTCAGTCATGGTGTAAAATGGAAAATGGGATGGAATAATTTTTTTAATGTCCACTTCAGAATAATAATAATAACAACCTGCAAAGCAAAGGAATTATTTGTTGAACAATAATTCAGTAAAGTTTTAAAATAAGAAAAAATACTAAATTAGCTTTTCCTCGAGATGCCAAACACAGATATGGAACCCTCAATCTTGCCTAGGTAACTTTACTTGTTAGATTTTAATTGAACTTAAATAATCTTTTTTTCTACTCTATTTTTTATTATTGTAAGAATTAAACACAATGTGACATTTCAGTAATGTGTCACAATGTTCGCACACTCCTTGGAATTTCCAAGGACTCTGGCAGCACTATTAAAATAAAAAAAATTTAGATTTAATTTTTAAACCATAACATTCGTAATCCCCACCTGCATTCACAGATTTTACGATACTTTTCTACAGTGAAACACATCGAAAATATTCTTAAAATTTAGTGGTAGAACTGTATAATCCAGAATGAGTTATTTCAGAAACCATCTTTCCTTTTTTTAAATATTTGAAGGATATACCGGATCAAAGCTTAGTAATGGTATGCACAATTTTTCTTATTATTCTTAAACAGTGCTTAAATAAATTTTAAAAAACACGTTAACATATAACATAATAATATATTATTCTAATACATCATATAATCATTTCAGATCCTTTTTATGGAGATATAATACTACCAGAAGAAAAGGTAAGTACATCTTTATGCATTTCTATGCATACACAATATGGGCAAAGATGACCAGTCACTAGCGATTTTAGATGTTCTGTTAAATATCAAGAAAAATACTCGAGGAATTATCTTGAAACTCCTATTATGTAAGTAGAATAGTGCAGGTCATATATTTCCGTGAAGGTTTTTTTTCCCGAAATCTCATTGGAGATTGTCAACCAAGTGAGAAAGAACAAATATCTTTTGTACAATTCTGTCAAAACTAATGTAGCAAAAGCGTTCAAACTGTAGATTATAATTAAATGGCTTATTGTAATAAACTGCATTCATTTTTATGAGGATAGTATGTAATACCCGTAGAACAATTAGATTATCAGTGTAAAATTTTGACAAGTTTTTCGCTTATAATTTCCGAAGTTCTTAATATGTATACAAAAAATGTTATTTTCAAAAAATATGACAAACAATATTGTACAAAATACTCTGCAATCAGAATTTAAAAATAATAAAAATTGTATGAAAAATAAATTGGTTTAATAAATAATGATTCACTACGCATGCGGGAATACAATCAAAATATAATGTGTATAATGTATTAGCTTAATGTATTGAGTAACTTTTGGGACACTCTCAAAAATAGTTTGAAAATGCTGAAAATTAACGTCGATAGAATAAATTTTAATTCCGTTGTTCTCAAAAGGAAGCAAAAATATGAGGGGCTGTATCCCAATATAATAAGTACATGCAATATTGTGTGCGCTATATTGACACTAATCAATGTATGTATGAATGCAGTGTCTCATCTTTTTGCTTCATTTTGGGAACAACAGATTTTGAGCTTATTCTTTCGCCGATAATCTTCAGAATTTTGAAGTATGTTTTCGAGACATTCACAAAAGTTAATCTGTTCTTTTAGCTAACAAATCATTCACGTTATATTTTGATTGCATCCGCGCATGCACAGTCAATCATTATTTACTAAATCTGCTCGTTTTTCATACAATTTTTATTATTTTTGAATTCTAATTACAGGGTATTGTGTACAATATTAGTTATCATATTCTTCATAAAATTAACAGTGTTTATTGCAAAAAGCAATAAACAATCTTAATCATATTCTACAGTTTGAATGCATTTGCTACATTAATTCTGAAATGGTTATCCAAAAAGGGTCGTTCTTTTTCAATTTATTGACGTACCCTTATGGCGTTTCGGGAAAAAATCTGCAGCGAAATATATGACCTGTACTATTCTGTTTAAACACCTTGAATTTCAGGATAATTCCTTATGTGTTTTTCTAGATATTTAACAAAGAATTCTGAAATCGCAATCGCCGGTCACATTTCACCATATCGTGTATATCCATATTACGTTTGTATAAATTTAATACAGTTGGAGTCAACTCATCCCCTCCGTATCGTTTCTAATGTTAAGAAACAAACGTTTTCCTTAAACATCGAAGAAGATAGTCGTAGCATCTTATTAACGGATATTTCCATGAGCACTTGTCGTATAAGTCACATTTCTAGTAACTGCTAAATTGTTGACCACCGTTATTTTCGATAGGTTTGCATGGTCTTATTCAATTAAAGCAATATCTCTAATAAAAAAAGTCACATTTTCCCGTTCTAAAATACTGGTATCCAAAATTGTAGTACGTGAATTACACGACATGTGCTATTAGAATTACCCTAAGATAAATCCTTTCTCAGATATGTCGGAAAAAAAGCTGAGAAAAGCCACTTTGTCCGTCTATTTTTTATCCACTTTCTATTATCTTGTACTGCTAAAGTAACTAGAACTTTTAGGAGCAGACTGTGCCACGTCAAGCTTAAAACTTTGGTAGAGTATATGTAGGACTTCCCATCTATCAATTTTAATGTGGTACTCTGGACTAATTAAAAAAACTTACGTTTTTTATTTTACAAAACTGTGCTATAATCATGAAGAAAAATATACAAAAACCCCTTTTATTTTATGAGTAAAAATAAGTGTATGTATAATGCAAATATGAAAATGAGATTGTGTATAATGCAAATGAATTAATTTAAAAAAAGGAGTGATGTCTCATCAAAACCAACTTGTAAATGATCCCTCGAAGCAACAAACCTAAAACGTGAGTCATAAAAAGAAGCGATATAGAGAAGTGCATCTTCCCAGTGCCGTGTAAGAATCTGTCACCATTCATAATGTTTCCAAAGGACTCGGGGCGAGGTATAATTTTCTTTTAATTATTACTTTCATCCAAGTTAACTATTTTAATTACTTTCTCTAAATCATTTTCGGCGATTACGTTCACTAGTTTTTGCTTTTATTTATCTATCTGCCTATCCTTCTATGAGACATATAATGTGGGTTTTGGCAAATGCCTGTTACATAATATGAAAAGATCATTCAACAAAAACTTATCAATTTTTGATTTAAAAAGAGTGATTACTCACAAGGAAGATCTCCATACTGGGCATATTCAAAATTTTTTGAAAAAAAAAATGCTAATTCAACTATTTATGTATGTAATAAAGAATCAGTCAAATTTAGCGCGGAATTACAGTAGAAACTCTTAAAAAAATACTTTCAAATATTTGACGTGAAAAGACGAAAACGTCATTCGATTTGGCGAGCAGCACATATCCTCGCCAAAAGCGAACGATTTTAATGTTAATGGAAATATCTTTATCAATAGATTTTACAATGCGTGTAAATGGTATTTATGAATTTAAATTTACACAATTAAGGAGTTTAATACATATATTTTCTTTTTGTAGTACACATTAATGTTGCTTGTTTCTGCTGTTATTTAATTTTGTCACTGTAAAAATAATTTCTTTTATAAAAAATATGTTTTCATACATTTAAGCGTATTCCAAAATAAAGACCAGATGAAGAATGCTGCAGCAATACATTCTAATGTCGGAGAAGTTTTTGTTCCCAGCAACAAAGTTGAATCGACAGCGCTCATTTGGACTTCATTTTGAGATTGAAAAGATTTTTTTTTTAATTCATAAAATTTCATAGTTAACTTTCAGTATATATATGATAAAACTACAGTGTAAAGTTATTTAAATATATGTAATTTTCTAAATACAAGTTCAACATAAAACATTTTTACCTTTGATCTAAAACAAATATTTTTTGAAGGTTCATTTCGTCGCTAACCGGTGATAAACCGTCAAAGAAACGAAATGTTCATTATTTTTTTACGAGCGTTTTAAAGCGATTCTGCCGATTTTTTTAATATATAAACATATATATGCACACGAGACGAATACTTTATAATTTTTTTTTTTAATTTTTCTGAGTTTACCCGTATGGAGACCTTCCTTGTCAGAAATTCGTTGTTATCATATGACTTTGTAGGAAAAAATGCCAGTAGTAGAAAATAATGATAAATCTTGCACTTCGTCTGTTGGGAACTTGGAGTCAAGTGGATTAACCCTTTGGTGTGGGCTTAGTGGATTAAGCCAAGGAGAGCCCTCGCACTGCTCTAGCTATAGTTGTGAAAAAGACCAGCGTCGCGATAGCTCTTCTTGTGACAGTTCAATTTTGGCGCGCGCAGTGTTTGATAAAATACTATTTAAATTTATTTAATTTATTGTCGCCTAGCCACAGAAATACCAAAATGTAAAAAGTTTTCTAATTGCAAACAATAAACTGTGAATGAAAGACATTATCATTTTATTTCTGCAGTTTTTTTCTTAAGCTGTGTGAAAAAATATCTTTGTTTTTGTATCTTTGTTGTGGTATGATTTCGAACATTGGATAAACATAGTGACGGCCGTATAATCGTGTTCGTATTTTTATTCATTATATAGGATTCTAACTATCTTCAATCGCATATTTTTATATAAACATCGTGATTGTTATTATTATTTTAATATCTTTGAAAAATTATCTTTGTTTTTCTTGTTGTAATATAATTCCGAACATTGGATAATCTTAGTGACGGCCATGTTACTGAGTGTTGTGACGAAAGCGCTATCGCGACGCTGGCATTTTTCAAGCAGTGCGACGCGCGGCGCTCCTTGGCACTAAACGGGTTAAAGAAAAATGACAGGGGTAAAAAATATAATTTAACATAGTGATGCTCTTAACTTTTGAAATGTGTAGTATGCCTAATAATACATAAAATTGGTCTTTTTAAAAATCATTCAAAAGCTAGAGGGGTTCATAAATAAATTCAACAAGGATTTTATTCTGTTATTTTTTGAACAATGACTTTACGTTTTTAAAATTTATATCAATTTTTACAAAATACGCTCAGACTTAAAAACAGAGTGAATAACGAAGCCCTTACCTTGGTGGCGGCGTATTTTATTTTTTTTAAAAAGCAAAATGTTTTTGTTTTTTTTATGAAATCTAACGTTGTTACTATAAACACAGCTAAGGCACTGATTATTTCATTTCAGCCTCTTTTTCTTTATAAATATTTTCATAAATTTTAACACTTATTTGAACATAAACTGTAACACTGAATTTTCAATGTATGTGTTTCATAAATTCCTAATTGTTTTTAAAGTGACTCGTAGAGCATATTCGTACGCCTTGCAAAAATTTTCCCACAAATTTCGGATGGTAATTCTTTGGGAAATTTTTAATTCATTTCAATAAAAGCTATTTAATATTTCTTTGCTTTATCTTAAGTATAGGAATAAATTATTTTAAAATGATATAAATATAAAACTCATAGATATTTTTAAACGAATTTTTAAACCTGTTAACAATTTAAATGCTGCGAGCCGTATAAAAGTCGGATAATTACACAATGCTTTAGCCATATATTAAAAGATTTTTTACGAGATTCTGTAAACGAACTTTAAATGTTACGATTTTTTGATAATAGGAAGATTACTTGGGTCGACTGTAGTAAGATATGTTAAGACTCCACTGTACTGAAACATCCCGATCGCGAAATCCCATATTAGCTAACGAGAAAGGTTTGAAGCGCGATTACTCATTACCTAATATGAGTAATAAAATACCATTTTCACCATCAGAAAGTTGGCATCAGATGCCGATGATTGCGTTTTTAAAAATTATATTCTTAATTTTTAAATACATAAAAAAAATTGGTACTACTAGGTTATCTCGTCGACCAAAAAATTATCGCCAAATAATAAGATTAAATGCCAATAATGGATGATCGTGAATGTCACATTCAATGATATTAAATACGATTAACGTGTCATTAAGTGATTTTTATTTCGACTTTTTATTAATATTCTACTAATTATCTGTTTTTTCGTTATTTAAAATAAAAATTATGTCAATCGGTATAATTTGGCTATTAGTTTGGCGATTTGTATATTTTGGCGAAATTGGTCGATGGGATAACAGATATAACCATACGCACTCCGGGTCATTTAGGCCCTGCGCGCGTCCTCCCGGATTAAAAATACTTAAAATTTCGGAGATAATTTAAAAAAAGCACATCAATGGTATTTGACTGTGTTACTGTATGATGTTGAAAATGGTATTTTAATAATTGTATTAGGTAATGAGTCATCGCGTTTCAAAATATTCCCACAGATTAACGTGTGATTTCGCGATCGGGGAGTTCAGTGCAGCGGTTCCTCAATCCCTTCAAGACGAGCGTCTTTTACAGAATTTTTAATCATTTATCACCAGTTTTTGAAATCGTATATTTTTGTGTTACAATAAAATTTTATTGGCGAGAGTAATCAAGGATTCTGAGCATCTTAAGCGGCACGTATACCGGTCGCTCATCCACAAAAGGAATATCAGGTGCATACGACCATTTTTGCAAGAATCAGGTTACTTGTTATTTTTTTACTTATGTTAAGTATAGGAATCAATTACTTTAAGCTGATATAAATCAAAAATTAATAAATATTTTCACATGCAATTTTCAAAGCTTTGAACTATTCGTAAAAACAATTCAAATAACGAAAACTAGATAAAAATTCAATAATGACACATGACTGTAGCCTTGTCACCAATATTTCTCTGAACAAGAATTTAAAAAGAGCAAAAAGCAGCACTTTTAAAATCGCCTTTACTAAAAATTTATTCATCGGATTCGGCTTTACTTTTGTTTTCTTATTCTCTGAGCACTCATTTCTATAGAAACGAGGCTAACGAGAAAGACAGGCTGCGACGGTTCATTTCAAGTATCTTCTTTTACAGATCGCTGGAGTCACATGATGCTTGAATACACCAATGCGGGTGCACGAATAGAGCACTACGTCATTCTAGCGGTCTGTAAAAAAAGATACTTGAGATGCATCGCGGTAGTCTGTCTTTTTCGTTAGCCTCGCATAGAAACAAAAATTTTACTTCTAGTATAAATAGAACGCGAGTTATAGATGTGTCAAAATCCCATTTTGGTCAGTCGGCAAAATATTAACTAGACAGGGTATTTTTTTTTTCAAAAATTGTTTGGCATCCAATGGCAGGAATTCTTTACATTTACGGTTCATTGCACAGCTGTTTCTATGATGCTTGGCGAAAAGCTCTATCGCGTTTCTATGATATTTAATATTTTTTTCTATTCAGATCAAATTATTACACTCTGTTTTAGGGCATAAAGTACCTCCGATTTCAATTCAAAAAATGGCCTGATGGAAAGATTCCCTATGAAATTGATGAAAACTCTTATAGTAAGTAAAAATATTGTTCTACTGTATTTTTTTACGTTAATGAAACTTTTTTTTAATTATCTGTTAGTTTAGCTAGTTCTCCTTAGTCATGATCGATGATCCAATGATCCATGTCTGCCGGAAGCGAAGCGGTGCATAAGCCAAAAATTAATATGCCACTAGTGGTTGACTCGTAGACTTAGCATTGTGTTTGCAGTACAATCAAAGGTAGGAAAACATAGAAAACTGGGTGCAGGAAAACACAATGCTAATCCTACGAGTCAATCACTAGTGGTATCAATTTTGGCTTATGCAGTACTTCGCTTCCGTTAGACATGGATCATTAAATTCCTCTATTACTACTCTTTCATAAAATAAAGAATTTTTTTCTTGTGCTCGATGACTTAGGATTTTGTGTGTTCGGCTTTTGGACTATGAAGAAATATGATAAAAAGAAAGTCTGATATACAAATGTATTTTCAATACAATATTTATTTACTGTAGAAATGCATAGACTAAATATTACGAATATTTTAGCTTAAAAAGTGGTGTTTTTCCATATTTTCAACTAATTGTATGTAAAAACGTATTTATTAAGTAGGTAATATAAATCGGTATTATTAGTGATTCAGTTAGATGTTAAAAGAATTTGTAACACATCGTCATTTATAAAAAATGACATTGCATTGTACTTTAACTGATTAAAGAAAAAAGTTATAACATATGTGAACAAGTACATACATTACAATTAACAGGCAAAATTACATAAATTAGATTCAATAGTATTTTTGTTCTTTTAATATTGTTAATATTATATGCAATTTTATTTGTCAATTTTAATATGTGTACTTATACACTGATGAACTTTTTTTCTATCCTTTATATCCTTTTTCTATCCCGGGAGAACACGCGCTTACCCAGGATAGAAATGGTTTTAACTTTGTCACCAATAAAATCAAATTATAGCCGTCATTTTATTTTAGCGGAGACAATCCTTACAAATTTTGAGATAAAATAAGTTGAAGGTTTCTTTTAAAAGATAAGTGGTTACAATTGCAAAAATCATACGCACTCCAGGTCAAAAAGACCTAGCTCGTGTACTCCCAGGTTAATGAATATATTGTAATATTCTCTAACTCTTAACTCGTGCAGATATAGAAATTATTTTTTAAATCTTAACAGATTTCTTAAAGCTCAGAGAAAATTCCGCCATTTTTAATAGAAAATTTGACTTACGTAACCTCACGTTTGAATAAGGTGAGCTTTTTTCTAATTAAAAGCTAATACTTTTTCTTATCTGAAGCAAGAGAGATTTCTTCACCTTCAGGAACAACGTGGTTTAACTAACATTGTATAATCTTTAACATTAATTAAACTACGCTAAAACGTATAGCATACAGGCAATTTCTAATGCATCAAAAAGTTTTCGATAAACATTGCTTTTCATAATAGATTAACACGATTTACTGCGTAACGATCTGCGATTCAATTACGTATATGAACTTTATGTATATCAACGTTGCATAACTACTATGAGCTTTCTCTTAGACTGCTTGACAAAAAAGCTAACTATAGAAAAGCTAGAATAATTCACAAGATACTTTTTTTGAACTAGAATTTATATACAAAATTTGTATTTTACAAATTAGCCAATTCAGAGTCTCTAGCGAAAGTACTAAACTAAAAAAGAAACAAAATTTTACTAGAATCTAAAGTTAAGCTGAATGTTACAGATAAAACAGTGGTTCAAGAGACCACTAACATTAGTTAAGGGTAAAAACTACTTTTAACTCATTTAATTTAATTTCAGCTGATGAACAAAAGGAGAAAATCATGGATGCAATCGACGATCTCAATGCAAGGATTACAAATTTGAAAATAGTACCACGCAGAGATGAAGAGGATTATGTTTTTGTCAGGGATGGAGACAAGTAAGAAGAAAGATTGAGATTTTCCCCTCGAATTATTTAATGTAGCATTACGCATTGCATTATTTAATGCAGAATACACAGTCTTCACTTACATGCCCATTTAATAAACACTCAAGGCTAATTATGTGAACTTTCATTACTATTCGTAATATATGTGAAGAGATTGGCAAGTGAGAAGGGAATTTATAAAATGCTAGTTACTGTTCGAACTCATAATAAGGTTCTAAAAACTTTTTAAAGCTTTCAAATACTTCCATTTTTATCTTTAATTATATAAACATCAGTCCTTTTAGAATAATCGTAAATTATTGACAAAAAGAATAATATTCTGAATATATTAGAATATAGGTGGAAATATAGGCGAATATATTTAGAATATATATCGAGAACTTGACTGAAATGCAAATAATTTCAATAATTGATGTTTTTGTCCCTGAAGCGATAAAATGATCTCAAACAAGCTGAGGCAAAGTAATTGTTCTCCTTCTTCGGGTTGTAAAGACCAAGAAAGCAGTCTCTCGTAGGTCGACCTAGAAAAGATCTAGATACAGAATCATTTGATGTAAATTAACTCCACCTTCGTTACACCACGCTGCGAGGCATTTAGGATACGTTTAACACATGCATATTCGCTATCCCTGCTCGGCAGTGTTGCCAGATTGTCGAAAGCCAATTTCCCCAAAATTTCTGAAATTTTCCCCAAATCAGGGTTTTTTTCAGAAAAGTCCCCAACGCAATTTCTACTCAAAGAGGAAAATTCTCAATTTTGAATTTTCCATTATAAATTTTTTTTAACAAATTTAAACTCAATTTTTTCCCCAAATCAAGCATCCTTTTGAAAAAAATCCCCATTTGCAAAAAAATTGAACTTAATAGACTTTTGAATGTATATTCACAGCTAATCGACAAGAATAAGCGCTGCCAATTGATGATGATGACCTATCATTACATTAGCTCCTTCTACACTTTTTATATGAATAACTTTTTCAAGGTTTAGACAATCTCTAATAAGTTGGGGTTCGAATGAATCTGAGATGGTGTTTTCATTATCTGCTTCTACCTGACTTAAGCTATAAGACATTATTATCAGTTTTCGTCACTTCTATTGAAGACCTATCTAATGCAAAGCACCTATTTTGTATCAATCACTGTGATTTCGTCAATAAGAAAACAAACATAGCTGCTTTTAAAATCTTTAATTAAACCAATTGAAAAACGCAGCAAATGAACGTTCCATGTAAAGGTCTAAGTCATTTAAAACAGCAGAGTTTTCATTCAAGTTTCTTATAAAAAGAACTAGGAGGACTGCTGCATTCATTGAGCAATTTTCAATCTTAAACGTAACAATGTAGTTGTAGAATACAATCGTAGGTCTGGCAATTGCAAATATCTCTACTGACATTCCATGAAACACAAATTAACCATAATTAAACAACAAAAAGAATTATACATTGTTTTTATTGTTGTTGTTGAATTATACATTTTTGTTGTATAAATCTACACTATTAAATGATATGTATTTTGTGCTTGTGTGTCTGCCTGCAATGACAGGAAAATATGTCTCACTTACTCATCTGAAAATTTAGGTGGAGGATAGTCCAGAGCAAGTCATGTTGAATCTGAGTACATGCAAATGGTGAGCATGAACACAAAAATAAAGATTTCTATCTATCATTTCTGTATTTTATTATCCTTTTCCAATGAGAAAATCAAATTATAAACAAATTCAGTATTGGGAAATGTCTGAAAATAAAAAATGACATTGCAAAACAAATCCCCAAGTTTTCCCCCAAAAATTTGTTGTCCGTAAAAAAATTCCCCTAGAGGTTCAAAATTCCCCAAAATGGGGACAAAATCCCCAGTCTGGCAACACTGCTGCTTGGTTGGAATTTGATATAAATATTTCTCCGTATATTTTTCTGATGTGAAATTTGCATATTTTGAAGCAAATATAAAGATGATCATACAAGCTTTGAATTATTTTTTAACCCTTTCCGGCACACAAAAAATTCTATTCTAAAATGATGAAATGATTCATTGACACCGGAACGCATGAATTTACAAATAACTTTTTTAGAAGTTAAAAACTTGTTACTTTGATTATTCATTGTAAAAGCAAAATTGTATTAAAATACTCTTGGCGCCGTTTGTAAGTTTAGAATTAAACTGAAATGCTCCGGACGTAAAACTACTGCCTCAGAAAGCATTTACACATTCGGGGTTTAACCCTTTATCTACCGACGGTAGTAATAAGTACAATTAAAATTACTCATTATAATTTTTTTAATACATCAATGAGTTATAATACTGTTTAGAGTGAGTTACAGATACATTACTTTATTTTGTTCCAAAAGCATTATTGATTACACAAAACAAATATATTTTTAAAAGAATGATTCCTTTTGCCTTCGCATCTTTTCAGCTTTCTTGGCAGTGAGAGAGGGGGATGGGGATTTTTGAATTGGGAAATATTTCTATATTTATTTTGTAAGAACATCATATTTATACATTTTATAATTCTCCAAAATGCTAAGAAGACAATTTAAAATAAAAGATTTGAGTGGCGTTATAAATATCGCTCAAAATCCCTGTCAATTCAAATTTAATTAATCCTTCTAAATCCTTCAATACTTCTAAAATCCTTCAAAAATTTATTAAATGGTTATGTAAATCTTTTAATTTAGTTTAAACAATTTACATAAAACGCTTTAGGATGTAAAATTTTCATGAATTCATAATTCGATAGACAAAGGGTTAATGTCGATCTTTAGAAAGCGTTATTTTATCTTAAAAATTAGTTTTGCTATCATCTCCATGTAATAACGATTGAATCTTAAACCTAATAGTATAATGTGAAAATGTTATATTGTGCGGATATTTTTAGTCATCGCTAACAGTGTTGCCAATTGAGCAAAATTCTAAATCCAAAATATCTTTTTTTTTTACACTCTCAAAAAAACTTCCGTCTTTTCACAGAAAAAGTACTGGCAGCACTGCTGCCAGAAATTGTCTGTATATTGACAACTATCTGTTTATTTTTTTCTCCGTCAAAAGAGGAAAAATATCCGTCTTTTGAAAAAAGTCTGGAAAAGATAAATACGCCGGCGGTGAGGGTCGAACTCACGACCCCCGCATTACAAGGCCAACGCTCATCCGCAGCGCCACGATTGCTCAGGAGAAAAGTGCTTAGAAGTAGAACCGTTTATTTCTTATGAGTGTGATTTGGTTTATTTCGTTAAAGAGCTTTTAATTTTGAAGTTAATTTCGGGAAGATTTCATCTTTAATGAAACTGTGGCTGGGGTTTTTATATGTTTATATTAATATAGTATAAAAATGTGAATTTTAATTATATTTGCGTAGATTGCTAGAAGAAAAATATGGATGTTCTACGACAAGATTTTTTTGAATAATATCAATTTTTTTTCTTTTTGCATTTTATTTTTTAATTAAAATATCTTTTAAATGTGTCACTTAAAGTGTCACTTAAAGTACATTTTAAATGGGAATATTTATTATATAAATAACTTAGTAAATTCAACTTTATTCAACTTATCCAACTTTGAATATGAATAACAAATTGTGAGAATTTTTGAATGAATGGAGAAAGTAATTGTTATTTATTTTTAAATACGAAAACATTTGTGTCTTTTTAAACTAAATCAGACATTTTAATCTATAGAATATTTTGCTTTTCATTTTAAAAATAAATTCGAATTTATTACTAACAGACCCAATACGCATGCGTGCAAGAAATAAACAGAATCTCTTCCTCATTTTTCGAAGCTCGGAATGAATTCACAGATCAAATACGTTTTCTGGGAATACGGTAATTATTTGTGAAAAAATAACGATAACTTAGTGTATATTAACTAATTTTTCTGACAGTGTATGCAGCAAATTTTGTTACATTTTTTCGACGAAAGTCTGTCGTTAAAAAGAGCGAAAATATTTATTAAAAATTCAGTTATATATTTTGAATATAATATAGTCAAACCGAAAGCATAAACTCTTTAATCTTTGTTGGAAAGTGTTAAAAAAATAGAAAAGTGGGGTGAAAACATAAACGGATATCCAGAGTTCAATGTAGGAATTGAAATAATTTGAATAATAAGTTAATAAAAAAAGATAGTTGTTGGAGGTCCTCGTAATAGTTACCCATCATAGATATGCATAATATAAAATATGAAAAAAAAAAACATGCGTAAACTATTTATAAAATTAATTGCAGTTAAAAGATTACAATTAAGCATATATTTCAATATTTTTAATATATAGTAATGCTCTATTACTGAATTGTGGGTACTACATGATTATCCCGTCTATCTATTACAACAAATTATATAAATTGCCAAACTACTCATAAATTATACAAATTAGCATAATTTTTATTTTAATTAATAAAAAACAAATAAATTAGTAAAAGATTAATAAAAATACACATGAAAACTGCGAATTAAAAATCACTTGATGACGTAATAAACTCATATAACATGTTTAATGTCAAGTGAATCTGACATTTATCATTATTATTATTTTATTATTATTACTTTTTATTTGGCAAAAGTGATTATTGGCATTTCATCTGATAGTTTGCTGATAGTTTTTTGGTCGACAGAGTAATCAAGTAGTACCAAATTACGTAAAAGAAACATCCGTTTAATTTTAAAATTGATAATCAAATTAACTAAAAATTATTGCGTCGGATTAAGTGTCACATTTCCAATAAAAATATATCTTTGAATTGAAATTTGAATGCAATGTAGAGTCATAAAAAATCGAAGAATATGGAAAATAAGATAACAAATATTTCGGACACTAATTATCCAGCAGACTTCATATTTTATGCAAAATTTATGGGTTTTTTACTGTCTTTTATGTTTACTTCCTATAAGAAACAATTTCGAAACTTTTTATATGCCATTCATCAGAATGCAAGAGTAAAAAAAAAAAAAACAGTTCCGGATAAGATTACTGATAAGATTACTGATTTAAGATTACTGATATTCAATGGGCTTCTGTCCAGTATTACATACTAACTATACACTGAATTTCAAGCCTATATCTCAATTTGTTCGGGAGATTGAGCGTTAATAGCGGCACACACACACAGACTGACGGCATTTTTTTTTCCCTAAAAATATGTCTTTCGAAATCTCCAGTGTCTAAAACTTGTAAATCCGTGCTTAAACAGCAAGAAATAAGCTCTATAGCTTTGTATCATTTAAATTTATCTATCCGATAATTTCTTCAAAGTAAAAATTTTTTTTTGCAAAAGTTTGCACTTCGATGCAATCGTTCATGTGCACTATAATTTTATTGTAACCTCATTTATTTTAATGTTGAACTTCAAAAAAAAAAAAAAATTATATAAATAAATAAAAAATAAAATAAATCGTACTTTAATCTTTTAAAGTAAGTGCATATAAATTGAACATAAGTAAATTAAATAGAAACAAATATAGATATTTAATCTACAGAGTGTTTCCGCAAAGAAATTACAAACTTGGAGGAGAGTTAAGGTGAACCTAGACAAATCAAAATTACTCAGAAATGCTGGATCGGAAAAGTTTCCTAACGCAGTATATGCTTTGAAAAGGATGGATCATATAAAGTAGCTGATTCGTGTGCTGATCATTGGCACTGGCAGTGTTTAAGTGAGGTACTAGTCTTACCAGTGACTGAGAGGTTCTGCTCTTGAAATTGGTAGAAGGCAGGTACTGTGTTAAAACATAAACGCGGCCGTTGCCTAATCGATTGGAGTTTTCCGTGGTTTTCTTCGAACCTTGGATTTCCTCGAGTAAATGCGGGTTAGGTTCTTTTAGAAAGACCCCCACGGAGAGCGGATCCTCCCTCCTTAGAGCATATATCTCGTGCTGATAACTGACCGTCAAAAATACAATAAACCATCCAATGAGCTACTTTTTTAAATTGAGATTTCTTTGTTGGCACCATTTTTTAAAGAAAAAAAAATTCCCTTATTTTGCCATGATTAAAGTCTTTAAAAAATACGACTTATATCACTTCAAAAAAGTGAGGCGAATGAAGAATTAAAAAAATTAACTCACTGGCAACATTGAGTCTTGTGCTGCGAGCAGTGTTGGGTATGAACGCGCTCACTGAACGAAAACTCACGAGTTTCGCTCACTATTTGTGAACTTTGAACTGAACTTCGCTCACTATTTTATAAACGAGTTTGAACTGAACGGAAACTCAAAAAATAAACGAGTTTGAATGAAATTTACGTTCAATTTTACGTTCAATTTTTTCATAATTTATTTAAAATTTTTCCAGACCTCAATACATTTTTTCCCTCTTTCAAATGCCATTTGGAGGCCGACACGCGCCTCAGGAAGGGTTAAGTCTGGATATCATTTCTTTGGGTAGTATCCTAGTCTTACATATTCTGTACCCTCAGGTCGCGCCGAACCGGACCTGGACTACATACAATTTTCGCCGAAAATACATACATACAGTAAACTCTCTGTATAAGGTGGTCTGTGTATAAAAAGGAAATAATGTCTAACTCGGAAAGATTTTCAAGTCCCCGTGAATCCGCAGTCAGAGTAGAATTTATCTAAAACGGAATATTGTCTACTACGAAAAATTTTCATGATACCGATCAATTCCGCCTTAGCCAGAGTTTATTGTAATTTTAAATTACCATAATTCAATAATTAAAATTTTCTTTAAAGAGTAGTACATAGGACCTAAATATATTTTTTTAATGCAGTCTCTCTTGTTCTTCTGCAAGTTGGGGGGGGGGAGGTTCTAAAACTGCCAATTTATCACATATATTTATTTCTTAAATCTTATTTATAATTTGATTACCTATAATTTTAACTATACATAATAATTCCGCCTACCGATCAATTCCGCCTTAGCCAGAGTTTATTGTAATTTTAAATTACCATAATTCAACAATTAAAATTTTCTTTAAAGAGTAGTACATAGGACCTAAATATATTTTTTTAATTCAGTCTCTCTTGTTCTTCTGCAAGTTGGGGGGGGGGGGGGTTCTAAAACTGCCAATTTATCACATATATTTATTTCTTAAATCTTATTTATAATTTGATTACCTATAATTTTAACTATACATAATAATTTACATATTATATAATTATTATTTTCATTATTAATATAAAATAAAATATTTAATATAATATAGTAATAGTAATAATAATAATGAAAATATTTAATAATAATAAATAATAAATTAATAATACATACATATCAATTAAATATAAGTAAAATTAAATGTTAAAATAAATGTAATTAAATATTACAAGTTATACTTATTAACAAAAATTTATTTAAAAAATGATTTTGTTGACGCATAGTGATATAAACTCAGTCTCCCTTGTTCGTCTGTCGCGGGGAGGGGGGGGGGTACAAACTCCGAATCTATCATAGCTGTAGACGATAACTTTTTGTCGGGATGTTTTCTAGAATCTGGGAAAAAAGTGACCGGAAAAACAAGAGCGCAAAAGAGTGACACGAAAAAAGTGACCTGAAAAAAGGGACAAGGAATTGATTAATATTGAACTTGTCGATAAATAAGTGGTATGATAATAGTATTAGAAATGGCGGATAATAAAATATTAACGTTTTTTAAATAAATTTTTGTTAATGAGCATATTTTCTAATATTTTATTTATTTATACAGTTATTTTTAATATGTCCTATAACTTAAAAAGATATCATTTTTTCAAATTAATTCTTGTTAAAGAAACTAATATTTAATATTTAAAACATTTATTTTTTAATTTTATTTAAATTTAATTTTACATTTAATTTATATTTATGTATTATTAATTTATTATTGATTTATTATTAATATACCGTATTAATTATTATATATTATATAAATATAAACATAAAATATAGCAAAATCTTAATATTTAATTTTATAATAATAAAAAATAGTAATTTTATAATATATAACTCACTATACACATTTAAAATTATAAATAATCAAATTATAAATAATATTGAAAACAAAAATATAAGAGATAGATTCGAAATTTTTAGACACCCCACCCCACAGAAGAATGAACAGACTGAATTAAAAAAATGCAAACATTTAAATACTTAGTATTAGTATACATCTGTATTCTAATTCTCTGTATCTTACAAATTATTTTTATTGGGGCAGTGACAGGTTTTGAGAAGTTTTAAAGACCCCCCCCCCCCGTTCCTCTAATCTCAGTCCCGGGAGAGCAAGGACGCTCGATCGGTCGGGTGAGGGTAACCGACTCGATGCAGGATTCTAATCAGAGGTAAACGAAATCTAATTAACGTTAACTATCTTTTTCGAATGGAAAGCAAAGCAATTAATTCAAATTTTAATTATTATTTTTCATGTTTAAAAAGTTAAATCAAAACTTCAAAACGTATATATAATTATTAGAAAAAAAAGTAAACAACCTTTATTAACTTCTCAATAAATTATCATAGAAGAAAATTACTGTTACCCAACGATTAGAAATAATGTCTACTTTTAAATCATGCATATAAAATTTGCTTAGGGGCATATCAACACATTAATATGAAACCAAACTTCATTTTTTTCAATAGCAATGCTCAGTTTTAACAAGATATTTCAAATCTTCGTTTCAAACTACACCTAGACATACAATTTCAAGCCATTTGAGAGACAAGTTTTTATATTATAAGCATTCAAAATTTAGTGCTTCTAATGTTAAATTATAGTTTCATATTTTTATTAATATGTTCTGAAATTATATTCCTAATATGCTGTTTTTCTCTTTTTCTTTTTCTTCTTCTTCTTCTTTTTTTTTTTTTTTTTTTTTTTTTTTGTAGCAATGCAATAATACTAAAATAAATAAACATAAATACATGAAGTTGCAATTTTTATTATTTTATTATATGAATTATGAAATTAAGATTCAGAAAAATTATGAATTGTAATTTACAATTTTTTTTTTTTTTTTTTTTTGATGGATTTATATTTATCAAACGCTGCTTCATGTAATTTCAAAATTTCAAATTGTTTTTTCCGAATAGTTTTCAAATTATCCTTAAAAGACGATAAAATGATGGATTAAGGGGCCATCTACGATGGAAGTGACTAGACATTTTAAGAATTCTTATCGATTTCGTAACCTAGCAGTCTTCAATTACTGCTTGAGGGGCGCTTAAGATGCCCTGATCAAATAGGCGTTTTCGGTCAACAATCGAGTATCCAATTTCAATTTGAATATAGCCCCTAAAATATGCTCGTTTTAAAATAATTAATTTCTCAGAACTCTATGGTATGAATTGCCTGAAAAGTTATCTTTAAGCTAATTGAAGAGTGTACAATTCATATACGCGGACAGAATCGAATACTGCTATTGATTAAAAAAAAAAAGTCGGGATTTGTTTTAACACGTTGAATGCCATGTCAGACACCGGTGACCGACACTGAACTTTCTGTTTAGACCACATCAGTCACCGATGCCTGACAATGTAAAATATGATATAAAACTAAAAAAAAAAATACATTGTGTTAAGTAATTATTGAAACTTCATTTAAAATTTACCTACATTTATTTATTAAATGATTATTGGGGTCATTCGAAAAAACGTGTCAGAAAATCTATTCGTACCGGAAAATTCTGGCCATTAATTACTAAACATGAGATATTGGAAACAATATCTAATAATTAAATGCTAGAATTTTTCGGTACGGATTAATTTTCCACAACAGACACGACTTCCCGAACTACCCAATATATCCTTAAATAAAAGGCGGCTTAAATGGAAACTTCAGTGTCAGTCACCGGTGATTGACACTTTCTTTTCCAGAGTCAGTAGGGAAAGTACCCTCACCCCCCCCCCCTCCCCACGACCGTACTTTTCATTTCGAACTTAAAAAAAAAAAACCTCTCCCCTCTTTTTTTTTCGGAAGTGATAGATTCGGAAAAAAAGTGCGAAATTAAAAAAGTGCGTTAAAAACATGAAGCAATTTTGAATACAAATATTTTATTTTGTGTAGTTAAATATTTCGAAAATTTATATATTTTTATAAATTTATCTATTCTGTTTCATTGCAGTCATGTTTTATTTTCTTATTATTAAAATACATCAATTTTAAAGTTCGGGATCAAATTGACACAGCACGCTGAAAATGTGTGAATGAACAACAAACATAACATAGGGGGAAATCTACCGTCCTTTTTTTAAAGTTTTAATGTAGTAAAAATATAAAAACCTGATAATCACAATCATATATAATTGAAATCGAAAATTCTCTGAAACCAGCCAACAAGCGAACCTCAAGATGGGAAAAAAAAGAGTATTATTTCAGGAACCGATGAGAAAACATTTTTGTCGCTGATCCCAGTCACAGACTAGTAAAAGAATAAAGAAGAGAAGATAACCCCATACTGTGCGTAGGAATGCTCTAGGGTAGGAAGTCATGATCTGAGCATGGGCAACAACTTGTCAATATGCGTACGATTTACAAATCCAGGCGCCACCTTCTGAGAAAGTACCTTTTGAAGTAAAACGCTACGATCCTTGCCTAAACTTGGTATCTAATCGTATTGTATGGTTATCTAATAGTATTGTATGGCAAATCGTCGCTTCGTCATCCACTTTCTTTTTACGAAGAGGGTGGTCAAGTAACGATTTCAACGCTGACAACTCCTGGACCACCCATGAACTGGAAACACTCTCTTTTCATGCAAATTTCGCCTAAGTTACAAATATGTATTTTTTCCCGGTAAAAAAATTATATTAGCTTTAAATATTATTATCATAAATCATTATAGATTTCTTGATCGTTTGCTTTTTCTAAAGATGTATGTATTTATTAAAATAAGAAATCTGTCTGTATAAATATAGTTAATACATGTTTTTATGTAATGTGATGGCAAATGATTAATGAAAGGTTTTACCGCGTGGAGTTTCTCTATACGTGTAAATTGTTTTTTCTATTAAAAAATGCTTTTCACATTTTAAAATGATACACGGGCATATGGTAAACGGAAAAAAAGTGACCGGAAAAAAAGTTATCGGAAAAAAGGTGACATAAACTACAAAAGTGGAAAAAAGTGACACGGAAAAAAAGTGATGCGGAAAAAGAGTGACAAGGAAAAAAAGTGACAAGGAATTGATTTCGGGGATTTATTATTGATTTTGTTGATTCATTGGTTAAGTATAAAAGGGAGATCGGGGGGGGGGGGGGGGCTCATAGTTTAGGTAAATGGGTTTTTCATGCTGATTTAACTGTTTTGGTTCAATTTTTGGATATATGTTCATCCTGAAAACACGCTTGCCTGATTAGTTTTGGGAAGGGACGGTTACCCCCCCCCCCATCCGTCCTCCATTCGATGAATGGGTTTTTACGCAGAATTATCCAACGTGTGTCAAATTTGCATATAGGATCTTTTCGATAAGGCTTATGTATAGTATAAAATGCCTGAAGAGATTCTAGGAGTTTAAGGGTTAAGTGTAGAGGGGGAACGGGGGATAACCTTTCTTAAATTAAATTAATGGCTTTTTACGCATAATTATCCTATTTGCTTAAAATTTTGGACATAAGTTCATTATGATAAGACATATCTTAGATTAGTTATGGGTTCTTCTGCTTATTATAAAGGGGGGAACGAGCAATTCTCCCCCTCAAACTAGATAAATATGTTTTTATGCAGAATTATCCCATGTATTTCAATTTTAAATATAGGTTCTTTCTGGTAAGGTGAATTCCGGAATAGTTTTAAGGATTTAATGGCTAAGTATAAAGGGGAGATGGAGGAAACCCCTCTTAAATTAAATAAATGGCTTTTTATGCAGAATTATCAGATTTGCTTCGAATTTTGGACATGGGTTCATTATGATAAGACGTATTTCTGATTAGTTATGGGGTTCTATTGGTAATTAAAAAGGAGGGCGGGTGATTACGATACATACCTTAAATTAGATTTTTAAAAATTATGCACACTTATCCGATGTATTTCAAATTTTGGATATAGGATCTTTCTCATAAAGTGAATTCCTGAATAGTTTTATGGGTTTAATGGCTAAGTATAGAGGGGGAACGGGGTATAAACCCCCTTAAATTAAATAAATGGCTTTTTACGCAGAATCATCAGATTTGCTTCAAATTTTGGATGTATATTCATTATAAGAAGGCAAATCTCTGATTAATTATGGGGTTCTTTTGATAATTAAATAGGGGAAGCGGGCGATTAATCCTCCACTCTTTAAATAAAATAGTTTTTTTTTCTTTCACAACTATTCAACGTATTTCAAATTTTGGAAATAGGTTCTACCTGATAAAGTGAATCCCTGAATAGTTTTAAGGGTTTAATGGCTAAGTATAGAGCGATGAACGGGGGATAACCCACAATTAATCAGGACTTCGCCTTATCATAATGAACGCCCAATCAAAATTTGAATCAAATCAGATAATTCTGCGTAAAAAGCCATTTATTAATTTAAGGGAGGTTATCCTCCGTTCCCCCATTGTATACTTAGCCATTAAACCCTTAAAATTATTCTGGGATTCACTTTATGAGAAAGAACATATATCCAAAATATGAAATATATCGGATAAGTGAGCTTAAAAAGCAATTTATCTAATTTAAGGGGGGGAGGTAATCATCGGCCCCAATTTTTTATTGGCAAAATAACCCTATATGTAATCAGGGATACGCCTTATCATAATGAATCTAGAATCCAAAATTTGAAGCAAATCCGATAATTCTGCGTAAAAAGTAATTTAATTTAAGGTGGGTTATATTCTATTCCCCTTCTACACTTAGATATTAAATCCTTAAAACTATTCAGGGATCTACCTTATCAGAACGAACCTATATTTAAAATTTGAAATACATGGGATAATTCTGCATAAAAACCTATTTATCTAGTTTCAGGGGGAGATAATTGCTTGCCCCCCCCCTTTATAATAAACAGAAGAACCCCATAACTAATCAGAGATACGTCTTATCATAATGAACCTATGTCCAAAATTCTAAGCAAATCGGATAATTATGCGTAAAAAGTTATTAATTTAATTTAAGAAAGGTTAAAAGGGGGCCTCGTTCCCCCTCTATACTTAACCATTAAAACTCCCAAATCTTCTCAGGCATTATATACTATATATAAGCCTTATCAAAAAGAACCTATATGCAAATTTGACGCACGTTGGATAATTCTGCATAAAACCCATTCATCTAATTGAGGACGGATTGGGGGGGGGGGGTAGTAATCGTACTAATCAGGCAAGCGTCTTTTCAGTATGAACCTATACCCAAAAATTGAACCAAAACAGTTAATTCAGCATGAAAAACCCATTTACCTAAATTATGAGCCCCCCCATCCCTCTTTCATACTTAACCAATGAATCCCCAAAATCAATTCCTTGTCACTTTTTTTCCGGTAACTTTTTTTCCTTGTCAGTTTTTTCCGGTAACTTTTTTTCCGTGTCACTTTTTTCCGGTAACTTTTTTCCGTGTCACTTTTTTTCCGCTTTCGTAGTTTATGTCACTTTTTTCTGATAACTTTTTTTCCGGTCACTTTTTTTCCAAGATTCAAGAAAATCATATGAAGAAAATAGTTTATAACTCGTTAGGTAATTTTATTATCAGAAAATGGAATATTGAATTCAATTCAAAAGCGCTTCCATAGTCTCGCCTTCCAATTTTATATCTCTTCGTTAAAAATGAATTTGTAAATGTGTCAAAACATTTTGCAGAAGTTAAGAACAGCTTTAAGAAGTTACATATGCAAATTTTATCGATTCATATGCAAAAAAAAAAAAAAAAGGATTTCCTTATGCCAAACATTTAATTTTTTATCAGCAATCCTACAAACAAAATGCAGTGGAAGGGTTAACCAGAATTTTGGAATAAATGTCTTTGCTAAAATCCGTAGTCCAGGCTATTTTTTTTTCTTTAACGGAGAACATAAACATGAAATAAACTAAACTAGGAATTTTTTTAGATCTCCTCATACAAGGCAATTTGGTTTTAAAAACATAAATTCAGTAGAGCATTTACAGATGTTTTAACAATTAAGAAATATTGAATATTGAAAAGAAAATTTCGACTAGTACATTTCAAAATCGCAAAATGAAATTAGTTCATTTATTAAAATTCGTCTCACTGTATAACATACATTTTGAAACCTTGAATGTAAAAATAAATAAATAAATAAATAAAATTATTCTTTCGGGGGATTAAGGGTAGTAGAGAGAGATACCTGACAAAAGAACTTTTGTTATTCTTACTCTGTGCATTTAATTATGTTAAATTACTTAGGATGTGTAAATTTTACCCTTTTTTAACAAATTAAAGACGAATAAAATTTTATTTTAAGTTATAGCTAGGAGATATATTCCTTCCAATATTGTACTATACTTATTTATCATCCCGTATGAAAATCCTTTTCTCGACGGGGCCAAGTCTGTTCAAAAATCAGTAAAATTTGGCTTGATTTTGCTAAAAAGCACATACTTTTAAGTTGCCATTTTTATACAATTAAAGATTGGATTTTTATTCTTTTTTAAGAATCGTAGATTCCAGGCTTTTTTTAATAGATGGCATATGGAATAAACATATGGAATAAACTGCCTATGACGGAATTTTCTTTTAAACTGAAAACTGAAAATTTCTTTTAAAGTTCTTTTAAACTGTTCATCCATGCAAAATGAATACAATAATACGGTAGAAAAAATATATTAAACATTTACAAATGATAAAAAAGAAACGTATTTTTTCTTTCCAGTGCGGTTTCATCTTAGATTTTACTTTTACCATATATCATTTTTTAGATTTTTATGTCTCCATAAAATGGAAGATAGATTAATAATACTAATGATAGCTGAAACATTTACATACAACTAACAAAGGTTCATTAAGAGCATAAACATCGCAGCCTACGGCACTTCTGCATAAATGGTGATTATAAACAGACTAAGGTAAGTTTTTTTGGCCAGAACTTTTCCGTAAGGGTAAATAATGTCCAGTAGAAATGTACTCGGGGTCGGGGCGGGTTCGGTGCGAAATTTCAACTTTTTTTCCGGACCGGGCCAAGCTCGGGCCTTGTTTTAGCTATTGTGTCGGGCTGGGTCGGGTCTTGTTTTTAGCTGTTATATCGGGCCGCTAAATTTTCTCTATGAGCCGGGCTGGGCTCGGGCTGAAATTTTTATTTTAATATCGGGCCGGACATTTTTTTTCTATGGATCGGGCCTGGAAATTTCCGTCCGTGCATACCTCTATCTTACATATCGAATAATCAAATGTTCACAAAATTTTGTAAATTTGGACAATAATATCCAAACATAAAAAAAAATAAATAAAAAAAAAAATAAAAAAAAAAAGTGAACTTTTTAGTGAACTTCGTTCACTTTTACAAATGAGCGTGATTTGAACGCGTTCGTTTAAAAATTTTTGAGTTTGAACGTGAACTTAAATCACTTTTCAGAAATTGAACGTGAGTTTGAGTTAGTTCGTTTATTTTGTGAACGTGCCCAACACTGGCTGCGAGAGTGGTAACAACGGATAAGACCAGTAGTGTTTTCGGCACTAAGTTTTTCGGGAGATTGTTAACTCTTTAAAGCGCAGTGCAGCCATGCCGGAATCTTCTAAATTGCAAAGATCAACAATAATATTTTAAATAAAGTTTTGCTTTTAAAAGAAAGCTTAAGAGTCCACTCGAGTCATTCATAATGATCCGAATGATAACGTTAAATCTATGGAGGCGTTATTTTCAAATGATTTATTCGCTCAAATTTTAACGTTTTGTCTTTTTTTTGTATAGGATAGCCGAGGACGATATACAACCGACCTAGTTTCTACCTTTTCGATTTTGGTTATATATGTGTTTTTTTTTTTTTATTACATTAGTTTCAATTTCAGAACCGGTTCCGAAATTTAAAGTAATATTTTAATAAAACTCTTAAACCAAATTAAATATGTTAAAATTTGAAAATAACCTCCCCATACACTTATTTTATCATTTGGGTCTTTTTGAGTGACTAGTTTGGGCTCCTAAGCATACAAATTTTAACTTTCGAAGAAGTTCGTTTGTAAATTCTGGTATCATTCAATTATTACATCATTTTACTAATATTTTTGTAAAATGATTGTTAAAAATGATACTCCTTTACTAGGTCAGGAAGGCGTTCCCGAGACGGCATTCTTATGCAATTCGGATTCGTCTAGGTGTATTATACCTCCTCTCAAAGTTTGTAACAGCTAGGATACACTGTACATCTACGTATATACAGATATATTTACATTTTGCCTATGGTATTTTAACTTTATCTATTTGATTATTTATGTATTATAATATATTATGAATTTTACAGTTGTTCATCTACATTGGGGAGAGCAACTGGTCGACAGAATTTATTGCTGTCAAAGAAAAGCTGCCTAGGGCGTAGATCAGTTCAACACGAGTTCTTTCATGCTGCCGGATTAGATCATGAACATAAACGAATGGATCGAGATAAATATGTTAAAGTTCTATTTAAAAATATCCCAAAAAGTAAGTACAATTCTAATTGTGATTTATTTATTTTTTTATTTATTTACAGGGTTCCTAAAATTTTCATACTTTCCTACCACAATTTTAAAACGGTATTATTTAATGTATAATTATAGAAACCTTCCTCGAACATTTTTATTTTAAAGTACTGATAGCAATGTGCGAAAATTTTAGGAACGGTGCGAGCCCTGTATTTATTTTCGCTAAAAAAGGAATAAAAAATAAAGCTGAAGTAGATACTAAACTAAAGCACTCTAAAAATTTTAAATGTATGTCATTTCACATCAAATCAGGCAATAAAATATCGATATGTAACCCACTATCACAGATTTTAATGAAACTGGGTGTGTTTTTTTCTTTTTAATAAAATATGATCACCAGCATTTTTTTTTTTTTTTTTTTTTTTTTTTTTTTATTTATTCATTGATAAAATAGTTTCTGAGAAAAAAATTATCGAAATTTTAAAAAACTGTCGTCAGTTGGCATTCTTGACTGCTCAATTTTCAAATGTAGCATGCCAAACATATAATTATATTTCAATATTTATTCGACAAATAGTCTTAAAATAATTTATGCATAATAAGTAGGATGCATAACTTATGAGAAAAAATACTATAGTGGTTATAACATTTTAAGAATTTCTAAAAAAATTTTGAAATTTTGAAATCGTGAATTTTTTATGAAAAATAATGAATTAACAAAAAAAGCATTATCAACAAAAGGTGCAGTTTCTATTATTATTTTTTATTTTTTATTTTATTTTATTTTATTTTATTTATTTTTTTTTTATTTATTTTATTTATTTTTTATTTTTTTTTTCTTTTTGCTGGGAATTATACTTAAAAGTGTTCTTTCCTAATTTGGAAATAAAAATAGTGGGATTTTGGGTGCTTTCAGCAGTATTTTTTATTTAAAAATATTTTAAAGGACATTCCAAATCAAATCAAGTAGAGTCATTGTATGCTACTATCCTTAAACCACTGTCACAGATTTCAGTGAAATTGAATATATATATATATATATATATATATATATATTACTTTTTCTTTAAAAAGATACTATATTATGATTGGATTTGGAATGAAAATAGTGGAACTTTGGTTGGTTTTAATGATGTTTAAACCATATTTAAATTATCAATATTTTCTGATTTAAAATTTACCGAAAGTATGATCATCGGTAATACTTTTTATTTATGTATTTATTTTATTCTTCCCTTTATCTTTTATGTTAGTTTCTTTCGTTAAATAGTGAACGAATACTGTTTTATATTTTCTAGAACAAAGAGAAAAATCACATGATCCTCAATGTCCAATGGAAATTTTCAAGTATCTCAATTTCAAACACTCTCAATCTTTAACCCGGAAGAACGCGCGCTTACCCAGGGTATGGATGGTTTTAACCTTACCACCAATAAAAACAAATTATAACAGTTACTTTATTAATACGGAGACAATTTTTACAAATTTTGCGATAAAATAAGTTGAAGATTACTTTAAAAAATTAGTAGTTCCAATTGTAAAAACCATACGCACTCCGGGTCTTTTAGGCCCTGCGCGCATCCTCCCGGGTTAAACTTATATTTGCATTACTTTGAACTGCTGGTTAGAACGGTGGTTACTTTACCCGCTGGTTACATTAAAATCGACCCGTCTTAAAAAAATTGAAAATTGCTCAGCTCGACATATCCACACTAGAGATGGGAAATACAGTTATTTTTGGTTAACAGGTTACGATGTTACACACTTGCACAAGTAACAGGATAACAAGTAACCTGTTATTTTTATAACATATATCTAATAGTATGCGGTCAAGAGATGTTTTAATTAGAAGGCCTTTAACAAAATATTTGAAATAATTTTGGGACATAAGTATAGATGCTGTTTTTTGATCAGATGAATCGACATCATTAAAATCAGTTTTTCATTAAAATCTGAATTTTTACAGGACAGGATATAAAATTTTAACACTTCATATAAAATTATGCATAGATTTTAGAAATATTTTGAGAATTAATTAAAAAAGAGACATCCTTTAAGAAGAGAACACTGAAAAAAGAACTCTAAAATATTAATTCTTTAAGGAGATGTTTTAAGTTTAAGAATGCATCAAACGCCTATAGATTTAACATTATGGATGGGAAATCGGCCTCTGAGTGACCAGCAACCTTAATGATTAGAACATGGAAAAAAAAACTGAATGAAGCTTATAGGATTCAAATATTGTAATTTTTTTTACATTTCTTAACTATTAAAAAAACCTATTCTAGCGTAAATTGGATATTAAATGATGCATAACAAATTCTGAAACTTTTGTGTAATTGGAACTATACAACTAAAACTAACGGTTTAGAAATTAGCTTGTGCAAACGATAACAAGAAATGCCCTGTATAAAATTAAACTCAGTTTTAACATAATTTATAAATAAAAATAATAATAATAAATAAATAAATAAAGTTTCTTCCCGACTTCATTGTTGCCATATGTATCAATACATATGCATAGCGAACACCAACAAACCATGAAAATATTATTTATGCATTTTAAGTATTTAAAAAACAGCTATTTTAACATAAATCGATTTTTTATGAAACAGAACAAAATTTGAAACAGTTTTGCAACTGTAACTATACCACTAAAACTAATGGATTTTACATTAGCTTTCGGTAAACGATGAGAAAAAACTTGCTACATAAAAATAAACAGTGCTTCAAGAACACGATTTGTTAAAAGAAAAAAAAAGAAAACAAAACAAAACTGAACCCCGACTTCATTGCAGCCATATTTATCAACGCCTATCCAAAGATATTCAATAGAACATGAAAATGTTTAATCAAATTATAAACTTTTATAATCAATTATAAACTTTTAATCAAAAGCAATTTATCCAACCATATTTTTATTACTTTTTCAAATTAATTACAATTGTACTCGCGTAAATAATGCGATCTTTGTTCTTTTTATGAATGTCTTTCTTTGATTTACAATTAAACAAAATCGCAGAAATAAAAATGCTCCTAGCGCTCATTTACTAAAAACACAGTATTGAGAAATTAAATAAATAAATAATAAAAACATATGCCTCCTCCTCCCCCCCCCCCACAAAAAAAAAATCTAACGTCATGTAAAAAAAAAAAAAAAAAAAAAAAAGAAAAAAAAAAAAGCCTCTCAAACTCCATGAGCATATTCCCTTTTAAGCATCCAAAGTCAAAGAAACCGCCGCTATGACAAAAGTACAACGAAATCAATATAATCCCCATTCTCTAATTCCCTTTAATCATTCAAATAATAATAATAATAAAACTAGTCGTTGGGAGCCACCGTAATACTTACCCATCATGAATATGTATATGAAAATGAAACATGTGAAACTATTTATGCAATTCATAAACAAAATTTAAATATTGTTAATATACATAGTAATGCTATATTAAAGAACTGCTGATGTACCAATTTCGACAAATTATATAAAACGCCAAACTACTCAAGTAGTACCGAACTGCGTAAAAGAAACATCCTTATAACTCCAAAAATAATAATTCTATTAACTAACAATTAACTGCGTCGGATTAAGCGTCTCATTTCCAATCAAAATATACTTCTGAATTGAAATTTGAATGAAATACAGGGTCATGAAAAATCGAAGAATGTGGAAAACAAGATTACAAATATCTCGGCAACTAATTATCCGATCAACTTCGTTTATGTATGCAAAATGTGTGTTATTTTATTGCCTTTTACGTCCATTCCTTAGAACAAAAAAATTCGAAAATTTTTATATACCTTTCATCAGAACGAATTTTTCGAGAGTCCGAAAAAAATAGTTCCGGATAATCGAGGTTGCTGATATTAAATAGGGTTCGTCCCATTCTTACATACTAACTACATAGAAAATTTCAAGTCTCTATCTCAACTTGTTCGGGAGATAGAGCGTTTACAGACAGACAGACAGACAGACGGACGGCAATTTTTTTTTTTCTAAAAATATGTTTTTTGGAATCTCCACTATCTAAAACGTGTAAATCCGTCAAAATTTTTTTTTCGATTTTCAAAACGATTGCAAGACTTACCCTATACTACGTATGATGGGTAAGTAAAAACCACATGGGCAAAAACGGCTGACGAAACTGACTCTGCCAAAGGAACGAAATCAAAATTAATCCTATCCTTTGATATCGTTTATTAAATAACACCTTTTATATTTTTATTCCAACGAAAACCATCTACTAATATGGTTTTATGCAACATGTTTTATCTGCAAAACAAATCAAAACATTTAACTTCACTTTCATATAAGTGTTAAAAACATTCATGTGTGTTAAAAACATTCATGTGTGTTAAAAACATTCATATTTTTTCTTCCTATTGAATAAAAGTAGTTGCAGTATTAGCAGTATTAGAATTAACACTAATGAATAAATTCGGTTTTTCAGAACATTTTGACAGTCGTAGGGTTTTTTTTTTTTTTTTTTTTTTTTTTTTCTCCTGGCGAATGGACATGTGTTTTTTTGCTAGTGAATTGGACTTTGATCTGGTGTTAGGATAGAGCTAGGATCCTTAGATAGAGCTATACAGCTGAGGTTTACGTATTCTGCAGTGGATAGAGGATGGTGAATGATATTTTTTAGGCATTGACGGGTGATAAGAACACGGAAGGAAGATTTGTGACTGTATGCAGTTGATCATATGATTTCTTTCGCTTTGCTTAGGCGCGTCATAATAAGCGTTTAAAAAAAGACTTTATTTTAATTTCAAAACATATTTTTAAGCTCTTTTTATACTGATATCGAAAACAAATTTTGGAAATTTTATTTTTATTATAATTTAATATGTATTTCTAAAAAATTGTTCATTAAGCTTTTTTTTTCTTTTTGCATACTTTGCAGGCAATGCGTTCCAAATTTAACAGGGACTTTCCGTTAATCTGTTACTAAATAATGCATCGTAAAAGAATAACATTGTTATTTATCCTAATACGTTAAATAATGCCCATCTCTAATCCCCACACAAATATATGTATATTTTCTTTCAGAATTTAAAAATTGTCCCAATATTCTGTCTAACGGCAGAAATATTAGTTATTAGAACGCCGGTAAGGAGTCAATTCGATTCCAACCATGTGATTAAATTGCAATTCGAACCAGAATTTCTACTTGAAAAAAGTTAAATTCAAACCGCATATACTTAAGTTAAATAAATCAGTTACAAATTTCTGAATAAAATGTCTGGTGTGAAATATTATTTTCAAAATTCAGCAACTTTTCCGAGTGTTCTAGTGTTTCAAAACAATTTATATAAATTCATCTAACTTAATTTCAAAGTCTCTCAATGCCTGTGAGCAGGAAGCAAGTGTTTGCAGAGTCAGATGGCTTTCTCCAATGGAAAGTGAGATTTGTTCACGACTTATAAAATTTTCATAAATATTACATTTATAGGTTTAATTTTGAAGCTTGGATGTGTAAAGTTTGATGCTGATTCTGAATATGCAATTTTTTTAAATCATATATAATTACAAGATCGGAAATTATTTGTTATTTAATAATTTGTATGTTATTAAAATTATATCTGTACATATACAGGGTGTCCGAAAAATCTGGAAACGGTCGAATAATTCAAAAAATACATATGAGATTGAAAAACGTAAATATACGTGTTAAATATTTTTAAATAAGCTACTCAGTGATACCAAATTTGACCTTCGTAACCGACCCCCTGGGGGTCAGAGGGGGTCCAACTTTGAAATCTTAAATTATAACCCCCATTTTTTATTGCAGATTCGGGTTCTACGGACAAAATTACGTAACTTTTGTATTTGATGTTTATTTCGAATCCTCGTTTATCACGGTGTAATTGAGCATATTAAATCGATACATATTTCGGCTTTTCCAACGGGATTTTCCCTAATCGAAACTAATTGGGGAGAATTTATGACATCAAATTCCTCGTCTTTTGCAATAATAGCGTTTCCTGAAAATCACCCGTACCGATTATTTCGGTAGTGCTACACAGTTAAAAATTTGATCCATTTGCTGTAGCGTCACTCCACAGCTTTTATAGAATATCTCTTTCATGACCAATGAGAATGTTCCTTAACACAGTAAAGTACACTGTAAAAAAATTGATCCTTTTGCTGCATCGTCACTCCACCGCTTTTATAGAAAACGATTACTTTACTGTGTTATGCAGCATTCTCATTGGTTACAAAAGAGATATTCTATAATAGCTGTGGAGTGACGCTGCAGCAAATGGGTCAAATTTTTAACAGTGTAGCACTATTGAAATAATCGCCACGGGTAATTTTCATGAAACGCTATTCCTACAAAAGACGAGGAATTTGACGTCAAAAATTCCGCCCAATCAGTTTCGATTAGGGAAAATCTGCAATAAAAAATAGGGGTTATAATTTAAGATTTCAAAGTTGGACCCCCTCTGACCCCCAGGGGGTCGGTTTCGATGTTTCGAAGGTCAAATTTGGTATCACAGAGTAGCTTATTTAAAAATACTTAACATATATATTTACGTTTTTCAATCTCACATGTATTTCTCGAGTTATTCGGCCGCTTCCAGACTTTTCGGACACTCTGTATAAGCTGTTCTCTGAGTGTATATTTCTTATAAAAAATTTTATGTTTTGACCACTTTGCAAGAAACTTGCTATAAATATGTTTTAGAATCCGGAAACGGTTCATTTTAACTTTGAGATACATATACAGATATTTAAGAGATGATATATATATGAAAGCGACGGCAGAGGGCATTATTCTTTGAAAAGCCTTTCAGAAATGCTTTCGGCAGTGGAAGGAATGTTGGACTAATGTACTTGGTAGGCCCAAAGGGTCTACCTTAAAAAGGATAAGAGTCTCATTACCATGAGATAACATATAATTTTTTTCGGCCAAAGGTTGGATATTTTTCAGACAGATAGCGTATCTAAAACAGACCATGTACTTTTCTGGCAAGTACGTATGTAACAATTATCATTTGTCAACACCAGTTTCTGTTTCTACATTTCAGGAATTATTTCAATTCGCACATAATTGCATTAGAGCGATTTCTGATAAATTGCATCATAACATTTAAATCTATTAACTATTAGTTGGCACGAACATTAAAAAACACGTAATTTTAACAGTACTGGCATCAATAATATTTAATTAAAATTTTCTTTTTATGTAGTACAGTAAAATTAAAAAGTTCAAACTTTTTAATAAATTCGTTTATAAATTCTAGTGTCAGTCCACCAATTTCACCATTTTATATTTCGAATCAGATTGCGTCTAAAAGAGTTAATGGTAATGTTGGCTGAATTATGGTTTTTGTATTTCAATTCGTTTTAACGTAATTCTTAACCAAATGTGCAAAAATCTAGGCACAGCAGCCAGTCTCTCACTACTAATTTTATTTCGTTATCTTTCGTCTAATATTACGTGCAAACTTTTTGTAAGAATGCTTTTAAATTTAAACCGAAGAAACCTTTTAAATTTTAGTGGGAGAGAGTTTAGGAGATTTTTCGCTTGCACTTAGATTTTTGCACCCCTGTGCTAAACTATTACTCATAATGAAGTCATTACCAAGATCAGATTAATTACACTCATAATCAGGGTTCTCGATGTCGCTCGCCATTGCCCCAAATTGCGACTAAATTCTTCATTTGGCGAGTAAACAAGCGATTAGATTCGCCAAATTGCTAGTGCTCAATGTTTGCTTTTTCTTTCTTTTCTTTTTCGTTTTTCATACATATGCATACATACATATTTGTAATATATTTGTAGCGGATAGTTGAAATTAGGTTAATAACAATCGTTGTCGCAGTTATAAGAACTTTGGTTAATTGAAAAAATGGGGTAATTAAAGGGTTAAAGTTTTTTTTTGTGTGTGTGTGCTACACGGAGAATCTATTTGGCTAATACATTTTTCATTTGGCGAATGTTTTTTTTTTTTTTTTAATTAGCCAAATTACCAACGTTGCTCAATTTTCAGCGAGAACGCTGCTCACAATATCTTAATCAATCTCTGTTGTAACATGGGAGTTGCTACAACATCAAAGTTGGAGTATTTCTGCAATATGCTGTATAGAAATAAAGTACGTCAGTATTTATTATATATTTATACGTCAATGTGTATGTGTGTCGGTGGGAGGGAGGGGGAGCTAAATAGTGCACATGCAATTGTTATAGTGCACCGAAATTATTTTAATAAATGTAACGGTCGAAAACTGACAATGAATAAAAAAAAGTGCAAATGAATCATACAATTACATTATTTTTCCTCATATTGTTTTTACAGGTTCCTGGGGTGATTATAAAAAGAATAAAGGTAAGGATCCTTCGATGAGCTTCGGACCTTACGATTACTGTTCTCTTATGCACTACCCATTGCTGACAGAAACAGGCAAACTCGCTTTCAAAATCCTAAGACCGGACATTGACACGGATTGCATGGGAAAAGAGCTTACAGATATTGATATACAAAAAATTAACAAATTATATTCATAAAAAGAGCTGTTTATGAGATGTAATTTCAACTTGAAAATTAGGTAGTGAATAAAATTATTTCTAAACAGCATTTTTGGTTTCGAATTTTTTTATGAAACTCACAATCATTTCAAATTAAGACATGATCAGAACGCAACACCCACAAATAACAATTTTACTCTAACATTTTATATTCGTTTATTACTTGTAACTCTAAGACTCGGAATTCAAGGCGAGATGGCGGGATTCGCACTCAAAATTTTAAAATCCCGCGCAAAAGAGTATCGTCGGCGGAAGACTTCTGTCCAAAAAAGTTTTTTCTTGAAAGTATTGCATTTTGAAAGCACAATCCACTGCTGCGGTCGCCCAGCTAATTTTGTGATACTTTCACGTGTTAGACTCACTTATTGACTCATTTTGCGAGATTTTATCTCAAAAAGTCATTGAAATTCATGATTTTTTCCCGCGATCAATTGGCCAATTTCACACTTTTTTCCCCTGCGATCGATTGGAAAGTTTCACTTATTTTCCGTGCCGATTGGCGAATCGGGAGTGATTCTGGTCTGAATTTCCTAAACATTCACGATATTCAATTTTGAAAATAATGCAAAATTACCTAAAGTTCGGAAATAAGAATATTTAACGGAAAAATATAGCGAAAACCAGTTTCGTCAATCGTTCCCAGAAAGAAATTACAAATGTTGTCAAACAATCGCGGAAAAAAAACTTTAGTTTTCTCAATTGATCGCGGAAAAAAATGCAAATTTCATCCAGGAATCGCTAAAAAAGTGACTTTTGTCAAAGCATGGACGAAAAATATGTGATTTTTTTCATAAGATTGCCAAAATACGTGAACTCTGTCAAAAAGACGCAAAAAATGCGAATTTTGTTAAAAATCGCAAAAAGAATGCGAATTTCCTTAAAATATTGAAAAAACGTGGATTTCCTCAAAAAATAGCGAAAAAAATACGAATTTTGTCAAAAATTTGCAAAAAACGCGAATTTCATCAAGGTACGTAAAAAAGCGGAATTTCTAAAAGGATCGCTAAAAAAAAAAACGCACATGACGCACAAAGAATCCTGAAAAAAACGTGAATTTTGTCGAAAGACTGCAGAAAAAACTCGAATTTCGTCAAACGGTCAAAGGAAAATCAAAGCAGACTCTTTATAAAACAGAACACGCACAAATATCAATGTTTATTATAATAGGTTAATTTTAAATTTGAGATAATATACTGAATTTTTGAAAATTGGGTGTAACCCGAACCCAAATTGCAGGAATCTGTACTCAGTTCTGAAATTGATACGTGCCAAAGTCTGAATTAATTCGACTTACAACAAAAATAGTTATAAAGCCGGAAGGACATGCTGTTTTAAATCACTTCAATGTTATTTTGTCATTCTGTACTAATGCAATTCTTTAAATGGCTTGTAAAATAACAATGGGTTCTAAAGATTTTTTCCCTCCTTCCCAAAGAGCTCAATTCCTCCACCCCCCCCCCCCCACACACACACCATTTATAAAAGTTTGAAGGGAGATTCATCTCCTAAGAAAAATTGAATTTCAAGTCCTGTAACTAAATTTTATCAAAGTGTCTCAATTTTTTACCTCTCTGAAAAATCATGCTTTTGAGCTAAAAACCCCAGTAACTTTTATAGTACTCAATCGATTTCGAAACAAAAAATCTTTTGGTAGTGGAATATAAATATTAGATCATAAGTGGCAGAAAGTATAATAATAATAATAATAATAATAATTAATTTCAGAAAATGCTTTTTTGGATATGAAAATTTCTGAAAAATTGCCATTGTGCTAACATAAAAAATTTTAATCTCAGAAAAAAAAAAAAAAAAAAAACTATCGGCCGTAAATCTTTAGCATAATTTGTTGAATATAAATTCCAAATTTCATCAACATCGGTTGAGTAGTTTCAGAGGAAACGGGTTTTGACGTTCGCATATTCCCAATAAGCAATGCTGCTGCAGCCGACAACTTTAAATTCGGTTCGCACTAGCATTTTTCTAGTATAAATTTTAAAGTATGCTACTCTTTCTAATGTTGTCAAAGTGTCTGTTAAAGATTTCTGTTTTGAGAAAGTAGTCAGGGTAAGAATGAAAGAAAAGTTGTCTGTGCAATGTTAGGCATGAGCGGGCTCATATAGGTCTCCATACTGGGCGTACTCAGAATTTCATGAAAAAAAAATACTAATTAATGTACTTATGTATGTAGTAAAGGATCAATCGAAATTAACGGCGGAATCACTGAAGAAAATATGTAAAAAAAAAAAAAAAAAAAAAAAAAAAAAAAAAAAAAAATCAAATATTTGGCTGAAAAGACGAAAAAGTCATTCGATTTGGCGAGCAACCCTTTTCCTCGCCAAAAGCAAACGATTATAACTGTTGGATATTTAGAATGCGTGTAAATGATATTTAATGAATTTAAACATAAACAATGTGAGACTTTATATACATATATATATACATATTGTATTACACATATATATATATTACTTGTTGAAGTAGTTATTTAATTAATCACTGAGAAAAATATTTTCAAAGATAAAAAAAAATCGAATCGAGAAAAATTATCTTAAAATTATCAAAAATAAAAGCCAAATGTTTCCATAGCAACAAAATCTAATCTACTATTCTTAATTGGCCATTGAGCTTGAAACAAATTTAACTTTATTTAAATTATGAATTTCGTTTTAAATCTCAAATTTTGATGTTTAAATTTTAATATAAATGCATATAAATATCGATATAACAAAATTATACTTAAAATAAACTAAACTTACAAAACTAAAGTTATTCAAATTAAATTTATCAAAACAAGCTCAACATGACACTTTTTCTTTTCTTGAAGTGTATTTGACATAAAGTATTTTTTTGAAATTACATTCCATCGCCAACCGATGATAAATCGCCAAATAACGAAATTTTCATTACTTTTTTAAGAATACTGAATGGAGGTTCCGCCAAAATTTTTTTATAAACGAATATATCCACACAAGAAGAACATTCTGTAGTTTTTTCAGTTCTTTAGGGATATGCTCGTATGGAGACATTCCTTGTCAGTTCGTTTTTGATAAATGAGCATAAGCTGAACAAAAGCTCAAAATATACAGAAAAATTTTAAATTCAAACTTAATTTTTTTAATAATTTTTTAATTTTTTTCCAGCTATTAAGAGCACGTTTTCTTATTCAAATGAAATTTAGAGACCTAAGCTCGGCAACTCGAGTATGATCATCAGTTTTTCTGGGTCATGCCCTGGGCTTGCTTTCCCTGAAGGGATAGCAGGCCGAACCGGCTTCTTTCAGGGTATGTGGTCTTCCTAGAAGTCTGTAAGATCGAAATTTACTGGCATGGTAACAATCCTACTTGTATGAAAATCACTACGCATCCCTATCTGATTCCTGCTAAAACCTGTTTAAAGAACAATCTCTATGGACCAACAATTTTTGCCGAAAATACATATATTTTTAAATTTTCATTATTTTACAATTAATATTTTCTTTAAAGAATAATACATATAACATTAAAATGTTGGAGATATACAGTGCAGTAAAACCTGTTATAAGAATTTGTGCATAACGAAATTCTGTTTTGAACTTAAAAATTTCTTGATCTGTGCAAAAGTATACAACAATCGTTTTGAAAAAAAAAATAATAAATTTGCAAGAGATGACAAATTTCGTAAAAAAGGAACTTAAATATAACTTTTTTTTTCTATGTGATTCCGTTTTAGAATGTTTTTCGATGTAGAATTCTTCACATTTTTAAATCTCTAAGCCGTGTAAATGGATTAATTGTTTTAATAATAATTCAGATATTTACATACAAACAGAAATTCACTAAAAATTCTTTGTAGTTTAAAATAGGATGTATGCTATTAAATGTGGTAGAAACAGTATTTTAGAACGGAGGTCCCTGCACTATGCAGTCTATTTCAATCTAGGTAGACATCAGCACAGGCCGAAAATTCAAGACCCAAGCTTGGTCCGATCCATAGAAAAAAAAATCGTCTCGGACCGGCCGGGTATAAAAATTATTTCGGTCCGAACCCGTCTCGTACAAAAAAAATATTAGTCCAGTCCGACATAAAAGTTAAAAGACCGGACCGAACCTCGACCAGCCTGTACAGAAAGCGTTATTGGACCGATCCGGTGCGATATAACAGGTATAAGTTCGGATGGACCCGAAAAAAAGTTCACATTTCGGATAGAGCCCATCTCGTCCCGAATTAATTTCTACGTAACATCGATTTTTGCGTCAATTTGGCAAAAACTTTTTCGCGAATGTGGTGTTTAGACCAAAAATATATATTCTCTTTTTATTATCATGTTTATAGTTTTTATTTTTATAGATGTTATCCACGGTTCGCTCATATTTACCACTAAAATTTAAGAGCAATTTCAATGTATTTCACTGCAGAAAAATTTTGCAAAATCTTTGAATGAAGTTTGTGATTGTTAATTCTATGTTTTATAAATTAAATGTAAATTTTCTTATTTTTAATAGAGGTGCCAGAGTCCTTAACTAATATAAGAAGTGTGCAAACCTTGGTAACTAGCAATATATATTTTTTTTTTTTAACGAACCGCTTTTGTATTTTATGTACATGTTTCAGTTATCATTAATAGTGTTTATCCATATTCCATGTACTGAAGTGCTAAAAATATGAAATACTATACAGTAAGTTTCTAAGACGGAATTGCATAGAAAAGAAAGAAAAAGAAAATATCAAAACCATGAAGCTTCTTATGAGATCTCTTGTGAATCCTTATCAAAAACATTCTTAAGGGGAAATACGACCTTTAAATTGACCTGATGAATTAGGCAAGAAAAATCATCATGTTTAACATTTTAATTTCTCAGAATGTATTTTCTCTATGACCATAATTTTGTCACTGGCAATAAATTGAAGCATTATAATTTAAAAGATATTTTTTATATTCTTATAAAGGAAAAAAAGGATAATTTTTGTAAAGGTTTAAACAGTAAGTATTTAAAAAAAACTGATACAACTGCTTGCGCGCATGATTTCAAACAAAATATCCAATGTAATATAAAACATCAACTGTAATATCATATTACAATACTTTCTCTTTAATTTGAATCTAAATGTGTTCAAATTTAGGCTAAAAATGTATTTTTTAAAAAATACAAAAATAACAATTATTTTTTAATAAAATATGAAGTATGACCTGTATGAAAAATGAGGAGGGGGTGGGGGTGTAAAAATTTAGATTTAATTTGAAGGATCTGATATGTTACACAATCTGTGAAAATTTCAAGGAAAAATATTAAATAGTTTCAGGGATATCCTGCGCGAAAGATGAAGAAAATACATTTTGAGATAAATGGCTTTAAAGTTAAATTATTAAATAATTCATCATAGAATTCACCATAGTTTTGTATCATATCTCTGAAAATAATTGGTGTATTTTCATGATTTTTTTAAATACGCAGAAATGTTCAGACTTTCGCATATGTCTTTTGTGAAAAACCATAAATATTCTGTTTCACATTGATCCCATTTATATGAAATGGTCATCTTGGAATGAATTACACTAAGCCGTTTTAAATCACTATAGGCAAGTTCCCTTCTTAGCGTTAAAATATATTCTTTTCTTACGTATTAATTTATACATTTTGCATGGATCACTACGTTTTTCACTTTAAGACAAGATTCCACCATAGGCAAGCTTTTCTTTATAAGTTTTTCTATATTTTAATTTAGCCATAGGCGTAGAATTGTATGGACCCATGGGATTCGCCCCCCCCCCCACACACACACACACACACATACAATATTTTTTCAGATGGAGTGTATTTTTTACCGCCAACCGATGTAGAGAAAAATCCCAAATACCTGGATTTATAAAAAATTCTAGAATTTTTCAGCAGATATTGTTTTTCAGAGATAATTTTCTTTCTCTAAATTCTTTGTTTAGTTTTATTTTTAATAAACGACTAAAATAACGGAAAAAATTTTCGCCATAATGTATAGTGAAAAAAAAGCACTCTCCGCGAATTTTTTTTCTTTTTTTCTTTTTTTCTTTAAACCATAAACACTGTTTATAGGAAGAATCACCTTTTCTGATTCTCACGTCCTACACATGGGACAATAAATTAACACTTTTAACGCAGACGCCGTATCCGATACGATCAAATGACAAAACCTTAAATATAATGGTTTGCCTTTTCCTGTACATAAAAAAAATGGTCTTCCGGCCTTGGATAAAAAGTTCTACTTTATGAGCTTCGAAAAACTCGAGAAGTGTGAGGGGGGGAGTGTAGGGGGGGTTTAAAGTTTTGCTGCAGTTGATGACCAAACCAAACAATCAATACATGGAAAAATTACATTTTACCTTAGTCAGGCATATAATATAGAAATTTCTATACAAATTTAAATTGCATATGGACGAATATCTATTAACATTGTCTAAAGTTACCAAGCCGACTCTTGTAATATCGGATGACTCTAAATATTTAACTAAACTTTAATCAGCGCAGAAATCTACTATTTTTTTTTAAATATAAATTTTAATGTTTATCTGTTGGATAATGGTGATTTAAAAACGCATGCATTTTTTGCAGTTTTTAGGGGCAAGCCTAATTTTAATGATCTTTAAACGGATGAGGCCACGCCGTGACAATGATCTTCATATGAGCTGATTAAAAACTAGATTTGAAAATTTTGGGCAGTTAAATGATACTAGTCCCGGCTCTGCACAGACAAAAAACAATTACGCCCGGCCTGATACTTAAAAAAAAAAAACCTGAACCCAAAGAATCCGAAAACGTACAGATTAGTCCTAGGCCCGGTCTAAACTTCCAGAAAAAAAAATGACTCGGGCCTAGCCTGGCTCGAAAATAGGGGAGATGAGGGTCAGACCGAATGCCGTGAATGAATAATATGTCTGATCTCGGTCCGTGCAAATATCCCTTTTTATCCACTCAGGACAAACTTCTATTGTTAGAATTACCGTGAAGGGTCAACAAAAAATGCTAACATATATAGGGTGTTTCTAAATTCATGGTACACAGGGCCTGATTAATGCACGGGCCTCCGGGGCCTTGGCCCTGGGCCCACCAATTTCAGGGGCCCACAAATTATGTGACTGATTTTTTTTCCCCTTAATCAAATACCTTTCAAATAATATTGTTTTATAAAACATAAAATGTAAAATTTAAATATTCTGAATGACGCAATAAAATTTTCAGAAGCTTTTAACCTAGGCACTTTTCACCCAAACAACTTTGTCAACTCGTCAAAAAACCCGTCTTTTTTGTGAAACTGTCGCCGAAAATGGGTAGGTAGGGGGCCCAATTTTTCAACAGGCCCTGGGCCCACCTTCAGCTTGATCGGGCTCTGATGGTACAAACTTTAAAGGGTGATAGTACAGATCAAGACAAACAATATTAAATAGGAAACTAAGGGTCCCAAACGTCTTCCGAAGGAGATAGGCCCATTAAAGTTTAGGGTCCAAAAATTCAAATGGTTATAAAATACAGAAACATTGCTCGATTCGTTTGCGGCTTTCACTAAAACTATTCTTTATGTCAGTATTGTCTTGAAAATAAATTATAAAGATAAATTTCAAAAATTGCCGATAGAGGGCGTTTTAGACTTTGGAGTCACGAACAACTATTTTTTTACCGTTGTTTTTTGCATCTCATTAATTTTTTTAGAAGCTTAGACATAAACTTAAATTTTGAGCTATAAATCTAAATCGTTGGGAGTGGTTAAGTAGCGCAAACTGAACTGTGGGGGGGAGGTTCAAATTTCAAATGATTATAAGAAACGGAAAAATTGGTCAATTGATTTGCGATTTTAACACAAATTGTTCTTTACGTCAGTATTATCTTGAAAATAAGTTATAAAGATAAAATTCAAAAATGCCGATAGAGGGCGCTTTAGACTTTGGAGTAACGTGCAACTATTTTTTACCGTTATTTTTTGCATCTCATAAATTTTTTTAGAAGCTTAGACATAAACTTAAATTTTGAGATGAAAATCTGAATCATTGGGAGTGGTTAAGTAGCGGAAACTGAACTGTGTTCAATGGGGGTGGGGAGGTTCAAATTTCAAACGATTATAAAAAACGTAAAAATTGGTCGGTTTTCGCTAAAACTATTCTTTATGTCAATATTTCCTTGACGATAAATCTTAAAGATAAATTTCAAAAATTTCCGTTAGAGGGTGCCTTAAACTTTAGAGTAACCAACAACTATTTATAACCGTATTTCTTTTCTTTTCTTTTTTTCTTTTTTTTTTTTTTTTTTTTTTTTCTTTTTTTATGTAGCTAATTAAATGCTTGGAAAAGCTTAGACTTAAATTTTGAGCTCACATTCTAAATCGATGGGAGGGGTTTAGAAGAGAAAACTGAACTGGAGAAAACTGAACTTCAGGAGTTGAAATGTTACCCTCCCCACTCCTCGAACACAGTTCAATTTTCCGCTACTTAATTACTCACAACAATGCAGATTTTGAGCTCAAAATTTAAGTTTGAACTTTTACAAGCATTTAATTAGATACAAAAAATAATGATTAAAAATAGTTGTTGGTTGCTCTAAAGTTTAGGGCGCTCTCTAGCGGAATTTTTCGAAATTTCTCTTTAAAATTTATTTGAAATATTGACATAAAGAATAGTTTTAGCGAAAACCGACCAATTTTTCCGTTTTTTATAATCATTTGAAATTTGAACCTCCCCACCCCCATTGAACCCAGTTCAGTTTGCGCTACTTAACCACTCCCAATGATTCAGATTTTCATCCCAAAATTATGTTTATGTCTAAGCTTCTAAAAACATTTCATGATATGCAAAAAATAATGGTAAAAAAAAATAGTTGTACATTACTTCAATGTCTAAAACGTCCTCTATCGGCATTTTTTTTTAAATTTATCATTATAATTTATTTTCAAGACAATACTGGTATAAAGAATAGTTTTAATGAAAACCGCAAACGAATCGACCCGTTTTTCTGTTTTTTATAATCATTTGAATTTTTGGACTCTAAATTCGCCTTTCTCCTTCGGAAGACGTCTTGGACCCTTAATTTCCTATTTAATATTGTTTGTCTTGATGTATACTATCACCCCTTAAAGTTTGTACCATGAATTTAGAAACACCCTGTATATATATTCATAAAGATTTTACGCCAGGTTCGCACACTCCTTAATTATTTAAGAACTCTGACACCACTATTAAAAATAAGAAAATTTACATTTAATTTATAAAACACAAAATTCACAACCACCACCTTCATTCAAAGATTTTGCAATATTTTTCTGAGATGAAATACATTGAAATTGTTCTTAAATTTTAGTGGTACAGCTGTGCGAACCCTGTACATGCGCTAATTACCGTAATTTCCTGCGGTTAATCCTCTGATCAAACAATTCTTTTTGGATCCAGAAATCTTATTTAGTGATTGAAGACAAATATTTACAGCGATCTAAAAAAGGTGCATTACGGTAAGCTGTAAAGGAAATTACGGTAAACTGCAAGATTGCTGTGGCGATGATGATTTAGATTCTAAACCGAAAAAATAAATAAAGTTGTCTCTCCAGGGCTTTGGTGGATTTCTTTGGAAATAAAGTAAATACCGACTAGTTCTCCTTCATAAGACTTTTATCAAGAGATATCGGGCGTATTATTTCTAGACGGAGGGATCTTCCAGACAAAGTCAACACCCAGCAACATAGTCGATTTTGAATAGACATTAATGTCGATTTCGAAGATATAATTACACTTGTTACATGGAATTTGAATATATAATATTTTTAAAGCATGGATAACGCACACAACTTTTAACACGATTTAAAATAAAAAATTTCCCCGGGAGTGTTCACGTTAGTGAGGTTCGGCTGTAAAACAAAAATTATCTTTTCCGGGTATTAAGAATAGGTGAAACCGACATATCTTGAGAAAGGAATTTTTATTATTCTTTGTCTGAGAATTTAATTATTTTAATTACTTAGGATGAATGAAGTTTACTCTTTTTTTTAACAAATTAGAGATGAATAAAATTTTATTTTATTTCAAGATACAGCTCGCAGATACACTCCTTCCGATACGATGTTTACACTTATTTGCATGCGTAAAATAGTGAATGAAAGCTAATGATATATCTAATCCACAATAACCTTTTTATATAAATGGAAAAGTATACAAAACAAAACAATAAAAATAAATTTTTAGTACCATGGAACGATTAAAAATATAGCTTTCATGTTCGTAAGATTAAAAGTGGATTTTTTTTCGCTTTATGTGCAATTATTTCACAAATATTTTAATTAAAAAAATATCTATATATAAAGTATATATATTTTAATGAGCACATAATATGTCAGAAAAATATATAAAGAAAAATGCATAAAAATACATTGAACTTGACCATAGGTTCCCAACAGAACCGGTCTCGCTCCCCAGTGGGCGCTGGAGCCTTCCAGGGGGAAGAGAGCTAGTCTAGAGAAAAGTTAGGGATGTTGGGACAGTCAAGGAAGGCAGCCATGGTGTATATACCTATTTAGGAAGTGATATAAGGAAAACAGTTAAGCTCCTATGGATTGCTCCGTCCATGACAAAAGCCTTACCTGCACCTTTAAATGGAAATTTATACAGTCGAACCTAAATCTGAAATTACTAATTATTATTATTATTCTTTGAAAAAAAAATATCAACGATGAAAGCAATTGCAAACATATGGTAAAAATCTTTTGAAGATCTTCTAAATTTTGTTTGTCCTCAAATAGCCCAAACACTGTTTAAACTCAAAAATAAAATATCTATTCCAACTTGCTAAGAGAATAACTTTATTTATTTATTTATTATGTGAATTTTAATGTTTTAACCTGTACTATAAATATTAATAACATTTTTTATTCGAAAAATTTTCTTCTAATATACAGAAATGTTAATGATTTGTCAATTTAACTCTAGTGAGCATGCAGGGACACTTGTGAACAGATTAGTTGGGGCATTCATGGGAATAATGTCAGCTTTAATATCTATGATTTTCCCGAAAAAAAGACCTTTAGACATATACGAGGGTTGTAAATTAAATAGTGGGAACTTAACCTTGAAACTCGCAGAAGATCGGGCAAGCACAAATAGGATATATGAGCGGTGAGGCGGCACTGTTTTCAATGTATAGAGTGCAAAAAACAGTAGATCTGCTAGAAGGGTAATTGTTGTGTGACGTAAAGTGACAAGTTTCGTTTTCAGCGCTCTAATGCATGTTTTCAAAAGGTTATCAGCGTTCGTGGCTTAAAATCGAGGTTCACCGTGTCAAAAATGCAAGAAAATGCTATCGAGCATTAGTGGAAGCTTGTGGCACAAATGCTTTACCGTATAGGTCAGTAGCACGATGGGTTCAAGCATTTCATTCGGGTCGGAATGAGACTGCAGATTTGGAATGCACAGGTCAGCCCTCCATTCCTCAAGAGCAGATTGATATTTTGAGCTGTCTCCTTACCATAGATCTGTTTCTGAATTTGAAGGAACCCCTCCGAGGTCACCGATTATATGAAGTTTCATCTGTACTCCACGCAGTAGGGCTCGCGGCCGCTCACATCAACAATCAACACCTTGTCACTGGTCTACAACGACTTCCCGAAATTTGGCAAAAGGTTATAAGCTTTGCTGGTGATTACATACAGTGGCTCACAAAAGTGTTCGTACACTTTAAAAATTTTTATTAAAAAGAAATTTACCTGAAATTAAATTCGTATATGAACTCCAGAAATTTTTTATATTATCTCTAAGTTATTCTAAATAATACACAACCTTTTTGTTCAACATTAAGGAATTTTTTTTAATCTAAAAATAAAAACAGAAGATGCCACAGAAAGTAAACGCCACAAAAGTCTTCGTACACAGAAACATTTTCGGATAAATGCATTATTAAAAATATTGTTTGTCGCTTTATTTTTATTTTTGCATTGTGCTGGCATTTAAAAAATCACTTGGCTTTATATATTGCAGAATTAGTCTGTAATATTCTATTTATTAATTAAAAAATGCTTTGTAATGTAATGTCACAACTAATAGTGTTCGAAATTAGTTATTTTTCTTCATAATAATAGTAAATAAATTCGAAATATTGCAAAATTAGTTAATTTATTCCATTCTACGGTGAGGTATGCGATAAAAGGCTTTATAGAAAAAAATTGGTTTGAAAACTAGGTATGAAAAGGTCGTCAATGTAGGTTAACGTAATGAGATCAAATACTTACAACTAGAAAAATCGTAAAAAATCCTCGTTTAAGTGCTATAAAAGTTGCTACAGAATTTAATGAAACAGTTTCTACTTCATTTTTATCTGAAACTGTTCGACGAGTAGAAAGCCCAGCTGCATTGTATAGGAATTCTGCCCATAGAAAAAATTTTGTTAGAGCAAAAAACAGGAAGCTTAGGCTTACTTTAACAAAAATCAATTATAAATAAACCCGAATTGTATTGGAATAATGTCTTATTTACAGATGAAAACTAGTATGCCATTCTTAGCTCCAATGAGAGCATAATAGGATGGAGAAAAAAAAATTAAGAATTTAATTCAAAGAACTTAGATGCAACAGTTAAGCATAGCAGTGGAGTTGTCCTTGTGTGAGGGTGCATAGCAGCATAAGGATTAGGTAATTTGATATACATTGATAGCCTAATAGATCACAATCTTTGTTCAAGTATTTTAAAAGGCAATTTAAAATTATCAGCCCAAAATATGGGTAACAGAAACAACTTAGTTTTTTATCAGGATAATGCTACAAAAGCACATGGCTCTCAACAATCGCCTCTGGCGTCTTTATAATTGTCCACAAGCTCTGAAAATATCACCTCAATTGTTGAATTTAAACACAGTAAAACATATTTGGAGGTAACTGGGAGTTAGAATACGAAGACACAGCATTGAAACGAAATGCGAAGTAAAAACAGCAATGTTGTATGAATGAATCAACTTTCATGCAGAAATTACAAAAATACTAATTAAATCTATTATCAGATGTTTAAAAAACTGTTGTGGGTGCTAAATATTATCCTATTAAGTACAACTTTAGCGAAATATTACAATATTTACAAATATACAGCGATTTTTTAAAAGTGTACGAAAACTTTTGTGAGGTAACTTTTTTGCTATTTTTTGATTAATTATTTTTAAAAAATAAAGTTTTGCTATGTTTTTAAAATATTTTATGTAGTTTTGTTAAGAATGAGTCATAGATCTTACTCTAAAATACCCATTCTAAAATATTAATTTTAATTCATGGATAGAGCACTATTTCATTGAAATGCCTAAGTGTACGAACACTTTTGTGAGCCACTGTAGAAGGAATGTAATGCAATCTTACTTGTAAGTTCATTAAAAATTTATTTATACCTATGTTGCCATTACTTAATTTACAGCCCTTGCAACATTGGATTTTATATTGATACATTTATAAAAACATCTGTCAACAAGTATACAAAGAGTAGCATCAGATGTACATTAAATTGTAATTTAAATAAACGTAATAATTTGTAAAATGTAATAATGTTATACAATATTTTACTGAACGAATTAAAACAATATTTTTTTATGCATCGCTAATACAAAACGTATTACGTTAAACAAATGTGCAAATTTTTCCGTTTCATTTTTTTCAAACTTGCATTGATGGCTTTTAATTTATCTCTAAAATAGCTCTGTTATACGGTGTGTCACACACAAATAAAGTCACCATAATTTTGTACCGTAATCGCACACGAAACAAAACCACGAGAACGAAACAAATATATTAAGAAAGACTACAGAGAAATGCATATCTACAAGGAATAACTCACTCCCTGCCCCAACTGATCAGGAAAAAAATTAATGTATAAAAAAGCATGGGGGTGAAAAAGTGTCCCGCTGAAATAAAGCCACAACTGCTAATAGCAATTATATACGCTATGCTTATAAATGACTTGGAATATACGATGTGGCTTACCATTTAACAATCCCTGGGAAACATTAACATCAATATTATCCCAGGCCTTAATGATGGGGGCTTTTGATTACGCCATAGACTTGAACTATATGCCTTTGGCATTTAAAGTTCTACTGAGGGTACTCCAGGCATGTGTTTGGGAACTGAGATGAAGGTAGAAGGCAGTCTATTCCGTAGCATGTCCCCAATTATCCAGAAAAACATTCTTAGGAGAATTTTGCAAAGGTTATAGGGGCGTTTTCCTACCGAAAAATCCCAACTTAGCCCACCAATTCCCTGTTCAGTTGGCAATAAATGGATATCTAGAAATTCTTGGTAATTGATAGCCTACATGTCGTTTAAAGGAAGTGTCAGATTAAGTTTACCACCATAATCGAAGCTTAAAAACACCATTATTAAACCTCCATCTACCGATGTTGAAAGCTATCCAAAAGCGAAGCAGAGTCGATAGGGCCAAATATCATCGAACCCGGAAGGACCAGTGGCATCTTGTTATATTCCCAGATAAGAAAAAAATGTCTGGATGGTTCAGACTATCTTACTTTGTATTGGTACGACATGCGAAAAGAAGAGAAAATTTTCTTCTAAAGACATCACGATGAAGGCTATTATTAATAGTGTTGGGAGGCTTTAGATACAGTGGTAAACTTAACCTTGGCTTTTCCCTCAGACTGCTTGTAGGCTATCAATTACCAAGAATTGCTAGGTTTCCATTTATTTCCAACTGAAGAGAGAATTAATGGACTAAGTTGGAATTTCCAGCCGAAAAACGCCCCCATAACCTTCGAAAAATCTTATAAAAAGGGGTTTTTGATTATTGGGAACATTTTATGTAAAGGTCTGTCCAGCACCTTCATATCAATCCCCAAGAAAATGTGTGGAATATCTTCAGTAGAACTTTTAATGCCAATGGCTGAAAGTTCAAGTCTGATGCAGAACTGAAGGCCGCCATCAGTGAGGCCTGAGATAATATTGGTGCTAATGTCATCCAGAGATTGGTAAATACATGCCACCTCGTATATTCCAAGTCATATGTAAGCATGGTGGATATAATTATTATTAACAGCAGGTGACTTTATTTCGGCGGGGCAGTTTTCTGCTTTTTTATATATATATATATATACATATATATATATAGATTCTTTTTTTTTCTTATTAAATGGGGCAGGGAGTGAGTTATTCCTTGTAAATATGCATTTCTATATAGTCTTTCTTACTATATTTGTTTCGTTTTCGTAGTTTTGTTTCGTGTCCTATTACGGTACAAAACGATGGTGGCTTTATTTGTGTGGGACACACTGTATGATTCTTTGAATGGAGATAAATAACAATAGTTATTAACCTTCCTACCCTGAATGGGTCTAATCGAGCCAGTCCTATAATGCGTTTCGTTCGATTCAAACCAGGAAATTTTTCATAAAGAAAATTAAATAAATAACACAAACATTTAAGTTAAATAAGTACGTTAAATGGATTTAAATGAAAATTCTGGTGTGAAATATTTTAATCTAGTTTGAGTAAAATTTCAACATGGTAGGAAGGTTAAGAAAGTAAAATTTCAAAACTGATAACTACCGTAAAATTCCGATTGTAACCCCCCCCCCCCACACACACACACACCACCACCACCACTCATCTTTCAAAAACAAAAGAAGTTAAATTTCTAAAGAGGAGGCTTAAAATCGAGTGTTCAATCATTAAAAACCCTTTAAAGATTGAATGATGATTCTACCTCCCCTCGCAATCCATCCCTCGTCTGTGGTCACGATTAGACAGCGTAAAGAAAGGGATTTTTCTTATAACGACGCTTATAAAAAAAATTAATTAAGAAGACACACCTAAAACAAGCCTATTAGTGGATTAAAACTCAAAATTAATTTTTGCAAAATGTGTCACTTTTCTCGCGGGTTAGCGAAATACATAAAATGTATAATATTAAATTGTAATCACTCTGGTACCTAAATAAAATCTCGAAATAAAATAGTTTGTATTTATTTTTTATGATATGTATAATTTTGTAGGAGAAGCTGAATAGTCGTAGGTGTAAATAAAAAGTTCTCTTATTATTATTATTATTATTGCTTTGCTTTGCACCTGTAAATTTTGTTACAAAAACAGCCAATATAAAATGGGAAATTATTTTTCAAGAAACTTCGAAAGAAAGAAAATAAATTACACATGTGGTTTGTTTCTCGTAATTATACGCAAATGCCTATACTGAATGCATTTAATCAAACACTTGCGAATAACACCTGGCAATAAATTACTATATCAGCACTTATGATATAATGTATAAAAACCTATCTACTTCTGTAGTTGCCTAACTGACAATTAAGAGTAAGTTGAGTTATTTTTAATTCATCTCATTTTAAATTACATTAAACATTTAACCCTTTCCGGCGCGGATAAATTCTGTTAGTAAAATGAGAAATTATCGACTGGCACCGGAATTTAGAAACGGCTTTTTAAGAAATCAAGAATTCCTTACTTTAAGCTTTTATTGTAAAAGCAAAATCTTATGTAAATATTATTGGTGCCAATTGCAAGTTTGGAATTAAAATTGGGCGTGTCCAGACCGGACACACTGCGCCGGAAAGGGTTAAAGTGTTTTTGCATATACAAAATGTTTTTTATGTTAAACATAGGCATACGTATTATTTCAGCTTAATTAAAGGGACATTTAATTTTTTTGGTTCTAAAAAGGAATTTTAAGAATAAACTTAAAACTACACTATATGTAAATTACTTAAAAGTAATTACGAGATGTATGAAAACTCAGATGTTAGTGTTTGTATTTTTATACTCTCTGTCGGTGGCTATGTTTAAGTTGAAAGTACTAGGGATTAAAGTAATTTAACATGTTTTTAAATATTTTTTGTCAAACTTTTAAGAAATTTACACATAGTTGAGTTTTAATTTTACCTTTTTAAAGGTGAATATAACATTCTACTCATTTATTTGCATTTTAAAAATAACTGAGATTTTATAAATGTCCTCAAAAAGTCATTTAAAAAAAAACCTCCAGTTTTGAGCATTTACAACAACCAGAAACTGACACTTCAGCAAAAAACGTACTCAAATAACCATTTTTTCGTAAGACTATGGAACTCTGCCTGCTACGAGCTACGCTCGTTAACTCCCGTTCAGACACCGCAAACTCTGAAAACCCTTTAATTTGATCGGCTTTTAAAAGACTGCAAAACATTAAACTATATCGGCCATTTTCAACATAGTCCGTTACCAAATGCCAAGTCTGTTACCGCACGGTTTTTTAATGATTATCACTTTTTCACCATTCTACTTTTATTTTTTATTCAACTAAGAAACAAATATGCAATTTTCTTAAAATTTAACAATTTACATGAATGTATACTGTAATTATTTTAAAAAGTTCTTGTATAATTTCTATGTGATCTCAACCTTGTGGCTAAAACTGTCTCTCATTACAATTTCATTTAAGTATTTTTGATAAATATCATGTCTTGAAATTTAAGGACATAAGTCACTTTAAAGTAAGTTCATTTTAGGAAATTTAATAAATTTAAAGTTGAGTATTTTCAGTAATTTTGTATGGCAATTTGCCTTACAAGAAAAATTTAAAGAGCATTTACATATAATATTATAGAGTAAAGTGCACAATCAAATTTTTTTTATGTACCTCAAACATTTACTTTAACACCTGTCTCCATTTTTTAAAAAAATTACAAAGTTTGAAAAATAAAAATAAATTCTGAAGTGTAAGCGAATGGTGAAAAGGGCCCGTATATATATTGTTGCGACCTTTCTGTAATCAGGTTTTCTTTCATTTCCCTTTGATTGGGAAATTTTAATGTCTAATCAGTTGTTGTTAAACATCTACTGGCTATTTGCATGTTCGATTAAGCAAGATCACTTAAACGATGAAATACTCATAATCTTTTCCTCTTGATATTTTTTAAACTGCGGTACAAGAAAAATATTGTATAAGTCATTTTACCTGCATCGTTTGAATCTGATGTAATTTTCACTAAATTTTACTTTTTGTTTTTAATATTCATGTGAAAATACTTTCGAAGTTTAAAAAGAAATATTATTTATGCCGTCTTAGAATGCACAAAAATAGTTAAAAAGATCATATCAAAATAGGAAGGAAATGTGTCGTCTGAATACTTTTTTAAATATTTTGCAATAATACTTGGTCATTTTAAATGTGATGTAATTCCGTTTACTTGCTGCTTTTAACGCGCAATAATGAATTTATTTATATTGTTTAAAATAAGGCCACCTTATCATAATAACAGGCCATACAATCGCTAACTTTCGTTTGTCCGCTATCCATGTGGTCAAAAACCATATGGCTGTCCTGTTTTTAGTGCCATCTAACGTAAGAAATAGAATATCTCAATGTTTTTTTTCCCATATGTTATTCCATTTTTTTAACATGAGTTATATATTTGTAATTTGTAAATGATAGTCGTTAATTTTTAAATTTCTGTATGTTCTAGACATTTTGTTTTAATATCACGAACTAATTGTACTGTTTAACAGCAACAACAATTATTGATGTATTTCATTACATAAATAAATTTTAATAATAAGAAGGAAAGACAAATATTTTCCTTTGAATACCTTAGTGATATTAGTTTTTGAAGTAAATGAATAGCATTTGGATCCCGAAAATGTGACACATTTTAATATGTATTTTTCTTTTTATCCTATCTTTATCTCTAATATATTTTTCACAAATTTTCAAATATATGTAATTTACTTTATTACAGGCGTTTATTTCTTTTCACAGTTTATTCCATGTTGCAGTATTAATTTAACATCGTTTCTTCAATTTTTAAAAAAATTTATTAGCCTATTATTTCTTTTATTTTTGAAGTGACGGGGGATCATTTCAGTTTAACATAATAAAAGCGCAAGTTTCACTATTATTTCATATAAAGTTTGTATGTATTAATCCATGAAAAATCTCATAATTGGATCCACAGCAATTACGCATACCTTGGCGAGCATGGATTGGTAAAAAATTAATTTCCTTGTCGTAACTCGCATATATTATGTGAGTTTTACTAAAACTTATCAAAGTATTTTAGAAAAGTTAGAACACAGATATATAGACAAATGAACAGACAGAAGACGCAAACAGTTTAAAAAAATTGGAAACAGAAAAAAAAATCGCTTAAAATTTACACGTGTCCTTCAGGTTTCTCCCTCAAAACAATATCCTTGTCATACAACGATTTTGACGTTTGTAAATCATGATTTGTGTATTCTTTTTTAATCAGACCTACGGCGAATTGGGTCACTGCAAAAAATGTCGTTTGACGTAAAACTAATTTATTTTAAAACGGTATACTTCGAGCACCGTGTTTTTTGGAACAACCTTTGGCTGTGAAACAGATTACGGAAAATTAACTAATATTACATTATATTCGAACACAAAAAAAAAAAAACTTCTTGAAACACCATAAAAATAAAATAAATAAAATATCGCAAGGCCTTTCGATAGAACTTCGTCTATCTTCATCAGGCGAAAAGACGTGCGTCTACAATTAATGTAGCGGCACGACTGACGTGGCAAGGCGAGAAAGGCAGCAAGCTGAAGGAGAATGGGAAAGTAGAAAGCAACAGCCAATCAGGGAAGGGCATAAACGAACAAAGGATACAATGGAGGAAGGGGGGGAAGAAAATGGTTACAAAGGGAAAGAGTTAAAAGAAAGTAAAAAGTAATAAGTAAAATGGCAGGTTATATTAAAAGTAAATACACACACACATAAAATAATAAAAATAATAATTAGTATTAAAAATGTTTATAGTAATAAGGAAACATACATATATCTAAAAAATTATATGCATGATTAATACGAAAAAAAATTATAGTTATAAAAATACATATGTATAGATCTAAAAAAATTATATGTATGATTCATTAAAAAGAAAAATTTTGAATTTAATGATATTTATATGAATTCAAATTTAATATAAATTGAATTTAATATAAACTCAAGGTCTATTGAATTTAATAAAAATTCAATAGACCGTCTAATAAATCTACTCTTTCTAATTCCGTTAAAAGTAAACCTGATAATTTGGTTGTCCTCCCCTTTTATCCACCTTTATGTTTTAAATTAGCTACAGTCTTAAGAAGTTTCAATTTTAATGTTATTTTTAAACCTGTCAATAAATTCAAATTTCCCTCCACGAAATCCCCTGTCCCTGACCTCCAAAAATGGGGGTATTTATAATATTCCTTGTAATGGCTGTGATTTATCTTATATTGGTCAGACTAAAAGAAATCTCGAAAAACGCCTTAAAGAACACTCTCGGTATGTCAGTAATCAAGAAATTTCTATATCTTCGGTTGCTAAGCACTCTTGGGATTCCGGCCATAGTTTTAATTTTCAAACTGCTAAAATTATCTTTAATGCCAATAGTACCTATGTGTTAGATTTTCTTGAAAATTTAGTTACTTATCTTAATCGTGAAGTTATTGTTAATGATAAATCTGATTCTAAAACGCTATCCATAGCTTGGAAAAACCTTTTCAGCACTGCCTTATAATTATTTACTCTTTTTTTTTTCTTTTTAATTAATCATACACATAATTTTTTAGATCTATATATATGTATCTTTATAACTATATTTTTTTTCGTATTAATCATGTATATATATTTTTTAGATATATATGTTTTCTTAGTACTATAAACATTTTTAATACTAATTATTATTATTATTATTTCATGTCTGTGTGCATTTACTTTTAATATAACCTACCTTTTTACTTATTACTTTTTACTTACTTTTAACTTTTTCCCTTTGTAACCATTTTCTCCCCCCCCCCTTTCCTTCACTGTATCCTTTGTTCGTTTATGCCCTTCCCTGATTGGCTGTCGCCTTCTACTTTCCCATTCGCTGCTCCTTCAGCTTGCTCCCTTTCTCGCCTTGCCACGTCAGTCGTGCCGCTACATTCATTGTAGATGCACGTCTTTTCGCCTTATAAAGATAGACTAAGTTCTATCGAAAGGCCTTGCGATATTTTATTTATTTTATTTTTATGGTATTTCAAGAAGTTTTTTGTGTTCTATTGTATAACACTAGTTTCCAACTTTATTCCTACATTATATTCATTAATCAGCATTCATTAATAGAGCATTATTATTTGCTAAAATGTTTAAACGCATGTTTAAATTTTATTTTGGAATTATGATGCATTTTACAAATAGTTTACGCATGTTTTATGTTCATATTTTATTATATGCATATACATGATGGGTTAATTACAGTGCCCCCTAACGACTAGTTTTTTATCAATATACTTAAATAATTCTTGTTGTACATTAACTTTTGTTTATTCTATGAATTTAATATGATATGCTAATTCATTTGAAAAAACGGTCAAGGTTTAGTTGGAAAGAATTATAAATTTCAATTTGAAAAATGATATTACGAATTTCTTTAATCAATTCTTTTAATTGTTTTTTGTCAATTTGGAAGTAAACAAATGCAGAGTCTGCTGAATTTCTACCAATATATAGCAGGAAGTGGTAACTAACCTATTTCTGTTTACTCTACATCAGTATACTAGGTTTAGCAAAAAGTTCTGGAAAATTTGTGAAAGTCGTGTTGTTATGCGTAAATTAACGACAAAACAACAAGAACAATTTTTCAAAAGAGAGGCCATCATAGTCTACGACTTTCTACCACACTTCGGATTTGCTGCAAGTGCCAGGGTAACTCCTTGGAATCAAAAAACTTTTGAAATTTGCTTCAGCTTCATTAAAGGATTCAAATCGACGGCCCTTGAAAATGCGTCGCATTGACCGAAAGAGGACATAATCGGACGAACCACGTCTGGACCGAAATTCCCGAACCTGTATAGATATACTACTAGTATTGCTATTTATAATATATATTCTGGTAACTGTTAGATTAAAAATTTCCCAGAATTTTTTGCTCAACCTAATAATTTAATAAAATTTCAATAGATGAATCAAAATATTTACAGAATAGTTGAAATGGCACCAAACATTGGCGATAAATCCCAATTAAAATAATAAAAACTTTGCATAAATCACAATCAAAACAATACTGAAACCGCGTTTCAAGAAAATATGGCAACCCGTAATCGGCCACTGTAAACAAGTGTTCGTAAAGGGGTAGGGTAACAAATGAACAGAAAGAGAGAAGAAAATAATTTACTAAGAGTAAGACAAGTGGCTCAAGCTGTAAGGTAAACATCAATCACAGCGGACAACATGCAAAATTGGAAAGTGTTGCCACAATAATAAAAAAATAACAAAAAAAAGAGAAAAAAAACCAAAAGAAATAAACAAAATTAAAATAAATTAAAGAAGTAAATTCAAAAATAAATTTAAATATAAATTAAACAAAATTATTTACAAATACTTTGCATTTACTGGATGGGTTCCCTTATCTGTTTTAAGCGCAAATAGCCCAGTAGTTAGGGCATTGAATTGGGAATTAATTAGGGGGGAGTTGGAAATTGTTTTAATCCCTTCTGTTTAATTCTAGAATGAATATGCTATAGTTTCTTCCTCATACTAAAAGAGCTTTATGAAATATGCATAGATCTATAGTAAAAAAGTACCTTTTTTTGACTCCATAACACTATCTTAAAATCACTAACTGATTTAAAAACATTGTCAATACAAATGATGCAGAGCTTATAATTCTGAATAAAAGGAGTACCTATCCACTTAATACTTTGTTGAATATTAAGGTCACAAATCTACTTAAAATTTTTAGTCCCGTGGTCAAAGAGTTAATTCATCTCAGAATTATTTAGAGAAAAACTCGAAATTGTTTTTATCCCTTCAATTTAGTTCTAAAATGAATATTCTATGTTATTCGCCTCGTACTAGCTGAGCGTTAGGATATATATACATATTTACTGTCTTTTTTAAAAATCTTTTTAAGAATATCTCAAAACAGCTAACTCTATTAAAAACATTGTCAATAGAAATGTAGGAGAGTTTAAAATTCTGATTTAAGTGAACCCCCACATTAATATTTTTATTCAAAATTAAAATCGCAATTCTATTTTAAAATTTTCCCTTAATCGCAATCAAGAGCTTGGATCTAGGACAAAGGGATTAGTTTAACACTATCGCAAAACAACTAGCTATATCAAAAAATTGTCCATAGAAATGTTGTAAAGCTTAAAATTATGAAAAAAATGAATACCCATATAATAATTTTTGCTCCATATTAAGGTCGCAATTTGAGATATTGTTAAGAAAATTAAAGAAAAATATTTTTTTCGACTACAAATATGTACATATTTCGTAACGCCTACCTAAGGGGTAAACATAGCCTATTCATTTTAGACCTAAACTAAAGGGATTAAACACTTTTCAGTTTTGCCCTAGTTAATTCTGAGTTCAACTCTCTGATCACGGGGCTAAAACTTTGAAGTACAATTGTGATCTTAATATTCAACAAAAGTATTTAAGTGTAGATTACTCAGTTTTATTCGAAATTTAAGCTCTACAACATATGTATTAAGGACGTTTTTGAAAGAGGTAATGATTTCAAGCTAGTGTTCTCTTATGGTATTTAAAAAAACCCTGTTTTTCGACTGTGCATGTTTTCTAACGCTCACCTGCTACGAGGGGATAAACTTAATACATTCATTCTAGACCGAAATTAAATGGATCAAAACAATGCTTCCACCCAATTAATTCCGAATCGTCTTCCCCCCCCCCCCCTACTACTGGACTAGCATGCCAATCTTAAGACTTTTTTTCAACAAATCATTTTCTTATTCACGATCTTTAAACACAAAATTTCCGCGTTTAAACTATTCCGGCGTGAGTAATTCTGTTTGTAAAATGATAAAATGGTTGTTAGGCACCAGAATTAACAAACGATTTTATTTCTAAAAAAACTTGCTTGTTGTGAGAGTAAAATATTACTTAAGAGCACACACTAGTTACGCGGTAAAAGCCGAGCGCTAATGTAAAGTCTAAGGGGGCGTTCTTTTCAAATATCTCGCTGAAATTTTAATATTTTTACATGATTTTTTTGCACAAGATAGCTGAGGACGATCCACAACCGGCCTAGTTTTTACTTTTTCAGTTTTCGTTTCAGATTTTCTCTAAACAATTACTTAAACTTTCGAAACCGGTTTAAACCGGTTCTGAAACTGAAACTATCGTAATATAAAAAATATATAAGCAAAATCGAAAAAGTAAAAACTAAGCCGGTTGTGGATCGCCCTCAGCTATCTTGTGCAAAAAAATCATGCAAAAATATTAAAATTTGAGCGAGATATTTGAAAAGAACGCTCCCATAGACTTTACATTATCATCCGGGTCTTTTTGTGTACTTTTCCTGTGACTATTGTGGGCTCTTAAGTATTTCGGTTGCCATAAACATGGAACTATGAAGAAAGAGGAATTGACATGTCCTTATGACAGTGAATATTCAACTGTAACCGCTTAAACATGGCGCTCATAACCACTAGCTTAAACTGCCACCAATAAATTTATGTAGACAATTTCTGCCTATTTAAATGCCTCATCAATAGAACATTGATTGTCGCTTCAGGGGCTTCCTAGTTGAAAACAATTTTAAGCCTGATATAGAAGTGAAGTGTCTTGCAAAATATGGAACCATTAGGGAAGAAAGTTAAGCTGTAGTAAATACTGCTTAGGTTAAAGATGAAATTGGAAATTAAATAAGCAACAAACCAAAAATAATGGCGAAAATTCCTATTTATTTTTACTGGTTGAAGTTCATTTTGGCTGTGGTAATTTCACCACATTATGACAACCAACACTGCCTCTTGAAAACCTCCTGTCAATGTCTGCAAAAAAATTGTAATATGTAGCCAATCTAATACCAATAAAAAGAAACAGAAACTTTTAAGCATATTTGAGATTGAAATTTTCCATTAATAATACATTTTAAAAAGTTAAGATTTTCTATTGAAGTTATCTGGTGGAAGTTTTCATCAGCAATAATCAGAAATTGTGGATCAGATTAAAAGAAACAGCCGTCATTTTGTGAAAACTTTCTCAGTTATTTTACTCTCAACTGATAGACAACACAGTAAATGTCTTCACCTCTTTATTCATAACTACATTCGTATAAACATAAAATTATGTGGTCTTTTTGTAGACACTGTCCACTAAAGGGTTAAATAAGGCAAAGTTTTCCATTCTAAAAATATGTTGTAACAAAAAAAGGGAAAAGTTAGCAACTCTGCAAAATGTTATGCAAGTAAACCAACTGTATAAAACGATAAGGCATTATAGGAAAGATAACTAAAGATTAACCCTTGCACTCCGTTGTCTCCTCTGCGGAGACATCATCTTTCTTTCCAAAATTTGTTTTTGGCACCAGTGATGAAGGAAAATAAAATTTTCCTTATTTTAGGGAACAAGGGACCTTTGAAATCCTTTTTTTTATATTTTTAAAATTGCACTTTAAATATTATTCAAAGGGTATATTATGTACACTATAGCATATATTTATCACAAATAATGTAAAAAGAATTTTTTTTTTTTTTTTTTGAAAAAAAAGTGGGGAAATTTTTGTAATACATTGATTTAACAGGAATTTTTCAAAATGTCCCATGCGCATTCCATATCAATAAAAGTCTCCAATAATATTTATACAAGTTTGATTTATATATATAAATAAAACTGTGCATTGAATTTTATATATCTGAATATAAAGGTAAGAAAAAAAAATATTTTCTCAAATTTCTGAAATTTTGATCATTTTTGAACCTATTTTTACAATTAACTACCTATAACTTTTACAATTATTTTTATTTTCAAAAAACCATGCACAGATTTATGACATATATTGTGAGAAATAACTATAAAAAATTTCAAAGCATTCAGAGAAAAAATAATGCGCATGGAACATTTTGAATTTTTTTCGTTATATCTAAAATATTACAAAAATTTCCCTATTTTTTTCAAAAAAAAATTTTTTTTTTTTACATTTTTTGTGATAAATATATGATATAATGCAACAATGTACCCTTAAATAATATTTAAAGTACAATTTTAAAAATATACAAAAAATGATTTCAAAGGTCCCTTGTCCCCTTAATCCGAGAAATTTTCTACTTCAAGGGAAGTTCTTTTAAAAAATTTTGATAATCGAATAAAATTTGTGCAAGAGGCACCGGAGTCCGAAGGGTTAAAGTTTGCTTAGATAAATATAATAAGCGCTAATCCTACAAGGCCACTATAATTTTTATAACGAACCTTGTTAAAAAATATTTTTATTTTATTTTAACAATTTATATGTATATTTCAGGCTCGTCATGATTGCTGCGTGGGATCTTATATTTTTCTCATTTTGCTATACCGTATTTGCTGCAAAACCGAGTACGTATTTTCAATTCAACTGCTTAATCATTATTTTTTTTTTTCAATTTGTTTGCGAAAAATTCTCCATTGAATAATTTGAGATGGTGCGGACATTGTACGACAAGTAATCTTTTATAAACAAATCATTAATATTAATTTGTTTTCTTTAATCATGATTATACAAGGGTATTTTCTATTCCATAAGATGTTTGAAATAAGCAGTTTTCATTTGATAATACAAAACCTGTTTCATAGTTTTAACCCTTTTGTGTCTGGTACATGTAATAGTACATGTCTTTTAATGAAGTATTATTTTGCTTTAAGAAATACTTTTGCGTATGTTTACATGTGGTAATGTTAGTATATATCGATGGATCTACTATATGACTTCTTTTTTGCTATGAATTTAGTAATAATAATTATTATTATTATTTGCTTAATTCTCTTTGCGTCGTTTCAGATTCTTTTATTTTAAACATACATTTCACTCATGTAAATTTAAAATAAAAGTTAAGTTCCTGAAAGCATGAGTAATAAAGCACAAAAAGCATTAGAAAATTTTAATATAAGTAAAATCTTATTGTAAAAATATATTTTCTAAACACCTCCAAAAATTCTCCCTTAGCTTATTGTCATATGAATATTAATCAAAAAGTACGTAAAACAACAACATTTCTTATATTTCAAACAATAAAATATTCGTTAAATACTAATTAATTTAGATGGATAGCGAGTGTTAATGTTACTAACGTAAAAGTATTTTTTTCTAAAAACTGAAAAAAAAAAAAAAAAAAAAAAAAAAAAAAAAAAAAAAAAAAAAAAATCAGACCCCGAAAGGGTTAAAGAGTAATTTACTTAACCCGACAGGATAGGCGCCGTGAAATGTAACACCAGGACGGGCATGGGGTGTTAGCCACACCCCAAACTTATTAAATGGCATAAGTAATGAATAAATCTCTAGAGTTCGATCTATTAATGAATTTCAGGACAATTACTCTTTATCATAAAAAATGATAACTTAAATGTTATATTTTCGTTATTTTTAGAAATTAATAAAAAATAAATTAAAATCTCACAACCTTATTTTCCTTATTTGAAAATCTTAATTTTTCTCATGTACAAGCTTCGCACACTCCTAATATTTTTTAATGACTCTAGAAAAATAAGAAAAAATAAGAAAATTACAAAAAATAAAAATAAATAAATAATAATAATTTCTTAAAAATAAGAAAATTTACATTTAATTTATAAAACAGAGAATTCGCAACCACAAAAAATTGTTATACTGCTAGTTCTTTCTAGCAATATTAAAATTGCTATTTCTTAAAAGTATGGTCTCTGTAAAGAGTCATTTTTTATGTTGGGACACCCCCACGGTAGCTTTATTCGTCTTTGCCTTTAAGGAACTAACGGAACATTTTCCCTTTTTAACTGCTTTTTTTTATTATTTCTCTTTTTTATATATTAATTATACTACATTTTTTTTTATTTGTGTTAACTAATTTTATTCTTTACTGTGGCTTCAGCCACGTCTATTCATATCTTTCTTTTTTTTATGGCTCCCTAATGCCCATGCAATTTACTATAATACAGTGGATATAAAATTGCCTCGAAAATAGGAGGTCCATTCCACAGATTTCCTTGTTCCTTGTTTTTTATTCGCAACCACCACCTTCATTCAAAGGTTTTGCAGTATTTTTCTGTTGTGAAATGCATTGAAATTGTTGTTAAATTTTAGTGGTAGAGCTGGGCAAACCCTGCATGTAGCTCTTAATGGTTTTTCTTTACAGTTTTTATTATAATAAAACTCTACATTATTGTGGATAAGAATACTGAGATTTATGAATTTTTATAAAAATTAGGGCGTACGTGGGTCAGAAACTTTAGATAATTGAGTGTCTGTTGTATTCCCAAAATCGCTCTAAAAGAGTCTGAATTCGCTGTTTTTATACTTTACTCCCGGAAGGAAAACTTCGATGCAGGTACTGATGGACCTGATTAATTCGGTTTATAAGGAGAGACAGCGGATGAATATTTTCAGGTATGGAATGTCAAAACACCCCGTACCCCTCCTGTCATATTAAGAAGTATATTTTTTAAAAAAATCATCAGAAAAAGGGAAAAAAAAGCTTATTTTTTTTAGCAATAAAGTTTATAAAAGAATTATTCTCTAATTTACTTGATGATCTTTTTTTGATCAGGTGATCTCCTGCTCTTATTTTCTTCGTATAATCCTTTCTTTCACCGAAATTTTACAATTTAGAATGAATAACAATGACGTTCTATGCTGTATAAATAAATGAATCGTGTTAAATTATATTTATTATATGCTTTATTTATTGCTTTTAGATGTTGATCCGGAACTTCTAAACATTCTGAGAGAAACAGGACGCCATGAAGAATTTGCTGAATGTAAGTATAAAAGTTTAAGAAATTAATTTACATTCGTTGTTTTAGTTTTGAAAAATCAAACCTAGCGCAAACTTTCTGAAATGAAATTAGTATGCATTGTAAGTTAACTTATGGGGGCACAGTATCTTTGAAACCATCTATTCAATTTTGAAAAATACTGTAAATATGTGGTGGTACAATACTTAATACTAAAAATTAAATAAAAATAATAATTTTAAAAAATCTAATAGAACAGCCTATTTTACTAAAATTTAATTTTTTCTAAAAAAATTAACTTAAAAAATTTTTCTACTTTTATAAATATGAATATTTTTATTTCGATTTTTTCCACATTTATTAGAATATACTACATAAATACGTGCATGAGTGTACTTTTAGATGTATGAGATTTTACGTTTAATATGATATTTTTAATCGTGTATATTAAAAAATGAAGGAAACACAAACAACTCTCGTCTTTAAAAAATAAGTATAAACTTGATTGTTAAATCCATGTACAAATATATTAAATACATTATGGTGAAATAGAATTTTTTTTTCAAACCTCTATCTAAATTAGCTAAATGGCTTACGGGAAAAACTCGAAAAAACATAATATTTTCCGTAATTTTTCCGCTAAAAAACAGTAAATATTACTGGCATCCAGATTACCAGTAATACTTCCGTAAAATCGTCGTTTTTTTTTTTTTTTTTTTTTTTTCAGTGTAGGTATTTTGAAAATCGTGGAAAGTGCTGCATAAAAGCCCATCTTTTAAACGATTTACAACAAAATGTCGAAAATGTCAGTTCACGTCAAGGATTAACGGAATCTGAAGTTTATTGAAAATTCGTGCATTATAGTTCTTGAGATAAAGCTGTTGCGGTAATCGTGAAAATGCTGCATAGAAGTCCATTGTTTGAGTTATTTACACCAAAATGTCGAAAATGTCACTTCATATCAAGGACTAACGGAATCTGAAATTTGATGAAAACGGGGATGAAATTTCCGCTTTTTTGGACACCACTAAAATTTTAGAGAAAATGTTGTTATTTTAAATCACAAAAATGTTCCGATTTAATAATATATAGCATTTTCTGTAAGATTTTACTGGTGTGCAAAAAAGCGGAAATCTCATCCCTGTGAAAACCCATGCATTAGTTCTTGATATAAAGCTATTGCGTAAATCGTGAAAAATGCTGCATAGAAGCGCCATCTGTAAACAGAAGGGAAATTTGATGATTATTTACTTATTTAAAAGCCTTCATTTTGTTATTGTATAAACTTACATTACTGATAGTTAAACCGATGTTTTAAGCTTTAGGGAACTGATCACTTATGTTTGGAATGGGTATAAAAGTAATTAACTTAAAACAATGGAACTTATGAATAAAGAGGAACTAACATACCCTTAAAGTAGTAAAGCTGCTTAACCGTTTTCTATGACATTGATTGCCACCATCAAAATCTTATACCAGTAAATTTTAATATAGATATTTTTCTTATTTAAACGCTTTATTAATACAAAATTTCACTCATAAACAGTAACCAAAAAGATATTAATTTTTACTGGTAAAATCTTACCTCTAAGATTGTTAGTATCTGTATTTTCATATTGTGTTACCCTGGAAAACTTTTCTCAGTGTGAGTAAAAAAAATTATAATGCCCGGACAAACTGCCATTAGAAAAAAATCACAAAATTTAACCATACTTATTATAGAATTCCCCCCCCCCTCCAAAAAAACTGTTAAAATAAAGTGAAATTTTCCAATCAAAATTTATTGGTGATAGTTTAGCCAGGCTGTAATCCGAAACTGTTGATCCAATGTAAAATATCAGCTGCCATTTTGTGAGAATCTCCTCAGTTACAGTCAATCAGGGTAACTTTGAGCCAGGAGAAGAAAAAATCTGCTACATCACTTGAATTAACGGCAAAATTTTGATCTCAAAATATAGATAGCAGAACTGGTGTGAGTTTGGCACTCATTGGAAATAATTCGTCAAGATTCCACCATGGAAGAATAGATTAACGTTTCGTAAAGGTGGAACAAAATTATCCTGATTGACTGCAGTTCACAGCATACACTACATGCCTTCCCCTCCATAGTTTTAAGTCCAACTCCATTGTTTTAAGCAAATTACTTTTATACCCATTGCAAACCTAAGTAATCAGTTCCATAAAGTATCATTTTCAGAAAAAGGATTATTTCTGCAATCGAGGGTGTGATTTTGTTTATGCCAAAAAGCAATATATATATACACTGGTGTGCAAAATTTAAGGACGAGTCCCGAAATTCCAATTTTCAAGGAATTTTAAAGCGATAATTTTCACGCGAATATTAAAAAAAAGAAGTAATATAATTCGAATAATTGCAATCCTTGCATAACAGCTAGTCCATATAACATCTCATTCAGGTCACACATGGTCACAAGAGTCACAGTCACTACGACGAAACAAAAAATAGGAACTTCCATACGTCTCTTTTATGAGTCTCAAATGACTACTATATGTGACTCCACTGACAAGTCACCGTGACTGCTACTTTGTGTTGAGTCTCAAGGTGACTTTACTATGTCGTTTTATTGAGAATCTCATGTGACTGTCATTTAAAGACTCAATTTGAAAGTCACTATGAATGTTGCATTGTGATAAATTACCAAATAATGTCACATTAAGTCACATGGTGATTTTCTGTCACAAGACTTTGTCAAATTGTAACAGAGACCCTACAGTGAAGTAGCCACTGTGAAAAGTGGTAAAAAGTCATCGTGTGACTTTAATGGGACAATATTTGGTAATTTATCATAATGCAACGTTCACAATGACTTTGAAATTGAGTCTCCAGATGAGAGGTCACTTTAGAGTCTCAATGAAATTACATTGTAAAGTCACCGTGACACTCGACACAAAGCAGCAGTCACAGTGACCTGTCAGTGAAGTCACATATAGTAGTAATTTGAGACTCATAAAAGAGACGTATGGAATTTTCTATTTTTTGTTTCGTCGTAGTGACTGTCACTCTTGTGACCAAGTGTGGCCTGAATGAGATGTTATATGGACTAACTGTAATGTAAGGATTGTAATTATTCTAATTATGTTATTTCCTTTTGAATATTCGCGTGAAAATTATCGCTTAAAAATTCCTTGAAAATTGGAATTTTGAGACTCGTCCTTAAATTTTGCACACTAATGTATGTAATAATATGTTAGTAATATCTACTGTTTGTAGTGTTATGTTACGAACAGGACGAGAAATAATGGCATAACCAGGGTGGGAGCCCAAGTTTTCTGAATATCAAAAATTTTTTTAAGTTCTGTTCGCTTTATCTAATTAGAAAATTTTCTGCTATAAATCAAAGATAATTAAACCGTATAATATTACTGGTTTCGGACACCCACGCTGGGTTGCCAGTTTTGGCTGCTTTTTTAATTCTTAAATTTCAAATTTACACCAAGAATTATATTAAATTATATTATCTTCATTTAAAACATACGTTTCGTATTTATACTAACAAAAAATCTTTTTTCAGAATTGCTGATCATGTTAAAATTGAAGTGTTTAAATTGAAAGTAAAAGCCACACTGACAACCCAGCAGTCACCCTGTGGAAAACGTTAAAACTAGTTGTTAAAGTATTAAGATATCCTTAGCTTTTGCGAAAATATTAAACATTTTATTCATAACAAAATATTATTATTATAAGTATGCTATAAAACTTTATATCTTTAAAAATTTCTGTAAAGTTTAATCACATTTTTAAAATTTCTAATAGTCCCTTTATTTCATTATCATTTCAGTATTGGGATTAAAAGATGTAAGCCTTGTTCATCCTCAAGAAGGTAATTTTTGCGATTTTCTTTCATTATTATATAAAGCATAAAATATTCACGCATTATCATGTGATAAAAATTTTACAAGAGATTTTTTAAAAAATTTATTAAATCTAAAATTCATTAAATGTTTATGTAAATCTTTCAATGTAATTTCAAAAAGTCACAAAAATGCTTTTGAAGATGACATTTTCACGAATTCTTAATCTGTAACATAAAGAGTTAATTCCCAGCATATTTTCAAAACATTTTCTCTTTCGTTGATCGAGAATGGTAGCCCACGGAGCCAATTTTTCTCGGTGGGGCACGGTAGAAAGGTGGGTTCTTGTCTCACTCTGCAACGCTCTTGTCTGCCTTGCTATTCGGTGCAAATTTTTTTCTTTCAGCGGTACGGCTTAACTTTTCGGCCATTCTCTGTTTTTTTTTTTTTTTTTTTTTTTTTTTTTTTTTTTTTTTTTTTTTTTTAATTCCGTCAAAATTTTCCCCACTTTCAGTTAAATTCAGTACCAACGTTTGGGGTCAAAATCATACAGTCCCATTTCGTCTGGTATGATGAGTACAAGGTGTGCGACAATAAATCATATAGTTAACCCAATGTGCAATAAACCACAATGATTACCAACAAAGTACTTAACTTAAACAGCCGACCCGGGTACTTGTCTTACAAGGGCACCGTCAAACATGGTGCACGCAGATTTTGATGATTTCAAAGTATGTTGTAGGGGTCATACCACTAATTATTCAGCTGAAAGGATCCTTTCAAATGGGCCTTAGTTTTTGAGAAATTGGGGGGGTCAAAGTTCAGCGTATACTTCAAATACTTATTAGTACGAGCGCCGCATGTGAATCAGTGGCGTCGTGGTAACGTACGAGCCTGCAAGTCGAGAGGTTGCGGGTTCGAATCAGTCCTCGGCCTTTTACTTATTTTTATGTTTTTTTACACTTCGCAAATTATAAGCAGAATTGAAAATTCTACAGCTTTGAACCTTTTGATATTTTCTGAAGAGGACAGTTTACTTTGTCAACATTTTTTTATTATTATTTTTTCAAAATATGGTGAACTGACTGCATTTCAGGGTTCAACTAAAAGTACATTTTGCAACAAATAAATAAATAAAAATTTGTATTTAATTAAAATTTCGAAAAAGTATAAGAAAATTTCAATATTTTAAAATCTCCACTACTTTAAATATTTATATATTTAGATTAATCAGTCACTTTTTTTTTCTTTTCAAATGTGTATTACACAATATTGTGCTTGGATTTTTGATAATTTAATACTGCATTTAATGTAATTTATATTGCTAAAATACTTAATTCGTGATAAATACAGTGTCTCACAAAAGCGATGGGACACTTGTGCTTTATAAAAAGAAACTGCAATAAAATAAATAAACATGTGCAAAAATTTTTTGGGTGTGTTTCATATTTAAAGTTAGTAACAATTATTACATAACATACATTTTGTCAAAATATTAAAATATTAATTTAGTAAAAATACAATTGTTCAGAACGGAGCAAAAAATGGCTCACATAAGTGATGGGACACTCACTTTTCCATCAAATATTTATCCAAAAATTTTACTTTTTAAAAGGTTTTAATATTTTGTTGGATTTCCTTTTACTTTTAAAACATGATTTAATCTTTTTGGGATGGATTCGACTAATTTTATTGTGATTTCTGGAGTGATTTTACCCCATTCTTCTTGAAGCACCGATTTTAGTTGTTGTTTTGAAGAAATGGTGTGTTTGCGAATTCTTGATTCCAATTCTTGCCAAATATTCTCTATGGAATTTAAGTCTGGAGATTGTGGTGGTGTTTTTATTATTTCAGGACAGTTATATAGCAAGATTCTACCGTCAGAACCAAATATATTAAATTTACTCTCATCAGCAAATATAACTTTATTCCAGTAATCAGAATTCTTATTTATGTTGGTTTTTGCGAAAGCTAGTGTGAGTTTTCTATTCTTTTCACTTACGAAGAATTTTTTCCTGGCTACTCTACCGTGATATCCAGCAGATCGAATTACCCTTCTAATAGTTTCAGGATTAACAATTATTTCATATAATGCTTGTAAATCAGCAGCAACTTTTGAAGCACTATTTTTTGGATTTTTTTTACTATTTCGAACGATAATTCGCTTTATTCCATTGGATAGCTTTGATGGTCGGCCAGGTCTTCTTTTATCCTGAATCATATGATTCTTTTTATATCGTTTAATGATATTGAAAACTGTTGAACGACTTAAGTTAACTGTTTCAGCAGTTTTTCTAATAGATTTTCCACGTTCAATTTGCAAATTAATAACTAATTTTCGAATTTCAGGCGAAGTTTCTTTTCGTTTAGCATCCATGGCTACACAGAGCTAAAAAACACAAAAATTCCAAAACAAACTGGAGAGAAATACTGCAGACAATTTTATAAATTATTGCCAATTGCTTTTAAATAAAGATAAAACCCCAAAAAATATTTTTATTGCTTATTTCAGACGATATTTGTTGCATATATAATAGTGTTTCATCACTTATGTGAGCTATTTTTTGCTCCGTTCTAAACATTTGTATTTTTATTAAATTAATATTTTAATATTTTGGCAAAATGTATGTTGTATAATAATCTTTACTAAATTTAAGTATGAAACATACCGACAAAAAATGTGTACATGTTTTTTAATTTATTTTATTAGTTTCCTTTTGTAAAGTACAAGTGACCCATCACTTATGTGAGACACTGTATGTTTAAAAATATATTAAAAGTTAAAAAAAAAAAAGGTTTAATCATCATTTGTAAAAGTACAAAAATAAGACCAATAAAAAGAAATCTTCATTTATTCAGATAATTACGCAGGAAAGCAGACGATTAAAAAAAGTATTTTTATATGTATTATAAATTTTATCTCATTAAACAGACGATTTTCGTACTTCAATTGAATTACGGAAAGAGTGTTTTGATTTGTTATAAAAATAGATGTAATTTGACATTTCTTATTTGTGCAAAGGATAACTTATGTTCATGTTGAACTTGGGAGATAAATGTATTTACAGAAAATTGGAAAATTGAAAACTTGGATAACTGGTAACAACTTGCATTTTAACATTACTGCATTAATATTTTATTATTATTTCGAAGATACGCATTACTTGAATAATCTAATCCTAAAGACGTTTAAAAAATTGCGCCCGAAAATTATTTTGTATTATTTATACATATACAAAAAAAGGCAAGTTTTTATTTAGAATGCTATGAAATAAAAAAGCGATAGGAAAAAAAAAACATTATTTCAGGATTGTGCTTAAAATAAAAAATGCGAATAATAATTAATAATAATAAAAAGTTCTAGGCGTAAACTAGTTTTGTAGTTTTGTCAATAGAAATATTCGTTTAAAAATTGCAGAAAAAAATTAATTTTCATGAAAAAATTTAAAAATGTAAATGTAAATTATTAAGAAAATATCAAAAGCTGTAGCAATTTTGTAATAAAAATACTTAAAATTTGTAACGTGTAAAAATACAAAAATAAATAAATAAAAGCCGATGACTTATTGAACCCGCAACCTTTCGACTTGCAGGATCGTACGTTACCACGTCGCCACGGATTCACATGCGGCCCTCGTACTAATAAGTATTTGAAATATACGCTGAACTTTGACCCCCCCCCCAATTTCTCAAAAACCAAGGCCCATTTGAAAGAATCCTTTCAGCTGAATAATTAGCGGTATGACCCCTACAACATATTTAGAAATCATCAAAATCTGTGTGCACCATGTTTGGTGGTGCCCTTGTTAGTGGTTCGCCACTTTGCCGGCTAAATTCCATAATGTACGCTAATGGCGCCTGGCGCATGTAAAATCCGTCGCGGGTGCAAAGTCCTCCAAGTTACCTGTAAATTATACCTCTGGAGTTGCTTTGCCAAGCGAAGGTTTCGCCTTCTGATTAAGGTTCTAAATTACGAAATCATCTTGAATAGCCATTTGCATTTCAAACAACAGGATTAAATAACAGGCGAAACAAAGTATGCTCAACGAGAAAGAAGTACTGCAGAAATGATGGCATGCGAAACACAGAAATCAAGTTTATTGCCGCTACGCATCAATTAGGCGGTTGTCCGCCCCGATACCAAGTATCTAACCCATTAAGCTGAGATAACTCGGCAGGTAGGGGCATGGTCATCGGTTAGAAAGAAGGAGAAAAAGCCATTTTCTTTTCAGTTTTTTTACATAAGTACAGCAAATAAATGTCAAATGAATGTTCATTCTTAAGGTATCCGCCTACATTTAAAACGTAAATTTCGATAAAAATTCGCTTTTTTTTCTTTCTTGTAGAATGAACAGTTTTGTTTCTAAATCTATTTTTATTCTCCTGTACGCCTATTAAAATTTTAATTAGAGCTTTTTAAATAAAATCGGATGATGTTAATTCAAACCAAAGTTGAAAACTTTAAATGCTTTTTCTGAAAAATTAGATTTTCATTTAAAAAGTAAACGACTATTACTCTTACAAAAAGTTTATCATCCTATAAACATGAAATTGTTTGCGCAGCTTTTCGATAATGTCTAGAGTGTGATAAACCATAGAATTAGTTCTAAGTGACTTATTTGTTGATATATAGCTATTTTTATAAAGAATTACACGTAAAATTACTGAAATTGTATATGTAATTACATATAATCAGCTGCATTTCTTTAAGATTTTTATATATTGACTATTTTTTAGGCCACTACACTCAAGTTTCTAATATGCATATGTTGAAAAAGGATTTGTGTTACATGCCTCGATTTTTTTTTCTTTTCTTTTTTAGAGCTAAAGCCGTGTTTATATAAATAAAAAAAAAATTGCTAAAAAATGAGCAAAATTCTTCAAAATTTTAAAAACTTACGATAGTTATCATATATTTTTTTATAATTTTTTTTATTCTGTGTTAGATTTCGCTGAAAAATACCAAAAAATGTATTAAAAGTAGAGTTTAAAAATGTCTCAGAACGTAGGATACCATAAGGTATATTTAATAGATAATAAATTTGTTAATTTTTTTTGAGTCATAAAAAATTTTGTGAATCAGTCTCAATTTTTAAACATATTTCTTTTGAAAGTACACTTTTTCCCCATAAAGTTTTTGTCAACTGCTCCGCTCAACAAGCGCAAAACGTTTTGACTCATTTACAAATTCATTTTTAAACAGAAACATATAAAATTGGAAGGCCTGACTATAGAAGCGATTTCGAATCAAACTTTAATGTTCCATTTTATGATAATTACTCATCCATTTCTAAGCTATTTTCATCACATGATCACCCGTTTTTCGACCGGTTTTTCTGCTTTCGTCGGGAAACATGTTCAAAAACGTCAACTTTAAAGGCTTCTTATGAAAAATCTATTACCTTTGTAAAAAAAAAAAAAAAAAAAAAAAAGACAACTGAGTGCAATCAGACAGTTTCTAATAACAAAACCTGCCAGTTTCATACATTTCCATACAAAAATAAATTAAAACTTATGTCACAAAGTTGCCCTTTTAGATTTAAGAACACCCTTAACGGTAATGAAAAATTTTAATTCAAGCCATAGTTAGACGTAAACGTATGACTGATAAAAGCCATGGCGATAGTACAAGGCCATCATTTTGACATCGGTATAGCATATTACGTTCTGAGATGCATTTCTCATTTTAAATGGAAAAGTCATTTCTGATGACGGAAAAAATAACTATAGTAAAAAAAAAAAAAAAAAAAAAAAAAAAAAAAAAAAAAAAAAAATCCCTGTTGGCTGGGCCTATAGGCGGAGGTAGATTTCGAAAAGTGCTCATTTCAAAAAAAAAAAAAAAAAAAAAAAAAAAATATGATTAGAGATAAACCCAGTTTAATAACTTCATTTGGCCGTTTATGAAAAATTTTTAATTCCATTTTTCTGCAAAAACTGGTTTTATCAGAATCATCTTAAGAAAAATTCAGCTCAAATGCCCATTATGACAACATATTTTGAAATAGATTCTAAATTTATTAAAAAATCGACCAAAACAGTACATTATACAGTTCCTAAATAACAAAAAATTGTCAGTTGAAAGCATTTGAGAAAAAAATCGAATTTAAAAATGAGTCTTAAAAAAACCGATTTGTTGTTTGAATACATCCTTAATTCTTTAATCATGATTGCCTCGGAAAATTTTGTGCGAAATACTCACTTTGAGAGCATTTTTAAAAATATATTCTATCTTTATCAAAAAACTGGCCAATGCGTCACAGTATATAGTTCCTAAATAAGAGAATCTGTAAATTGTATGCATTTGAGAGCGAAAATGGATTTTAAAACGAGTCATAAAAAAACATAATTTGCTATGTGAAAACTTCCTTAAATTTTCAAATCTCGAAGACTTTGGGAAATTCTATTCAAAATACCCATTTTTGGTAGCCTTTTTCAAAATATATTCTGTCTTTATCAAAAAACCGATCAATGCATCACATTGCATAGTTCCTAAATAAGATGATCTGTAAATTGGATGCAATTGATAGCAAAAATGGATTTAAAAACGAGTCAGAAAAAAACGCAATTTCTTATTTGAACACTTCCTTAAATTTTCAGTCACGATGATTTCTGAAAATTCTGTTCAAAATACTCTTTTTGGTAGCCTTTTTTGAAATATATTCCGTCTTTATCAAAAAACTGACCAATGCATCACATTATATAGTTCCTAAATAAGAGGATCTGTAAATTGGATGCGTTTGAGAACAAAAATGGATTTTAAACGAGTCAGAAAAAACGCAATTTCTTATTTGAATACTTCCTTCAATTTTCAGTCCCGATGACTTTCGGAAATTCTGTTCAAAATACCCTTTTTGGTAGCCTTTTTAAAAATATATTCTATCTTTATCAGAAAATTGACCAATGCGTCACTTTATACAGTTTCTAAATAAGAGGATCTACCATTTGGATGCGTTTAAAATCAAAAATGAATTTAAAAATGAGTCAGAATATAAGCCTTTTGGATTTGAGGTTTTTTCTCCAACTCCTATTTTTGTTTAACTTCTTTTTGCTATACGAATTGGTCCTACGAAAAACTTGTCAATATAAAAGTTGTAGATATTTTTGAGAAGATGTAAAATAAATTTAATCAGATTTGATATCTTAAAAATTGACGGAGTTATGGATTTTTCTCTTTTTTCAGCGCCCTTTTTCTTTTCGTTTTTAATTTTTTTTCATCGGTAAAAGTTGGTCCTATCAAAAACTTGTAAATACAAAAGTTTTAGATAATTTTAAGAACATTTATAAAAAATTTATTTGGACTTGATATCTTGAAAATTGACGAAGTTATGAATTTTTTTCTCTCAAAAACCCTGTTTTTTTCGCCCCTTGAGCCCACTTCTAAATTTATCAAAAATCTGTCATGTATATACATTTGGCCCATTTTTAAGAAGTAATATAAACTTTAAACCGATTCGATATCTACTTTAATTAAGAAGTTATGGCGTTTTTTCGGTTTTCACAAAAACGCCCCCTATTCCGACCCCCTTGGTCCGATTTTGCCCATTAACGAACTCAGCCAAGATTTTATCCCCATTGATTTTATGTACAAGTTTGATGGAGATTGGTGAAGAATTATAGAAGTTATCGTGTCCATAAAAAAGTGAGATATATATATATATATATAGATAGATAGATAGATAGATAGATATATAAACTGGTGCGATTGCAATAGGTAGTATTTCTTACGAAATCTACCTAACAAGGTTGTCACACAAAATACATAACTTTCTATTACTTTTCTGCTATTTATGTAATACATAATATTTCATACTAATTTTAAAATATAGCAAAGTTCAGACCAGTTAGGCAGTTGCTTATTTTAGATGAAAAACTGGCTTGTAGTTGAAATTAACTGCCTAGCAACTAAACTAAAAGCTGGCTTATGGTTAGTTTAAATTATTGGGTCGTTTGAAAAGTCGTGCCCATTTCGGAAAATAAATTCGTACTTGAAATTATGCCCATTAATTACTAGATTAATTAGATATCGGAAACGATATGTAATAATTAAATGATAGAATTTTTCGGTATGAATTAATTTTCCCAAACGAACACAACTTTCCGAACGATCCAATACATGATTAACACTTTGATTAAGTACTGGCTTGTGGTTAGTTAAAACATTTGTTCAGCATGTTGCTTATATATATATATATATATATTTTTTTTACTTTTATCAAGCATGATGCTTCTATATCATATTTTTATATTCATAGGAAGAACAGAAGAATATTTTATGTTTACAAACGGTAAGAATGACATTCTCGTTACCTTAAATTTCAATTCACTTCTATTTGTGCATTTATTTGTTTTGGAATCAGACTTTGATAGTAATAAAAAGAAAATTAAAAGGCAATTATAGATCTCGTTTTTTTTTCTTTTTTTTTCTTTCCTTTTTGTTTTATTTTATTTATTTTTTTTTTTTATAAAAAAACATGTTTCAATTATTTAGAAAGTACTTTAAAATTAAGTCGTTGTTTTAGACAAATTTTATATGTGTAGAAAATAAAAATAAAAACTTTATTTAAAAAATAAGAATATTGTTTATGAGCATTTTTTTTACAAAATAATATATTTGAAAACAAATTTTATTTATTTGTTTAGCTTTTATTTATTTATATTTATTTGGTTTGCAGTATCACCGCTTGGAGATATTTTGTTAACACCAGAACAAGAAGAACAAGTAAGATTCTATAAATTGATTCTATATTTCAATTATTTTAAAATTCTAGAAAAAAAATTCCTTTAGGGACAAAAAATCATTCTACGATCATGTAAGTCATTAAATTTTGTTAACTGTAAATATATCTATATTATAAAGGCCAAAAGTATCTGCGCGTAACGCACACGTCATTTTGCAAATGGCAACACTTAAATTTTAAATGACGTTTTAGTTTTGCATTTTTCGCTACTACAAATTTTATAACTTCTAAACATCGCACATTTTCAACTTTTACACCGCTTTATAGAGTATAAAATAAACTTTTAAATGCAATTTGTCTGAAAACTGTATCTTAATTTATTTCTTAGATATTAATTTTTTTGTAATTTTTAATACCACTTTTGTAATTGTGGCAACAGAAGTGCACTATTTCTATTAAATGTAAAAGAAAAAAAAGCTAGAGATTACTGAATTTTTTTGTTGCTATTTTCTCATAAAAATTTAAAAAATATTGAAATCAAAATACGTGCTGTTTTAAAAATATTGTCTGTTATAAATCGGATGAATACAGATTTTATTTCCTTTATTTTTATCAATTAAATGATTTTTGGATCATTACAAACTTATTTTACACACGATACAACACTTTTTCTTTATAAAATATATTTTAAAGAATAATTGTGTGACTTTTTTTCCCGTTTTAATTTAATTCGCATAAAGTAGCTGATAGAGTGTAGATTTATTAACCGGTGCTTAATATCATTTTCCGAATTTTCTTCATTGAATTATCACTCGAGTACGATACTTTAAAAATCGCCATTTTACCTTATGTGATGTCACAGGAATATTGTCTATCAAATTTATTGCATGCGCATTATGTCAGAAACTTTCATTTACACCGAAAAGAGTATTAAGAGTTTAGAAACTATTTCCAGTTAATAACAATCAATAGTTCAAATTTTGAAGTAAAATGATCAAATTAAAATATATTTTTTTATAAAAACGTAAATACGGATATGAGAAATGTATATGTAAATTTTCAGAAGATGAAAATAATGTCAGTTTTGATGGGGAAAAAAGTCTATGTTGAGTTTAAGTAAAATAAATTTTGCTGTTTTATCCTTTGGAATACCAAGCATACGGTCCTTAATTCCCTCATATCATGCATGGTCACAGTGACGTCACAATGTCGTCACTGTGAGTCACTGTGGTCACATCACATCTGTGACCAAAATACCACCACTCAGTGACGTCACATTGGGACTGAGATGTGTTTTTCTAAGAAAACTTTAGAAAATTACAAAAATTCTTCAAAACATGTTATTTACTTTAAAAAACATGTTTCTGGCAACTTAAAAGAAATTGTGACGTCACTGTTATGTCACTGCATTTAATTAAGAGCCACTAGAATTATCTCTAGATCAAACCCTATGACTGAGAGAAGACATTTGTTGAGGCCGGACGGGAAGGATGGTTGGAGCCCTAGCAGAAGCCCGCTGGGGACGGAAAAAGCCCCCTGACCTCATAGTTTCGGCCTCGCTCTTGGGTTTTGTGTCCCCACTCCCGACACGTACTGATTTACGAACAGCCCTTGAGATGCACATCTGCTACGTACCGCTCCAGGAGATAGGACTAGATGCTCGTAGCTGAACTTAGAGCTACCGACAAAATTGTCTCTCGACGGCACAGACACCGTCCAACCTAGGTTTTGCGTCCAACCCCTCCTCCCATTCCTACGGAACTAAAGCTCATGCGAGAGGTCTGAGATTACGGACAAGGTGCCGGTAGTAACTACCCCATGTAAGCCTGGAAAGTATAGACACCGCCTAGATAGAGGGTTACAGCGTACGGAATCTCGAGCGCCCTGCGCGGTTCACCAGCCAACGATGTATTAAAAAAAAGAATTTCCGCCTATTTTTTTATTATTGTTGTTTCTGACAAAATCTTTTAAAAAGTTTTTTTAATATCATAATTGATACATAAGTTTTAATTGACTATGAAATTATTAAATTATAAATACAAGTATATTTATAAAACAAAAAGTGAGAAAATCAAATGCAGTAAGCTCCGGTATCGATGACGAATTCCCAAAATAGCGAGCAAACACTGTACTTATCATGCTAGGACAAACCCAGTAGTTTTGATGCAAAATAGGTAAAGTTGTGAAACAATATTAGACTCCCTCCCCTCCTCCTGTTTCTCGAGAACTAAGGAGCGTGGTATAAAATCCATTGAACCTGAGACTAAGAGGACTGTGTCCTACAACATATATAAAAGTAATCAAAATTTGCCATAATCAGTGTTGACCTTCTCCTTGTTAGACGTCTGATGTATATAAAGGGCGACTAAACGCAAGTCTGTTCTTAATATAAATACTTTTGTGTTCTGTTGTTCAGGATTTTCATCCGAATTCTTTACAATTTTTTACAGTGTATATTTGATGAGTTAAGTTCTAATTTTTAATTTTTGAATGGTTTTTATAGGCTCGTTCAGGGATAAATTTCGACAGATACCCTGGAAGTAAATGGAAAAATAATGTAATTGCTTATGTAATTGGCCGAAATGAATTCAGTAAGTTTTTTCTTAATCTGATTAAAATTTAATAATGCTTAATTTAATATTAATTTACTCGTAGAAAGACTGTGTTTATTGAAAAAGCATCATCACGTAACTGAGATGCGTACATAGCACTCTGTCTTTCCCTACAATATTCCTTTTCAATGAATGTACAAATACTGACAGTACACATGACCATAGTTAAAACAAAATTCAGTGGTTTAACCTTTTATGTCACGAATTATAAATCAGAAATTTTCTGCTCTTCAATAATTATCTTCATTAATGTCTAAAGACAACTATACAATAACAGTTTGATTTTTAGATAGATTTTAAAATAAAGCTGATTTAATAAATTTTAGCACTCAATATGCTATTTCTTCCGGTCAGCTATTAAAGTGTCGTCAATAAAAAATAAAGCTCCATTATATACAAGGCCTATTTTTAAAGTAAGGGCTGTTTATCAATTTTTAAAAAAATGAAAGGAAACATTTCTTATTACTTTCGATAACGATTAAAAGTGACTACCCACGGGAGACAGGATAAAGAAAGATCAAAACCCAGGTGAGAACACATTCTGTCTCACCAGGAGATCCTTTAATACGTAGAAGCTCATATAACTGAGTCCCAGCGAATCTCATTTGGAGGCTCATGCCTTCAAGAAATCTATGGCCACAGACATTTAATTTTAAATATAAGATAAATAGTTACAAACAGTACTTCTTCAAGAATAAGACCGCCGAAAAACTGGCAATGAGCGGTTAGCAGGAAATGAATGAATTCGTAAAAACTGAAATAAAATTATGTACAGTAGTGCTGCCGAGAACGCGACAATGGGCAGTAAGAAATTTAAGACAAGCATAGGACTACAGCAACCAAGATCGCTATAACGGGCAGCCCAAACCAAATAAGCAGTTATTAAAAATGAAAGACCATAGTTGTCACCGTAAATTTTCACTGAATTTTAAATTCCATACATCCATGACCGTACCGTATACCAATGTTCTTTTCCCATTATGGAATATATTTGAGTGCACTCTGATCCTCCTCCCCCTTCAGTGACGGGAGGGGAAAGTTCATTTATATCTTACCTGTTTCTCTCTATCAAGGGAAACTTTCCATTCACAAAGACGAAATTCCTCACAAGTTCTTCAAATGTATCTAATTAAGAAAAATTCATTTTTTAGGGGGGCAAGACGACGTAAATGAGAATAAATGTTAATCGGTGGGAACCTATCTCGGGATGCTACCTTAAAATTTTAGTATTTTTCCTCTTTGAATTTACCCTTGCGTGCATAGTATGCAAATTTAAGCAATTAACAAAACATCCGATCTTATTTGGGTTGTTTAAAATCAGGTATATATAATGTTCCTTAAAGAAGCTAGGGTAAAATTTATAAACAAGTTAAATGCATTCATGATATACATTTCTAACCGATTAAATATATGGGGGTGGGTACCAAATTTCTTCAAATTTTAGACATCTCTTTAAGCAACAGATTTCGTTATTGCTTCCAATTACTGAAATACCTCTTGTTATAAATGAGAAATCGTACTATCACATCAAGAAAACATTCTTGTCTTGTCGCAAGAATCTGTTACTCATTTCTCTATGCTATTCACAGTATTGTATTTGTAAACAAAATCAGATAGTATAGGCTGTAGGTTGAAGGTATACGCTAGAACAAGAACATTCATTCATATAGCATGGATGCAACTTCTACACCTATTCAAAGTCAAATATATGTATTAGAGCAAGAAATTAAATTATGATTTGCAGATTTGCACAAAATAATTTTTTTTACAGAATAACCTTAAAAAAGTTATTATTTTAATTAATTTATTTTATATGTATTTCCATTACGGACGCATTTTTGCAAATAAAAAATGAAACACGTACATTTTTAGAAGAAAATGAAAATCATGGAGTCAGTAATTATAGATAGAATCATGATTAAATAAATAAATAAAATATATTTTCACTATTCTACCAAAATATCACAAAAACTGCTTTCAGATTTTCAAACTATACTCATTCCTTTTATAATAGTTTCACGATTTCGTTTATGAAATTTTTAAAATAACTTTTTTTACGGAAAATTATACCATATTTTCAATGAGTTAAAATTTGTGAAAATTCAATTATTTACATTCTATTATAAAAATATTTTTCAGCGTTAAACATTCAAATACAGAATTTATTCTTATTTTTTGAAATCATTTATGCAGACGATAACTACGTATTTTAAAAGAATTATGATTTTTTTGTGTTTGTGAAGGGGCAATAAGAGAATTGTAAACAAATAAAATTAATTAATATTTTGTATAATTTTGCTTCGAAAATATTTTTAGCTATATCAGTTTTATAGCATAAATAAAAAAATCCCGAAGAAATTCTTAGTTATTTAGCGTAATTTACATTTCTAAAGTTAAAATGTTCCGAAACATAAAAAATAATCTTTTTGCTTAATGAATATGCCAAAGTAATTAAAAAATATATAGTTACTTTCAAATATTTATATTATGATTTAATGCTTCGCAAATCCAAACAAAGCAGGACTTTTGCTAGTAAATACTTGACAATATGTATTATTATACATAACATTGAATATGCTTGACACACATTTTACTAAAAAAATTGTGGTTCCAAATATGTTTGTATGATTTAAACAGTAAATAGTAGTTGGCAGTTTTGATATAGTATACGCCTGTACTTTATTTGAGAAACAGAAGGTATACAGAAATTGTGAAAAAATTCAAAGAGCATACGGGATATATCTCCTTAAAACTCCTCAACACTTTTGGCTATTCATTTGAAATACAAATAAAGCACCCCTAATCTTGGAATCAACGGAATAGATTTATTTAGTTTTAATTCAGGGTTGACCAACTGTATCAGTGTGTAAACAACTAACATCTTATAGTAATTATTGCCATATCTAATCATCGAATTTCTGCGACTGAAGAAGTCATTTATTTCTTTATAAAATTAGTGGTATTCAATTTTCCAAAGTTGTTCATCTCTGTTTTAATCAGGATTATGAAATATTTTTGTTAAACACTGTTAATTTCTCTTTTTATTCAAATGAAATGTTTTTGACGTCTACTGTTTGTATTGGCAGTTTTGTATTCAAGTATAGGTATATGTGATAAGATGAATGCATATATGTAAGAGACCTCTAAGTATGTAAAATTGTAAGTAAAGAAAGGGCATATAGCGTATTTATCATGAAGGTATTTAAATATATGGAAACGTTCACTGTTGCTTTTGTGCCCATGGATGTAAAAACCTATGTGCTATCAGAAAAAATCTCATCACTAAATTTTATTCTTTAGTTTTCGTCTGATATTTCGTCTAAATTTTTGCAAGAATGCTAATAAAATTTAATCGTAAAAAACTAATAAAATGCAGTGGTGAGAAATTGCTCGCTGGTACAGTCAAACCTCGTTAACATGATCACGCTTAACGTGAATTACTTTTAACATGAACTGTTATCACAGTCCCCTATACTCTCGAATACAAAAAAATTGATACTAATAACATGAATTACTGTTAACATGAGCAAAATTTTGATTCCCCTTTGTTTCCCCAAGTTAGCGAGGTTTGACTGTACCTAAATTTTTACATCCTTCCTTGTGACTATTCGAGCAAATTTACATAATTAATTTCAATTACTTTATTAAAAAATATATTTAAAATAAAAATTGATAAAACCAGTTAAATACTCTCATAAAATATTCTCATTTGTAATAAAATTTTAATATCGTTTTGATTTAGTGTTTTTGACAAGCAAAATGCTTTTTTTATCACAAATTAGATATATGTTGCGTGAGTGGTACGCAATGGTGTATTGCTGGCTATAACAAATTTTATCTTAACATTCCCACTGCCACAACGGGACATATCCGTTCACTAGGCTCCAGGTTTCACTGCAATTGAAGATTTAAATTAACATAATTTTACAAATATAATCCAGTTTTAAGAAATTAATATATGATTGATACTTTCAAGACTTTTAAACATATACGTTAAAAAAAAAAAAAAAAAAAAAAAAAAAAAAATATATATATATATATATATATATATATCATATTAGAAAATTTCTCTTTTATTAACATTTAAAATAAATTAAGGAGAAAACAACATTACATTTTTGTCCTTTTGCTCGGCAGTCAGGGGGTTAATTATATTTTTTAATAAAATAATTGGAATTATTTATAAAAATTTGCTCGAATTGTTACAAAACTTCTGAATGGACATTCCCATATATACTTATTTATTAACATTAGAAACGCAGGGAACCTTACTCAAGTTTTATATAAAAAAATATAGGGTGTTTATAAAGTCCCGGACCCATTTTGATGTTTAATAACTCATAAATAATAAAGATAGATAAAAAATTAATAACATAAATGGTTAGATAGACTCAAAAAGTTTCATGACCCTTGTCAATGAACTTACACGTGTGCCCCCTCCGTCTCACATACCGACATGCTTGTCGCTACCTGGCGTGAAATTGACTATCGACTTGATATTCTCCGTGCGACGAAGGGGACACACGTGGAAGTTCGTTGACAAGGGTCATGAAACTTTTTGAGTCTATCTAACCATTTATGTTATTAATTTTAATCTATCTTTATTATTTTATGAGTTATTAAACATCAAAATAGGTTCCGGGATTTATAAACACTTCAAAATTTTTATTTAAATTTATTTAAATGAATTAATTAGCCGATTTCTGAGCAAGAATTAATTAATATATCTCATGGGAAATTTCCTGGTTCTAATGGAGTATTATTCATTTTGCATGGATCAAAAATGACCTCGCATCGAGGTTCTAGTGTTCATCATAACTTTTGTGGCTTATAAATAAAATTTTCCAGCAACACAATTTTTTTTTTAATTCTTGTTTACTTTATTGCAGCAAGCAGTCAAACTAAGAATATTGAATCCGCTTTTAAATACCTAAATGATGCACTGAAAAATGTGAATATTGTTCCCCGTACTAATCAAGAAGATTATGTTTATGTAATGAATGGAAGAGGGTAAGTAAATAATTAAACTGGAAAATATATTTTTAAGACCTACTGAATTTTAAAATGTTTGAATTTTAAATTGTTTAAACTGTTCAGGACCAGCATCTTTTACACGGATTTTATTCATTTGGTACCACTTTTTGTTATTTATTTGACTTAACGTTATAAATCACGAAAATAATATCATTCAGCGGTTCCCAAACTTTATTGGTACAGAACCCATCTTTAAGTTAAAAGAAATTGTGCGACCCACTTAATATAATAGTGCATATCAGTATGAAAATTGCAGTATGATCTGTATAAGCTATCGGCTATCCTATCCTACGAAAAAGGCAAATTTTCGTACAAAGGATACCCTATCCACGAAAACAACAATTCGCAATTCCAATGTGTGTAAATAAAATAATTAACACAATACACAAACTAGAAAAATAATTAAAAATGCATTTAATTATTTTTAAAACATAACTTTATAATCAGTGCGTTTTCTGGCGCTGGGGTTTATCGACGAAAGCATCTATATCAGGATTAAAACTTATCAATTTCAACCTTAATTTACTTTCAACACACAGTTTTTTTTTATTTTTTTTTTATTTTATTTTATTTTTATTTTATTTTTATTTTTTAACAGCCAAGTACTAAAAACATGTTTACAGGAGTATGTTGTGTTGAACACCATCAAGGAAGTCAAAGCTCATTTAAATGTTTCTGGACATTCTGCTCGTACATTTCTTCATATGTAGATTAAAGAATTTTCCTCGAAATATTATTTGCTGTTGAAGTTGTTATACATTTTTGGGACAAATTTCGATTGTTTCCGTGACTCACTGAAATAGCCGCCGCGACTCAGCAGTAGGTCGCAACCCATAGTTTGGGAACCGCTGATATAATTAAATAAAACCACTTTTATATTTATTTTTTACTGATATCTATCTCAAGCGCTGTAAGCACTTTTTAAGCGTTCATACATGCACCCATGGTCCCGAACGGGTGTATGAAAAGAACTGGGAATCCTCTGTTGTTGCATTTACAAGTTTGCTTTTACAATTAATTACTATTTTACCTAAGTAAAGAATAAATATTATCAGAGTATTGTCTAAATTTTCACCAATATTTTATGATCTTTATTTCTTTTCAGTAGCATGTTAATATTGGGATGTTTACTTTTCTTGAAAATTTTTTCATTGTCTTTTTTGTCTATTAATTTTGCTATCAATATATAATCATTAAATATTCATCAAAATATTTTTTGTATATCAATATCAACAATGACTACTTTATGCTTTTGAAATATTGTCACAAAACGTTTCTGGTGATATTTTGACTACCAGTATTTCTAAAGAAGCATTTTCATGATATCTCTTCCAAATGTTAAAGATATATTCCAGGAAAATCTTAGATTAGAAATACTAGAAGCTAAAGTTGTAGACAATAGCCTCTTTGTTATATTAATACCTGATAAAGAGTATGTAATCGAAATTTGCCTTTCTCAATGCACAAAAAATTTCAATTTAATACAAAATTTCGACGATTTTTTGATTATAGAGTCATAAAACACAGGAATATAAAATAATTACAATTATTTCATATATATATATATATATATATATATATATAAATTCTGCTAGGGAAAAAAAATCTGAAATCAAATCTTATCTGCTAAAAAAAAATAGAATATGTGATCAAAATACATGGTAGCTATCTTGTATTTACACATTTTTCCTTGATGATCACATTGATTCTGTCAGAAATAGATTTAACGAAGTCTTCACATTTGAATCGATGTCTACTTATGCTTTTCACATGTAGTATTTTATTTTCTATATTGATTTCGAACAATACTGCATGCACATCCAGCGTACAAATATAATGCTGGAATCTGGCGTAAATTGGTACAGTTGCGTCAGCTGGTGGATCGACTGGGATGATAGCGCAAATACGCGGGTTTTTGGTATGACATCATATATGCGGGGATATTTATTCTCTCCGCATCTCTTGCGCATATTTTCTGAATTTTTACTCAATCATGACAGATAAGTCTTGTTTACCAAATTTATTGCAAAATGTTTTTGTTGCAGTTTGTTTTAATAAAATTATGTACATTTAAAAAAATAGTTATATATCATTTTAATTTCGGGATAAAAAGCATTTACCCATTAACCCTTTGAGGGGCAAGCAATTACGTTTATGTAATTCTGAATTCTGGAAATTTGGGGAAATTTTATTTAAAAATAAGTAAAAGCAAATCCACGCCTTTTTTTTCTTACCAAAGTTAGAAAAGTAAAATTTAGTAATTTTTTTCTGGTACAAATATGCATTAATCGTGGCTGGGATATAATATATTCCACCGCCCCTTAAGGCTTTAAGGCTACGAAAACATATCTTCTTTTATCCTGAAATTAAAATGACAATGCGACTTTTAAAAAAATGTACACATTTTTATATAAAAAAAGGCTATAACAAAAATATTTTGTAATAAATCTGGTAAACAAGATTCATCTTTCATGAGAAAATAACTTAAATTTTTGATTGAATTCTTAATAAAAAATCTCTAAATGACTTTGTCTATTTAAAAAAATTTAATCTGGCAGTTTTAGGTAAATTACAGTCTAGAATCGAATATTTAAACAAAAAAATGAATAATACTTGCTAGTTTAATGATACAATATTTAATACATGCATTTTAAATTAAAGTTATTCCGAATATAAAATGAAATGAGCTTTAAATTAAAAGGATGAAATATTTGCAAGTTAAATAACATAAATATAGTACGATCAAGAAAATATTGGATACTTGTCATCTGTGCTCGATAAAAGGAAAAAAAGGGACTTAAAATTGAATACTTTATTTATTATTAAATTCTATACAGATTGTAGACATTGATGAACGTTGTATTTTTATCGGGAATGCGGCCGTGGAAAACGAGGCTAATCACCCTTAAGTTAGATAAATTGGTTTTTCATGCAGAATTATCAGATTTCATTCCAGTTTTCAATATAGGATCAATCTGATAGGATGTCTCCAAAATTAGTTTCAGATGTTGTTTGGTTAAGTATAAAGGAACGAAATGGGGGGTAACTACCCTTAATTTAAATAAATGGGTTTACGGAGAGTTTACCGATTTTCTTCAGATTTTGGTTACAGGTTCATTCTGAAAAGCGCAATCTTGATTAGTTTGGAGAATTATTTTGTTAAGAATAAAAGGGAGAACGAGCAATTACTCCCCCCCCCCTTAAATTATATAAATAGTTATTAATGCAGAATTATTCAATTTGCTTCAAATTTTGAATACAGGTTCTTTTTGATAAGGTGTATCCATGATTAGTTTTGGGGGTTCAATGGTTAAATATAAAGGGCGGAGAAATGAGGGAATTAGTAACTCCTAAATTTGTTTTTCGTAGGAGTTATTAATGCTTGAAAAAATAAGGTTGTAATATGCAATTAGTGTGCATAGCCTGTGAGCTCAATGCCATCAGTTTAACTGAAAATTTTTGTTTTGTATTTGTTATGTAACTCAGGAGTGGCATTCTGGAATTATATTCATTAGATACAGAAATATATATATATATATATATATATATATATATATATATATATATATATATATATATATTACTATTTTCCGAGTAGATAATTAATAAAAGTAAAAGTTTCAAATAAAATATTTTCCGAAAAAAAAAAAATCATGGACTAAAAAGTTAAAGCAGAAAACATTTCTAAGCCATTTTAAGTGCTCTTATACTTTTAATTAATATTACACACTTTATAAACATTAAACTTAATATAAATATCTTTCTCTATGTCAATAGCTGCTACTCCTACTTGGGAAAAACAGGTGGACAACAACCGTTGTCCTTGCAGTCCAACGGTTGCCTAAGAAGGGGAACTATCATGCATGAAATGCTGCACGCCATGGGAATCATTCACGAACAATCTCGTTCAGATAGGGACGAGGTCGTCGATGTTCTATACGAGAACATTCCTGAAGGTAATTATTTTAGTTAATCTGTAGTGAACCTGGCAAAGCCGCTGCTTTGAAGATCATTTATCTCTTTGATTGCAATTTAAGATACCTTTATTTAAGCCAAGCGGGCTTGAATGCGGTGGTAAAATCACTTCAACAATTTGACCTAGGCCACACGGTAGGCAAGCAAGATCAATCACTAACTAACTAAAAGATTCTAAACAAGATTCAACTTACATGAAATGTTTGCAACAGTATAAAGTTTATTCTCTTATACTGCTAGTAGGCATTGCATTGCACAAATGTATTATTAAAGGCTGTTAGCTAGGCTTTAAAGGTCGAAGGTATACAGAGTACGACGCTCCCGTCATTATTTATGTCCAAACCGTTCCTGTCTTTAAAGGCTGATATCTCGGCTAATTACGACGAATTTTTTAAAAAATCATCAACCACAATGCTTTTATACTTCTGCTGCGATAGGTACCTCCAACGCTCCTTAACACCTTTGCTCTATGCCTCCAAATCTAAATTTGTGAGCAACAGAAATACGTGCTTTTCTCAAAATCTGTGCGATCTAGAGTAATCACTATAGTTTTTCTGCATGTTTTAAAGTAACATCTATAACCTTTAATTTTTTCATAATTTTAGTTTCAGTAGATTCGTAATTAGATAGGGGGAACATATTTTTGCGCTATATTTTCGACGATATCGCTGAAAATATAATACCTAAAATTCAAAGAAATTTACTTTTGAGTTCAGCATAATGAAAACTTTCACATTATACTCCACACGATACACAAAGAAAAGATTTATTTTCTTCAAGTAACTTAATTGGCCCCTACCCCCCTTCTAAATATATTTGTAAATGTTTAATAATCTATAAATATGTAGGGTCAATAGTCTTTATTACTTCCCCTAATTTGAGCTTTCCACGTTTCATAGTTTACGCGTAAAATGGCTGTAACAGAAAGGCAGACACACACGAGAATGATCTTGTAATGGTTTCGGTTTCACTTTATAAGTACGGAACCTTAAAAATGGCTGAGTAATAGCACTTTGATTTTCTGGTATGACTAACATTTTAAAATGACATGATTTTTGTCACGCGATAACACGCGTATTAATGAACCAATTTGGATATAACTTGGTGTGTACATAATACTTACAAATGTCCCACCGAGTTTGTTCTTTGTTGGCCAATTTCATCCGTCAACTTATTTAAAAAATAAAAGCCATTATTATTATTATTATTGTTGTTGTTGTTGTTGTTGTTGTTATTATTATTATTTTATTATTTTATTATTTTTTCTTTTTAAATGAGGTACAAAAAATTAGAAATTGAAAAAGATTTTTTCTTATGTGTTTGACCTTGATACAAAAAAATTCGAAGCATTTTTTGTTTTGTCTATATTTTAAACAATGGCTGAATTATAGCACTTTGAATTACTAGTGAGACTGACATTATGAAAAGATCTGATTTTTGTCACGCGATAATAATTCCCACATCAATGAACCGATTTAGATAAAACTTGGTGTGTACAAAGAAAAACGTCTCTTGATGAAGTTCGTTGCTCAACTTCACACGTCATCTTGGCGGGCATTTAAAAACGTCAAAAACTTTTAAATTTATAATAATGTATAAAAAAAACAGAAATTGAAATAGAAAAAAGATTTTTTTCTGAAGTGTTTGATCTCAATGCAAGGATTACGGAGCATTTTTTATTTCGTCTTTATTTTAAAATATGGTTTATATACAACAGTTTGAATTTCGAAAGTGGGTGACATTTTGAAAACTCTATTTGCCAGCGAGAGCACTCGTGTAAATCAACCGATTTCGATATAAGTGAGCATGTGAACAGGATTTTCTAAGACCTCGATTAAGCTCATTGGTTAATTTATCCTATGATGCTGTTTTAAGATGTAAATATATATATATATTTGTTCGCCAAATTTGGCAATCAAATACAAATCGCTTTAAATAAAACCAGCTTGTATAAAGTTGATTAATTCTCGAAATTATTAATTATATTCAGTATTGACAAAAACAAGCATTCTATCTTCAATTATCGTGTTCTACTAACTTGAGCTTCGTATGCTCGAATAGTATAACTTGATTTTTTTTTTAATTAAGGGATATGAAAGCTACCTCTTCTTCCCGGTATTGTTCAGAAGGACTTTTTTTAAATTCTACTTGCACTACTATTTTAAAAAAGTGTATCCTACACATATTGTCAAAGTACAAGTAAAAGTCTTACTTATTAAAAAAAATGTTTCTTAGTGAATAAAATGCATGTTTACTTTTCAAATAAAATTCCCATTATCTCATAAAGTCCTGGAGCGATTTTGATGTTTTTTTTATTTATTTTTACATGCATCTTAGCAGTTTTATATATATCATAGCATTTTTATATGTATTATAGCTGACAGTTTTAAAAACTTAAATTAGTTATAGAAAAAAATCTGAAAATTTGACATTGCTCTAAAATAAAAAGTTTTAGAAAAACACTGTTCTGCTATAAATTGTGAGTATAATCCAGTGAATATAAATTTAAGATTTCAACAAAATCGATCGGGTAGTTTCCGAAGATACGGAAGATCTTAAAGCTGACACATTTTCCATAGGATTGTACTCTTTCTCTCTTCTCTTAAGTTATGTAACTTAACACAATCCTCTACTTTCTTCGATAAAAGTAAAATAATTTTCGTTCTTTCAGACTGGCATTCGCAGTACAATAAAGTGAATTCAAGAGATTATCTCCTTCTTGGGCCTTATGATCCTTATTCTGTCATGCATTATCCAATGAGAGCGCCGAACGGTAAATTGGCTTTCAAGTTTCATGATCCTTCAGTCAATATAAGAAAGGTTGGACAGAGGACTGAACCAACCGCACTCGACAAAAAGAAGGCAGATGCCCTGTACTCCTAATTGAAATGAAACACGGGAAATTTGCTTCTGTAGAATGGAAAGCTGGTACTTGTTGTAAATAATAATTAATAAAATTATGAAGCTCAAAAATTGGTTTTTTTTTTATATCTCGAGAAATTAATAACTCGTTATTTTGAAATTGTAATTAATCCATCTACATTATTAAAACCGACCGTATGTATGTTGTAGTATGAATGTGACGCTATTTCCTCCGATCCCAGAAACGGAGAAACGTCGCGTTTGTTTTGAATTGAAGGGGAAAAATCCCGATCCCGAGTTGCCCATTCGTTTGTCTGTCCGTACGTCCGTCTGCCCGCATATAACAACTCAAAAACTATCCAACCGAATTGTTTGAAACTTAAAATATATAATTATTAGATAATTATGTCGAGTCATTTCAAATTTTATGAAAATCGGATGCATAGTTCAATTACAGGGACTATCAAAAGGGATTCCGTTGCAATACGGTCAGTGGGGGGAAAGTTTCAAATGCATTTTAATGGTCTTACACTGATTCGAACATAATAAAATTCACATGTGTCTATGAAGTATATACTATAATATACATTCTGTACAATCTGTGGTGCAAAGAATAATTGTTATTAACTTACAGGGTCACACAAAAGTATTCCATTGCATACATATAGTATATTGAGACATTGTTTGGTATGCATTTTAATGGTATTAAACTATTTAATGCCCGTAATTAATAAACTATTAAACTATTTAATGTCCATCTGTCCGTCTAAACCGACCAGCGTAGCGGCCGAAGGCCGCTAGTCTTATATTATTGTTAGATATTTAATTGCTATTTGTATTTCAATGAATTAAAAAAATTCTTAAGCAGCCATCACAGACTTATATCATATTTTTGTGCTTTTATTTTGTATAAATTTTATATGCAATAATGTTTACTTCTTGAAACAGCAAAGAAAAATTGACGATAAATTTGCAAATAAATAATATAACACCTAACAAGTGGGAAAGTGTGATCGCAGATCTCACGGAGAGTTTCGCTATCTCCTTTAAAGCATTTTATCATTAAATTAAGAAACGAAAAGTAATTTTTCGTTTGTTATTTATCGTCGCCATTTCTCATTTATTCACAAATCGCTCCAACCACCTCAGAATACTGAAATCTTCCCCTAAATGCTGCTTTGATCGCATAGTTTTGTTGATTTCTCCATCCGTATGTACAAATTTAGTGAAAGTACGGAAGTAAATAAATCTATGTATAAAAGTAAAATGTTACAAAGCTTAGCATAAATTTAAGGGAGGTCACCAGAGGTCCACCAAACTGGTCACCAGAGGCATCTAGTAATTTAAATGAATAGGAATTTAATATATAAAAAATATGTTTCACTTCGAATGTCAAAATAGAGGATAAATATGATATAATATGATAAAGCAAAAAAAAAAACGTTTATCACGTGTTTTATTTAACCCACTAATTTTTTTTACATATATAATAATTTTCATTTAAACTTGCGTGCAATAATTAGAAGAAATGAAATTTGAATTTTGAAATTTACGCTACTGCAAATTTTTAAACTTTTAAATACCGCACATTTTCAATTTTTACACCATCGTATAGGAAATGCAGTGTTTAAAAGCTGTATTTCGATTTATTTTTGAGATAGTAACATTTTTGTGGTTTTTAATATTAATTTTATAATTGTGACAACAGAAGTACTCCATTTCTTTTTAAAGCGTAAAAAAGAAATATTTTTTATATTTAAACTTGTGTGCAACAATTAGAAGGAAAAAAACTTAAAAAGAAAATAGACTGATGATATCAAAAAGAATTATTTTAATTAAAATAATAGTCTTTTCCAAAATTTTATGACTTGTTGTGTGACAAAAGGTATTCAGCTAAAAGCACACAAAATTCGAACGCTCTGGCTTATATAGTTTTTGCGTATGGACTCTGTGACAGACAGACAGCAGACAGAGACGAATAGGGTTTCGTCAGATGAACGAAATCCTAAAAACCAAAGAAACACATTAGATGAGACATTTTAACGGTCCCGCATCACTCAATGTAAAAGCGAGTACGTTAGTGGCCAAAGTAACAAATGAATACTAAGAAGAAAGAGGAGAGCTTAGAAAGAATGCGGCAAATGCGCCGTCGGAAAGGTAAATAACCAATCACTGAGTAAAACATGCAGAAGAGGAGAGCATTTCAAAAAAGGATTTTAAAAAATAACATAACATAAAAATGTAAAGGAAATGAAGAGGATGATAAACAAATTAAAATGAAAAATTAAAAAATGAAACAAGTTAATTAAAAATTAACACTAAATGGGAAAATTTCAAGAAGAAACATAAGAAACCCCCTTCTTCTTATAACAAAAGGAAAAGAAACAAGAAAAGAGAGGATATAATTACAAAAGGTAATTTTCAAACTGTAGAGAGAAGAAAGGAGACTAGCCATATAATCAAAAAAATATTTTATGCTTTAACGGATATTCTCACACAATACTTATTTCTTCATTTGCTTAATATGCATATAAACCCCTTTGAAACGATGCTTTGAATATTAAATGCGTTCAAATGTAAAACTTTCATCGCAAACTATCTCATTTTCCCATTCTTTAAATAAGTATTTTGTTTTCATAATAGAAATACACGTGTTTCTGTATTACTAATATAAAAAACTATCTTTATCAAAAATGTCTAATTTATTAATATAAAGCAACCCCTGAAATTTAAAAAAATCATAAACACTATTTGAGGCGCAAGGATTCGAATCCATAGCTCCTGGTCTCGAGTTTAAATGCTCTATCCATTCAGGAATCTAACCATGGCCAACTAGATCTATACGGCCCATTTATTTGAGATTAATGTATGAAGTCTCCCGCTAGAGGACTCTGATACCTTGCCCAAGTTATTCTGACCAATCATGCAAATCCTGGACCAAAACAATGGCCATGTACTCAGAACAGTAATCAGATCATACAATGCTAATTTGGGCAGGGTTTGTGCCACGTGGTCCAATGAAATGGTTCAAGGTTTGCAACTGAGTCAAGTCAAGTCAACGCTGGTGCTTAAGGAGTACTTACAGGAAGTCGCAACCCCTGTTTAACCTCCATCGAAAGTAAACAAAAAACATAAAAATGCGTTTAACAACAATGCAATCAAAAAATTTAGGAATTTGGAGACTCGAGTGAAACTTAGCTCTCGAGCTGGAGCACCGGGGTAAATATACCCCCAGTGGCGCAATGACTTTCTAAAATTTTTAGAAAATCATCACATACGTTGACAGACTAGGAAGTGGTCGAGACGGGAAGGGCAGCATTGGAGGTACCAAAGGGCCCAGAGAAAGTTCTACCCTACCCTAAGAACTAAAAAAAAGGGGGCCACATAGCTCACTAATTTTGAAAAAAAAAGAAAAATGATCTAAAAATGTAATTTTGAACCTAACACTTAAGCTGACCTAGTGTGTGTGTACTGTGACCGGGCGTCGGACAACTCAAGAGGCCCACGAAACAGCGCAGACCTTAGCCCTGACAAGGACTCTTTGCTGTACGGAGCCGCAAGAGAAGTGCACCAGCCGGCGGTCTTAATAAAAATGAAGAACAAGTCGAAAAAAAAATGGGGGTTTAAATAGAATTGGCTGGGATCTCGTGAGCAGGTTCTCCTCAGCCAATGGGGAAGCCAGAAAGGGGAGTCTCTCGGTAGAGAGGCAAAGGCCTCAGCTAGCAATTTGATTGGCCGGAAAAGATGACATCATCTGTCTCAGCAGCCGAGAGAGAAAGAAAAATGAAGAAAAAATTTTCAAATTTTGCCGAATAATAAAAAATTTTAGTGGATTGGTAACAGACGGTCAACGACGAGAACGATACCAAAAATAATAAGAGTTAAAAAATAATAAGGAATAAACATTTGCTAATACATTATAATAAACAAAATACACTATATATACATAAAAATATATATATATATATATTTTTTTTTTTCCTAAAGTAGAATGCTCACAAACGCGGCTGAAAATATCAGCAGATTGCGACACCAGGGAAACCAATTCTAGGTGAAAATTTCTTTCGACCTAAGGAAAATAGTAATTTAGAGTGAAAATTCTAAGTTAAGTTACTCTAGTGGGATTGCGTCTAGATGTTTTAGAGCATGGAACGAAGTCATCATTCCGCTGTAAAATAGCAAGAGGTCTTTTTTTTCCCCTGCCCACACTAGCGTCGTAACTTGGGATTGAATCCAACTCAGAATTTTGCACTAGAGGGACAGAATTATGAAAATTTAAAGTTAATTTTTTAATTTCGGCGAAAATTGGCCGAATATTTAAATCTTTATGAATGGTGTCGTTACGGACGTAGCGAGTCGCTTTGGTAATTCTGCGTAATTGCTTATTTTGGAAAGTTTGAAGTCTTTCAAGTTGAGTTTTAGTGGCCGATCCAAAAATCACTGAACCATAAGTGATTATCGGCCTGATCATAGATTTGTATAATAACAACTTATTTTTAATAGACAGGCGGCTGTTCCAAGCCAAAAGGGAATAAAGGGCTTTCACGCGCGGTCAGCTTTATTCAGAGTTTCTGAAATATGCTTGCACCATGTTAATTTGGAATCTAGGTGAAGTCCTAGGTATTTATAATCTAATTTCCAGGGAATAGGTTCATTATTTAAAGTTAAATTAATGTCAGGGGTGAATTTTTTCAGAGTGAAGAGGACAGCAGCACTTTTCCTGGGATTCACTTTTATACGCCATTTTTTCAGCCAATTTGAATATTCGTTTAAGTAGGATTGGAGTTTTTCAATCACTTTGTGTGGGTTTGTGTCTGTGCAAACTACGGCTGTGTCGTCAGCAAATTTTGCTAATTTAATACCAGGCCTTCGAGGGATGTCGTTGACAAAAATATTATAAAGCGTGGGAGAGCTGAGCGCCCCTTGAGGCGTAGAACTAAGAATAAATTGAGGGTCAGAGAGGGAATTCCCCACTTTGACAATGAAGGATCTAACATTGAGATAGTCAGCATAAATTTTAATTAGTTGAGCTGGGACACCGTCCCGTATTAATTTATAGATTAGAGCAACATGCCAGACTTTGTCAAAAGCTTTCTGAACATCGAGAAATACAATTCCAGTCACCCCGCCCCTGCCAAGTTTGGCATGAATGAGTTCTGTAACCCGCCACAGCTGATGCTGTGTTGAGTGACCTTCACGAAACCCGAACTGTTCCGGTATAAACAGGTCATGCGAGTTATAGAAATCTTTCAAGCGGTTGACTATTACATGTTCATAAACTTTTGAAAGACAAGATAATAAGGAAATAGGTCGGTAGCTTTCCGGAGCATGTAAGTTTTCGCCGTTTTTAGGCAGCGGAACTACAATTGCTCTTTTCCAGCTATCCGGAAAAATATTTAAAGAAAGCATGCAATTTATTAAGATTACAAGATATAAAATGAAATTATGAGGTAGATTTATTAGCATATTGTTAGTAATTTTATCCTCCCCCGGAGCTTTATTTTTTTTAAGGCCTGATATATAACTTTTAATTTCAGTTGGAGTGGTTTCTGGTAGTGTGTTCTGTGACTCCCTCTGTTGGAAGTTATTGACAATATTTTCTAAAGTCTGAGTGGTTCGTGGATAATATATGTCTGTGTGAGGTGTAAATTGGTTTTTCAGACTTTGTGCAATAGCTTCCGCTTTCTCAGTGTTTGTGACAGCCGTACCGTTAGGGCAATTAATTGCCGGAATGTGTGTACGTGTCCTATGAATTTGGGAAGCAGCCTTCCAAATGCTGTTGTTTTGTGTAGTGAGAGATTCAACATAATCGTTGAATCGTGATTTACTAAACTCCATAATAGCAGCTCTAACTTTTCTATTTTGACGATTAAATTTATTTTTAAAATAAGGGGTCCTATAAACCTGCCATTCCCTGCGAGCACGATTTCTTTCTCTGATCATTTCCCGTATGTTTTGCGGTAAGCAGTACATATCAGGTGTTCTATTTTTTGGACGAGAGCAACTATTGAATGCTTCTCTCATGGAGTCTCCAAGCATACTGATAGCTTGCTCGACTTGCGCTTTATTTATAGGGATGATGGGCGGGGTTTCCTTCCGCGCTAGCGAATAGGAATAATCCAGCCAGTTGGTGTTAAGCGACTGAGTCGTGTCCAAATTATAAGATTGTACTGAATATCGCAAAATTATCGGTAAATGATCCGACGATAAATCGTTCACCGTTTGAATGGTGTAGGGAAAAGGAAAATTGCGGGTGATTGCAATGTCTAAAAAACTATTACTTCTAGGGAAGGTGGGTTCAGGGGGGACAATAATTTGTCCGAAATTTTGATCTGCCCACCTTCGGATGATAGTGCCGACACCGTTTGTGTATCGGCTATTCCAGGAAGGATCTCCAGCTTCACTTTTCAGCCGTTTTTAGCGAAATGCGCAGGCCTTATATATCTAGTTGGCAATGATCTAACTCATCTTGATTTGCAACAGATTATCTATATAAAAACTATTAGTTCGAATAAAATCAATTGCATCTCCTCAGAATTCCTGTCAACCCTTTCCACCTGCATTTGAAATGGACTTAACCCATATCCATCACTCCCGTAAGGAATAGTGTTAAGGTCTAGACGAACATAACTGCTCTGAAGTTAAACTTTTTTCCTGGAACTAGCTTTTGTTACTCCCCACTTGCGGTTTACTGACAATAGAAAACGGGGGAGATACAATGGTCAGGGAGATCACTATCTTAAACCCTGGGAGAGAATCCCGTCCTACACTTGGATTGAATTTCAACTGGAAAGCTCGTTAACATCAGACGCGCCGCCTGCAAACCGCAGAAAAGCTTTGTGTGTGCACGCAGCCTTAGGAAAGATATGCTACAGGAAAAGAGATGATGAAAGGTCATTGATATTTCATCGGTAATAAGTATCGGTATAGGTCAATTTTTTTAAATAAAAAATGCTTCGTTGTTAATTTGCGATAAAAATTGCCTTTAACTGCCAAGATTATACGGTTCAAAATTTCAAAAAATATGCTGAACGTCGTCGTTTGCCGCTACAAACCCTGGATTATAATTTTCGCTTTATATGTGTGAGGGAGTGACCTTTAGTCATAAAGGCACTCTAGTGTTTCTGAGATCGTGACGTCAATAATTTAACATTTTGTAGGCGTAAAAGTGACATCTATCCTCTCTTTTACTTTAACTTTCTAGGGTGTGTGTGCTCTTTCGAATTCCGCAGTTAGCTCGCGGTTATTAGTATTATGTTAATGAGAAGTATCTCAGTTTGTCGCGTATAAAAGCTTGGGTGTGAGTTTGTGGTGTGTGTTTCTGGCAGTAGCCAGCAGCCAGCAGCCTCTGTGTGTATTCCGCCATTAGACAACGAAGTTGATGATTGTTTAGTAAGGTGCTGACGATTAGAGAATAGCTACGGCCTCCAGTAAAGCGGAAAGGAGTTCAGATAGTGGATTAAAGATTCTGCCTGGGTAAGAAAGTTTAGAATCGTTCCGTTTTTGATTATTTGAGAAATAAAGGAATATCCACAGCCACGGGCTGTGAAATTAAGATTTGTTTAGTAGATCAGCCAGGAAATAGTGTCAAGTGTTAGACGGTGCCCCGACTGAGCTAGACCGACGCTTGTGAGTATGATTTTAGCTGTTCATAGTGTTCTCAGTGTGTGAAATTATAGACTGGCTCCACTTTCCTTTAGCCCTTATCATTTCAATAAACTGTGTTGTTTTAACCTAAATTAATGAGTATGTCTGCATATAACGTTACAAATGACACCCAGCATGAATATACCGTCACAAATGGAGCCCAACGAAATGTCGGACATTTTGAGATTGTGCCACGGGTATATTTCACCGGTGAGGGTGATATTAGTGAATTTTTAGTGAAATTAGATGATTATATTTTGTTCAATAATATACCTGAGAAAAACAGGTACGTAGTGCTTAAATGCTCGTTAAAGGGCGAAGCACTTTTGTGGTTAGAAAATATAGGAAAGTTTTTGATTTTTGAGGAAGCGAAAAGATTTGAACAAACTGTAATTGAGTTAAAGAAGGCATTTCCTCCCGTTAAAGATAAAAGTATTTTGAGAAAAGAGTTCTATTGTAATAAGCAGAATATTTATGAGTCGGCGTCAAAATTTTATCTTCGTAAGCTGGAACTAAAAAATAAATAAGATTTAGATATTACATTTGAGGAGTTGTTGGACATTGTTTTTCCTCTTTTTAATCCAAATATACAGGACTTTATTGAAGTTAGAGCACCGAAGAATTTTGCAGAAATGCACCAGATATTATCGAAGTATGAGTCTCGGCATAGCTCGGATCAACGGGATTTGCGTAACCCTCGGCAGAGACCTGTCACGGATAGTAATTTGAGAAATGAGGGGGAACGTAATTTTGTGAGAGGGGGGCAGCGATTTCCGGATAATAATGTGCGTAATAGAAGTGATGGATTTGGTCGTAATATGTCGAATACGAGTAATGGTAATAGGAATGGTGGTGGTGCTAATAATTTTAGAAGTGGTGAGAGAAATATGCATGGAAATAGACAGAATAGTGGTTATAATCGTAGTGGGGGAGTACGGGACAGGAATGTTTCTTCGCAAGTAAGGAGATTAACTTCGGATGAGAATTTTGAAGGTAGATCAGTGCAAAGGAGAGGTGTGAGGAGGTCGGGTCAGTTAAACTGGTAAGTGACTGTATTTCGGAAGGTATGCAGTCACAGGTCAAATCGAAAAAGCCTTCTGTGAGTTTAAATAAAATAACTATTAATCCGGTTGAGTTACCTGAAGTGTTAATTGTGTTAGATGGTATTGTCGTTAAAAGTGTCTTCGATACAGGGGCAGATAAGTCGTTCATTTCTTTTGATTGTTATCGGAAATATTTTTCGTATAAGAAGTTGAAACGGTCAAGTCTTGTGGTTCAGTCAGCACAGGGAGTAGCTTGCGATAATAAAGGTTCAGTGGAATTGGAAGTTGAAATTCGTTCGGTTAAGACATGTTGGGAGTTTTGTGTGTTAGATGGATTAACAGTGCATTGTATAGTTGGTGTGGATTATATGAAGGATAGAGGAATTAGTTTGGATTTCTTTAAAAAGTCGTTAATCGTGAATAATGATGAGAATGTGAGTAAGAAAGAGCCTGTTTCAGTGTCAGTTAATTTGGAGGAGTCGAGTTTAAGTGTGGTTAAGAAAGTGGAGGTTAATAAGTCTTTAGTTGATTGTGGTAAAGTCTTTTCAGATAAACCGAGTTTAAGGAATGAAATTCATATTGGTTTTGACGCACTAGTTGCTAGTAAACCATTTCGTTATGATTTTATATCTAATATTTTTAAGTCTTTGTGTGAAAAGTTGGAGACTGGGGACGGTAGGGAACTTCCTCAGTCTAATATGGCTGAACGTGTAAATCGTACATTAATTCAAATGATTTCTTCTTATGTTGGTTCTCATCATGTAAATTGGGACCAGTTTCTTCAACATTTTGCGTACGCACTTCGTACGGCAGTTCACGAGTCAACGGGGAAAACGCCTGCTGAATTGTTTTTGGGTAGAAAAGTTATTACTCCATTCCAAAGGTTAGTTATGGTGTCAGATGCGGAAAGTCAGTACATGTGTCAGGATATTGAGAGGTTGGTTAAGGAAGCTCAGGTTCAAATGGGAAAAGCGCAAGAAAAGCAAGCTCAGTATTATAATATGCGTAGAAGGGAGTTAGAAGTGAAAGTTGGAGATTTTGTGTTAGTAGAAAAGCTTTGGTTAAGTTCAAGTCGTCAAAAGAGAGTAGCTAAGTTTGGTCCGAAGTTTGTAGGTCCGTTCGAGGTTTTGGAAGTTCGAAATAATAATTTGGTTGTTGATGTCAATGGTGAAAGAATGACTGTTAATCTGGATCAGGTTAGAGTGTATAAGTTTAGAGAAAATGGTAGTGAAGGTTCTCATATGTCGAGTGGTGTTTCGCGAAATTCCCGATCCAATGAGTGTCCCGAGTCCAGCACTTCTTCGTCTAATTCTTTTCATCAATATTCAAGAAGAAAATTTGGTCAAACAGCTCCAAAAACTGTTAATGAAAGTCGAAAGCCTAGCAATCCGAGAGCAAAGTATAATAAAAATAAGAGAACTGTGTCAAATACATCGGACTCTGTGTGTCATAAAAGACAAAAAATTATAAATTGTCCAGTTCCTACATCTATTAGACAACAACCTCACAAGCATAAATTAACTAATAGTTCACCATCTTCAGTGATTAATCCCCAGAAAAGATTTCGTTTGGACACTCGTAAAACTGTTAAGCGAAGTTTAAATTCTGAATTTTTGCCTAACAAGAAACTACATAGGTCCGGAAAGAAACGTGGCCTAGGATCTTCGGTAACTTCGGGTGCGTCTAGAAAGAGGAGGCAACTCTCAGATTACCGGCAGCAACAGTGTGAACCTCGCCATGGAGTGAACCCAGCGAACCGGCCGGAGCAGAGTCGTCGAGTGGAACCTACGAGTATTCCACGGCATCCATTCAGAACCAGGCTGCAGGCACGACAGTCAACTGTGGCGTCACCGTACAGTTCTGATGACGAGAGATCCTTCGTACAAGCCTTTTGGGACAGGAGGAGAAAGCCATCTTGCAGTATGAAGCCTGCCAGCAGCGAATCGTCTCTATGATTGGGTGATAATGTTCTTTATTAAATTTCTATTAGAGTGCATATATGTGGTAGCAATGTGAAGGAATAGAAAGCAGAAAGACTGTTTGGTACTTTTGGCCATTTTTGGAATTTTTTTGACGGACTCACGTTTAGTGCTTAATTGTGTTCAAAATTTGTTTGCAAAATTGTTAGTTTTATGTATGTTGGAAATTTTGGTCTTAACTGCTTTTAAAAAAATTCTGGATCTATTGTTAAATGGTTATGTTATTTGTTTAAAATGTTATTATATTGTTATATTGTTCATGTGTTATAAAATGTATGTTAATGTATGTTTAAATTTTCAGAAAGTACAGATAGTAGTTTGGGTTATTTTGTACACGCGCCGCGGTTCAGGCGCGCACGTGTTTTGCGGTCAAGAAGTCCTTGACACGCGTTTCTATCTCTTATACTAACATTTAATGAATTAACTTTCTTCTTATCGTTCGTGTTTTATGAGTTGCGTTTTGTACTTTAGTTGGAAATGGTTTCCGCAAGTTGCGAAGTTTTAAGCTGCATTTGAATTTGAAATTGTATTGTATTAAAATTGAATGTTAATGTGATTTTCTTGCAGGGAAGTATACCTTTTGTTATGTATTGATTCTGCTATTTTTCTTTTAGTTAATACAGATGAAGAGATTGATGACGTCATTTTGTAAATTTTTGATATTTTTTTGATTGTTGCATAAGCACAGCGATATGCCGCTGTACGCATGTGCCCCAATTATTGTTCAAGTGGAGTTAAGTCTGAAGAAGTTTGGGAGTTAGTTCATTGGCTAATGGGGATGTAGGTATTACGTAGTAGCAGAGTTAGTTTAGTATGAAGTAAATGTAATTTTAGATGAAGTCGGAATTTGGATGAGGAAAGTTTTTGCGCATTGGGTTTTTTGGACTTGGTGCGAATTCTAGTATATTAAAAGTTATGGAGAAATTTTTGGGTAAAGTTATAGTTGCATTGCAATATTGAGGAAAATTTCGAAAGGTTCATGTTTTGAGAAATTTTAGCACTCCCAGTGGAGTGGGTTGTTTTGAAAGAAGAAGTAATTAGTTTTGAAAGTTTTACGAGTTTTTGGAAGTTTTACGGAGGCTATTTGTAAGATAGAAGAATGATTGGATTGAATATATGAATATTTGAGGCAAACTGAGTTTTTTTGGTTGTGATGGGTTAAAGTTAATATTTTAAAAGTTATGTTTCGGCGTTAAATTTCACCCATCACTGTGTTTTTGTTACGGCTCGAAATTTATAACAAGAAAAAGTTCTGGGCATGCATTTAGCCCAGCCCTTTTTCTCTGCGGAGTTCGAGGGGGGGGTTGTGAGGGAGTGACCTTTAGTCATAAAGGCACTCTAGTGTTTCTGAGATCGTGACGTCAATAATTTAACATTTTGTAGGCGTAAAAGTGACATCTATCCTCTCTTTTACTTTAACTTTCTAGGGTGTGTGTGCTCTTTCGAATTCCGCAGTTAGCTCGCGGTTATTAGTATTATGTTAATGAGAAGTATCTCAGTTTGTCGCGTATAAAAGCTTGGGTGTGAGTTTGTGGTGTGTGTTTCTGGCAGTAGCCAGCAGCCAGCAGCCTCTGTGTGTATTCCGCCATTAGACAACGAAGTTGATGATTGTTTAGTAAGGTGCTGACGAATAGAGAATAGCTACGGCCTCCAGTAAAGCGGAAAGGAGTTCAGATAGTGGATTAAAGATTCTGCCTGGGTAAGAAAGTTTAGAATCGTTCCGTTTTTGATTATTTGAGAAATAAAGGAATATCCACAGCCACGGGCTGTGAAATTAAGATTTGTTTAGTAGATCAGCCAGGAAATAGTGTCAAGTGTTAGACGGTGCCCCGACTGAGCTAGACCGACGCTTGTGAGTATGATTTTAGCTGTTCATAGTGTTCTCAGTGTGTGAAATTATAGACTGGCTCCACTTTCCTTTAGCCCTTATCATTTCAATAAACTGTGTTGTTTTAACCTAAATTAATGAGTATGTCTGCATATAATGTGATAAATGACACCCAGCAGGAATGCACCGTCACATATGTTCTTTGTTTTATACCTTTTAAATAAAGCCAATTTTTTTAATTGAAAAATAGTGGTGGCAATGTAAACAATTTAAATATGTATATTTGTTTCAACCGTTGTGAGTACACAATACCAGCGAGTGACGGATTGAGTAACTTTTTTTTTTTCAGTAAATGAACTTGCCCAATTTTAAAATCAGAACTTCACAGGTTTCTTAAAAGTATGCCGATTACAATGAGATTTAACTATGCAGATTCGATTTATCTTTGAAAGTCATCTGGAATTCTATTCAATAATTCCCAATATTCTTGGGAAAAAATCGTAATGTAGGAACTATGTCAACCCTTTAACTGATTTACCCGTACGTCGTTCGGGTAAGACGAATTTGCTTAATTCATCGTTTAATGCTCTTTGACACCACTATTTCTTAAAAAAATATTTTCATAGGTTTAAAGGCTTAGACTTAATGTTACGATTATTTTATTTAAAAAAAATAGTGGTGTGAATCCGTTATTTTTAATTTATTGAACGGAAAAGAATGAACTAGTTAAGAGGTTAAATAGTAATTCAGCCAGATATCTTTTACAAGGTAGAAAATTTGCAATCTGCGCGAAAAAATTTAAAAATATCTTATTTGTATTTTTAACTTCTAAAAGTCTCAGTAAAAGTATCATATATGGTTATGATACAGAAATGTTTGAAATAACGAAAATTGAAGAAATAAGAAATTATCCTATAAGAGATGACAAACTAACCATTTTGTGTTCGAGTTTTATTATGCGAGCACCGCAGCCAGATAAGAGCCTATACTAGTTATAGAAATAAAATTATCAGTTAATGTTAAACCTCAAAAAGCGCTCTTTTTAAATATTTTTAAACGATTGTTTTAATTAATTTTTTTTATAAAGTTATTTTCCCATAGGAACCTGTTAATGAAGTGAAAGTAGCTTTATTTAAAAGACAACTGCTACCAAAGTAAAACTAGTCGTTGGGGGCTACCGTAATACTTACCCATCAAAGATATGCAAAGCATAAATATGAAAATAAAACATATGTTAATTATTTATAAAATGCATTGCAAATGCAAAACAAAATTTAAATGTATTTTATGTTATATTAATTCATGTTGCATTCATTCTTAAAAAAATTATTATTCCGAAAATTTTTATATACGTTTCATCAGAACTAATGTTTCGAAAGCCCTCAAAAAATAGTTCCGGATAACAAAGGTTACTTGAATTTAATCGGTTTTGTCGCACTATTACATTCCAAAAACATATAAAATTTCAAGTCTCTATCTCAATTTGCTCGGTAGATAATGCTTAAAATCATGACATTGATGACATCATAAACTTTAGATGCTCTGTTAGTAAAAGAAATATCCTTATAACTCCAAAAAGATAATTATATTATCTAACATTTAATGCGTCGGATTAAGCGTCTTATTTCCAATTAATATATGAGGAGCCCAGAAGCCAAGGGGTATAAGTGACAAAATTGAAAAAAATGAGTTAAGTGCGCAGACTATCTGGAAATAAGTCTATTTATTTGTAGGTAAAGAGTTAAGAGTGATTTTTTAATTATGTACTGAGTTTTAGGGGTCTGTTACTTAACCTCTTTCCCGAAACTGTGAAACGCGTATAGGCCAAGGGGTATAAAAGCAGTCGTAACCGTTGACATCTATATAGCTGCAGAGCGATCAAAGACGTACAACGCAGACTGTTTTTTATTCTTTATTTGCCAAATCGCTAATGTTGCTCAAAAGCCAGCGAGAACCTTGAAAGAACTTACTATGTGCCCAAACAAACATATGATATAAATAGTTTGAGCACACTAAATATTTATAATCAGGGCAAAACTTTTGGTTCACCCTGTAATGTTACCACTTTTAGAAAATTGTATGTAGACGACCCTTTTTTAAATAATTGTATTGTAATTGCCAAATTAATTTTTATTTTTCGATACATTTCTTTTTTTTTCTTCAGGATTCATTGCCGTACAGTTCTTCCACTTTTTCAATATCCTTATCGGTCATTCCTTTTTGTTCTCCTACTTTCTCTTTGTCAACATCTTCGTCGAAAATTATGATGGCGTATTTTCCTCCTTCATTGTTTGGTGCTTGCAGTGGATAGTGCAAAACGGAGTAGTAGTCATATTCACCGACAAAATTAGCTTGAGATGACTTGTAACGCTTGTAATTTTTAAGCCACTCTGCAATTATAAAAATCTGTTTAGTGAAGTCGGTATATTGAACGTATTTATCTACATAAGTCCCAATTAACGAAAAGATTAAAAGAAATCACTTTAATACTTTTCTTTATGAACCCCTTCAGGGGCAAAGAAAGCATTTTCATTCTTAAAGTGTTGGAATAATAAATAACTGAGACCAGAATTTACAAACAAATTTATTTCAAAATAAGAAAACACTTTTTTAAATGCACACGCACTATACAGGGTGATTCTAAATTTTTTTACAATTAAAAATAGGTGTTAGTACATATCAAGACATACAATATTAAATAGGAGACCAAGGGTCCAAAACGTTTTCCAAAAGAGAAAGCCGCCATTAAAGTTTAGGGACCAAAATTTCAAATAAACATAAAAAAGGGAAAAATTGACCGATTTACTTGCGGCTTTCACTAAAATTATTCTTTATGTCTTCATTTTCTTAAAATTAAATTATAAAGATAAATTTCAAAAAATGCCGATAGAGGGCGCTTAACACTTTGGAGTAACGAACAACTATTTTTTGCCGGTATTTTTTGCACCTAATTAAATGTTTTCGTAAGCTTAGACTCAAACTTAAATTTTGAGCTGAAAATCTGAATAGTGGGAGTGGTTAAGTAGCACAAACTGAGCTGTGTTCAGAGGGTTCAAACTTCAAGTGATTATAAAAAACGGAAAAATTGGTCGATTGATTTGCGGTTTTCACTAAAATTATTTTTTATGTAGGCATTTTCGTAAAAATAAATTGTAAAGATAAATTTCAAAAAATGCCGATAGAGGGCGCTTTAGACTTTGGAGCAACGAACAACCCTTTTTTGGTGTTATTTTTTGCATCGTATTACCCTAATTTCCTGCGTATAATCCGCGGATCAAACAATCATTTATCAACCCAGAAATTTTATTAAATGAAATGTTACTTCTTAGATCGCCGTAAATATTTGCTTTCAAATACAAAGTAAAATTTCTGGGTCGAAAAAGAATTGTTTGATCCGCGGATTATACGCAGGAAATTAGGGTAAATGATTTTGTAAACCTTAGAGTTAAACTTAAATTTTGAGCTCAAAATCTGAATAGTTGGGAGTGGTTAAGTAGACAAGCTGAACTGTGTTCAGAGGGTTCAAACTTCAAATGATTATAAAAAACGGAAAAATTGGTCGATTCGTTTGCGGTTTTCACTAAAACTAATTTTTAAATCAGCATTTTCTTGAAAATAAATTTTAAAGATAAATTTCACAAAATGCCGATAGAGGGCGCCTTAGACATTGGAGAAGCGTACAACTATTTTTAACCGTTATTTTTTTAATCTCATTAAATGTTTTCAAATGCATAGACTTGAATTTTGGGCTCAAATTCGGAATCATTGGGAGTGTATAAGTAGCGAAAAATTGAATTGTGTTTGAGGACGGGGGAGGGTTAAATTTCAACTCCTGAGCACACTTCAGCTTGCGCTTCTTAACCCCTCCCAACGGTTCAGAATTTGAGCTCAAAATTTAAGTTTAAATCTAAGCTTCCGAAAACATTTAATATGATTTTGCAATCATTTTATTAGAACCAAAAAATAATGGTTAAAATTAATTGTTGGTTACTCTGAAGTTTAAGGCGCCCTCTAACGGAATTTTTTTAAATTTATCTTTAAAATTTATTTTCAAGAAGATAATGACTTAAAGAATAGTTTTATTTTAAACCGCAAACGGATCGAGCAAGTTTTCCATTTTCTATAATTATTTTAAATTTGAACCTCCCCCCCCCCCCGCCCCTTAATCACAGTTCAGTTTGTGCTACTTAACCATTCCCTATTATTCAGATTTTGAGCTCAAAATTTAGGTTTAAGTCTAAGCTTCCGAAAACATTTAATTAGATGCAAAAATAACGCTAAAAAAGAGTTATTCGTTACTCTAAAGTCTAAAGCGTTCTCTAGTGACATTTTTGGAAATTAATCTCTATAATTTATTTTTAGGAAAATACTGACATAAAGAATAGTTTTAGTGAATACCGCAAATCAATGAACCAATTTTTCCGTTTTTTATAATCATATGAAATTTGAACCCTCTGAACACAGTTCAATTTATGCTACTTAATTACTCCCCACTTTTCAGATTTTGAGCTCAAAATTTAAGTTTGAGTCTAAGCTTACGAAAACATTTAATTAGATGGAAAAAATGCCGGCAAAAAATAGTTGTTCGTTACTCCAAAGTCTTAAGCGCCCTCTATCGGCATTTTTTGAAATTTATCTTTATAATTTAATTTTAAGAAAATGAAGACATAAAGAATAATTTTAGTGAAAGCCGCAAATAAATCGGTCAATTTTTCCCTTTTTTTATGTTTATTTGAAATTTTGGTCCCTAAACTTTAATGGCGGGGCTATCGCCTTTGGAAAACGTTTTGGACCCTCGGTCTCCTATTTATTCTTGTTTGTCTTGATGTGTACTATCACTCCTCTTTTATTGTAAGAAAAATTTAGAATCACCCTGTATATATATATACTGAATTTTTGTTTTGGTAATATCCGAGTTCCTTTGGATTTAGTCATAAAAGTATTTCTATACATATAATAGAAAATTTTATAATAAAAATTCTGGTGCTATGACGTCGTGTGGAAATTAATATTATAAGGTTTCATAGACATTCCACAGTCCTTAGACAAGTTAAAGATTAAAACCACTTTGATGTCCTGAAATTTGAAGAATTTTTGTGAAAAATGTTCGGGGGAAATGCATTGTGTTCCAAATCCATTTACAAATATTAAAGTAAAAAATGCCATTTTTAAAATTGATATTTTTAAAATGTCAGCTAACGATATGAATGTAAGGGCTCCGAAAAAATAGGATCAAGACGACTAGATCATTCATTGTACACTTAAGACAAAAAGAAAAAAAAAAGTTTTTTATTTTTTTTCAGAGCGAAACTTAGTGAAATACCTGGCCATATTTTGAAATAAGAATAATAACGAAACGGCATCAGTTCGAAGTAAAAAGACTTGTCAAAAAAAAAAAATCATTACTTAAAGAAGCTCATATATCCGAAACATCATTATTTCGAAAAAATATTCAATATTTTCACCGAAAATATGTGATGATCATTAATAAATCAATGGAAAATCTGAAAAAGAAAATACAGCTTTGCAGCTACTTTTTTTCGCTCACAGTAGATATAGAAGAAAAATTTCATTCAAAAATTTTGGTACGAATCTTGAATAACATTAATTGATGTATAAACATCCCGGGTACTTTCTAAATGTTTCAACTCCTGGATGATAGCTTAATTTTTTGAAAAAATATTTAAAAAGTACTTATTTTTCGTTACAAAAATTGTAAAATTGTAATGTTTCTACATGAGATACGCAAGTATTTTTTTAATTTATTGTAGAACAAAAATTCACGAAAAGCTATCATGTGAGAATCCTGTATCTTAATGTTCGTTTTACACCATACACATTATTGCAATTAAGATTATTGCATTATTGCAACTAAGCTTTATTTTTCACGTATTTACAAATTTTTCTAAATAATAATTTAAATAATATACATACATTAAATTTTGATTATCAATATTTTATTTGAGTTTTATATTACTTCTTAACTTGCAATAGAATGTTTAACATCACAATCATCGAGTACAAGAAAAAATCCTTTATATTATGGAGGAGTAGTAATAGGGGAATCTAATGACCCATGTCTGCCGGAAGCGAAGTGGTGCATAAGCCAAAAATGAATACCACTAGTGGTAGACTCTTCGACTTAGCATTATGTTTTCCTGCACCCAGTTTTCCGCGTTTTCATACCTTTGATTGTACGGGCAAACACAATGATAGACCTACGCTAAAGCCACTAGTGGTAATAACTTTTGGCTTATGCACCACTTCACTTCCGGCAGACATGGGTCATTAGATTCCCCTATTACTACTCCTCCGTAATATAAAGGATTTTTTTCTTGTGCTCGATGACTTAGGGCTTTGTGCGATCGGCTCTTGGACTATATCCAGTTAATTTTTTCTGGCTTCACAAATTTTTTTCCATCAATTAAATCTCCAGCCTGGAAATGTGACAGGCACGAGAAATAACGAACGACACCTCAATTCACGGCAATGAGAATTAAAAGGTTAAATGAAAACACGAGTGGAATGTCACTCCCACTGACTTTAATTTTACTTTAATTTTACATTTTATATTCATTTATTATAACTATATTTTATTCAAAGGTTTATACAGTGAAACCTCCGAATAAGGGACACGCATGGGACCAGAATGTTTATCCTTTAAATAGAGGTGTATCTTATTTGGAGTTTTTACTTTTAAAATTAATCGTTTAGAAAAGACATAAAAAATAACCAAACATAAAAAGTGAAGTTTTAATGTACCCAAAAGCTATTAATTACGTTAATCAGACACAAAAAAGAGAATTGATTAATTTAAATTTTCAATTAATTAATTACAACTTTAAATGATTTGTAGAGTTATTGGTTTATATTTTTTACATAAGTATTTGCGTGCATGCAAAAATTACAATAACACTTAAAAGAATCTTACTTGAACTTGAAGTACTAATCAATCAAAAGTGATTGTTTTTCAGATTTCAATTTTTCACTACAAACCTCTCAAGTGTTCATTTACCATACTTACAAATTTTAGTCTTTCATAATGAGCAGCATACATGAAAAAAAGAAATATTCAACTGTTTCATGTATCTTAAAGTATCTGTTAAGTCTTTTATCTCACAAATTTAATTTCTTCTTCTCTTTTAGAGCCACTATCACAATTTAAACAATATGGATAAATGCACTGATACCTTTATTTGAATTATGGGTGAATAAATGCTTCTCCATTGCGTTGTATGCCTCTGTATCAACATGACTGCCTGTCTCAATGATAATTTCGCAAATATCTGTATTTTAATTTTCACCATAGACTACTTCATTATCTAAAATGCAAAAACTAGCTTCTTTATTTTCATTTTCAGGTGTCCCTTAAATCTAGAATCCCTTATTCAGAGGTAAATACATTACAGGTCCTACACTGCTCAAAACAATTAAAGGATATTTGAAGTTTTATATAAAATAAAGATATAAACGAAATTTTTTTTTGGCCGAAAATAGAAGAAGAGAATCACAAATGCAAATTTTTCTGGTTTTCAAACTGTGGAGTATGCAAATTTTGAGTTCGACGTCAAAAACGTCGCTTCAGTGGCAGCGAATGAAATTTGACTTTCAACTGGATAAAAGAGAATGAAGACAAGGGTTATCGGCATTCAGTGATTGCTTTGTTTCGATGAGTACGATGTCTCAGCGAAGTCATTTGACAGATTCAGAAGCTTGGAGAATTGTTGGTAGGTTAGAAGGGGGCCAAACTCAAGCCGAAGTAGCGCAAGCCATTGGAGTGTCACAAAGTGTCATTTCCAGGATCTGGAACCGTTTTTTGGAGAGTGGATGTGCAGGCCGAAGACCAGGGCAATGTCGTAGACGGGCAACAACGGCCAATGAAGATCGGTATTTAGCATTAACAGCTCGGAGATACCGACACATGAACGCTACTCTTCTCCAATAACACCTTCGCTCGGCTACAGGCACCACGATTTCAACTCACACTGTCCGAAACCGGCTCCATGTTGTAGGTCTGTATACTCGCCGACCGATGGTATGTGTTAGATTAACATCAAGGCATCGTCGCGACCGCAGGGAGTGGGCAACCGAGCATGTCAACTGGAGGAGAAATGAATGGAACAATATTCTGTTTTCTGACGAGTCCCGTTTTTCTGTGCATCCGGATAATAGGCGTATTTTCATCTGGAGGGACCGTGGCAGTAGGAATAATCCTGCGTTCGTGCACGAAAGTGTCAGATTTGGCGGTGGAGGAGTGTTGGTGTATGGTGGCATCTCCATTGACGGGCGCACTGACCTCTACATCACTCGAGATGGAGCTCTGACTGGTCGCCGATATAGGGATGAGATCCTCGGACCTATTGTAGTCCCTTACGCTGCAGCAATCGGATATAACTTCATTTTAATGGACGATAACTGCAGGCCACATTGTGCAAACCTGGTGGAGGATTTCCTTTTCGAGGAAGGAATCGTTCGAATGGAATGGCTAGCGTGTTCTCCAGACATGAATCTAATCGAGCACGTTTGGGACGCTCTAGAAAGACGAGTTTCTGGCCGCCAACAACCCCCACAAACTCTCCAAGAACTGGAAAGAGCTCTTCTGGAAGAGTGGGGCAGAATACCCAAACTCGTCATTAATAGCCTCATTGAGTCCGTGCCTCAAAGGTGTTTAACGTTGCCGGCCGCCCGTGGAAACCATACCCCCTACTGAAAATGATTTTCTTTGAAGAAAACACCTTTTCTTATTCTTTTTTTCTCATATGCACAAATTGTGTTTTTTTCCTTTTGTACACAAATGCGTAATAAAATGCATTTTTTTCTGCCAAACATGTGTAATTTATTCTCATATAACCTACTATGTCTGTCGACCATGTATTAATCAGCTAAAAAGTTTTCCAGATACAAAATCCACCTAAAACTGAAATATCCTTTAATTGTTTTGAGCAGTGTATATTAAGGGGTGGGGACCAGATTTTTTGTCCCTTAAATAGAGGTATCCCTTATACGGAGTGTCCCTTATTTGGAAATTTCACTATATGTACTTTTATAGTGGTAGAATATAAATTAAGATCATATGTGACAAACAGTTTTAAAATAATAGTTTTAAAAGTTTAAATTCATCTTTTTTTAAATCTGAAAAATGGAAAATTTCTGTATATTTGCCATTGTTTTAAAATAAGCAGTTTTAGCTGCGAAAAAATGTCTGCCATAAGTCTTCCAAATTTCATCAAAATCGGTAGGGTGGTTTCCGCAGAAACGGATCTTATAGCTCGTATAGTTCCCATGTCATTGTCCCCAGTCTTCCGTTAAACCCATTTTCAGGTGCGTTCGTAATTATATAACTATGTAGCACCTATTGTGGACTTTCGTCGATTGATAGACGTCCGTCTGTCTGTCCGTCTATCCGTCCGCATATAACAGAACAAAAACTACCGAATTGAATCGCTTGAATTTTGAAATATATTATTGTTGAATAATTGTGTGAGTCATTTCAAATTTTATATAAATTGGATGTATAGTTGCCGAAACGTCAGTGAAGGCTTACTTTGGAGACACGAAATTTTTTTGTGTCTGTCTGTCAGTCAGTCTGTCTGTTCCGCGATAACTTCCGTAAAAAGCATTCGATTGACTTCAAATTAAGTGGGTATGTTAGTGAGGCACTGGGATTAAGCTGTATAGTTTTTTGTAAGATTTGGTTCATTTGTTCGAAAAATATGGAATATTTTATTTTGCGCAATAATGCTTTTCTATGGCAAATCCAATGATTTCCATTTTTTTTTTCCTTGAGAGAAAATGTCACATTATGATAAATGGATGCTGAAATTTACTGGTTAAATTATTCGTATTGTTTTGAAATTTTGTCTATTCATTTGTCAGATTTTTAAAATTATTACTGTAAATTTTGGAGATTTTTTATAAATGTATTCCAATAATATAAACGAATTTGTTTTAGAGACTTCCTTATTTCAAATGTTTTTATTTCATTTTCTTTATTTTCTCTTAATGGTTGCTAAGAAACCATTCATTTTTATAATGTTATAAATTTGAATGCGTGTAATTATTGAAGGCGAAAATTTAAATGAAATCAACGTTAAAACTGATGAATTAATGTCTTTGTATCTTTGTGTATAACTATAACATAGCCCAGAAAAGAACATAGGCTATGTTTTATTGATTTTATTCACATATTTTCCTTAATAATTCAAAATTTCCTTCTTTTTCATGCAGAATCAATAGCGATCTTTTAGATAAAATTTAACCAATTTCCTTTATCGTTGCCAAAAAAAAAAAAAAAAAAAAAAAAAAAAATCAAAAGCTGGAATAATTTGTCAACGGCAATAAGTTTCAATTGAGCAAGTTCCATTCGAAAAATTAAACTAAGAAAAAATAAATATGACGTCAGAATTAAAATAAAAATAAATATAGTACTTTGTTAAATATTAAACACGGAAATTTGTTTCGTTAATAAGAATTTTTCTGACAAAAATGGAGGCATAATTAGAAGTACAAGAAATAAAAAAAAAATTATATTTTTAACAAATATTTCACCTCATAAAATTTGACGTCATAATTGAAATAAAACAGGTATTTTATAGTAGTCGTTAAAAATATAAGAAACATGGATAGCAATAACTCATGAATAATGACATCATTGCCGGAACTTCAGTGAAGGCTTATTTTGGCGACACAAAATTTATTGTTTTCCGCCTGTCAGTCTGTTCTGTCTGTCTGTCTGGCCGCGATATCTGCCACAAAATGCAATCAAAATTTCTTTTTTTTTCGGAAACAAAATTGTAAAACCCTAAATTACTGAGTTTACACTTTCAAAAGTTCCTGATACATCAGATTTAGGTGTGGACAGGTATGTAGAAGTATGAGGATAATGAAAAATGCTTATTAAAACTGTTACTTATCCTTATAAATCAAAATGTATAAAGAAATACAAGATATACGATAACCATTAGCAAATTGATAGAAAGTTACAAATTTAAGTTTAATGAGACTACGGGGGGTTCAGGGGGGCGGAGCCCCCCTGAAGAAATCTACTATGTTATAATAAAAAAACAAAAATAATAGATCATGAAAAATTCAGAATATTCTAACATAACTAAATCATTAATTTAACGCTTTTGTTGGCAGAAAACTTCTTATTCTTATTTTATTCTTATAAATAATTACGTAATTTGAAAATTTTAAATTACAGTTTCCAGGAAGTTGAATATTACCCAAAGTGTGTTTTAAAAAAGAAATGATGTGCAAAGCTGACGTTGAGGATCTTGATCTGCAGATTTACTAGTTTAATTACAGAGACGATCAAAAGTATTCCGTTACGTTTTGACAAATGGAAAAAAAAGTTTCAAGGGCACTTTAACGATGTTACACTCTTTCGAACATAGTCAAAATGGATATGCATCTATGAAGTATTTACTAAAATATATCTTCTGTACAACCTGTGGTGCAAAGAATATTTGTTGTTAATTTACATGGCCGCACAAATATATTTCTTTATATAACATTATTTAGAAGAATATTGTTTGGAGCGTGCTTTAACTATATTGAACTACTTCATATTTTATGAAATTGACATGCATTGCTGAGGTTTACTACAAGTTATTTCCTGTATAATAAAGAGGTCTTAGTATTTACATTGACACAGAAAATATTTTGGGTACTGTACAGTAATCCGAAGTCCGAAGTACCATGTACTATTACACCAAAATCTGAATATTTTTTAAACTTTGTTATAGTTCGAACGCTTATCATTTCCTACGCTTGATGTGCAATTTTCGACATGTTTCTTTTCAATATTCACTACAAGTTTAATTGCACAATACGGAAACCATAGATGAAAACTCTCGTGCCCAAATGACTATTTACTACCACTAAATGTTAACGGTATTTTTCGCCTTTTTTAAATGGCAAAATTTCTGCGATTAAATAAAACAAGAAATACTGTTAAAAATTAGTGGTGAAAATCAAACATTTAGGCCAAAGAATTCTCATCCCTGTGAAACATGAATGAATTGACATTAATAAATGAAAAAACATATTCCATCATTTTAATACAGTCAGATAATAGCAAAAATAATTACAACTACAAAACAACAGCAAATCTGAAGACATGTTCTAGTATTAAGGGACCAGTACCAACTTAGCTAGATAAAAAAAATTAATATATGTATCTATATTTAATGTTTATTAACTTTACTTACTCTCTGGAATGTTATTATAGATAACCTCGATGTAATTATTTCTGTCAGGTCTGTTTTGTTCATGTCGGAAACCAACAATGTGCAGTAGTTCGTGTTGGATAGTTCCTCTACTGAGACACTTATCAGTCTGCAAAGACACGGGTTGTGGTCCACCTTTCATTCCCAACTTTGCATAGCATCTACAGGGAAAAAATGAATAAATAAAAGAATGGAAATGAACACCACAGTTTTTCTTAGACTGATCATGAATCTTTAATTATACGATTTTCTAACATATTGATAACATCGACCGCTGTTCAGAAATTAAGTAAATTTCTCATGGGACTACAATAATCGCCCTGCATCCTATAGATCTCCCACGATGCTGTATTTTTTGTATAGTAGCTGACAAAATCTTTGAGACGGTATGTTTTTCTATACTAAATTTTTCTGTAAGCAAAATTTTTTAAGGATGTATAATAATAAGTTGTAGCTTGACAGTAATCGTACGGCTCCTGGAATTTCAAGACAGAAAATTCTTTGGTACCAGTATTTTCTTATAGAAAATTTCTTCTTCAATATGGCGCAATTTCGTGCGTTTCAATTGGATTTATACTTTTATTTAAAAAAATCAAGTATTTTACTAGGAAAATAACGGTATCCGTACGAACCCTATCCTACATCCAGAGTGGCGAGTGGTCAAAGAAAAACAGCCAGTATAGATATTAAATACTAGTATATTGTTAATCTCTTTATATTATTTAAAGTATTTTTGGTAAGAAAATACTGGCAACTTCCTCTTTTTTTAACTGTGTTTTTCCTTGAAAACGCGCCTCTTTGTATACTTGCGCAACTAACTATGTTTGTGAAAATTGTTAATTTAAAAATACCAAACTTGAATTATAAAGTTGATAGAAAACAGATTTGAGATGATCTGGTAAAATTCAAGTTTTTAATACGTAACTTAATAAATATGGTTTTGTCGCACATACAAGGGTTCTGTTAGCTCAGTGACTAGAACAGAGGAATTTTACGCACAAGATGTAGGTTCGAATTCTGTCCCTTGCAAACGAAATTACATCTTCGTTTTTTCCTTCCTAAATGAACTGTATGCAAATGACTTTATGATTTCGATAACTTCGTGCAGATATGCAAATCGGTAGCTTTGCGTAATCATGTTCCAGCTTATTTTATGTATTACTCACAAAACAACTCGGCACCTCAGCCGGGTTGTTTTATGTGAAAGTCACTTGCTTAATCCTAAAAGCACCAAAATTCAATTTCGTACATGAAAATCTTAATGTTAATATCTAAATCAGATTCAGCATGAAAGCAGGGGGAAACACGCCTTTGACCATTTGTTTTTAGTAATAAAAGAAGCAGGGGGTTTGGATGTTCTACTCTGCTATCGCTACAAGTTAGAAATTCCTGAATCAACTGTTAATCAGTAACAAAGTGGGAGGATGGAAAAGTTGAGCGCGATCACAAGGTTAGGAGTCCCAAGTAAAACGACTCGACCATTGAGCATAGACTCGCAATGAGTAAGGACACCATAAAATTTCGGTTAAATACCGCTTGTTTATGTGCACGGGTCTTGCAAAAACTTTTTCATACAAGGAAAATCCGATTGAAGTTCGCTAAGGGGCACGAAACGTAGACAACCGAAGACTGAAAGAATGTTGTATGGACAATCTACTATACGTAACACGATAGTAATTGTTGTCGGCTTTAATTTTACGATTAAATATATTTTGATAAACTTTAAATTTTAATAGAAAATATCACTCACAATTAGTACCTTTGTACTCGCATTGCTGCAACAAAATCGCAACACCTACGGTGAGAAAAACACTAAATCTGAACAATAAAAACGTATATGAAACAAACTAGCAACATTTTTAATTTTTCTATCTTCGAATATAAGAAAAAAGGCTGTTGCCACAAAATACATCAAAACTAGGTTTTTCTCAATTTCTTTTTAACACCAGACAATCACATACGAACGCGCAAATAAAACAAAATATTAAAATGTCAATTTAACTCAATGCTTTTTTTCTCTTTTTCTTTTTTACACTGTTCATTGCTGATATAAAAATAAGAGCAAATAAAAGAGCAAAAATAATGAATAAATAATGCTGATTCCCTAACAGATGTGCTTTGGAATGATGAAACCAAATCCAATTTGTTTGGAAGTGATGCCCGGCGTTATATTCGTCGTACAAAGGAATCATGGTGAATCCCGGTACCAACGCAACGTCCAACAGGGAAGCACAAAAACGGAGCAGTAATAGTCTTTGAAATTTTTCACCATGATAGCGTCCTTTCTCTCATACACACCGATGGAATTTTGGATCAAAATATTTATTAAAACATTTTAGGAGGTCACATGCTACCTTATGCTAGTAAAAAGATACCTTGTGGATGAATCTTTTAGCAGGATAATGATTCCAACCACACCTCTAAAATAGTGACAAATTGGTTTACTCCTAAGAAAATTAAAGTTTTGGACTGATTGAATCAAACATCTCACCTCAATCCAAGTGAACGTCGTTGAGAACATTTCGGAAAAAAGTCGGGACACAGAGGCATTCCTTAAAGCCAGTATTTAATCAGGATCTTCAATGAAACTGAGAGACAATCTCTATATCCACCTGAAAAAAATCTTGCTAATTCCATTTCCAGACGATGTTTCACAATCTTCAAAGCAAAAGGATATTCCACTAAACATTAAAAATTGCTGAATTTCCTGACATTAGGAAGCTTAATTTCAATAAAAGTTTAGGAACACTGAAGTGACTCAGAACTTTTGATTATGTAATTTTTGCGATTTTCTGGATTATTTTTGATCTATGCATATGCCTCAATTGTACTAGTGTTTCATTTTGTTGAGATTTAAAGAGTTACAACTTACTAATTTAAATTTTTCCTTACAGAAAAAGTTAAGACAGAAAAACATATCTCAAAACTTAGGCCAGATACTATATGCTACTCTGTTAGGCACCAAACTCTTCCACATAAAAACAAGATTTTTATAAATTTCATGCTAGCGAATCAAAATATCTAAATGGAAATTCTACAGCACGTTCCATTTTTATAATAAGTATGTTTGCTTTAAGACTTAAATACAAGTTTTTCCTTTTAAAACATCAGTGGAAAATGTGTATATAATAAAATATGTATAATGATAGGTAAATTACTGATAAATAAATACGTCAAAAAATTTTCCAACTTATAGCGGTACATTTAGTTAAAAAAAATAACAGTAGATTGCAATTACAAATTCAGATACGAAACGAAGGTGGAAAGAGATACCAACAAAAAAACATGTGATAAAAATGTGATCAAACTGAATTTGCATGTTATATTTTATCAAATGCCGTAGAGATATTTTTAGAAAACACTTTGGATTCCCAATAAAGATGCACGTGAGCATTATCCTTCTTTCCTGGATTTCTTTTCGCATTCCTTCGTTCTTTATTTGACCAACATCATAAAAAATAATCCGCCGCAAGTCTACTGGTGAGACATTTTGCATTCGAAGATTATCATGTGAATGGCTGTAGGACAATTTCGACAAAAGTATCCTAGCAGGAAGATTATTCATTTGAAATAGTGGTGACAACATAATAAAAAGAAAGAAAGCCCAGTAGCGGCCCTTATTTTTAGAAAGAAAGGATAATTGCTAAATATCGATTATTCCAAAAGAATTCTTACTAAAAAGATTCTGTTCAAGTGGCGCAGCTACATTATCACCATCTTAAGGGGGCTCAGGGGTTGAAAACTTTTCAAAAAATCGATTTTTTTTTATGATCTAGTTTTATTATTCAATTAATTCTGAACTCAATGCAAAAAACCGCATAAAAATATTTGCATTTTAACGGAGATATAAGCATTTATATATCAACACTTTCAAAGCTGCACCCATATAATTACAATTTTAAGTCGCGTTTTCTCAAAACTTGATTTTTGATGAGTAACACCAAGATTTAAAAATAAAAAGAATATTGCCCAGTTAAACTGATAGCATTGAGTTCACAGGCTACGCATACAAATTGTACATTACAGCCTTATATTTTCAAGGGTTAATTCCGTTCGAAAAAAAATTAAGAAGGGGAAACAGCTATCCCCTTTCCCCTTTTTTATACTTAATCATTGAACCTCCTAAACTATCAAGGACATGCTTTATCATATAAAATATCTATATCCAAAATTCAGAGCAAATCTGATAATTCTTAATAAAAACTCATTTAGCATTTATATAATTTAAGAAGAGTTATCCCCTCTTTTATACTTAACCATTAAACTTCCAAAACTATTCAGAGATTTGAACGAAATCTGACAATTCTGCTTGAAAAATCCATTTATATAAATTAAGGGGAGGTGCATTAGAACCCCCGTTCCCCCTGTTTATACTTATTCAATGAACATCTAATAACAGTCACGGAATCGCCTCATCAGAATGAACCTATATCTAAATTTTGAACGAAAACTCTTAATTCAGCATGAAAAACCCATTTATATCAATTAAGGGAAGGGGCATGAACCCCTCGTTCCCCATCTTATACATATCGAATGAACTCCAAAAACTAATCAGGAAAGCGCCTTATCAGGACATACCTATATACAAAATTTCAAGTGGATCGGATATTGTTAACATGAGTTATCACGTTACACACGTACGCATGCACGAACGAACATACATACATACAGAACGGGCGGGCACATAAGCTTTCAGACTATGATAACCTGTGAGCTAAAAACTATTGAATGGAATGGCTTACTTTTTTTTTTGCATGCATATAACATCATTATCTATAGAATGAATTAATATAGTTTAGGTAGTTTAATATTTTGAGTATTTTTAATGAAAAAAAAAGTTGTATTTTTTAGGAGTTTTTTTTAATTTTCAAATATGAGAGTTTTTTAATGATGTTGTTTTTAAGTGATAGTTATATCCTTAATTCATTTTATAGAGTAAAGTTTCCGGATCATTTTAAAGCAAAAATTAGGTTCTTATGTCAATTCAACGTTAAGATATCTTGGTGTTGGTGATATAACACATATTTTTCTTTTCGAAAATTGTGTTACATAAATTTTGCTATATTTCTTATTATATTACATTGAAGTACTTCATTTTACAATTTTATAAGACTACAAATATACCTTTAAAATGACAGAAAGTTTAAATTAATTACTTTGAATACTTCTGTTTTTATATGGACTCGAAGCAAGAGCTCTGTTTACATGTTTTTTCGTATCGATTAACCCCTGAGCCCCCTTAATCAGTTACTACTCTCTCTCGTCAGAGATGTGACCAAGTGTTTTAATGCCAAATATTACAGATTTTAAACACCATTATTTCTGAGTAGAAATATTCACGTTATATAATGAGAGAAATTTGCAATACAATCAGACGAAAATTTATTATCTGGAAGTAAAAGAACTGAAAACTCTCAAGGTTTTTCAGCTATTTATTCGAAACAATTTTCATATTTTAAAACTTGGCAGCACCTTCTAATATAGGTTTAATTTATTTCTTATCAATTTAAATGTAATAAATTAAAGAAAAAAGGGTTTTTAAGCTTCATGCGTGGCTTTTTTTTCACTTTTTCCGATTTTTTGAATAAAAATATTTTTGAATAGCAATATTCGTTCTACTACTTAATGACATATATTTGGTGAATAAATAACGCTAACAATACTGTTTGAAAAAAATGGTATTAAAAAATTCGGTAAATTAACAACACTGGTCGGAGGACAACATACTTCCATTTACATAATTTGACGATTTGTATTATTTGGCAACATTGACAAATTATACAAATTGGTCGACGTGACGGGATAATTAAATATAACCCCCCCCCTGCCCCCCAAAAAAGGCTTTTTTTATTTTTTGAAAGTAGTTGACCACTTAAGTAGCAAATTAGAAATAAGAAAAATTTTTAAATAAAATAATATATCCATCCATTATTTTGTTCTAAAGTCTTTTTCAAATTTATAAAAAGAAACAAAAAAATGATTCACCCTTTTCCATTGAAAATGACGGCGTAGTTTCTGTCAGATTTTTCCACAGGTCGGAAATATACACTTGTTAACTTCGAGTTCATATCTTCTATAGCATTTTCAATTTCCTTTTTCTGTTTTTTATCTGGAATCAAAAGTTGAAAATTACCTCTTATATCATTGGCTACATTTAATGGATTAATTACTCTAGCAAAAAAAAAAGTAAAAATAAATAAATAAATAAACAAAATTAATATACAATCGGCCCTCGTTAATTCGAAATCGGCTAAATTGAATCTTTGCTTAACTCGAACTAAACATGAAATCCCGAAATTTTCAGTAGCAGAATAACGTTAAAAATTTTCATTTATTCGAACTCATTTATTCTTGACTTCGTTTAATTCGAACTAAAAAGATTCCAATTTTTCCCTTTTCCTTAGTTTATCAGATCCTTTAAACAACTTTCTTTCATTTTCGTCCGAATTGTTCTGAACAGGTGCACATATAGTAGTCCCATGCATTTGATATCCGCTTTTTTAGTGCCCCGTCTATCCATCCATGACACCTGCACCCTATCTTCGCTTGAGCTTGTTCCTATAATTCCATAATTGGTTTATATATTTATATTTTTTAATTAAATATTAAATCATATTCAAATGGTAACAGCCGAAATGTATTTTTTAAAAATACTAAAACATTAATTTCTTTGTAATAGTACCCCTTTAAGCACCTTTCTCTTTCATACTTTCCATAATTCGAACATTTTTTGTCTTCCCGACGAGTTCAAATTAACGAGAACTGACTCTATATACAGGGTGTTTCTAAATTCATGGTACAAACTTTAAGGGGTAATAGTACACATCAAGATAAACAATATTAAATATGAAACTAAGGGTCCCAAACGTCTTCCGACAGATATAGGCGCCATTAAAGTTTAGGGTCCAAAAATTCAAATGATTATAAAGGGCAGAAAAATTGGTCGATTCGTTTGCGGTTTTCACTAAAACTATTCTTTATGTCAGTATTGTCTTGAAAATAAATTATAAAAATAAATTTCAAAAAATGTCGATAGAGGGCGCTTTAGACTTTGGAGTAACGAACAACTATTTTTTACCGTTATTTTTTACATCTCATTAATTTTTTTTAGAAGCTTAGACATAAACTAAAATTTTGAGCTCAAAATCTAAATCGTTGGGAGTGGTTAAGTAGCGCAAACTGAACTGTGGGGAGAGGTTCAAATTTCAAATGATTATAAAAAACGGAAAAACTGGTCAATTGATTTGTGATTTTCACTAAAATTATTCTTTATGTCAGTATTATCGTGAAAATAAATTATAAAGATAAAATTCAAAAAATGCCGATAGAGGGCGCTTTAGACTTTGGAGTAACGTACAACTATTATTTACCGTTATTTTTTGCACCTCATAAAATTTTTTTAGAAGCTTAGACATAAACTTAAATTTTGAGATGTAAATCTGAATTGTTGGGAGTGGTTAAATAGCGCAAACTGAGTTGTGTTCAATAGGGATGGGGAGGTTCAAATTTCAAATGATTTTAAAAAACGGAAAAAAATGTCGATTCGTTTGCCGTTTTCGCTAAAACTATTCTTTATTTCCTTGAAAATAAATTTTAAAGATTAATTTAAAAAAATACCGTTAGAGGGCGCCTTAAAATTTAGTGTAACCAACAACTATTTTTAACCGTTATGTTTTGTATCTAATTAAATGCTTGCAAATGCTTAGATTTAAATTTTGAGCTCAAATTCTAAATCGATGGGAGGGGTTAAGAAGCGCAAACTGAAATGTGTTCAGGAGTTGAAATGTTACCCTCCCCTCCCCTCGAACACATTTCAATTTTCCGCTACTTATTTACTCACAACGATGCAGATTTTGAGCTCAAAATTTAACTTTGAACATTTACAAGCATTTAATTAGATACAAAAACAGGGTGCGTAGCCTGGAAGCACCTTGTAAGGACCTTTTACCAGAATTTTTATAGTGTAATATTTGTTTTATTTAACGAAAAAGAAATCCTTTTTAAAATCTAACAACCAGTATTTTAAAGAATTTCTGATACTAAAAGAATTAAAATCCTGTGAGTTTCATGATGACTACGCACCCTGAAAAAATAGCGGTTAAAAATAGTTGTTGGTTATTCTAAAGTTTAAGGCGCTCTCTAACGGTATTTTTTAAAATTAATCTTTAAAATTTATTTTCAAGGAAATATTGACATAAAGAATAGTTTTAGCGAAAACGGCAAACAAATCGACCAATTTTTCCTTTTTTTATAATCATTTGAAATTTGAACCTCTCCACCCCCATTGAACACAGTTCAGTTTGCGCTACTTAACCCCTCCCAACGATTCAGATTTCTTCTAAAAAAATTTCATTAGATGCAAAAAATAACGGTAAAAAATAGTTGTACGTTACTCCAAAGTCTGAAGCGCCCTCTATCGGCATTTTTTGAATTTTATCTTTATAATTTATTTTCAAGATAATACTGACATAAAGAATAATTTTAGTGAGAATCACAAATCAATTGCCCAATTTTTCCGTTTTTTATAACCATTTGGAATTTGAACTTCACCCCACAGTTCAGTTTTCGCTTCTAACCACTCCCGACGATTTAGATTTTGAGCTCAAAATTTACGTTTATGTCTAAGCTTCTAAAAAAAATTAATGAAATGCAAAAAATAATTGTTCGTTACTCCAAAGTCTAAAGCGCCCTCTATCGACATTTTTTGAAATTTATCTTTGTAATTTATTTTCAAGGCAATACTGACATAAAGAACAATTTTAGTGAAAACCGCAAACGAATCGACCAATTTTTCTGTTTTTTACAATCATTTAAATTTTTGACCCTAAACTTTAATGGCGCCTATCTCCTTCGGAAGACGTTTGGGAACCTTAGTTTCCCATTTAATATTTTTTGTCTTGATGTGCACTATCACCCTTAAAGTTTGTACTATGAATTTAGAAACACCCTGTATATAAATATATATACATAACCATTATAGGATACTACAAATCAAAATCCACTACGAATACTATTCACAACTGCATGGCATTCCTACGGGAAAAATTCTACTCCCAAATCCCGTAGAGCAATACAATTTCTCTACAAACATATAGGACACTTAAAGGAACCTATAAAGAATTGTATATGAGGATCCTAGAAGCTAAGGGGCTGTACAAATATAACATTATCAACTTTTTGGTAATTTTGGATCCCTCCCCCCCCCCCTTCATATATCAAACGTTATCATCCTTTGTAACCCCTCCTCCCCCCGCAATAATAATATCGATATCAAAGCGTATTTTTTTTTAATATTTTGATGACTTTATTTCTTACGAATTGAACATGTTCAACTGAGCGAAAAATTGCCCAGGCCTGGAATCGAACCCAGATACTTGGCTTACAAGGCCAATGTTTTACCTCTTAAGTTACCTGGGCGATAGTCAGCTGGGATTTTTCGCTCAGATAATCTTAATGGTCATAACATCTGGTCTATCATTTAGACAGCTCAACAGAATAGACCGCAGGTAATGGAACTCCATATGACGATGGGTACGTAGATATTCGTATGATTACTTTACCAATCAGTTAGGTTGTGATGAAAATAATAGTGAATTTATTTCTTTTGGTTGAAGTGAAATAAAAAATTGGTTACACTTATTTTTCGCATACCTAATTAATTCAAATAGAGAGAAGTCAATCAAATATCGCTTTCTTTCAAATAACACTTAAAAGAAATATTCACTGTTTAAAAGTATTTTATACAAGCTTATTGTTGCATAATGCATTCAACAGAAATAAAGTCCTGTTACACTTGGCCTGAACGGGAGAGGGGTGAGGTTTAGATAGAAATTCTTTAAAACAAAGTAAGTAGACAACATCTTTTCTCTTTCTCTTTTGTTTATTAGTAAACACATGCGTCATTTCAAATATTTTTACACATGATTTTTCGAACCATGATTATATATGCATACACATATGAAGAAGAATAGGAAGGTCAAAAGTTGGAGTGTTCTGCATTTTAGAATTAAATATTTTAATAATTTAGTGATTTTAATAAAACTTTGTATTTTCATAAAAATAGATAATCGAATAAAAAATGATAATGTACTACTTTAAACTAAAGACCAATTTACAAATAAAAAAGAAAAATTTTGATTGAATCAAAAATGATATCGATATCAAAATAAAAATCCTCCTCCCGCTAGAGATATCTTACGCTATCATGTGCCAGACCCCCCCCCCTCCCCTCTAAAATAATAACGTTATATATGCACAGCCCCTAAGGGGTATAAGTGACAAAATTGAAAAAAAAAATAAGTGCACTGACGACCTGGAAATATGCTTCTTTTTTTTTCCTCGGGTAAAGAAATATAAGTGTTTTTCTAATTATGTGATGCGTCCTAGAGATAAACAACATTTGACAAATAATAATCAATGTTGATTAATTATAAGTTTAAAAAAAATTGCACTCTGCTTTTTTTTTTCTTTTTTACAGTTATTGAAATAAGAAACAAATGACTATAATGAAACAAGCGGCCGTTTCCTATTTCCATTCAGTTAAGTATTATTGATGCTCAAATTTAACGTCAATTAAATTCAATTTATTTCATATATAAATATATATATATATATGTGTGTGTGTGTATGTAACCATTAATTATAAAACAATATATAAGCCCTTGAATTTAATACAAAATAACCACATTGAAACATGGAAAAAAATAATTAAAATGAATATAATCAAAATTTGTTGAACAAAAGTAAAATCTTCCGACCCACAAATACTTTGGAATTACAAATAAAGTGTGTGGTTTCATCTTCGTATTTGCCATTAATAAGCAAAATTATACGAATTTGGGGCTATCAATCAAGGTTGTAGTGGTGGATATATGGGGGTATACGCCGTATACATTCTGTATGTTTTTAAAGGAGCACAGTATACCCTCTGTTTCTCAAGAAAGCTATAGTATACACACTCTCCCTCTGCCTTGAGCGTATACCCTCTGCTTAAAGCGTATATCCTCTGTTATTTTTACGACTACACCCCTGATACCAACACACATAAAACCGTATACATATTGATCCAACATACAATAAAATGAGGAAGGAAGCAGAAACATTTGTAAAAATCTAATACCCTACGCAGTTATAACGGAACTTGGGATTTCTTATTTATCGTCCGAAACATTTCATAAACGAACGATTAAAAATTATCAAAAGACTCTCGGTTTCTGAAATTAGCAAAAACTGTTTTCGCAAAATTGACGAGCACCGTAGAAATAGTGGGTACTTACTTAGGTACTTTAAAATTTCAAAATCATTTCAGGAGTATTTGCAAAACATTTTGTACTTGTTTTTACAGTGTATTTTTGAATTTATTGAATGCTCTGGTAATTTAAAAGTTCAGCAGCATTTCATAAATATTCGTAAATAAATCAGTGGTGATTCATGTTACGCAATCTTCCTCCCTTATTTTATTTTAATTTTTACCTTAATTTTCATTACCATTTTCATGGATACAAACGCTGAGCAAGAAAAGATCGATTGCTACCGCTAAATTTTTGAAGCATTTCGCGTTTCTTTTTTAATTACAACATTTATTTTATTATTTTTTTTAAAGATTTATTAAAGCAAAAAATACTATTGAATTTTAGTGGTTAAAATCAGCCATTTTTGGTGCAGCTCTTGCATCCCTGACCTTATTCAACACTAAAACTTCTGAAAATTTGAGTCAAGTTTTATAAAAAAATTTCTCCCAGAATTTGATTCAAAACAGTTTAACTTTGCTATTTAACATTTTTCTACTTGGTACCTTTTAAACTTATTTCATAAATTAATTTCTGGTTTTATCCGAAATATATATATGATGCCTGTCAAAATAAAGACTCACGGTAGTTCTAGTGGTAATCATAAAACTTTTTAAAAACATATTATAAATAAATACTAGAAAAGACCATGGGAAGTTTGAAAAGGGGATTTCGAAAATCATATGCCCATGCATTATACAACAGTCATCTTTCATTTATGCCTGATATACGGCAGTTATATTTTAGTACCAATATTTCTCTAAAGTAATTTTCGGCGTCTTATTGATATAGTTTTAACCCCTTCGCGATGGGAGCATTTTACGAAATTTTTAATGCATTGTCACCAGTTTAAAAAAACAGAAATTTGTGCCTTATTAAATCGAGAAAATGCTCCTATTAAATAAGACTAATTTTACAATAAGATTTTACCGGTGGGAATAAACAAGGATTCTTAAGTCTTTTAGCAGCACGTATACGTATCGCGCGACCCCAAGGGGTTAAAGACAATTAGAGATTAATATACAGAATTTACGAGTTAAATTTACTATTCATAAATAGTTGAAAAGAATAATTACTATACGTCTGGTATAAGAGAAAATTTTTGTATGTGCAAATCTATATCTATCTATCTATCTATACATACATATACATATACAGGGTGTCCGAAAAGGCTGGAAACGGTCGAAAAACTCGAAAAATACATATGAGATTGAAAAACGTAAATATACGTGTTAAATATTTTTAAATAAGCTACTCAGTGATACCAAATTTGACCTTCGTAACCGACCCCTTGGGGGTCAGAGGGGGTCCAACTTTGAAATCTTAAATTATAACCCCCATTTTTTATTGCAGATTCGGATTCTACGGACAAAAATACGTAACTTTTGTATTTGATGTTTATTTCGAATCCTCGTTTATCACGGTGTAATTGAGCATATTAAATCGATACATATTTCGGCTTTTCCAACGGGATTTTCCCTAATCGAAACTAATTGGGGAGAATTTATGACATCAAATTCCTCGTCTTTTGCAATAATAGCGTTTCCTGAAAATCACCCGTGCCGATTATTTCGGTAGTGCTACACAGTTAAAAATTTGATCCATTTTCTGTAGCGTCACTCCACAGCTTTTATAGAATATCTCTTTCATGACCAATGAGAATGTTCCATAACACAGTAAAGTACACTGTAAAAAAAATTGACCCTTTTGCTGCACCGTCACTCCACCGCTTTTATAGAAAACGATTACTTTACTGTGTTATGGAGCATTCTCATTGGTCACAAAAGAGATATTCTATAATAGCTGTGGAGTGACGCTGCAGCAAATGGGTCAAATTTTTAACAGTGTAGCACTATTGAAATAATCGCCACGGGTGATTTTCAGGAAACGCTATTCCTACAAAAGACGAGGAATTTGACGTCAAAAATTCTGCCCAATCAGTTTCGATTAGGGAAAATCCCGTTGGAAAAGCCGGAATATGTATCGATTTAATATGCTCGATTACACTGTGATAAACGAAGATTTGAAATAAACATCAAATACAAAAGTTACGTATTTTTGTCCGTAGAATCCGAATCTGCAATAAAAAATGAGGGTTATAATTTAAGATTTCAAAGTTGGACCCCCTCTGACCCCCAGGGGGTCGGTTTCGAAGGTCAAATTTGGTATCACAGAGTAGCTTATTTAAAAATATTTAACACGTATATTTACGTTTTTCAATCTCATATGTATTTCTCGAGTTATTCGGCCGTTTCCAGACTTTTCGGACACCCTGTATATATATAGAGAGAGAAAGAGGGGATATGTTGAGAAAAAATTTGATTCTTTTACGAGATCCTTCACAAAATTTTTCATCTTAAAAGTGGAATCGTCACAAAAATTGGCATTTAACAAAACTTTTCTTCTTCCGTTAAACCTTTAACAAATTCAGTTTCATTTTTTCAATCATTATCATTTCAATCGTTTAAAAATAAAATATGAACTGTTATAAAGATGAACTCATCAAGAAACATTCGTAGATAAAAAATAGATACATATGAACTTGAATACAATGATAGTTTTAAATTCACAAGCTTAAGACTAGTATTTTCTGAAGAGAAGCCGTCCACAATTTAAAAAAAAAAAAAAAAAAACATGTCGGAAATTGCACGGAAAGCATAGCGAACGCAGTGCGCTCATACTATAACGAAGTTTAAAATTTTTTCAGACCTTGGTGTAATAGTATACAATACTTCGGATTACAGTATAGTATTCGAAATCCTTGATAGGTCTCTGTAAATGGTATCTGCTTCCTATTATACTAGAAGTAAATTGTAGTATACTTGAGCAACGTATATCAATTTCATAAAATGTTAAACAGTTTTACATAATTAAATCGCGCCTCGAATAATGTTTCCCCCTATACCATTATGAAATGGAATACGTTTGTACAGGCCTGTAAATTAATAACAAATATTCTTTGCACTACAGTTTTTACAGAATGTATAAAACTCATATATGCATATCAATTTTATCATGTTCAAAAGAGTGCAGCATCATTAAAATGCACTTGAAGTTTTGTTTTTTTTTATTATTTTGGGGCACCATTATTTTATCCCATTGGTAACAATGTAATAGAATACTGTTGATTGTCCCTATAATTAAAGTACACATCCGTTTTACATAACATTTGAAATGACTCGTAAAATTTATGCAAAAATTATATATTTTAAATTTCAAACAAGTCGGTTAGCTAGTTTTTGTGTTCTTATATGCGGACAGACGGATGGACTGAACAATAACTATAGGTGTTACGTACTTGTACAATTATGAACGCACTTAACAAAGGAATGTCTGATGCAAGCCTGTATGTATAGGTCAGATGTATGAATTTTTTTCGATGTCTAAAAAATCACACTGGCCTTTAAAAAAAAAATTGCTTGAAAAATAAGATATGTCCCTTTTTTTATTGCATGTGCATTATTTTATTCTCATTTCCACTCTTTTTTTTTATTTCCTGTTTCTTAACAATACGCTAAATCTCACTGAAACCAAACACGCATTCACTTTTTTAGACAATATTATTCATGAATTATAATGAATTTCAAATTACTTGGGCATCATTATAAATCATTTTATTATTTGAAATACTGAGTGTTAACGAAAACTATTAATTAGTTTATAAAACTTTTCTTTGTTTAATTAAACCAGGAATTTGGAGTTTGGAAAAAAACTGTATTAAATTTAGTATGCTTCACACACTAAGACTATTGACAGTTGAAATTTAATATTTCAGTTTGTAGTTTCAGAATAATATAATCCGCAACATTATTAATAGGCGCAGTCGAAACAACAATTCATTTAGAACAAACTTGGAGGCATAGCAATAATATATTTAGAAAAATTATAACCATGGAAAATTTGAAAGCTTATTCTAAATCATAAAACGATAATTTATAAAATATTATAATATGAACTTTCACTTTATCTCGAACTTTCACTCTTTTTCTTTAAATTTATCTCGATTAAAGTTCACTGTTTAACTTAAAAGGCGATTAAAATAATCAATAATATGTTACAAGTTAAAAATATACATTTTATTTAAAGCTCTTAACCTCTTCAGACCTGAGCATAAAATAACTCTACAAATATATATTTATTGCTTTTGCATAATTGAAATGACACCTTAGATGACAGAAAGAGTCATTTTTATGAAATCAGTACTTTAGGGGCAGGTAATTTAGATTTACAAATATGGATATAAAAATACTAATCCTCTTAAAACACAAGTTTAATTATCGGTAATATAAATTTACGCAATAACAAAATTAAGGTCTTTAAACAAGTAAATGATCAGCAAATCCTCAATTTTTTTTTTTTGTAAAACATTTAAGTTAAATAATCATGAATAGTCCTTTCTTTCTTGGCCACAATGTCTTGAAGATATTTTCGAAACTTGGATGAAAATAATATTTCTTTTATGAGTTAATATTCATCTGTGTTGACATTTATTGGTTTTGTTTTAAAGCAAAATCTTTCAGCTGAATAGAAGTAAAGTAAAACTGCAAAAAATTCGAACAGTTTAATTTCTATGAGGAAAAGAATAGAGGTACACATTTGTGTACCTCAGGTCTGAAGCGGTTACTTACTTTCAAGACTTTCCAAGTTCTCAGAATATTTTAAGAACTACTTGTTGTTACATCATTCCACTTTGAAAATAAGAGAACTAGTAATTATTAGAGTTGAAAGTAGAAGTAACAGTTTCTTTGAATAAACTTAAAAAATGAAAATATATGTTATTAATAATTATATTTCCATTTATTTTATTATATCAGTGTGAGTGTTTCATTCGTCAATTTTCATTTTAAATGTTTAGCTGAAAAGTCAAAGTAGCAGTGTTTCAGATTAAATTTGGATAGAAGAAAATATTTAATTACACGTACCATAAATTTTAATGCATCACGTTGCTCGCGTTTTCAGTATTTACTTTCAGGATATTTTACCACAAACTGGGGATTAAAGTAGGAAGGAATTTATAAATCTACTTGCCAGCGGACAATTTCCCACTATTAAATTTTAACTGTTATTTACTGTCTGTTTTTTCTTTCTTTTTTTTTACGATTTTTTGTACAGTTTTATCTCAAATACTAATTCACGGATTTTCATCAAATTTCAGAATTTAGTTAAAAATTGAAATAAATCGCTGCAGATTTGAATTTGGCGTAAATCATCTAACTGGTGACGCTGCTATGTTTCATATTTCTGTAAGTATTATTGTGTATAAGATAGAAGAAAGTTTGAAGATTGTCGCATCTGACTGGTTTACTTTAAAATGGAAAATACATATTAATTTGGCAATTTCAAAGTGAACAGTCCGAACTCTGTCAATTATTGCAAGAAGTTTATCAAATTTTCACCAAATGCTTTAGAGAAAAAAATATGAAAAAAAAAAATATTCAGTATGGAAGTACTTACTAAAATCCTTCGATGTGTAATAAGGGATTATACCATTAGGCCATTTCTTTGGCTTTTTTGCAGTTTTCTTAGGTTTTCCTTGCGGAGTATGTCCATCAGATGAAAAATCATTTTCGATCTAAATGTAAATTACATGTAATTGTATAACATTAAATAATTCTTTATCAATTAAAAATGCAATTTACAATAATTTTATTACAAATATATTTGGATGCCATAAGCTAAAACAGGAAATCATCGTTATTTTTATATTTTCTATTTAAAAAAAAAAAAAAAAACTGAAATTTAGCGTGAAAATATAGAAAAATCACTTACTGCTCATCTTAGGTTAGTAGAATAACAATCCACTGATACAACAATGATACTGTTTTTTGAAATTATTAAAAAGTTGTTTGGGGGGGGGGGGGAATTAATCTATTACCAGTGTTCGTATGAGTATTTATTTAAAAACGGATTTTTAGTAGGAAAATATCGGTTACGCAGAATTTCCTGGTCTGAAAATACCAGAACACGTACGAATCATAATTATGGCGTATCGAGAATTGCATTTACAAAAATTTGTAAATTCAATTCTCGACAGTAATAGTAAGTAATCTTCAGAGTAAACGCAAAGTAATTTAGAGTAAAGTTAAAGCAAGTTACAACACAAATAATTTTATGTATACCGCCACAAGGCTTATAGAAAATATTAAAAAGGGTCGCCAGGCATATCATAATGGTTTAAAAGAGCCGCAGATTGCATAAAATAAATAAAAAAGGGTCGCTAGGCGTCGCGCCCTGCTAAAACAGCATAAAGTCAACAATGGTCTTCATGCGTAATTCCACGTTAAGAACCTTTTTTATATACAGGGTAAGTCATAAATATCGAAACAATAGGCTATCTCCTTAAATATTGCCCCTAGACCCATACTTCCAATTGCAAAAATTCATAAAAAAAGATGAATTTTTTGATAAGATAAGTTGCAACTCCATGGAGGGTCTGTTTTAAAAAATACAAAAATTAAATTTTTATACGGGCCCCAGAGGATAAAACTTCCAATTAGAAAAAATTTCTTTATCCCTTCCTGAATTGAACAAAAAAAATTTCATCTCGATATCTGCAAATCCCCGAAAGATATTAATATCCAAAATTTTCCAAAATTCCTGACTTACACCACTTAAGCATGCCTCTGAGCGCAGCAAAATCAGTTCATTTGAAGTACAATTAAGGGATCGACCATAAATTTACGTATTGTTAAATGTCGATCCAAGACAACACTTAAACTTTTAGATATAAAATAAAAGCGTATAGTTTTTGCTTTAAATTTCGATGAAATATGCTAGATGTCTTCAATATTTCGACCTTGCCGCCAACTTCGTAACTGGCACGACTCATTGAACGGACCGTCTTATTAAACACTTATTAAAAGTGTTATCAAATTAAGTGATATTAATTAAGCTCTCATTAAAAGTGTCTTAAAAACTTATTGGCTCAGGCAATAAGTTTAGTAAATATAGTAATAGCGAAAATGACTCTTCTATTAGCGGAATCAATGGAAATATATTTTAATAAATTACATAGAAATATTTTTAAAAATCTACTTTATACTACAGTTAAGCCGCTATAACGGACACTCCCGAATAGCAGACACCTCTGTTTAACGGACTATTTTCCAATCCCCATTCTCAAAACCTAAATTTGTGTATGTTTAACCTCTGAATAACGAACATTCCGAATAGTGGACACTATTTAAGGCGATAAAGGATGAAAAAGTATTTTTTAAGGACAAAAAAATGAAAAAAGTAAAAAGGCCTCTAAATTTATCAGGGAATTTTGTGATAAATGAGCTGGGGAAAATCCCCCCCCCCCCACGTTCAGAGTTGAATTGAAGGGGTTGCCAAGGAGGAACATCTTTCAGAGCATTGAAATATCCCCTCGGAAAATTGAGATTTTATGCTTTTAACAGCCAAAAAGTGCAATCCCCTTCCCCGACTGGAACTCTATAATGTCCAATAATGTCACTTTGAAAAACAAATTACATGTAATCGCAAGCAAAAGTTAACTTTTGTAACAGGGTTTTTTCACAAGCATGTAATGAACAGTGGGTAAAAGTGTGTACAGTTTTATTTAGCCCCATTGCTTAAAAAATAATTTTAATTTCTGATTAATCATATAAAAGAGGTTTTAGGACACATAAAAGTCAATTAATAAAATTTTAAACGTTTCTTAGCACTTTTTGAATATCTTTGATTTTCCCAATAGCGGACACCTCCGAATAGCGGACAATTTCTGCGTTCCTGAGGTGTCCGTTATTTAGAGGTTTTACTGTATTCAGTTTCAAAATTTATGAAGGTTTTAAACCTATTTTTGCTTTCTTCTATTTTTACAAGAAGAAAGTATTGGATTCATGAAAATTTTGAATTCCGGTTTTCGATGGATTCACACTTTTAGGACTCAGAGATACCAAAAAACATGTTTTTATGGAATGTCTGTGTGTGAGTCACAGCACAATGAAAAAATTTGAAATCGACGTGATAAAAAAATAAAGTTTAAATCAACTGACGCATTTAAACAGTAATTAAAGAAGGTGAAAATGACAAAACTTGAACAAAATCTGAAATCAAAACTATACAGCATTTAAACGTTAGGAGCCCATCTTTGCCCATCTTAAAACTAAATGCACGGCATCAAATGTTTTTATTTCAGTATTTCTCACTTTTAAACTGACATACGTCAATAACCGTCGGTTACGGTAACTTTTCAGCTCAGAAAATTTACTTTTAAAATATGATTTGTTTACAAAAATTACTTTTTTTTTAATATTGCTATTTTAAATACTTTTATTTTTTTTAAAAACATATTATTGCTGAATTAAAATTGAAAATTAGATATTTTCGTTTAATCAAAAGAAAAAAATTCAACGCGACAAATAATATTTTGAGTTATAACAATTTTAATTTAATCATTTTTTTTTTTTTTTTTTTTATATTAAGAAGTCTTACGATGTGATAATGCTTACAAATTATATGGTTAACCATCACAAAACATTCAAAATTCCAACTTTATAAATAAATAAATAAAATAAATGTTTCCTGGACCCATTACAGCAACATCGTTTCTTCAATTACACGCATTTCAATTTGTGTCTGATCTCTTGAAACCTCACGGTTTATTAAAATTGTCGTAACTCTCTGAGTTTTGAAGATATCAAGATGAAATTTTTTTTTGTTCAGTTCAGGAATGAATAAGGAAAAATTTTCTAATTGGATGTTTTATCTTCTGGGGGCCGTATAAAAATTTAATTTTCGTATTTTTTAAAATAGAGGAGTTGGAACTTATCTTATCAAAAAATTCACCTTTTTTTATGAAACTTTGCAATTGGAAGTATGGGTCTAGGGGCAATATTTAAGGAGATAGCCTATTGTTTCGATATTTATGACTCACCCTGTATATAACTAAGATGCTATACGCCTAAAATTAATGTGCCGTTAAATAATAGGATAAAAAAAAGATTTCTAGAAGTATTTGCAGATTTTTTTCATTATTAAACACGTATTGTCCAAATTATATGCAATTGAATCGTGCAGTGCATGGACATTTGCATATGAAAATTAAAGTTCGATTTACAAGTGCTTTTAAATTGTCAGGACTTTTTATATTCATGATAAACTGAAATATGAGGAGCGTCTATAAAATATCCACAAAACTGCTCTTTCTCCCATGCATGAAAACTATGAATTACTTCTACCATAATGAAATTTGCATTGGGTGCTGCAATTTGGATCCGAGTTATAAGTGTTTGCTGTTTTCGGGTCCTTTTATTCGAATTAAACTAAAAATTAGAGGGTTCAATTAAAAAAAATCTGTCAATGTCCCTCCTAAACATTACTTTCACAATCCAGAATATGAGTATTTTATACTAATGATGTATTGAGTTATAAATGTTTTAATTTATCTGGATATTATACTTATGATACACTAAAATAAAGAAGCTTTTGTAAAAACCAAAAAAGCCCACTTCCCTTCGCCCGCTTTTTAAAACGATTAAGATTAGAATAAGAAATTTGTGTGGGCTGTAATAATTTGGATCTGAGTTATAAGTGTTGCGTTTTCGAGTCCTTATATTCGAGTTAAACTAAAATTTGAGGGGTTCAGCTAAAAAATCTGATAATACCCGTCCTTTTATGAAGATTATGTTTACCATGCAAAACATGAGTGTTTTGCGATAATTAGAGATCGAGCTATACATGTTTTTATTTATTAAGACCTTATACTTATTGTACACTAAAATATAGAAAATTCAACAGAATCCCCCCCCTTGTTTTTAGGTGCGTTCGTAATTGTATAAATACGTAGAATCTATAGTCATCGTTCTGTCCGTCTATTTGTCCGTTCATCCACATTTAAAAGAACAAAAATTACCCAAACGAATCGTTTAAACTTTAAAATATATAATTGTTGCATAATTTTATCGAGTCACTACAAATTTTATGAAAATGTATACATTAAATTATTCAAATTTTATGAATGAATAGTTTAATTGCAAGGACAATCAAAAGCATTCCGTTGCATTACGGTCAACCGGGAAAAAAATAGCTTCAAGTGCATTTTAATGATGTTATATTCTTTCCAACATAATAAAATTGATATGTATATATGAGGTGTATGCTAAAAAATACATTCTGCACAATCTGTAGTACAGAATGCACAATATGTAGTGCAACTAATATTTCTTATTAATTTGCAGGGCTATACAAAAGTATTCCATTACACAATGATATAAGGGAAAACACTGCTTGAGCACGTTTTAATTATATTAAACTCTTTCACATTTTTTAAACTGATGTACGTTGTTGAGGTTTACTACAAGTTATTTCCTGTGTAATAGAAAGCAGATAGTATTTACAGGGACACAGAAAAGATTTCTGATACTATACCGTATCCGATGTATTGTATACTATTACACAAAGATCACATTATATTTAAAACTTTGTTATAGTACTAATGCACCTCATATGCTACGTTTGACGTGCAATCTCCAACTTGTTTAAAATTATTAGGATTACCATACGAAAATTGTTCGGATTGTAGTAGATTGGATCCGAGTTATACTTGTGTGCGGTTTTAGTACACTAATTATGGCATTATGCTAAACTTTTATGGCCTTCTATCAAAACAGTCCACAGTGTTTCCTATAAAATTACCTCACATATTTAACGTGCAAAAAGTTTCAACTTGCAGGAGAAGGGACCGAAATGGCTCGTTACCGAAATGTCTAGGGACTGGAATGTCTTGGGACCGAAATAACTAGGGACTGATATGGCGAGTCTGAAACGTCCTGCTTCCTAGTAAGCTGGTTGTCAATTTTCTGGACTTGTATTTTCCAAAGCAAATAGAACTAGATACTTCTCTGAATAATAAAACCGAATTAAAGACAAATCGAAGAAGGAAACATATTAAATTGGTTTTCTGGTTCAAAATTTCGATAATTGACTTGAAAAAAAGGAAAGGTTCGTAGTTATTTATTGGGCGACTGCAAAAATTCGTGCCTAATTTCCGATGCATCGAGATTCGAAATATACCCAAGATTTTCTAAAAGTCGAAATGCAATCGAATGTTACAAATTTAGTCTCTCAGTAATCTCTTCAGTATAAATCCCTGAATTATTATTGGTACGTTCGGAAAGTCGAGAAATGTCTGTTTGAAGAAATTAATGCGTACCGAAAAATTCTATCATTTAATTATTAGATATCGTTCCCAATATCTAATGTTTAGTAATTAATGGGCAGAATTTTCTGGTACGAATTGATTTTCCCAAATGAAGACGACATTCTGAACGACCCAATCTTCAGTAAATCATGGATTAACTACTATTAAGTAGTTAATCCATGATGATCGCACCCGAGACTTTCACGGACTGCAAGTTTCACGGCACTTATTCAGGATTATTTGATTCCCACCAGTTTTATAAAGTAGTATAATTGGTTTTATACTGGTTTCATTTTAGTTGCCATTAAATAAGAAGAATACATAATCAATTTGAGTTTTTAAACCGTAATTTGATGCGACCATTAAGTGGTTAAGTCGTTATCAACCAAGTTATATTTTTATAAATCGTTATCAATTATAATATATCCGTTATCAATTGATAATGGATAAATCGTTATCAATTAAGTCGTTAATCATTATCAATGCCAGAAAATCAGTCAGAGCCAATTTAATCGTTGAAATGATCACTTAGAATTTGACAAAACCACTTTTTGACTTTCCTTAAAGTGGGAACACGATCCAAATAATAATCTTGGATATTTTCCGTATCCCATCCAACTCTCATTATTGACCAAAAATGACATTCACAAATGACTCGGATAATAAATGAGATAGAAGTGAGTATTGTCAAACGATGCACAACTTAATGAATATCATTTCAGAAATCAGGATGTCTTATGTGCCTCACAAGCAAATTACCTGATTTTCTTAAGGGGAGGGGCCTAATTTTTTGTTAACCCCTAAAGAGGCGGTGGGATATAGTTTATCCCTTCTACGATTAATTAAGTTTTGCATTAAAAAATTGATTAAATTTTGCTTTTTAACTTTGGTGGGGAAAAAAAAAGAGTCGCAAAACTGCTTCTTATTTTGATTTTTTTTTTTTTTTTCAAATTTTCGATGGGGGTTCAGAATTATACAATGGCAATTGCTTGCACCCTCAAAGAATTAACTCTTTCCGACGCACTACTATTTAAAGTTGGAATTTAAAGAAAAAAAATTAGGCAATCTATTTAGGCCTAGAGGAGTACACAGGTATTGTTTTGTAAAGATTGCACTAACCATTTTAATTATACAGCTGTTGCCGAAGTGGTAACCTCCCATAAGTAAAGCATTGATAAGCGCAGTGAGAAGAGCATTGCTGTGAAGCGCGTATTACAGTAAAACATTTTACCTATCATTTAAAAACATTAGAGTTTGATCTCTGTGGTGCTGCCATCTAGAACTCATAAGAAAGATTTAAAGTAGCCATTACAGTAGTTTTTGAAATATTCACGGAGTTTTTGTGTCTCTAAACAGGGGGAACTTTACGTGTTGCTGACCCGGCAACACTGCGCGTTAAGGAGTTAAAAGTAGGTGGTTAAAAAGTGTCGTATAAGTTACGTGGATAAATGCGGAGGTTATCCTGTATTACAAACATTCAAAAAATAATCGGAAAAACTTCAAATATAAATAAAAAAAAATTTTTAATTCAAAAGTCGCCAAAAATAGTATTTTTAAAAGTAGCCTCAGCAAATAAGCATGTGTTTTTACATCGTTTGTCTTATCTTTTTTCTCATCGCCTGTGTCTCCAATTTCTTCTTCGTCCATTATCAAATCGCCAACAGGAAGTTCTGTAAAAAAAGGGGACATTTTTAAAGAAAAAATTTTAAACAAGTTTTACAAAATGCTTTGGTGAGCAACAAAAAAGGTTAATATGTTTTTAAGCATGAAAAAGTGTTTGACAAGTGCTTCTGATTGAGCATGAGATAGGACAAGGGGGTCCCTTCTTGGCTGCAGCTCACTGTCAATGCCAAATTTGAAAAAGTCACATTTACTCTTTTTCCGTAGGCGTTGTTTTCCATTTCTTAAACATATTATATCAAACGCTACCGTGTTTACTATGATAATAAATGTATCATAATTTCCGGAGTATAATCTTCGGATCAAACAATTCTTTTTTCGACCCAGGAAATTTTTTAATTAAAATGTAACATTATAAATCGCCGTAAATATTTGGCTTCAATTATTAAATAAAATTTCTGGGCCAAAAAAGAATGGTTTGATCCGCAGATTATACGACGGAAATTACGGTAATAACACAGTTGCCAACTTCTATGCCAATTGTATCACATAAATAGGTTTCGAATCAGAATTTTTTAAATAAAATGTCTACCAAGTTTATTTAATGTAACATATTGTAATATATTCTGTCAATTATTAAGGAAAATTTCTGGTTCGAATATGTATCTTTGACATTAAATAATCGTACAAGTTGGCAGCCATGTACTAATAAAAATAACGATTTTTCATAAAGGATGAAATTGTCTAAAGCATACCTTCATGAAACATTGGATCCGCCTTTTCATCTGTAAACAGAAATAAAATTTAACAAATAAAATGCTTAGGTGAAAGTATCATTAATATTTTAATATAAATGAACTTATAACAAACATGAAAAAACCATCATTTTTTTTTTTTTTTTTTTTTTTTGTTACAGTTGTTGCAATAGGTGAGCTAAAGTACTTTTCATTTAGTCGCTATGAAAACTGAACGGATTATTTTCATAAAGATTAAATCTACACATTTTGGCTAAACCAAGTTAGATATGCATTTACAATTGTCGCTGGTACCTATGTTTTTTCACCAAAGACGACGCTAAATCATCATTCCATTGGGTGCATATGACATCTGGATGAATGTCACAAAATGTCAGATTTCGGTTATTTGAGATACTGAAAGCGTCCATTGAAAACAGTTCAAACTTTCAAGAGGTAAATTACTTTTCTATTAGAGAATAAAGAATTTTCTAAGTGAAATTGATAAATTTTGAAAACCTTAATTAATAAATTAATTTTTATGTAATTATATGTCATTTTTTGGCATATATATATATATATATGCCAGAATCACCAAAAGTTCATTCTAAAACATTTTTTAGAGTCTTTTTTTTTTTAATTTTTACGTCTAACATTTTAGTTTTGTGTAAAGGAACTCGAAAGAAATTCGAGTTCGAAATTCCATATAATGTTCAGTTTTATTTGTTAATTTATAAAAGCTAGGAAAATGACACAGTAAAAGTCTACTCAATTTTTACTAAGAATTTAAACTCATAATTTCAAAGAAATATCTGTACGATCTTGCTGGTAGGTATGATTTTAATCTTCTGACTTGATCTATGTCAAAAATAAGAATAATTATACTGCAGTACCATATTTATGCATGATAAAGACGTAAAACGCAGGGCAGGAGAATGACATTCATTTTCAGCGACAGCCATGTTTTAATCAGGAATTTTTTTTTTTTTATAAAATACAGAATTTGTTACCCTTCCTCTTATATTTGTTTTACAAAAAATAAATATTAAATAGAAATTAAAAAAAAATAATAAAAAAGACATTTATGCATTATGGCAGAAGGGCCTTTACTATGCACACTTCATAATTTGATATGCCAGGAAAATGACAATCTCAAATTCTAAGTCTTTTAATTGCTTTATTTATATTACTAGAAATGTAATGTCTTTTGAACATACTACTAACTAGGGAACTGCAAGAAGTGTAAGTCACCAATTTTAGCGAAAGTGGTATCGTTGGAAAGATCTCATCGAAAGCATAAAACTCAATGGAACTACCCGTCGCAAATGAGCCGTTTTCGAGATATCCTCAATTTATGTCACGTAATTAGTGCATACTTAATGGGGGACCGCAAAAAAATTTAGTATCGATTTTAACGAAAGTGGTATCGTTAAAAAGATATCATCATGAGGCAGACAAACTCAATCGTACTATCTGTCGGAAATGGGCCGTTTTCGAGATATCCGATAATTTATGTCACGTAGCTAGTGCATAATTTTCTAGTGCACACTTAATCGGGGACCGCAAAAAATTGTTTCCTAGATTTTGATGAAAATGGTGTTGTTGCAAAGATATCATTGTGAGAAGTAAAAAACTCAATGGAAGTAATCATCTGAAATGAGTCGTTTTCGAAATATTCAACAATTTATATCACTTAATGCAGTTGTGCATTCCCAGCAGTGTGCATTAGCAATGTGACACAAATTGTCGGAAATCTCGAAAACGTCTCATTTCCGACGGGTGATTCCATTGAGTTTTTTAATCCTCACGATGATATATTTTCAACGATACCACTTTCGTTAAAATTGAGTATACAATTTTTTGCGGTATCCCATTAAGTGTGCACTAGCTAAGTAACATAAATTGTCGGATATCTCGAAAACGGCTCATTTGCGACGGGTAGTACCATTGAGTTTTTTACTGCACTCGATGAGATCTTTCCAACGATACCAATTTCGTCAAAATCGGTGACTTACACTTCTTGCAGTTCCCTAGTAAGAATATTTTTTACTGGAATGTTTCAGAAGAAGTTGCATTGTAACATTTAGTAGGAATTTTAATGTGCAAACTGCAATTTCCATTTTTTTTTTTTTTTTTTTTTTTTTTTTTTTTTTTTTTTTTCACGAGACCTTATGTATAATGAAAAATAACTACCAACATAAAATAAAACAAATTAAAAATGTATATTTGTGAGCTTAAAGTAACTTCTTCTGTTGTTTCTAAACCTGCAAAGCGCCTCTTTTCCGAATTCTTGGTAACGTAATTGCCGAAGTATAATCCGCGGATCAAACAATTCTTTTTCGACCCAGAAAATTATGAGATTCAAATGTAACATTTTACATCGCGGAAAATATTTGACTTCAATTATTAAAATAAAATTTCTGGGTCGAAAAAGAATTGCTTGTTCCGCGGATTATACGCCGTAAATTACGGCAAATCATTGCAAATGTTTTCACTTTGCAAAAACATCGAAATTGCTTCCCGAATAATGGATGGTAAATGAAATCATGATGGGTAAATTATTCTACTTTGTTCTGTTGGTTTTTTTTTACTACTTTTATACAGATAGCAGGCATTAACCCTTCATGCACTGACGGTACTTTAAAGCACCATTAAAGAAAACTATAGATAACTTATTTATTCTGTCTATTAATTAATGCTTTTAATTCTTTCCGCACAAAACACTCCTCTCGATCAAATTTAGATAGAATAGAGAAACAGTCGAAGCTAAATGTTTTCAAAAAGGGTTAGTTTTATTATTCATTTTTATAGGCATTTCTTTTCTTTCTTTAGATAAAATTATATTAAACATATGCAACTGCAAAAGTGTTTCCATTTATAGAGAGGACCATGATGCATTTAAACTCATTGCTTTTTTAAGACTTGTGATATTTTCAAAAGATTAATTTTGGTTAATTAATCTGATTATTTTTGTAATTATTTCACAAAAAAATTATAACTTCTGATATTTTTAATCAGTTTTAACCCATTCGTGCCCAGCATCTTTTGCGTAAATTTTATTTGGTTGGCACCATTATTTTTAGAAGACTTAAGCTTAGTTCATTAATCACGAAAATTCATCATTTAAATAAAATAATTATTGCTTTTCTTTTTTACCGGTGTCAAAAACAGTGCTGAATGCACCTTTTGAAGCGTCCCTAAAAAGGGACGCTAGGCACTATGGGTTAATAAAAAAATACCTAAATTCCACATTAGTATTATCTAAAAATTCCAGTATACCTTCAAATATTAAAGAAGATAATTATTGAGGTGGACCAATTTCTTGATAAATAATTTGGTAGATAAAATACAACAAGAGAACTACTGCTTTGGCTAGATTAAGTAGCAAAGATCCTTTACAGATTGATTTTTTTTAAAAGGTATAATAATTTATCCATCAAGATTTTATTTACCATCCTCTATATGCAATCATCAATTGGTGTCTTTTTGCGCGGTCAGAATATTTGCAATGATCCAGCTTCTATTGAGTTGCCTAAAACTGGAAAGAGGTGCTCTGCCGAATAAGAAACAATAGAAGAAATTAATGCACGCCCACAAATATCCATTTTAATTTTTATTTATTTATTTTTTTGTGTCTGAATTAATTTTATTACTTACCCATCATACGTAGTATAGAGTAATTCAAAATTTAAATTTGCTTTGGAATTGCAATGCATTTTATGAATAGTTTTCACATTTTTATTTTCATATATTATACTATGCATGTCCATGATGGGTAAGTATTACGATGGTCCCCAACGACTAGTTATTATAGGTATGGTTTCGAGATTTTATTTACCAATTTCTAGGTTTTAAAAACTTTTGCAAAAAAAAATGCATCAACAAAGATCTTGAGAATACTGCTATTTGTGCGATAAAATATATAACTATCTCAACAGAAGTACTTATATATTTTTAAGTGTATTTTTGTTCAATATTAAGCATTTTGTAGTTTAATGCGGACAGTGTTATGATATTTAAAATTTTCAGTGTTTTCTGGCAATAAAAACCCGTTTTTCGGTTTTTAGTGATTTTATCATCACTTGTTTATGAAAAAATCACTATTAGCTATATTTTGTAAATCATAGTACATCTTTAAATAGGGACATACATATCAAATACTGAATTGAGTTCAAAAGAGAAACCTTAAACTAAAAAGCTGGAATAATGTTTTAAAAATTAAGAGTTCGGATGTGTCATTATGTTGTTAAAAAATTAACATGTTTAGAAAGTGATGCCAAGAAAATTTTTAATACTTACCTTTATCTGGATAACATAAACTTTCATTCGGAATTCCAAGATCTGTAAAGAAATTGTTCTACTCTATAGATATATATATATATATATATATATATACACTTATAACATGCTCAACGATTGCAAAAGTTCGTACTCGATTTCTGATACTTTTGATTTTCGAAGTACCCTCAACATTCTTTAGATTTGATTATTCGCAAAATAGAAAATGGCAGAACATTTCAATATCCGCGCCACTTTTTGAAATGAAAATTCTTTTACACACCCGTTGACAGCATTTATAAGAAAAGTATAACAGAAATATGTTTCCCTTTCTTTTAATATTGGTGCGAACATAATATAAAAATAACAGTTTTGCGGCTCCGGTTTTGACATTCGCGAGGCCTAACCCTTGCGAATGTTAAGGGGTTACCGTATACCCGAGTTAATTTAAATGTTGAAATGTGGTCGAATTTTCAATATTTAGTCTCCAAGCAATCTCTTCATTAGTAATCAGCGAATTATAATTGATTAAATCATAGATTATAACATTATTGTTGCCACAATACCGCCAGACTGAATTTTATCGTTTAGATTGAAATCACGATTTCGAATCAAGAAATCCATTTTTTAAGTGTCCTAAGCGTGGGAGTACGATCCGATTAAATATTTTAATTATTTTTTGTAGCATGTCCAACAGCCAATCTTTTTTTAAACCTATATAACATAACAAGACAAAAATGTAACATTTCAATTTCCTGTTTGTATATTAATCTTGCATATAAATTAATTTGAAAAACTTTTTTTACGTTAACTTACAACAAGTTTAAATAACCTTCAATTAGCAAGGAAATTCATGGTTATAAAGGAAATATCAGCAACCGTCAAAATTAAAAGTTACTGTAATCTATGAAATAGGCACAAACTTTTGCAATTACCAAATATATGTTAAAAAAGAAAATTGTAATTTAACAAATTACAATGACTAGTTGAAAAATTACATTTTCAAAGAATAAAATTTTAGGCTTATAAATAAATTCTATATTTTTAAAAAATAATAATAATAAACATCATTTTTATGATGATCAAAACGTGGTTTATGTAATAACAGAGTCCTATATTAAGTACTCCATGGATTAAAAATTAATATTCGTATAGAAATTTTTAATAAAAATTTAGTTTTACAATGTTCGGTACTGCAAATTTTTAAACTTCTAAACATCACAGATTTTCAATTTTTATACCTTCGTAAAGAGAAAAAATTTACTTTTAAATGCAATTTAACTGAAAGCTGTATCTCAATTTGTTTTTAAATTATTAATTTTTTTTAATACTCTTTTGTCATCGCGGCAACAGAAGTATTTCATTTCTGAACATTAAACATTCACCAATCAAAAAACGAATAAAATAAAACGCTGAAGTATTCCATTTTTTGAAATTAAACATAGACCAATCAAAAAACGAATGAAATAAAATAATTTGCGGAATTCAACCAATAAAAAGATTCAGATTTAATTTATGATCCCCTATTCTTTACCAAGGACAAAAACTATTCTCTAAATAATTAATAAAATTTTATGATTTATCATTTATTGTTTAATCTCATACTTTTTATTTAATGTGTTAATAGAATATAAAAGTAAAATGAAGTATTATATGATTTTTAAAAAACTCAACGATGATATCAAATAGCAGCTTACGTTTGACGAATTCGCTCATCTTTTTAACAGTTCTTAATCCGTCCAATGATTCAGGATCAATAAATGCTATAAATAAGATTAAATAAACACAATATTAGTTCGAATTTTTTTTTCAAGCATATGTATAAAAGTAGCAAATACTGAGCTGTCAAGTCACCGGCTTTTTAGATACCAGTATTTTAATACAGTTCTTTATTTCAAATTGAATATTTGGGAGATTTAAAACAGCGACATTTTCACAAAAATAATACTGGTTGCTAAAAGCCGGAGAGTTGGAAACCCTGCAAATATAAACAACATTGAATAAAATGTATAAAATATGCATGTGCATAAGTATAAATAATAAGTGACGTAACTGACAACATCTGAAGCTAAGGCATTAAGGCTTGGCTGAAGATTTAAAAGAATGCAAATTTAGTACAAATTAATTACAAATACGTGCAAAAAATAGTACGTACTAATAATACTTTGTACAAAAACCGTAATTTAAAAAGTCTATCAGAGTTTAAAAAAAGAAAAAAAATACAAACTGACATAACAAATATATATTTATATAATCAATATAAATTGCTACAAATTATCATCTATATTGAATACAAATGACAAATTAAGTTTTAAGACAAGATTCAAACATTATGAATATTAAATTTAGAACAACAAATTATTTATATATACATATATAACCATTAGAGAATATTAAAATTACCTTTTATAGTAAACATAAATTATAAATTAAGTTTTAAGACAAGGTACAAGCATTATAAATTTTGAATAACAATTATTAAATGAAGTAATTATAAATGAAGATTTAAGACTAGGTCCAAGCATTAGCATTAAATAATATTCCAACAAAATAAATTTTAAATTTGGAAAAAGATTAATATGAACAGGAAGTTGAATGAATAAAAAATATTGGAAATTAGAGATAATTGACATGTATATCAGGGCGTCGGAACATATTGGATAAATTTTATTGGCCTTACCAATTTTTTTATCAATTATCTTCATTTTATATTACTATTACATCATATCATATATATTATAAAGCAGAAGTTCTGAAACTTCCAAACGAGTGTTTTCATAAACTACCCGATGGATTTTTTTGCCGATTGTATCATTCGATAGGAAATATTTTTCCGAAGGTTTATGATTCAAATTTATAGGGATAACTCTGATTTTTCGTAGTAAATTTCGTATTTTTCGGTTATTTTTGACAAAAGGGTTGCCAGTAGCTGTTTTTGGCGAAAATTATAATTGCTAAAAGAATTAAATTGGCTATATCTATTAGAAATATTACAAATATCTTGCAAATAATAGCAGAAAAAAAACTACTGATAATAATAATAAAGAAAAACCACTTAAATGAGGCGTAATATTATAAAAATATATTTATCTTGAAAATGAAAAAAATATTTGTAATGCTTAAAAAATAAATTAACGCGAAGTATAACAATTGGTTCAACTTTTGGCGACTTATCTCTGGCGTTAGAATAAAAACATGAATTTCAGAAATTGATTAAATGAATTTTGAATTATAGTTATTTCCCTTTTTATTATTTTATTCCTCTTTTTTATCGAATTTCCGTATAATGTAACTTACAGCAGAAAAAAGCAGATCAGATTGTAAAAGACACTGTAAGTTGTGAGTTACTATTCGTTTCTATACCATTTTCATCTTGCTTTTGTCGCCAAAGAATGTGTTTTTAAGCCAAAAATGCACTACTGACTTAATGCCTGACTTAGGGTTCTTAATGGTCGCAATAATGTTGTTTTTTTTTTCAAGTGAAGATAATTTTTAGAGTATATTTTAATATTCAATCGTAAATTATATAGATATGAGTATAACTCTTTTATTTATTTTTGCAAATGTTTTTATTGTTAATTTAATTTTTCTTGGGCCATTTCGTCAATTTCACTTACTGGAAAAATTTCAGTTTTAAAATTTGAAAGTTGAAGAAGGAAAGATTATCCCGTCAATTAAAAATCTACCGCCAAATTCCAAGATTAAATGTCAGTAATGGATGATCATAAATGTCACATTCACTTGACATTAAGCATAATATAAATATTAATTATGTCATCAAATGATTTTTAATTCGACATTTTATTTCTACTTTTATATATGCTCTGCTAATTTTTTTTCGTTATTTAAATGAAAAAATATGTTAATCTATATAATCTAGCTAATAGTTTGGCGATTTGTATAATTTGGCGAAATTGATCTACGATATAACCAAGTAGTACTGAAGGAAAAATTTTGCAATTCAAAGGAAATTTATGCAATTATGCATTATTACTATAGATAAATTCAAGATTTTGAAATAAAAAATTCCTGCTGAATAAAATTTACAAGTCTTTTTTAATTGACCATTTCCTCTTCAATATTTCTTCAATCAATATTTCGCTATTCTCTTTCGCGCAGGCTAAAAAAATGTTTTTAAAATATTTTATTAGATAAAACGTAAATAATATTTTTCTATTTTTTTAAAAAATATTTTTAAAATCTAATTCTTCCATTATGTGTCTTACAGGACAAAATAGCATAATTACTTTCAAAAATGGTTTTATCTGTTAATTATATGTTATTTGTTTATTTGGGTGTTTGAATTTACTTTTCTCATCAAACAATGCGATTTTATACCAAGAAGGCATAAGCCGGAGCGATGTTCGCAATTAGTACTAAATTCTCCCCCTCTCTTTTAAATGTGTGAGAGAATTTAGTACTAATTGCGTAACTAAGTTACTGTTAGTACTAATTGTAATTGTAAATATATAAATAGCAGTTATAGAAAAAAAAATGGCGTATAAAATGTCTAAATTTTAGTATAAATGTCTTCCTCATCCAAACTGTAAAATAATTTAATTGCAACTTTTTAAAGTTTTGGCGCAGATGTCATAGACGCACCACATTCGCACGATTGCAACAAAATGGCGATTTTATGCCTCACATGGTAAACCGACTATGGTTGTTTATTTATTAATAAACTATTTATTAACTTTCATTTTGTTTTTTAAAATAATATAAATCATTTCGTTCTATAGCTATTAATTAAACTTTTTTATTTATTATTTTTTATTCAAATAATACAAAATAATTAAAAAATATTTATGAAATTGGTAATTAAAAACCAAGTTCTCCAAATTGGCGCCAGAAAAAAATTGCGCCAATGTGGTGCATACATGACATCTGTGTCAGTTTTTTCCTTTACATAAGTAGGGAAAATGCAGTATAAATACCGATTAAAGTTTTTTTTTCCAAATATGGAAATTTTGTCACAGATTTGGTCATATACTCATCGAAGTATCTCACTGGTGCCAAAATGGCATTATTTGCCTCATATGGTAACCCAGCTGTAGTTGTTTATCTGATGATAAGTTGTTTACTTACTTTCATTTTCTTTTTTAAAATGATATTTGTTGTTTTGTTCTACAGTTACTTTTTTATTTATTGTTAATTGCTGTTTAAAATGATAGAAAATAATAAAATATATATAATTTTCTTTGGTATTCTAAAACGAGGATTTTGCCACATTGTAGTTGCAAGAAAATCGTGCTAAACCTATTGCGTATATGATGTCTGTGTAGGAATCTTTTGTGAAATATGAAAAGTGTAAATTGGCTACTACTTGATTATCACGTCAACCAATTTCGCCAAATCGTTCGCCAAATTATACAAATTTACATAATTTTATCTTAAATAACTAAAGAGAAAATGCTTAAATACGAAAGAGCAAATAATTTTGTTTTCATCTTTCAGGAGGAATTTTTGCAATAATAAAGTAATTGTTGTAGTGAGAATTTTAATGTGTGTTTTTTTTTATCGTTGGCAACTTGCTGTAACGAAAAATGTTTATTTTTTTCCTGCCATTGTTTTGAGAGCTGGTTTTGTCAAAGCCATGTTAAGATGGTATTCAAATTTTTGAACCCTCCCCAATTACCACCCCCTTGGGCCGATTTTGCTCATTTGCAATTCCCACTGAGATATTAACCATCTCAATGTACTTGACGAGTTTGAAGGTGATTCTTGCATAATTGTGCCTTTTATCGCGCGGACAAAATTTAATATACGTATAAAGTTTTTAAGTGGGAGTAGCTTTGGGTTCCTGGCTTCACATAATGAAAAGTTGTGAAGAAATTTTTCAGAAGTTGTACCTTGGTGACGACTGTAATAATTAATATTTCTTCAGATAAGGGGAAATTTTAAATCCTGTTGCCATAATAGTCTCATTTCGCTTCCAAATGTGCACTGTTAGTAATAAACTAAAATAGTTACTTCTAAATAGCTGGTTTTTGTCCAAAGTTTAAGATAACTTAATATCACAATGGTGTCTAAATCGTTTTCAGCAATGAACAAGGAGCTGCTGGAGGTCCAAATGATTTAAAATGCAAATTTAAATTCACCAGTTCGTTTCATCCACGGTTGATTTTGAAATATTGACCAGCGCAGCGGGCATAGCCTGCTAGTAACTTATAAAAATGTCTGTTGAAAATTATTAATAGAATATGCTGGTAAGAACAATAAAACTTGTCCTATATGCTCTGACCTCTGTATATAGTCAATCTCTTTGGAACAAAGATATTTTAACAAATTTAAAAAAGACCACGAAAAATTAACCCGCCAAGACAGGCACAGAGTTTTTTGAATCCCACGGGTTAATGATTTCTACTGTGTTATCTTTAAATATAATCATTTCATAAGTGTAATTGAATATAAATAATAATCGTCAACTTATTTAATCAGAGACAGCTGATACAAATTCAGCTAAAATCAGTTGAAGATTACCGTATTCCCCCGCGTTATACGGAATGCCGCAAATTTCGAGGGAGACCAGATTTTTGAATATTAATCCCTGGTTTTTTCCGACATGTCGGAAAAATTAAGGATCTTCGAAAACCAAAGTAATGGAGTTCATTAATTGTATTTAGTAGCAGCCATTTCGGCTGTTGAAAAGAGTGAAATATTCAATTGATCCCGAATTTTCTATTTATTTATTCTACCTTTTTTACATATTCAAGAGAATACAATTTAAATAAAATTTTTGATTAAAAATTTGAATAAAATTTTTTTGCAGGAGGCTTATGTATACTGTCAGAAGTTTTTTTACCACAATTTTTTATTTTAGTTCGAATTTCAAACAGTATGTGGCGTTGATGGCGATTGAAGGCCAGGCCGACGCTTCACTCAGCACTGATAACCTGGCCTTTAATCGCCGTCAGCGCCACCTATTGTTTGAAATTCGAACTAAAATAAAAAATTACGGTAAAAAAAACTCCTGACATTATACATAAGCCTCCTGCAAAAAAATTTTAAATAGCTGTCACCGTTTGCAATTTATTGAATTTTAAAATCCATCAGTCATTTTTGGGACACCCGGTATATACTAATGTTATATAGTGGACTGTTATATAGTACATTATAGAAATAATTCACATGTATAATAAAACTGTTTGTAACTAAGACATGTTAACAAATGTAAATAACACCAGGAAAAGTTAATTTACTGATAGTACCAATAAACCCATTCTTCAAAATGCAGTACATCATATACTGGTATACATGTATACATGTGTGCATGCATGTAATTACTTACGTAGTAAAGAAAGCGGAAACACAGCATTCATGAAAAGAAGCAGCAAAAACAGTGAAGTCAGACAGAATGGCTGGACTGACATAGTTCTCTATTCTAAATACATACAAAATAAAAATAAAAATGAATATTTTTAAATGATACAGAACTGTTCAACGTTGACTTTAAATGAGACACTTAATTTTGAACATTTCTAACCATTTGGAAAATGGTTGTCTGGAGTTGGGATATTCCATGGTAACTTACGTTACATTTAGAGCTATTTTGAGTAATTTTAATAATATAACACACTAAAAAAAATTATTCAAAATGTAAATTTGACATGGTTTACTAATTAAACTTATTCAAAGCTCAATTTAGATTAAAATTACCTAATTTTAATGTTGTTTCTTAAGTTTTGGTTGTTATATTTGCTATGGTAACTGCCATTACTGAAAAAGGAATGTAAGTTATCATATGAAGTGTAATTTTCATTATCATTTTTTAGATAATTTTCACCCAAACGGACCCTTAGGTAGGTTTCATCGACAAATCATGTTAAGGGGACTAGGGGTTGATCGATACAGAAAAACATGTAAACAGAGCTCTCTCTTCGAGTCCATATAAAAACAGAAGTATTCAGTGTAATTAATTTAAACTTTCTGATATTTTAAAGTATGTTTGTAGTCTTATAAAATTATAAAATGAAGTACTTTAATGTAATATAATAAGAAATATAGCAAAATTTATGCAACACAATTTTCGAAAAAAAAAAATATGTGTTATATCACCAACACCAAGATATCTCAAAGTTGAATTGACACAAGAACCTAATTTTTGCTTTAAAATGATCAGGAAACTTTACTCTATAGAATGAATTAAAGCTATAACAATCACTCAAAAAAAAACCTTATGAAAAAACTCTCAAACTTAAAAAATTTTAAAAACCCTAAAAAATACATTTTTCATTAAAAATACTCAAAATATTAAACTATCTAAACTATATTAATTCATTCTATAGATAATGGTGTTATATGCATGCAAAAAAAAAAAAAATTAAGCCATTCCATCAAATAGTTTCTTTTTAAATTTTAGTGTTAGTCGTCAAAAATCAATTTTTGAGAAAACGCGACTTAAAGTTGAAATTATATGGGTGCGGCTATGAAAGTGTTGATGCATAAATGCTTATAACTCTGTTAAAAATGCAAATATTTTTATGCGGTTTTTTGCATTGAGTTAAGAATTAATTGAATAATCAAACTAGATAATAAAAAAAATCGATTTTTTAATAAAAGTTTTCAACCCCTGAGGCACCTTAATTTTGCATTTGAATATTTTTTAATGTTATATTTCTAAAATTACTGCAGTAAATTGTTCTAAATGTAATGCAAGTTACCACGGAATGACCCAGTTATCTGAGGCATATCTGGTTCTTTACGATGTCCATATTTTATTCGTTTTCTGATCGGTCATGTTTAATGACCAGAAATAAAATACTTCTGCTGCACGATGACAAAAAAGTATTTAAAACTGTAAAAAAAATAAAAACTCAAAAACAAAATGAGATACAAATTTCAAACAAATTGCATTTAAAAGTAATTTTTTTCCTATACGACGGTGTAAAAATTTTAAATAAAGCGATGTTTAAAAGTTTAAAAAATTGCAGTACCGAAAATAGTAAACCTGAAATTTCACTTACAAATTGTTTATGATTGGTCCAGGATAATTAAGGTTTAATCCATGGCGTACGTAATATATGACACTGTTATTACATAAGCCACTTTTTGATCACCATAAAATTGATGTTTAATATTATATATATATTTATTAATATAGAGTTTATTTATGTCTAAAATTTTAGTCTTTGAAAATATCATTTTCTAAATCGGCATTGTAATTTGTTAAATTACATCTTTTTTTATTTTGTTTTTAGATGCGTTCGTAATTATGTAGATACATAGCACCTATAGTTGTCGCTCAGAGCGTCCGTCTGTCTGTCCGTCCGCATATAAAAACGCAAACACTACCCAAACCGAATCGTTTGAAATTTAAAATCTATAATTATTACATAATTTTCTCGAGTCATTACAAATTTTATGAAAATCGGATGCATAGATCAATTACAAAGTCAATATTCCATTACATTACTGTCAATGGGGGGGAAAGTTTCAAATGCATTTAATCGTTTGAAATTTAAAATACATAATTATTGCATAATTTTGTCGAGTTATATCGAACTTTATCAAAATCGGATGCATAGTTCAGTTACAGGGACAATCAAAAGTATTTCGTTACATTACAGTCAATGGGGAAAAATGTTTCAAATGCATTTTAATGGTGTTACCCTCATTCGAACATAATAAAATTGATATGCATCTGTAAAGTACATATTATAATATACATTTTACATAATCTGTGGTGCAAAGAACATTTGTTATTGATTTACAAGGCCACACAAAAGTATTCCATTACATAGTGGTATAGTAAGAACATTGTTTGGTGCGCATTTTAATTGTAATTAAGTATTTATTATGAGTAGTAAGTATTATTAAGTATTTATTATTATTAATAATTATTATGAGATTGATATATGAGAATGATACTTTTAAAACTTCGCTATGGTACGAACGCACCTCATTTGCTACGCTTCACGCGCAATTTCCAACTTGTTTTATTTTTAAAAATATTCTTCAATTAATAAACTAACTCAATGCATCTTAATGTTCAACTAAAATTAATTTTTTGATTTTTTTTTTTTTTTTTTTTTTTTTTTTGAAATATTTATTACATTTTAAAATGTTAATATTTTTGTCCAACTATTTCTTTTTAGATTTTCAACTGTGTATTGCATAAGACTGCGCATCGTTGTTATAAATGGGGAGAAAAATTCCTCGATTAGAAATTTTATAAAAACTGCCACAATGTGGAAAAAGGACTTGCATCATTTTAGAAGGAAATCTTTTCGTATACCCAGTTAGCTTATTTAGAGATGAAATGCTTCATGCTCAAAACCGCCTGAAAAAAGTTTCTTCTTTTTGCCAGCTTAGACAGAATGAAGACGAATTACACCATACTAGCCGCCCTTGGCGACCAGTTTGGTCTCCTTTAAATGTATACTACGCCTTAAATCCTGGTTCTTTTATTCATAATTTATTTTAATTGCTCAACTTTTCGCCAAGATAAAAGATTCTGCTACAGAAATATTCTTTAATGTCATATACGCACCTCACATAGTAATATGGCTATTGTTGTTTATTTGTTAATAGACTGTTTGTTTACTTCCATCTTCTTTTTTTTATGATTAATTTTTTCTCTATAATTATTAACTAAGTTTTTGTTATTTATTATTATTTCCTTTTCAAAATAATAGCAAATAGCTAAAAAATATATATGCAACTGATATTTCAAAACAAAGTTTTCACCAAATTGAGGTTAGAAAAAAATTGTGCTAGTGTGGTGCGTATATGACATCTGCGCCGAGAATTTAAGAACTCTGTATTTTATGTTAGCCTGCCGCATTACTTATTTCATTTATAAAACATAATTTTTCTTAATCTCGATTCAATCTATTTTAATTTTCTCTTTTTAATGCGGCTCCGTCTTCGCTTTCAAGCATTTGCCGAAATCTTTTACGGGCATTTCTAACGGTATTATGAAGTTCCATAATTGCAGCGAAACAGAGAAACTACGAAACGTAAACAAATCGGATTTGAGATGCGTTTTGTTTGATCGTTGTCATTAAACAATAGCAAATAATCGCGATTTCTGTGCCACATACGTTAGCGTAATATATATATATATAGATTATTGCTATAAATTAATACAGATAACCAGAAACCGGCTTTGTGTTAAGTATTATTTTTATTTAGCTTTTGATAATTGATTCTTATGTATTTTGTAGCACTGAATCCGGAAATGATTTTAATCTTTTTACCATTCACGTAAGGATTTTTTTACAAATCGTAAATTTCAAAGTCAAAAAGTTAAAAAATTGCGGAAATATCTGGTAATATAAAATAAGATGCAATAGTTGTGTTTTTTCTTTAATTTGATAATTCAATTTTATGTATTTCTTACAAGGAAGGTCTCCATAGTGGGCATACACAGAATATTTTGAAAAAAAAAATAAACTACTTATGCATCTAATAAAGGATCGATCGAATTTAGCGGCGAAAATACAGTAGAAAGTTTGTAAAAAAAAATAATAATAATTTCGAATATTTGGTGTGAAAAGACGAAAACGGCACGAGATTTAGCGAGCAGCATTTTTCCTCTTCAAAAACAAACGATTTCATATAACTGAAAATTGTTAATAGGTTTTTAGAATGCGTGTAAGTGGTATTTAATGAATTTAAACTTAAACAATGAGAGATTATAATATATGCATTATATTTTATTACATACATATAGTACTTGTTGTAGCAGTTATTTAATTTTAATACTGTAAAAAAAAGATCATACATACAAAATACTTTCATATTGAAAAATATATTTAAGCGTATTTCAAAATAAAGGCTAGATGAAGAATTCTGTTGTAACACACTTCAATAACGGAGAAGTTTTAGTTTTCATAACAACAAAATTGAATCGACAGTGCTCAACTGTATTTAATTTTGATATTGAAACAAATTTAATTAAATTATCTTTCGTTTTAATTCATAAAATTTCACTGTTAACTTTTATTATAAATATATATGACAAAAATTATATTATGATTATAACAAACTAAAGCCGACGAAACTAGTTATTTAAATAATTAATTTTAAGAATAGTTCAAAATTTTTACCTGAAAAAGTATTGGACAAAAAAGTATTTTTTGAAAATTTATTTCTTGGCCAACCGGTGATATATTGCCAAATAAACGAAACTCTCATTATTTTTTTACGAACGTCCTATCGGGGTTCCGCCGATTTTCTTTTTTTCTTTTTCTTTTTCTTTTTTTTTTTTTTCATAAAGGTATATATCCACATGAGAAGAACATTCTGTAATTTTTTAAGAATTTTCTGAGTAGCTATCATTTTAGGATTTTTCGCAATTCATATAAATGTCAAAGCTGAAGTTATAAATGAACCTCGCCCCTACCCCTCCCTCATCGGACCCCTGAGCTGTTTAGGTGTAAAAATCTCTAATATAGGCAAAAGACTGAATAAATTATTGAATTAAATAAAATTTCTTGAAATAAAAAAAAAATGCATCTATTATATAATATCAAATTATCGGGTTTTTTATTAATTTATTTATTTTAATATTTTCACTTTGAAATTTAGAATTTGCGAAAATTTCTTACATGTTGAATTAAAAAATAAGGTAAATTTTAGATTCTGTGCTAAAAAATACATAAAAATCAATTATGAAAATTTAAAAAATAAAACCATCCTATCTTTATTATAGTATCAAAATTTAGTTTTTTGACTTTCAAATTTACGATTAAAAAAAAAAAAAAAAAAAAAAAACCTGATCTAATGGTTAAAAAATGACACTTTAGAAATCTGTAATAAAATATACATGAAAATCAGTTATCAATACTTGAGCAATACTGATTGTATTTCTCCTGTTCCACTATTATTTTAGCATCTGATTTTTGCTATTACCCACATAGCATGCATGGTCACAGTGACGTCACTGTGAGTCACTGTGGTCACGTCACATCTGTGACCAAAATGCCACCCCTCAGTGACGTCACATCGTGACTGAAATGTGACCTTCTTAGAAAATTAAAAAATATATACAAAAATTCTTCAAAAGATGTTATTTAATGGAAAAAATATTTTTCTGTCAATTGAAAAGGTTTTTGTGACGTCACTGTACCAAAAGGCCACCACTCAGTGACGTCACATTGTGATTGAGTGGTGACCTTCTTAGAAAACTTCCAAAATCTGTTATTTATTGTAAAATTACACTTTTTTGACAATTAAAAAATATATTGTGACATCATTGCTATGTCACTGCATGTAATGCACGTCATGTCACATTTGTGACAAAAAACACCTTATTGTAAAGCTGCAGTGTAACAAAAATATGAACTTAAAAAATCTCAATAATCTTTAAAAATTTCAACATATAAAGAGAGAAATAATTTGAACTGTAATTTAAATAGGCCGTGTAAATGTATTTCGAGCTTGAATGAGATTGATTATCTTACAAATTTTTTTATTTAATATTTAGTAATTTATTTTTCGACATTTTAGAAAATGATTAATTATTTTCCTGTTAAAACAAAACTACTAAGAATCACTTACGCAAGGGCAATTATCCATTTTCCGTACCAAATATGCAAAACTTGTTTTTCTTCTCACAAATCTTGTAAAAATCGAGCTATGAAATGTCATTAAAATATGCAGTTATATATCACATAACGTTTTTATCATTTCAAAACATTTAAATAATTTTAAACATTAATGTATGGATGTGTATCTAACATTTCAAATCAAATGAGTAATTTGTTATCCTTGACAGTGAAAATGTATGCGTAAATATAGAAAAATATTTGTATGAAAAAATAGATGCATTACACATAATTATTAATTAGGATAGACTGAAAAAAGATTTTTAGACCGAAATCAAATCGAAAAACACAAATAAAAAGCTTTTATCCTCTATAACCCCCCCCCCCTTTTTTTAGGTGCGTTCGTAATTATGTAAATACGTAGCACCTATTGTTGTCGCTCAGTCCGTCCGTCCGTCTGTCTGTCTGTCCGTCTGTCTGTCCGTCTGTCCGTCTGTCCGCATATAACAACGCAAAAACTACCCAACCGAATCGTTTGAAATTTCAAATACATAATTATAACATAATTTTGTCGAGTCATTTCAAATTTTATGGAAATCGGATAGACAGATCAATTACAGGGACATTCAAAAGGATTCCGTTACATTACGGTCAATAGGGAAAAAAGTTTTAAATGCATTTTAATCGTTTGAAATTTAAAACATATAATTATTGCGTAATTTAGTCGAGTCATTTCAAATTTTATGAAAATCGGATGGACAGATCAATTACAGGGACATTCAAAAGGATTCCGTTACATTACGGTCAATAGGGAAAAAAGTTTTAAATGCATTTTAATCGTTTGAAATTTAAAACATATAATTATTGCGTAACTTAGTCGTGTCATTTCAAATGTTATGAAAATCGGATGCATAGATCAATTACAGGGACAATCAAAAGGATTCCATTACATTACGGTCAATGGGGAAAAAGTTTCAAATGCATTTTAATGGGATTACACTCATTCGAACATAATAGAATTGGCATGAATCTATGAAATATATACTAAAATATGCATTCTGTACAATCTGTGATGCAAAGAATTTTTATTATTAAAATACAGGGCCACACAAAAGTATTCCACTATATAATGCTATACGGGGAAACATGGTTTGGTACGTGTTTTAATTATATTCAACTATTTCACATTTTATGAATAAAATATACGTTGCTGAGGTGTAATAAAAATTACGTCCTGTATATTTACAGAAACGTAAAAATTTCGACTACTGTACTGTATCTGGAGTACGCTCTACTATATCAGCAAGATCTGAATATTTTTAAAACTTCGTTATTGTACGAACGCACCTCATTTGGTACGTTCACGTGCAATTTCCAACTTGTTTGTATTAAGAAGATACTATGTATGTTCACATGTGATACAAACTTTATTTTAAAACAAGTTTTTTTATTATTAGCGTTAAATCTATTATTTTAAATCTTTAAAAACTTAAACAAAATTTTATCTAATAAACTTTAATTGTGATTATTATTAACTATTATTTACAAAAAAGAAAAAATGATTTTACAATTCATTTTAACTTGAATTGTTTTGAAACTAATAAAAATAAAAAATAAAAATACATTAAAAAAATTTTCAAATAAAAAAAAATTGATCAGAATCACTCTCATAAAATTATTGCGCATTTAAACTTCTAAATATTGCATAAGAAAAGAGAAACAAAACGGTCATGCGCATGGAAGGTGAAAATCGTCTGCAAAACAAGACTCTAGCGAGAGTCCATGCAGGCTACTCTCGTAACCAGAGATTAAACAGCTCCGGTTAAGAAAAATAAAACCATATGAGAAATGACGTAACAGGAATGTCACATGCGAGAAATATTTTTTTATTTATTTTTATTTTTCGTTTGTTTATTTATTTGTTTATTTTGTTAAACATTTTTTTAACATGTAATTTTGATACTTTATTATTTTTTAACACCTTTTAAGAAATTTTACCGAAATAAACAACAGCTGACTAGCGCAAGGCACACTGGGAAAATAAAATATCGCTGATGTTGACAAACCCTGGTAACGAGAGTGCCTTGCACGATAGTTAGGACTCTCGCTAGAGTCTATAGTCTGCAAGCGAAAGAATAAATAAACGTAAACAAAAATATTTTAAATTGATGATAGAAGACGCGAGAAATTAATTGACTGGAATTTATGGCAGATGTGACTTGTGAGCAGATGCGTATTGACACGGATTTACAATTTAAATAAGAATGTCCACTACAACTCTTCGAAGCGGCAAAATATAAGTCCGAGAAAATTAAGGGAGCTTTGACTGTTAAAATGATTTGGTCTTTGCCACTTTAATTATTATCGGATTTAGTTTGTGTGGCATAACTAGAACGAATGAATTCGATGGAAAAAAGGTGTGGAAAAATATTATTTTTAATGGTTGCATTTATTATTATTATTATTCTGAGAAGGATTTTAAATACCTTCTCAAAAACATGCTATAAAACATTAATGCTTTATTAACTTAATAAAGTCTAATACATCCATTATTTATTTTGTTGACATAAAAAACTTGATTATTAATAATTTGGATTAGGTTGTCAAAGGTGGTGATTTTAATTTCATTTTAATCTGCGTTGTTTCCTTTTATAAATAATTGGTTAAAATGTTTCCATAAACATAAAATCATATAAAAATATATTATAATAAATTGTTAATATAATTATTAAACATTTAAAGATAATTATATTTTGTAATAAAGAAGCTTTTTTATGGAATAAAATTATTAACGAACATCTTTTTTTAATTTTTGTATTAAGTAATCTTCGGAAACATTGCATAATGTTATTTAAAAAAATGCATCCGCTCAGAAGAGGAATTTATAAGAGAACGAGAAGAACTATTAAAAGAAATCGTAGATGTTTGATATTTAAAAAAAAACAATAGCGTTAATGATTGTTTAATGTATTTTTTAACCTGTGAAATGTTATAAAATTTTTGAATATTAAGTCATTGTGGGTGAAAACGTTTCATTGTAAATATTCTTATTGGAATGTTTTCAGAGAGAATTTGGAAGTTAAGACAATCAATGAGAATTTAAACATGATTGTATTTAAAACAAATAACGCAAATACTTGAACGGTATGAAGCTAAAAAGTAATAACTGTATTTTATTATTAATTTTTCATTCCAGACACTTTTATTATTTCCTTTAATGAATCATTTTACAGAGGTAAATTTCAAAATATCCATTATATGTAGTATTAGTATACATCGTGATTAAAGTGGGTATTATAAATACTCTCTAATATTATAAATAAAATATTAATAATTATAATTAACGTATTTGTTGTTCTATTTTATGTTTATCGTCGGAATTTTTATTAGGTAGATGTGTCTATGATGGACAGCCTTCCAGTTATGGATATTCCCTTAATGTTTTTTTTTTTTTTTTTTTTTTTTTTGTTTATTAATATACTAATAAATATTTAGCTCTAATTTTTTTTATAATTCCTCTTTGCATGTTTTAATAATATTTTAATATTCATAGAAGACAGTGTGTGAAGACAGTTTGCGAATATTTTTTGATTTGTGACAAATTTGTCACTAACTTTGTGACGGTGGCAGCATTGTCAATAGTGTGAAGTCCCACTGGGACACAATTATACAGTTATGAATATTGTTATGTAGTGTAAAATCACTTACATCTATAATTTTATTATACTTTGGCGATACATCTCAATTAAAACTTAGGAGCTGCTATAAAAAGAATGTACCCAAAGAAAGTTACTGAATCAAAATGTAATGCCATGCAGACTTTAATGTTTGTTACATATTTTTTTCGGATGCAATAAATGAGAATATTTAGGACAATTGAATATTCGATCTATTACAATTATTTCAAATTTAGCAATTTGTTTTTCTAATAAGCATTAAAATTAAAAAACTCTTCCTTTAAGTTGCAACACTAGCCACAGAAAAAGACCCGGATGATAATGTAAAGTCTGTGGGAGCGTTCTTTTTAAATATCTCGCTCAAATTTTAATATTTTTACATGATTTTTTTCATAGGATAGCTGAAGGCGATCCACAACCAGCCTAGTTTTTACTTTTTCAATTTTGGTTTCAGATTTAAAAAAAAAAATAATTTTAAAACCGGTTTGAACCGGTTCTGATATTGAAACTATCATAATATAAAAAATATATAAGCAAAATTGAAAAAGTAAAAAATAGGCCGGTTGTAGATCGTCCTCAGCTATCCTATGCAAAAAATCATGCAAAAATATTAAAATTTGAGGGAGATATTTGAAAAGAACGCTCCCGCAGACTTTACATTATCATCCGGGTCTTTTTCTGTGACTAGTGACCTTAAAGGAAGTGTTTTTATGATAATTTTAATGCTTATTAGAAAAACAAATTGCTAAATTTCAAATAATTGTGATAGATCGAATATTCAATTGTCTTAAATATTCTCATTTATTGCGACAGAAAAAAAAAATGTATCAAAGATTAAAGTCTGCATGGCATTACATTTTGATTCAGTGACTTTGTTTTGGTACATTCTTTTTATAGCAGCTCCCAAGTTTTAATTGAGATTTATCGCCAAAGTATAATAAAATTATAGATGTAAGGGATTTTACTCTGTATAACATTGCTCATAACTGTATAATTGTGTCCCAGTGTAACTTCACAACATTGACAATGCTGCCACCAGGGTTGGAAACAAACCAGGCTTTTTTGGAAAAAAAAAAAAAAAAAAAAAAACGGTTTTTTTGGTTTAAACCAGGTTTTTTTGGTTTAAACCGGGTTTTTTAAAAACATCCTTTCTTATCATTGTGCGCGCGGAAGCGCGCTACAATAATATGATTGAGCGATGGTGCACACGGATTTTTCAATTTTTCTTTTTGCAATAACTAACTAAATACTTATCCAATTTTGATGATTTTTTTTAAATGTTCGTCTGACCAAGAAGCACAACATAGCACAAAAATTATTTTTTTTATGGCATACTATAGGTGTACTGTAGAGTATTCTGAAAATCGGACAAAAATTTTGTGTCACAGCACTTTTCTCGAAAACTACTAAAGATAAAAACTTAATTTTTTTTTTAAACAAAAGACAAACTTTTTATCCCGGGGTAGTCATCGAGAAAACGTTATTTCGCTGGGCGGTTTTTCTGAAATTGCGTATTTTCCAAACTTGGTCATAAATGGGTATATCTAACGTTCTATTGCAGATAGAATGTTGCGGTAAAGTTTATTTTAAAGATTTTGCAATGCTAATTAATCCTGCAAAAATTCATAGCTTTACGTTAAACGGTTTTTTTACAAGATGAAATAAAAGAATGGCAGTCATCAATCTAAGGTACTTGTGATCATCGGAGAGAAAAACCAGTTACACCATTCGATTAAGCATAAAAAAATACAGAATGCTTTTTTTTCTTTTATTTTTAACTTAATTTTTTAACGAATTATGAATTTTTTTGAAATTTTTGACATGCTGATTTTTGTCATTTTTTAATGAATCATTTACTGAATAAATATGCACGGTGTCTAGCCCTGGTGGCTGTTAAATTTGATTTTTAATTTTAAATTAGGCAATTTTTTGCACCATACCAAATTTATATTTTATCCATTTTTTTCATTTATTTATATTTTGTTTTTAGCACAATGGCATCAATGGCAAAAATGCCTGGCATACCTGTCAAATATTGGGGCCCTGTACTTTAACAAAGTGTATTTACTATAAGTATATACCGTATTTATTCTAATAGAATGCGCCCTCTAATAGAGCGCGTCTTCTAATAAAGTGCGCACCTTGGTGCTGATTGAAAAAATAAATATACGGAAACGATATAGTAGATAAGTAGAAAACGATTACTTAAATGCATTATCGAGGATTCTCATCGATCAAAATAGAGTTATTCTATCAAAGCGATGGAGTGGCGATGCAGCAAAAGTTTCAAATTTTGAACAATGTACCACTCCTGTAAACTATAGCGCCAAGGATATGCACACTGTTAAAAATCTGCTGCATTTTGCTGCAACGCACTCCCCTGCTTGTATAGAAAACGGTTACTTGGCCGTGAAATGGCGCTTTCTCATTGGTTGGAATAGAGATATATACAAGTGGTGGAGGACGTTGCAGCAAAATGCAGCAGATTTTTAACAGTGCACTGTTAAAAATTTGACCCACTTGTTGCAGAGTCACTCCACAGCTTTTATAGAATGTCTCTTTATGGCCAATGAGAATGCTCCATAACACAGTAAAGCAATCGTTTCCTATAAAAGCGGTGGAGTACGTTTTTAATAAGTCCGTAATAAATACGGATTAAGAAAACAAAGAAGCATGGTTTTTATATCAAACTTTACTCTTGCATAAAAAAAGTTCCTGTTTTTGGCAAAAATAATGGATATTTGAATGAAAAATCTATTCTTTGAAAGAATTTATTATTTTATTCACTTTAGTAAAAAACTGATTTTTTTTTTTTTTTTTTTTTTTTGAAAACCACCGTAGAATTTTGGTATAGAAAAACCTGTTTAAAAAATTTTTTTAATTTGTAACACCAGAGTATTAGAGTATGTAGCCTTTTTTAATTTCAATACAAATAAGATTTTGTTTTCTATATATAAAATACAAAACAAGTTGTGCAGTATCCCTATGGAATATGGAAAAATAGAAGGACTAGTGAAAAATGCTCCAAGGAGCAGTGCAAAAGCAGAATATGATTTTAATTGAGCATTAAAAAGTAATGGACAAGTGCTTCTGTTAATTACTGAGCATGAGGAAGGATAAGGGATCCCTTCTTGGCTACAACTCACTTCAATGCCAACTTTGAAAAAATCATATTTGCGCTTTTTTCGTGAAAACAAATCAGTCGCAGTTACTATAAAAATGTATAGTGTAAAGACGTAACCATTAAAGATGCAGCTTAATTAGACATAAATGTAAAGGAAGGCGACATAATGCCAGATACCTAGTTCCTGCAGGTATCACATTCATGCACTGCCACCAAGCATACCCTAAGTGTATAATTGCACAGAAAATTGATTTGTAGTATAGTGCAGAGTGAACAGTGCAGTTAACATCAGAGATGTAGTACAGGCTATACGCCGCACACCTTCTGGACTTTTTAATAGAACACCATATACCCTCTGTTTTTCAAGAAAGCTTATAGTATACACATTCTAGAATATCCCTCTGCTTAGAGCATATATCTTATGTTATTTTTATGACTACACCCCTGGTTAACATCTAAAGCACGGTGGAAAATTCTACTAAAGAACCGCAAATTTCTTTTATATGGAAAAAGCGCAAATATGATTTTTTCAAAGTTGGCATTGAAGTGAGTTGTAGCCAAGAAGGGATCCCTTATCCTTCCTCATGCTCAGTAATTAACAGAAGCACTTGTCCATTACTTTTTAATGCTCAATTAAAATCATATTCTGCTTTTGCACTGCTCCTTGGAGCATTTTTCACTAGTTACATATACGTGCATATTTACTGATAAAAACATACATTATTGGTTTATAAGCAGTGTAACTTCAGTTAAAATAATTTAAATTTAATAATTATCGTGAATTTATGCTGAAATTAAACAATTTTAGCAAACAGTCTTATGTTGAAAGTTTTAATTGTTCTACACAGTGAACCATTGATTCCCTGTAAATCTTTATATACAGTCTTTTGATTACTAATAATAAACATTTGGATGTAGTTTGATAAATATTCTTTTAGACAATTATTCAAATAATAAATTACAAATACTTCTTAGGATTTTTTCTTTCTGAGTGACAATTTGAAGTTATTATTTTTAGTCGTTAGATTCAGCAGATAGCAGAGGGGGGAAAATATTATTAAAATGCATTAAAAGAAAAATTTCCTTTACAGCTTGTGCAAAATCTTAAAAGATCATTGTGTTACATTATTAATTGCATTAAATAATCTGCATTATTAAAAATATATATGGTGAATTCCATGAAAATGCGACATAGACATCATTTTTTAAATTTGAACTAAATTAGTATTTTGTTGTTCCAAGTGATAGAAAATAAGTCAAATTTCATGAAAATAACAAGATATAATAAGATAATTGTAAAAATAAATTTTTTTAGTTAATTATTATCAAGACTAACTTTGAAATAAAAAATCTGCTATTTTTATCTCTAGTTTAATGTCACTTGAAGCATTTAAATATTACGTAGATTTTTGAAACAAATATATCTTTTAAAAAAATGGCTAACAGTATGTTTAAAAACACCAAAATTTTCATTTGAAACATTTTAACTATTTTGCTATTGCCCCCAAACTTTATATTAGTCTTCATGTCATGTCTGTCACAGAAAATGCCGATTTTTTTTATTTTCAAGAAAATCTACTTGATAAAAATTATTAACACTTTATTTTCTCTTTTTATATGTCAAAAGGAACAGTTCATAAAAAAATTGAAAGATAAATTTAAAATTTGAGTGAAATATAAAGCATTACATTTTGTCATGTCTGTCACATTTGTCATGCCTGTCACGCTAGTCATGTCTGTCACAATTAGTTTTTCAAGCAACTTTAGCTTAATCTCTTTCCTAGAAAGTTATTTTTGTAATTTTTTAACTTAGTGTTGATGCCAATAATATTTATTTACAACTCAACTCAACAAAATGCTTAAATTTAGAATGCATGTAATAGTTACCAGATAATTATGTTGATACCAATTTCTTTGTTTCAGATATAATCTGTCACAATTATTTTTTCAAGCAGTTTTGCTTTAATCTTGTGATTTGAAAATTATTATTATTTAACTAGGAATTGATGTCTATGGTATTTTTTGATGTGAAACGTACACAATCTAAAGTTTTCTACTATTTAAAAGAAAATCTGCCAAATAGAAAATTTCTGGTACAAACTCATTTCAGTGAAAAGTATTTGCATATTTATTAGAACGAGATTAAATCTGCTCATTGGCAGAGTATTTCTTCTGCTATATATATATATTACAATTGTATTTTATTGTTATAGAGACTCAGTCACTGTTTCTTCAGAGCCATATATAGTGATATCTGATTATGGTAATTATGAAAATTATGCTGTTATAATGTTTATCAATTTGAATTCTAATTTGATGGAGAATCTCTACACTTCAAACAAAATATATGATATTTTCAATAACACAAAACAAATTCCCAACAGACTGGCATTTTTCAGTGACATCACATGGAAAAGGATGTATTGATGAGACTATTAAGAATCAGTTCCTTGATCCTACTCAAGCTAGAAGTATAAATCCTAGAGCATCATGTAAGTGTGCTGAAGCTGCGAGGAAAATTGATCCTGGAATCTATTTCTTCATGAATCACAAGAAAAAAATACAAAGAATGAAAGCAAAACTTGATCTGACATGGCAAATAATCAAAACAATGCCAGGAACAAGAAAGTTACATTGTTTCCGATCATGTGTACCTGGCATAATATTCTTTTCAATTTCAATACTGATGCATGCACTGAAAATTACCTCTTGGAAAATTCAACAAAGCAATATATCCAATGGGTGAATGTGTAATAAGACAATAAGGTTTATCATGGAATAATAACACAAATCGCACAGACACAGCAACAACATAAAATAAAATGCTTGCTTAGTACCAACTAAAATTAAAAGCATGTTTAAATTTGAACCTGAAGATCATGTTGTCTGGTATGAGAAGAACCAAATATTAGCAAATGTTTCAACTCCAACACTAGTCACTTCCAAGGGATTTTATAAATTTTAAATACTTTTTATAATTTATTTTGAGATTCTTTTAACATAATATACCGTTATATCATATTGTAATCTCCAAGTTGTGATAAAAGTAAAGAAAGTAATATTTAAGAAAAAAATACTTAAATTCATAGAAATTGCACGCGTGTCATGTCTGTCACAAAACTTTGTCATGTCTGTCACGCTGATAAATATTTTTTAATATTTTTCTATTTACAAATTTTTCAATATTTTTCTTTCTGCTTCACACGTCCAAGTCTTATTTTGTTTCCTAAAAAATTCTGGTCTTGGTATGCATGCCAATTAGGAGCAAATGATAATAATATGTGTCTAGTCAAAATCTATGTCTAAATTTTGTCATGTCTGTCACGGCAGATTTTAACCCTCAATTAAATTAAGTTTTTCCTTGAATTAAAATTTTAGTGTTTTTTTATAACATAAGGCCTATATTTACATCACCCCATGCAATTTTTTAACTATCAATTAATATTTAGTACTTAAAGATGAACAAAAAAGTTCTCTCAGTCATGTCTGTCACAAAATGGAATTCACCATATATATATATTTTATACTAAGTATTGAATCTATTTTATCTTTGATCAATTCACATGTTTGAAGTTCTTTCTTTAGAGCAATAGATATGTTCACCAATGTGTACTGATTTTAATCCTATACATAAAAAATTATGTAAATCCAATATGTGGTAATGCTTATTGCTGAAATAAAGTGTTAAGTAGAAATTATTTATATCCAATAATCTGAAACTCGTAAATTATAAAGAAAGAAAGAAAATGTTATTAGATTTCTTCTAAAAAACGATGTAAATTATTTATTGGTTTAATCCTATGCATAAAAAAAGACCTAAACACACTATATATAATACTTATTACTGAAATAAAGTGTTAAAAGTAGAAATTATTTATGTTCAATAATCTGAAACACGTAAATTATGAAGAAAAAAAAGAAAATGTCATTAGATTTCTTCTAAAAAAAACCAATTGGTTTTTTTGAGAAAGAAACCATTTGGTTTAAACCGTGGTTTAAACCATGGTTAAAACCAATTGGTTTAAACCGTGCCAACCCTGGCTGCCACCATCACAAAGTTAGTGACAAATTTGTCACAAATCAAAAAATAATCGCAAACTGTCTTCACAACCTTGTCACTATCGTCACAGAATAGTCACAGTTTTAATGACAATTTTGTCACAAATGACACATTTTTCACACTTTGGTCACATCGTGACGTCACAAACTGGTCACAATGTGACGTCACAAACGCACTCTAAAACGGCCATAACGACTTCACATTTTAGTCACAGTGACTTCACATCGACGTCACGTGACGTCACATCGACGGTCACAAAGTCACAATGTGACTTCACAACGACGTCACCGTGACGTCACCATGTCTTAAGGGTAATTTTACTTTTTACATTTGAAATGTATGATTTTAAAATTTAAAATGTATGATGGTTAAAAATGAATGTCATTTTCGAATTTAGCGCTACATAATACATGATAAACATTTATCAAAAGTTAAAAGCATAAACATTGCATGCTTTTGTATGTTACAAAGATATAACATCAATAGAAAAATTTCTTCGAAAAAATTTTACTTCAGAAAAAAAAACGTTTTTTAAATTGAATTATAAAGTATCTTTTAATAACATTTTATTTTCTATAGATTAATATTTTGTAATTATCATGTTACTTATTAGAGCGATGGCATTAAAAAAACAGTTATTGAAATTTCGTTTTAGAGAAAATAATGTGAAATAAACAGAGTGCTTACCTTCGATTTTTGGAAAAAGAAATTATTTAATTGGCCTGGAAAGAAATTAATCAACCTGCAGGATATAAAACGGAAAAAATCGTATTTATATTTCTCGGAAGACATATTTACTTTGATGAAAACAGCTGCCCCAATACTAAATGTCTGCAATCAGTACATATAACGAATCTGAACTATGTAATCAAGTGCAGTATTGTTGTCTCAGAGTGAAGCAATACTCGGTATTGATCATGAGATAAATTTGAATAATATCCTCCTTAATATTTCTTTATAAAATATAATTTCCACATAAACCACAAAAAATATAAAATAAAATATAATCTAAATTTAATAGTGATTATTGGACATATTCTATTCACAACCAGATGATGTTGCATCACTGTAGCGTTTCAAAATTGTCAAGTGTCACGTCACAATACGTTTGAAGATTCACGTCGTAGATCGTCGTAGACGTCACAGATCGTTTGAAAATTCGGTTTCGTTTTCGCTTTTACCTTACAATCTGAGTTTCGGCGAAAATGATGCTGAAAATTCGGACAGACCTTAACTATCTGTATTCCAAAAATTACGCTTCTTCTTTCAAAAATTTTCAATATGAATCATTGATTTGAGCTGTATCGGTTCAAATGAAATATATGTTCTTTATTTATTGTTTTGAACATTGTATTCAGTTTAATGTTCACTTTTTATGTGCATTCGTAATTATGTAAGTATGTAGCACCTATAGCTATCGTTCAGTTTGTCTGTCGATCTTTCGGTCTGTCTATCCACATACAACAATGCAAAAACTACCATACCGAATCGTTGAAAATTAAAAATATATAAACATTACATAATTTTGTCGATTTATTTCAAATTTTATGAAAATCGGATGCATAGTTCAATTACAGGAACAATCAAAAGTATTTCATTACATTAAGGTCAATGGAGAAAAAGTACATTTTAATGGTATTACACTCTTTGACACTCGAACATAACAAAATTGATATTCATCTATAATTCATATATCGTCTATCATCATTTGAATGAAATCTGATAATTCTGCATAAAAATTCCATTTATCTAAATTGAGGGAGAGTAACCCCCTGTTTCTTATTGCACTTATCCAATGAATTCCCAAAACTAATCATGGAGGTGCCCTCATCTGAATGATCCCATGTATAAAATTTGAAAGAAATCTGTTCTGCATGAAAATCTAAATTAAGAGGGGCGGGATTAGTCGTCGTTCTTGCCTCCTTATAGTTATTTGATGAACTCTCAAATCTAATCATGGCAACGCCTTATCAGAATGATCCTATATCTAAAATTTGAATGCGATCTGATAAATCTGCATGAAAAACCCATTTATATAATTTAAGGGGAAGGGTATTAGTCCCTGCCCCCGCCTCTTTATACTTATTGAAAGAACTGAGAAAACTAAACAGGGAAGCACCTTATCAGAATAATGCTACACCCAAAATTTCAAGTAAATCGGATATTTTTATCATGAGTTATCGCGTTACATACATACATACGTAAGTACATGCAGAACGGGTGGGCACATAAGCTCTCAAGCTTTGATAGCCTGTGAGCTAAACATTGATATTGAAAAAGGTAAAAAAATCCATAACTTCGTCAGTTTACAAGATATCAAATGTGCTTAAATTTATTATACATCTTCTCAATAATATCTACAACTTTTATACTGACATGTTTTCGACAGGACCAATTTTTATAGAAAAAACAAATAAAAAAATAGAAGTTGAAGTAAAAATGGTAATAATGATGTACTCAAATCCAAACTGCTTATTATCTGACTCACTTTTAGGTGCGTTCATAATTATATAAATACGTAGCACCTATATCGTTGTTCAGTCCGTCAGTCCGTCTGTCTGCATGTAGAAGAGCAAAAACTACCCAAAGAAATCGTTTGAAATTTAAAAGACATATTGCTGCATAATTTTACCGAGTCATTTCAAATTCTATGAAAATCGAGCGTATAATTTAATTATGGGAACTATCAAGAATATTTCACTACATTACGGCTAATGGGAAAAAAATTTTTTCAAATCCATTTTAATGATATCACACTCTTCTGAATATAATAAAACTGATATGAATCTATGAAGTATGTACTAAAATATACACTCTGTACAATCTGTGGTATAAAGAATATTTATTATTAATTAACAAGGACACACAAAAGTGTTCCAATACATAATGATATAAGAAACCAAAAAAAAAGTTTTTTTTTCTTTTGGGGGGGGGGCGTTTTAATTATATTACACTATTTCACATTTAATGAAATAGATATACATTGCTGAGGTTTACTACAAGTTACTTCACGTATAATAGAGAGCAGATAGTATTTACAGGGATATTTAAAAGATTTTGACTACTATCAGATATCCGAAGTACAGTATAGTATTACACCAATATCGGAGTATTTTTAAAACTTTGTTCTAGTACGAGCGCACCTAATTTGCTACGTTTGAGATGCAATTTCCAATTTATTAAATTCAATTTCAATCTATAATCATTTACAGCTCTGCTTAAACTTTAGGATAATTTGCCGATTGTAGATTGGAATCGATCAATTTGAGTTTTCAAACATGTTACGCGTTTCCCGTGTGACTGAATTAGACATAATATTTTAACTTATTAATCCGAGCATTTCTGTTATCCTGTAAATCAAAATATCATTCTGAAAGTGTTGCAAAGTGTTACATAATCTATGCTTGATGCATGATTTTCTTTCTAGCTTGTTTCATTATAATTCAATTAATTTTAAATATACGAATATGGACTTTTAAAAGATCTGACATTAACGATTTTGAATTTAAAGAAAACCATCCTAAATTTGTCGATATTCCCTATTTTAATGATGTTTAAATTTCTCTCGTAGTTAAAAAGTCTTTATGAATTCTATATGTCTGTCCATCTGTCTGTTAGTGCTTTAACTCGAGTAAATATAGTCTCATTGTCATGAAATTGGTAGATTTTATACGTATTTATTATGGCATTCGGTACTGAAAATAACATGGATAGCATTTTCAGTTCACTTAAAAGGTCACTCAAAAGAATTGCGATATATGACGGTCTATGAGTAAACAATTGTTTGCCGTATATTTTAATGATATTGCAGAATTTTAAATATATTCAAATTAATATACATCACTGAGGTGTAGTAAAAAGCTCTTACCATAGAACTTTGCATATATATATATATAGTGTGCATACAACTTTTCGATTATTTACAAGGGCACACAAAAGTATTTGGGAATAGTAAAAAACGAACAATAATTAAAATATCGAAACCTACGAACATTGATTGCTGAAAGTGCGTTTTCCGTTGTATTATGCAGTTTTTAATTTAAATACGTTTTAAATACTGCTTGGTGTGTATAAATTCGATAGATTTTATAAAAGGGGCACTAAAGTTCAATCTTCACCCGTTTATTGGACGAAATTGCTGAATGGATGTTTTCAACTGTGCTATATACGTTTAACTGTACTAACTTTTAGCATACTTTGTATTATACATATACAGTAGGGTGGGCCGAAAAAAACTTTTTTTTGATTTTTGATTATGGCGGGTGCGGAAAAGTGGCCACTGGTGGCACTCAGTTCACACAAAAAAATTGAGATTTTTTGGACTTTTCCTTACCCTGCCGCAAATGGCTTGAAAATTTGCAAAAATGCTCATTTTTGAACTTTTTTAGCTAAAAAGTTAAAAATGTTAAATTAAATTTATTTTGGTTGTATTTACTTGAAAAGGCAACTTTAACGTACCAAATGCTTAAATAAGTTCTGATAATGCATTATTTAATTGCTATATGTATTTTAAATAAGTCAATTTTCATAACTTTTTTACGTATATCAGGCAAAATATGTATTGGTTTAAATCGTTCGTTAATTTCTCTCTTATTTATGTTGCTTGGTCTTTAAATTTTTTTCATGCGTCAAAGGTCATATATTTGGGCAGCGGACAGCAGTATAACTCAAAAACAAATCTGGAAGGTGAGAAGGGGGTGAAACAGGACTCTAAACGTGCGCAATGCCTCATCGTAATGTTGAGGGAGTAAAGGAAGATAGAGAAAATCGCTATAAGGGATTGTTATTATTTTACCATGAGAAATTTGTTCAGTGTGGATGTAAAACCTTTTCCTAGAGAGATTCAGTACTTTTTGGATCGTTTAACGTACCATTACAGTGTTTTATGCGTTTTATTACGACGAGCTTAGAAATGGCTTTTTTGAAGGTCCATGGCAATGTAAAAGACACACGACAGAATGAAAAGTATCCTTTTTGGGCACCATGCTTGTTGAAATACTTGTAATTGCCAACTTATACTGATATCATACGCCACTACTACTGGTTGCGAAGCGATATGGCAGAAAATCAAAAAATCCAATATTAGTCAACAGATGATGTCATTAAAATGGTAGATGAAAAAGTTATCGAAATCTGAATAAAAGCCAGTGTTTTCCCATCGATCAATTTACAAAAAGATTAAAAACTATTAAAAGAAGCGTAGATCATTGGAGAAATCCTGAAATCATATGGGCTTGAAAGCAAAGACAACCCGTGAAGAATTCGTACAAAATGGTGAAACTTTTTAGTAGTTTTTAATCTTTTTGTAAATTGATCGTTGGGAAAACACTAGTATGGAAGTTTTTTTTATCAGATTTCGGTAACTTTTTCTATTATTCTAAACTATCACTGTTAAAAGAAGTGTAGATCATTGGGGGAAATCCTGTAGTCGTATGGGCTTGAAAGTAAAGACAAACCGCGAAGAATCCGTACGATATGGTCAAACCTTTTAGTAGTTTTTAATCTTTTTTTGTTAATTGATCGTTGGAAAAACACTGGTATGGAAGCTTTTCTTCAGTTTTTTTTCAGAAGCTTTTTTTCAATGGTAACCTTTTCATCTACCATTTTAATAACATCATCTATTGACTAATATTGAATTTCTCGATTTTCTGCCATATCGCTTCGCAACCAGTAGTAGTGGCGCATGAAATCAGTATAAGTTGGCAATTGCAATTATTTCAATAAGCATAATACCCCAAAAAGGATACTTTTCATGCTGTCGCGTGTCTTTTACATTGCCATGGACCTTCATAATAGCCATTTTTAAGCCCGTCGTAATAAAACGCACAAAACACAGTAATGGTACGTCAAATGATCCAAAAAGTGCTGAATCTCTCTAGGAAAAGGTTTCACATCCACACTGAACAAATTTCTCACATTTTGAACATGGTAAAATAATAACAATCCCTTATAGCAATTTCTCTATCTTCCTTCACTCCCTCAACATTACGATGAGGCATTGCGCACGTTTAGAGTCCTGTTTCACCCTCTTCTCATCTTCCAGATTTGTTTTTGAGTTATACTGCTGTCCACCGCCCAAATATATGACCTTTGACGCATAGAAAAAAATTAAAGACCAAGGAACATAAATAAGAGAGAAATTAACTTACGATTCAAACCAATACATATTTTGCCTGTTATACGTAAAAAAGCTATGAAAATTGACTTATTTAAAATACACTTAGCAATTAAATAATGCATTATCAGAACTTATTTAAGCATTTGGTACGTTAAAGATGCCTTTTGAAGTAAATACAACCAAATTAAATTTAATTTAACATTTTTAACTTTTTAGCTAAAAAAGTTCAAAAATCAGCATTTTTGCAAATTTTCAAGCCATTTGCGGCAGGGTAAGGAAAAGTCCAAAAAATCTCAAATTTTTTGTGTGAACTGAGTGCCACCAGTGGCCACTTTTATGCACCCGCCATAATCGAAAATCGAAAAAAAGTTTTTTTCGGCCCACCCTAATATACAGTGCTATAAAACTATAAGGATATCAAAAAATATTAGTAGTTTTTTTATAAATTTCAAAACAAATGAAACTTTTTTTCTTATAATATGTATCATCAAACTGAAAAACTAATAAAAATGTCAACAAAATTCAACTGTGAGTATTTAGTTATGAAAATAAAGTAATTGTACAAAAAAAAAACACTATTTTGGCCTGTGTAAGAACTTTAAGAACAACAAAATAAAATTAATATAGTAACAAAGAAACAAATATTTAATATATTATGCACTCACTTATGAGTTTAACGATTGCAAATATTCCTCCATTCGTCGATATCATTAATTTTTGACGCAATGCGGGATTGTTTTAGTACTATTCATCTTCAAGATCTGAGTTCCGATTCTGAAGAAAAATGCCTTTTTTGTAAAATCATCTTACTAGATATCCCCATAAGTTATCGATAGCATTAAAATCAAGATTTAGGAGCGGTCATTACAAAGCTTCAATATTATTCTTATTGAACTAAAGTTTTTTCTCACAACTTGTGTGGATAGGCGCATTATCTCGCTGTTATATCCGGGTTTTTTTCTTGCCAAAAGTGTTGGAACAAATAAAAATAGTCAGAAATATGTTGTATATGGGTCTTTGAATTAAATTTTCCTGAAACATATACAAGTGACACCACCTCGTTGAATGAAAAGCAGCGCCATGTTCCACCTAATCCGCCACTTAATAAAATACGATGCCTTAATGAAATCTCTTTTTCTTTTCTTAAATCATCTTAAATATTATTTCCAGTCATCAGGACCATTAGGTAGCTTTCACTACAAAAAGTAAAAAGCTACCTATTTAAGTTTCATTTCTTTTCATCGGAGATAATTAATTAAATTGATTTAAGAAAAAAAAGAGATTTTATTAAAACAACAGTTAGGTGGCAAATTCATTGCAACATGGGGCTGTTTTTCGTTCAACGATGTGGTGTCACTTACATATCTTTCAAGATAATTTAAATCAAAGACACATATACAAGCTGTTTTTGACCATCTTTCATTTGTTGCAACACTTCTAACATGGAAAAGGCCTGACAGGAAGTTGTGCAATGGCCAGTAACAAATCCTCATTTTGATCCTATCGATAATTTATGGGACGGTCTAGAAGACGAGTTTATATAAATGAAAGACATTTTCTTCAGCATCAGGACTCGGAATTACAATTGTACAAAAACAAATCCGAACTGTGCTAAAATTTAACTATGTCGAAGAATAATGGGATATTTGCAATCATTAAACTCCCATAGGTGGTTGCATAATACATTAAGGCGCAACACTAGCCACTGAAAAAGATCCCGATGATAATGTAAAGTCTATGGGGGCGTTCTTTTCAAATATTTCATCCAAATTGTAATAATTTTATATGATTTCTTTTGCACAAGGTAGCTGAGGACGGTACAGCCGGCCTAGTTTTTATTTTTTCAGTTTTGGTTTCAGATATAAAAATAAACTTTTCTACCGAAAATCGAACCGACTTCAAAAACTACTGCAAAGTGAAAAATAATTATTTTTTATATAATAGTAATAAGAAATTAAATTAAGAGCGTAGTATTTACCATGCGTATTATTATATTTATGTACATTAATTTGATTTTTTGGAGTCGGTGTCAGTCAAGCCAAGTTCATGTAATTTTCAATAGCCAAACATCCAAGTATCTACGAGTTTTTTTACGATTTAATATTTAGTTTAAAAATTTATCCTTATTCTTTTACTATTTGCAATGGATACTTAATTTTAATTTTGAACTTGGCTTGGCTGGCATCGACTCCAAAAAATCAAATTAATGTACATAAATATAATAATACGCATGGTAAATACTACGCTCTTAATTTAATTTCTTATTACTATTATGTAAAAAATAATTATTTTTCACTTTGCAGTAGTTTTTGAAGTCGGTTCAATTTTTGGTAGAAAAGTTTATTTTTCTCTTTTTAGTTAAAAGTTCACGATTTTTTGAAGTCGGTTAATAAAAATTATAATACGGAAAAAATATTGTAAATTATACACGTCATTATATATGTCATGAGGGGTTCGAACCCACGCTCTCTTTCGAGAACCAGAGATTAAATCTTGTGCATTAGACTAAACCGCACAACCATCTGACTGCACTCAACTCGGCGAGCTTATTCAACGTCCACGTTACTTTTCATTTGCAAGAAATTCCTAATTTTATTAGTTTTTGCTTAGTTACTAGAAAAGTACTGAACCAATTTCGATGAAATAGAAGTGGTACCAATTCGAATAACCTCTTTAATTTAACACAAAATCCAAATTAATCGGTTGGATAGTTTCGGAGTAATCAGTGAACATACATAAAAAAATATATACATACGCATCGATTTGATAACCCCCTCCATCTTTTTTGTAGTTGGTTAGTAAAAATTATAATACGGAAAAAATATTGTAAATTGTACATGGATGCAAATTATGTCAGGAGTGAGGTTCGAACCCACGCACCTTTTAAGATCCGAAGCTTAAATCTGGTACCTTAGACCGCTCGGCCTTCCTGACTACATTCCATTCGACGAGCTTATTCAATGCCCGCGTTACTTTTAATTTGCGAGAAATCACTAATTTTATTAGTTTTTGCCTAATTACTGAAAAAGTACGGAACCAATTTCGATTAAATGGAAGTGGTACCAATTCGAGAGTAACTTCTTTCATTTAACACAAAAATCAAATTACTCGGTTCAATAGTTTTGCAGTAATCGGTGAACATACAGAGAAAATATATATATGTGTGTCGAATTGATGATAACCTCCTCTCCTTTTTTTAAAGTCGATTAAAAAAATTATAATACGAAAAAAAACACTATATATTATACACACATGTCAGGAGTGGGGTTCGAACCCACGCTCTCTTTAGAGAACTAAAGCTTAAATCATCCTCCTTACACCGCTAGGTTGTCCTTACTGAAATCTATTCGGCGAGCTTATTCAAGGTCATATTACTTTTTGCAAGTCTATTATTTTAGTACTCTTTCACTGATAAAATACTGAATCGATAAAAGATCTCTGATACCCTGTGCTAACGGTTAAATACAAAATATTCTTAATAGCAAAATTAGTATTTAATTTGTAAAATATATACAGAAAAAAAGTTATTATATACATGTACGTCAGGAGTGGGGTTCGAATTCACACTCTCTCTTTCAAGAACCAGTGCTTAAATCTGGAGCCTTAGACCGCTCGGCCATTTTGTCTGCACTCCATTCAGCGAACTTATTCAACATTTTTAATTAGCGAAAAATCACTAATTATTTTAGTTTTTGTCTAATTACGAAAAAAGTACTGAACCAATTTCTATGAAATGGAAGTGGTACCAATTCGAGAGCAAGATCTTTCCTTTAACACCAAAACCAAATTAATCCGTTGGACAGTTTCGAAGTAATCGGTGAACATACATTAAAAAATATATATACATACGCGTCGAATTGATTACCTCCTCTCCTTTTTGGAAGTCGGTTAATAACCTCCTTTCCTTTTTGGAAATCGGTTTAAAAAAATTCGAAACAATTTTGCGATTTTAATTTAAAAAGTTTCTTAGACTACTTTTAACTTTGCAGCTGGGCACATCAAAAGTGTCTTCAAAGTTTACTCATATAGGCATTGTTTGCTTTATAATTTACACTCACATCTTGAGTAAGTCTTGACTGATTAAAAACTGTCATAAGTAACTGGCACTCTGTCATAACTGTCATTGTAATCCAATCATAATCTTGACTGAACTATCATATGCGTTATAAATAAAAAAAACCTATGGAAGAAATACAATGATTTAACAAAGATTTTGACATATTTCCTATAAAATTCGAGAAAACTGCATTTTTTAATGCTTATAATAACGTTTAAATCGTGTTCCTATCATAATTAGAAGATTTCGATTTGGTTTGTTTTCAAAATCTAGTTTTCAAGCAATGATTGCATTTTTTTAATTAATATTTTAAAAAGGTTACCTTTCAAAAATATTAATTAAAAATTCAAATGTTAATTAAAAATTTAAGTGTTCCTGTTTATTTAACTGTAAAAAAAACCCCGAAAATCTACAAATAATATGTTGAAGGCGTTATAATAGTTTTAAATTACCCCACTATTTAAATGAATTTTAAATTTTAAATTAAAAAAAATCTGAGAAGTTTTATCATGTGGTTTTGTTTCAAATAACATGTTTAATCATCCCAAAAATTCAAAATTATAATTCAATAAATTATTTATTTATGTAACTCATATCCTTAAAATGAAAAAATTGTCAAAAATAGCCTATATTTATTTAAAGAAAATTTTTTTGAATATATTTTAAAAAGAACCTACAAATATTTGAATCATCAAAATAATTTTTGAAATACACTCATTAAAAATGTAATTCATTATAGAACTAATCGTAGAAAGAAAAAAAAATACAGTTCATAAGTTAATTCAAAAAAAAAATTTTTTTTTTTTTTAATTTTATATTCATTTTATAAGCAACAACAAAGTTTCTTATTTTATTTAACCGTAATAATTACTGAAAAGATTTAAAATTATTTTGCAATCTATAAATCTATCAAAAAATCTACCAATCTTCACAGCATTAAAATTTAAAAGATGTATTCATAGTTTCCGTAAAAAATTATCTAATAAATAGTAATATATTGTATTTTATTTTAAAATCTAAAAATGCTCATAAGTAATGAATTAACATGCTGTATTAATATAATCATTAAAAATATATTGTATATTAAATTATCAAATGATTTCTAATTAAATGTTATTTATTACCGGCTTTCGATTTATGAAAATTAATTTTAATAAATATAAATTAGTTTTTTCTTTAATTAATTGGCCATTATAGCTAAGATATATTCGCTAAGACATTTATTCCATCCATTAAAATAACAAATTAACTTATAAATACGTGTCTATAAAACAATTTAAAAAAAAAAACTTCAGCCCTCCCATACTTTTATAAACCAACCACAAATTATGATCTTTTACCGAAATGCTTTTTTCATATCACTTCTTAGAAGTTCAGTTCAATGTCTTCGTATAGCCGATTGGTTAAGATACCTACCTTACATGGATCTAAACCCAGCCATTCCCAAGGCCAAAATACATTAGTTGGCTTGCCCCATACTCCTTCAAGATGGCACCACCATAATTATTATTATTATTATTTTTAACATAGAGTGCCATAAAGAATTACCATACACTTAACGTTTATAAGCTTTTTCATAGAATCACTTTTACCAAAGGCAAAAACCCATATGATTTCAGTTATGGGCTTTTTTATGGTAATTCTATGCCATTTTTTGCTAAGTCTTTTCTACTATTTTATTGTTATCTGCTTTAAATGCTTTTTTCATCTCACTTCTTAGAAGTTCAGTTCAATGTCTTCGTATAACCGGTTGGTTAAGACACCTACCTTACATGGATCTAAACCCTGCTTAAGTTTTGCGCATCAGTGTAGTACTAATATGTAAATGTATTACTGTAAGTATAGGTATATTATTGAGTTAAAACATTGAAAATTGTTTTTCATTGCATTTTTATGTCTTATATGAACAATAAATAGCTCTTTTTTTATCTCTAAATATTCATGGTTCTCTTTTTCAATACTTTTTACTCATAATATTTGTTGTTGCATCATAAATTATGCAAATTTTGTAATGTTAAGAAATGTAAATTAGGAGTCTTTACATACCGGAAAATATTTTGTGAAATTTCAAAGTTGTCCTAACTATAATATGTTTTTTATAGTGAATTATTTTAAATGATGTTTATCATATAGTTAAAAGTTACCCTAAATGGCTGGGTGACTCTGAACCAGGTTAAAAGTTCATTTTTCATTGCTTTTTTCATTATTATACGTTAATGTTGATATTATGTTAATACTATATTATATATTATTCCTTATTTTTTTATAGTCATACTATAATTTAGGATCATTTCTTTTCTTTTATGCTCCTAGTTGCAACAATATTCTTAAATTATAAGAGTGTTAGTCCAAGAGCCGACCGCACAAAACCCTATGTCATGGAGCACAAGAAAAAATCCTTTATTTTACGGAAGAGTAGTAATAAGGGAATCTAATCTTCCATGTTTGCCGGAAGTGAAGTGGTGCATAAGCCAAAAATTAATACCACTAGTCGTTGACTCATAGTAACGCGATAACTCATGATAAAAATATCAGATTAACTTGAAATTCTGGATATATGTATATTCTGATAAGGCGCTTCCCTGATTAGTTTTTTTAATTCATTCAATGTGTATAAGAGGGGAAACGGGGGCTAATGCCCCTCCTCTTAATTGATAAAAATGGGTTTTTCATGCAGAATTATCAGTTTTTGTGTTAGGCTTTGCATTGTGTTTTCTTGTACCCAGTTTTCCATGTTTTCCAACTTTTGATTGTAGGACAAACACAATGCTAAAACTACGAGTCAACCACTAGTAGTTTAAATTTTTGGCTTATACAACGCTTCCCTTCCGGCAGACATGGATCATTAGATTCCTCTGTTACTACTCTTCCACAAAATAAAGGGTTTTTTGTTGTGCTCGATGACATAGTGTTTTGTGCGATCGGCTCTTCGACTGTGTGGCATACGAAAATAGAGAAAATGCGGATGAAATTTATCCTGAATGACTAAAATAAAAAAGTTTTTTATTGTTTCTTACATCATATGTCAAAGTAAAAATTATTTGAAATATTCATTTATGTGTATAAAGTGACCGCTCCAGAATAAAAACAACACACAAAAATCCGTTGAATCTTGCTAATAGTTCGTCAATTATTTTTGCTTTCCTTGTATCCGCAGCTTGTGAAAATAAATTGCTTTCTGCTCCTTTCAATCAGCTTGTTAAGGAAAGATTTGCTATTGGAAACACCAATGTGTTCGAATCTAGTTTTATGTATTCAGCAGATGCTGTGAAGCAGATTTTTTTCAACTGAGCTGAATCATTAAAAGAAAACTTTTTAGAATGCTGATTGCATAGGTACCAATCTTCCAATTCTTTACAAGTCAAATAAAAGTATATAATGATATGTTTCTTCTTTTTATGTAATCATTAATTAATCACATTTATTACATGACATCACGGAATTCGGATGATTTTAATTGCTTTAGCATCCGTAAAGTACTGATTGCTAAATATAAAAATGGACTTTTTTTTCCTTTTTGTTAATTAAAACAAATATTACATTACAAAAATTCCTGTGAAATGTCTTTACAAGGTCCTTCCAGGCTACGAACCCTGTATTATTATTTTTTTTCTTAATTTAACGCTATTTGATTTTAAGGGGAATAATTAAAAAGTTGGGCAGGTATTGAGACAAGTTTTAATCAATATACATTTAAATTGTATAAAATTCAAAAGTTTTTTGGTTTAAGATATCATTGTTATCTTATTTAATATTCTTTATTTACCTTGTTATAAAAACATCGATAACAGCTAATGTTTTAATCTATATATTGTAAAATAGTGTATCTAATGCTTTATTCGGTATTTAATTCTTACCTTTAAAAGACCAGGCTGTTTTTTTAGTCATCTGAACTAAGATTTCTACTGAACCGATTTTGATTTTTTTTTAAATAAAATTAAATATAATTTCATTTGTTGCTGTGCCCGCATTCAGTATTTTCGAAAATATTTTTTTTTCTTTAAAAGTTGTTGTATGGAATTTCTTCACATTAGTAGCAATCAGGTTACTCTGATTGTTGAAGAGAGAGACGGGGACATTGAGATTCACCATATCTTTATGCACGTCAATATCATTACAATTAAAAATACAGCTTTAAAACTTCTTAACATAAAATGACGTCACGGTTGTTTTCATTACGCTGATTCTGACATTGAGACATTTTCATCTCAGAAGCCTCCAATGGGTGAAAATAAAATGTGCATGACTTGCAAAATTGTATTTGGAAAGCGTGTCATCAAGTTTTGAAATATCTACATATATATTACACTATCGTACGTGGCACAGGAATCGCGATTATTTGTTAATTGTTTAATGGCAACGCTCAAATGAAACACATTTTATTGATTACTGTGTAGAAGTCCTTTCGCAGGATTTAGGAGTGGAAAATTAGGTTTATTTACGTTTTGTTCTTTTGCTGCACTTATGGAGTTTCAAAATCTCATTATTTTTATTTTATTTTATTTTATTTTTTGCTCATTTTATTTAAAAAATTAATAAAAGACACGAGTTTTAAACGTTTCAGTTTCAAATTAATACGAGTTCTTGATTTCTCGGTGCAGATGTCATATACGCACCACATTAGCGCAATTTTTTTTCTGACGTCAATTTGGCCAAAACTTCGTTTTCAAATATCAGTTGCATATGTATCTTTTAAATATTTTCTATTATTTTAAAAAGGAAATAATAATTAATAAAAAAAAGTGCAGTTAATAATTATAGAAAAAACAATTTAAATCATTAAAAAAACAAATAATCAGTTTATTAATAAATGAACAACAATAGTCGAGTTACCATGTGAGGCATATATAATTTCCATTTTGTTGAAATCGCGCCAATCTGGTGCGTATATGACATCTGTGTTTATTTCTCTAGCAAAATCTTCTAATTTTGCAAAAAATTGAGCAATTAAAGTAAATTATGAATAAAAGCAATATGATTTAATGAGTAGTATACATTTAAGGGAGACCAAACTGGTCGCCAATGGCGGCTTGTTTTTATGAATAATCTATTGCATGTTAAAATATTTTTAAAATAGTGAATATGAACATGAAATGTACACATGTAGGGTAAAGTGCCCAAATATGGTACAGTTCGCTAATATGACACTATCTTATATCTTCTAGTTGAGAAGTCGCACTCTAGTGAGAAAGTTCTCAAACAATAGTTTTTTCGCTCACAGGCTATCAAAGCCTCAGAACTTATGTGCCCGTCCGTTCTGTATGTGCGTATGTACGTAACGCGATAACTCGTGATAAAATGATAAAAATATCAGATTAACTTGAAATTCTGGATATATGTATATTCTGATAAGGCGCTTCCCTGATTAGTTTTTGGAATTCATTCAATATGTATAAGAGGGGAAACAGGGGCTAATGCCCCTCCTCTTAATTGATAAAAATGGATTTTTCATGCAGAATTATCAATTTTTGTTCAAAATTTTAAAATGGGATCATTCTGATGAGGCGCCTCTGTGACTAGTATTGGGTGTACATGGGATAAGTAAAAGAAGGGGGACGGGGTCTAACCCCTCATTCTTTATGTCGATAAATGGTTTTTTCATGCAGATTTATCAGATTTCAAAGGCTCTGAATAATTTTGGAAGTTTAATGGTTAAGTATAAAAGAGGGAATAACTCCTCTTAAATTATATAAGTGGGTTCTTATTAAGAATTTTCTGATTTGCTCTAAATTTTGAACATTGATTTTTTATGGGATAAAGCATATCCCTGATTAGTTTAAGGGGTTCAATGATTAAATACAAAACGGGAAAATGGAGGGAGCTGGTCCCCCCCCCCTTAATTTGTTTTTCGAACGGAATTAACCCTTGAAAATATAAGGCTGCAATGTACAATTAGTATAAGTAGCCTGTGAGCTCAATGCCATCAGATTTACTGGGCAATATTCTTTTTATTTCAAATATACTCAAGAGAGTGCATTGCGTTTGCATTCATTCTATGGATTTTAGTATTGACTAGTGTGGATGCCCATTCTATCATGGTGGGTAAAAATTGTGTTTTACATATAAATTTGAAAAAAACTGACAAAAGTAATTGACAATATGGAAGAGTTTAGATGAGCAAAGTTCGGATAGTTTTCTTTTAAACACATCATAGTTAAACCTCGTTAACATGAGCATGCTTAACGTAAATTACTTTTAACATGAGTAGTTTTCACAGTCCCCTATAAAGAGGAATACAAAGATTTGATACTGATAACATGAATTACTGTTAACATGAACAATATTTTGATACCCAGCATTTACAATACTTCTGTGTAAACCAGGTTTTACGGTTAATATACCATAACAAAATTAAGATTTATTAATAAAATAAAATTTTAATAAACTTTCAATAAAACTGTGTAATTAAAAGTCTGCGTCAACTACTCAAATGATACTAGTAATAAATCATTACTACTATTTTATAACACTTTTAAATTATATATTTTTTCGTTTACCCCCTTCCCCCCCCCCCCCCCGAAAATAAACAAAGATTGTCATTTTTCCCTTTTGTTGACAAATTTCTGCTGTCAAGCTTTAGTTGCATAGAGATGACATACGACACACGAGCGTCAATTCCAATGACAGATTTTGGAAGGAAAAACCGGTTTGGCGCTCTATGCGTTACACTATGTTTTATTATAAAGAGATACTCCGTCAGTTGGGTTTCCAAGTGTGAATATTTTTAAGGTTACATTTTCAAAAATAACTTTTTCCCAGCAGCCAAGTGATTTTGAAATGTTTTAACTTATCTGTAATTTCAGTTACTTATATTAATTTTTGCTAATTGTTGGTTTGGGTTAAAATTAATTATCTTTTTGTCAACAAGTATTAGCAATCCATGTGGAATTTTTATTATGGACCAAGGATTGACAAATATGGGTATAGTGCCATTTTTGAACATCCTTTTTTCGTGCATTATTTATTTACTTTATCTTTATATAGTGTTATAGATTTTGTAATTAGTTAGTGTTTCTGCTAAAAAAATAATGTAAATAATTTAATTAAGCTCTTTTTATAAAATAATATAAGTTTTCGTTGCATTAATTTATCACAATTTGTTGATTTTTTGCAAGCAAATAAACCTTAATGGATTACAATGGAAGTTTGTGGGACTTTAGTGAAATACGTTGATCGCCAAATTTGGTGACATTTGATGACAAAACGGGCCCATCCCCCGTTTGGCCCCTGGTAACCCTCCTTATAGGTATGGAGATGCATTAAATGCTATTCCATGTTTTTTAAGGAGATTCCAGAAAATTCTAGCATTAGAACATCGTGGAATGTTCTCGAATATCAGACACTGATATGGACTCGGAATCGTTCAGTAAAACATAAGAAGACGTTGCGTTTTTCCTTTATGTATCAAAATTCTCTAATGGTTGTATGGGAGATAAGCGGTCTAGATGCAAGTATATTAGATGACAAGTGTATTACACACAACAAGTTTATTATAATTATTTAGACAAGTGTATAAGGTGATCTCACGAAGATTATGGGGAGAGAAAACTTGCTTATTTCTGTACATCCCATGTTTTGAACTTTCTTTATCGAATTTTTTTTTTCACTTTTATGTCAGTTATTTGTTTTCTTCTATTTACTTCTTTTTTCCTTACTATTCATTTGAATATTTTTAATTACCTATCTTAAGTTACGCAATTTTTTCTATTGTGATTTTTATGAGCTTTATTTTATACTTGAGAAAAATACTTTTTTGTGATTAAATATTCTAGTCTGATAAATTTATTTTGCATGAAAGATATGTCGTTTTATTTTAATATACTGAAATCTTGATTTTCTTTGACATTTTTGCCGAATATGGCAGTGGGTGCCATATTTGGGACCCAATATTAAGAAGACCCTTATTAAGAATCACTTTCGCTGAAACCTTCAAATGATGTAACACATACACATACAAAAAAATAAAATAAAATAAAATAAAATAAACTTAAGGTATGTTATTTTCTGAACAAAATTGACCCCAGAATCTCATAGGGAGGAAATGAATCTACAATTTGTAATTTTTTTGGTGAAAAATGAGCGTTTGAAAAGAATCAAAAAGCTACAAAAAGTTGTTCATATTTGCTCACTTTCCCCACTATATTTTACACTGTATTTTATAATGATGTAAAAGACGTTATTTTTAGATTTCGTTAAAGATAAAAAATTATAATTGTGTCCTTCTGGTGCAATTTCTATTAATTTTTCATTACGTAACAGAAAAGACCAAAGCATCAATCAATATTTTGATGAGTTCTTTATCTTAATTGTATATTACTGATTACATATAAGAATAAAGTTTAATATTTTCAATAATTTCAAAATTTAAAATTAAACTTTAGTTAAAAACAATACCTGTTTTAAGAATTAATCTACACTGTAAAAAATGTTGGAAAAGTTCGGTATTCTAACAGCAACTATTAGAATACTGAATACGGATACTGAAAACTGATAGTATCGGATATCTGAGAACTATTATCCCTTTCTGAAACCATCAGAATTTTTCCCATATTTTTAGGCTTAGTTTCAGCAGTGGAATGAAACCAAAACATTTTACTGTTCGAATCAGAAATCTTTCCCTTAGTATTGTGCACCAGCGACCACGATACTCTCAGGAACGTTTCGGAACATTTGTTACAATGTAGCGAATGTAACATGGTTTAATTACTGCTATTTTTTTAATTACCTCTTGTTAAAATTAAGTTTCAGGGTTCTGGGCAAGTTCAGCGCAAATATATATGGAGGTGATTAAAAGTACCTCACAGTTGTTTCCAAAAAAGTTGCCGGCTATGGCTGTACTTGCTCGAATTTTGATCTGAAGTATGGCTCCAATCCTAGATACTTGATATTTGACACAAAAGTAGTGCTTTGGATACAAAAAATGCAAAATTTTAAAAATCGAATTATTATTATTATTATTATTTCGACAATTTCGGATTTCCTATTTTTTTCTTTCTTTCTATCTCGAAAATTACCTTTAAGCCGAATTTTATGTTTAATGGGATTTTGATGAACGGTTAGTGAATGAGTCAGCCCATGACTATGAATCGAAATTTTCAGTTCTAACAGGTTGAATTCCAGAGATTTATTTATTTTTGTAATTCTAGGCTCTAAGCCAGCATTTTTTGTGCGTGTGTGTGTCTTTTATTTGTGTAATTTTGCTTTAAAATTTGTCCTGTTTCTTTTATTCGATTTCTTTTTAACCTGGTTCCCAATAGAATCTCGACACTTGGGACGAGATCTTTCTTCCTGGTTTCGGGTACAGAGTTTGAACAAGAGAAGAGCGAAAGAACTACAAATGGAACGAGCGCGCCGCGTCCTTTCGCTTTTACGTCTCTTATTCCCATTCTCTAGCAGCAGCCAGGTTGAAAGTTCCCGATCTACGTCCCAAGAGCAGCGACACTAGTAGAAGCAAGGTTAGAAAGAAAAAAAATCAAATAATTGAAACCAGACCAATTTAAAAAGGAATTTTTTTTAATTAAATACATCGAATAATAGTATAGGGAGATTCGGGGCTCTGAATATACTACATACAACCGCAGCTGTTTCGAGCTTAATATTAATCTCGGTCGGCGGTCGGCGCACCAGGTGTCCGAAAACCGAGAAATAGTAAGCACGAACACGAGATTTCTATTATCTCATAAGAATTTTTAGACTGGGAAAGGATGTTCGGGTAGTATCGAATAATGCTATATAGTTATTTCCTTATAGAATTTTACAATTAAAAGCAATATCAACATTGGATTCAGTATATCGGGCATATTTAACCTGGGTAGATCAATTTAGATCACCTGATAACTTTTGTGTGTAAAATGAAGTATGCATAAAGAAATCTCTAAACATATTTCTCTTCATTCAACTTTATTGAAGAAATTCCATTTTATCCTGTAGCCACTTTATGTGCAACGTTAGCTGCCACTTCGACCATCTTTTGAGACACAGTCGTGATGCATGCGCACCTTTTCGACTCTTTCTCGGTGTTGTCAAGGATTTTGTAACATTTGCAATGATACTTGAAGATATGTCCGTCACAACAGCCGTCTAGGTTGTTAGTACATTCGTGGTGCTTTGGGATGCAGGTATCTGATCGTCTGAAAATAAATTGAACAATTTCTACTACTTACTCAAATTTATATAGAAATACTATTTATAACTGCATTTGAAAGAATCCAGTGCAAAACCAGATTCCTAGTAGCAAACCAATATTGGTCCAACGTTGCGCCAATATTTCATGTTTTGGAAATATTGTCAATAAAACGAAATATTGGTTAAATATTGGCATTTCATTGGAAATATTTCCAATGAATTCCCAATATTATACAAATGTTGGCGTTACATTAGAAATATTTCCAATGAATCCCCAATATTGTACAAATGTTGCCGTTACATTGGCATAATATTGGCTTCAAATATTGGCTAAACAAGAGCAAAATGAAACACCCCAGTATTGAAGCAATATTTCATGCCAATATTGCGCCAATTTGCAAATATTGCTGCAAGATGTAGCCAATATTGACCCAATATTGTTTGGCAACTGGGGTAATAATGTTCAAAATGCAACTTTCGAGTTATTCATTTTTTGAGTTTACTAAAAAATAACCGTAACCAAACTAAAACAATTATTATACACTAGAAGAAAAGAATAAATTTCTTAAACTGAAATATCTACGATAAAATCATGCGTCAAGCATAGATTATGTGACAGTTTCCGACATATTTAGAATAATGTAACAAAACTGCACCGCATCTCCAGATATAGCGACTAGTAGTTTACTAAATTTCTGTTACAAAAACGCCTAAAATACCCTAAATCCGAGATCCTAATGTAGTATGTTGTATTTAACCACATCGGTTTTAACCACATCTTGTATTTCTTCAAACCAATAATGAAACTTTTCTTCCTCGAAACATAGCTATTTTTATGCAAGTTTACCAGGCATTCTGATTTTTGAATTCCATTATTTTTTATGGTACTGTTTGTCTATATTAAACCACCATCTTTCTACATAGCAAAAGGAAAAATTTCTATCAGAAAATAGAAGTACTCATAAATATGGAGAATCGCTAGCTCTGTTTTACGAATGCCACATTTTCTTTTCTCCTTTCATTGAAAGTTACATTCAAACTAATTGGAATAAAAATATGACTCAAAACTCAAACGTAATTTTTTATTGCTTGTCTTTATATAAAATTTACATTGTGTCAATTTATCGGCCTACAAGCACCTTTCCGTATTTAACTGCTTTAACGGCTTTGTCAGCAAACTTGTACTCCGGCGGCTCCTGACAACTGCATAACTCCTCAGCCTTGTTTTTTTCCGTGTAAAAGCACGTGCATACGTCCTTGAACATGTCGCCTCTGCAGCAGCCGTGACGGTTGTGGGTACAGATGTGGTGTCTCTTTATGCAATTTTTATCGGATCTGCAAGAGCCAGAGGAGATATGCATTAGTCCAGAGCCTACCGAAGTGTGGTACACGCACTTCTTGGGTGTAGAGCTCTAAATATGTCGAGTTGTACTCGACTTAAACCTGAAATTTCTGCTTAATGTCAGCCACTATTTCGATCTAAACCAGACAAAGAAAAAAAAATCGTCCATCCGAAATCCGACCCGAACTCGAGACACTTCAACCCGAACTCGATTCCATAATAACAAACTCGAACCCGAGTTGAAACCGAAATGAAAGAAAATTAATCCACATTTTCATAAATGTATAGAAGATTGTCTAAAATTACATTGGACAACAATGGTTCTTTCGGAGAACTGAAGTTAGTCGATTCTAGATCAGTTTCTTGCTCCAATTCCTGGTATCGTCACCTCTGAGCAATAGTAGGATATCTAGTAATGATCAAAAATGAGATATCTCACTTACTGCTATGGAAAAACTGGTTCTGCATTTAGTGGAACAGTCGAAAATTTTTATAAAAAAAAAAATCTGACATATAGAATTAAACATAATCAGTGTTCTCGCTGACATTTGACCAACGTTAGTAATTTGGCTAATTAAAAATAAAAAACATTCCACAAAAAAGTATTAGCAAAAAAGATTCGCCGTGTAGCACTAAAAAAAATTAGCTTTACTCTTTTAATATACCCCCCCTTTTTTTTCAATATGTTTTAAAATAACCTAAGTTTTTGTAATTCCGACAACGATTGTCACTAATCTAATTTCAACTATCCGCTAAAAATATATTAAAAATATGTATGTATGCATATGTATGAAAAACGAAAAAGAAAAGAAAGGAAAAGCAAAACTTGAGCACTAGCAATTTGGCGAATCTAATCGCATGTTTACTCGTCAAATGAAGTATTTAGTCGCAATTTAGCGCAATGGCGAGCGACAGCGAGAACCCTGAACATAACTTTGTGTTTCAGAAGTTGTTCTGATAAATACAAATGCCATAGCTGCCAATTTTTACGCATTTTTGCTACCACTAAAATTGTACAGAGATTTTCCTTTTCTTTAATCTTAACCTCTTCAGACCCCAGGATTTATTTATGTACTTTTCTTAATTTCAGTTACGGATTTATATTATCAAACCTATACCTAAAAAAGATTGATCAGCAAAAAAAATTAGAATTTATTTTTTGTTGATAAAAATTAATGATACATCGGGACTCAAAAAAGACATTTTTTGACAATTTCTTTGGATTTTTTAATTTTATTGTATTTTTTGCATTGTAAAAATACTGAAAAACATAAAATAAATATATATTTGGTAATTTTTCATTACTCATGGACTCTACAAATGATATCTTAACACACAATAAAATTATTTGAGTTTTCATTTTTGTTCAATATATATATATATATGTATATATATTCCGTGTATAACGCTCATCCAGAGTTTTTGCCCAAAATTTGTGAAGAAAAAGTGCGCCTTATACACGATTAAGTACGGTATATGCAAATTAGGTACAATATTTCACGATCGCATATCAGTATAATCTCAGAAACAACATTTTTGTAAAGAAAACTAGACCGTAATTATAACATACAACAATAAAAGAAAAAGTTCCCAGTTTATCTGATGGCACTGAGTTCGCAAGCTATTCACACTAATCAGTGTTCTCGCTGTCGCCAATTCTCCAAATTACGACTAAATTCTTCAATTGGCGAGTAAACAAGCGATTAGATTCGCCAAATTGCTAGTGCTCCATTTTTGCTTTTTCATTTTTTCTTTTTCGTTTTTCATATATATATATGTATATATATTTCATAGATACATTTTTTAGTTCACAGTCTATCATAGCCTGAGAGCTTATGTGCCCGCCCGTTCTGTATGTATGTATGTTCGTTCGTAAGTACGTGCGTAACGCGATAACTCATGATAAAAATATCCTATCCATTTGAAATTTTGTATGTAGGTATATCCTGATAAGGCGCTTCCCTGATTAGTTTTTGGAGTTCATTCGATAAGTATAAGAGGGGTAACGGGGGCTCATGCCCCTCCCCTTAATTGATATAAATGGTTTTTTCGTAGCCTGTGAGCTCAATGCTATCAGTTTAACTGGGCAATATTCTTTTTATTTATATTTGTAGCGGATAGTTGAAGTTAGATTAATAACAATCGTTGTCGCAGTTATAAAAACTTAGGTAATTTTTGAACATATTGAAAAAAAAGGGGGGTACATTAAAGGATTAGAGATAATTTTTTGTGCTACTCAGCGAATCTATTTTGCTAATACTTTTTTTCATTTGGCGAATGTTTTTTACTTTTAATTAGCTAAATTACTAACGCTGGTCAAATGTCAGCGAGAACACTGACACTAATGGTATATTATACTCTTATTTTAAAAAAAATGCCTCTCAAAACATAAATTAAGGTTGTTTAGCTTCCTTTTTTTCCCTTTATGTTTAACTAATGAACCTCCAAATTCAAAACAGGGACGCGCCTTATAAGAATAAACTTGCATACCAAATATGAAGCAAATGAGATGATTCTGTATTAAAAGCGCATTTCGCTAAATTAGGGGGGGGGTATTAGCTCCCCCATTTCCATCTGTCTATTTAAGCAATAAATCTCCAAATCTAATCAGGAAACCTCCTGATCAAATTTACCGTAATGAAAAAATATGAAGCAAATGGGATAATTTTGCATGAAAACTTACTTATTTAAATTAAGGTTTGGGGCGACTTCTCTCCCTCCCTTTCTCCCTTTTAAACTTATTAATCATTGAACTTCCAAATCTAATCATGGATCAGCCATATAAATATATCAAAATTCAAGCAAATCGAATAATTTTAGATGAAAAACCAATTTATCTAAATTAAAGGTAGATGGACTAAGCGTTAATTATTGCGATGGATTGGTTAAGTATAAAGGGAAAACTCCGTCCCCCCTTTATAGTTAACCAATGAACCTCCAAATCCAATCAAAGTAGCTTCTTAACACAATAAACCGGTATACCACATTCGATACAAATCAAATAATACTCCATGAAAAACCCATTTATTTAAATTAGAGGGTTGGACCTAACCCCTCTTTATACTTAACCAATGTATCTGGAAATGTAATCAGATAAACCTATTATTGTTTATTTTCCTTATCAAAATAAGCAGGTTTGTAAAGTTCGAAGCAAATCGAATAATGCAGCATGAAAAAAATTATCTAATTTCGAGACAAACCGAATTAGTCGAAACGCAACCCAAAACCTAGGCCAATTTTTTTTCGTTTAAAGGTCTGATAGAATTAAAGTGTACTCTACCGAAAAAAATATAAAAATAACCCATTCTTGGGGTAATAACTACACTTTGTAAAAAGAAAATGTATCTGAATCTAGAAAAATACCATATAACCACAAACTATAATATGCAATAATTTCTTCTGGGATATTGATGATTCTGAAAAACGTTCTTTCTCATTAAATAGAGCAGAAACCGATATAGTTTAGAGATTTAATAAATCATTGATAAAAGAAAATTTTCTTTTTATAATGAGATTGTTCACATTGCTGAAAAATAAAAGCAATGAAGTGGAGTTCTTATATTCAATAATGCTCTCGCTCTTGCATAATTTCTATAGTTATTATTATTTACCTACAATTAGTAATGAACTTAGTAATGAACTAAAAAAAATTACTAAGTAAAAAATTATTAATGAACTACATTCACTCTATTTAAAAATGACACTTAAAGATATGCTGCAATTCTAATTTATTTCTTTGTTTTCTTTTAATTTATTCTAGCGGCCTTCGCCCGCTACTCTGGTCGGTTTAAACGGACAGACGGCCATTAAATAGTTTAATAGTTTATTAATTACGGACATTAAACAGTTTAATTGTTAGTATTAAATAGTTTAATACTATTAAAATGCATACCAAACAATGCCTCAATATATAAGTATGCAATTGAATGTTTTTGTGTGATCCTGTAAATCAATAAGAAATATTATTTGCACCACAGATTGTACAGAATGTATATTATAGCATATGCTTCATAGATGCACATCAACTTTATTATGTTCGAAAGAGTGTAAGACCATTAAAATGCACTTGAAACTTTTTTCTCCATTGACCGTAATGTATTGGAATCCTTTTGATTGTCCCTGTAATTGAACTATGCGTCCGATTTTCAAAAAATTTGAAATGGATCGACAAAATTGTCTAATAACTATATATTTCAAATTTCAAACGATTCGGTTGGATAGTTTTTGAGTTGTTATATGCGGACAAACAGACGGAAGGACAGACAGACGAATGGGCAACTCGGGATATCGGAATTTTTTCCCTTCAATTAAAAAAAACAAAAAAAAAGAAAAAGAAAAAAAAACAAAAACGCGACGTTCCTTTGTTTCTGGGATCGGAGGAGATAGCGTCACATACATACGGTGGGATTTTAATAGTGTAGATTTTAATCTTAAAGTGGCACATTTCTTTTAATTACTACTCATAGTTTTTCATTAAAGAATTTTAATATAACAATAAATATTTTCAAAAAGTAAGCCTCGTATTTTTCGCATTCTCCACTTTTGACTCCAAAGACTTTATTAAAAATAAATTAATAATTCAAAAATGGATTAAACACAATAGTATATATTATAAGGTTTTCGAATACAAGAGCCATGGTGAATACATTTTATGGTGCTGCCATCTATTATAATAGTTATAAACTAAAAATGTCTCGCCATGGATTCCTATTTTGTTTTTGCTTATGCGGATTAAACATAACTACGGAACCCGTTTTTAAAGTTGAATTCTATCTCATCAAGCATATAAAATGTACCAACTAAGCTTTTTTTGCAAACAGGTTCATACATTTAGCACATTGGGAAAGTAGTACTTAACTAGACCTAACTAAACTATAATTTTTCATAATATTCTAAATGTATTGGAAAGTGATTCATGCTTGTCTATGACATTTTTACTTTATGTCACATTATACATGACATTTTTTCTTGCTTCCTTCTTTCAATTTTTCTTCTTCAGTTTTTTAATTTAAAATTTTTAACTTACGACTTACCTTGATTCTAATCCTGTTTTCGGTTCCAATACAAAAGGATTAAATAATCTCGATTCTTCTGCAAAGAAAAAAAAATATATATATATACATAATAATATTTATTTTATTTACTGTTTAAATATCGTAGAATCAACTTGGTGAAAAAATGTCCAAGTGCTCTACCATTTAAGATACAAGAACAATACTCAGCCTGGCATTTTTTTACTCTTATATGTTGGTGAGCCTGCACTGCATCAGCACACAATCTTGAGGCGTAACATGAGACAAAAATAAACCACGCATCGGTGAACTTGTTGTTATTTATATTAACAGTGAAATTACGCTGGAAGTTATTGAATATTTAATGCGCTAATTATCACTTGCTAACTAAGCATAGAACCAACTTGGTGAAAAAATACCTATATATATATGGATCGAAACCGGAATCCTTGGAGTAGCCAAGCTATTAAAACTCCGAGCAGCGATTGGGTTCGAACCCAGCACCTCCTGTTAACCAGTTTCAAGATGTGTGGTATATTTGTGTCGGCCGATTATCTACACTAGGGATATAGGCCCATGGGGAGGAGTGCCCTTCGTGGGGGTCTTTCTAAGGGAACCTAACCCGTATTTACGCAAGGTTCGAAGAAAACCATGAAAACTCCGAACGGTTAGGCCGACGGCCGCGATTGGGTTCGAACCCAGCACCTGCCGTCTACCAGTTGAGAGGTCATAACCTCTCGGCCACTGGTCGGGCGACCAGTTCCAAGAGAAAAACCTCTCGGCTACTGGTGGGGGCTTCAATGGCTTTGAAATTCGTCACATTTGGGAAGGCTTCACTTTAGAAAATAACATACAGTCGGCTCTCGTTAATTCGAAATCGGATAAATCGAATCTTCGCTTAATTCGAACTAAACAGAAAGTCCCGAAATTTTCAATCGCAGAATAACGTTACAATTTTCATTCAATCGAACTCATTTTCTCTTGATTTCGTTTAATTCGAACTAATGAGATTCCGATTTTTTATTTTTCCTTACTTTTTCCAGGACTTCAGATCCTTGAAATAACTTTCTTTCTTTCATTTTTGTCAGAATTTTTCTGAACAAGCATGCATATAGTTCCATGCATTTCATATCCGCTTTTTTAGTGCCCTGTCTGTCCATCAATGTCAGTTGTACCCTTTCTTCCATTGCATTTATTCCTAATCCCTTAATTAGTTTATGCATTTATGTCTTTTAATTTAATATTAGGTCATATTCTAATGATAACAGACGAAAAAAATAAAAGTATGTTATAATATTAATTCACTTGTAATAGTACGTCTTTAAATATGTTCCCTGCCATACTTTCCACAATTCGAACATTTCTTGTGGTCTCGACAAGTTCGAATTAACGAGAGCCGACTGTAATTGAAATCATACACTGATTAAACGCAATGTTTCAAGCCCGTCTTTATGGAAAAGCAGTAACATGCAGTGTGCGTCATCAGATTGAACGTCTTTGTCCTAAATGCAGCAATTTATATTACAGAACTTGGTTTATTACTTTATTACAAAACTTGGAATGGAGTTTGATTGAAAACTATATCTCATTTGACTCACTTGTTACGACTTTATATTTTTCAAAGATTTAATTTTAATCATTTTAATCATTTAATCATTATTTTAATCATTTTCATCCCTATCACGTATCTCCATTAAAAAATACTAATCACAATTTACACGTAAGTCTATATATATTGTACCGGATAATTTTCCATAATGGCATTAAAACAGCATGAATAAACTAGTCGTTGGGGGCCACCGTAATACTTACCCATCATGGATATGCATAATATAAAATATGAAAATAAAACATGTGTAAAATATTTATAAAATGCACTGCAATTCCAAAATAAAATTTAAACGCAAATTTAAATAGTTTTAATATACATAGTCATGCTTTATTAATGAATTGCTGATGAGCCAAATTCAACAAATTATATAAAACGCCAAAATACTCAAGTAATACCGGATTGCGTAAAAGAAACATCCTTATAACTCTAAAAATAATAATTAACTAACAATTTGCTGCGTCGGATGAAGCGTCTCATTTCCAATTAAAATATATCTTTGAATTGAAATTTGATTCAAATACAGGGTCATGAAAAATAAAAGAATGCGGGAAACAGGATTACACATATCTCGGCAACTAATAATTCGAACGACTTTGTTCTTTATGCAAAATTTGTGTTATTTTATTGCCTTTTACATCCACTTTTTAAAGTAAAAAAAATCGAAAATTTTTATGTACCTTTCCTCAGAATGAATTTTTCGAGAGTCCGAAAAAAATAGTTCCGGATAATCGTGGTTACTAATATTAAATAGGCTTCGTGCCATTCTCACATACTAAGTACATACAAAATTTCAAGTCTCTATCTCAATTTGTTCGGGAGATAGAGCGTTTACAGACAGACAGACTGACAGACAGACAGACGAACGGCAATTTTTTTTTTTTTTTCAAAAAAATATGTTTTTCGGAGTCTCCAATACCTGAAATGTGTAAATCCGTCAAAAAAAAAAAAAAAAAAAAAAAAAAAAAAATTTCGATTTTCAAAACGGTTGCAAGACTTACCCTATACTACGTATGATGGATAAGTAATAAGTAAAAGAATGGTGGAAAACAGAGTTAAATGATTAAAAAACACGAATGTAAGATGAAATGAAACAATTTAAATTTTTCCACTGTTAAATTGTAAGGGAAAAAAAATACTTTGAAATGTAATTTGTTTGAAAACTATATTTCAGTTTACTGATTGGCTGTGCTTTAAAAACATCAGGTGTGAATTATTTTTAAATTTATCTCTACCGCGTAAAATTCGATTACAAAAAATTAATCTATTTCCCTTAAAACAATGGAAAGAGTTCGTAATTTGTTACCGGTTAATATACTATAGCAAAATTAAAACTTCCTAGATAAATAATTAAATAAAATAATATAAATAAAAACAAGTAAACAGACATGTGATTGAAATACGCGCTCGAAGAACTGAAATGACCAAAAATAAAAATACCGCCGTAAGTAACAAAATCTTTGGTTATATCTTCTGACATTACGTGATAACGGATCAGTAAAATTTAACTTCGAAACTACAGGAGAAATTTTGCAAATAAGTGAAAAAATAAATAAAATACTTTCGAATATTTAACGTGAAAAGGCAAAAGCGTCACGCAATTTGACGAGCTTTTCCTTTCCAAAAACAAACGATTTTAATGTAACTGAAAATTGTTTTTCAGTGGATTTTTATAATGCGAGTAAATGGTATTTAATAAATTTAAACTTAAAATGACAAAGTTTAATATGCATGTATATTGTATTACATATATATATATATATATATCGTAATGCAGTTATTTAATTTATCACTGAAAAAATATTTTCATACATAAAAAAATTTCATTCTGATTTTTTTTATGCATTTAAGCGTGTTCAAAACTTAAAACTAAAGTCGTTTCCATAGCAACAAAATTGAATCGATAATGATTAATAAGACTTAATTTTGAGCTTGAAATAGTATTATTTAATTTAAATTTTGAATTTTGTTTTAAATTGTAACTTTTGATAATTAAATTTCAATGTAAATATATATAAATATCGATAGACAAAACTATTTTAAGCAAACTAAAATTGATAAAACTAAAATTATTTAAATTAAATTTATTTAAAAAAGTCCAACATGAAATAATTTTTCCTTAAACTGTATTTGACGTTAAAATAAAATATTTTTTTTTGAAATTGTGTTACATCGCCAACCGATGAAAATTCGCCAAATAACGAAATTTTCATTATCTTTTTACGGACGCTTTATTGAGGTTCCGCCTAAAATTTTTATGTAAACGTTTATATCCTCATGAGACGACCATTTTATATTTTTTTCTGATTTTTCGGAGTATGCCCGTATGGAGGCCTTCCTTGTAAGGGGTCGGTCACTTTTTATGGGAAATGAAGAGATTTTTTCATAGACTACTATCCCCGAATGAAAAAATTATTCTTAACAGCAAAGAGTGAAAAGTTATAAGGTACTTACCTTCATCGGTTTCACTTGCAAAAGTGCAAAAAACAAAGAAGACAAGCGTGGCACCAAATAATAAATATTTCATGATTATTTTTCGAATCTGAAATAATTGAAAATTAAAAATATTACTAAATTTTTGTTTTTTATGTAAAGCAAAGTGAATGTACATTAAATATTATTCCAGGCTTAAGATATTGCAAAAATTAAAGTACTGTACAAAATATAATGAAGAAATGTAGGAATGTTAAGATACCGCATAAAAAAGTTAAAACATATATACTAGAAAATAAATAAATTAAGTACATTATTCGCAATTTGAAATTTGAATTACTTTATTTGCAATTTTATTTCTATATATTTTATATGCTTCTTTCCAAAAATAAGCGCACACATACAGGTTGCTGAAAAACTTTTTTTTCTTAAGTATATTTTTTACGAAAACGTGTATACATATAACGAAAAAACTTCGTGTTATGTCATTGAAAGTGACTCCAGTGCGTTCTCAGAGAAATTTTCAAATTATCGGCGTGTGAGACACTTCGAAAAACAGTCAATTAATTAAAATAGTCAATCTAATGTGGGGTAACCGTGTTTTACAAATATAAAATAACGATTTTTTAAAAATTGTTATTGTTTTATTTATTGTGCTCATCGATGAAGAAGCGTTGAGAACAGAGTTTCATTGGCTCTTTTAAGGTAGATTATATGTTAAGATTTTAAAAAATAACTAGTTAATATATGTAGCACACATATCGTTAAATCTGTCCCAACAGTTTAAAAACCGAAAAAATGTAGTTTAAAAAACTAAAAACCACGCTTTTTTAAGTATATCAAACAAAAAAGTGAAAAATAATTCGTACTATAAGCTGAAAACGAAAATAGATGAAAAATACTGTATTACTATAAAATCATTGTTATTATAGAAATCAATTAATAAGCAATAAATAAAATTATCGTGGAAAAAAAGCGTGGGGTGCTCCATCTATCAGTTTTTAAGAAGCACCCCAAGCTTTTTTTACATTTATTGCTTATTAATTTTATTTATTGCTTATTAATTGATTTCTATAATAACAACGATTTTATAGTAATATAGTATTTTTCATCTATTTTCGTTTCCAGCTTATAGTACGAATTATTTTTCACTTTTTTGTTTGATATACTTAAAAAGCGTGGTTTTTAGTTTTTTTAAACTATATTTATTTTTCACTTTTTAGTTTGATTACTTAAAAGCGTGGTTTTTAGTTTTTTTTAAACTATATTTATATTTAATACAAAAACCAAATTAATCGGTTGGATAGTTTCAGAGTAATTGGTGAACATACATAGAAAAAAAAATACATACGCGTCGAATTGATAACTTCCTCTTCCTTTTCTGAAGCCGGTTAAAAATAAAAATTGTAATAAGGAAATTTTTTTTTTAATTTTACATAGATGTAAATAATGTCAGGAGTGGGGTTCGATCCCACAATCTCTTTCGAAAAACAGAGCTTCAATCCGGCGCCTTAGACCGCTCGGCCATGCTGTCTACACTTCGTTTAGTGAACGTATTCAACACTTTTGTACAATAGTGCCTAGGAAAGAGAAACAATTATGGCTTGTATGAAATTAGCCATTTTTATTGCAAATGCTTCTGCTTTGGCTTAAGGAAGGCATGCTTTTCAATTCGTTATTATCTGATTTATAATGTATTTTAAATTTTAATTGACAACAGTTTTGTTTAGTTTAAAAGGTTACTTTAATTGTGTAAAAGTATTTTCGACACAAATATTTGGATTTCTGAATTAATGATAGATGCCCATTAATGGTGCTTCAATTTTGCTAGTTCCAGGTAATTGGCACTTATAACAATAAGGAATTCGCAAGGAATTTGAGATTAAACCACTTATTTTGGAAGTACTTTTAAAGTTATAGACTAATTTTCTTTATCATTTGTTTTTATTTGAAAATATGAAATATTATCAATAATTGGAATCGATTAAAGCTTCATATGACAATTACTAGGGACAGCATGACAATTACTGGGTATTAAAATAAGTATATTGTATTGTTTTAAAGTGTTCACATTTCAGACTAATATGCTGATTTCTTACTCTCCAAATCCTAAAATATGGCTTCCTCATCTACAGTAAATTCATTTAAAGCGATTAAACTCAATGTAAAATGTAAAGTTTTTTTAAAATATAAACTTGTGCCAATTACTGGATCACAAGGTGTCATACATTGGTGCTCTAGGTGCTGATTACTGGTGATTTCAGCAATTTTTTATAAATATATTTTTATAAAAATACTTTTTCAAATATTTTTGCTTTTAGTGGGCAAAATAGATGCACAGATATGCATTCTTTGATTTAAAAATATTTCCAAGTAAATATCTTATTTCTTTGTAATGAAAATTGAAGTAAGTTTAAAGACAAATTCTTAATGTGCCAATTACTGGGGATGTTACCCTACGAAACACCATTTTTTCTAAAAACTAAAATATCCACCTTTTTAATTACAAAAATTCTGTCATTAAATAAAGTGAAGATTATAATTAATAATTAGTTTATGAATTTTTTTTTAAATACTAGAGCAAGCAAACATTTATTGCTCGTACCATGTATAGGCAAAACTGTTAAGAGGTTTAAAATTAACGTCCAGCTGTTGTCGATTTCATAACAATCGAATTCCAAAATTTCCATTCGAACCAGAATTTTTTTCTTAAAATTAATTAAATTGTAAATAGAGCAAGGTTCGCACAATCCTTGGAATTTCCAAGAATTCTGGCACCACTATTAAAAATAAGAAAATTTGCATTTAATTTTTAAACCACAACATTCATAATCCCCGCCTTTATTCACAGATTTTACTATATTTTTCTGCAGTGAAACACTTCGAAAATATTCTTAAAATTTAGTGGTAAAACTCTGCGAACCCTGAAATAGAGTAAACTCATTTTAATAAACAATTTGTATTACTAAAGAAAGGTATTATAAATTGTTTATGAAAATATTTATAAAGACATGAAGTTCTGAAAATCTTATGATTTTAAAAAATTAATGTTTTAATTAATGTTAAATTTAATGTTTTAATTTAATGTTTTATATTAAATTTAATTTAATAAACTTTTTATCAGAGAAACTCAGTTAAATAAATAAGTGAAATTGTTTTTAAATGAAAATTCTGATGGTGAAAGGTTTTTTTTATTAAGATTGGCTTAAATTACCGGATGTTCGAGTGTTAAAAAGATAAGATACTTTATACTTTTCTGATTTTTCATTAGTCTTTTGTTAAATTTCGGAAAAGGGGAATCGTTTCTATGCTATATTTTAAAAGCACCAAACAAGCGTTGTAAGATATAGAAATGAAAACAAGTTACACATATAAAAAATGTATCATGTTAGTTTTAACCAACATAAATTTTAAAGTTATTCCTTTATCTAACAATGGTACTTATAAGTACCATAAAAATTACTTATTATAAAATTCTTTCAATGCGTCAATTAGCTGTAGTACTGTTTAGAATGAGTTACAGATACATTATTTTATTTTGTTCCAAAAGCATTATTGGTTACACAAAAGAAAAATATTTCTAAAAGGATGATTTCTTTTGCCTTTGTATCTTCTTAGCTTTCTTGGCGCTGAGGATTTTTCAATTCGGAAATATTTCTACATTTATGTTGTAAGAGCATCATATTTGTACATTGTATAATTCTACAAAATACTAAGAAAATCATTTAAAATAAAAGATTTGAGAGGGGTTATAAATATTGCACAAAATCTCAGTAATTTTAAATTTAATTAATCCTTCTAAAACCCTTCAAAAGTTTATTGAATGATTGTGTAAATCTTTTAATTTAGTTAAACAATTGACGTAAAAAGCTTTAGAATGTTAAATTTTCATGAATTCATAATGCGGTAGATAAAGGGTTAAATTGGTTTTTATCAAGAGTTGAACAACAATACATACAACTTAACATAAAAACGAATAAATGGCTTTCATAAGTTACCTACCTCAGAAACTAATATCTTGTAATATTCCGACCACGATGCAGAAGTCCAAAGTGAAAAAAAATTTAAAACCAACTGCTTTTTATATATAAATCTCAGTCTATCAATATCTGTCCCATATATGTCAAGGACATCTGTAATATTTGCTTCTAAGCCTGACAGTTACATTTTTATAAATGTTTTTGACGTCTGATCATCTGGAAGTTTGATAATTTTTTTAACTCAATTATAAAGGTTGAGAGTTGTCAGATAAATAGTTTAAAAGTATATTCTTCAACAAATAAGATTCTTGTTTTTTTTTCCCTTTATCCATTTAATGTGATAATAAAATGTCAAAAATATGTCAAAAATGAAAATAATTCAATTTATTTCATTTTCTATTTTTTTCCTCTCTCTCCCTTCATCGTGGATCTTACGCTTCAATGACTTTCAAGGACGTTTTCCAGAATTTTTGTAAAGAAATTTTTGTCTTACTTAACCCTTTTGGAGGGAAGAGCATTTCTGCTCAAAGCATTTGCAATAAGTGCATTAAATTTTTGGATACTTACAAGGAAGATCTCCATACGGGCATACTCCGAAAATTCTGAAAAAATACAAAATGTTCTTCTCATGAGGCTATATATGTTTATAAAAAAAATTTCGGCGGAACCTCCAAGCAGTGTCCGTAAAAAAATAATGAAAATTTCGTTATTTAGTGATTTATCATCGGTTGGCAATAGAATGCAGTCTGAAAAAAATACTTTTTTATGTCAAATACGCTTAAAGGAAAAAAAATGTCATGTTGAAATAAATTTAATTTAAATAATTTTAATTTTGACAGTTTTAGTTTGTTTTAAGGATAATTTTGTTATATCGATATTTATATGTATTAATATTCAAATTTAATCATCAAAATTTGCGTTTTAAAACGAAATTCATAATTTAAATTAATGAAAATTGTTTCAAGCTCTAAGTCCAGTTGAACATTGTCGATTCGATTTTGTTGCCATGGAAGCATATGCTTTTATTTTGAATACGCTTAAATGTATGAAAATAAATTTTCTCTATGACTATTTTTATTTATTAAAATATTTTTTCCAATGATAATTTAAATAAGTACCCCAACTGGCAATATATATATATATATATATATATATATATATACATATATGTAATGCAATATATATGCATATAATATATTAAACTCTCTCATTGCTTATGTTTAAATTCATTAAATACCATTAACACGCATCCCAAACATCCAACATTTTCAGTTACACTAAAATCGTTTGCTTTTGGCGAGGAAAAGTGGAGCGCGCCAAATAGCTTGACGCTTTCGTCTTTTCACTCCAAATATTCGATTTTTTTTTTTTTTTTTTTTTTTTTTTTTTTACATAATTCCTAACGTAATTCCGCCGCTAATTTTGACTGATCCTTTATTACATAAATAAGTAGTTTAATTAGTATTTTTTTTTTAAATCTGAGTATGCCCACTATGGAGACCTTCCTTGTTAGCATTCTGCAAAAATGTCCAAAAATTTAATTCACACTGCAACATATGAACAAATTTATTTGAAAATAATTCCACACAGAAGAAGGAATTGATTAAAACTACAAATTTAAGCGAATTTTTTAGTTAAAGTAAAAAATATTGTACAAACAACATAATATATAATTTGAATAACAAAAAATATTGTTAACACTCTTATATAATTTTAACAAAATTTCCCCAATTTTATTTGAGTCTTACTAAAGTCTTTATTTACAATTTGTATAATCCCAACAAAATTTTGTTGTTTTAGCGAAATTTAAATTCGTGTGCCATAACACTCTCACGTAGTTTTGTTTAATTGACTTATATAGCTATAAAGGATTAGCATAATTTTTGAATAATAAAAACTTTTTCAAATTGAGACGGATTAATGACGTCATTATTACGTTATTATGCATTTCGGATGGAAAATTGAAAAAAAAAAAATCAACACTATTTTTTTGTTTATTCAAACAAAATTTCCATTGACACATATTTAAACGAAAAGATTTGTTGGATCAAGCAAATTTGTGTTGATTCAACAAAACTTTTCTCTGAGTGCAAAAGCTCTTTTTCACGTGTATTATTAAATTGAAATTATACTAAAAAATATATATACTGTTGTACGAGCATTAAATTCAATCGTTTGTAGACTGCAAGTGGCGCCTTTGGAAGGGTTAAAGCAAAAAAAGGAAATATATAAATCACCAAATATAGAAATCAGTAATTTACGAAATTTCTTATACTAAAACACTTAAAATCTTCTGAAACCTTTGATGCGTACGGAGCTTGTTCGTTCTCCTTCACTTATTTTCTTTCTTGTATCTTCTCTATAATGTTCACAAATAAAAGAACTTACAAACTTTGTGAATCTTCAAATTTGCTATGCGATTAAAATAAGCTATTTTTATTATTTTATTTACAGGTTTTAAATTTCCTGTTATTCTAGAAGACGTTTGATACATAGAGAAGATTGATACCTTGACAATTTTTCTCAACAAATGGAATAAACAGCCATTTTAATACATCTAAATTCTACCTTTATTTCATAAAGCCATTATTAGCTGGACTTAGCAATGAAGAACTGGCAATTTTGCTTTTCTTTTAATTTTAAAGATGTTTGAAATGTCAATATATATTTTTTTTTCAAATACTAATTTACTTTCGTAACTTTTATTATTGTGAAGATAATACATATATTTTTTTATTTATAAAGCACATTGTTAGAGTTAATTTTACTACAAAGTAGATTGCTTTTTGCAACGGCATTTATACAAGGTGATTGAAAATCCAATAAGCCATGATAGGGAGAAATGATACATCAGTACTGGGGGGAAATTATACACTTGTATATTTGAAATTTAATATTTTTTTTTAAATTGAAAACTAATGTTAGGACTGTTACATTTATTATTGTTTTAAAACAAGAGCTACTGAAATTGGTTAAAATAAGTAATCGGTAAAGCTTATCCGAAATCATTTACGTACACAAACATTTTATTTTATCTAGATTTAAAAAGACTGAAATTTTTTCTTTTGATTGCTTCGATGGTATTTACTTTTTTACCTTTAACATCTTTTTGTGATCTTTCTTTCTTTCTAACCGATGACCAGGCCTCTACCTGCCGAGTTATGTCAGCTTAACGGGTTAGATACCTGGTATCGTGGCGGGTGACAGCAAAATTGCCGCTTAGCGGCAATAAACCTGATTTCTTTCCTTCACATGCCATTATTTCTGCAGTACTTGCTTTTCGTTTGAGCATATTTTGTTTTGCCTGTTACTTAACGTTACATCCTGTTGTTTGAACTGCAAATGGCTACTCAAGTTGGTTTCGTAATTTAGAGCCTTGATCAGATGACGAGTCCTTCACCTGGCAAGGCTTCTTCAGAGGTATAATTTACAGGTGACTTTGAGGATTTTGCACCCACGACGGATTTTACATGCACCAAACGCCATTGGCGTACATGAAGGAATTTTAGCCGGCAAAGTGGCGAACCACTAAAACAAGTACCCGGGTCGGCTATTTAGATTAAGTGCTTTGTTGATTATCTTTGTGGTTTATTGCACATTGGGTTGACTTTGTGATATGTTGCCGCACAGCTAGTACTCATCATACCAGACGAAATGGGGGCTGGGTGTTTTTGAGACTAAATGGTGGTACTGAACTTAGCTGAATGTGGGGGCAATTTTGAGGGAGAGAATGGCCGAAAAGCTAATCATACCGCAGAAGGGAAAATTTTGCTCCGAAAAGCATATTTTTGTGATCATATCCACAACACCAGTGAGTGAAATATGAATCGGAAAAAATATAAAATTTTCAGACACTGAAGTAGAATTTTTATCAAATATTTCTGATAATGATAATGCTGTTTTATATAATCCAGTTAGTGCTAATTCATGGATTATCCTGGTGTTTTCTACTAAAATGATTGTTATTTAGGTTACATATAAAAGCCGTGCGATGATGGATTGTTAGTTCACTTTGTTCGCCGTGCCGAAGAAAAAAAGTAAAATGATCTGAAATGGAAGATGTTTAAATCAAATTATACAAAATAACTACTTAAAAGATGCTGCAAAAATACAGATATTAATTATTTAATTTACCTGAGATCTTTCGAATGCGCCCGCATTCATTATCAAAGGAACATAAAAGAAAAGATCTTTTATGTAATGTTATAAATATTGTTGCAGTCGTAAAAAAAAAATATATATATAATAAAAAATAAAAGCATACACGTTATAAACAGAGGTTATAAAGGAGACTTAAAGCAGAAGGTATATCCTAATGAGTGTATATACCAAGGTTTGTACAACTCCTGGAATTTTGCAGATCAGAAACTTCTTCGGACTAGTAAAATCTCATTAACCACTTAATTGATTGGCTCGTACGTCGTACGGACTAGAAGAGTTTGCTCCATCCATCGTTTAAAGATTTTCGACACCACTAATTTTTTTAAATACAATATTATGTTATTTGATGGAAGAAATGTTTAGACAAAATATTACAAATATTTTAGCTTAAAAAAAGTGGTGTTCATCCCATATTTTCAATTGTGTGCAAATAAAAGAATAAGTTATGTGGTTAAAAAGGTTTCCTTAAAAGAAGGCGAAATTTTAATCGTTTAACTTAAGACTATATTTTACACGAAAATGCTGGTATCTCCCCTGGTAAAGTGCTTGACACATACGAACCTTCATATACTATAGCTTTTTGTGAAAATGGAGCTATACGCGATTTCTTAAAGGAATCAAGAAAATATAGCGTGTTTACCGTCGTATAAAACTCCACTCTATCCCCGCTCATGAATTCATGGATATCGTTAAATTTAATACTTCAAAGTAGCGGTTCCCAAACTTTATTATACGCGACCCACCTTTAAGTAAATTATTTTCCGCGACCTACCTAATATAATGGTGTATATCAGTATGAAAATTGTATGACTTATATAAGCTAACTGCTGTAGGCATAGTTTTGTACGAAGAGTACAGTATAAACGAAAACAACATTTCGTGATTCCAATGTGTGTAAGTGGAATAACAATTAACACAACACACAAACTAGAAAGATAATTAGAAATACATTTAATTAATATCAAAAATCAGTGGATTTATAATCAGTCTTTATAATCAGTGGTGTTTACGTATGAAAGCATCTACATCACGGTTAAAACTTGTTAATTTCAACCTTAATTACCTTTCAACACAAATTTTTTTCTGCACTTAATTTTCCAAAAATAGCCAGGTAAAAAAAATCATGTTCAAACGAGTATGTTGTGTTGAACTCCATCAAGGAATTCAAAGCTCATTTAGATGTCTCTGGATATTCTGCTCGTATATTTCATCAAGTGGATATTAAAGAATTTCCCTTGAAATGTTTTTTGCTGTTGAAATTGTTATATATTTTTAAAAGATGAAATACAAAGTATGTTTTTATGACAAACCTCCATTGTTTCCGTGACCCATTAAAATATCCGTCGCGACCCGACCCACCAATGGATAGCGACCATTAGTTTGAGAACCGCTGCTTTAACCCTTTGCGGCGCAGGCCAAATTCATTGCATAAGTTTTGAAATTAATGACTGACACCGAAATTTGAAATAACTTTATTTGTAAATAAGAAAACGCTATATTTCACGCATTCAATAAACCGTAATTTTTTAAAACAAAATTCCGGTTCGAATGTGGAGTTTGGGAATTAAAATTAAGTGGTATATCTATGAAACCACCTCCCCGCAAGGGGTTAAAGAAATGATAGTCTACTTATTATTTATTACTATTTAATTTTATTCCGAATTTTTAGCAGAATCTTTCAAGAAAATTTTGCTGTTTAACCACTTATTTGATTTTTTTTTTTTTTTTTTTTTTTTTGTTACGTACAATAAATTGAAATTATGGCATCAACACTTTTCTAAACTAAAGTAATCGTAACATTTAGTCAATAATTCAGCCTTTAAACAGTATGAAATTGTATGTAAAAAATTTGATATTGTCCAAAAAACTTTAACCCTTTTCGGCGCGGCGAAAATCCGCTTGAAATAATTAACTTACACCATGTTAGTAACATTAATCTCTTTCAGAAAACATTTACAATAAATCAACTTAATATATTTCAGAAAATAATCATCGTAAATCAACTTCATTATTTGTCATGATGACTGTCAATCTTTAAACTATAAGTACTCTTACATCATTTAGTTTACTTGTCATAAATTTATTTGATGAACAGATTTATAATTAAGTGTTGAAAGAAGCAATAGATTATATTATCTAATTTATCCAGAAACAAAGAACTATGTTTATAAAACTATTCATTTTAAACGAAAAAATACGAACTTAATGATGATTTTTGAATTTATTTTATTTATTTTATTTTTTTATGTAATCTTTTTTTTTTTTTCTTTCTATTAATTCACTTTTACCTGAGTGTTTAAAGCAGTAAGGAGCTAAAATATATGCTGCAGTGTTATATAATTTTTATACTTAAATATATATAAAATTAATTAACTTTAAAACTTCCATGATTTCACAATAACATACAAACTAATAGAAACTAAAAAAGTCATTTTTAGGACATTCTTAAGAATGGACAAATCAATATTTACCCATGGATAAATCTAATTTGGATATAAAAAAGTCGTGGACGATCCTGAAAAAGAAGGTAAGCTACATTCTCTTACCTTTTTATTATATGACTTTGATATAATTACAACTAATTTTACACATTCTCTAAAAATTTCTAATAAAGATTATGAGATAGATGTGCTCTTATATAATATTGACAAAATAAAAAAATGACAATATAAAAATGTGTATCATGCCTTCCTTAAATATTAAATATCAGTATATAATAATTTAATTAATAAAGGGGTTTATTATAAAATTAAAAGGTGGTAATATAAATAAAGATGACATCTGTAAAAGATGCACAGATTATAGAGAAGCTAAACTCCACAAATTATTCCACTTGGAAATTTAAAATGGAGATGCTTCGCATGAGAGAAGGTCTTTTTGAGATCATAACTGAAACACCGCCAACCCCAATCACTAATGATTGGTCCAAAAAGGATCGGAAGACTAGGGCTGTAATTAACCCGAGTATAGAGGACAGCCAGATCGTCCACGTGAAGAATATTCAAACTGCGAGAGAAACCTGGAATGCACTTAATCTATACATGAACGTGCAAACCTATCCAGTGAACTTTATTTGTTACCCAAATTATATAGCACGAAATTAAATGAGGGACGTAATATGGTAAAACATATCACAAATATATTAGAAGTTGTTGACAAACTATCCGCCATTGGGGAAAATGTTAAATACAGCCATATATAAGCTCTTTTGCTGTGCTCATTGCCAGCATCATATGATAGTTTTATCACAGCCGAGAAATCGAATATATTCTATTGAATCGAGAAATGAAGAAGATTTAACTTCCATTTTAATGAAAAATAAACTTATAGATGAATTTAATCGCAGAAGCGATAGTAATGAATCGTCTGAAAATACAGCTAAAGCGTTCAAAACTACGATGAAATTCAAGAAGGCAGGATATAAATTTAACAATACGGTATATAAAAAAGATCAAAAGTACTGCTCAAATTGCAAAATTAAAAACCATTACACTAAAGAATGTTGGCATATTAAAAATAAACAAACAAATCCTTCACATAATGCATATTATAAACAAAACAATAAGAAAAATTTCAATTCTTCTCTTGTTTTCCAAAGGGATGAGAAAAATGTTAGAAATGACGTTGAACTAAATTCAGATCAAAATATCAATTGTATTGAGTATGGAAGTAATCAAGATAACAAACACAGTGCGTTCATAATAAAACCACGGAATAACAAAGCTTGGATCGTTGATAGTGGCAGTTCTAGCCACATAACAAATGATGAAAGTTTATTTACAGAATTAAAATCAAATGAAAAAACTAACGTTGTTATTGCGAGTGGTAACAAACTAGTTTCTTATGGATCGGGTAATACACAAATAAAAACAAAATCCTCAGACAGTGACACACACAATATAACACTTAAAGATGTTTTATTTGCATTAGAGATAGAGACAAATCTGTTCTCTGTTAGCAAAGCTACAGAAAATAGCTGCGAGATTTTATTTAAAGATGACAAATATAGCTTAACATTCAATGGAATCACCCGCCTACAAGCACAAAAAAAATAATTTATATGAAATTTAATTAGCAAATGAAACCGGTAACACAAATTATGCAAATCAAACTTTCAGTTGTAATAATAAAAATTGTGTAGAGTTGTAGCACAGAAGATTAGGCCGTAAAAGTTTTGTATCTATCAAACAAATTGAAGAAAACAGCTTAGAGAAAGGAATACAAATAAATCATTGCAAGGACAACACAACGTGTAAAACTTGTATCAAAACAAAGCTTACCGATGCACCCTATCCAAAATTCACAAATTATAGAGCCACTAAACGATTGGCATTAGTGCACTCTAACGTATATGGTTCAATTTTCAAACACCAACCATAGGCGGAAAAATATATTTCCTAACATTTATTGATGATTATACTCGATTTACAATTCTGTATTTATTATCTAAGAAAACTAAAGTTTACGAAAAACTTAAAGAATATGTTACCTTAGTTACTAATAAATTTGGCGAAAAACCAAAGAGCATCAGGACAGATAACGGAGGGGAATTCGACAATGATTTAGTCGACAACTTTCTTTAAAAAAATGGCATCAGACATCAACACACTGTTCCATATTCTCCGAGCCAAAACGGCGTTGCGGAACGAAAAACAGAACACTTATTGAAATGACCAGAGCTATGCTTAGCGAAGCAAGCTTGCCTAAAAAATTCTGGCGTGAAGCGATTTGTACAGCAAATCATCTTCAAAACCGATTACCAACAAAAGCTACTGAAAAATCTCTGTTTGAACTTTGGAATGACAGACTGCTTAATTTACACTACCTTAGAGTGTTTGCCTGTAAAGCCAATAAAAGATAAAAATAAAAGACAAAGATTAGATGATAAGGTAGGCGAAGGTATTTTTGTCGGCTACGACAATTATTCCAAAGGATACCATATTTACACTACCTGCAAACAAGTATTAATTGCCAGAACAGTAAAGTTTCTAGAAAATAAAAAAAACATGAGTCCAAAGGTAGAAACTCAATTAAATTTTAAAGAAAAATCATCTAATGAAAGTGAAAAATCACAGTATAAAAACATAAAAATCGAAGTATCAAATTCTGAAGACACATCAAATGAGTCCAAACAATCAATACCAGAACCAAGACGATCAGAAAGAACCAATAAAGGTGTTCCTCCAGACCGATTTATTTATATGGTAAATCACAAACACATTAAAGAACCAGAAAATTTTCACGACATAATGAATATAGAAAATCCAGAAGAAAAACAAAATTGGTTAAATGCCACCCAAGAAGAGATAGATTCTCATATCAAAAACAACACATGACACTTGTAGATCCCCTACAAGGTAGAAAAATAATTGGTTCTAGAGGGATTTTTAAAACTAAGAATGACATAAAAGTAAAATACAGAACTATAAAGCCAGATTAGTTCCCAAAGGTTATTCTCAAAAATACGGCATAGACTATGAAGACCCCTTTTCACCTGTAGTTCCATACACAACAATTGATCCTTAATAGCAGCAGCAGCTTACAACTAATAAAATATAAACCATGTTGATATAAAAACGGCATTCCTGTATGGAAACTTAGATGAAGAAATTTACTTTACTCAGCCAGAAAGCTATATTATTCCAAGAAAATAAAATATGCAAATTAAATAAACCAATTTACGGATTAAAACAAGCAGCCAGAGCATGGCATACTAAGATAACAAAATCGTTAAAGGATTTAAACTTTGAACAATCTAATTCAGATACATGTTTATACATTAAAAATGAAGAAGAAAATAAATTATATATCATTGTTTATGTAGATGATATTTTGATAGCAGGAAAAGATGACGAAATAACAGAGATAATGCAAAAACTTAACAGTGAATATGAGTTAAAAAATCTAGGAGAACTAAGTTTTTATCTGGGTATCAAAATAGAGAAAACCGCAGATGGTTACCAATTAAATAAAAACACTAAAATAGAAGAATTGGCAAAAAAGTTTAAGTTAGAAGAAGCCAAACCAGTAGGTACTCGGATGGGACCCAATTTTAACAGATTAGAAGACAATGATAATCTACTACCTAACAACACTAAATAAAGAAAAGTATAGGAACGTTACTTTATATTGCATCGGTCACCAGACCTGATATTTTTGCCGCCGTAAATATATTAAGCCGAAGAAATGAATCCCCATGGGGAAAAGACTGGATAGCAGTATAAAGTGTAATCTGGTATTTAAACTGCACGAAACAGTTAAACTTGCACATAAACACCAAAGTTGAACCGATTCTAAAGGCCTACGCGGATGCGGACTGGGGTGGGGATACTAATTCAAGAAAATCCACAAGCGGTAATCTTTTCATTTTGGGAAATAATGCTTTACAGTGGTGCACAAGAAAACAATTATGTATAGCTCTTTCATCAGCTGAGGCTGGATATGTTTCTGCCTCAAATGCAAGTGTACAAATTCTATGGTTAGTAAAATTCCTAGAAGATTTAGGTCTACCTCAGACAAAACCAATAGTTTTATATGAAGATAATCAAAGTTGCATAAAATGGTAGAAAGTGAAAAGTTTTCAAAACACTCCAAACTTATAGATATCCGCTTTCATGCAATCTAACAATTAAAAAAAGACGGAATAATCGATTTTAAATATTGCCTACCAAAACACATGACAGCGAATGCTTTGACCAAGCCAATGCCTAAACCTGAACTATTAAATCACAGAATATCTATGAACTTGCTTGCTGATTAATCTGAAGAGATTAAGGAGGGAATATTAGTAACATTAATCTCTTTCAGAAAACATTTACAATAAATCAATTTCAGAAAATAATCATCGTAAATCAACTTGATTATTTGTAATGATGACTGTTAATCTTTCAACTATAAGTACTCTTACATCATTTAATTTACTGATCATAAATCTTTTCAATGAATTGATTTATAATTAAATGTTGAAAAAAGCAATAGATTACATCATCTAATTCATCCAGAAACAAAAAACTATGTTTATAAAACTATTCATTTTAAACAAGAAAATACGAACTTAATGATGATTTTTGAATTTATTTCATTTATTTTATTTTTTTATGTAATCATTTCTTTTGCTATTAATTCATTTTTACCTGTGTGTTTAAAGCAGCAAGGAGCTAAAATGTATGCTCCAGTGTTGTATAATTTTTATATTTAAATATATATAAAATTAATTTACTTTAAAACTTCCATGATTTCACGATAACACACAAACTAACAGAAACTAAAAAAGTTATTTTTAGGACATTCTTAAGGATGGACAAATCAATATTTACCCATGGATAAATCTAATTTGGATATAAAAAAGTCGTGGACGATCCCGAAAAAGAAGGTAAGCTACATTCTCTTACCTTTTTATTATATGACTTTGATATAATTACAACTAATTTTACACATTCTCTAAAAATTTCTGATACAACAAAGTTTATAGACGAATTTATTAGGAAATAGGAATTTACTTATTTTCAGGTATGGTGTAAAAGGAAAATTTTAAATAATTTCTTGGTGCCAATAAAATCAAAAATATGTGTCCTCTTTTAAGGACACCGCCATTGAAAGGATTAAGTAGCGGAGTAACCAAACTCCTCTTGCCCGTATGAGGTACGGTCAAATCAGTTAAGTAGTTAGATTCATTTAAATAAAACTCAGATTGCTTTTCTTTATGTTTAGGAGAAATTGCTTGAAAAATGTTGGGCTTTAACCGCTTCCCTGATTTGCCTGTATGCAGGGCAGTAGCTAGAAGTGAACGATAGGTGGGGAGCTCAACAGAATGTAGGAGGGGGGGGTAATTTTTTTTCTCTCTCTCTCTAACGCAGAAAGATAAATTACTGCATATTCACATTGTAGGTACAATGTTTCTTATTAAACTGTTGTAATAAATTCATTCTATGCTATGAAGAGAATAGGATGATGAAAATTTTGAGTATATAACTGGTGCAAAATTAAGCATCCCGTTAGCTTCGTATGTACCAATAGGATGAGGGAGTGTTGAAACACGTATTTTAGATACGATTTAGTAACTCTGCAAAACTGTGAAAGGATCTCAAAACTAAATTAGATTTTTGAACAGAATTTCATTTGAATTTTCGGAACATTTAGTGAAAACCTTGGACCTTTTTCCAGGGGGGGGGATCAAAATATTTTAGGGGGGGCTGAGCCGCCCATAGCGCCCCCTTTGCTACGGCCCTGCCCGTATGTCATACGCGCAACGTACTTTTTCCAATCATGATGTGACCGTCTTACGTACTGGCATCTATATTCCAACCATGATTTATTATTCTCACCAGCTAATTTTTATTGTAAATTTTGCATTAAAACCGAACATTTTTCTGACTCAATTAGGTAACAAATTCTGTTTTGCAAAACCGGTGATAAAAGATTAAAAATTCTGTAGTTATGTTACATGAAAATTAGGCATTATTTGAATATTATTTCCAAAAATATTGATCAATTGAGTGGTTAATCGTCTGTTCTTGAAACCATCTAAAGGGCATGGGCGTTAAGAAGAGACACATTTGTTATTTATAGTGTGAAATGCGTTTTTTATGTTATATCCTCTGAAATCTTAACATATTAAAATTGCTGTGTAATACGTATTATATTTCTTTATTTACCAAAATTTGTATTTTGTTGAACTAATTTCAAATAAATTCAACTATTCCGTCAGTTCAATGAGAGCCTGATCATTGCCGAGGAAATATTCTATATATATATATATATATATATATATATATATATATATATGTTACAAATTTTAAATTTTTTTTCGCCAAAACTAACCTTTATACTACCGTTATTTTCTTATAACAATATTCCGTACTTACTTCAAATTATTAAATTAAAATCTTGTTTCTAGATCTAATATGTTAATCTTTATGCAGACGATATAAATTCTTAATTCGCCTTTAAAAACATTATTCCAGTATGCGTAAATTTAAAAAGATGGCTCTAAATTAAAAATATTCTTAATTAAACTTTATTTCTTAATATTCCAAATAAAACTCATTTCTTCTATGTTTTTATGAATCCTTCTTAAGAAAGTCTTATTAAATTTATTCCAAAACCATACCTTTCAAAAATATCATTATTTTATTTTATCTATTTATTTATTTTCCCTCCGTCATCCTTTGATAATGTGCATATCAATAAATTCATTTCTTTTCTTTTTCTCTTAAAATTAATCACCTATAAAAATCGTCTGCATAAGAAATTCTGAGTCGATTATAAATTGGTTAAATAATATATTTTTTTTAAAATAAAATTATCGTCTGTGGAAAATAGTCTCGTAGCTGGACAAGAATTCTGTTTACATAAAAGAATGATGGTTTGAAGTTAGAGAATGTTCTAGAATTTTCTTTTTAGATTTAAAAGAGGAAGCTCGAGAGGTGGTAAAAGAGATGAGAAGAAGGATTCTTGGGTGCGCTCTTGCATGAGTACGACTTGATGTAGTAAAGCATGGAATATTTTTTGGATGTTTCGGTAAAATATCGTCTGCAACAGGAGCTTTTCCCTCTATTATAGCTACAGTTTAATAAAATGAACTTGCAGCAGCCAAGGAGTGATTATTTTGACCTTTTACATTTATTATTTTGTTTTTTTCTCGCTGGCCATGACTTCTGTGCGGAATAAGGGAAACCTGGCGATGATGTTTCTGCCCCCCTAACTTCAAAATGTCATATATATATATATGCACCGAAGAGCCATTACATTATGACCAACCTCTATCTGGACAATGAGCTTGCCCAGAAACATAACCATTGCACGGGTTTTCCTTTCCATAATAATAACTGTTTTTCCCAGTAATTATGTATTTCATTCTTAATGATGCAATCGATGTAACATGAATGTGAAAGTACATTTTTTTGTTAGTCTTCTAGTTTTATCTCTAAGCTTAAAAGCTAAATATTTTACTGAAATTTAAATGTTAATCTTTTTTATTAATACTTTGTTTAATTTTTCATAAAGATAGTTAGTTGCCATAATAAAGATTTGTTCATCAGTGTTCTCCAACATAATGAATTTTTGTGTAGTACCATTTTTTAAACATAAAGGATGCGCATATTAAAGTATGGATACGAAATTTTGATGCCTATGAAAGTAAATCAACCAAGGTAGGACAGATTATATTATTCTTGTTTTAGCTCTTTATTGATGAGAAGCTCAAGGTCGTAACTTCAAGTTATATAATAGGAAAAGTGGCAGATTTATCGGACTTTGATGGAGGTCAAATCATTATGGTTTGGCGACTGGAAACATTAATATCGGAAACGGCACGTTTGGTGGTCTGTTCACATGCAGTCTTTGGGAGAACTTATCGGAAGTGGTGTATAGATGATCAAATGACAAGTCTCTTCAGCGGTGTGTCGGCTGTGGCTCATTCATTTTAGAGGGTTGCGGAGTTTGTTACGCATTATTTGTAGTGACAAATAGCTGCAACAGCTACAACATTGTTTACCCAGACAATAGTACTCAACACACAGTATCGTATGCACTGTTGCTTATAAGCCTACGCAGTCTGCTGCTACAGGATCTCCCTGTGCCGTTAGCACGTCATCGCCAACAGCACCTGCAATAGGCCCATGAATATCGTGATTGAATTATAGAAGAATGGAAGAAAGTTTCATGGTCCGACGAATCACATTTGTTTGTCCATTGACGGACGCGTACCAATACCGCGATTTCCAACAGAAGCCCTGGCTATATGATGCACAGTTGATCGGATATCAGCCTGTAGAGGCTATATTAACGTGTAGGCGATTTTTTATGAAGCCCATTAAGACCCATAACAATCTTAAAAGAGTTCCTGTGGCATGTGTGCTATCCGAACGTCGCTGCAGACCACGTGGATCCATTCATGACAATAATGTTTCATGTAGTATTTCATTTAGCATTTACAAACATAATAATGCCCCATGTCATCCGGGTCAAACCGTCAGGGAGTAGTTGTCGGAGCATTCTGGCGAGTATCAAGTCATGTGTTGACCTTCAAACTGATATGAATATAATAGAACATAAGTGGTTCTACCAGGAAATCTAGATACATGTTGCCACGCTACAACCTAGCGATGTGGGAGAATTACAGGACTAGTTGATGAGAGCTTGGTACCAGATATCTTAGAATCCCTATAAAAACTTTGTTGTGTTTATACAAGGTCGGGTGTTGATTGTTTTGAGGGTGAAAAGTGTTCCTACGTCGTTTTAAACAGGTGGTCATAATGTGATGGCTATTCAGTGTATATATTAAACACATTCTCCATAGAAAATTTTTGATAAAATAGTCAAAAAATTCCATTTGTTTGTACAGAAGAGGATTCCCCATTTCAACTTGTCACATTACGTATTTCAGTCTTCAACACGTCGGGTTGACGCTAACTTTTTTGATGCAAATCCGACTCAAACAAGTCGGCATTAAAATTTTCTACTTCGATTCTGTTTCAATATGAGTTTTAATTATTTCGGCTCTTGTCCGTATTGAACCGACACCGACCTTTCAAGAGAAAGTCTTGAATGTTTTTTAAACGAAAAAGCTATACATTTGAATACTATTGTGTTTATATTTTCATTTTTATAATAAAATGTTATCAGTATTACGGTATGCATTATACAGTTGTTTACTGATGTTTTTTTCGTAATATGTATATAATATTGATAATGCAAATATGTCTATATTACATACAAAGAAGATAAAATTAATTCGAGACATATGTATACACTACTTTTTTTGTACGAAAATAAAAATAAATTTTTCTTCTTTTCAAGTTCGGATTAGAATATTGCGGGTTTGAATAGGATTGAAATCGATTTTTATTCCAAGTGATTGCCCCTTTGTGTGAAAACTGTGAAAATAAAGTGGCTGATTTTATTGTTAACGGCACATGGAACATAAAATGGTTAATTTTTTTTAGTTTTCAATCATCGACCTAAAAAATAAAACTAAAAGATTATGGTGCTAAATGATTATGGATCTAAACTATTATGGTGCTGGGCAGATATTAAATAATATGTTTTACGCACTTTGGGTGTATATAAGGGGAATTGAGTCACATTGATACACCCCCTCTACAGCTCAGAGGATCATTACCTGAAGTTCCAAAACAGCTCCAAAAGGTGATACTAGTGCACATAACTACATACAGAATGTTGCAATCAATCTGCCCCGGGAATGGGGCACATTGATACAAATGCTTTTTTTTATTTTTTTTAACCCCCTGACTGCCCAGCCAAAGGGTAATATTGTAATGTTGTTTTCTCTGTAATTTTTTAAAAATATAAAAAAAGATGTTTTTTCCAACCTGATGCAAAATACGTTATTAGTATCGGTGTATAATCTTTGATAGCATCAATCCTAACTTAATTTTTCAGAACTGGGTTTTATTTGTGGAATTATACTAATTTAAATATTGCTTATGTTGCAGTGAAACCTGCAGCTTAGTGTGTGAAAAAATCAGCCGGCGGCAGTCAGGAGGTTAAATTACACGCAAAAATACCATATAAAACAATGATTGTACATTTTTATAACATACTACACAAGTTTTTTCTGTCACCACATGGAAAAAAACTTGAATTTTCTACTTTCTTCACACCAAAATAATTCTTAGAAAAAAAAACTGTATCAATGTGCCCCAGTTACCCCTATAGTGTTCTGCATTTTTCTAGAAATGTGTATTTTTTATGCTTTAGTACAATTTTTCTAAAATTCTTCTTTTAGATAAACATTTGAAACTTTTCAAAATTGTGTAACTAACTTGTTTCTTTAAAAATGTCTAACATTATAGGTCTGAGTGGAAGAAAATAATGAAAAACATGTTCTCAAAATTTTTATAATTTTAAAAGTGCTTTAGAAAGTATTGTTAATTTTCTATCATTTAACCCAAAATGAAAATCGCTTTTTATTATGCTCAAGTAGTATGTTTTCTGAGACCTCAACAAATTTTACGGTAACACATTCAATAGTTTTTAGAAAAGTGTATCAAACAGACATTTTGTTCAAAATGTATGTAGAAAGTTAATTAGTTTTTAAAAATTAATTATGCATGAAATTGATTTTTTATATTTATATATGTTTTATAATGTGTATATTTACTGGAATAAGAATTTTTCATTTCTATAGCTGCTTTTAAGTAAAATACATGATGTTAAAGTATTTCGCATAAACCATTTCATTTTCCTTCTCGAGATGTTCTATCTGCCCTTAAAGAACCATGAAACAAGGCTGCATTGTTCATATGAGATATTTTTGATTAGATTGAACTTATTTTTGTGAATAGTTTGGCTCTTCTTTTCTTCGGTGTGTACGAATGGGTGCATATTTTGCTAACCACATTCATTTTATTATTTTTATTTTTTTATGCTCATCATTAATGCGGGTATGTTGATTGATATATCGTTTGATTCTTTAGCTATTCAATGATATATACATTTGCAAAGCCCTCCTAATAAAATGAAGTTTTAGGTTTGTATTTTTTTCGATGTATACCATTGGGTGTCACATTTGCTAAGACCATTCATTTTATTACATTTTGATTCATTTTTACACTCTTCATTAATGCGCATAAGTTGATTGATATATCGATTTATTTTTCATATATTTTATGATATAGCTGTTTGCAAAGCCCTCTTGATAAAAAGAAGTTTCAGGTGTGTACTTTTTTCGGTGTATATTGTTGGGTGTATCCATTTCCTAAGCACATTCATTCTATTTTTTTAATTAACTTTTATGCTCTTCATTAATGCGGGTGAGTTGATTGATATATCGATTTATTTTTCATATATTTTAATGATACAGTAAAACCTCCATAACGGACACTCCCGAATAGCGGACACCTCTATTTAGCGGATAGTTTTCTAATCCCCACTCCCAAAATCTAAATTTTTGTATGTTTAACCTCTGAATAACGGACATTCCGAATAGCGGACAGTAATTTTGACGATAAAAGATGAAAAATTATTTTTAACGAGAAAAAAAAAATGAAAAAAAGTAAAACGCCTCTAAATTTATGAGGGTAATCTATCACAAGTTTTATGATCACAGATAAATGTAGAGAGTGGGCTGGAAATGCAAGTTCTCATCCAAAGCATTTTAAATTCAATGATGTTAAAATTGTGTTTTTCCCCCAAATATAACCCCAAGCATAACATTAAACGTATGCAAGCCACTTGATCAAAGCACAATTTAAATCCTGGTGTAGAAACTTTTGTTACGTTACATTCTTTTGAAGTAAGATTGTGTGAATACACTTGAGAACTGTCTAAAATAAATTATTGCTGTCGATGCTGTAATTTGGATTTCCTCAGCTGTAAAAAACATAAAACTGGAAAGCGCATGACAATGTTCCATAAGGAGGCTTTACATTAAAAGAAAATGAAACATATATTTCTGATACATGAAAAATTAAGCGAAATAAGTGAATTGATAAAATATATCAGGAGGAAAAAAATTGTCAAAATTTTTATTAATATTGATGAAGAGTTACTTAAGAAGAATCAGTTGCTATATACAATTACACTGCTTCAGAATTTTCGACAAAAGTGCTTTTAGTGATGATGAAAGAGATACTGAAACTGAAGGTGTTTCCTGCAATATCGAGCATTTCCAAGAAGCGGCAAAATACAGTGAGCAGTTTCACAATTTTTATTTTTTTGTAAATAAAAGATAGTTCAGAAGGATTAAAATTACTGACAGAGTTAAAATTTCACACTGAAAAACAAATTACATGTAATCGCAATCAAAGACATACTTTTATAACATATTTTTTCATATAAACAGTGGATAAAAGTATGCACCGTTTTATTTCAGTTTTATTGTTTGAAAAAATAATTTTAAATTCTGATTAATATAAAACAGAGGTTTTAGGACATATAAAAGTCCTTTAATGAAACATTAAGAATTTCTTAGCAATTTTTTAATATCTCATGTTTTCCCAATAGCGGACACCTCCGAATAGCGGACAATTTCCACGCTCCCGAGGTGTCCGTTATTTAGAGGTTTTACTGTATATGTGTTTGCAAAGTCCTCTTAATAAAAAGAAGTTTTAGGTGTGTATTTTCCTCGGTGTGTATCGTTGGGTGTATCCATTTCCTAAGTACACATTCATTCTATTTTTTTAATTAATTTTTATGCTCTTCCTTAATACTGGTGATTTGATTGATATATCGATTGATTTTTCATATATTTTATGCTATACCCATTTGAAAAAAAAAAAAAAAAAAAAAAAAAAAACAGGCATATGGGCAATTTTAGCTCAAAGATAATGAGTTGATCAAAAGTATTCGTGAGTTGCTTCCAGGAATATTGCTAGCAATGGATGTGCGAGCTCGAATTTTCATCTCAGGCATAGCTCGGAAGCTTAGATACTGTATACAGTGTTCGTACGTATCAAAAACTTCAGGAAATTTTAGGTATTTTATCAACAGAAAATTCGTAAAGCTCTACTTGAGATATCTGGATATAGAATTTTTCTTTCATTAAATAATGTAAGTAAAAAGTGCTTAAAAGTGCTTGAAGAGTGCGAAACCTGTGATATTTGACATATAGTAGTGCTTAGGAGATAATGAAATACAAAATTAAAAAGTCCAGAAAATTAATAGCATCACTCTAACATCATTTTTTTTAATCAAATTTTTCTTTTTCTTTTTTTATATATATATATATCCTAAACGCTACTTTTATGCCGAATTTAATGTTTATAGTGCTACGAGTTGTACCTTCAATTTTCGATGATCGATACTACTTCTAAACTTAATACTACTTCTAATACTTACTTCTAAACTAGAAGCAAAGAAAAGTGAAATTTTGAACATTTGGTTCAACTGCAAATTACGCATAAACGAAGTTTGGGCTATCTAAAAGAAAATTTTGTTAAAGATATGGGAAGAGGGACATGAGTAGTACAGAACTGTTTCATTATAGATCTTTCACTTAGAAAAATATCAATATTCGGTGCAGAATATTGCCATTTTTAGCCTGGGTAGCCAAATTTTGATCACCTGATTAGTGTTTAAAATGAAGTATGCAAAAAAGGAAACTGTAAACATTTTTTCTTCATTCTACTTTATTAAAACAATTCTCTTTCATCCCAAATGACTGGCAGCGTTAGCCGCCGCATCAATTACTTTTTGGGCCACAGTCGTGATGCATGCGCACCTATTCGTCGCTTTGTTACTGTTGTCAATGATTTTGTAACACTTGCAATGATACTGGAAGAACTTCCCGTCGCAACAGTTGTCTAGGTCGTGAGTACATTCATGGTGTTTCGGAATGCAGCTCTCTGATCTTCTGAAATAAATTGAACAATATCTGCTACTTACTTAAATTTATATAAAGAATGCTATTTATTACTATAATTGAAAGAGTTCAGTGCAAAAGGAGATTACGTACAAAATGCAAGTTTCGAATTATTCAGTGTTTAAGTTTTCTAAGAAAATAACTGTAAACATACCAAAATTATAGGCATACTATATAAAAAAGAAAAATTATCTTAATCTGCAACAACAAAGATATAATCATTAGCCATGCTTAGATTATGTACCACTTTCCAAAGTATTCAGAATAATGCAATAAAACCGCACCGCTTAATAAATTAAAACATTATGTCTGATTCAACCCTATGATTACGCTTAACATAATATCAGCTGTTCAGATCTACAATCGAAAAAGTATCCGAATTCCTTGAGTAGTACAGCTGGTTTAGCATTAGCTGGCAAGTGTAAATGCAGGGACAGGAGCTTTAAACACGTTTCAAACTATAAAATGCATTTGGTACACAATTATTTAAAATGTTAAAATGTTTATATTTAGAAACAGGATATACCTAAGTTTCTATATTTTTTGGAAGAATACAGCATGATTAGCAAGTATACAACTACGACTAAAAAAAATAAAATTCCCAGTTTTCAAACACGCACATGCCTGTTATCAGTATTGCTATTTTATTGATTTTTTAATTCAGAATAGGTACCAGAGTTTTTATGGTATTTTTATTTAAATTAATGGCAGGCATTGGATGATAAAGAAATCAAAGATTACTGTTAAAAATTCTGGTAAATATTTTGAATAGATTCCAATGGATAACATTACAAAGCCTATTGCTATAACACTGATCTTGTGATGTGTCTCTGTCATAGACATACAGGGTGCATACTCTACAAATACTTTCAAACTTATATTAGAAGAGTTTTCATAAAGAAGTATTTGCTTTTGTCATGACAAAAAATTCTATCTCCAGATACAGCGGTCAATACTTTAAGAAATTTCTGGCACGAAAACGCGTAAAATATCCCTTGAAGCTTTTGATGCCCTAATATAGATATTTATCTGCATCTATGAATTCTGCAAACCGATAAACTTTTCTTGATTGAAACATAGCCAGTTATTTCACACAAATTTATCAGACATCCTGACATTTTTTGAATACCATTATTTTTATAGTACTATTTTTCTGTATTTAATTACCATTTTCCTATATTTAAAAAGCGAAAATCTCTATTAGAAAATAGTAGTACCCATGTACTCAAATATAAGGAGAATTGGTATTTCTGCTTTTACGAATGCCACATTTCTTTGCTCTTTTCCTTAAAAATTACATTCACACAAATTAAAATAAATATATGACTAAAAGCGCAAACATAAACTTTTATTATTATTTTTTATACACATAAGATTCACATTACTATAATCCGCTGACAAGACACGGTAGTTTTTTAACAGCTTTTTCTATAAGCTTCTGGTGTGGATGCTCCTGACAACTGCATAGTTCCTCAGTTTTTCCAGCCTTATTTTTTTCCGTGTAAAAGCATGTGCATTCGTCCTTGAAAATCTTGCCTCTGCAGCAGCTCTGACGGTCGTGGTTACAGATGTGATGTCTCTTTATGCATTTTTTATCGGATCTGCAAGAGCCAGAGGAGATATGTAATTAGTCCAGGGTCCTCCGAAAGTGAGGTACGCATTATTCCCGGGAGTAGATCTATAAATGTCTCGAATGATAGTCGACCTAAACCCGAAATTTTTGCTTAAATTCAATCCGAAATTCAATCCATCCCCCTCTTGCCCCCCCCCCCCAAAAAAAAAGAATTGCTAATTGTGCTTTTACGAATGCCACCTTTTCTTTTCTTCTTTTTTTTAAAGTTACATTCACAAAAATTAAAATAAATATATGACTAAACACGCAAACGTAAACTTTTATTATTATCTTTAACATACATAAGATTCACATTAAGGTAACCCGCTGGCAAGACACGGTAAGTATTTAACAGCTTTTTCTATAAGCTTCTGGTGCGGATGCTCCTGGCAACTGCATAGCTCCTCAGCCTTGTTTTTTTCCGTGTAAAAGCACGTGCATTCGTCCTTGAACATCTTGCCTCTGCAGCAGCCGTGACGGTCGTGGGTACAGATGTGGTGTCTCTCTATGCATTTTTTATTGGATCTGCAAAAGCCAGAGTAGACATGCATTAATCCAGGGCCTTCCGAAAGTGTGGTACGCATAATTCTTGGGGGTAGAGCTATAAATGTGTCTAGTGAGAGTCGGCGGAAACCCGAAATCTTTGCTTAAAGTCAATCCAAGATTTAATCCAAGAAGGTCCACTCTCCCTTCCTCCCCCCCCCCCCTCTAGCCAAAAAAACAGCCTACAACCTCATCTACTTGAAATCGAATCCGAACTCAAGTTAAACACTAAATAAAAAACTAGTCAGATGTGGCAATTCCAAAACTTTCTTATGCATGTTAATAGTCCCTGAAAAATGCAGTTTAGCAGCACCGCTGCTTAAGTGGTTAAAACCAAAATCTAATCAGCAACAACTTATGTAAATTTATAACTGAATCTGAAAAGGAAATTTGATAAAAATCTGTGCATTAGTTTTTGAGATACTACTATTGCTAAATCTTTTAAAAAATCTTCATAACAACGCCACATGTTGGGTGATGTATACCATAAAATAATCAGGCTCAAACTTTTATCAGGTGCTGACTAAATCTGAAGTTTGATGAAAATAATTGAATTATTTCATGAGATACATTTATTGCAAAATCATGAAGATTGCAGCATAGCAACGCGACATCTGTTAGGTGATTTTAAATCAAAAACTAAAGAACTCTAATCTATATCAGGAATTATTTGATTCTGAAGCTTTAGAAATTTTATGTATTACTTCTTGAGATAGAGCTATTGCGATAATCGCGAATAATGCACCATGGGAGCGCCCCCTGTTGAGCGATTTGCACGAAAACGTAATCAACACATGTTATACGAAGCACTAACTCAAATAGCATAGCAGCGCCACTTGATGAGCGATATACACTTAAACCTAACCAGATCTAGTTTATATCAAGGCCTCACAGATTCTAAATTTTTGTAAAATTTCGTTCAATAATTCTTGAGATAGAGTTATTGCGATAATCATGAATAATAAACCATGAAAGTGACATATATTAAGCGATTTGCACAAAACGCATTCAGAACACCTGTCTAAGACGAAATTTTACGTATTTTCTTTGTGATTCCATCTTAGTCGTTTTTATTGTTCTATTCATGATTCAGTAAATCAGTTTTTCTTCGCGGGGTGGGAGACGTCCGGAGACCCTAGATTTCCCTACCCGAGCTACGCCACTGATGGAGTTTTTAGATTCTAAAAATTCTCTCGCTCTAGCATAATTTTTATAGTTATCATAATTACCTACAGTAGTTTGAAAATTAGTAATATACTACATTCCCTGTAATTTATTTTTTTTTCTCTTTTGTTCTCTTTCATTCTCTCTCTTTCATTCAGCTGTAATTTATTTCTTTTGATTTCTCCTCAATTTCCATTTTATTCTTACAGAGGTACATTTATTTAAGTTTTACACAAAAGAGCTTTAATAACAATAAATTCTTTAAAAAATAGGCCTCGTATTTTTGCATTCTCTACTTTTGGCTCCATAGACATTGTTTTAAAAAAGTATGCCAATGAGTATCATAAAATTTATGTACACATTTTTCTTGAACCAAATGCATTTTATGATGCCTCTATGTATTATAATAGCACTTACGAATGTCTCACCATGGATTCCCGTTTGATTCATGTTTTGCCTATACGGATTAAACATAAGGAAACCCGTGTTTAAAGTTGAATACTATCTAATTCAAGCGTACAAAATGTCCCATCTAAGTATTTTTAAAAATAGGTCATAAATTCGCCACATTGCAGAAGTAAAAATGTTCTGTCTTATTTATGACAGAAATTCTAGTAACAAAAACAAAATAAATAATAAAGAAATTGTAATTTAACAAATTACAACGATTATTTGGAAAATAATTTTTTTAAAGACTATAATTTGAGACTTATAAATGATTTCTATATTTAAAAAACAAATATTAAATGAAATTTCAGTTTAACAAATTTCGGTACTGTAAATTTTAATACTTCTAAACATGGCACATTTTTAATTTTTACACCGTAAGAAGAAATTACTTTTAAATGCAACTTGTTTGAAACCTGTATCTAAAATTGTTTTTGAGTTATTATTATTATTATTATTATTTTATTTTATTTTTTTATTTTTTTGTAGTTTTTAATACTTTTTTTGTCATTGTGGCAACAGAAATTTCTAGACATTAAGGATGGACCAATCAGAAAATGAATAAAAAAAGAAACAGAAGTATTCCATTTTTGCACATTAAACAGACCAATCGGAAAACGAATAAAATAAAATAAGTTGCGGAATTCAACTAATAAAAATATTCAGATATACTTCAGATTTCCCTATTCTCTACCGAGGACAACAACTATTTTCCAAATAGTTAATAATGATTCACTGTCTACATTGCTGGCCGAAGTAAATCTTAGTTGTTATATTTAAATATCATTTACGATATTATTTTCCTAAATAAGTCTTACATAGATGTATTATTAATTTATTCGATATAAAACAAAAATCATTCACAACGGGTGATATTTATGTGTATTCATTTTTGACAAGTCATATTCTAACCTTTTATAAGAAAGTTAAACTCTAATATAGACATTGCTGGAATTTTTGTATTTTTTTCCCTATGTACATTTACTTATTTATCGTCATTACACACGGACATACACACATTATATATAAAAAATATATACAAAAATAATATACAAAATTGATCACTATGTATTTATGCGCTTTAAATCCACATATGCATGTAAAATACTAACAAAAAGAGCATAATTATCGTATTAAAATTGTCAGATAAATAAGAATAGCGAAATAATTGGGTAATATTTATGAATTAATAAAATATTAACGATTAAATAATAGTTTATTGTCATGATAGTGATTTTAAAAATGCATTTAGTTTGATCAGTTTAAAAAATTCAGTATAATTTTTGTCAATGCAATTTTTTAATGCATAAAATCATAAACTGATTTTATTATAATGTTCTTCAAGACTGTTTACTTCTAAATAACGGACTTTTTTTGTTTTATGGTATTATTTTCGAAACATTTTGATATTATTATCGAAACAATTTTCGTTTACAAAAAATATGCGTTTTCCAGAGCCGTTCGCCGGGGCATCCGGGGCACTGCCCCGGGGCCCCCAAGCCTGATGGTCTCCAAACTGGAGGTTAAAAAACTATTGATTTAGTTAACTATTGGTTTTATTGATTATTGATATGATTGAACTTCCTATAAAATGGCCAGCACCTAGCTAAAAGTTAGTAATAAAAAAAATCAAAGTGCTGGAATAAATGTTTTTGCGTGTCCGTCTATATACTCCATACACTTCGCATACAAAAGGAGCTTTAGAGCAGAAAGCAGAATGTCGAGCCGAATGAGTCATGTTGCGCCAGCATGTTTGCCGATCCCACCTAAGATAGTATAAGGAAGAAAATATGGGCTTCTGATCGGTTGAATAATATAAAAAGCATCTAAAAAATTCTAGAAAATCTTTCTTATCTTTTAATAAATACATAAAATCGAAAAAAAAATCAAACTCCTTCTTTTATCTTTTTAGGCTTATCATGCTGTGTACATTTAAACAGCGGTGTGCAAAAAAAACTGCTCCCTGGGCAAAGTTTTAATTTACCCCGAGCGCGAGGGGACTCCTAGTTTATAGTTACGGCCCTGTCGTTTTCTATTATATTTAATGTACAAAACAACCCCTTCATTTTTCTTTAATACTTTATTAAGCAAATAGAATTTATTTTATAGTGCTGCCATCTATTAGATAAGTTAAGCATTTCGTTCAAAAGTTTTCTATTCCCTGTATAATTTAAGTTTGATGGTTTGTCATTTCTAAACTAATTTCAAAGTTTCATTCAATATTAATTCCATTTTTACAATTTATTAAATGATATGCCCATCCTTCTCTCTTAATATTTCATTTAGCAAATAAAATTTGTTTTGTTGTGTATTCATTTATAACTTATAAAGGCATACACACTATATGGACAAAGGTAACCATCCACTTGCGGTTTTAGACGTTTTGTTAAATATCTAGAAATATACATGAGGAATTATCCTGAAACTCTAATTGTGTAAACATAAGAGTTCAGGTCATACTTCGTGAAGATGTTTTCCCGAAACCCCTGTCAGCAAACTGAAATAAAGAATACTGCCCAGTTAAACTGATGGCATTGAGCTCACAGGCTACAAATACTAATTGTACATTAAAGCCTTATATTTTCAAGGGATAATTCCGTTCGAAAAAAAAATTAAGAAGGGGAAACAGCTCTCCCCTTTCCTCTTTTTTTATACTTAATCATTGAACCTCCTATACTAATCACGATCATGCTTCATCATATAAAAAATCTATATCCAAAATTCAGAGCAAATTAGATAATTCTTAATAAAAACCCATTTAGCATTTATATAATTTAAAAGGAGTTATCCCCTTCTTTTATACTTAACCATTAAACTTCCAAAACTATTCAGAGATTTGAACGAAATCTGAAAATTCTGCTTGAAAAACCTATTTATATAAATTAAGAGGGGGGGAGGCATTAGAACCCCTGTTGCCCCTATTTATACTTATTCAATGAACACCTAATAGCAGTCACGGAATCGCCTCATCAGAATGATCCTAATCTAAATTTTGAACGAAAACTTAATTCTGCATGAAAATCCCATTTATATCAACTAACGGGGGGGGGGCATTAGAACCCCTGTTCCCCCTATTTATACTTATTCAATGAACACCTAATAACAGCCACGGAATCGCCTCATCAGAATGATCCTAATCTAAATTTTGAACGAAAACTTAATTCTGCATGAAAATCCCATTTATATCAACTAACGGGGGGGGGGGCATTAGAACCCCTGTTCCCCCTATTTATACTTATTTAATGAACACCTAATAACAGTCACGGAATCGCCTCATCAGAATGATCCTAATCTAAATTTTGAACGAAAACTTAATTCTGCATGAAAATCCCATTTATATCAACTAACGGGGGGGGGCATTAGAACCCCTGTTCCCCCTATTTATACTTATTCAATGAACACCTAATAACAGTCACGGAATCGCCTCATCAGAATGATCCTAATCTAAATTTTGAACGAAAACTTAATTCTGCATGAAAATCCCATTTATATCAACTAACGGGGGGGGGGATTAGAACCCCTGTTCCCCCTATTTATACTTATTCAATGAACACCTAATAACGGTCACGGAATCGCCTCATCAGAATGATCCTAATCTAAATTTTGAACGAAAACTTAATTCTGCATGAAAATCCCATTTCTATAAATTAAGGGGGGCGGGGCATTAGAACCCCTGTCCCCCTATTTATACTTATTCAATGAACACCTAATAACAGTCACGGAATCGCCTCATCAGAATGATCCTAATCTAAATTTTGAACGAAAACTTAATTCTGCATGAAAGTCCCATTTATATCAACTAACGGGGGGCATGAGCCCCCCGTTCCCCCTCTTATACATATCGAATGAACTCCAAAAACTAATCAGGGAAGCGCCTTGTCAGGATATACCTACATACAAAATTTCAAGTGGATCCGATCTTTTTATCATGAGTTATCGCGTTACGCACATACGCACATACATACAGAACGGACGGGCACATAAGCTCACAGGCTATGATAGCCTGTGAGCTAAAAAGACGAAGATAACCCTGTCAAAACTAATGAAGCGAAAGTATTCAAACTTTAGATTATGATTAAGTGGCGCATTGCAATAAACTGTGTTCATATGTATGTGGATAGCATGTATACTTCTTTAAAAATTAAGATTTTTATAAAAACAGTCCAAAAATTTTTCCAAGTCTCTTGCGTATAATTTGCAGAGTTATTTAATATAAAAAATGTTCCTTTCAGAAAACATGACAAACAACATTGTACACAGCACTCTGTAATCAGAATTAAAAAATAATAAAAATTGTATGAAAAATGAGCAGGATTACTAAATAATTTTTCACTGCGCATGCATCAATGCTATCAAAATTTCATTTGGACATTGTGGTAGCTAAAGGTATACAGCGACTTTTCTGAAAAACTCAAAAACATAGCTTAAAAATTCTGAAAATTATCGAAAATAGAATAAACTCAAACTTCGTTGTTTCCAAAATCAAGCAAAAAGATGAGGGGTTTTTTCCATACACTCATTGATTCAATATAGCATACCCAATATTGCATGTACATCAAGCCCCTCATTTTTTCCCCTTAGTTTGAGATTATTCCATCTTACGGTTTTTGAGCTTATTCTATCGACGATAATTTTCAGAATTTTCAAGCTATGTTTTTGAGACTTTCACAAAAGCATATTGCAAAAGTTTCTCTCTACATTTGGCTAACACAATATGTAAAGAAATTTTGATAGCATTCACGCATGTGCAGTGAAAACCTTATTTAGTAATCCTGCTCATTTTTCATACAGTTTTTATTATTATTTAATTCTGATTACCGAGTGTTGTGTACATCATTGATTGTCATATTTTCTGAAAGGGACATTTTGTATATTAAGAACTCTGCAAATTATAAGTAAGAAACGTGGCAAAATTTGGGACTGTTTTTGTAAAAACCTTAATTTTTCTACGAGTAGACATGCTGTCTTCATAAAAATGGATACTGTTTATTGTAATGTATAAGCCATTTAATCATAATCCACAATTTAAACGAGTTTTCTGTATTAATTTTAACAGGGTTATCCAAAACATATTCGTTCTTTTTTTTAAATTTGTTATCCCCTATGGAGATTCAGGAAAAAAATTTTATCGATGGTATATGACATGTATCATTCTGTTTTTATCAAAATGTCTAACATTGCAAATGACAGGTTACCTTTGGCCATATAATGTATACATATACATATTGCAACATGTTTGATTTTGAAAATGGTGTGCGTAAAATTTATAATTCTTTTACAGGGACACAAATTTACAAAGTTGCTGTTTATTCTCGAAAAACGAAATTGCTGCAAATTTACAGAAAGAAGTTCGGCCATTTATAGCGTATAATTTTTGGCGGTTTTTTTTTTTTTTTCACTCTATATTATAATTTCTGAAATTATTCCTTCAAATTTGTAATACATTTTCCAAACTGTTCACTCAGTTGCGTTTATGACGGCCATTTATCAACATGTAGGATGTGTGCAATAATGGGATGGCGTGCCCTCCGGTCGGGAGGGGGTCTTTCTAAAGGAATCTAATCCGTATTCACGCAAGGAAATCCACAGTTCGAAGAAAACCACGGAAAACTTCGAATGATTAGGCCGACGACCGCGCTTGGGTTTGAACCCAGCACCTGCCGTCTATCAGTTTAGAGGACTCAACCTCTCGGTCTCTGGTGATGCCCCGTTCATTCATACAACGTCTTTCCCTTAACTCAACTGCATTTTTTTCACAATATTCTGAGTATATTGGAAAGTGATTCATGCTTGATGCAAGATGTTTGATGCAAGATGTTTGATGCATGATATTTTCTCCTGTTTCCTTTTTTTCAATTTTTTTTCTTCAGTTTTTTAATTAAAAATTTTTAACTTACGACTTACCTTGATTCTGATCCTGTTTTCGGTTCCAATACAAAAGGATTAAATAATCTCGATTCTTCTGCAAAGAAAAAAACAAGCAGATAAAAATCTTAATGTCATTTACCGTTTAAATATTTTTTCGGAGAAAAATAAACTTTAATGAATAAAAATATAAAATTAAGTTATGAAAGCATGAAGGAATGATAAAGGTGCGTTCGTAATTATGTAAATATGTAGCACCTATAGTCGTCGTTGAGTTGTTGTCCGTCTGTTCGCATATAACAAAAAATATGCAATTTTCGCATAATTTTTCCGAGTCATTTCAAATTTTATGAAAATTGGATGCTCTAAATTGGTTACTAAAACATACATTCTGTACAACCTGCGGTGCAAAGAATAGTTATTATTCATTAACAGGGCCACACGGAAGTATTCCATTACATTACAGTTTAGAAGGAAACATTGTTTGGGGTGCATTTTATTTATATAAAACTATTTCATATTTTATGAAATTAATATACGTTGCTGAGTTTTGCTACAAGTTATTTCCTGTATAATAGAAAGCAGATGATATTTACAGGGAGACACTAAAGATTTCGGCCGTTTTACTCTATCAGTTGTTCTGTTTAGTATTACTCCAAGATCTGAATATTTTTAAAACTTCGATATAGTACAAACGCACGTTATTTGCTGTGCTTGACGTAAAATTTCCAATTTGTTTAATCTTTTGCCGCTCTACCATAAAACATCTCGACAAGTAGAATAAAGACGTTTTTGCCAAATTTTTAACATTATGTGTTTAACTTCAAAAAAGAGATAGAAATGAAAAATTTTCTTTATAGTTAATATAAACATTATAATCCCATAGATAAATCAAATGAAAAGAAATAAATATCAAAATTGTAATTTAACAAATTACAACGACTGTTTGGAAAATGATATTTTCAAAGACCAAAATGTTAAAGGCTTACAAATAAATTCTGTATTTAAATTAAAAATAATAATAAACACCATTTTTATGATGATCATAACGAGTCATATACAGTCGAGTCTCTATATAACGAAATCCACCGTTCCAGTAAAAAATTCGTTATATAGAGAAATTCGATATATATAGAATGATGTTAAAAATCATATTTAATGTGTGAAATTTGAAAAAATATTATTTTTGATGTTTTGAAATGTTTAGAATCTTTTATTAAATTTCTTTTATTAACCTAACATTTTATTTCTTAATTATTTAAGCTGTTTCAAAAGAGAGTGATGGAAGATTGCTTCCGTATGATTTCGAAGCTTTTTAAAACTAAATAAATTAAGACCAATTTATGAAAAAATTCGTTATATGGAGATCGATATTTCGCTATATAGAGACTGTTTTTAATGTAATCATGCGAAAAGAGGACCGTTTTTACTAAAAATTCGTTATATAGAGAAATTCGATGTATGGAGTTTCGTCATAGAGAGACTCGACTGTATTACGTACGCCATACATTAAACATTAATATTCCTAGTCCAATGATACATTTAAAAAAAAAATAGTACTTTATTGTTACACAATTTTAACTGCTTAAAATGCACATTTTTATTTGATGGAGTAAATCAGACTTCTGAACGCCTCATATTACGCACGACATGGATTAAACATTAATGTTCCTGGTTCATCCTAAACAAATTTTAAATGAAATTTCAGTTTTACAATTTTTGGAATTGTAAATTTTTAAACTTCTAAACATCGCACATTTTTAATTTTTACACCGCAGACTAGAGAAAAAAAAATGCACTTTTAAATGTAATTTGTGTGAAATCTTTATCACAATTTGTATTCAAATTATTATTATTATTATTATTATTTTAAGTTTTATTACTTTTTTGGCATCGTGGAAACAGAAGTATTCCATTTTTGGACATTAAACATGGATCAATCAGAAAACGAATAAAATAAAATAAGTTGCGGAATTCAACGAATAAAAAGATTCAGCGATGCTTCAGATTTCCCAGATCTCTACCGAGGACAACCACTATTTTCCAAATAGTTAAAAATTTCATGGATAAATTAGTTTTCAAGAACTAATTAACTTTTTACATATTTTCTGAACAAAATAACTTTTCTATAAAATCGTTGAACATACAAGTAAAGAGACATTTATTGCAAAAATTCATTTTGAGTTTTAGTCCACGAATAGTTTTGTTATAAGTGTGTCTTGCTACACAAACAATTTTAAAAATGTGGTTATAATGAAATTCATTTTTTAACGCTATATGTCCATTCTTGACAACAGAACAGGAATGGACTATGTGGAAAAGTAAAATGATCTAACTCTCTGATCCTGATATAATCCTGTGTCTTCATTCTTAAAAGTTTTATAGTTTTAGTTTTTTTTTAGGGCTTCGTTCATCTGAAGAAACGATATTCGTCTCTGCCCTCTGTCTGTCTGTCCGTGTGACTGTCACAAATCGGTACACAAAAACTATATAAGTCAGGGAGTTCAAATTTTGTGTACTTTCAGATGAATACCTCTTGTCACAGAAACAAATAATAAATTTTGAAAAATACTATTATTTTAATTTAAACATTATTTTTTAAATCCCGTCAGTTCATTTTGTTGTTGTTTTCTCTTTTCTAATTGTTGCCACGCAAGTTTAAATGGATATAAAAACTATCTCATTTTTTACCCTTTACTTTTAAAAGTGATGCAGTACTTATGTTGCCACAATTACAAAATTGGCATTACAAACTAAATGTACCCTTAACTGACTCGAAATATTGAAGGGGCATCGTTTCAATTTATTGCAATTAAGATTTAAGGCACCATACTATTCACTGAAAAATACCCTTATGATACTAGTATTAAATCTATGGGGGCGTCAGTTTCAAATTTCTCGCTCAAATGTTAGTATTTTTACAAGGGCTAGATTTTATTTTTTTCGATTTTGGTTATATATTTTTAACCGACTTCAAAGAGGAGGTTATTAACCGACTTCAAAGAGGAGGTTATGATTTCAACCTGCATGTATTTGTTGTTCACGCATAACTTTTGCAAATATGAATCGATTTTGATAATTCTTTTTTTGTTTGAAAGCGTATGAGGCCCATGTGGTCCCATTCGAATTTCATAAAAATCTGATTATTAGAACTTTTTTAAAAATAAAAACTTTAAATTTTAAATTCATTTTGAAGCAATCGACCAATTAGAAGTGTTCCTTTTGCATGCTTTTATGTTACACTTACATAGACATACGATCTTTTCACTGTTAAAAGTTTGACGTTTTTGCTGCATCGTCATTCCACCGCTTTTATGGAATATCTCTAATTTGACCAATGAGAATTCACCATAATACAATGAAGTAATCATTTTCTATAAAAGCGATGGATAGACGATAAAGTAAAAGTTTCAAAGTTTTAACAGTGTTCAAAGTGCAAAATCCTAAGAGGACGAGGGCCAGGATTCACATAAATTTTGCGCTGTTTGGGAAACGAGATTTATTAACAAGAAAATTTATTTAAAACATTGAAAAATTTGCTAAAATTCAGACTTTTGATTCATTAATCTGGTTTCGCTAACAGCGCAAATTCTACCTGGATTCCGGACAAGTTCTCTTATGCAAGAAACCGGAAATATATAGCATCTAGGGGATATAGTGTGGAAATCGGCTATCTCAGGGCGTGTTCAGAGCAACTTACAAAAGTAACCAATGTTACAGACCGATTGTAGGGCAGTACGAAAGCAAATTGTGGCTTTAATGAAAACTATTCTGTTGAATTGTAGCTGACGTCACACTTCGCTTTGATTTTCATTTCGTACTTGTCTACAATCGGTAAGTGTTCGGTAAGTAGCCGGTAAGTTGTGCTGAACACGCCCTCTGTAACACTTAAAAAAGCGCTAAAATGTTCTATTATTTAAATATGCAACAATGCTAATGAAATTTAAAGATAGAAGCGACATCTGCAGGACATTTTCTAAAAATGCAAGAATTATTGCTAGTCTAGATAATGTATCACGAAAATGCCGCAGATGTCGCTGTGATCGACACTTTGGAATTCAGTAGCATCGTTGCACATTTAAAGGATACAAATTTTTAGCACTACTTGCATTGTAAAAAATTGAACCCTTTTGCTGCATCGTCACTACATCGCTTTTATAGGAAACGATTACTTCGCCCTATTATGGAGCATTCTCATTGGTCAAAGCAAAGAAATTCTACAAAAGCGATGGAGTAACGATACCGCAAAAGGGTAAAATTTTTTACAGTGTCGATAGTAGATTTTCACTTCATGTATTCCAGACTCTCTCCTTCGAACAATAAAAAGTTCTCAAAAATGAAGGCTTATGATTGGTCAATCTTGTTTTGCTTAACAGCGAATAATCCTTCTGGATCCTAACCATTGTTGCAGAGATGCTAGTTTTTTTTTTTTTTTTTTTTTTTTTTTTTTTTTTTTTTTTTTTTTTTTAAAGCACGAAATCTTAGCTGGAACAATTCTCGTATCCACCAAAGTGAAAGATCCACATCGATCCAGACATGAGAATTCGATATCGAAAAGCTGAAAATTCATCTCTAAAGAGCCTTACACATTAAAGCAAGTGTGTCTGTGTATCAGGGTGTTTGTTATGCCGGATTCACAAAGTGATCAAAGTACATTGCTATGTGCTAGATTTACATTTGGACAAATATAAATGACGAAAAATTTTGATAAGCTTACCATTAAAGTTAAGCTAGTTAACTTCTTTCACCCATAAAACAAACTCGTTCAGGCGACTACCGCCAAGTTCTGGAATAAAAATTCTTAAATTTTCTGTACTTTGGAAAACCGCGTTTATCAAAGAACATTCTTAACTTCAAATATTGCTACTTTCATATAGACGCATGTTGAATCATGGTGTGATTTTGATAATATCTTCCTTTTTAGTTTTTATGACTGAAAAGGGTATTTTAATACATACGAACATTTAGAATTACTTTGCTATGCATTGAATCATAGAAGCAACTTGACGCGCTCTGATTGTGTACGCGTACTTTAAACTGTAAAAAATCTGACCCTTTTGCTGCATTGTCACTACCCCGCTTTTATAGAATATCTCACTTTTGATCCATTAGAATGCTCCATAATAGGCTGATGTAATCGTTTTCTATATTAGCGGTGGAGGGACGATGCAGCAAAAGGGTCAAATTTTTAACAGTGTACCCTGTTTAAAATATCTTGAAAAATTACCTCTATTTTAAAAGACTATCTATTTTCTGACCAATGAGAACGCTCCATAGACGTTTTTAGATCGCTCTCATTAGTCAGAAAATAGATAGTCTTTAAAAACAAAGGTAATTTTTCACAATAATTTTAACGTGTACTGATGGATTGTCAGCTTTTCAATGCCCATTTACGAAGTCTGTAGATTTCAATGTGGACCTTAAGGAACTACACTAGTCTCAGAAAAAGACCCGGATGTTAGTGTAAAGATTATGGGTGTGTTTTTTTCAAATATCTCGCTCAAATTTTAATATATTTACATGATTTTTTTTGCATGGGATAGCCGAGGATGATCTACAACCGGCCTAGTTTTTACTTCTTCGATTTTGCTTATGTATGTTTTATATAATGATAGTTTCAATTTAGAACCGTTTAAACCAATTTTGAAATTTAAAATATTTTTTTTTTAAATCTGAAGCCAAAATTGAAAAAGTAAAAACTAGGTCGGTTGTGGAATATCTTCAGCTACCCCATGCAAAACAAAAATCAAGTAAATATATTAAAATTTGAGCGAGATATTTGAAAAGAACGCCCCCATAGACTTCACATTATCATCCGGGTCTTTTTCTGTGCCTAGTGTGCGGCCTTAAAGTTTGCTGGATGCGAAAAATTTCCGAAATGTTAAAGCTTAAATGGACAAGTTCTCCCATCCACTAAAGCGGAAATAGACATCGATACCAATCGACGCGACGTCCTTAAGTGATTGAAAAGATGAAAATCCTTTAGTATATATTTTGCTCCGGAGGAAAAAAATATCTCTACATATCAATGCAAAATAAAGTGCATAGATATGTGTAGCAAAATTATCTTTATATTCAGATTTGGTTACAGGATTAGACACCAGAATGATTTCAGATTTTGTTCATGTAGGATTCCTCGATGTGAATATGAGGACACATGGAGCACAGTATACGATTGATTGAAAAGATTCTGGACAAAAATGAGTCATCAAGGGGGTCCTTGTGGCCGAGTGGTTAAGACACCACGCTGCTAATCTCTTGAGAGCATAAAAGATTGTGGGTTCGAATCCCACTGGCTCCGTTGCACACACTCTTTATGTATAGATCCCGGTTGGCGAAATTTTAAAATGGAGGGCCAAAATCACAGTCAAGTGAAATCCAGCCACCCCATTGGTCGTGTGGTAAGGGTGAAAATCACGAACTTGTTTCTCCATTTGAAAAAGAGTGAGGGGGAAAGTAATTTTTAAGCGGTTGTTACCGTCTGTTCTTATTTAAGATAAACCATCGAAATTAACTCAATTAAGATATTTTGATGCCATTTTATAAAATGAGAGTGAAAAATTTAGATTATAAATGAAAAGAGATAAGATTTATTTCAAAACTGCCGCTACGATTTTTTCTCGGAAAAAAGAGTATGACAACATTTACCCAACCGCTAAGAGATTGTTCCTTGAAAAGGACGCGGCTCAATGACCAATGAGGTGTTTGGATTTCACCGGACTGTGATTTTGGCCCTCCATTTTAAAATTTCGCTCCCGGTTGTACTTTTCTTGTGTCGTATTATTTCCTTGTGCTATCTTGTCCTTGTATGTTCACGAATTTGTAAAATAATAGGGATTATGTATTTATGTCTGTGTAGAAATAAATAAAAATTTCGCTCCCGGTTGTACTTTTCTTGTGTCGTATTATTTCCTTGTGCTATCTTGTCCTTGTATGTTCACGAATTTGTAAAATAATAGGGATTATGTATTTATGTCTGTGCATAAATAAAGGATCATTCGGCGTACAATCGAATTCTACCAGGAAATCATCATCAAATTTTATAATAGAAAATGCCTAGCATTGCGATACATTGTTAAAAATTTAACTTGTGCTGCATCGTCACCCCATCCCTTTTATGGAATATCTCATACATACACTGTAAAAAATTTTACCCTTTTGCTGCATCGTCACTCCCCAGCTTTTATAGAATCTCTCTCTTTTGACCCATGAGAATGCTCCATGATAGGCTGAAATAATCGTTTTCCATAAAAGCGGTGGAGTGAGTTTCAAATTTTTAACAGGTTAGTTGGCTCAAAAGCGTACATGAAAAAAGTATTTGGGCATCGAATGCTGTCACTCTCTTATAGATGCAGCCAAGTACAGGTTATGATTTTCGGATTCCTCGTCGAATCATCACCGCTCATTTCCGATGCCTTTACTGCATTTATAGGAATTAGATTGTTGTTGTTTATCTATTGAATCATAGAGAGATATTTGTTAAAATCTTTCTTTTTCCTTTTTCTGACTGAAGGGGGAGTACTTTTGACTAAACTAGAAAAGCATTTTACTATTCATTGATACATGGAGTCATTTTGATGTTTACTCATATATGGAAGCGCTTTGCCGCGCGCTTATGTGTAAGTACACTTTACTTGAGGCATTGTCACCTTTCGATAACCACTTCCGATGTCCGTATGATTAGATGTTGACTTTAAGATTTCATGAATGCGGTAGCTTTTCGTCGTGCCAGATCTGAAGAAGTTACCACATCCAGAATACCTAAAGATTCACAACGATATTAACCGATATTGTAAGTGTCTTTTGAAAAGTTGACAATCAAACAGTGACAAGTAAAGCGAATACATCAGAACTCAGCAAAGTGCGTTCATTAGTAATGCGTTGCAAAGAGCCATCGTATGTCAGTACACATAATTATGTATTGCGGTATAAATGACAAAAAGTAGGAAATAAATTTAACTTTTTCAAAAAAATGTATAACCGACTCCAAAAAAAGCGCTAAAAAGAATTAAATAATTCTATAAAATTCTCTAATGACAAATCGTTATCCAATAACCACACATTGACTATCATGTACCAGTATAAAACGGCTAAATTTAATATATAGAATTTAATATCCACCAAACATAGGTTTTCCAGAGAATATTTTTTACAACAGATTAATTTACATATTTTTGATTTAGTGTTTGAATATATACATATAAAAAGTAAGGAATTACTTTTTGAAGTTGGTGCCAAACTATCTTAAGTATAGTAAAAATTGTGGATATATTATGTCTAGTACCATAAATAAAATGGGGAAATCATTATCGATTATGATTGTTTGGCACCAACTTCAAAAAGTAATTCCTTACTTTTTATATGTATATATTCAAAAATTAAATCAAAAATATGTAAATTAATCTGTTGTCAAAAATATTCTCTGGAAAACCTATGTTTGGTGGATATTAAATTCTATATATTAAATTTAGCCGTTTTATACCGGTACATGATAGTCAATGTGTAGTTATTGGATAACGATTTGTCATTAGAGAATTTTATAGAATTATTTAATTCTTTTTAGCGCTTTTTTTGGAGTCGGTTATACATTTTTTTGAAAAAGTTAAATTTATTTATATTATGGCAGTCTTAATTTCAAAACCGATTTAACCGATTTCGAAATTTAAAATCGAAAAAGTAAACACTAGCCCGGTTATAAATCGTCCTCAGCTATCCTATGCAATAAATAAATAAATAATAAAAAATAAAAAAAATCATGTAAAAATATTAAAATTTTAGCAAGAAATTTGAAAATAACGCCCTCATAGACTTAACATTATCATCCGGGTCTTTTTCAGTGACTAATGTATCGCCTTAATCTCACAAGGAAGGTCTCCATACGGGCATACTCAGAAAAATCTGAAAAAAATTACAGAATGTTCTTCTCATATAGTTATATATGTTTATAAAAAAAAATTTCGGCGGAACCTCCTTATAACGTCCGTAAAAAAATAATAAAAATTTCGTTTATTTGGCGATTTATCTCCGGTTGGTGAAAAAACGAAATTTTGAAAAATACGCTTTTACGCTTCGCATACTTTTTAAAGAAAAAACTTTCTATGTTCTATTTATTTAAATGTGTAGTTTAAGTAATTTTAGTTTTGCATTTTTAGTTTACTTTAAGTGTAATTTTGTCATATACGTTTATATGTACTTATAACAAAATGAAATTAATATATTTTATCATTTAAAACACAATTTAAATTGATTAAAATTGTTCCAAATTGAAAAATACACTGTTAAAAATCTGCTGCCTTTTGTTGCAACGCACTCCCTTGTTTGTATAGAAAACTTTTACTTGGCCGTGAAATGGAGCTTTCTCATTGGTTGGAATGGAGATATTATATACAAGCGGTGGAGTGCGTTGCAACAAAATGCAGCAGATTTTTAACAGTGTATGACACAGTCAATTCATCGTGCTATGGAACATTCTCATTGGTCAGAAGAGAGATATTCTATAAAAGTAGTGAGTGACGTTGCAGTAAATGCTGCAGATTTTTAACAGTGAAGTCAATTAAATTCAATTTTCAGATTCGTTAAAATCGTCTGCTTTTGGCGAGGAAATGCACTGCTCGCCAAACCCCGCGTCGCTTTCAGCTTTTCACGCCAATTATTCCAAACTATTTTATTTTTTTACATATCTAATAATGTAATTCCGCCGCTAATTTTCAATGATCCTTTATTACCTACATCAGCAGCTTAATTCGTATTTTTTTTTTCAAAAAATTCTGAGTATGCCCCCAATAGAGACCTTCCTTGTCAGTGTTTTTTTACCACATTAAAATGAACAAAAACCACTTAACTGATTTGCCCGTTCGTCGTACGGGAAGAAGAAGGTCCTTAATAAATCATTTAAAGCTGTTTGATATTACTATTTCATAATATTTAATGGCAGGAATGTTTGGACTAAATATTACAAATATTTTAGTTAAATTAAATGCTTCCCATTATTTCAATTTATTGCATGTAAAAAAAAGAAGCAGGTAAGTGTTTATGATTTCAGTGTGTGTGGGTAGGGTAGGATAGACATGAAATTTATATATGTTATTGAGATCTATTATGGTATGTTTGGCATTGAAAATTAGATGTATATAGCGTTAATAGTTCGGTTAAAGTGACACTCAAGAGAATGCCGTTGCATTATGTTCTAAACGGTAAGGTTCGGTCCAAGTGTATTTTAATGAAATAATACTATTTCAAACATATTGAAAATTAGCTATACGATTGAAATGCATTATTGGATGCTTACCATAATATATGGTAAGCATAGCATCCATTGTTCATTTACTGAGTCACACAAAATAATTTCGTTATAGTGCTGTCTAAGAACAACATTTGCTAGAGATCTCTTTTAAAGAAAAAAAAGCAAAATTTCTCTCTGAGATATAAATTTAGACTGTAAATTTTCATAATTGCCTTAAAATATGGATTAATTTTATTTCACTTCGGGTTCGGATTTAAATATTTTGATCTGAGTATTAGGCTTGTATAAGGTTTAGGTTGGGTTGGGATCAGGTTTTCGGGGCGAGTTTAAGCTTGAACTTTAGTTTCGGGTAAGGTACACCGCAGGCCGACTATCTCGAAGCCAGCAACTTCCGTCTATCAGTTTTGTGAACAGAACATCTATGTCGAAAGTTTTTCCTGATTTAGAAAAAACTTATACAATTATTGGTATTTATTGGATATAATCTAGTAAAAAATTACTTGACATTTTCTTTATTTTTTATCTTCAGAAAAAACACAAATCTTGACATTCGCAAACACAAATATTGACAATTACAAAATCTTCACTAAAATTTAAAAGCTACTTCTGGTTTCTTAATTCTCTTCAAAGCAAATAAACGCAATCCAATTAAATAAAATTCTGGCAAAACGCTTTCATCATATATGAAATAATAAATTATAATAATAACACTTCTGCCAACGTTGGGTAAGTTAAATTGAAATATAATTCAAAATAAAATGTGAAACAGGAGCATCTTTCATACTCCTGACATTTCAAAAATCAAAAAACAACAGAAGGATATCATGATTCTGATTTTAGAACACAACACAGAATGCATAGTGCTGCTAAGTACAACTAACATTAAAATTTTTATGCCTAATCAAGTCAGTTGCATTGAACAATATTACTATAACTGGTAGTTTTGTACTCTTCTACAAATAGTCCCTTTATTTTCAAATATCTTTTTGGAAGAATAATAATCAATCTCAAGGAGCTATTTGTTACACAAATTGCCAAAATCATCTCTTCCGAAATTTACGATATACCTTTTATTACAGATAAGTTTAAAACCTATTCTTTCCCGATGTGTTTGAGGGTGCTTTTTTCCTAGTAGGGAAGAAATAGAAGAATGTTTTCATGAACTGTGAGTAACTACAGAGATGAAATCAAATTCACTAAATTTTTTCTGCCACAATCATTGGCTTAGCCAAAATAAGATTCTAAAAAATGTCTATATCCTTTTTTCGAATAATTATTCGGATATTATAATTATATTCGAGTCATTTAATAAGTAAAAAAATGAGAGATGAATTAAAATAAAGCTTTTTTTTTTTTTTTACTGCAACAGTGGCAATTCAGCTTCTGGGTCCCACCTTGGCTACGTCATTCGTTGAATTAAAGCAATTTTTTAGACTCTTTTCCGCAACAAAAAAGGAAAATTTGGTATAACTTCAGTGTTGCCAGTAGCCTACTTTGTAAAAATTCAAATTCTTTGATTGTCACTATTTTTGTTAAAATCCCGTCCAGGGTGTTTCTTAAATCAAAGAGGGCAACTTTTGTGACATAAGTTTTAATTTATTTTTGATCGGAAATCTATGAAATTAGCAGACGTTGTTGTTCAGAAACCACCTAATCTCACTCATATTTCTGGGGTTTTTTACAAACTCAATAGATATTTCAAACAAGCTGTCAAAATTGACGTTTTAAACGGTGTTTCCCAACGAAAGCAGAAAAACCAGTCTTACAAAGGGAAAAAAAGGACGTGATCACGTGATCGAAATTGCTTATAACTCGATAGGTAATTTAATTATCACAAAATGAAAAAATAAGTGCGATTCGAAATCGCTTCCATAGTGAAGCATTTCAATTTTGTACCGTTGTATTAAAAAATGAATTTGAAAATGTGTCAAAACTTTTGAGCTTGTTGAGCAAAGCAGTTGAGAACACCCTTAACCCCTTGAGGGGCGGTGGTATATATTATATACCACCTACGATTGATGAAGATTCACACCAGAAAAATGTTATTGAATTTCACTTTTCTAACTTTGCTGGAAAACATTCGTGAAATTGCTTTTCCTCTTTTTGATATAACTTTTTTACAAATTTCTGGTGGGAGTTCAGAATTACTCGAACACAATTGCTTGCCCCTCAAAGGGTTAATTAACATGCCGTGAAATAAGGCGAATTTTACTAATCCCAAAAAGTGTTGCCAATAAAGAAACTTGAATTAACATAATATAGTACTGGATATACTACATGAGTTCATTCTTTTACAGGACCATTCCAATCGCAGTGATATATTTCATTATTCTAGTGCCTAGTATTGCCATTAAACTACATACTGAAAATATAACTAAATCAATTTTCAAAATGCAGATGATAGGATTCGTGCTGTTTAAGAATAAAAATATTCCTTTAACTATTTGGGAAAATAGTTGTTGTCCTCGGTAGAGAAATGGGAAATCTGAAGCACACTTGAATCTTTTTATTGGTTGAATTCCGCAGCTTTTTCTATTTTATTCGTTTTCTAATTGCTCTACGTTTAATGTGCAAAAACGGAATACTTCTGTTGCCACGATGACATGATTTCTGATTGCTTCATGTTTAATGTCCAAAAACTGAATACCTCTGAATACCTCTGAATAACTCTAACTGAATACCTCTATTGTCACAATGACAAAAAGAGTAATAAAAACTTTTTAAAAAATTAATAATTCAAAAACAAATTGTGATAAAAATTTCAAACTAATTTCAGGTAAAAGAGCATTTTTTTCTCTACGCAACAGTGTAAAAATTTAAAATGTGCGATGTTAAGAAGTTAAAAAATTAGCAGTTCCGAAAATTGTAAAACTGAAATTTCATTTAAAATTTGCTTATGATGGGTCCAGGAATATTAATGTTTAATGCATATCGTACGTAATAGGAGGCGTTCAGAAGTCATTCTGATTAACTCCATCCAACCAAAAATGCACATTTTAAACAGTTAAAGTTGTCTATCTTTAACCTATTGTTTTTTTTATCATTGGTGTTGGAATATTAATGTTTAATGCATGGTGTACATAATATATGAATCATTATGATCATAATAAAAATGATGTGCATTATTAATATTAATTTGAATATAAAATTTATTGATAAGTCTTTAAAATTTTAGTCCATACTGGGAAATATCGATTGGAAAAGTATTTGGAAAATATCATTTTCTAAATAGTCGTTGTAATTTGTTAAATTACAATTTTGTTTAATTTTTATTTCAATTGTTGCTACATGCGCTCTTTGTTTTGTTTGGTAGCTTGCTAAATACCCCATTTGGCCAGCAGTGAGGAAGTAAAATTTATTGCTTATCATAGTTCTTAAAATTCATGTGTTTTTAATAGTAAAAAATTTTATCAAGAAAAATTATTTTTTCAATAAAAACTCGGTGTTGCCGATTTGCAAAACCCTTTTTTCAGTCGTAAACGCAGAGTCGTAAAGTTTAAAAGCATTTTTCACATGATTTATTTAAGAAATAAAATCCGAAAAATATTTTTTTAATTGATTTTTTTTAATTAGGCACTTAAGATTTAAACGGTTAAATAGTTTAAAGTTTAAAGGTTTAAATAAGTGTTAAGATTAAATAAGTTATTAGGTTTAAATAATCTAATTTTAAGGTTTGTTATATTTATAAATATGATGACATGCATGATAATTTTTGTCTAATGCAATGAAAAGGAAATAAGCATACACGGTCCTTTTCAATAGAAATCGAAGAGATTTTTGCATACACTATTATCCTATAATTAAATATATGTGTATATATATATATATATATATATATATAATCTAAGTTTCATGAAAATATTTTTTGAGGATTAGGTGCATAATGTATAAACAGTTTAAAAAAAACAACAGTAAACATTAAAATATTAATATGAAACAACATGAAAAAGTCACCATCAGCATAATATAAGCCATCACTCATTTATGTGACGATTTAAAGTTAGGGGGGCAGAAAGATCATCGCCAGGTTTCCCTTTCTCCGCACAGAAGTCATGGCCAGCGAGAAAAAAGCAAAATAAATAAATGTAGAAGGTCCAAATAATCACTCCTTGGCTGCTGCAAGTTCATTTTATTAAACGGTAGCTATAATATAGGGAAAAGCTCCTGTTGCAGACGATATTTTACCGAAAATTCCATCATTATTTCAGCGAGCCGTACTCATGCAAGACAGCATGAGTACAAGAAATCTTTCTTCTTCTCATCTTCTTCTTACCACCTCTAGAGGCTTCCTCTTTTAAATCTAAAAAGAAAATTCTAGAACATTCTCTAGTCTCAAACCCCCATTCTTTTATGTAAACATAACTCATGCCCAGAACCCAGATACGAGACTATTTTCCACAGACGATAATTTTATTTTTAAAAAAGTATTATTTAACCAATTTATAATCGACGTAGAATTTTAAATATCTTAGGCAGACGATTTTTATAGGCGATTAATTTTAAGAGAAAAATAAAAGAAATGAATTTATGGATATGCACACTCTCAAATGTTGACTGAGGGAAAATAAATAAATAGATAAGATAAAATAATGATATTTTTTGAAAGGTATGGTTTTGGAATAAATTTAATAAGACTTTTTTAAAAAGGGTTGATAAAAACATAGAAAAAATGAGTTTTATTTGGAATATTACGAAATAAAGTTTAATTAAGAATATTTTTAATTTAGAGCCATCTTTTAAATTTACGCGTATTGGAATAAATGTTTTTTAAGGCGAATTAAGAATTTTTATCCTCTCCATAAAGATTAACAGATTAGATCTAGAAACAAGATTTTAATTTAATAATTTGAAGTAAGTACGGAATATTATTATAAAAAAATTAATATAGTATAAAAGTTAGTTTTGGCAAAAAAAAAAAAATTAAATTTGTAATATTATTGTCATTTTTGTTTTTATAACAATTATGTAGTTTTTAGGAATAGTATATTTAATCAATCATGTGGAATCGGAATGGGAACTAATTATTCCAGCACTGCTGCTAATTTATTTTTATTTTATTATGAATATAAATATACTGTTAAATATAATAAGCATCTACATGTGTATAGATATATTGACGACATTTTAATTTACAATTTTAATTTTTATAATGAATCTAATAAAATTTACCCTAGTTTCTTAAAATTAAATAAGGTTAACGATATCGATAATAAAGTAGATTTTCTTGATATTTCTTTTAGTATTTCAGAATCAATATTTATCTTTATGATAAAAGAAACAGTTTTGATTTTTATACTATAAATTTACCACATTGGTTTTCTAATTTGAATAAAAAAGTTTTTATTAATACAGTTATAAATCAATTTATTAGATTCAGAAAAATATGTAGTAATGATTTCAACGTAAATAAACATGTTTATAAGTTTTTGGGTAATTTGTTTTACAAAAACAATTATCCGAGTAAGTTTTTGAAACATTAATGTAAAATTACTTTTTAAAAATTGGCAAGTCTTTGGACTGGAGACGTAGCCGAAAGGATTGCTGACTTCTGGAGTTTGTTACTCGAAGCGGTCATCTGAATGAAAGTCTACGCAGTAGGAAGGATGATTGTGGATATCAAAATATGCAGAAAGAAGTTTCGATTGGAAAGAATTCGCTATGTTTTTGGAAATTTGGACTGGTTTTTGTTGGAGTTAAAAGTTTCTTGTCACCTGTTGGAAATATAAAGCCGTGCTTATGCAGTAAGTTCATATTTTATGCTAAAGGTACAGGCGAAAGAGGGGCAATTTCTTGCATTTTATATTGTTATTATTTAGGATTTCATAAATATAAATGTTTTTCTTTTTCTTATTCTTTGTATAGGGTTAATTATGATTTAATTTAATATAGTGTTTGAATATTTGATTGTGTTACATAGTTTTATAAGAAAAGCCTATTTTTTTTTAAAAAATAATCTTTAAAATAACTTTTAAATATATCGTTTCATATTTAATGCAGGATTTTGTCCCATTACGAAACCTGCTAATGAAGCTTTATATTTTAATAGTGGGGAGAATGTCAAAGCCATTCCGCCTGCTGATGAGTGATGGCTTATATTATTCTGATGGTGACTTTTTCATGTTGTTTCATATTAATATTTTAATGTTTACTGTTTTTTTTTTTAATTGTTTATACATTATGCACCTAGTGCTCAAAAATATTTTCATGAAATTTAGATTATACGTATATGTATGTTGCAATTATTAAGTACTGCATTGGAGCCTATGGTAGCACTAGTCTACATGCAACAAATATATATATATATATATATATATATATATATATATATATATATATATATATATATATATATATATATATAATACCATTAAAAATAGACAAGATTCACCAATGGATTTTATCAATAAAACAATAAACCAAAACGAAGAATTAGAATTGAATTGAATTATAATAAAATAAAAAAATAGTGTAACGAGTAAATCTGAAAAAATAAATAAATAAAATGAATGCAAATGGAATTTGTAGCCCCAAAAGCAGAATCATCAGGCCCCAAATGCTCTGGAACTACAAATGAAATGTGCGGTTTCATCCACGTATTAGCCATGAAATAGCAAAATAATACGTATTTGGGGCTACCAGCACACACAAAAACCAAATTATTAAACAAGGAACAAAGATATTTTACAAAAAAGGAGTTGAAAGTAAGTAAAAATAATAGTTATCCATAACAAACAAAAAAGATAAAGCTGAATGGAAATATAATTGAACCGGAGAAAATAATTAATAATCGATATTAACATAAAATTAAATTAATAAAATAATTAAAATTAGAATTAAGAGATAACATTCATATTAACATATAACTTAAAATACCATTTTTTTACTTTAATCAGTAACATTTATTAGCTATTTAACTATAGATATAACTAGACAAATATCCATATATTGGTGTCAATTAAAGTTTAAAAATTATATTAAAATAAATAACCCACTCTCAATTATATATATATACATATTTTTTTTTTAAATAATTAACCTTTGCGTTTTTATCCAGACAATACCACCCTCATCCGTACTCTAACATCTACACACCCAACCAACCTATATATATATTTTTTTATTACTTTTTAACATTTTTAATTTTTTATTATTATTTTTATGTTTTATAATTTTTTATACATTTTTTACGCAAAGAATTAATTATAAGATTATGTAATATCTAATTATAAATTAAAGAATATATGAATTTTTTAATAAATAAATATATATATATATATATGATTAAAGAATGAAAATTTAGAAATTACTTACCTTCATCGGTTTCGCTTGCAATGGTGCAGAAAACAAAGAATACAAGCGTGGCGCCAAATAATAAGTATTTCATGACTGTTGTTCAAATCTGAAATAACTGAAAATTGCAAATAGTATTGAAATTTTTGTTTTTCATATAAAACAAAATTGAATATATATTAAATAGTACTGCATGTTTAAGATATTATAAAAATAAATTTTTGTACAAAATGTAATAAAAAATGCGAGAATCTTAGAATACTAGTATATATATATAAATAGTTATTCCATATTTTGATGTTGATTTCTAGTATTATCTAATGGTTCTACATAAGCATTCAAATTGCAAAAGCGCAAGTAATCATGAATGTATGTTTTTTATTTCTATTTCACTATGATTTGTAAAAATCATTCTAAAAATCAAATTCTTATTATGGGTATCTTATAGTATATTATTAAATTAATACATAATCAGATAGCTATATGTTTAACATTAGCAAATTATTTCATTTTTATACACTACATTTATTGCTGCATTGCGCAACTTCATAGTATATTATTTGGATTTCTACTTTGTAGTCATTTGATACCTTTCTTTAAGAATTTCCATTTGATTGCTACTTGTTTTTCATCACTCTGATTTATTATGGGTGCTATTATATTACTGTCAAATTGAATTTAATTATTCTATTAATTTATTTTTGCCAACCTTAAGTTTGATATAGTTTGTTATGTAACGGGTTATTCTATATTTTTATGTTGATTTGTAGTATTATCTAATGACCTCCCCCCCCTCTCTCTCTCTCTATACATATATACATATATATATCCAATATGTATAATAAACAACAAAAAAACAAAATATATTCACGTGAATTGCACCAAAAAGTTGCAATAAAACACATAAATTTAAAATAAACCATCTAAATTATAAGTATTAATCAAAAGTATTTTCTTGTTGAATTTTAACTTTTAAGGAGTTTTTGAGAGGGGTGTGTGCTAGCTCGGGCTGAGTTAATACTTTTGATGGTTTATATATATATATATATATATATATATATATATATATATATATATATATATATTACCAAAATCCTTCTTTGTACATAAACTTGTCTACCTTTAATGAAACAACTTCACATTGCATCAATGGAGGCAACTCTCAGCGCATTCATGGAAAAAATTGCAATTTATTGGCCTAGGAGTCACAGCGAAAACTGTCAATTAACTATAAATGTAATGTCGTGCGACTGTATTTTACAAATATATGAACTATTTTTAAAAAATTGCTATTGCCTTATTTATTGCTGCACTGGTCGATGAAAAAGCGTTGAAAGCGGCGCATAGTGTCTAAGAGCAGTTAAGATACATTTCGCTTTCCTGATTTTTCCAGCAGCCTTTTGTTAAATTTTGGAAAAGGAGCCGATTTCATGCCACATTTTAAAGGCTCCAACCAAGCATAGTATGAAATGAAGAAATGAAAACATGTTTCATCTAAAAAATATATATATCACGTTAGTTTTCACCAATGCAAATTAGTTTTGATGAAGCGTTGAACAACAACATACATTTCTTAACGTAAAAATTAATAAACAGCTTTGAAAAGTTGCCTACCTCAAAAATTTAAATTTTCTAATGTTCCGACCACGATGCAAGCGTCCAAAGTGAAAAATAATTAAAACCAACTGCTTTTTATATATAAATCTTAGCCTATCAAAATCTGTCCCATATATATCAAGAACATCTGTAATTTTTGCTTTGCCTGTCAATTGCATTTTTATAAATGTTTTTGAGGATATCAGCTGGAATTTTTTAATTTTTAAAACTCAATTATAAATCTTGAGAGTTGTCAGATAAGTAGTTTAAAAATATATTCTTCAATAAATGATATTCTTGATTTTTTTTATTTTATTCATTTAATATGGTAGTAAAATGCCAAAAATATGTCAAAATCGTAATAATTCAATAAATTTCATTTTCATTTCTTTTTTCTTCTTCATCATGGTTATTCCATTTTAAGGACTTTCAAGGATATTTACTAGAATTTTCGCAACTCAAATTTTAATCTTAGCTAATAAATAAAAAAAAAATAACATATTTTCAGATATAGCGATCAGCAGTGTTCTCGCTGACATTTGACCAACGTTAGTAATTTGGCTAATATATATATATATATATAATCCTTTTATGTACCCCCTTTTTTCAATATGTTCTGAAATAACCTAAGTTTTTATAACTGCGACAACAATTGTTATTAATCTAATTTCAACTATCCGCTACAAATATATTAAAAATATGTATATACTAAAAATATGTATATATGCAAATGTGTGAAAAACGAAAAAGAAAAGAAAAAAAAAGTAAAAATTGAGCATTAGCAATTTGGCGAATCTAATCGCTTGTTTACTCACCAAATGAAGAATTTAGTCGCAATTTGGCGCAATGGCGAGCGACAGTGGGAACCCTGGCGATCAGTACTTTAGGATACTTCTTATACTAAAACATTTAAAATACCACAAAAACCTTGAACCTTGTTCACCCTTCTTCTTTTATTTTCTTTCTCCTATTTTTTCTATAATGTTCACTGATATAAGAACTTACGAACTTTGTGAATTTTCGAATTTATTATACAATTGAAAAAAATCTCCTGATATTATACTGTAATTCTCGTTCTCTTTTACTACTTTTGAAATACGTCTTTATCTTTTTCCTTTGTCTGTCCTGCTTTTTGTACTAACTGTTATGCTGACATGTATAAACTTTCATTTACCACTAAAATTTTGGTATAGTTTTGTAAATTAAGATAATAATACGATGTTTAATTGCACAAAGTTTTCGACTACCAATAATCTCCTTCGGGATAAACACCTTTACCAGAATATTTAATCTTTAATTAACGGTTTTTTTAAACAGAAAAATGTTAATTATTGAATCAGGAAAATGCTCAGATTAAAAAACCCAAAATTTCAATGTAGTTGTTAACTCTTCCGATTTTTTTGGACCAGAAAAATGTAAAAGAAATTTTTTCTTATTTAAACGGCAGTTTTTAGCTCTTTAAAATGGTAACATTTTGTTGTACAAAAAAGTGGAAGATGTTGGCAGCTATGTTACAATATTAATTTACTGATAAAATAATCAAGGATTCTGAGTGCCTTATGCAGCATGTATACCGGTGGCTCATTTCCAAGGGAATAATCCTGATGCCATAGTACTGCACTGGCTACTGGAATTGCCTTTGATAAGAACTTGATTGACTTTTCCTGCCTTAACATCTAATGTCCATTCCTACAGTGTGTTCCACACAAATAAAACCATTATGATTTTGTACCGTAATCAGACGAAAAGCAAAACCACGAGAACGAAATAAATATATTAAGAAAGACTATATAGAAATGCATATTTACAAGGAATAACTCACACCCTGCCACACTTGATCAGGAAAACAGAGGGGAGGGGGGGGGGAATTTCCCGCCGAAATAAAGCCCCTACTGTTAATAGCGAATATATTCACCAAAAACTCATTCACCGAGTTGTTTAAACTCTTTTCGAGAAGCTGCCTTTCAAAACGTGAGATGGGTGGATTTAGGCTCAACTTGAGTTATTTGATGGCTGACTTTTCAAGAGAGTACGATGTGGCATATCATTAACCAACACCTGGAAAACATTAGCATCAATATTATCCCAGGCCTCAATGATGGCGGTCTACAGTTCTGCCACAGACTTGAACTATCTACCATTGGCATTTAAAGTTCTACTGAGGATACTCCACGTATTTTCTTGGGGATTGAGATGAAGGTACAGGACAAGCTATTCCATAACATGTTCTCAATTATCCAAAAACTATTCCTAGGAGGATTTTGCAAAGGTTATGGATGAGTTTTCCTGCTGAAAAACCCAACTTTGCCTACCAATACTCTCTTCAGTTGGCAATAAATGGGTTTCTAGCAATTCTTGGTTATTGGTAGCCTACATGCCACCTGAGGGAAGGTCCAGGTTAAGTTTACCACCACAGTCGAAGTGTCCAAATATCATTACTAAGCCTCCATCGATCCATGTTGAAATCTATCCGCAAGCAAAGCAGAGTCGATGGGGCCAAATATCAACAAACCTGGGAAGACCAGTGGTATGTTGTTATATCCCTAGATAAGAAAAAATAAGTTTGGATGGCTCAGACTACCTTGCTTTCTGATGGTATGACATGAGGAAAGGAAAGGAAATTTTCTCCAAAAAACAGCACGATGGAGTCTTATTAATTGTGTTGGGAAGCTTCAGCAATAGTGGTAAACGTAACCTGGCCACATGTAGGCTATCACATGTAGTACTCTCAGAGTGCATGTAGGCTACCGATTACCAAGAATTGCTAGAAATGCATCTATTGCCAACTGAAGAGGGAATTGATGGGCTAAGTTTGATTTTCCAGCAGGAAAACGCCTCCATAACCTATGCAAAATCCTCCTAAGAATGTTTCATTATTTTAATAAATGGGGACATGTTATGGAATGGCCTTCCTTGTACCTTCATCTCAATTGCCAAGAAAATGTGTGGAGTATCTTCAGGAGAGCTTTAAATGTCGATGACAGTTCAAGTCTGTAGCAGAACTGAAGGCCGCCATCATTAAAGCTTGAGATAGAATTGATGCTTTGTCATCCAGCGATTGGTAAATGGTATACTACATCGTATATTCCAAGTTATGTGTAAGCATGGTGGATATAATTGTTATCAACAGTAGTGGCTTTATTTCAGCGGGAATCTTTTCCCCATGTTTTTTTATACATTCATTTTTTTCCTCATAAAATAGGGCAGGGAGTAAGTTATTCCTTGTAAATATGTATTTCTATGTAGTCTTTCTTAATATATTTGTTTAGTTCTCGTGGTTTTGTTTCGTGTACGATTACAGTATAAAATCACGGTGGCTTTATTTCGTTGGAACACACTGTACTATAAGTTTTTCCATTTTACTAATTTTTTTTAATTCAAATATTACGAATTCATACTAGAAATTTAAAATTGCAAAATTTTCTTTATATAGTAACAGAAATTCCTGCATTAAATGAAAGAAATTTTCTGTTATAAATTCAGATTCTCTGAATAACCGTTTTTCTAGAACGTATTTAACTCTGGGAGTTGTGTGTCCCTGGCGTGTTGTTTACGAGGGCTGATAATATTCAACGAGAGATATAGCCCTAAGTGGATTGATGCACTCAATGGGGGTCTTTCTAAGGGAAACTAATCCGTATTTATGCAAGGATATCTAATGTTCGAAGCCAACATCTCCCGTCAACCAGCTTTGAGAATAGAACCTCTCGACTCCTGGTGAGACATTCCACCATGAGAATTAGAAGGTTAATCTCGTCTGTTTTGAACAACTAAACCTATAATTATTTTACTGCTTTCCACTTTTCAAAAAATTGTAATTACTGTATTTATTTTTACACTTATTTATATTTTTCATTTTTAATCCTAATGTAAACGATTTTCTATCTTTAAATATAATCAATCTTATTCAGTTTATACTATAAGTTTAATTTTTCTCTTTAATGGTTCATAATTTTAATAAATATTATTATTCTTCGACAGGACGAATGTTGAGGGTCAACTAGGTAGTCCAAGGAATTATAAAGCTGTTCAAATGCTCAACTAAAAAAGTAGCCTTTAATTAAATTCATTAAATTTATTTGATCTCTTTATATCATTTACTATTATTTGTAGCAATTCAATGAAAAATTCTCCTAACGTTCCCAGATCCGATATATGATACATCTTTATATTTTGTATATTAACTAGTTTTAAAAAAATAGTGTGAATGGAGGCTTATTGGGCAACAGAACTAAACAAAATAGCAATGTGTTGCTTATAGTACTTGTTTAGCGAGATACATGATGTGTCAATATGACTTCCAACAAACATGTACGAAAAGTGCAAAAACGAAAGCATAAATAGAAATGTAAAAACAGCAATGTTAAAAGGACCAATTATAATAAATTGTAAGAATGCCGGTTTCCCTAACATGTAGGTTACCGTCCTCAGTTCTAAGGATGCGGAAAATTGATCATAGGTGAGATGGGAATTCAAGTTGAAGGTTTAATAACCAATAAGAAAACAGGGTATCGCAAGTAATAGCCAATAGGAAAATGGAGGAATCATGAGACCGAAGTAGTAAGAAACTCGTAGAAGGGAAAAAAGTAAGAAAAAGAGGTTTTTATGTAGTATTTCCAGCAATTTGATAATGGGGAATGGCGAATTCACAATTAACAATACTGTGAATTTTTTTGTAAATATGAAATGCTTCAATGAAAGTTTCGTTCATGAATAAAAGTAAGTTTAGCGAATATTTTAACAGAACTGAAATCAAAAGCATGATCCATCTTCTCGCAATGTTTTACAACAGATGATTTATTAGTTACTTGATTTCTAATACGTTTTTCATGCTCTCTAAAACTCCTTATCAATATAGTCCAAGAGCTGATAGCACAAAATCCTAAGGTATAGAGCACAAGAAAAAAACCTTTCTTTTATAGAAGAATGATTTATCTCTGCCGAAAGTGAAGTAGTACTTAAGCCAAATATGAATACCAATAGTGGTTGACTCGTAGATTTTTCATTGTGTTTTCTTGCACCCAGTTTTCCATGTTTTCGTACTTTTGATAGTAAGACAAACACAGTGCTAATCCTACAAGTGAGCCACTAGTTAAATCGATTTATGACTTAAGCACCACTTCAATTCCGGCAGACATGAATCAATAGATTCCTCTGTCACTACTCTTCCATAAAATAAAAGAATTTTTCTTGTGCTCTATGACATAGGGTTTTGTGCGCTCCGCTCTTGGACTAATAGCTTGTATAAAGAAAACAAAAAAAGGAAACTTATTCTAAAACTCACTCTGTCAGGGAGAACTCTTTCTTGAATGTTGCCAGAGTTAGTTACGCTGTTTAACGAGGTTATTGATATAACGGAGAGAAATAAATTATTGTTACTTTTAAAAGTATTAAAGGTTGCACAATTCTGCGCGTTACTGATTTGATGATTTGTGAGATGAGATTTTCAACAGCTGCTTTATTATCATCAATTCCATTAATATCAGGGAAGGTTATATTTTGATTATTAAGATATCAGGCATTTTTTTTCAATCTATAGCCGCGGAGGAGGAGAGGAGAAAGAGGGTTAATAATACCATTCTTAATGCACGTAGTCTGAATAAAGCTCATTAATAACAGTAGAAGAAATAGGATAAGGGAGAGCAATGTCAATAATAGAGTTATTGGTATTAGGCGTTGTGCTGATATGTGTTGGTGTGGATGGCACATGTTTATCTTAATTTATGATATGTATTATGATATATGTAGTGAGGCACCGCGCTGCCATGCCAATTCCAGCATCTGCTTTTGGCTTTGCACTCGTCAAAAAAAAGAAAAAAAAAAAAAAAAAAAAAAACAGTGTTGGTATTGAGAAAAAAGTTGAGTAAGACAATTATCAGGAAAGTGGCCAGTAGGTGGAGCATAAATAGTGGCTAAATTAATGTTAATATGTGGAAACTGTAGAATTAAACTTGTATATTCAGTATCGTTGTAAGTGTTGCCCTATGTTTGGTAATGAAGCCTGTGATTTTTAATTGCAATTTGTTTGAAAATTGTAATGCCACTTCTGTGCGTGCTATGGACACTGGGTGTGTAGAAGAGCCTATACCCAGGGATATTTACATTACAAGTAACATTGAAAGTTTTTCTTAGAAAAAATGAAGCAGTTTGGGGAGGACCAAATATGAAAAGTTTAAGTTCATTTATTTTATTCTGAAAGGAGTAGCAGTTTCAGGAACATTTTCTGTATTAAAATACAGGTAGCCAAAAAGCCGGAGACTTGACTGCTCTGATCTCTGATAATGAATGATTTCAGATAAAACATGGAGCTATAATAAATAAGCAAGCGGAACCTTATGAATAATTAGAAACTCGTTTTATTTTGCCAATCTTCTTGTATATGTTACAGGCGAAACCCGATTTTAGGCCAAACTAGTTTGATTCAGTGGCTTTAGAGCCAAAATACATCAATTTTAATTTGATGTGACAACACCTTTGGCAGGTTAACAAATTAGGTACAAATTAGGGGGAAACCCATTCTCGCTCCTTTTTGGGTTTTTGCAAAAAAGTAAAACTACCGCCATTTTGTTGCGTTCGGTTTTTCCCTCTTATCAGCGGAAATGATTTTTTTTCGCCTGATTGATTGCTTTTTCGAAAGCTATACATTTCCCTTTGAACGTTACTTTATTTATTTAATGGTTAGTCCCTTAAGTATGACTTGCGACTGGAAGTAACATCTGGAAATCATTATTTAGTTCTAGAAACTAGGCTCCTTTATTTTTGGGGGAACTAAAGTTGCAATGTTTCTTTAAATAAGCCATGCAACAATACAAAAAAGAAAAAGAAAATAAAAACTTTTAACTAAGCATCATTATTTGAAGTTAGTTCAAACTTAAATTAAAAAAAGAATTTTTGCATAGAATTTAAAAATGAACAGTGTTGGAAAAATATTTCATATACTAAATTATGGTTCTGCAATATTTTGATTTAAATTATTTTAAGGGTGTATTCGAAAAAACGCTTTTCCACCTTCAACAGCTCGAATTTTTCCAAAACAATTTCAGACACATTTTTAAAAGCAGAAACATGAAACTTGCTGAGAGTATTTTGGAACTGATGTATAAGGTGCCGTGTGGTGTCATTTTATGCTAAATTCATTATAATTTGATTCATAAGCAATTATCTTCTCAATATGAGCCATTTTTTTTTTTTTTTTTTTTTTTGTTCACAGATCTCCCGCTTCGAAAAAATTGGTTCAAAATGCCACTTTGGTTGATTTTTTTGCAATACTTTCTGCATTTATCAATGATTTGTGCATTTAATAAATAATAATTGCATTTATTAAATAATATGTGCATTTTTGCGTTGAACTCCTTTCAATTTAATAAGAAATGCTTGTAGAATATAGATAAAATGATATACACGGTCACGCAAAGAATTATCTACATGGCCACCCAAGCATGATAATTTCTGGAAATGTGATTTAAGTTGTTTTAAGAATGTTTTTGTTTGAACTAGATTTTAGCAAAATACTGGCGTGTAATAAAGATACTAGGTAAACTACAGGGCTGTAGAAAAGTATTCAAGTGTGTTCCCATCTATTAGAATAAAGTAGAAGAAGAAATTTCAACCAGTTAGGCATTTTTTTGCTAAATTAAATGTTCCATTAAATGGTATAAATATCAACCGACAGATCAAATACAGGGCTGTTCAAAAAATATTGGAATACATGCTTCGCTACCGACAGTAGCATTTTTCTAAATAACGAAGTTTTGTTAAAGATTTTAGCAAATGTTAGAAAATGTTTCATAATCTAGGCTTAATGCATGATGTTTCTTACTTGTTATACATGCGTAAAACTTGTAGACATGTTCGAAATAGTGTTTAGGCTCTTTAATATAGATGAAAAAAACTATTAGCTTCCTCAAGGATATGGACAAAATCCCACCGCTCTGTTTTATAATTGTTTTATTTTAACCAAATTTCTTTTAGAGAACGAGAGTTAAAACATAAGAAAAAGATTCACTTTTTGCAAATATGATTTTCTTAAGAGAACTCTTTAACCCCCCCCCCCTCCCCATCATTTGAAAATCAGAAATTATTAGGTGTAATAAGTATTCTCTTTAACAAACATAAAAGATTACAAGTAAGGTTTTAATCAGGGCTTGTATAAAAACCAGTTTTTTTTTTAAAAAGCCGAAAATCCGGTTTTTTTTTTTTTTTTTTTTTTGGTTTAAACCAGGTTTTTTTCATTATTACAGAAATAGTATTAGCAAGAAAAAAATTAGATTATAAAGTTATGATGTTAATGTTAAACATTCACACTGGTACTTTATTTTTTGATATAATTAAAGCATATAAAAATTATAATTAAATTACCTATAAGTTTGCTTTCTTTAATGAAATATTTATTTTTGAAAAATGTAAACTATTAGTATACTTATATAAGACAGAACATAATGAGGGGTAAACAAACATATTTTACTAAATCAACAAAAAATAAGCTAAAATAGAAAACACTCTCCTGTGTTAAATTTAGAAATCATTTACTCAGGGATGAGATTGACAAAAAAAGTAAAAAATCTGAAAACTGTGCGAACGACATTTGAGCAATAATACTTATGAATTTCAAGCAGAATATATATTATAATTGCTATTAAAATTTATATATTTCATACTATTTAATTTTAAGCAAATTAAAAAGAAACTGTTAAAAAAATTAGTTAGAAATTATTTATTTACTGCAGTAAAAAGTTTTTTTTTTTTTTTTTTTTTTTTTTTACCAAGATACAGAACATTAATAAAAGCACTGACATGAATATTTTTTAATTGTAATTTTAAAAATAGTATATACTTTCCTTGAAACAGCAAAGCAAAATAATTGCAACCACACTAGTATATTAATAAACAAATAAATCCTTTTTTTTTTTTTTTTTTTTTTTTTAAACAAAAATAAGTTTTTAAGGAATTAAATTGATCATAATTGATTGTTAAAGGTGCAGCAAGCCAACCACTAAGAATGCAGATTTAAGGAAAAATAATAAAAAATAAAAATTTTAAAGTGTTATTTAAAAGAGAAATTAGTAATACTACAGAAAGCGTATTGAAAATACAGAACATTAAAAGGAATTCAGAAAAAATGGACTATTATATCAAAGTACAAAAACAAAAGTAAAAAAACTAAGGAAAAATATAAAATTTTCTCAAAATTTTAACCGTTGAATTTTTTTAAAAAATTGAAGAAAAGCCTGAAGAATCTCATCCATGTTACTGTATCAATAATACAAACATCAACAAATGATTATTAATCTTTAACTTTAACTATACATATTTTCTTAAAAAAAACATCAATATGCATTTCTTTTACGCTAAAAAAAAAAAAAAAAAAAAAAAAAAAAAAAAAAAAAAAATCACGTGTATCGATATACCGTAATTTCGGGTGTATAAGCCGCAGATCAAACAATTCTTTTTCGACCCAGAATTTTTTAAGAAACAAATATAACTAGTTAGATCGCCGTAAATATTTGTCTTCTATCACTAAATAAGATTTCTGGGTCCAAAAAGAATTGTTTGATCCGCGGCTTATACACCCGAAATTACGGTACTTGATTTATCAGTGAGTGTAATATTATACAAATTGAGACATAAGCTTAGAAAAATCACTATTTTTTTTTCTTTTTTGCAAACTTTATTTTCCTAGTTAAGGGTGTATTTCGATTCAAACTGCTTATTTTCCGATTTATTTTTGAATTCATTTTTGCTCTCAAATGCACCAAACATTCAAAATGTCTTATTTGGAAAGTACACAAGGTGCCATGATTGTCGATTCTTTGATAAATGCAGAAAATATTGTAAAAAAAAGCAATCAAAAACGGCATTTCGAACCGATTTTTCCAAAGCGAGAGATCTGTGAACGAAAAAAAAGGTCTTATTGATAAGGTAATTGTTTATAAATCAAATTCTAATAAATTTAGCGTAAAAAGACATCACACGTCATTTCATACGTCCATTCAAGAATCCCCTCAGCAAGTTTCATGTTTCTACTTTTAAAAATGTGTCTGAAATTGTTTCTGAAAATTTCGAGCTGTTGAAGGTGGGAGAGCATTTTTTCGAATACACCCTTAAATATATTTAAAACAATTTCTTTATAAAAACAACTCCATGTATTTAATTTTAATTAAAATCTTTAAATAAAAAGACAAGTTTTGAGGCCATTTCTAATCTTAACTTATTTCGTATTTTTGGCTGTACCAGTTCAAATGTTGAAAATATTCTTTCAATACTCACTGAAGAGGCTTTTGCTGTAATAAGTTGTTCAACTTATAGTAAAGACGTTGCTATTAAATTTGTTGATTTGAATTTGCTGACTCTTCCACATTTTATATGGGATAACTTCTTTTACTGTATTCTGCTCAAAAAAATGTTCTTTAAAATATCATATAAATGATAAATTTCAACAAAAGACCACTAAAAATATGCACATATCATCAAAAACTTATGAAAAAACTCTAATTTCGTTTTTAAAAAAGTTTGGTTTCTCCATTCCAAAACTGAATTTGCTGCTCCAAAACCTGATTTGTTGCAACAAAATTTTTTTTTTCTTTGCTTTCTCCAAAAACGGATTTTCATGTCCCAAAATTGTTTTTTTTTTTTCTGTTCCAAAAACGGATTTTCCTGCTTCAAAATCGGTTTTTGACTGCTCCAGATCCTTCTGAATGAATGCGACCCCTGTATGCGTTTTCAGAGTGATTTCTATAGATCATTTTAATACATTTTGTATTGTTGATTTAATAAGAAACATAATGTATCAAGCACATTATTTAACAAAAATATTTTTTTTTCGTTTAACACCATAAATTGGTACTGTAAATTAAAAACAGAATTTTAGAAACATATCCATCTAAAAAATTATCACTTAAAATTTTCCATTTCTTTTCATAATATTTACTCTGTATTACAAGGTATAAAACTATAACATATTTCTTATCGTAATATTTATTTGATAGTTAAAGGTGTCACTGCTGTAAAGGCATAACGTTACGTACTTTATGGTAGAGAATTTGTGACTTTAAATTTTCAGGGCAGACTTTTTAGGATAATTTTTTAGATTTCGATATTTAAAGTGATTTTTGACCCCTTTTTTTAATAAAACAATTTAGCACATTTAAACATCTTATTATAACATATTTTATTTTAACATTTTATTATGATTTAATAGGTAAAAAAAATTGTTCTAAGAAAGCAATATAGCGTATAATGTTCAATGGAATTGGAACTGTTTTCTTCATTATCACCATTTCATATGTGACAATATAAAATTTTTTTTTTCTTTATATCAGTGTATTCATTTCTTCTGTAGATTTGAGTACTTGGTCAACATAAGAAACTAATACACTGTTTTCAATAGATACGCTATATTTTAATTTTTTTTTTTAAACTGGTTTAATCTTAATTTCAAATTTAAAGCACCACTTTACATATTCATTATTATCTAATTCTTCAAAAAATATTTATTTTGCTATTTATTTATTTACGTTTTATTATTATTGAAATATAGTTGTATTTTCATAATATTAAACAGTAAGAACCATATTTATAATGTACATAAGATAATTGTAACAGACTACTCCCACAGTCAATTTTCATCCTGCTGCCTTACTGTCGCAGACACAACCATAACTTTCTGCTACTGGGGAATATGCATTCTGTCACGACCGTCTAAATCTAATGTAGAAGAAGCAGATTTTTATAACTAACAACAGATAAAAATATTGCCCAGTTAAACTGATGGCATTGACACACAGGCTTCGCATACTAATTATTCATTAGAGCCTTATATTTTCAAGGGTTAATTCCGTTCGAAAAAAAAGTTAAGAATGGGAAACAGCCCTCCCCTTTCCCGTTTTTATACTTAATCATTGAACCTCCTAAACTATCAAGAACATGCTTTATCATATAAAAAATCTATATCCAAAATTCAGAGCAAATCAGATAATTCTTAATAAAAAACCCATTTAGCATTTATATAATTTAAGAGCAGTTATTCCCCTCTTTTATACTTAACCATTAAACTTCCAAAACTATTCAGAGATTTGAATGAAATCTGACAATTCTGCTTGAAAAACATGTAAATTAAGGGGAGGGGCATAAGCTCCCTGTTCCCCCTGTTTATACTTATTCAATGAACACCTAATAACAGTCGCGAAATCGCCTTATCAGAACGATCCTATATCTAAATTTTGAATGAAAACTGTTAATTCTGCTCGAAAAACCCATTTATATCAATTAGGGGGAGGGGCATGAGCCCCCCGTTCTCTCTCTTATACATATCGAATGAACTCCAAAAACTAATCAGGGAAGCGCCTTATCATAATAAGCCTAAATCCAAAATTTCATGTAAATCGGATATTTTTATTATGAGTTATCGCGTTACGTAAGAACTTACGCATGCACGTACATGCATACATATAGAACGGGCGGGCACATAAGCTCTCAGGATTTTATAGCCTGTTAGCTAATAATGATAGATTTTATACTTATTCCGCATTCTTGCTCCACTAGTGAGCGTATACCGTGATGAGTTTTTCTTAGTATTAGAATATGCACTACTCCAGATAAGTATATATTTTTTCTAGTTCGGCCGCCCATTTCACTAGAGGTTTGCACGGGCCGGAAATTCCACACCTGGGTCTGGACCGGGCCGTTTATAGTTTTACATTTTTAGGCTTACCCCGTACAAAAATTAGTGAAAACAGGCCCGGCCCGATTTGGCCCGACATAATTTCTATTTCGGGGGTTGCCGCCATCCCCCCCCCCCTTTATACTTATCCAATGAACACCCGATACTAATCTTGGAGGCAGATCATCAGAAGGATCCAATACCTAAAATTTTAATGAAATTTGATAATTCTGCATGAAAAACCCATATAATAAAAAGGGGGGATAAGCTTCCGTCCCCCATACTTATCCAATGAACTCAAAAAACTAATCAATAAGGTGCTCTCATCAGAATGATCCTATGTCTGAAATTCGAATGCGATCTGATAATTTGTATGAAATCTAATCTAAATCATTTATCTAAATTAATGGGGGGGGGGGTAGCCTCATTCCCCCCTCCTTATATTTATCCGATGAACCTCCAAAAATAATCATGGAAAAGCCTCATCAGAATGAAATCCAAAATTTCAAGTTAATCGGACAATTTTATTATGAGTTATCGCATTACACAAATACATACAGAACGGGCGGGCACACCAACTCTCAGGCTTAGATAGTTTGTGAGCTAAAAACTAAAGGGTGAAAATAGACAAAACGTTTCATTCAAATTTTAAAAAGTCTTTAAAATATATTATTCCTAGAGTTTCTTAAAAATCTTGCATGCTCTTAAGTCTTAATAAATGCATGTCCAAAAAGTTTTTTTTTTTTTTTTTTTTTTTTTTTTTTTTTCCTGTGGAATCAGAATAAATTAAAACTATAAATAGTATTCAGAATACAATCTACGTTTTAATATCTTTCAAAAATCTATAAACGTGTACAACTAAGAATATTTCAATTCATTCTATTTAATGCCTCATTCCTTTCAATCATTAAATATTAGTTCAATACGAAGAGAAAACCCGAAAGATAATCTTAGTACTGGGGCTCTTTTTCGTTCGGACCCTAGGCTTCAGCCTACTCAGCCTAAGGAATAATCCGTCTCTGTTTATTGTTTATGCCTGCAAATATCATGATTTATGTTTTAAAAATAATCTGAACATACTAACCTAAAAAGTCTAATACTAACCTAATGTAAAGTTTGCATGCTAGATTTTTACATAAAAATAGTTATGAACAATAATACTAGCATGGAATCATATTATTTGATCTGATCGTTTTATTTCACTAGCTTTTAAAGTATGTTTAGGTAAATATTTCGAAAAGCTTTATATCCAACCATTCGAGATATTGGTAAACAAAACGTTTTTTCAACAAATCTCATTAATAAACTTACTTATGAATTCAGTTTTTATAAAAATATCAGGGAAGTAAATCATAAAAAAATGATATATAAAAGTTATAACTATTTTTCTGGTCTCTACCAGAATTTATGATAGGCTCTATCGAAACGTAATATAAATTTAATCGCCTGTTCATCAAGAAAATTAAAAAATTCATTCCAAAAATTCATTCAAAAACTCATTACTTCTTCCCTTAATCATTTGTACTAGTGATGGGCGATTTCGATTTTTTAAATCGATTTAATCCATACTACGCCCAATTCGATTTAATCGATACTTTAAAATTTTTAATCGATTTCTCTGAACGGAATATAATTTTCATTTTCCTCCAAAAGTCGAAGATAAAATAGACGGATGTGCGAATTCCAAAATTTCAGTGTATTAGTTTCTAAGATAGAAGAATTAAAGAAACCTGAGAACCCCCCCCCCCCTTGCAAAATAGCGTTTTTTGTTGAGTGATGCACACCAAAAATTAATCAGGATCAATTTTTATTAGGTACCAGTTGAATCTGAATTTTGATGAAAATCCATGAAAGCGCGAGATACAGCTATTGCGAAATCATAAAAAATGCAGCATATCAGCGCCACCTGTAGGGCAATTTATACCAAGAACTGAATAACACTAATTTATGTCATTTACTGAATCTCAATTTTGATGAAAATTCGTTCTTGATAAAGCGCTATTGCGTTAATCATGAATAATGCAGTATAGCCGCGCCATCTCTTAAGCGATTTCCACCAAAATGTAATTAGCATCAAATAATATCAAGGACTAATTGAATCTAAATTTTTATGAAAGTCCGTGCATTAGTTCTTGAGATAAAGCTAAAATGGAAACAGGGGCGTGCGAAAAGAGAACTGCGCCCGGTTCAAAGTTCCAATTTAGCCCCCCCCCCCCCATTAACTTTTTCTTGTGATAGGCTAGAAGTGATGTTAGTAGTAAAAATTTGGCGCCTCCTAAATTTCCGTGCTCAGAACGACCGCTTCCTTTCGCCCCCCCCCCCTTTCACATGGCGCTGAGTGGAAATTGTGAAAAATTCAGTATAGCAGCGCCATCTGGGAAGCTATATACATCAAAATGCAAAAAACATCAATTCATGTCAAGGACTAACTGGATCTAAAATGTTATGAAAATCCGTTCATTCGTTATTCAGATATAGCTGTTGCGCAAATCGCAAAAAATGCAGCATAGCAGCGCCACCTGTTAGACTATATACACCAAAAATTAATTAGATTCAGTTTATATCAAGGTCAAACTAAATCTAAAGTTTTGTGGAATTCCGTACATTTGTTCTTGAGATAGAACGGTCAGAAATTTTTGTCGTATATAGACTCACAGAGTGACAGACAGACACACACACACACAGACAGATATTTCTTAAAAACCATGATATCCTGTTAAAGACCTTCTAAAATATATAAATCCATCGAAAACGGGAAGTCAAAAATTTTCACGAATCTAATACTCTCTTCTTGTAAGGTTACAAAAGAAAGTAGAAATGTAAAATTCTGCCCGTAAGATCGATCTTTAGATTCGATGTCGATCTTTAGATTCGATGTCGATCTTTAGATTCGATGTCGATCTTCAGATTCGATGTCGATCTTCAGATTCGATGTCGATCTTTAGATTCGATTTCGATTTTTAGATTCGATTTCGATTTTTTTTTCTTTTTCTAGGCTAAATCAGTGTTGAATGCAGGTATTTTTCTGCGACTCCTGAGGAAAGCATCATGTTTTACAGCTCTGTAAGAGAGGGGGAATCGCAATTTGTACATTAAAAAGCATAAAATCCCTTCCGCCCGTTTGGGGTTTATCTGCGCCCCGCCGGGGGACATATTTTTTTGTTTCTTCAAAAGAAACAAAAAAATTTTTGAGGGGGGGGGGGGTCTTGCACCCTCCCCCAATATACACCTTAAAATTTCGCTCATTTAATTCTCTACCATTTTTAACTTAAAAGTTTAAGCTACATGTCACCCCCAGAGCTGTGGACCCCTCCCCCCCTGTCGATCACTCACATAATTTTGCTTATTTCTTCACTTCATTTCAATCTTTAAAAGGCTATAACTTTGCTTCTATAGGAGTTACAGTGATGAGAAAAATTCTAGTATATAGCTAACCATTTCTCGCCGTTCTTTTTGCTATTCCAGTTTCCCGGTTTCCCCTATAAGACCTTTATTTATTTATTTTTTTTTTTTTTTTTGGGGGGGGGGGGGGGGGCAGAGGATTTTTTTCTCATTTCTTGATACAATATGTCTATTCAAAGCTTATGCTTCATACATTATAAATCTAGCATAAGAAATTTTCTCCCATCATTTCAGGTCACGTTACGGACCCATAATGTGTTAAAATTTTAATTTTTCAAACTTCTTCGAAAAAAAACAACAACAACATTGATACATATTAGCGAAACTGGGGTTCGAACCCGCAATCGTTTGATTGCACACGTAATCCCTAAGCTTATTGGCCACCGAGTACTCAGCAGCGCTATTATTTCTTTAGATTGTCATCTTTAAATTCGTAATATCTTTTGAATGGAATGTCCGATTTGAATAATTCAAAAAGATTTATTTGGATAAGGATTAAGGTATCGATAGTATGGTCTAATTTTGGTTGGTGTATTTATCGCGTTTTAAAATGTAAGAAAGTAGTTATATAGTGAGTTAACTACAATAGCTGGACATATGGTATCGCGCGGTTTTTTTTTTTTTTTTAGTAGAGATTAATATATTCTTTAATATTATAGAAACTTTTTTTATTCATTTAAAAGTATTTCCTGACGATTCAAAATTATGTATCCTAACGATTCAAAAAATACACACGTAATTGTTCAAGGTTTCACTTCTATCGACACTCTCAGAGTGCCACTATTTTTTTTTTTTTTTCATGTTCGCCCGTCCTACCGCTCCCCCCCCCCTTCCTCACCAATCTTAACTTACAGGTTCGTTCAAATTATGACTACGATTTTAAAAAAGTCTAATCCTCGTTCTATTTTGTTATAAATCCATATTTTGAAACCTCAACAAAAGATACATTTGGGCCGGGGCCGCCCATCTGTCCATTTGGGATGTACCTTGCCCCCCTGGGTGGGGGGCATATTTTTTGTTTCTTCCACACCATCTCATGTAACATATCGTTATAAAGCTTTTATCTCCTCGTTTTTTTCTGTTACTACCCCTCTCTCCACCTAGTTACATGCTATTGGCACTTTTTATAGTTTCAAAGAGTGCATGTTCCACGCAAGCCACCCCATGAATTCAACACTATATTTCTGTTTAGGAGCTCAATTATTTGGGTTATTAGTTAATTATGTTTTTCTTTTTCAAGTTCGTCCGTTCTAATCCCTCGCCCCCCCCCCCTCCTTCCTCGCCAATCTTTACTAAATGGGCCGTTCAAAGTATGCATGCAAAATATCATGATATTTTACATCCTAGTTTAGAATAGAAAACAAACATAAATGTTACTTGAAATCGCTACTTAGTGCTGATGCATTCGTGATTTAAAACTATACTGAATACTGTCATAAATACTATTGGCCCCACCAGTGGCCGAGAGGTTCTGACCTTTCAACTGGTAGATGGCAGGTGCTGGGTTCGAATCCAATTGCGGCCGTCGGCCTAACCATTCGGAGTTTTCCGTGTTTTTTTCTTCGAACCTTGGATTTCCTTGCGTAAATACGGGTTATATTCCCTTCGAAAGGCCCCCACGGAGGGCATCCCAACCCTTTAGGGCCCATGTCCCACGTGAAGATAATTAGTAAAATAATTCAAAACATAAATACTATATATGATGCAAACACATTGTTAAAAAATTGTAACTTTTGCTGCACCGTTGCTCCACCGTTTTTATAGAATATTTGACCTATGATAATGCTCCATAAAAAAGAAGTCATTGTTTTGTATAAAAGCTGTGGTTTGATAATGCAGCAAAAATTACAAAATTTAGCAGTGCAAGAACTTTTCTATATGCACCTAAGAAAAATAGACGATGCATAACTTTTTATTGGAAGAGTTTCTGAACAGGATTTAAAGGCTATTTGTTTTCAACTGCTTTATTCAACAAGGATTCGCAAAACGGTTAAACATATTTGCAAATTATTTTTTTAGCGGAAATATACATAAAACTGGAAGGTCTGATTATAGAGACGAATCGGAATCGACCTGTATCCTCATTTACAAATTATTTTTTTCGCGGAAATATACATAAAACCTGAAGGCCTGACTGTGGAAACGAATCGTAATCGATCTGTATCTCCATTTTTTAATGAATAAATGACTTGTTAAGTTACAAGCTATTTTGATCACGTGACAAATACGTTTTCCAACCCTGTTTGAGTGAGTATTCTCTTTTCTTACAGAAATTCGGTTAAAACGCCCATTTGGACACTATTTTCTTAAATATCTATTGCACTTGCAAATAAACCAGAAAAAAAAATATTTTTTTTAATTAAAAATTATTAATTTATAATTTTTTTAAATTAATAAATAATAAAATTTATTCAAAGTTAATACAATTTATTTTAAATTAATAAAATTTAAAATTAAAATTTATTAATTTTTAAAAATAATTAATTTTAAAAATATTTAAGATTTTAATATTATTTTTCCTATTTTTCTTTAATTATACAGCACTTTATAGAAAATTTGATGATTTAGATAATTTTTGAAGTTTGAAAATAGCTTAAAACTTATATTCATGTAGCAATGAATTATAAACAACATACGCAACCTTTACAACAACGTTAATATGCTGTTGAACTCTTTATTCATCTTATGAAAAGATTTGAACAATTCAGGAGTAGACCAGAAACTAATTGCGGAATTGTGTTTGAAATATTTATGTAACAGAGGTAAACGAAAATATATTTATCAAAATAAGAAAGCAAAATGTACATTTGTACAGTAAAATGTAAATCTTTAGAATTAAAAAATTTAAATAAAGTGAATCCCACTTGATCTATAATTGACTTAAATAGACAAAATAGTATTTTAAATGAAATATGAGAGAAATATGATACTATTAAAGTTATTTTATTATTATTAGAGGATTTTGTTTCATAGGAATATGCAGGATCATCGCTGAGACTTTAAATTGGTTGGGGGGGGGGGGAATTTAAATTGTCAAATGAAATTATATTTGGAAATTTTGCCAGGTCCTAATCAGTTTTGCCAGGTAGCTTTTATTAAAGTTTTAATTTTTTTTTTTTTTTTAATTTTTAATTTTTTTTTCTTACAGTAGACAATATTTTACTTTAGACAATTTTTACTCTTATAAATTCACAGAGCATGAAAATCTTTTTGAGGATGAATTTGTTTCTGACGCAGAGTTCGCATTACAGAAAGTTATTGTATTTCCATATGCAATTCCTAAAAACATAAGTGATTTTTTTTTTACCTTTCTTTCTTTTTAATATAAAAATTTCACTTCAAAAATTTATTAATATTCCAATTGATTGTAAAGCTGAGAAAACCAGGCAATGAATAAACTGATTTTAGAAAAATGGGATTTTGAGATCAGTAGACAGATCTATAAATTATACAAACAAGCAATTATTATACATCCTTAATTTTGTTCTCCGGAAATATGTATTTTATTCGATTTCTTATTATAAACTAATAATATTTGGAATTTGCAATATAAATAAAATGAAAAACACACCTTGCAAGTTAAGTGATTTTGGTGCAATTATAGAAAATTGAGACATGTAGGCACCATTTATAGAGATGAATTTGAATAAAAGTTTGGAGAGCTTGACATTATTGTCAAACTAATGTTTGTTTATTTCTTATTTAAGGATTTTCTCAAATGCAAATTGGCTAGTTTATGACCATTTTTAAATTCATTATTGTTCATAAACGTATCAAATTAGCAGATGACCTTATTCAGAAATCATGCAATCGAACTGTTTTTTTCTTTTTTTGGAAACAAACACCCAGTCAAATTTGGCATTTTGAACCTAATTTCCGGAGACGAAAGCGCAAGAAAGGAGGAAAAAATCATTTTCCTGAGAGAATAATTCTTATAATTCCAGTTGTTAATCACTTATCGGAACAACTATTCGATTACAAAAATATCTTGAATATGGTTGTGTCTCCAGTTAACACGGTTATATTTAAAAGTTAATGAGAAAATGTCTTTTACAACTAGACATAGTCGAGCAAAGAAAAATACTTTTCGAGTGCTGCTTTAATCGAATTCGACCATACGATTGTCGTCATGTTCTATAGGTGGCTGACCTACTTTTGATTAAAAACTACTGTTCAAAAACTTTAATATGTGTCTTGTACACGAATCTAGGAGAAAAAGTTATCGGGAAAAAAGTGACATAAACTACAAAAGCGGAAAAAAGTGACACGGAAAAAAAGTGACGCGGAAAAAAAGTGACAAGGAAAAAAAGTGACAAAGAATTGATTTTGGGAATTTATTATTGATTTTGGGGATTCATTGCTTAAGTATGAAAGGGGGATCGGGGAGGGGGGCTCATAGTTTAGGTAAATGGGTTTTTCATGCTGAATTAACTGTTTTTGGATTATTTGTTTTTGGATTTGGAATTTTTGGATATACGTTCATCCTGAAAAGACGCTTGCCTGATTAGTTTTGGGAAGGGACGATTACCCCCCCCCCCCATCCGTCCTCAATTAGATGAATGGGTTTTTATGCAGAATTGTCCAACGTGTGTCAAATTTGCATGTAGGTTCTTTTCGATAAGGCTTATATATAGTATATAATGCCTGAAGAGATTTAGGAGTTCTAATGGTTAAGTATAGAGAGGGAAGGGGGATAACCTTTCTAAAATTAAATTAATAACTTTTTACGCATAATTATCCGATTTGCTTAGAATTTTGGACATAGGTTCATTCTGATAAGACGTATCTCTGATTAGTTATGGGGTTCTTCTGCTTATTATAAAGGGGGGCGAGCAATTATATCCCCTTAAACTAGAAAAATAGGTTTTTATGCAGAATTATCCCATGTATTTCAAATTTTAAATATAGGTTCTTTCTGATAAGGTGGATCGCTGAATAGTTTTAAGGATTTAATATCTAAGTATAGAAGGGGAATAGAATATAACCCACCTTAAATTAAATTACTTTTTAAGCAGAATTATCAGATTTGCTTCAAATTTTGGATTATAGAACCATTATGGTAAGGCGTATCCCTGATTACATATGGGGTTATTTTGCCAATTAAAAATTGGGGCGGGTGATTATTCCTCCCCCTTAAATTAGATAAATTGTTTTTTATGCTCACTTATCCGATATATTTCATATTTTGGATATATGTTCTTTCTCATAAAGTGAATCCCGGAATAATTTTAAAGGTTTAATGGCTAAGTAAACACTGGGGGAACGGATGATACCCCCCCCCCGCCCCCTTAAATTAATAAATGGCTTTTTACGCAGAATTATCTGATTTGATATTCAAATTTTGATTGGGCGTTCATTATGATAAGGCGAAGTCCTGATTAATTGTGGGTTATCCCCTGTTCATCGCTCTATACTTAGCCATTAAACCCTTAAAACTATTCAGGGGTTCACTTTGTCAAGAAGAACCTATATCCAAAATTTGAAATACGTTGAATAGTTGTGAAAGAAAAAAAACAATTTATTTTATTTAAAGAGTGGAGGATTAATCGCCCGCTTCCCCTATTTAATTATCAAAAGAACCCCATAATTAATCAGAGATTCGCCTTCTTATAATGAGTATACATCCAAAATTGAAGCAAATCGGATGATTCTGCGTAAAAAGTCATTTATTTAATTTAAGGGGGTTTATCCCCCGTTCCGCCTCTATACATAGCCATTAAACCCATAAAACTATTCAGGAATTCACTTTATGAGAAAGATCCTCTATCCAAAATCTGAAATACATCGGATACGTGTGCATAATTTTTTAAAGTCTAATTTAAGGTGGGTATAGTAATCACCCGCCCTCCTTTTTAATTACCAATAGAACCCCATAACTAATCAGAAATACGTCTTATCATAATGAACCCATGTCCAAAATTCGAAGCAAATCGGATAATTCTGCATAAAAAGCCATTTATTTAATTTAATAGGGGTTTCCTCCATCTCCCCTTTATACTTAGCCATTAAATCCTTAAAACTATTTCGGAATTCATCTTACCAGAAAGAACCTATATTTAAAATTGAAATACATGGGATAATTCTGCATAAAAACATTTCTCTAGTTTGAGGGGGAGAATTGCTCGTCCCCCCCCCTTTATAATAAGCAGAAGAAACCATAACTAATCTAAGATGCGTCTTATCATAATGAACTTATGTCCAAAATTTTATGCAAATCGGAAAATTATGCGTAAAAAGCCATTAATTTAATTTAAGAAAGGTTATCCCCCGTTCCCCCTCTATACTTAACCCTTAAACTCCTAGAATCTCTTCAGGCATTTTATACTGTATATAAGCCTTATCGAAAAGATCCTATATGCAAATTTGACACACGTTGGATATTTCTGCGTAAAAACCCATTCATCTAATTGAGGACGGATGGGGGGGGGGGGGGTAATCGTCCCTTCCCAAAACTAATCAGGCAAACGTCTTTTCAGGATGAACGTATATCCAAAAATTATACCAAAACAGTTAATTCAGCATGAAAAACCCATTTACCTAAACTATGAGCCCCCCCCCCCCCGATCTCTATTTCATACTTAACCAATGAATCCCCAAAATCAATTCCTTGTCACTTTTTTTCCTTGTCACTTTTTTTCCGTGTCACTTTTTTTCCGCTTTTGTAGTTTATGTCACTTTTTTCCGATAACTTTTTTTACGGTCACTTTTTTTCCGTTTACCCTTGTACACATTCGGAAGATATTATTTCAAACAGATTAATAATATGAAAATATATCAGCTTTTTGATAAAACTTTTTGTAAATGTAAAACTAACTCATGTTACCCTGCTTCGCATTATACTTTTTTCGGAAAGTAAATTAAAAACCATTAAATCGAGATAATTAAACAAAAAATAATGATATTTGTTCATATTTGTCGGTGAGTATGAGTTACTTTTTCTTTACTTGTCTCTCCATAGTATTTAAAATATTCTAAAAGTATTTTTGAGACTTCAAGACTTAAATTTTAATATTGTTGCAGTTCTATTGCTTAGCTCTCCAATAATAAGAAAAATAAGACTGTTTAAAAAATCTCTTTCATCTACTTTAAAATAATTAATATTTTGTTTCTAAGCATTATTTTATATAAAGATAATATTATACACTCCATTTCATTATCCTACAGATGTATGCAACGAATATAACACAGTGATATACTAAAAAACATACATATATTTATCCTTAGATCTGTGTTCTAAAACAACTTTTAAAGCAAGATAAGAAATTTTCACGTGGCATGCACTATCGAATATCAAGGTCAGGGGTCGTATATCAAGTTATTTTCCATCGTGTAGAAACTTTCTATCAGTGAACCGGAAATGACATGTGTTCGAAAGTTAAAAATCTTTAAACACAGTCAAAAAATGGAGTATATAATGGTCTGTTTTTTCGCATTTCACACTTCCGCTTTTACGTTACCGAACGTACTGTTATCATTAGTCATTCCTAATTACCCCTAAATTCTCACACTCTGACACAATATTCTCACACTCATGATGTATCTATTTTGGCTGTCGTGGGAATTCGCCACTAGTTTATCCTAACACCCATCGGATGGACTAGTTTTTCCTAGGCCAAACGTGTCTATCCTAACGCCAATCGGATAAACTGGTTTTTCCCAGGCCAAACCGGTCTATCCTAACGTCTATCGGATAAACTAGTTTTTCCTAGGCCAAACTAGTCTATCCTAAGGCCCATAGGACAAACTAGATTTTCCTAGGCCAAACTAGTTTGGCCTAACTGTTATAGGATAAACTAGTTTAGCCTGATGTTTATTGGTCTGAACTAGTTTATCCTAGGCCGATCTAGTTTACCCTAGGCCAATTCAATTTGGCGTGATTTTATTGAATTCAATGACCGCCTCAGCGCCAACATTCTACTTTGTCCTAGGCTGATCTAGTTTATCCTAGGCCAATGTAATTTTACGTGGTTCTTAGCTCACAGGTTTCAAAGCCTGAGAAATAATGGACTAGCGGGTTCTATATGTATGTATGTACGCATGTATGTACGTATGTACGTGCGTATGTACGTAACGCGATAACTCGTGATAGAAATATCCGATTTGCTTCAAATTTTGGGTGTAGGTTCATTCTGATAAGATACTTTTCTGATTAGTTTTAGGAATTCATTGGATAAAAATAAAGAGGGAGCGAACGGGAGTCTAATCCACCACCGTTAATTTAGAGAAATGTATTTTTCATGTAGAATTATCAATTTTCATTGAAAATTTTAGATATAGAATCAGTGTTACAAGGCGCCTCCGTAATTAGTTGTGGATGTTTATTGATTAAGTGTACAAAAAAGAACAATGTAGGTAACAAATTTAGGATATAGATTCTTTCTGATTCAAATTTTGGATATAGATTCTTTCTGATTCAAATTTAGGATATAGATTCTTTCTGATAAGGCGATTCCCTGAACAGTTTTAGGGGTTTAATAATTAAGTATGACGGGAAAAATGAAGGAATACCCTCTTACCTAGGAAAAACTAGTTTATCCTATGGGCATTTAGATAAACAAGTTTAGTGGAGGAAAATAAAGTTTATCCAATTGGCATGGCGTTAGGATAAAATAGTTTGACCTAGACTAATCTAATTTGGCACGAAGTGGGGTTTGGTCGGTAAAAAACATATCTTTCACTAGAATAGGTAATAATTTCTAATGTCACAGATAATAATTTCTCAAAAATGGAAAGCGCTGATAGATTCCAGTTTATGTTCAGCTCCGATCTGTCTCGAATATGCAATAATAATAATAATAATAATAGTAATAATAATAATAATAATAAATGCAAGTCTGAGTTCAGTTGGCACGAATCTGAGAAAAAAAAACACCTTGTCTAATGTTTTTACGGTGGACATGTTAAATTTTTATTAAATTGTTGTTATAAGCAATGACTCTTGACACACATTTATATTTATTATAGAGAAAGATATGTTTTTACAGGCCAAACCCGATTTCGAGGCAGATTAGCCTAGGTCAAATTATTTTAACCTAACGCCAATGGGATAAACTAGTTTTTCCTACGCCAAACTTGTTTATCTAAATGCCTACAGGATAAACTAGTTTTTCCTTGGTAAGAGGTTAATCCTTCATTTTTCCCTTCATACTTAACCATTAAATCCCCAAAATTCTTCAGGCAATCGCCTTATCAGAAAGAACCTATATCCTTAATTTGCAGCAAATCCGTAAATTTTGCGTCAAAAACAATTTATCTAAATTATGGGGGGAGTTACCTACATTGCCATTTCTTGCACACTTAAACAATAAACATCCACAACTAATCACGCAAGCGCTTTGTCAGAATGATCCTATATATAAAATTTTGAATGAAAACTGATAATTCTGCATGAAAAATCCATTTCTCTAAATTAACGGTGGGGGATTAGCCTCCCGTTCGCCCCCCCCCCTTTATTCTTATCTAATGAATTCCTAAAACTAATCAGAAAAGTATCTTATAAGAATGAACCTACATTCAAAATTTGAACCAAATCGGATATTTCTATCACGAGTTATCGCGTTACATACATACGCACCTACATACGTACATACATGCGTACATACACACATACAGAACCTCCGAATTCGTTATTTCTCAGGCTTTGACGCCTAAGCTTGTGTTGATGCTTGTGAACTAAAAACACGTAAAATTACATTGGCCTAGGATAAACTAAATCAGCCTAGGACAAACTAAAATGTTGGCGATGAGGCGGTCATTGAATTCAATAAAATCACGCCAAATTGAATTGTCCTAGGATAAACTAAATCGGCCTAGGATAAACTAGTTCAGACCAATAAACAGCAGGCTATACTAGTTTATCCTATAAGAATTAGGCCAAACTAGTTTGGCCTAGGGAAAACTAGTTTGTCCAATGAGCCTTAGGATAAACTAGTTTGGCCTAGGAAAAACTAGTTTATCCGATGGGCGTTAGGATAGACCGATTTGGCCTAGGAAAAACTAGTCTATCCGATGGGCGTTAGGATAGACCGGTTTAGCCTAGGAAAAACTAGTTTATCCGATGGGCGTTAGGATAGACCGGTTTGGCCTAGGCCAATCTAGTTTGACCTAAAATCGGGTTTGCCAGTAACATATATCTCTTTTTGGTGGGTTTGTGTATTATTCCGCGTTATTGACGTCATATGCATATTTTCTGGAGATGTTTAAGACTGGGTCGTAAAAGTGGAATGCTATAGCGGTTGAATATGATGTCATTTAATAAGAAAAGGACCCTACAAATGGTATCATACGAACAGTGAAATTATTTACGTTTTATTTTTTGTACATTTCGTACATTTCTGCCGCAATCCATTTTCATATAACACGTACCTTGCTAGAAAAGCGCTCTAAGAAACAAACCCCTATTTTGTTTAGGATTTGCTATCTTTTTGGTTCTGCTATATTTGTTTGGTTATGCTTGCTATTGATGCAATTTTGTTGTCATTTTGCTTTGTTAACCTTTCCTTAAAAGACTGCAGTAATAGGTGATTATTATTTTTTTAATTTGAAATGAAACATTAAATTGCTCGCTGATATTATATATAAGCTTATACATAGATCAAAGTCAGTCAGCTTTAGCGTAAATTTTGCCGTTACATGCTAAAAGATGTAATAGACTGATCTACAAAGAGAAAAATCATTTTTAACGTAATGTGACTATTATAAATGAAACATGATCTGTATTAGTATTAAAATAATTTTAAAGCTCGTAGTGCTCATAGTATTTTTAAAATTAATAATAACCCACATGACACTTATTTTGTTACTACATTTAATGAAATATGTTAATTAGTGTTGTAGTGTTTTTAAATCTAATAGTATTATTAAAACCAATATTAATCATTTGGGACATAAAATCATAAGATGAAATGCAATGCTTCATCTTGAATCAATCCCAAACTGTGCAATATGAACTTTAAAAAGTTGTCCATTTAAAAAAAATGGACATATTAGAATACTATAGGTGTTACAAATTTAAAATATGCATTTTATCTAAATTTCACAGTACTTTCGATCTCAATCTCACAATCATTGTCTTGGAATATTTTGTTAATATCCGTTACATACATTCCCTGGCGACGGCTGCGCGATTGCAAACCAAAAGTACTAAGAAATTTAAATAATATATATATATATATATATAAAACTTCTAACATCTGTATTATTATTACCTGTCACATTTCAAATAAAAGGAAGACTTATTTTTATGTTCATGCAAATAAGGTGTCATATAGTTTGTGATATAAAATGGATTTTGAAACTACTGATGACGATGAAATAAGGAAGATAGGTGAACAGTATCCCAGTGTTTTATTTAAATTTGAAAGAGAGGGTCTGTTAATATGATGCAATGAATCAATTTTTATCACGAGTTCCTTGTAATCTACATGTCATTGATTCAATGATACGGTTAGTAATTTCAGGATCTTCTTTGATTATTTGCATAACACATGAACGTACAAACGATTCAAGTTAACGTAAGATTGTGAGCTATTGCAATTAATTTCACGTTTTGTTTGTATCGTAAGACAGATTTCCGCTCTAAATTGATCTTAAGCGACGCACTGTAATCCCATTCCAATATCTTCAATAACATGAGTAAAATATACATATTTTTAAATTTATATTTTTCTGAAAATCATAGAGAGACCTCTTAAACCAGCATTTTGAAGTTTTTTAAGCATAACTTGAAAATTACTTGGTAGAATAAATTGAAATTTTGGATTTGCATGAAGAAAGACATAAAAAATATATGTCCTTCAATATAACTGTAGGTTACAATTCATATTTCTATCAAATATTTTCATAATTCATATCATGAAAATTTAAAATTTAAAATTCCGATGTATTTATATTTGGGGTTTTTAGTAAAGTACCTACATTGAAATAAAAGACAAATGTTTCTTAATCAACGAAAATGTACACTAATGACGAACACAAATATATAATAACCTCTTCCGAGTCACCCAAGATTCTAAAAAGTGTTCCTTTATCTTTAGAAATCTCACAAAATTTATTTTCAAAATTTAAAGAAGATTTTATAAAAATAAATTCTTATTAGCTGCCCATACATTTTGGAAACGTCTCTTAGTTGCTTTTGCAATGCACTAATCAGCTCTCCATACACGAAAAATCGGTTTTCGAATTCTATCCAAAATATAGAAAAAGCGTTCAAACTGCAGATTACGATTAAGTAGCTTATTGTTATAAACTGTGCTCATTTTTATGAGGACAGGATGTATACTCGTAGAGAAATTAAGGTTTTTATAAAAACAGTCCTAAAATTTACAAAGTTTTTTGCTTTATAATTTACAGAGTTCTTAATATAAAAAAATGTTCTTTTCAGAAAATATGACAAATTAATTGTACATAATACTCTGTAATCAGAATTTATAAACAATAAAAAATTGCATTAAAAATGAACAAATTTTCTGAATAATGTTTCATGGATGAACGCAATCAAAATATAATTTGCTAATATATTAGATAAATATATAAAGCAACTTTTGTGAAAACCTCAAAAAGGTATAGCTTGAAAATTCTGGAAACTATCGTCTATATAATAAGCTCAAAATCCGTTATTCCCTAATTGAAACAAAAAGTTGAGGAAATGGAGTATATTCAAATATACTTGTATGTGCAATGTTGTGTATACTATATTGACACTAATCAATGGATATATGAACACAATCCTTCAACTTTTGGCGTATACTATATAACCCAAATTATTTTGTTTACACACATGGAATTTCAAAATAAATCCTCATGTATTTTTCTTGATATTTAACAAAACATCTGAAATCGCAAGTGTCCGGTCAATAATGGCTATATAGTGTAGTTTGATCCGAAGATTTAAAATATGTTGTCAAAATTGTGTATCGCTACAGGAAAAAAAAAAAATCAAACTTTGGATTAGTTTTAATTTGTAGATGCCCCCTTTAAAGAATTATGTGTATCATTTAAAAGTAAATTTAATATCCAGTCTTTTGGTATTAGTAACTCTCTTTTTATTTGTTGCAGAATTACTAAGGGATTTTTATTTATTATTTTTTTCCCACAACTCTACCTTCAATTTTTGGTGCTCGGTGAATGAACCGTGCTCTGCACTAGACATACAGAAACATAAAATTCAAACACTTGGTTTATTCGCAAAGTACTCATAAACGAAGTTTCAGTAGAGTCAGGAAGGGCAATTATGATCACTTAATCCATTTTCAACATTGTTAATTTTTTTAAAACTTTTTTTCTACTTGGAAAAGTTGTGTTTTTAGTATATAGAAAGTAACTTTGACCCATTAAAACCCTCGGTACTACTCTGTTATCCCGTCGACCAATTTCGCCAAATTATGCAAATCGCCAAACAAATAGCCAAATTATATATATTGACATAATTTTTATTTTAAATAACAAAAAAACAATTAATTAGTAGATTATTAATAAAAATACAAATAAAAAGTCGAAATAAAAAATCACCTAATGACATTTTAAACACGTGAATCGTATTTAATGTCACTGAAAGTGACATTCACGATCATCCATTTTTGGCATTTAATCTTACAGTTTGGCGATAGTTTTTTGGTCGGCGGGATAACCTAGTAGTACCAAACCCTCTGACAGTATTGCAAAAGGGTAAAATTGTAGTATTGTTTTTATTGCGTTTAATTTTAAAAGCTAAAGAAAGTTAATTCTTTTAACATTATGCAAAAAAAAAAAAAAAAAAAAAAAAAAAAATTGTTTACGAATTTGAATGTTAAACCTTCTTAGTATTAATCAACGTAGAATGAATTAAAAATGTAATAAATTATGAGATTTATATTACTTTAAACATTGCTTATATTGCAGTGAAACATGGAGTTTAATCAACGCATTGACATGGGTTTGTCAGTGAGAGGGTTAAGAACAGCTCTAAAAAGTTTTAATCCTCATAGCTTCACTTTTCATTAAGTTAAAAAGATGGTCATAACTACCCCATCAAAGTTTGGGGGTACTTCAGAGCTAGAGGTCTGCACGGGCCGGGCCGCGGCCCGAAGCCCGAGCCCGGCCCGGCCCGCGGGCCGGGTTCGGGCCGATTTCCAGTAATGGCATTCGGGCCGGGCCGGGCTCGGGCCTTACTTCTGAAGACTCGGGCCGGGCCGGGCCGGGCCTAGTCACTAATCTTTCGGGCCGGGCCGGGCTCGGGCCTTAATTTTTTTGCTGGACGGGCCGGGCCTAACTTTTTTTTCCGTACGAAGCCGAGACTGATTCCATTCTTCCTAGTTTTCATGAACCAAAATAATCAGTTCCTATTGTATCTTCCTATATGAAAATCCTTTTCTCGACTTTTTATAAATCAGTAATATTTGGCTTTGTCCGAAAATGTTTGCAAAAAAGGCATATACTTTTAAGCCGTCATTATTCTACAATTAAACATTAGAATTTATTCCTTTTAAGGAATCGTAGATTACTAGGCGTTTTAAAATAGAATTAAACACACACACACACACACACACAAAAAAAAATGATTATGACGGAATTTTCTTTTAAACTGAAAACTGAAAGTTTCTTTTAAAATGTTCATCCATGCAAAATGAATACAACAATACGGGAGAAAAAAATATATTAAACATTTACATCTGTTAAGGGTGTATTCGAAAAAATGATTTTCCACCTTCAACAGCTCGAAATTTTCAGATACAATTTTGGACATATTTTTAAAAGTAGAAGCATGAAACTTGCTGAGGGGATTTTTGAAGTGACGTACAAGGTGCCGTGTGGTGTAATTTTTCGCTGATTTAATTAGAGTTTGATTTATAAGCAGTTATTTTCTCAGCGTGACCCTTTTTTTTCGTTCGCAGACCTCCCGCTTCGGAAAATTTGGTCCAAAACGCCGTTTTTGACAGCATTTTTTGCAACATTTTCTTCATTTATCAAGGAATTGATAATCACGGCACCTTGTATAGTTTCTAAATAAGAGAATTCGAAAGTTTGGTGCATTTGAGAGCAAAAATGAATCTAAAAATAAATCTGAAATTGGCAGTTTTGATCGGAATACACCCTAAGAAGGGAATGTATTTTTTTTTTTTTTTTTTTTTTTTGTTCCAAGGCGATTTCGTCTTTGGAAATTTTACCATATACTACTTTTTCGACTTTTTGTCTCCATTACAGGGAATATGGATTAATAATACTAGTGATAACTGAAACATTTACATACAACAAACAAAGATTCATTTAAAAGCGTAAATATCGCAACCTACGGCACTTCTGTATAAATGGAGATTATAAACATGAAAAAAAAAGACTAATATAATTTTTTTTGGTCAGAACTCTTCTATAAGATTAAAGATCAATATTTTGTAGAAATTCACTTGAGCCGGGCCGGGTTCGGGCCGAATTTTAAACTTTTTTCCGGACCGGGCCGAGCTCGGGCCGAAATTTTAACTTTCGGGCCGGGCCGGGTCGGGCCAATATTTTTTTCGTTCGGGCCGGGCCGGGCCGGGCTCGGGCCGAAATTTTAACTTTCGGGCCGGGCCGGGTCGGGCCAATATTTCTTTCGTTCGGGCCGGGCCGGGCCCGGGCTGAAATTTAAACTTTCGGGCCGGGCTCGGGCCTGGAAATTTCGGCCCGTGCAGACCTCTACTTCAGACCCCTACTGGGAAAATTATGACCACTCTATTTCTTCTTTATACTTACCTAAACACATTTGTTTAGAATAATTAAGACAATTGGAACACTAATCTGACAAAACTGTTTATCAAAAATTTTGAATAGCCTTTGTTCGAATAGCTATTTGGATCTCAAAAATGCATCAGACTAGAGATAAAAAATATCTAAAATTAAAAATACATTATGAGTTTAACATATCCAAGTCTGAAACAAAATTTTACCAAACACAGTTTTCTCCATAATAGCTGTGATCACATTTACTTCCTGGTCATAATAACCCCACCTGACCCTATCTAATAAGAAAGTTTGGTACTTCTAGGTTATCCCGTCGACCAAAAAATTATCGCCAAACTATAAGATTAAATGCCAATAATGGATGATCGCGAATGTCACATTCAATGACATTAAATGCGATTCACGAGTTTAAAATATCATTAAGTGATTTTTATTTCAACTTTTTATTGATATTTTTATTAATATTCTACTGTTATTTGTTTTTTCGTTATTTAAAATAAAAATTATGTCAACATGTATAATTTGGCTATTAGTTTGGCGATTTGTATAATTTGCGATATTGGTCGACGGGATAACCTAGAAGTACCGAAAATTTTGCCAAAGGTATGGGAAGGGGGGGTGGAGGGTGAGTAATACTCAGTTGCTTCCATATAGAGCTTTCAATTAAAAATATATATATAAGGTATATGCAGGTAATATGGCCACCTTAACAATAGATTTTTTTAGAGACAATTCTAAGTGATTTTTAAAAAATGTATAATTGTCTAAAAGAGAAGAGTCGTTATAGTATTGGAAAAAAATTAAAAATTTAAATAATCAAGATTTAAACTTGCAGTACTTTTTTGAAAAGTGTCTAATTGATGTCTGTTTGGTGAAGGTAATATGCTCATATGCAGGTAATATGGTCATAGGTGAAATATGATGAAAATATTCACATTTAAAGAATAAGAAACTAAAACCGCAGAAAATCATTTTTTTTACTTTTTACAAATATATAAAAAATAGTATTTTGTTTTAACATTACAGGGATCGCAGCATCCCTAAACTTTTCGCACTTTTCTACAAGTATTTCAAATCAAAAAACTTCGACTCACATTCCTTTACCATCTACAATGAAATTCTACAATAAACATTATAGTTATAATATTGTGGTAGGAAGCGAAAATTTTAGGGACGCTGCGACCCCTGCATTATTACATTTGATTTCTTTTATGTTAACTTAATAGTATTATGTATTTTTTTAAAGTTTAATTTATTTGGTACTTAATGCCAACAGTGCGTTAAATTTATTAACCCAGTTATTTGCATAAATAAGTAAATATAAAAAGTAGGGAAATTTATTTATATGAATGTAGCACGCCATACGTGCAAGTAATATGCCCCATATTACCACCAATGATAAATTTAGAAAAAGTATTCGTAATTCTGCCTGAATACTAAACATGCAGATACTTGAAGGTATTAAAATTCATTGTTACAGTTAAAAAAGGACTTTAAACCAGCTGAAATATCATGTATAACAACAAATACAAATACTTAGTTTTAATAAGAAAAAAAACAAACTTATTAGAGAAACTCTTATAAAATGCCAACGCATCTATCAACAAATCAACATTGATTGCCCCCTATGCACGTGATTAAGGATTGTGGCAACCACGGTGCTACACTTATGTTATTCGGACATCTAGGTAATAGGTCCAAGCATCAACTTTTAGATTTCACTGCAATTAATATCAATATTGCAGGTTGACCATATTAACTGCATGGGCCATATTTGTATCACATACTTTATATCAACATGCGGTGCAGTATATCAACCATCTTCCACCTGAGTAGCCCAATTTGGATTACATAATTGCTTTTATATGTAAAATTTAATATGCATAAAGAAAACTGAAGACAATTTTGCTTCATTCTATTTTATTGAAACAATTCTGGTTTATCCCAGTTTACCCGCAGTGCTTACTGCTACTTCGACCATCTTTTGGGACACAGTCGTGACGCATGCGCATCTTTTCGTTGCTTTCTCGGTGTTGTCAATGATTTTGTAACACTGACAATGATACTTGAAAATGTGCCCAGTACAACAATTGTCTCGGTCGTGAGTACATTCGTGATGCTTTGGAATGCAGGTTTCATCCTCTGATCTTCTGAAAATAAATGAAACAATCTCTGCTACTTATACAAATTTATATAATTAATGCTATTTATTTCTATAACTGAGAGAATCCAATGCAAATTCAGATAATGTGCAAAATGCAACTTTCGACTTATTCATTATTTAAATTTTAAATAAAAATAGCCATATCGAAACCAAAAGTATAACCATACACTATAAAAAAGAAGAAAAAAAATTCTTAATGAGTAACAACAAAGATATAATCATTCACCAAGCATAGATTATATAAAAATTTTCCGTGCCTTCAGAATAATGTAACTCAACGTTTAATAACTTAAAATTTTACATTTAATTCAATCATATGGAAACGCATAGCACAATTTCAGCTGTCCCGACCTACAGTCGAGGTATCATTCGAATATTTATTTGTTCAGTGTTGAGCAGATTTAGTATTGGCTCGCAATATCTTCTCCTACAGGAATAAGAGCTTTAATCATGTTTTATATGCAAATGGATCATTCCATGGTAACTTATGTTACATTTAGAACTATTTTCAATAATTTTACTAATATAACACACACACAAAAAAAATTATTCAAAATGTAAATTTGACATGATTTGCTAATAAAACTTATTCAAAGTCCAATTTAGATTAATGTTATATCTTAAATTTTAATTGGTTTATTTTCTATGATAATTGCTATTACTGAAAAAAATATAAGTTGTCATATAAAGTGTAAATTTCACAATCATTTTTTAGGTAATTTTCACCCAAATTGACCCTTAGATAGTTTTAATTGACAAATCATGTCAATTTTATATTTGAGTATTTTTTAGTGTTATATTACTAAAATTATTGCAATAATTTGTTCTAAAAGTAACGTAACTTACCATGGAATGACCCAACTTATTTTATTTATTTCAAAAATTGTTTGTCCTTAAAACGTCTTTTACCTGCGTGTTCCACATTTTGCTACAGAATGCAAGAGGAATGACAGGTATGGGATAACACACAAAAAGAAAAAAATATCCAGTTTTCAGACATGCGCATGTCGGTTATCAGTATTGCTATATTACGGCAGTTTTTAGTTCAAAATAGATACCAAATGTTTCGTAGATTCTTTTTTTATTATTATTGTTATTATTATTAATAATATTATTATTTAATAACAGAAATTGGTTGATAAACAAAGATTACTGTTCGAAAATTCTGATAAGTATTTTGACTAGAAATATGCGTGAATTTTGAACCTGTGATTAACATTATAAAGCCTGATGAATTAACACAGATCTATCATAAATATACTGGATTCATATGCTTCAAGGCCTTTCAAATACATTTAACCAGAGTTTTCGCAAAAAAATATTTGCCTTATTCAATGAAAAAAATCGCTACCTCCAGATAGAGAGGGCACTATTTTACGAAATTTCTGATACGAAAGTACCTGAAATCCCCTGTATCCGTTCATACGTATGAAATCTGAAATAGTGTTATTATTTAATTCCATCTACGGTTTCTGTAAATCGGTAAAAATCCTTTCTTGCTCGAAACATAACCAGTTATTTTATGCAAGTTTTCTAGAAATTCTGATTTTTGAATATCATTATTTTATAGTACTTTTTTCTGCATTTAATCTCCATTTTCCTAGAGTAAAAAAGTGAAAATTTCCATTAGAAAACTGTAGTACACATGTACTCAAAAACATAAAAGATTGATACCACTATTTAACCCTTAATGCACCGATGGTATTTAAAGTACCATTGAAGAAAACTTCACATAAAACTTATTATTTCTGTCTATTAATAAAAGTTTTTTATTCTTTCCACACAAAACACTCTTCTCGATCAAATTTAGATAGAATACAGAAACAGTCGAAGTTAAGTATTTTCAAAAAGTGATAGTTTTATTATTCATTTTTGTAGGTATTTCTTTTCTTTCTTTAAATAAAATTATATAAAACATATTCAACTGAAAAAGCATTTCCATTTATAGAGGGGATCATGATGCATTTAAATTCCTTGCTGTTCTAAGAATTGTGATATTTTCAAAAGAGTAATTTTGGTTAATTAATCTGATTATTTTTGTAAATTATTTCATAAAAAAAACTATCGAAATATTCAATCAGTTTTAGTGCAAAAAAAAACCATGTCTAAATTCCACATTAGTATTACCTAAAAATTCCAGTATACCTTCAAACATTAAAGAAGGTAATTATTGAGGTGGATCAATTTCTTGATAAATAATTCGGTAGATAAAGGGTTAATGAATGCTTCCTTTTTTTTTTCCTTTCATTGAAAGTTACATTCAAAGTAATTGGAATAAGACTATAACTCGAAACTCAAATGAAAACTTTTATTATTCAATTTTTCATACAAAATTCACATTATGTAAACTTATTTGCCAAGCTTTTTCCCGGCTTTAATGGCTTTTTCCATAAGCTTCTCCTGCTGCGTCTCCTGACAACTGCATAGCTCCTCAGCTCCTGCAGGTCCAGGCTTGCCTTTTTCCGTGTAAAAGCACGTGCATTCGTCCTTGGTCAGCTCGCCTCTGCAGCAGCCGTGACGGTTGTGGTTACAGATGTGGTATCTCTTTATGCAATTTTTATTGGATCTGCAAGAGCCAGAGGAGATATGCATTAGTCCAGGACCTCCCAAAGTATGGTACGCGCACTTCTTGGGAATAAAGCCTTAAATCTGTCGAGTTGTTCTCCGTGTGTACCCGGTTTTAAGTCAACCCAAAATTCAATCCGAGCCCGATAAAAAAATAATTCTTCCATACAAAATCCGACCCGAGTCCGAGAACTTCAACCCGATGTCGACCCCATAATAATCAAACCCGTTCCATACTTTTGAATAAAATGATTTTATAACCATTAAATGATTTTAATAATGTTGTATTTTCGTAAAAATATGGAAACAGGCTAAAAAAAAATTACGGTAACAGATGTAAAGAAAAAGTTCCCAAAAAAGTAAATTTTGATTTGATCGAAAATGGTAACGATGTCAAACGATAACCCCTCTTCTACAAATATCTTCCGATATTAAGTTCCATTTCCCCCGTTATCCTTAAAGTACTACATTAAATATGTAGATTGTACAGCTGCATAGCATTTTTTGTTTGAAAATCATGATAGGCATGGCAACTAAATGTTACTATTTTGTTTGTAAAGTCTTGATATTATTATGCCAGAAGGAAGTGCAGTACGCTAAAATAGCAAAATATTTACAAACACGAAACAAATCTAAATGGAAAGTGTATATATAGAACCCTTTTCCTAATTTGGCGTACTGAGCATTCTGCCAGAGAGGCAATGTCAGGAATTGATAATAAATGGATAGCAGCGTATTTCCGCAAACACAAACAGTGAAAATTTCGAATATTTTAGCAAGTTACTAGCATTATTTTTACTATAACTCAAAAAGCACATTTTCGATTTTAACGAAGTTTTTTTTTTTAAATTACTTTTATTATATTATATTATATTATTATTTTTTTATTTAAAATTATATTTATATTATTTTATTATATAATTTTATTTTATTTTAATACTATATTATTTTATTATATTTAATATTATTTTATTATTAAAAAAAATATTAATTATATTTTTTTAAGAACATTATTTTGTAATTTTTTGGTGGTTGAAAGTATATAATTACTACATTAATAGTTGTTTTAAAATATTTTTGTTTATTTTTGTGCATTAAAATTTGTGTAAAAAAAGGAAAGAAATATATAAAATGAACTAATAAATTCTTCAATTATTCGAGTTCAATTATCAATGATTTTCTTTATCTAACTATTGTATTTTTTTTGAGAAAAACGTACTTGAAAAATAGGAGCATCGGCTCATACTTTCACGATTATCTCAAGGACGGTTCAAGGTTAGAGGCTAAAAACACTGTTTTTTTATTCTCATGGTGAGCTTTGTTACCACACGTGTTATTTCAAACTTCGATTGTGGGTTTCACTATGCTTATCCGGCTAGAATTTTGCATAAAGAATGAAGTCAATCGGATTATTAGTTGCCGAGATATTTGTAATCCTGTTTTCCACATTCTTCGATTTTTCATGACCCTGTATTTCATTCAAATTTCAATTCAAAGATATATTTTAATTGGAAATGAGAAGCTTAATCCGAAGCAGTAAACAGTTGGTTAATATGATTATTATTTTTGGAGTTATAAGGATGTTTCTTTTACGCAATTCGATACTATTTGAGTAGTATGGCGTTTTATGTAATTTGTCGAAATTGGTTCATCAGCAATTCAGTAATAGAGCATTACTATGCATATTAAAAATATTTAAATATACGTTTAAATTTTGTTTTAAAATTGCAATCCATTTTATAAATAGTTTACACATGTTTTATTTTCATATGTTAAACCAAGGTTCTCGCTATCGCTCGCCATTGCGCCAAATCGCGACTAAATACTTCAATTGGCGAGTAAACAAGAGATTAGATGCACCAAATTGCTAGTGCTCAATTTTTGATTTTTCTTTTTTTCTTTTTTCATACATTTGCATATAATATATATGTATATATATATATATATATATATATATATATATATTTGTAGCAGATAGTTGAAATTAAATTAATAACATTTGTTGTCACAGTTATAAAGACTTAGGTTATTTTAGAACATATTTAAAAAAAATGGGGGTATATAAAGGATTGAAGATAATTTCTTTAGTGCTTCAGGGCGAATCTATTTTGCTAATACATTTTTCATTTGGCGAGTGTTTTTTTTTTTTTTTTTTTTTTAAATTAGCCAAATTACTAGCGTTAGTCAAATATCACTGAGCACACTGTGTTAAACTATGTATTTGCATGATGGGTAAGTATCACGGTGGCCTCCAACGACTAGTTTTAACTATAAATGATAAATTCTGAAATTTTTCCTTGAAATCCCATTCGCGTTTTCCTAATTGTTCAATTTCTCTTACTTAATCCTTTGAGGCGCTCTGGTATGTTTATAAAACTACATTCTTTTAATTCCTAAATCCTACAATGGTGAAAGAATTGTAAGTTTATTAATGTGGGAAAAATGTAGCCCTTTCATATTTACAAATAAATGTGTTTGTAAATTCCCGAGTCAATTATTTATTGCACCATTTTATAAATAAAAATGCTTCGTCCCTGAAAGGGTTAAACAGTGATTTTTCACAGTATTCTGAATGCATTGGAAAATGTTTCATATTTTTTTCAATGTTTTATGCATGATTTTTTCCTTCAATTTTTAAAGTTTAAAAATTTTTAACTTATGACTTACCTTGATTCTAGTTCCGATTCCAATACAAAAGGATTGAATAACCTCGATTCCTCTGCAAAATAAAGAGATAAACATCATTTACAATTTAATTATTTTTTCGAAGAAGAATAAATTTTATCGGAGAAAAACATAAAATTAAATTATGAAAACATAAAGGAAGGATGAACGCAATTGAAAGCTCTTAAAGATAGAATATTTTAAGCGTTTAAATTCTGCTTCTGAATCATTTACTGAACACAGAAAAAAGTTTTGTTGAATCAACAAAAATTTGCTTGATCCAATAAATCTTTTCGTTTAAATATGGTTTAATGGAAATTTTGCTGTATAAATGTTTTAAAATATTGTTTTTTTTTGTTTTTTTTTGTAATTTTCCGCCCCCAATTTTAATCCGAAATGCATAATAACGTAATAATAATGTCATTATTTTCTTCTCAATTTGAAAGGTTTTTATTATCCAAAAATTATGTTAATCTTTTATAGCTATATAAGTCAATTAAACAAAGTTACGGGAGAGAATTGTGGCTATTGCACACCAATTTAAATTTCGTAAAAACAACAAAGTTTTGTTGGGGTTACAAATTGAAAATACAAGACTTTAGTAGAACTAAAAGAACAGATTTTGTTTATTCAAATGCAATTGATGAAATTTTGATAAAATTTTATAAAAGTGTTAACAACATTTTTTTGCCTGGACAACAAAACCGATTTTTTACTTTAATTAAAAAATTCGCTTAAAACAATCAAAATGTACTCAACAAAACATATTTTGTAGTTTTAATCAATTTCTTTTTCTGGGTGCGCTTTTTTTTTTAAGGGAACATAAAACATCTCAACTAGTAAAATGAAACAGTTTTTGCGAAATATTCAAGATCATGTGTTTTACTTTAAAATAGAAATAGAAATGATTTTTTTTTTTTTTTTTACTGTAAACATAATTTAAATTATATATATAGCCCAAGCTAGTTCCATAAGTTTTTGTAGTGTAAATCACATAACTCATAATCACTGTACTTGTTGGACACCATTTTATTCAAAACTTTTGCCACGCCGATAGCTCCGATAAAAGATAAAATAAATCACATTTTTCCGTTCTAAAATACTGGTAGTTAAAAATCGTAGCATGAGACCTATACTGCAAGTACTTATTAACTAGCCACCATAGATAAATCAAATTAAATTACTAATTTTATGGATTTTTTTTCAAGGACTAATTAACTATTTATGTATCTTTTGAACAATATAATGTTCAGCATATTTTTCTAAAAACTTTTGAATGTATCACCTTAAAAATTTTTGTGGTTTGGTTTGGTTTGTTTTGTGTCGGCCGATTATCTACTCTAGGGATATAGGCCTTGGGGGGATTGCCCTTCGTGGGGGAGGGGGTCTTTCTAAGGCAACCTAACCCATATTTACGCAAGGTTTGAAGAAAACCACGAAAACTCCGAACGGTTAGATCAACGGGTGCGATCGGGTTCGAACCTATCACTTGCCCTCTACCAGTTGAGATGTCAGAACAAAATTTGTTGTGGAGCCAGAGAACATACTGTTTGAGAATAATACGAAACAATTTTCAGTTTAAATTAAAAAAAAAAAAAAAAAAAAAAAAAAAAAAAAAAAAAAAAAAAAACTGAAAATATTTTAGTAAAAAACTTTGAATTCTAAAGATTTTAAGAACATTTTTTTCATTATTTTAATTTTTTTTCTCTCATACCTATTAGATATTTTTAAAGAAGTAAGTGGGTTACACAAATTTGGAAAATTTCAACTGTTTATCTAAAATAGAATTTTAGATAAGTGTACCAAAGCATAAAAAACACATTTCGAAATATGTATAGAGTCCCTGGCCAAATTATCAGGGGCATTCATTTTTTCTTCTGTAGAATCATATTGCTAGTTTCATAAACATGATATTACTATGCTAATAGTTACAATTTATTATATACATTATTTGTAGAGTTATAATAAATAAAAATCATGCCAATGTCTTTAGAATTATTAATTTTTGAAAATTAAATTATAAATTGCTGAAACTGCAAAACTTAAAACTTGAAATGCAAAAAGATGTCAATATTTTGTGGAGCCTCCTTTGGAGGCAATTAGTGCCTCCATTCTTCATGGCATACTTTTAAAACAAAATTGAATTTTTTCTTGGATGTTTGGATAATGATTCGAGATATGGATAAGTTTTTCTATGAGCTGGGTTTTGTTTCTTATGAGCTCTTTGGCCAATTCTCTCTTCATCAACTCCCAAACTTTTTCAATGGGGTTCCTATCTGGTGGTAAAGATGGTTTCCAAATGAAGCGCCCTCTGTATTTATGCAAGATGGAGTTCCTTGACACACAGCACGATCTGCCAAGACCTACTTACAACAACAAATACATATACAGTTGCGCTAACTTTTGAAAAATATTGGCTTGGCTCAAAAATATTGGGTGGGCTCAAAAATATTTTGATAAAATGGTACGACTAATTTGTTCTTCTTTAAAAGGTAGGCACAAGGTGAAAGATGAGAATTTTAAGTCAAGCTACCATATTTTAATAAAGTTGCAAATTTATTAGTTTATATTTTCATGCCTTTTCCTTATAAAAACACTAGTGTTTATTGTAATATCAATAAATATATTGTAATGTCATACGATTATAATATCATATCATGAACTGAAATAGCTGAAAGTTAAATATGTACATTCCAGTTATTTTGGGATTTATGGATGTCAGTTGCAGAATTAAAACACATGGTCATTGACAAAATAAATTTTGTTCTAGGGAGAAATAAAATAATGAAATAAATATCTAAATAGAACACTGGAAATTGGGTATGCTAGGATTTAAAATTATTGGGTGGGCTCCATGGACTCATATAAGTTGGCGCCACTGTACATATATATATATATATATAATCCCTATACTAAACTAGCCGGTTATTCACCAGACATGAATCCCATTACAAATTTTCCCGTGAAAACTTTTCTCTCTCTTATAAGGTCAATTCAAAGTAAAAAGACCTATTTAAACCTTAAATGCCATGTATTGCCTTTGAAAAACATCCCTCAAATAGGCTTTTAAAATATTATTAAAATAATATTGAAACTTTAATGCCTAATGTTGTCAACACAGTATATATGTAAATTCTTATTAAATCAATTTTCTACATTGCAGCCTTGGTGCTGTTTAGGAATAAAGATAAATTAATTTTTTTTAATTGTTGCTATGCAATTTTTGTTTTGTTTGGAAGCTTGCGAAATCGCCTATTTTGTTTTACAGTGAGCAAGTAAAATTTGTTTCTTATCATAGTTTTTAAAATTCGTGTTCTTTAGTTATAATTTTTCCAAGATATTTTTTTTTCTTTTAAAGTCCAGTGTTTCTGATTGGCGACAATCCTTGTTGCTCGTGAATCCTACTTAAAATAAGATATAATATTTTAAAAGTTTTTTTTTCGCGATTTATTTAAGTAATGAGAGCCAAAAATTATTTTTATAATGATTTTTTTTAACTATTTGGAAAAAATAGATGTTGTTCATGGTAGAGAATTGGGAAATCTAAAGCATATCTGGCTCTTTTTATTGGTTGAATTCCACAATAAAGTGGGTTTTTTTTATTCGTTTCCTGATTGGTCCAAGTTTAATGTCCAAAAATGGAATACTTCTTTTTTTTTATTTGATTCGTTTTCTGATTCATCCATCTTTAATGTCCAAAAATGGAATATTTCTGTTGCCACTATGACAAAAAAAGTAATTAAAACTTTTAAAAAAATGAATAATTCAACAACAAATTGTGACGAGATTGTGTGAAGATTTCAAACACATTTCATTAAAAAGTACATTTTTTCCTCTACGCAACTGTGTAAAAATTTAAAATGTGCGATATTTAGAAGTTGAAAAATTTGCAGTTCCGGAAACTTTAAAAATGAAATTTCATTTAAAATTTGTTTGTGATGGTTCCAGGGATATTAATATTTAATCCATATCGTACGTAATATGAGGCGTTTTGAAGTCAGTCTGATTAACTCCACCAAATAAAAATTCTCATCTTAAACAATTAAAGTTATCTATCTTTTATCTATTGTATTTTTATCGTTGGTACTATGAACGTTAATGTTTAAAGCACGACGTACGTAATATGTGACTCGTAATAATCATCCTAAAAATGATGTTTATTATTATTATTATTAATTTATATGTAGAATTTATTTATTTTTAAAATTTGAGTTTTTGAAAATATTTTCCAAATAGTCGTTGTAATTTGTTAAATTACATTTATTATTATTATTAATAATATCATTTATTTATTTATTTTTATTTATTATTTTTATTTATTTATTTTGTTTTGTTTTGTTTTATTTTATTTAGTAATTAGGAATTTAAGAGTTAAATGGTTTCTTTAAATAACCCAGTTTTGAGTTTGATATATTTATAAAGATGATGACTTTTGAGTTGTAAAAAAAAAAAAAAAAAAAAAAAAATAACTATCTAATGAAATGACGATGAAATAAAGCATAGACAGTCCTTTTCCACGGGAAATGAAGTATTATTTGCATACACTATTATCCTAGAATGCAAAAATGGCTCTTAACAACAAAGAGTGAAAACTTATAAGGTACTTACCTTCATCGGTTTCACTTGCAAAAGTGCAGACAACAAAGAATACAAGCATGGCGCCAAATACCAGGAGCTTCATGATTATTGTTCGAATCTGAAATAACTGAAAATTATAAGTATAAATGAAATGTTTGTTTTACACATAAAACAAAATGAATGCACATGAAATATTTCTGCATGCTTAAGATATTGTAAAAAAAATTATTGTGCAAAATGTAACTAAGAAATCCTCAAAACTTAGAAACTAAACAAAAAATTAAAATATATATACTGGTACATACATCAATTAATCGCATTATTTGAACTTTTAAATTTCAGTTACGTTATTTGCAAATTTGTTTCTATATATTTTATGTGTTTCTTTGTAAAAAGAATCACAGATAAACAGGTTGCTTACGAAAAAGCTTTTTCACTTGTGTGTTCTCTTTGCGTAAACGTGTCTACTAGGGTGGTCTTCGGAAGGACTCTCTAAAAAGTTGCCAATTAATTAGAAATTATGCCTAAAAATGCCAATTAATTGTCATTGGCAAAGTTTCAGCTAAATTGAATAATATTAACGCTTGCCTCACAGAGGTTTAATTCTTGAAAATTCGCGATTTTTGGCAAAAAAATATAGTTTTTTTTTTAATCACCGTCTATTCCTATGTGTATGCCGAATATAAGACTATTCAGAGGAAAATCCTCCAAAATCAAATTCCCGTATATACACTGTATGGCAAAAAAAAGACCGGGTGTTTGCGATTTTTGACATTTTGTTAAAATTTAGAAAAATGCGTGACGAATTATCCCGAAATTTAGGCGCGTAAACAGAATACTACAGGCCATATATTTCTGCGAAGATTTTTTTCCCCGAAATCCCTTAGGGGACCGTCAACAAATAAAAATGAATTAATATCTTTTGGATAAACATACCAAAACTAAAGCAGCAAAAGCGTTAAATGTAGATTAAGATTAAAGGGATCATCTTGATGAACTGTGTCCATTTTTATGAGTTTTGCATGTATACTCGTAGGGAAATCAAGGTTTTCATAATAATAGTCCCAAATTTTGCTGAGTATTTTGATTATAATTTGCAGAATTCTTAATATAAAAAACAGAAAACATGACATACAACATTGTACATAATACCTGTAATCAGAATTAAAAACAAAATAGAAATTAATTTAATTTTTAATTTAATTTAATCTATACTTCAATTTTTACTCACGTGTAAGCAGGGCCGTAGCTAGAAGTGATCTATAGGGGGGGGGGGGGGCTCAAGTGATTGTAAAGGGGGCTCAAGAGATTGTAGGCGGGGCTCAATTTTTTTTCTCATTCTGACACGGAAAGATAAATTAGTGCATATTCACATTGTACTATGTTTCTTATTAAACTGTTGTAATAACTTCATTTTATACTAAGAAAAGTATATGATGATGAAAATTTTGAGTGTATAATTGATACAAAATTAAACATCATGTTAGCTTCATATGTTCAAATAGGATTAGGGATTGTTGAATTACTTATTTTCGGTGCAATTTAGTAATCCTGCAAAACTGTGAAAGGGTCTCAAAGCTATATTAGATTTTTGAATAGAATTTCATTTGAATTTTCTGAACAGAAACTCATTTAGTGACCTTGGAATCTTTTCCAGGGGGGGCTCAAAATATTTTAGGGGGGGCTGAGCCGCCCATAGCGCCCCCTTAGCTACGGCCCTGCGTGTAAGTGGCAACATATTTAAAAATTTTGATTCATTTCGATTTATTTTATTAGAAATATTATCTCTCTATCGGGAAGAAACTTTTTGTCATTTCAATGTCATATTTTCCTGAAGACGGCGCGAAACGTTGATATTTTATTTTAATTTTAATTGTATTGGTTCATATTAAAGTTCTTGTTTTGTGCACCATTGAGCAATGTTTTGTATTTTTAATAAATACATTCTTAGTAGTTAAAATGAAAATTGTATGAAATGAGATTTTTGAAATACATATAGCTTCAATCAAGTTTCGGCCTGGCCAAATTTCCAGTCGCATTTTTGGCGAAACTCAGATTTTTGGCCGAAAACGAAAATGAAACCGAATTTTCGGCCTATCTCTAACTATAAATAATAATTAGTTTTATGTAATTTCTTTGAGGAATAGAGCATGCAAACACTTATTGCTTTTGTACAGTGTATGGGCAAATTAGTTAAGAGGTTTAAAAAAATTAAGATATTTTTGTATCTTTTACAGTCTTTTTAGAAGTCGTTTGTTAAATTTTGAAAAACGGGAGCCCATTCCATGCTAGATTTTAATCCTTTTTTGATCATGGATGCATATACAAAAAAAAATTATTCTTTTTTTTCTTTTTTAACTGACGTTCTTGAGAGCTCTCTGTTGCTAATTTTGATAACCGGAACTGCTTTAAAATTTACAAGGGGACTAATGAAACTAAGGGAAAAAAGATTCCAAGAAAAAAAAAAAAGCTCCAATCACCAGTAAGGTTTTTTCCATGTGACATGTAATGTTCGGCCGTCGAAAATGGTGTATAAAGAATCCAAGGTGTGGTGTAAGAGAATGTGGTCGAATTCCTCGTCGGGAATGTGAATATCATGAAAAAAAACATGGCATTTTATCCAAATTTTTAATTGTGTTTGTTTCTGATTATTTCTTTCCATATACAGCACCAAATCTTCCATTATCGGCAATGATTGGGTGTATTATTTATTTGTTTATTTATTTGTTGGAATCTTTTTTCCCATGGTTTTATTAACCCATTTATATAATTTTGTGTCATTTCAGTTATTAGAACGAGCTACCGACGGTTCTGAATAACGTCAGTTAAAAAAAAAACACCCTGTATGCAAAGCAGCACTTGTTTATGATACCAATAAAAAAGAAAAGTTAAATTTTCCTTATATAACTAAGACATTTTCTTGCTTGATAAACTGAATTTAATTATTTGACAAAAAGTAACGTCAACCGAATAAAATTCATGCAAAAAATGCTGGTCTCGAACGGGTTAAACCCATCAAGACCGGCGGTTCATTTTTGGACCACTTAATTTTTATTCCTAAATGCCTCATCCAGGCCGCCCCACCAATGGCCGAGAAGTTTTGACCTCTCAACTGGTAGACGGCAGGTGCAGGGTTCGAATCCAATCGCGGCCATCGGCTTAACCGTTCGGAGTTTTTGTGGTCTTCTTCGAACCTTGCGTAAATGCTGATTAGATTCCCGTAGAAAGACTTCCACGAAGGGCACTCCCCCCTGGGTCTATATCCCTCGAGTAGATAATCGGCCGACACAAATTAAACCAAAACTTCATCCAAACCAGAATATTTAAAGGAAATTCTTCCCTATATTAAACACGTAAACAAAAGCTTTTTGCTTATTTTGAAATAAAACTGGTTTTAAATTCTGGTGTCGGCCACTCATTTCTGCATGTTACGAATAGAAGTATCTTGCCCCTGAATGGGTTAAAGACACCAACCAAGTGTAGTGAAATGCAGAAATGAAACTAATTTCATCTGTAAAAAATATATCATGTTAATTTCACTGATATCAGTTAAATTATTTGTAATGAAACACTGAACAACGGCAACATGCATTACTTAACATAAAAAGAAATAAATTATTTTGATAAGTTACTTACCAGAAAAAATTAAATCTTGTAATATTCTGACCACGATGCAGACGTCCTAAGTGAAAAAAAATTTAAAACCAACTGCTTTTATAGAAAAAAATCAACTTATCAAAATCTGTCCCATATATGTCAGGGACATCTGTATTTTTTTGCCTTTGAGCTTGTCAATTGCATTTTCATAAATGTTTTTGACGCTATCAGCTGGAATTTTTATAATTTTTTCAAACTCTATTATAAAGCTTGATACTTGTCAGATTACTAGTTTAAAAGTATATTCTTCAGTAAATATCATTCCTGATGCTTCTTTATTCATTTAATATGATAGTGTAATCTTAAAAATATGTCAAAATGAAACTAATTCAATTTATTTCATTTTTTTCTCTCTCTCTCTCTCTTTCTTCTGTAAGTTATTTTTAGTGCTTTATTTTCTGGTTTAAAATCTCTTTTTCTATAATTCAGGTGCATTTATAGTACCTTTAAATGTTCCTTTTTCTTTTTTTCTCCCTCTCTATTTAGGTGTGTTCGTATTTATGTAAGTACGTAGCACTTATAGTCTTCGTTCAGTCCGTCCGTCTGTCCGTCCGTCTATTTGTATGTCCGCATATAACAAAGAAAAACGACCCAACCGCATCTTTTGAAATTTAAAGTATATAACTGTTGCATGATTTTGTCGGATCATTTCAAATTTTACGAAAATCGAAAGTATAGTTTAATTACAGGGACTATCAAAAGTATTCAGTTACCTTACGCCCAAAGGAAAAAATAGTTTCAAGTGCATTGTAATGATGCTACACTTGTTATTAATTTACAGAGGCAAGCAAACGTGTTCCTTTGCATAATGGTAAAGGGAGGACATTGTCTAGGGCACGTTTTAATTATATTAAATAATTTCATACTTCATGAAATTGATATGCATTGATGAGGTTTACTGCAAGTTACTTTCTGCATAATAGAAAGCAGATAATATTTGCAGGGAGATAAAAAAGATTTCGGCTACTATACTGCATCCGAAGAATTGTATGTTATACCAAGATGTGAATATTTTTAAATCTTCAATATAGTACGAACGCACCTCATTCGCCACGCTTGACATGCATGTTCCTACTTTTTTTTTTTTTTTTTGGCTTTATTATTATTAAGAGCAATGAAGCCCGTATGAATGAGAGGGTTAAGGCTTCTGTCCTTGCCCGCGAAGACACTCGCGAGCTAATGCTATTCCTATGGAGAGGCTTTTTCTAATTACTCATTCGCATTTTGACATTTTTTAATTTATTTTATTTATTATTATTTTTTAATTTTTATTATTATTATTATTGTTACATTGGATAGCTGATATCCACCTCCAGATCGCTCCTTGATTACTGTTTCAATTTGGCTTCAAGTATTTTTTATAAAGTTAATTTTATTTTCTGAACCGGTTTTGAAAATGAGAGTAACTTTATAAAAAATATATGCGACCAAAATCGAAAAAGTAATCAAGGAGCGATCTTGAGAAGGAACTCAACTATCCAACGCAAAAAAAAAATATTTAAAAATATCAAAATGAGAGTTATTAAAAAGAGTTATTAGAAAAATGTCTCCACTTATGATTAGCATTAGCTCGTGAGTGTCTTCGCGGTTGGGAGGGGGGCCTTAAATTTAAGTCATGGATGTTAGTATGTACAATAGCAAACAGAAAACATGAATAAGTCTAGCTTATGTAATTGTAGTTGCTGAACAGTACTGGCAAAAAGTTTGACATTAAATAAATCTGAAAATACTCTTTTTATTTTCTGGTGTAAGTCCCAGTTTTTTTAATGAAAGTGGATGCCGAATAGGCAACCTTCATTGGAACTGTCATTGAAAAGTGCCTAATTGGCCTTTTCTTTCTTAATCACTTAACTTAGTGATGCACAACCTTTTAGCCAGAAAATTGTTTGGCACAGAATATTTGAAAAGTGACGTTTGTTTTATTTAATAGCAAAAGTTTCTGTTATTATTATAAGGAAAATTCTTTTGCATGAAAACAGTAGTAGCTTTGTAGCCCGCGGGCCACAGGTTGTGCACCTCTAATTTAACTGATCAATACTTTAGAAAAGTAACTTTCAAATAATGCCTATTTTTTTTCATGTCTTTTACAGAATTCTTAATCTTTTATCACCAGTATTTCAATTACGAAATTTTTGCCTAATTAAACGACCGGATTAAATAGTACAAAATTTACAGTAAAAATTTACTGGTGAGAATAATAAATCATGATTGTAATATAGATAATGGTACGGGCAAATCATGTTTGGCAAAAAGACGTTGTCCGTATGACGTAGGCACAAATCAGGAAAGCGGTTAATCTTGGTTGTTTTGAACAATTGGACTTGCAATAATTTTACTATTTTCACTTTTCAAAAAAATGTAATTACCATATTTCTATTTAAACTTATTTATATTTTTCAGTTTTAATCCTATCCTAATCGATTTTCAATTTTTAATTTTAATCCATCGTAAATACACTCACTTCCAAAAGTTAAGCACGGAGAGAAAAATGCTAATTTCCTGAAGCTAATCAGAATTGAAGTGGATGCAAATCGCTGCAGAGGTATGTGGAAGTATGCAAATATGTTAGGTAGCAGCTAATCGCGCTTCCATGTCAAGAAATATGCAAAAAGGGCAGCCTTACAATAAGCCAGCTTTATGAAGGATTACAGAAGTTGATTGTAAGTGCTGATAGAAGGTGTTTAAAACTTTTGTACGATTTGTTTTAAAAACATGCGTGTTTCTATGACTTCCAGAAGACGAATGGAAGATTCTGAGCGCTGGCGTGCTATAGGACGCATTGAAGCAGGACAGTCGATCACACATGTTGTTCTTTTCTTCGGCGCTCATTATTCTGTAATTTCATGTTTTTGGAAACAATTCCAAATCGCACAGACAGTTGTCCGAAGGCCCGTAGTCGTTCGCGCAAGGGTTTCAACCCCCGCGGAAGATCGATATATTGTTATTGTAGCCAAGCGGAATCGCAGAGTGACCTCCACACATGTGACATCTGTGGCTACAGCATCCATTGGTAAGGCGATAACTGCAGCTACTGTACGCCGAAGATTACATATGAGTGGACTATATGCTCGGGTACCTCGAGATTGTGTTCCTCTATCCATCCAATCAAAAGGGGCACGATTAAATTGGTGCCGGGAACATGACAATTGGACTGTGTCTGACTGGGGCAATGTCATGTTTACTGATAAGTCAAGATTTGCTCTGCAGCCAGATGACAAGCGTGTAAGAACATGGCGTGAACAAGGAACACGCAATCAGCCCCAAAACATCACGCATTCCGAGGCGGAAGCATTATGGTGTGGACAGGGATTTCATTAGGATACCACATCTTTACCTGTACATCTTTAAACTGGGTTCTGTGACGGCTGTCCTGTATTCAGGTGAAGTCCTAGAACCCATTGTGAGATTGTAAGCTGCAGCAGTTGGCCCTTCTCTTGTTTCAATGGACGATAATGACGTCCCCATAGAGCTGGCATCGTCGATGACTACCTGGAGAACGAAGGGATTGCGCGTATGGCGTGGCCAGCATATTCCCTCGACTTTAATCAAATTGAAAATCTTTGGGATGCTCTCGCCCGTGCGGTCTGTTTACGTTTCCCACCTTCAGCTACTCATATTGAGCCGGTAACTACTCTACAAGAAGAATGGCGATTGCTCAATTCTGCGGTGATTGACTACCTAATTGAAAGCATAATCACAAGGTGTAAACTTTGTATACAGATGAGTGGGGTTCACATACCCTATTAATGCCTTTTTTTTCATTTTATGCTGTTTATTTTCATTTTATACATAATTACGTTTAAGTCTCCAGTATGTCATTATCTGATAATTTATAAAAATTTAATATTGTTTTCATTTTTGAATATAACTATTAATTTTGTTTTATGCATAAACATATATGCTACTTTCCTGCTGAATTTTGTGTCAATCAAAGCCGTATTTGTTGATTATTTTGCATTTTACATCTTCGTGCTTAACTTTTGGAAGTGAGTGTAGTTTAGACCAGCGGTTCCGAAACTATAAGTCGCGACCCATTGGTGGGTGGCCGCGGCTGTTTTAGCGGGTCGCGGGAACAATCGAGGTTTGTCACAAAAAAATTTTTTGTATTTCATCAGGTAAAAAAAAAATAACAATTTCAATAGTAAATAATATTTTAAGGGAAATTAATTAAATATACGAGCAGACTATCCAGATATATCCAAATGAACTTTGAATTCCTTGATGGAGTTCAACACTACATACTCACGTGAGTATGTTTTTTGTATTTGGCTGGTTTCGAAAAACAAGTGTAGAAAAAAACTGTGTGTTGAAAGTGAATTAAGATAGAAATGAATAAATTTTAACCCTGATACAGATGTTTTCATCAATATAAAACAGCACCAGAAAACGCACTGATTTTAAAGTTATGTTTTGACAGTAATTAAATGTATTTTTAGTTATCTTTCAAGTTTGTGTGTTGCACTAATTATTATTCCATATAGTAAATTACGCATTGTTGTTTTCGTTGATAGTGTATCCTTTGTACGATAACTTGTCTGTTTTGTAGAACAGGATAGTCAATAGCTTTCAGATCTCACAGAGAAATTTTCATTCTGATATACACCATTATATCAAGTGGGTCGTGAAATTGTTCTTCATTTAGAGGCGGGTCGCGTACCAATAAAGTTTAGGAACTGCTGGTTTAGACTACAGTTTGATTTCTTCTGTCTCATGGTTCCAGGGTTTTAGAAATATAGCTACTCCTAGGTGGTACTTAAAGTTAGCCTTGACTTGGGTAAACTGTTATTTTAAAGCAATTATACTGATTGGCAAAATTATCCTACGACTGAATATTTCCAACTGAGAGAAAAAAAAAATCTTTGGTTTAAATTTTTTTCGCTTAGTTGGAAATATTCAATTCGTATGATAACTTTACCAATCAGTATGATTGTGTTAAAACAATAGTTTATATATAAATAATCGAAAACTATAATTTTTCTGTTTATATAGAGTTCTTTTACCTACGGTTCATTCTGTTGAGCTCTCTAAGCCGAATATAATACCAAACAGATTATCTGATTGAAATATGCTACCCAGCAGTCTGCCTAAATAGCATAACCCTTTGAAGGGTGGTGGGCAGTGTTCTCTCTCGCTGACATTTCAACAACGTTAGTAATTTGGCTAATTAAAAATAAAAACATTCGCCAAATGAAAAAAGTATTAGCAAAATAGATTCGACGTGTACCACAAAAAAAAAATAATAATAATAATAATAAATAATATATATATATATATATCTGTAATTTTATTAATGTACCCTTTTATTCAATATGTTCTAAAATAAGCAAAGTTTTCATAGCTGCGACAGCGATTGTTATTAATCTAATTTCAGCTGTCCGCTAGAAATACATTAATATATATATATATATGCATATGTATGGAAAACGGAAAAGAAAAAGAAAAAGCAAAAATTGAGCACTATCAATTTGGCGAATCTAATCGCTTGTTTACTCGCCAAATGAAGAATTTAGTCGCAATTTGGCGCAATGGCGAGCGACAGCGAGAACACTGGTGGTGGGAAAAAATATAGCTCACTTAATTTTAATTATGAAATGCCACATTGACACTTGAATTTTGAAATAAAAATTTTAATTTTATCAAGTATGTGAAGAAAAGCTTTTATCTATTTTGATATAAATTCCTTTTTAAATTCTGGTGTCAATCATTTCAGCATTTTAAGAATAGAAATGCTTTGCCCCTCAAAGGGTTAAACGGTAGAGCATTGGCCCTGTATGTGTAGGATATATTTGATTCCCACATTGAGTATTTTTTCGATGGGTGGGAAATATTCAATTCGTATGTCAACAAGATATGTCATGACTTCGTAAGTCAACCTGTATCTAAAATAGTATCTTAGATATTGTGTATCTATCTAGTGACTCCGTACAAGTATTACGATAGTGTTAAGTTCATCAAGTTTCGGATTGATAAAATAAGTGTATTTTTACTTTCTTCTATCTTTACAAGAAGAAAGTACTGTATTCGTGAAAACTTTCGAAATCCGTTTTAGACGGATTTGCACGTTTTAGGGGTCAGAGAACCCCAAAAATATGTTTTTACAAAATGTCTGTTTATGAATCTGTATGTGACAAAAAACTTTGTGCGCTCTTATCGCAAGAACTAAAGCACGAAATATCACAAAACTTTAGATTATGTTAGAACCTTAATATAAAGTATATCTGATTAGCTTTTTTTTGTGAATATTGCACAATAAGTGGCACTACTATGCTGCATTATTCTCAATTTTCCCAATAGTCATATCTCAAGAACTAGTGCATGAATTTTCACAAAACTTTAGATTTAGTTAGTAATTAATGTAATAGTCCTGATTGCGTTTTATTGTAAATCTCTCAACAGATGGCGCTGCCACAGTGCATTATTCGTAATTATCACAATAGCTCTATCTCAAGAACTAATGCACAGAATTTCACAAAACTATAGTTTCTGTTAGACCACAGTATAAACTAGATCTGATTTTTTATTTATTTTTATTTATTTATTTATTTTTATTTATTTATTTATTTTTATTTATTTATTTATTTATTTTTGATTTTGCAATAGTTTTATCTTTAAAAACTAGTGCACGGATTTTCATCAAACTTCAGATTCAGTTATAAGCTGACATAAGTTGTTGCTGACTAGATTTTTGTTTAAACCACCTAACCGGTGTCACTGCTATGCTGTATTTTTCAGGAAGTATTAACATGCACAAGATAGAAGAAAGTTTTGGAATTGCCACATCTCACTAGTTCAAATATGTGTTATTTTGAAAAGAATTGAAATTGTTGCTTTTCATCATTTCAATTAACAAAAATTCAGATTTTTTTTCACTTACATTTTTAGAGTAATTTGCATATTTTTCTTAAGTATGTCAGAGATAAAATAAATTTCTAATTTATATTGTAATGTTAATTTACCTGTCATTATATTTTTATATCTGATGATTATTTATATTTCATTTAAATTTATGAATTATATTTCTAATAAATTTGTGTTTCGGAGTAATTTTAAACAGCCATTACTTGGTCAGATTTAACCATTATATGCATAAATTATTTCCATTAGTATTCATTATTATTTTTTATTGTGATAAAGAGAAACATTATACAACAAGAATTAAAAAATGCTCTGGTGAGCAACAAAAAATGTTAATATGTTTTTAAGTATGAAAAAGTGTTTGACAAGTGCTTCTAATTGAGCACGAGAAAGGACAAGGGGTCCCTTCTTGGATGCAGCTCACTGTCAATCCCAAATTTGATAAAATCATATTGGCGCTTTTCCCATATAAAAGAAAGTATAGTTGTGGCATTATCCTCGTTATTCCCATCTCGTGATATTTGTTACCGATAAAACCTAAGTTGACTGTAACTGGAGAATATATATGTCTAGCGTTCTGTGTAATGTTGTAATTGAATGTCTTGTGTTGAAAAGTATATTATTTTGTATTATATAGTTAACTGTACACCTCTACAACGAAAAATGTTTTTATGTAAGCTCGGCAGTATCTTTTGAGATACTTAACGCGACATGGAGGCAGTCGGTTTTAATTTAAATATTTAATTTCTTTTCTACGCATCGGAAATGGTATCAAGGGCATTAGCGTCAGCCTATCATATTGTACCACCGGTATCTTTTCCCTTTTCTGGGCCAAGCGAATGGCCGAAATGGAAACAAAGATTTTTACGTTTCAGAACTGTCTTCAGGATTAAATACGAAGTCACAAGAAGAACAGGTGGATGCTCTTATCTATATTATGGATGACAAAACCGAAGATATTTTTCTTTCGCTCTACATCGCAGAAGTTGATAAGAATTTTCAAGCAGTGCTAGAAAATTTTGATAATAATTTCGTAGTAAAGCAAAATATATTTGAAAGAGCGCAGTTTAATCGTCGGATACTATTGGAAGGTGAGTCAGTTAACGATTTTATTACCGATTTATATGCATTAGCTGATAAATGTGATTGTGGAAATCTTCATGACGAGTTACTCCGGGATCGTATTGTTGTAGGTATCACTGACCAATGTTTGAGCGAAAAGCTACAACTTGATCCTAATCTCTCTTTCAAACCGCCATCGATAAAGTCCGTTTATCGGAATCAATCAAACGGCAACAGTCTTTGTTAGTGAATAATGCTTCGATTAATGCTGTAACGCATAAAAAGAAATTTCGCCAAACATCCGAAAGTGTAAATAAAAAAATGCCAAATTCTATTATCCCAAAGTGATTTCTAATGTGAAAAAGTGTAAATGGTGTGGGAATATACCACATGATAGGAAATTTTGTCCCGCCAAGGACTCTTTCTGCCGAAAATGTAACAAGAAAGGGTACTGGGGAAAAGTTTGTTTACAACCTACAAACAGAGTAAATGAAGTTAATTGCCAAGCTGGATTCATCGGTCTAATGCCAGAGGACAAACACTGTGATGATTGGGTAGTTCCTATCAAAATATTGGGAAATTTATTAGATTTAAAATCGACAGTGGTGCTGATCTCTCAGTAATTCCTATAGTAAAATCGCCGAAACAGTTCTAAAAGATGCTCATCTTAAGAATACGGATAAAATAATTTTTGGTCCCGATAGAACACGCTTGAAATTAATAGGGAAATTAGTCGAAAACATAGAATATAATGGAAAAAATTGTTTAGAAGAAATTTTTGTCATAAAAGGTCTTCATTCATGTTTGTTGGGAAAACCACCCATTAAAGCTTTTGGACTGGGTCCTAATATTCAATCACAATATGTACAAAGTATTACCAGCTTCGATCCTATTAAGAAATTTCCTCGTTTGTTTCAAGGATTGCGATTACTGAAAGGAAATTACCATATAGAACTCATGGGTGATGCTAAGCTCTATGCACTTATCTCTCCACGTAGAATACCAATACCGCTGTTAGAAAAAACAAAGGCGGAGATTAATAGAATGCTAGCATTAAACGTAATTAAATCTGTAGAAACACCCACAGATTGGTGTTCACCAGCAGTAGTAGTACGAAAGAAAGATGGAAATGAAAGAATCTGGGTGGATTTAACAGTACTTAACAGAAACATTTGAAGAGAATGGCACCCGTTACCAACTACAGAATATAATCTATCTCTGTTGGCAGGAGCCAAAATATTTTCAAAATTAGAAGCCAATTTTGATTTCTGGCAGGTCTCTCTTGATGAAGAGTCATCGGCTTCTTACGACTTTCATCACACCCTTCGGTAGATTCCGCTTCTTATGTTTGCCTTTTGGGATTTCTTCAGCGCCTGAACATTTTCAGCGTCGGATGTCTCAAACTTTAGAAGGTCTATTAGGTGTAGTATGCCAAATGGATGATATCCTGGTATGAGGATCTAACCAAAATGAAAATGACGAGCGTCTGAAATTAATTTTGAAACGTCTAGAAGAAACAGGGATCACTCTAAATAAACAAAAATGCTGCTTTTCGGTGAAATCTATAAAATTCCTAGGTCATGTAATCGATGAGTCCGGAATACGCCCAGACCAAGAGAAAGTAAAAGCCATACAAAAATTCAAAACTACAACTAACAAAACGGAACTTAAACAACTTCTGGAAATGGCTTACTATTTGGTGAGATTCGTCCCAAAATTTTCAGATATCATGGCTCCTTTGACTTCCTTGCTATCAACAAAAAATGAATTCATTTGGGAATCACCTCAGGAAAATGCACTAAAAAAGCTAAAGGAAATGCTCTCGTCTGAATCAGTACTTACTGTGTTTGACCCTAACAAACAGTCGGTATTAACAGCAGATGATTCATCTTATGGATTAGGAGCTACATTATGCTAAAAACAAGAAGATTCTAAAATGAAAGTAATTGCGTATGCTTCCAGAGTCTTAACTTCAACAGAAAAACGTTGCGCCCTGATCGAGAAAGAGGCCTTGGCACTCACTTGGGCATGCGAAAAGTTTTGTAATTACCTGATAGGTACAAAATTTTTTTGGAGACCGATCACAAACCTCTAGTTCCTATATTAACATAAAATCTTTAGATGATCTCACTCCTCGTCTTCAAAGATTAAAAATGAGATTAATGAGGTATTCTTTTGATGTTTTTCAAACTCCAGGAAAACATTTGCTGGCAGCAGATGCATTATCGAGAGCTCCTCACCAACAGGAGGTCTCAACTTTTGATTTAGAAGAAGGTGTCGAACTCTTCGTCAATCAAATCACAGAAACTGTTCCTATTGCTCCTCAAAGGCTTTCTCAGTTAAAGTTGGAACAAGAACTAGATTCAACTTGCAAGATGTTAGCTACTTATGCTTTAGAAGGATGGCCAGAGAAAAAGAATTTAGAATCATCTTGCCGGATCTTTTGGCCTTTAATATATGAAATTTCAGTTCAAAACGGGCTACTTATGAGAGGAACTAGAATAATTGTACCAGACAAACTAAGAAAAGAAATCTTGGAGAAAATCCACAATGGTCATATGGGAATAACTAAATGTAGAGCTTTAGCTAATTCAGCCGTTTATTGGCCTGGAATGAGTAAGCAAATAGAAGAACTCGTTCGAGAATGTCCATCATGCATAAAAGAAACTAGAAATTGTTCTAAACCACTGAAACCAACTAGTTTTCCTCAAAGACCATGGGAAATCGTAGTCATGGATCTATTCAAGCTTCACTCAGACTGGTATTTGCTGGTAACTGATTTTTGTTCACGTTATCCCGAAGTTGCAAAATTAGACAGGCTCACATCCAACGAAGTAATTTTACACTGTAAGTCCATATTCGCCAGACATGGAATACCTGATATAGTCAGATCCGATAATGGAAAACAGTTTGAAGTGACTTGAACTGCTGAATTTCAACAATTTGCTAAAACATATGGTTTCAAGCATGTTAAGTCTAGTCCCAGATATCCTCAAAGCAATGGCTTTGTGGAAGCAGCAGTCAAGATAAACTCAGATTCAAAAGGTCAAGAGATCCTTATTTGGCTTTATTGAGTTATAGATCTTCGCCTTTGAAAAACGGTTATAGCCCTGCTAAGTTACTGATGGGACGACGTTTACAAACAACTCTACCTATAGCACTCTCAGAACTTCAACCAAAATTGGTGCAGAAGGATAGATTGGAAGAAGTAGAAGAAAATCGAATAAAAACTCAAGAAAGAGATTATTATCGAAGAAAACGTCCATGAACTGAAACCAATAAATCCAGGTGAAAAGGTTTGGATAACAGATAGAAAGGCTGTTGGTACTATATAGAAAGAAGGCAGATACACCAAGATCGTATCTCGTTAGGGAAAGACAACAAAGACTAAGGCGAAATAGGAAGCATTTAATTCCAGGTTCTAAATTACAAGCAAATCCAGTGGAACATAACATGGAAGAAGTTCTTTCAGAAGAGATTGCCAAAAGAAAAGTTTCCAAAACAGTAAGATCAGATCATGCTGTCGAAACCAAAGGAAAAGACAAAATTAAACCAGAATTTAATCAACCTGTAGTCACTCGAAGTGGTAGGACTGTGAAAGCTCCTGACGGACTAAATCTTTGAAAGAGGAGATGTGGCATTATCCACGTTATTCCCATCTCGTGATATTTGTTACCGGTAAAACCTAAGTTGACTGTAACTAGAGAATATATATGGTAAGCGCTCTGTGTAATGTTGTAATTAAATGTTTTGTGTTTAAAAGTATATTATTTTGTATTATATAGTTAACTGCACACCTCTACGACGATAAATATTTATATTTAAGCTCGGCAGTATCTATTAAGATACATAACGCTACAGTAGTCACAATTACAATAAAAATGTGTAGTGCAAAGACGTAGTAAAAAAAACGCAGCGTAACTAAACATGAATGTAAGGCGAAATAGTACCAGAAACCTTAGTTTCTACAGCGTATCACACTCATTGCAGTGCCATCAAGCATGCCCGCAGCGTAGAACTGCACAGAAAACTGATTTATAGTGGAGTTGCACTGCAGAGTCAACAGTGCAGTTCCCATGTAAAGCAAGATTGAAAATTTTACTCAAAAGAAAGACGGGAAGTTTTATGCAAATTTCTTTTATATGGAAAAAGCACATTTATGATTTGAAAGTGAGCTGCAGAGAAGAAGGGACCCCCTGTCCCTTCTCATGCTCAATTAGAAGCACTTGTCAAACACTTTTTCATACTTAAAAACATATTAACTTTTTTTGTTGCTCACCAGACCATTTTTTAATACTTGTCATTTAAATTTTTTAATAAAAACTGAAGATTTTTTTACATCTTTTAAAGCAAAATATTTGCTGTTGTCAAAATTTTATTCTTGTATTAGAATAATTAAGAAAGTTATTGCATTGCCATATAAAATGCATGATATCTGAAAAATAAACCAAGGAGATGAACGAAAAAATTACAGTGCACTCACAACTTTTTTCAAAGAACTGAAACTAAATGTTTCGCTATAAAAACAAATAACTTTGTTTTTCACGCGATCTATTTAATTTGAATGAATTATGTTATATACACAAAACATTTTTTTTTATTTATTTAAACTTGGTGGCAATGAATAAAAAAATCTACAACAGCAACAACAAGAAACAATGTTCGACTGGAGCTTTAAGACACTAATAAGATTTTCTCAGCAATCGTCAAACATAGAAAGATGAAAAAATCTATTTTAAATTTTACAAAAAGGATTAAAATAAACCAAAAAAGGAGTTAATCCATCTACAGGATTATTAGCTATCGCTTGTTGAATTTTAAGTCTTTATTTTTTTCGTTAAAAGTTAAATAAAAAGCTACAGTAAACTACGATGATTTTTTTAATGCTATCATTTTATTCTTCGCGTTAAGTTCTATCTTTTGAAAAACAATTCACTGTCGTAGGTTAAGTGATTCGCCAGAAATTTCAAAAAGACGTTTGCATTTTCTATTTCTTAAACATATTATACCAAACGCTACCGCGTTTGATATGATATTTTTATTATTATACTGCATGCTAGCTATTATTTGTCTACAAATCAATTCTCCATACATAAATGATTTTTTTTTTTTTTTTTTTTTTTTTTTTTTTTTTTTTTTTTGCTTTATAAGAAAGAAATTTTTATATGCCTTCATATGAGGCCCGTATGAATCAGAAAAGTAATCGCAGACTAATGTTACTTCTTACAAGGAAACCACTTTTTGGTGTTGTTCGCACCAAGCATTGAGACTTAGTGCATTTAAATCCCTATATTAGGAAGTTGGATGAAAAAAATCCTGTTAACCTTTTAACGGACAAAGCATTTTCATTGCTAAAATGTTGAAATAAATGATTGACACCGGTAATTGCGAACAAATATAATTGTAAATAAGAAAAAGTGTTTTTTTTTCCCACATACGTGATAAAATGGATTTTATTTAATTCAAATTCCGGTGTCGTTGTTGCATATCGGAATTAAAATTTTGTGGTTTCACTGATAAACCAATGAATGTTAAAGAATTAAAGTCTTTTTTTTTTTTTTTTTTTTTTTTTTTTTTTTTTTTTTTTTTTTTTTACTGCAACACATTTTTTTAAAAATGCTATTTTTGAGACCACTTATGGGATATTAACATACTTTTTTTTTTTAAAGAAAAGCATTTTAAAATACGATTTAGTTAATAATAAATACAATTTTTTTTTTAAATTTTAAAAATTCCTTCAAAACCTATGAATTTAGTTTTCAAAATTTTTGATATAATACTCACATTTTTGGAAAAAGTTGGCATTTTTTAAAAAGTAAAGTTTTTCGGCTATTTATAACCGAATGTCATAGCCCCAAAATAAGACAATCAAAAATTTCATCCCGCCATGTTTGGCGACTTAACTCACTTTTGACATGAAATAAACGAATAGAAGTCCAGTAATAAAAAAAAAATTAAAGTATAAAAACTACATATAAAATATGATTTTAATATATAATTTTTGTCATTTCTCTAATCTTTATGTATAGGGCAACAAAATGCACCAGATCTCGAACAATACTAAAAGTGGTTCCCTTCTTAATGCAATTAGGGTATTTTTACTAAATATAACTCATGTTCGTGCTTTTCCAGAGATTCAGGGCCGTAGCTAAGGGGGCGCTATGGGCGGCTCAGCCCCCCCCCTAAAATATTTTGAGCCCCCCCCCCCCTGGAAAAGATTCCAAGGTCACTCAATGAATTTCTGTTCCGAAAATTCAAATGAAATTATGTTCAAAAAACTAATTTAGTTTTGAGACCCTTTCAGAGTTTTTCAAAATTACTAAATTGTATCTAAAATAAGTGTTTCAACACCTCCCTCATACTATTTGTACATATGAAGCTAGCATGATGTTTAATTTTGGATCAGTTATACACTAAAAATTTTCATCATCATATAGTTTTCTTAGCATAAAAAAGTTTATACAACAGCTTAATAAGAAACATAGTACCTACAATGTGAATATGCAATAAGTTAGATTTCTGCATCAGAAAGAGACAAAAAAATTTTTACCCCCCCCCCGTAAATTCTGTGGAGCCCTCCCCCCCCCCCCCTATTGTTCACTTCTAGCTACGGCCCTGCCAGAGATTCAGGGGATTTTAGGTATTTTAGTACTAGAAATTCATTAAAGTACTGCTCACTAAATGTGAATATAGATTTTTTTCATTACCCGTTTGAATTTCAAGCAACGAGATCGCGCTGTTCAGTTTTTATGTCAAAGAAAACCCAGCACATTTCAAGTGTTTGGACCACTGATGGTCGATTGGAACTTATCGACATAAAGTAGAAGAAACGTTATCGTGTCTCTCGATATTCATCGACATAAAATAAAAGAAGGTTAGGGCACTATTTCGGTCTTTTCCGCAAAAAATAAAAGAAGGCTATTGCGCTGCTTCGGTCATTTCGGCATAAAGTAAAAGAAGCTCGATCGCGCGGTTTGAAATTTTTCGACAGTTTTTACAAAACCCTCTGGGACTCAAACGGTTAAATAAAGCAAATATTACATTATAAAGATTCTGGTAACAGTTCTTGAACGTATTTGGAGCAAACGAATCTTCTAACTTATAGAATTAACTACCGTATTTTTTAAAAGAAATAATTTCATCTACGAAATAAAAGATTAAAATTAAAGTATTTTTCCTTTACAAAATTTCTAGTAGTAAATGATTTAAAATATACGATTGCATAAAAATATGCTTGTGTGTATGCCCGAATGATTCATTCGAATATAAAAATCATTCATTCTGCCCATCACTAGTTTTTCACCGCTAATCTCTAATAAATAACGGTATAAAAATTGAAAATGTGCGATCGTTAGAAAATTAAAAATTTTCAGTAGCAATAAATGCTAAACCAAAATTTCATGTTAAATTTCATTGTGTTGCCATTTGCAAAATGACGTATGCGTTACGCACAGATACGTTTGGCCTTTTTAATATAGATACTAGCTCAATTGCTAAAGCGGTGATTCCGAAACTTTAGAGTCATTTTTTTCCCAATCATGTTTTTGGGCATAACGTTCAGGATATCTCAAAAATTTCTGATTATATTTTCATGAAAGTTTCAAAACATATGTTTAATGTTAGTCTGTATAAACTAAATCTAAAATTTCTTTTTTATTCTTCAAAAATATATATTTTTCTAGGTAGATGTGTCGTGGAAATGTTTAACATTTTGTATTAGCTAAATACAATTTTGTATTAAAAATATAAAAAAAGATTTATATACGAATTTATTTAAATTTGGAGTAGCTATTATAACCTGAAGTATAAGTAGGAATCATAATTTTCAATCTAATTGCAAAATTTATTTTGTAATCCTGCGCGCAAACTGTTATATCAATTTTCTGCTCGTCAAATGTCTGACAGTTTGCAGCTCCCTATAAATGGTAATTCTGCATTTCGCAATTTTTTTAAATACGGGAAAAGAAAGAAAATATTAATATATTTCATCCTGATAAAGATTGTGTTTTAAATACTTATACATTTTTAAAATTGTAAATGTTAAAAATTGTCTTATTTCTCCATTTTTTCTAATTTTAAGAGTTCTGAGGCAACATAATGGAAAAAACGATAAAAGAAATAATTAACACAGATGAGATAACTAATTTTATTCTAAACTTTGTGTATTGGATTTTATGTTCAATGTTCACCTTCCATAAGTCTGTAGCTATAATAGTAGAGCTTTAAATGAAACAAAATGTATTTCGTATCTGTAATTAAATATAGATTTCGAAACTAAATACTAATTTCACCAACAAAAACAAAATCAAAATTAGAGATAAACCTCGTTTAATACGTTATCTAATCGCTTTCGACAAATTCTTTTAGAAAAGATCTGGTTTTATTAGAATCATATTAATATACAATAATATTTGCTTCATCTGTTATGTATTTTTAATTTGCTTTTGCTGTAGGATTTAGTCTAATTAACTATAAATTAAAATATATATCTGTGCGAGATATTAATTTCATATTTTGAGATAATCTTTTCAACTCTAAGGCTGCACAAATAATTTTTCCTTTCTAACAACACAATTATTTTCCCGTGAATATAAAAAAACGAATGAAAACTTTGGTGAAAATTATGTGGTATTTAAAATGATACAACTGTTTTAAATTTAAAAATACATTTACACGAGACATTTCACATTCCTAGATGATGTTTTAAACTTAATTTTTGCCCTCACAAAGCAGCGCAAATAAAAACATTTCCTTTCTAGCAACAAAAGTATTTTCTCGAGAACATTACAAAGAAAAATAAAATTATAAATATGCGTTAAAAGCAATTACGTTACATTTCAAATAACCAAACATTAACAATGCAAAACAGTTGAAATCTAAAAGTTTATTTCCGCGAAATATTTATTTCGTAATTTGAGATAATTTTTTCAACTTTGTTGTGAAGTCTAAGACAAAGTAAACTAATAACAAAAGTATTTTCACGTGACTATTAAAAAAGAGAAAAAAAAACTTTGGTGAAAATAACATCAGATTTAAAACGATCCATTTCAAATGACTTTAAAAAGAATTTTAAAACATTTCAATTTAAAAATTCATACCAGAATTTGTACCAGAAAATATGAATATGATATAAAATGATTTAATCAAAAACAGAAGTTTTGTAATTACAGTAAAATCTTATTTCAAACCCTGCTATTCCGAAAATCCGTCAATTCCGAACAGAGTTCAGAATAAAGACTATTTTTTTTTAATTTAAGAAACAGGAAAAATAAAAAAAAAAAGTTCATGAAATAAACGTTCATTTCTTGTTATACAAAGATGTTAAAAGTAGACGTGTATAAAGTCTAAGCTTGATGAAAACTTGTGAAAGCAAAGTGAAATAAAAGCTGGTTACAATACATGTCCGCTCCATCTATACAATTCTGTTGAATCTTTTTAATCATTGCTAAACACAAAAATAACTAGTTTTCATACACTTAAGAAAGAAAGTCAGTGATATTTTTTCTGACGAAGATCTAAATCGAATAAGCAACTTGTTTTTTGTCATCGCTGACTCAGATTTATGTGTGAAGAGAAAGCGCATTTATTGCTATGATACGACAGTTGTATTTTTTATTTGAAAAGTCCGTTATATATTAACAATAAATTTTAAATTAAATTAGTAGAAGTAACAGAACCTTTCTACCCAATCAACCCTGTACAGAGCTGACACTAGCAGATGTCTGCACTTAATTTACGCCTCAATAATTAGTTGGCTATTATAAATAAAATCTTCCGCATTCCCGCTTAACCGAACAGTGTTCGGTCCAATAAGTTCGGAATAGCGGGAATCTATTTAAGTGAAACAAGTAAAGATTCTTTGAAATTACATTGTGAATTTTGAATTTTAGAATAAAAATGGAGGCCAAACTGGCAATACTATTTTCTTTTCATTCGAAGAATATATATCTTTGTGTAAAGCAACAATAATTATTCAAGGTTTGTAATTTCTGAATAAAAATTGTCAGATCAACACGTGCAAACACACTATTAGAAACAAGATTACAAAATTAAATAAACATTGGTACATAAAATACTCATAAAAGAACTTTGCAGAAAGCGTATGTTTTATTTAAGAATACATTTTCTATAAAAGAACAAAATATTGATACCGAAAATTTTCTGATTACAAAATTAAATAAACATTGGTGCATAAAATACTCATAAAAGAACTTTGCAGAAAGCGTATGTTTTATTTAAGAATACATTTTCTATAAAAGAACAAAATATTGATACCGAAAATTTTCTGATTACAAAATTAAATAAACATTGGTGCATAAAATACTCATAAAAGAACTTTGCAGAAAGCGTATGTTTTATTTAAGAATACATTTTCTATAATAGCAAAGTATATTGATACCGAAAATTTTCTGATTTTGGAAATTTCAGGACCGGTACGATCTCGAGTTTGTGAACGTACACTCTGATATGTAATGTATTTTAGTTAGTTTGTTTTAACAACACACGATAAAATGAATTCAAACACAAAATCATAGCTTTATTCGAAATAAAGATCGTTACATAGAGATTTTAAATAGAGTCTATTGCTGTAATTAACAAATATACATCTTTAAATTTTCACTAAATGTACATAGAAATTTATACATACAATAATGATAAGAAAAAGCCAGTGTTCAAAAGCGTATGGGAAATGAAGGAAAAGCGTTATTCATTTAGTAAAACTTCTGTTAGTTTACGGCTATGTTCTTTTTCTTTTAAGGGGGCCCGAGACACATTTTAAATAATTTTTATTTATTGAGTTAAAGTTTTGAATTTTTATTTGTAATGGTTAAGCCTATCATTTGTAAACAAAATCACATGATAAAACTTCGCAATTTTTTTAAATTTCAAATTTTAAAATTTATTAAAAAAGTAAGGTAATTTAAAATTGTTATAACTAAAAATATTTTTTGTAGAATTTAAATGTTTTTTGTTTAAACAAACAGAAATAACTAAATTTTAATTTTGATTCCGCATTTTTTAAATTATTATTATTTTTTATTTTAAATTAAAAATATTTCCTTCTATAGTAAAAAAAAACTAGCCTTAAAAGGAATGACTCCTGGAATGATGCTGATGTGGAAGATTTCCGGAACTAACGAATCCGGGTTGTCCACTCCTTCCATGAGCCGAATAGACCAATCAGGAAAGGGCTCCGTCTATGCATCGCCGTATGGGTTACCATAAAGGGAGGAAAGGTTACCATCGCCAACTATCGCCAAGTTTGGCGCCAACTTGGCGATATATCGCCAAATTTGGCGACCAAAATTAGTTGTCAAAAGTGACGCCAACTTGGCGATAACTGTAATATTTCGCCAAATTTTTAATTTCTTTACAACACCAGTCGTTTGATACATCATTTGACAGGTTTGCAACTTCTTATTCATATAATGGATGTCTTGTGTGTTATCCCCCACTCTGCTCCCCAGGGGGGACACATTTTTAATTTCTTTACAACACCAGTCGTGTTACACAAGACTTGAAAGGTCTGCAACTGCTTATTCATATTATGGATGTCTTGTGTGTCATCCCCACACTCTGCTCTCCCCAGGGGGGGTCACATTTTTAATTTCTTTACAACACCAGTTGTGTGACACATCATTTGAAAGGTCTGCAACTGTTTATTCATTTTATGGATGTCTTGTGTGTCACCCCCACTCTGCCCCCCAGGGGGGCACATTTTCAATTTTTTACAACACCAGTCGTGTGACATATCATTTGAGAGGTCTGCAGCTGCTTATTCATATTATGGATGTCTTTTGTGTCGCCTCCCACTCTGCCCCCCAGGGGGGCACATTTTTAATTTCTTTACAACACCAGTCGTGTGACACATCAGTTGAAAGGTCTGCAACTGCTTATTCATACCATGGGGTATTGGCGAGCGCAGCAAGCAGGGGTAGCCAATAATTTGGAATCGCGAAGCGATTACGCGGGGGGTTGGCGAGCATAGCGAGCAGGGGGGAGGCGCCCCCCTAGTACTGTAAAAAAAAGGATGCAACTTTTATTAAAAAAACGTAATTTCAAAAGTAAATACATTTTACAAATTTACTGAATCAAAATTAAAGTAAAATAATAAAAAAAAGACATGTTCCAGGTTTGAAGCATTTATCTTTAACGATTTTTGAGTTATAAGAATTTAAATAAGAGAAATGGTGAAAAAAGTCATCATGAAGAAAAATGCATTTTAACAAGACATCATTTCATAACAACCATTGCCTGAAAGCTAGATTTTGAAAACAAACCAAAACGAAAAAATTAATTCTTGCTCCTCTAATTAAAATAGAAATATGATTTAAATGTATTTTTAGCAGAAAAATTTTTAATACGGTAATTTTATTTTAGAAAATTTGGTAATTTTTATGTCCTGGAACACTATGCCTGCCACAGGGGCTGCCACAGACAATTGTTTTTTAAATTTTAACTCACCCCATATTCTTAAAACAAAAATCTTTGGCTTATAGTTTGACAACATTTTCAATAAACATGTACAATTTTTTTAAATAGTGGTACGAATAAGTCGCCTGTAGCAGCCCTGAAAGTGGTTATAAAGGGAATAATAAAAAATATATATATATATTCTACAGAACGGCTCAATAGTAATGGTATGAATTTACTTAGCCGCCAAATTTTACGCTTTTTTTTATTAGAACTACATTTTAATAGAAATTTTTTCTTCAGTCAATTGAGATTTTACTGATTAAAAAAGACTTTACTTATACAGCGCTCAGCAAAAGTTTAGACAATGATCGTTTACGCTGCTATTTTCAGAAGTATGTACCGAATGTTTGTAATTCCTCTGTCATATATTACTTGTGACTTATTCTTTATTCACACACAATAAATTTTGAATTTTACCTTTTATATAAAATATAATGACAAAAAAATAAAATTAACATTGTGGAAAAAGTATAGACAATTTGTGTATTTACAGAAAAATAACTACAAATTAAAATCGAGTTGCACCCGCATTGTTTGCAGTTAGTGCAAGAATGTGACTTTTGATCGAAAAAACTAAATGCTGCGTCACTTGGGGGTCTATTTCGTACCAAACATGTTCAACAGCCGCTCGAACATTATTAAAAGAAAATTATAGCAAAAGTTTGGATAAACATTACGACATAAAATGCTACAAAAGTTTTCGATTGGGTCCGGATCAGAACTACACGCCGGCCATTTGAGATCAATAGTATTTTCAGAGTTAAACGAAGTTCTTCTTTTGTATGCAGAATGAATAGATGCTAAAATCCATACTTTAGATCAGCAAAAGTTCCCCAAATGACTAAGTCATTCCAAAAGTATGCCCACTTGTTTGGTCCATTCAAATTCCACTTTTTTTTCGTTACTAAATATCATAGCGTACCATTTGGGTCCATATGACGTATGTTTGCAAGTAATTGAATTCTCGCTAATTTGTAGCGATATTTTAAAGCTGGTTGTTTTATCATTTTCATGTAAATTGATTTACCTGTTTCTTTAATTCATCTACGAATCATTTCCGTCGACACAGAAAGTTCTGACTTACTTTTAATGTGATTAGCAATCATTACTTGTGTAAATGTCAGTATCTGGATCCTTTTATCATCTCATTTTCTCGTCATACAAGATCTTCCAGATTATGTTTTGTTTTGAAGGAGTCATCCTTAGACTATACTTCATAGACAGATTACTTTGGACGATTCAATGCTGCTGAAATTTCTGCAACAGTCTTCCCTTTCCATTTCAGCTTTCTTACTTCAATTACCTCATCTAATTGAATATTTTTAGCTCGCGGCATCTTCACTAGCTAATGCTATATCAAGGTATAATTAAATACTTCAGACATATGACATCATAACTTGGAAATTTGCATTTTTCCATGAACAGTTGGCTAAAAATCAAAAAAGTGTCTAAACTTTTGCAATATGCAAATTTTACTTTTTTCAGTTAAATTAAATATTATCTTATATTATAACCATTATTTTTATTCTACATTATATAAAATATATTTGAAAATAAGTATAGCCATTTGTAAAACTCACGTGTTCGTATTTTTTATTTAAAGGTTAAAAAACACCAGTGTCTAAACTTTTGCTGAGCACTGTAGAACTGAAAAATAGTTGATTCAATATATTGCAATGAATTTCTTTAATTGGAAACTTTCACTTCTTTTTATATTACCACTACAATTTAAAAAAAAAAAACTTTTTTTAAACAATCGAAATTTGGCTGATTAAAAAAGACAAAATGTACTATTACAAAAAGGAAAAACAGTAAAAGTTGCCATATAAATAAATTCATAAATGTACGCCTTTCAGTTTTCACTATATGTACGTCGAAATCTGGAAGTACAATAATGATTAAGGAAAGCTATATCATATAAAAGAGTAAATGCGGCAGTTGTTAGCTCTAAATTCTAACATAAAACTTATAAATATTTAGTATTGGGCATCATGAATGTTTTTAATATTCGAATGAATTATTCGGGTATACGCAAAAACACAGTTATCAATCTTTATATCCATCTTTTTAATCAGACAAATGACATATTTTAAGAGTTACCTGAATTCTGCTTTTAATATTCATTGAGTAAACATAATGATATATTACAAAAAAAACTTGTTTCTTCAAAGTAGACTTATAATTTATAGCTATCAGCCAACTCTTACTCTTTTTTTAAACAAAAAAAAATAATAAAATGTTTTTTAATCGGCTGATCTTGACGATTAACAAAGATAATTAAGAAATTTAACAACATAACTATTAAATTTCTGTGGTGCAAAAAAGAGTAAGAGTTAGCAGCTATATAACCTGTGCTTGAAAAAAATCTAAAGAATTATTTCAATATTGTGAAAAACAAATTTCAGTGCTAAATTATCATTATTATTATTATTATTTACTCAAGGTAGAACCCGTCAAATTTTGACGAAAGAAAATATTTAATAAGGAACAGTTTTATTCACTTATAATAAACTTATAAGTTATAGTAAAAAATGCATTTTATATTGGTAAGTCTAAATCTTAAACAAACGATATTTAACGTTAAATTAAGAAAATACTATAAAACTCAGTTGGTGAAATTGTTGAAATTAAACTTTAATCGTACATGTAAGCAGTGAAAAATAATAATGATCTCTTATTATGATAAAATTATCAATTAAGGCTCTTATGCTAGTATTCTAAAATGAAAAAAAGCAAAATTTATTCAACTTTGACTCAATCATAGATTTTTTCCCCCGTGATATTTAAAACCGGCATCATTTTCACCACAGCAAAATTTACAAATGCACATTTCGTACCTGTTCTTTTTATTTCTATATTTCTATTTCTATATTTTCATTTAAAAAAATGGCATTTTAATTTAATTGTTTTGATTTAAAACTTGAAGTCTCAATGCTATTAGCTGAAAGAGACATTTTACTGTTGATATTCTTCTACGTGTAAATCAAATTTTGTAAATATACATTCAAAATTCACCGGGTTTTATAACAGAAAGTATTTAAATTTCAATTTTGTCCCTTTTAAGGAGAAAATGGCAACATAAAGATACAGCAATCAATTTTTTTCCTTTTTTCCTTTGCTTTTAATAGAAAAGAAGTACTCATGTTGCCACGATTATAAAAGCGGCATTAAAAACTACAAAAAAATTAATATTTCAAAAAACAAATTAAGATACAGCTTTCAAACAAATTTCATTTAAAAGTACATTTTTTCCCCTACACGATGGCATAAAAATTAAAAATGTGCGATATTCAGAAGTTTAAAAATTTGTATTAGCAAGAATTGCAATACCAAAATTTCATTTAAAATTTTTAAGTGTTGCCATTCGCAAAGTGGCGTTACGCACAGATACGTTTGGCCTTTATAATATAGATTTGATGGCACATTTTCCTTCATTTCTCATAAACTAGAGTATCTTTATGTATCAGAGTAGCGGCATGTGGTTAGTGAAATGCAATTAATCGAAAGGTTTTAGACAAAACCAGACTTTTTACGGGATCCACATAGATAAACGAGCTTGATCAACCAGAAGCTTGCATTTTTGCGAATTTTCCGCTGTTTGCAAGAATACAGGCTTCTGATGCTGATTTGTTAATCTTATTTCGCGAATTAGCAAAAAATTTATCTAGATCCCGGCTTTGAAGAGCTTGAATTAAAAGCCAGCAAGTGTTGGTTATTCTTCTAATTCGTCTGGTGACATTACATCGCCAACTTCTGAAATGCATATTGCCATAGTTTGGATAAAAACTTTGTCTATGTATACGCAAAGTGGAAATGAGAACATTATCAAAATTTGGGATTGGAAATCACATAGTTCAAGCAGCTGACACAATTTTTTATTAAAAATAATTAACGAGTCGGAACCCGTCAAATTAGGTGAATGAAAAAGTTTAAAAAATCCGATTGATTGAATTTATATAAAAAAATATTTACAATAATGAATCAATATTTAATCGATATATTTCCAAATTCGATTTTAAGTTTGCCAGTTACAATGTTCATGTAAGCATTCGGACTCTTTACTTGAAATTCTCATCTGTGTGCTAGCAAAATGCAGAAGAAGAACTTTTAGATGCACTCCCAATAAAACATTTAGTTTTATAAAAAAAAAAGTAAAATAAATAAAAAATAAAAAAATTAATTTTCACTATTATATCATTTTGAACCATTGAAGCTGTCTAAGCCGAATATCGAAACCTCAATCTAAGTAGAATGAAAAATTATTAAAATATAAAAGCATTATTAGTAAAAATATATCATTTTATATAGTGACGTCATTTTCTGTTCAAAAAATTTTTAAAAGTTACTTTAGTTGTAATATGAAAAAGGCATCCGTAATAATATGATAGTTACCATTATTTTCCCTTATTTCTTCAAGAATGCGTGCAAGTAACCCGATTGCGACCAATGTGAAAGAAAAGACTTTTAATCTCTTAAGGGGGCTCAGGGGTTGAAAACTTTTCAAACAATCGATTTTTTTTTTTGATCTAATTTGATTATTCAATTAATTCTTAACTCAATGCAAAAAACCGCATAAAAATATTTGCATTTTTAACGGAGTTATAAGTATTTATGTATCAATACTTTCATAGCCGCATCCATATAATTTCAACTTTCAGTCGCGTTTTCTCAAAACTTGTTTTTTGACGACTAACACCAAGATTAAAAAAAACTATTTGATGGAATGATTTGTTTTTTTATTTATTTTATTTTATTTTATTTATTTATTTATTTATTTTTTGCATGCATATAACATCATTATCTAGAGAATGAATTAAGGATATAATTATCACTTAAAAAAAAACATTATTAAAAGATCTCTCAAAGTTGAAAATTTAAAAAAACCCTAAAAAATATAACTTTTTTTCATTAAAAATACTCAAAATATTAAACTATCTAAAAGATATTAATTCATTCTCTAGATAATGATATTATATGCATGCAAAAAAATTAAGCCATTCCATCAAATAGTTGTTTTTTTTTAATCTTGGTGTTAGTCATCAAAAATCAAGATTTGAGAAAACGCTACTTAAAGTTGAAATTATATGGGTGCGGCTATGAAAGTGTTGATACATAAATGCTTATAACTCCGTTAAAAATACAAATATTTTTATGCAGTTTTTTGCATTGAGTTAATAATTAATTGAATAATCAAATTAGATCATAAAAAATCGATTTTTTGAAAAGTTTTCAACCTCTGAGCCCCCTTAACTAATTTGGAAAAAACTTTCAAATAATGCTTATTTTTTGCTGGTATTTAAAGAATTTTTTATCTTTTATCACCAGTTTTTCAAAACAGATTTTTTGCCTAATTCAGTCAGAAAAAATACTCTGATTAAATAATGCAAGATTTACAATAAAAATTTACTGGTGAGAGTAATAAATCGTGATTGGAATATGGATGCTCTTGTGTGGTACGGGCTAATCACGCTGTCCGTATTTCGACGGTCAAATCAGGAAATCGGTTAAAATGAAAACTAAAATATTAAAATAAGATTGTTTATAAAATAGCGAATGCGAAAACATATACAAATAAACATCTTTCATTAAAAAAAATAATAATATCACATCGGTTCAGGAGAAAGCTCAAGTTAGATGACTAAAAAAACAGCCTTGTCTTTTAAATAAATCGATTATAATTAAATAAAATTGACGTAATTTTCCGAAATATTTTCATATCTGCATACTAAAAATCCTTAAGCAAATTGCTGAAGTTCAGTCTATTTAGAAGCAGGAATAAAGGTCAGTAAATATGATGTCATCACGTACACCGTTATAAAGATATTATATTTGCGAAGCAAATTTATCTGTTTTCTGAATGATGTTGTTTTTCTTATCGAAGACATTTTGATTTTGATATTGCTTTTTAATCATAGACTACTTTTAGTTATTTTATACATTTGCTTAATATTATTTCTCAGTAAATGACCTGTGTTCTTCCGTGATTAGTGCATAATTACAAACAATCATTTTATTATGGTTAAATTTTATGAAAGCCATTAATATTTTTTCTTGCAAATACTATGGCATATTCACCGATTAAATCACGCTTCTGACTGGTGGAATGTGATGATGAAAATAAATTAGCATTACAGAAAGAAAAAAATTGAAGAAATATCATAAAAAGCTTTTTAAAATAAAAATAAAATATGAAAATGAAAATAAAATAATAAATAGATAGAACAGGCAAATCTACAAACAAATGGATTTCATTAAAAAAAAAATAATAATAACTTTCCAAAATCGATGCAGTAAAAAGCTCAGGGCTGATGACTAAAAAATCAGCCTGGTCTTTTATACATACGAAGTGGAACCCGTCGAAATTCGACGAAAGAAAATCTTTAAGAAAGAACTGTTCCATTCATATATAATACATCTACATAATTCGTTACAGTAAAAAATACATCATATATTGTTCAGTCTAACTCTCAAACAAATATTATTTTAAGCTAAAATTAACAAAACACTATAAAATCCAATTATCCAAATTATTAAACAAAATAAATCCTAAATTCACCGGATTTTATAGCAGACGATACTTTTGAAATAGTATACACATTTTATTTTTTTATTATTATTATTAATTTTAAGAGAAAATGGGGTGATTCTGTTGCCACAATTACAAACTTGGTACTAAAAATCATAAAAAAAATTAATACCTCAAAAATAAATAGCGATACATCTTTGAAACAAATTGCATTTAAAAGTATTTTTTTTTCTGTGTACGGCGGTGTAAAAATTTAAAATGTACGTTGTTTAGAAGTGTAAAATTTGCAGTATCGAAAATTGCAAAACCGGAATTGCTAGGGAAAGCTTTGCCATTCGCACAATCACATATGTGTTACGCACAGATACGTTTGGCCTTTATAATATAGACAGATAGATTTTATTTAAAAAAGCTCATAAATTTGTTTCATTTTTAGAAAGATAAAGACTAAAAAATTATGCTAATGTTGCGAATATTTTAAATTTGAGCACTTGTTTAAAATTTGATCATCTTAAGAAAACGTCCTATCGCTACACTGTTATAAAGATACTCTATTAAAAGACAAGCATTGCAAAGAAATCCAAAAATGAAGACGGTCCAATAAATTTAATTAAACAGGCTGATAGGGACAAAATAATTTAGTTGCAATTTTCAGTATTCTCGGTATCATCTTTCCTTCCCCGTATTTTCTTGAGTGCTGCTGTGACCACACATAAGTCTCCTTTCAACTCGCTGACTAAGTTGGCGATTTTCCGAGTGTTGCTCAGTACCTCAACGGTTTGGGTGTAAGGATTGTAACGCAAACCGAATGGCCTCTTGATAGTGCTTGCGAATTCTCTGAAAAGAAAAGAACTGGGTTATGTAAAAAGCAGTCTTAAAACCATTTGCATATCATCAATGATCAGATTTAACGTATTTTTGGTACTTCTTGGTTATCCCGTCGACCAAAAAACTATCGCTAAACTATAAGATTAAGTGCCAATAATGGATGATCGTGAATGTCATATTCAATGACATTATATATAAGTCATGTGTTTTAAACGTTTCATTAAAATGTTAATCATTAAAGGATTTTTATTTCGACTTTTTATTTATATTTTTATTAATAATCTATTAATTATTTGTTTTTTCGTTATTTAAAATAAAAATTATGTCAATATGTATAATTTGGCTATTAATTTGTCGATTTGTATAATTTGGCAAAATTGGTCGACGGGACAACTAAGTAGTACCGTATTTTTTATTGTGAATATTTAAAAACAAACGGGTCAGGGCAGAAATGACTCCACAAACTAAACATGCGACGGATGATGTCAGTACTCAGTTCAAATCTACTGCTATTCTGATTGCCACGTCTAATTTTGACTATAGTAATTTTTAATGGCTATGAAGCAATGATCGAAAGCTTGCGAAACCTGTATTTTCGATGCGCACAAGTTGATCATAATACAATTTAACGATGATTCTGAATAATTTTCAAAACTTATATAAATAACTTAATCATAGGGTAACATCCCCAGTAATTGGCAGGCACCAGTGATTGGCACATCCTACAAAAATGGCCTAAAATAAGATTAATATTCAGTCTTTTGAAAATGCAAGACCATATACCTGTTATATGCTCATTTACTTTACAGATTATAACTTTGATTTATGCTACTAAATGACAATAGTGCCTAGGAAAGAGAAACAATTATGGCTTGTATCAAATTAGCCATTTTTGTTGCAAATGCTTCTTCTCTGGCTTAAGAAAGGCATGCGGTGTAGGTGTATGGTGTAGGTGTATTTTTGTCGGCCGATTATCTACGCTATGGGATATAGACCCTATATGGTGGGTTGCCCTCCGTGGGGGTTTTTCTAAGGGAACCTAACCCGTATTTACGCAAGGTTCGAAGAAAACCACGGAAAACTTCGAACGGTTAGGCCGACGGTCGCGATTGGGTTCGAACCCAGCACCTACCGTCTACCAGTTTGAGGTCAGAACCTCTCGGCCACTGGTGGGGGCTAAGAAAGGCATGCATTTCAGTTTATTATTATCTGATTTGTAGTATATTTTAAATTTTAATTGACAACAGTTTTGTTTAGTTGAAAAGGGTTACGTTAATTGTGTAAAAATCTAAGTGCCAATTACTGGTGATTACAGCAACTTTTTATAATTATATTTTTATAAAAATACTTTTTCAAATACTTTTGCTTTTAGTGGGCAAAATAGATGCACAGATATGCACTCTTTGGTTTAAAAAAATTTGCAAGTAAATATTTTATTTCTTGGTAATGAAAATAGAAGTAAGTTTAAAGACAAATCCTTAATGTACCAATTACTGGGGATGTTACCCTATTTGTCAAATATTCTGTTCAATTTCTTCAAACGCAATAAATTAAATTGTGCAGATTCGACATAAAGCGTTTCATTAAAATATCTAATACTCGTATTCATCATCTGCCTCAACCTACTTCATCATCGACCTCGGTCAAACGCTCAAATAAAATCCATGATAACATTTGATTGGACATTATCAAGGAGACGTCCAATCAGGATTAAAGGTGAATACTGTTTGCGTGAATAAAATAAAAACATAAGACGGGACGCAATTTTTGCCTTGTTTTTAACACAAAATGTACAATATTAACTTTAAAGTGTTCAGGTTTACTTAAAAAGCGATTTAATACGTCATTTTTCTCAAATTGTCAGGTTTTATTTTCAAGATGTAAAACCACATGTAATGTAAAGATGATATGACCAGATGTAAACATACCAGACCACCAGATGTAAAACCCGGTATATTATACGGCAGGGCATTACTTGATTGTTTTTGCATAATGGATGCATAACGACTGGATGTTAAGAATATGATTTTTGTATTATCAATATTTATTGTGATATTCTGACTGAGATATAAACGATATCACCTTTTAAGTAAACATGGACATTTTAAAGTTCATACTATATACCTTTTGAGTGATCATCAAAGGTTTGCGGTATAACTTGGAGTCGAAGTAGTTAGTGAATACGGCTATTAAGAAACTGATATACGCAAATTCATTAATTACGCCGGTTTTAAATTTTTCAATAACTCCAGTTTTAAATTTGCTAATAACTCTAATTTTAAAATTGTCAATAATTTGTTTAATTCATTTTTTTTTTTTTTTTTTTTTTTTTGTAACTCAAATAAATATAGAAAAATAGATATATTTCACTTATTAAAATTTCCCTTTTCTGAGATCGAACTCAAGAGCTTAAATTTTAGAGAAATGATAAAGCACTATACCATAAAGCACCTTTTTCTGTATCAGATTTAAACGTAATTTTAATTAACCCCCTGACTGCCCAGCCAAAGGGTAATATTGTAATGTTGTTTTCTCTGTAATTTATTAAAAATATTTAAAAAAGGATGTTTTTTCCAACCTGATACAAAATATGTTATTAGTATCGGTGTATAATCTTTGATAGCATCAATCCTAACTTAATTTTTCAGAACTGGGTTTTATTTGTGGAATTATACTAATTTAAATATTGCTTATGTTGCAGTAAAACCTACAGCTTAGTGTGTGAAAAAATCAGCCGGCGGCAGTCAGGAGGTTAATCAACAATATCAGTATTTGCAATATATTGAAAACTATTATAATCTTTTCCTCCAACGTATGCGCAGTGTGTGAAGTCATCACTCTCATTATTAGCTCTTATTTAAAATTACGGATACAATGAAAAATCCTTTTATAGGAGTATCATCGTTACACGTAAATACTTCGTTATGTAGCAAATTCCTTAAATAAAAATCAATTTAAATTCATGAAATTTGTATAATAAAAGTACAAATGCATAAAATAAAAAATACCCATAAAATTGAAATATTGGAAAAATTTCTTTATTTCGGCCAGTAACTTTTTTTAATATAATTTCGGCATATGAGAAAAATTTTATTGGAATAATGCCTTTAAAAAACATTTAATAAAGAGAAGTAAACAAAACTAAAGCGAAGTGTATTTTTTTCTTTTTTCTTAGTATTCCAAATCCTTAACTTTAAAAAAATCTGGAGCATTATTTTGTACAGGTTTCTTATAAAATATACACTGTTCTTATTTTTTTTCCTCTTTACTAAGTATCCTAATAATTGACCGATAACATTTTCGTAAAACTGGAATCCCCTTCTTATTATATCGGAGATTTTTAGCATTTCTTCTTCTGAATGTAAATAATTAAATAAATAAATAAATAGTCTCCTTTTAATACAATCCTCTCAAATAAATTCGTACATCCATCGCAACTGCAACCTCTCAGTTCGAATGTTACAAACAAGAAGATGGAATAAACTTCGTTAAATAGAATATATTTCTCGTAATATAGAGATTATGCCTCCAATTAACAATTGACCTTAACCGCGTCACCAACAGCAGGTATAAGGCAACGACTAATCTTGGGGCAAAAGTTGAAGAAATGGTTTACTAGCGGAGTATGGAAACCTCTGTAGAACATTTAAATTGTATTTACCATTAATCTGATTTGATCTGATCACGAACGAAAGTGAATAAGATGTTATATGTCATTTTAGCATTTAAATGAAGGTTTTCCTGCTTAACATTCACTTGAGTATGTGATGAGTATAAGTTTCAACAATAGCTAAAACCTTGTGTGTAAATTACAATAACTACAATCAACGTTTAACACACAATACACAAACACACAGCACATACGTATACGTTTCGCGAGCACCAGGGCTCGCTTCCTCAGTGTATAAAATTTAAAAAGTTAAAAACAGAAAAAAAAACCCCAACTGACAGCAAGTCAGAGACCCAAATGATCGCAAACACAATACCAAAATACCCACAAGCCTCAGCAACCAATAAGATTAAACCGGAAATGAAGTGTCATGACAAAATAAATCTAACCAGAAAGTTGAGATGTACGGTACACTTGAAAGATCATTAACCAAGGAGTTTTTTGTTTTATGTATATAGAGTGCCTCGAAAAAATCTAAGTCTAGCGGAGTAGTGCATTTTTGAATAATAGTAGCAGAGGTAAAATTAAAATTATGGCCCTCCTCCCAACAATGAGAGGCAATAGAGGAATTCTTTAACTCTTTTCTTTTTACATAACCTATATGTTCAGCGATTCTTTTTCTGAGTTTACGTTTAGTTTGTCCAATATAGGACAAACCACACTGACATTGTATATTGTAAATGCCCCAATGATCCAGAGGAGAAATTTGATCTTTTAATTGAGAAAAGGTTAATTTATTGACTGGTTTAAATACTACTTTCAAATCATAATGTTTCAAAATATTTGCAACTTTAAAGCTAATGCTTTGATGAAACGGTAAAATAACTAAACTAGAATAAGAAACAGGTGTAACAGAAGAATCTGGATCATTGGGATGTTTATTAAAACTTTGAGAAATTAATTTATTGATATAAGATAAATTGAAGCCACGATCTATAGCCACAGATCTTATGTAGTTTAACTCATCAGTAAGAGAACTGTTATCTGAACAAATTAAATGAGCTCTATTAATTAAATACAGAAAAGCAGAAGCTTTCTGAGAAGGGGGGTGACATGAATTAAAATGGGGGGGCAGTGTGACAGCAAAGGGTTTACGATAAACACGGGTGTCAAAAGAGGTTAATTGAAGAGTGACTAAAACGTCAAGAAATGGCAATTTGTTATCGTTTTCGACTTCATAAGTGAATTGAATGACTGGATCTATTTGATTTAAAATAGTCAAAATATTATCAACAGGAGAAACAGAGGGGTCGATGAGAGCAAAAGAATCATCGACGTATCTACAATAAAATGGGAAACTGATGAGATTAAACATTTTAACTTCAAAGTAATGCATATAAAGATCAGCTAGGAAAGGGCTAAGGGGGTTACCCATAGCTAAGCCATCAGACATGGAATAGAATTTGTTGGAAAATTTAAAAGTATTTTGTTTTAAACAAATGTTGAATAAATCAACAATATGATTAATTTCGTCATCAGTGTAGTGGAATTCTTTTAATCTGAGAGTAAGGCATTGAATTGCACCAAGAACAGGAACATGTGTAAACAGAGATGTGACATCAAATGAAACCATTCTCAAAGAGGGGGAGGGAGTAAAGTCCTTAATGAGATTAACAAAAGAGCTTGAATTTTTAACAGTGTAAACATTAGATATTGAGAGAAAAGAAAAACGCTTAACCAGATATTTGGCAAGCGGGTAGGAGGCAGAACCGATATTGGAAACAATCGGACGGAGAGGGACGCCAATTTTGTGTACTTTAGGTAAAGCATAAAAACGACTACAGTTAGCAATGGAAGGAGTTAATGACATTTTTATACTGTCATCAATGCAAGGAGAGGATTTGATAAGTTTTCTAGTATTTATTAAATCATTTTCAGACGGATCACGATTTAATTTAACATAAGGACCAGACTGTAAGAGATCGTGTACTTTTTCTAAATAAACAGCTTTGTCTTGAATTACTATTTGGCCCCCCTTGTCAGCTTTGGAGATAATAATGTCATCGTTAGATTTCAAAAAACATAAAACTTCCTTTTGATCCCTAGTGATATTTGGTTTGAATTTCCTCGTATTATGTTCTACTGTGTTTTTAATGAGAACTCTGATAGAATCTTTTTGGGAGCTTGAAAGTTTACTAAACTTAAAACATCTTTCAACAGGAGCAATTAAATTAGGCAAGTTAGCTTGTTTACTAAAAGAAAAGTTATGGTTAAGTTTAAGTATATTCTCCTGCGTAGGCGACAGCTGTACATTAGAAAGGTTTACAATAGCATTACTATTGACTTTTGTGAGTTGTAGAGGGGTGGTAGGAGTAGGTGGCATTAAATTTGAAAGTTTCTTTACTAACGAAAGTTTATGTAAAGCCGAGAACCTGACGGACCGGCACCATGATGTACGATCAAATGCATCAAAGTCTGACAAACTGTTTGAAACAGAGATATGTAAATGAAACAACTCTTTTTCAATGAAAGCAAGTTTACTCCGAGTATCTTGAATTATAGCGCGTAGTAACGATAATTTGCACTTATGTATACACTTTGAAAGACGTTTAGTCAGATGGAGGTTAAAACTTAAATGAATAAAACTAGGGATGACGCCACGTTCTTTACAAGTACATAAAAAATGTAGATGATTCAAAAATTTCTCACGCTTTAATTTCAGTTTATGAAAACGATTGAGATGCGACATTATAAAATAAGTTAGAAACAAACAAATAGGTCCGTTGAAACCAAAGATAATAGCTAAAACCTTGTGTGTAAATTACAATAACTACAATCAACGTTTAACACACAATACACAAACACACAGCACATACGTATACGTTTCGCGAGCACCAGGGCTCGCTTCCTCAGTGTATAAAATTTAAAATGTTAAAAACAGAAAAAAACCCCCCAACTGACAGCAAGTCAGAGACCCAAATGATCGCAAACACAATACCAAAATACCCACAAGCCTCAGCAACCAATAAGATTAAACCGGAAATGAAGTGTCATGACAAAATAAATCTAACCAGAAAGTTGAGATGTACGGTACACTTGAAAGATCATTAACCAAGGAGTTTTTTGTTTTATGTATATAGAGTGCCTCGAAAAAATCTAAGTCTAGCAGAGTAGTGCATTTTTGAATAATAGTAGCAGAGGTAAAATTAAAATTATGGCCCTCCTCCCAACAATGAGAGGCAATAGAGGAATTCTTTAACTCTTTTCTTTTTACATAACCTATATGTTCAGCGATTCTTTTTCTGAGTTTACGTTTAGTTTGTCCAATATAGGACAAACCACACTGACATTGTATATTGTAAATGCGCCAATGATCCAGAGGAGAAATTTGATCTTTTAATTGAGAAAAGGTTAATTTATTGACTGGTTTAAATACTACTTTCAAATCATAATGTTTCAAAATATTTGCAACTTTAAAGCTAATGCTTTGATGAAACGGTAAAATAACTAAACTAGAATAAGAAACAGGTGTAACAGAAGAAGTTTTTTTCTGTTTTTAACATTTTAAATTTTATACACTGAGGAAGCGAGCCCTGGTGCTCGCGAAACGTATACGTATGTGCTGTGTGTTTGTGTATTGTGTGTTAAACGTTGATTGTAGTTATTATAAGTTTCAACCTTCAAAAGCTCTTGAAAGCTTTTTTTGGTTTTAGAGCAGATTGTTTGGTTTTCTTTTTAACATGCTTTTATTAGCTTCACCTGTATGTGTGTATATAACGGAAACATTTGGACGTTATTTTCGCCCACTTTAAGACATCAGATTAACCCATTAACGCCCGCATTATTTTCTTCTCTAAAATTTAAATTTTGTATATCCCACCACTTTTAAAAGCAAATTAACTTTTATCTAAATTTATCGAGGATTCTGTCTCGCGAAATAAGGTATGTATTTATCTTCCTCTTTACTGGTGGGAAGACCGCTTACTTACCGTTTTTGTAACCGTCCTCAAAAAAGGACGCTGGGCGTTAATGGGTTAAATTGAAACTTTGCACACTTATTAAGAACCGATGATAGTTCAACAATTTGAAGATTCGCCGCTTAAAAGGATAAAAAACGCCGTATAAACGGATCAAAAGCAATTTGAAAAATTAACAGTCACCTGACATCCCAGACACCTGACAATCACTGAAATACATATGAAAGCCGTAACTATGCAATCGAAAAAAAAATTTTAATTTTTTAGTTCGACCTGATTTAAAAGCGTGCGTTTTAGTTTTAAAAACTATTTAGCAATTATTCTCTTGGTTTCTAATTTCATACGTTTTCGTATAAGAATGAAATTATTAAAGAAATTTGAATTATTTTTTTAAAGGAAGGGCAGAAAAAAATATTATATTATTTTGTCTTGCCAAAGATTAAAAAACACAATAAAAATATAAAAAACAATATAAAGTCATAAAAAAGTTTAAAACAATAAAAAAATAAAAAGGCATTCATATCTAAGCCCTATTTTATATCATATTTTTTAAGTGGAGAGAAACTATATGATATTATTCTACATCATCATTTTTATAAGAAAATTCTTTCTGAAATTTCATTTTACTATACATTATTATATTTCTTTCAAAATTCTAGCATGTTGAATTTCAAAAAGAAATATTAGATTTAGTTCGAAAATTTACGTTTCACTGGGAAGAAATATTTCCTTCGCTGCTATATACAATTTTTTGGAAAAAGATTGCTTTGCTAAAACTGTTATCAGTTATGAGATTAGATATAAAGTATATTTATTGGTATAGTTCAGAGCTGTAACTCAATTTTGTAGCTGCATTTAGCAGCACAGGAATAAAATTAATTGCGCGCAATTTCACAGAAAATAAAAACAGAAAATAGTTAAAGTTAATTTTATATATTTTGATTACATATGTATATATACACATTGCCAAATGTGTTTAAACTTTAAAACATTGAGTACCACGTCAGACATCGGTAACTGACATTGAACTATCTGTTATAAAACTAAAAAAAAATACATTGTATTAAGTAATTACTGAAAATTTATTTAAAAGTTACTTAACTTTTATTTATTAAAGGATTATACTTTTTAATAATTACTTAAAACAATATATATATATATATATATATATATATATATATTTCATATTATGAAATGAAAGTTCAAAAATCTCAAGGATAGAGTGTATGTCAAAAAGGTAAACAATTAACGATAAACAATTAAAAAACTATAAACAAGATACAGGCAAGAAAAAACAGTCTGTTCTCTTCAGAGGGAGGAAGCGCCAATGGTGCTGCAATTTTTCATGTTGAATTGATACTATATATACATATATACATATATATATATATATATCATATTTTATACTGTCAGTCACCGGCCTAAATGGGAAGTTGGGTGTCAGTCATCGTGGCACTCAACGCGTTAAATGATATTTTCCAAAGTAAACTTAAATTGGTTTCATACAAAGATTGGAAGTTCAAGTTCCAATAAATTCGGCTCATCAGTGTGTAATAGATTTATTCGAAGTGGATTAGTCGAATTTTATACGGTCGGTACAATTTTTTTTAAAAAGAAGTTTATTTCAAGTACGCAATTTCAAAAATGCTCTCATTAAATAAGTCAAATTTTGTTTCCCTTTATTACGGGTAGTAAAACAAATTGTAGAAGGAAAGATGATGTCGCCGCAGTGGCGATAACGAAGTTTTCAACTTACTTTGCCATGTACCCGCTGCGGCGACTATGGAATGTTCAACTTATCTTAGAATGTTGCCACAGCGGAGTGCAAAGGATTGAAACAAATTAGCACACAATCATATGCTTATGGAAAATTGAGTTTCAATATTACTCTAATTTTAAAAAAAAAATCTTCAAGTACCTAAATAGAGAAACATGACTTAAGTGGGTCAGGAAGAGTAATTATGATCACTTTTTACATTTTCAACTTTGTTATTTTTTTACTTGTTTCTATTTTGAAAAGTGGTGTTTTTTAGTTCATAGGAAGTAACTTTGACCCTTTAAGAACATTTCTTAAAAGTATTAATTATCATAGCCCTCTGTTTTTAAGTTAAAAGGATGTTTATAATACCCAATCAAAAGCTCATAATCACAAAAATTTTGGGTTATTTTAACTACTAGTGGGGAAATTATGACCACTATATTTATTCTTTATACTTGCCTACAAACATTTTTAGGGGTAATTAAGACCACTAGAATTCCAGACTGACAAATCCGTAGACTGTTTTCGAATTGCTATTGGGTGTCAAAAATGCTTTAGACAGACTGTCTAAAAGGAAAAATATATTAAGAGGTTAATATTTAAGCGTGAAGTAAAATTTTACTATACACAACTTTCTCCATTATAGGGTTGCTCATAATTACTCCACCTGATCCTATCTAAATTACAATAACATGCCTTAACTATCTAAATTACAACAACATGCCTTAAGTATATAGATTAAAACAACATCTTTGAGACATCTAAAATGCAACAACATGCCTTGAAGTACCTAAATTACCACAAAATGTGTTGGAGTATACAAATTAAAATAACTACAATACCTCATTTTTTCTTTTGCTTCTTCAAAACTATCCGTATAGAAGTACAAATCCTGAAATGTCGTAATAAGGGGAGTTTGTACACACGTAGTCTCGGGTTCGAAGGGTAAAACTTGAGCATTAGGAGACAAGGAATGCTGCAATGAATAAATGAATAAATAAAATTGGAATGATCCGAGGACTTCATAATATGATAAAAAATGAATTATTCAATTATCATTTTTTAAAAATATTATTATTTATTGTTATTATTATTAACATTATTATTATTATTATTATTATTAAAAAGTCAACCTTAATTTTAAATGCTGGCCATTTTGTAATAATTTTTAAACTTTAACAATATCTTTTAATTTCTTTCATGAGAAACTGTTTTAATTAATATAAAGGGATCCATTTTTGGCTCCAGACCCTGTTTTGAATAAGCTGAAATTTATGCAGCTCGTCGTGTTTACCAAACCCGAGATTCTTTAGACCATCATATTGGATGACATCTAGATATATACAATTTATATATTGACTTTCGTAATTGATCGTTTTAATTGATTTCTAATGCTTATGAATCTCTCTATTCTAAAAAAGTAACTTACGCTGTCTCCACCGCTGACAAAGAATTTTTTGTGACCTAGGGTATTTCTGCGCTATTATTAAAAAAACTACTGCACAAAAAAATATTAAAATTGGTGGTGTAATAGGAAATTGTTTGAAAAACACACTGATGTAGGCAGTTCCTAAATCGAATAATTATTTTAAGAGATATTTAATGTTATAGATGGTCAAAATCAGCCCATTGAAAAGGTTATATTGCATCAAAAACTATACGTAGGAGTTTAAACATTTTTAGACCATTTTATACATTAGAAGTTCCCAGTGTCCAAACTGCATTTTTTTTTTTTTTTTTTTTTTTTTTTTTGACTCATTTTTCAAGGATTTATTTCCATTTTAAATTCAAATTTTCAGCATTTCGAGAGAAATTTTTTACATATTTTAGAAAAGAATATTATTTTAAATTGTTGCCAAATGATCAAAAAATAATAATTCCTTCAAATACAAAAAAACTCTTACAGGAGATTATAACAAACAGAAAAAATAACTTTCAAATGTGAATTAAATAATTAAGAGTTAAAGATAGGTAAATACTGGAAATTTCGTCATAAAATTACATTTATTTGTGAATATTAAAAGATGTAGAAAATTCTAAAATAATGAATTCATTAAAATGCATAACCGCCGTAAATTGAAAACAAATTACGTAATATTTAAAATAGCCACTCATTTTATTTAAAAGACTAGGCTAGTTTTTTTTTAGTTATCTGGCCTGAGTTTTCTACTATATCGACTTGAATAATTATTTTTTTATATGAAAGCATATTATTTGTAGATGTGCCCGTACTCGATTTTTTTTTTAAATAACCCCATTTTTATGTTTTAACTTTAATTTTAAAAGTTGTTTTATGAAATTTCTTCACATTGGTGGCAACCGTGTTACTTTGATTTTTTAACTCCTTTCGAACGCTTTTTACGAAACATTTAATGTTTTGTCACTGGTTTTTAAAATCAGAATTTGCATCTTATTGAATCGAGAAAATGCTGCGATTAAATAAGACAAATTGTGCAGTAAAATTTTATTGGTGGGGAAATACAAGGACTTTTAAGCCGTTTTGCGGCACATATACGCCGCAAATAAAACATAATCAAGCAAATATATTTAAAAACTATCAAATTTAAATAAATTTAAAATAAATTTAAAATAATCCATTTTTTCTCATGAAACTAATACATTATTGTTTTCATTCCGCTGACACAGAAATTGAGACGTACATCTCAAAGGATTTGAGTAAGTGAAAATTGTCTCATATTAAAAGTAATTTGTATTTCATGCAAAACTGTAACTGGCAAACATGAGATAAAGTGTGGGAATATATTTATTTATAATCAGTTGCACGTTAAAATATATTTAAAATAATTAATATGAATATGAAAAGCATGCATGCATATTTTGCGATGGTAAAAAAGATGTTAATTTTAAATTTCGTTGAATTATAATCGAGTCACATAGACGTAATTTTCGTTGATTTTTCATTACGTAAAATCAAAGACTTAATTATCTATAATATCTTTCCCTTAATAGCACATTACTGATAACGTAAGGAATAAAAATTATTTTTCTTCTCAATAAGTTCTTTTGAAAATTTTCATCCGTCGAATGTTCATTAAAAGTAGCAAGCGAAAGAAATTACGTCATTTTTAAAATGACCAAGTTATATAGCAAAATAATTAAAACTTTAAAATATATTTAGACAAGACAATTACTTTATATTTTGATATGATGATATGATCTTTTTAACTATGGTTGTGAATTCCAAGACGGCACAAATGATTCTTTCTTTCAAGCAACAGAAGTATTTTTACGTGAATATTTAAAAAAGAAAGAAAAAATTACAGTTATATACAGTTACAATTAAGTTACACCAGATTTAAACGATAGAATTAAAAACCTAAAATTTACTCTTAAAAAAACTTAAAACACCTTAATTTAAAAAAAAATTATACCTCGACTGAAAAAATATCAGGAGCCAAAGACTTTGTGTATTTCACTGTTTAACTGATCTCGTTTAATCAATCGTGTAAATGATAAGTAGATGTTTAACAATAGCTGCTAGGACTTTAAAATTCTCCAACCAAAGAGAAATGAATGGAAACCCGTTAACAGGGATATTCCTATTCTTTAAAAAATATATAGTTCAATTTTTCATAATCTTTTAGAATCTGGTAAAATTAGCATGATTTTAGAGTTGTGGTGTCTAAACGGGGATTAACGAGCGTAGCTCATAGGGAGCAGAGCCCCCTAGTATATAGTAAATATATATATAATTTTTGATGCAACTTTTAAGAGATTAATAAACATTACTGGGGAAAAAACAATTGCTCCCAACAATTGGCTCAAAAAAAAATCTTAAAACTGACCTATTTTTCAGCCAGTTACAAGTAAATGTACCTTATAATCCGTTATATAAATGAAATACAGGGTTCTTATAATTAAAGTTCGCCTATTCAGAAGGCTCTGGAGTCGGTTCTATTGCTCCAAACGAAACAAAATTTCGCTAGTACATAGTTAAAAAGATGCGCTCTGCGAAAATCGAAAAAAAAAATAAGTTAAAATTTTTATCACTAGGTGGCGCTGCGCCAATATTTAAGGCGATGTTTGCAGATTCATTATATCAATATCCGTCAATCCAGACGAAACACACAAATTTAAAAGTTTCAACAAACTTCAACGAGCTGCGAATTGTTATAATTAAGTTCACCTAATCAGACAGCTCTAAAGTCTGACCTATGACTCCAAACAATACAGAAAAATGAATATCATTTCATGTGATGTAATCTGCATCAACAATAATAAAACACGTCGCTCGGCAGTAAGGAAATAACGAAGAATAACATGATGCATGCTCAATGAATCCTCCGCCATTTTTAATAATGCATTCCATTCTCAGAATTGTGCTTTCTACAGCATTGCGTAAACTGTCCTGTAAGATTGAGCGAATGTGAAGTCTAATGCTGTGTTTCAGATCAGAGATTGTCTGACATCTGTTTTTAAATGCAGAATCTTTCAAAAATCCCCAAAAAATAAAGGAATCTGCAAATATTGGCTTAAATATTGGCGCAGCGCCACCTACTGGCAAAAATTTTAACTAATTTTTTTTTCGATTTTCGCAGAGCGCATGTCTTCAACTACGTACTAGTGAAATTCTGATTCGTCTGGAGCCATAGAACCGGCTCTAGAGCCTTCTGAATAGGCGAACTTTAATTATAACAACCCTGTATATAGGACATTTATATACAGGGTGACGAGTGGTCGGGGAAAAACACAGTCAAAAAAGGTGTTAAATATCAGTATTTTGTTAAAGAGAAATTCGCCTTTTTTAATCCCTTTATATTATTGGAAGTATGTTCTATAAGAAAATACTGGTGATTACCTCTTTTTTTGAATATGTTTTTCCCCGACCACTCGCTAACCTGATATAAAACCTATGCTTAAGGTGATCAAACGTCCTCGAAATTCAAGATCTCAAATTTTAAAACTACACTTCATGCTGTTCTCTGTCGTTATAAAAAAATAATTTAAAACACTTATTATGTTTCAATGTAAAAAAAATATGAATGCTCCTTAATCTGTAAAAATGCACTGTAATCAAGAACGAAAACGCACAATAACCGCTTCCCAGCCACCGAAAGTTCTAAGTCGTTCCTCTACCTTCAAAAACTTTCGAAAACCACTTATTTTAAAAATATAAAGAAGAATTTATGAAAATAAATTTTTATTTTCGGAAACGTTATTTTAGGAAACGTCTTCAAGAAGCTTTTATAGAGTAATAATCCGTTTTCTCAAATCGGAATATAGCTTTTTCGGATGCGATCCATTCTGAGGTAAATATTTTGGTATTTAGAAAGCATGTTTAACAGACAAACATAATGAATCAACAGCATTGCAAATAATAAGAAAATTAACATTATTTTCTTACAATTGTATGCACGAATTTAGTTATGCAGCTGAAAATGTTTACTTCGGAATAGATAGAATCCGAAAAATCAATTTTCCGGGTACAGAAAGCTGATTAATGTACTGTAAAAGCTTCTAGGAAACGTTTTAACACGGGGGGACGCGCGCCGGGCCTAATAGATCCAGAGTACGTATGATTTTTTACTACTGTAACCACTAAATTTTTTAAAGTAATCTCCAACTTACTTTATCTCAAAATTTGTAAGAATTGTCTTTGTCTAAATAAAGTAACGATTATCGTTTGCTTTTACTGGTGAGGAAGTTAAAACCATTCACACCCTGGGTAAGCGAGCGTTCTCTCGGGTTAAGAAACTTGGTGATAGATAATAAAAATATATTTTTATAAATTATTCTTAAAATTTCGAAAATGTTTTCTGAGCTTTCTAAGAAACATTAGCTGATAAAAAAAAAAAAAAAAACATTTTTCGGAATCTTGGATACTCGGAAAAGGTTATTATATATTAACATTCGAGATTATTGTACATTTCAGTAAATTAAGAAACATCATCCTTTTTTTTTACAATGAAGAAGGTAAGAAATTCGCGAGACAAGAAATATATATATTAAAGACAGAAATTTTAGAGTAACGAAAAATTAAAAACCAATCCTGTTATAAAGCATGTAAAAATTCTGTCACCCACCTATTATGCTGTGTATGTAATCGAATCAATAAGAATTACTCAACTAATTTTTCTGAACAATAATATAAATTAAAGAAAAAATGCCAAAGCAAAAAGAAAAAGTCAATCTTCAAAATTGTAGGAGTTATAATTGAACCTTATATTTATAGATAATCAAATACTAAGTCCCCTAGGTTCATAAATGATAAATCATAAATGCTTAATCTTTTCGGGCACAGTAGAATTCTATTCCGTTGACTGACGTAACCTCTAAACTTTAATTGATAAAGTTAAATCTTATTAAAATATTCATGGTGCCATTCGTAAGTTTGGAATTAAAGTTAAGTTGTCCCAACGTGGTATCACTGCGTTGAAATGTGCAGTATAACTGGATGTATATCTATTCTGTAATACGAAGTAGCCAACAGTCCATGATTCATTTAAAATTTATTTCAAAAAATAATGTGTCATTATGTATCAAAATTAGAAAGAAAAATAATAATAGCAGACCAAAACAGTAATTGAAAAATTTACAAAAGTCATATACTGCAAGCAGTAGCGTAGACAGAAAAGTCCCTTGGGGAAGACAATTAACCCTTAACCCTTTGTCCCTCTCAAATAAGTTAATGTAGGGTGTCCAGCAAATAAAATCCCGATTTTAAAATTAAATTTCTCTGAAACAAAGATCGACAGAATTATGGGGTAAACGTTTTGTTTGTTTGGTTAGCTGTAAAAATCTTATACAGAAGTTTCGAACAGTGGATATTTTGGAAAGATTATGTTCTGATTGCAAAGAATGCTTGACTTGACATTTTTCTTGTTTTAGATTGCTTGCTGAGAACAAATTTTTCGGCGTACAGTGCCATATTTTAAAATTTTGAAATTTTAGAAATTAAAATTCCAAAAATCGCTAGATTTATGGCACCGTACACCGAAAAACTCGTTCTCTGCAAGCAACCTAAAACAAGAGACATATAAAGTCAAACATTCTTTGCAATCAGAACACAATCTTTCCCAAAATATTCAACGTTCGATACTTCAGTATGAGATTTTTACAATTTACCTAATAAAAAAACCGTTTACAGCATACTTCTATCGATCTTTGGTTTTGAGAATTTAATTTTGATTTCGGGGTCTTATTTGGCGGACACCCTGTATATATATTTACATGTTAGTTTATCTGTTTCCTTGAAAAATCCCTTCAAGAGAGGCAATTTTTTGATGAATTCACGGGAATATTTCCCTTTCCATAATTTTAAACAAGGGAGATACGTGTTGTGGTGCATAATCTGTTGGATTTTTTACTCGGACATTGCGAATTTTTTTTACCTGAAAGTTATTGCTGTATATAATGATAAATATTTCATGAATAAAAAATAAATACCATTCGATATTTCCTGTTATTAAAAATTCGGAATTTCCAAATGAAAAAAATTGCCAGGCTTGGTATTTTATCATTTGCACATAGATTTAAGAGTTTTAACAAGGTTCTTACGGATACCATTATTTTCGAGACGAAATATCAGTATTTTTATATGGAAAAATCTAGTTTTAACGTGTGGATTTTCGTGCTATTTAGAGAGATATTTTCTATAAGAAAATACTGATACTCAAGAATTTCCTGGCTGGGAAATTCCAGAACTTTACGAACCCTGTTTAAATTCGTAATAAAACACATTTTCTTAGAAAAATATAATCCGTCTAATCACTGTTATCTGATTACAAAATTTTATGCATAGTTTTGTATGAGAAACAAAAAAAAATAATCCAGATGTTATACGATGTACCATCGTGCAAACACCGTGCAACACAGCTCTTCTGCAAAAGCCATCTTAAAGCGTTGTACGATATTAGGCATCGACAGAAGTTTTAATGCTGGGTGCCACAAGTATCGAAGATAATCTAACCGTGCTTGAAGGCGGCAAAAGAAACAAAAATTTATGTGTAACCTTTTCAGGGAAGAAAATAAAACATAACTTAATAAAGATTAATATCCATATTATAAATAATGGTTACACTAATAATCACATATTAATCCTTGCATTAGATTGGAGCAGCATGTCCCTGAAGGGATTTTGCGCAATTAAACCCTATACATCCAACAACTTGCATTAGATTATTATACGGAAATAAAAAGATTACAATTTAAATTAGAAATACTTTTTTGTAATATTAAAACTTAAAAAAAAAATGAGGTATTTTGCTTAGAAACTCTATTTTTAGATTTTTGTTTATTAATGATATTTTTTCTATGAGTTTATTTATCATCCTAAACTTTGATACAGTATCATTAGCTCGATTTTGCTCCAAAAATAGAAATACGAATTTTTTTTATCTGCTTTTTAGAAACTTTTATGTGTTTTGAATTACTTTGTATTGTAGCCTTTTTCCTTAAAGGCTAGAAATAATATTTTTTTATTTGTAAGTAAAGCATAGAATACAAATGAATGTGTCTAGAAAAAATTTGTTCATCTGACCTGCAATTCAGCTACAGATGAAAGAAGGCCAGCTCCATAAACCCTCATTTCTCCAGCTTGTTTACACAAACCAAATTCCACAGTAAAAAAATAACACTAGAGAAAAAAAGAAAGCTTTTATTAATGCAATCTATTAAATCTTTAATATTAAAAATTTTGTATATTTAACCTATTAAATCTTTAATATTAAAAAATTTGTATATTTAACCTATTAAAAAATTAAACAAACATTTAAAGTAAAATTTATCAGAAAAAATGATATTAAAATAAAATTTATATTTCCGTGCTAAAAGTAACTACATACAAGTATTCTTAAAATCCTTTTAATATCAAACAGAGTAGTTGCATATGCTTCTAACAGTGACATCCTGAAGGTCAAAAAGGGAAGTGTTTTTGCAGATTTTGAAAATGTCACCATTGGAAATGCACGAAGCCAGTCAGTTTGTTATTTAAAATATTTTAAGACTTCTTATATGCACTGTAATCACTTTTAGAATATAAATATATATTTTACATTTAAAATATTTTAAAATAAGATGTGATATGTGATTTTATAGTTAATCAATTTTAAACAATCCTTTTGTTTTTCATGAATTTGGAAAAAATTTAAGATTAAAATACTAAAATAAATGTGTATTTTATGCTAATTAAAGTTATAAAATTGTTGCTTATTGCTTAATTAGTAAAGTCTTATACATGGTAATTAAATTAATGGAAAGTATGTAAAAGAGCACACCCTATTATTAGTCATCCAAGAGAATTGAAGGCTGTTCTTAACCCCTTGAAGGGCGGTAATGCCGATATGGCATCACATAATTTTAATCCCTAATTGCTACATTAGCACCCGAATATTTTAATGAAAATTTCACTTTTATTAAGTACTCAGAAATATACTTTTACTTTTTTACAAATAATTTTTCAATTATTACAACATTTTACGAACACAAGTACTTTGCCCCAGAATGGATTAAATCCAAAGAGGAGCTTTATGCCACGAGTTTTAATTCATTTTTGTTCTGAAACATCTGTTAAGTAAACAATGTTTGAAGAACATTGATATTTCAATCTCATGTATCTCATGTATCTCTCTCATTTCATCACTCTCATCTCAATAATTGAAAATCATAGATTTTTCAATTACTGTTTTCCAATACCTTTTTTTCCCACGTTAGATATCCGGTTTTAGCCTAAATGAATGTGGATTGAAATAAAGCTACAAAATCACATTTTAAATTATAGAAACGGTTTAATTGTGGTAAATAAATTATTAGTAAATATGCTAGACATAATATACTAATGTCCAAAAATTAAAGGGTAGTGACCGAAGGCTTTCGATTTTACACGTTTTTTCGGATATCTGCTGAAATTTCAAACGATTTGCCCTTAAATTTCTAAAAAATAGTCGATTACTTTTACATTTTATGCACCACTATTAAAAATTGTAGTATATTTCTCGTGTCCATATTTTTTAAAGATACAGATTCAGATTCAGATTCAGTTAGGTGGAGGGGCCTACCATATGGCTTGAGCTCAACAAGCCCCACCTAACATTTATTATTATTAAAAAAAAAAAAAAAAAAAAAAAAGTACAATTGTTTCACAAATGGTTACCCAATTTCTTCTGGGCGAACCTAAAGTTTTTACAATATTAAAATATTAAAACAGAGATATGATTTGATAAGCTTGCTAATGCGCTAGTTGAAATATATACTGATTCTTTTCAACGAGGGTGATGCAGTCAATTATTTTCTGTAATAATTTCGGACATTTCAATACATATGAGAACCACTCATTTAATTTCATATTTGATGGCTTTCGCAGATGAAAGGTTGAAGTTAGTGGACAATTTAACATGAAATGCAAGGAGGTACTTCTGTTCCCACAAGTACAGAGGTCAGAATCTACTTTATTAAATTTAACTAGATATGAAGAAAAAGGACCATGATTGGTAGCGAATAAATATAGATTTCGATGAAAAAGTAAAAAGTCTTCTGAAATTTTCGGTAGAAATTCGTATGTGTATCTGCCGGTATCTGCATAGTCCCAATAGTTTTGCCAGTGTTGAAGCGAATCTAGCTTTAATTTTCTTTTTATTAAGGATGCTGGTAATGGATAGAATTTTGTTTCTATTTGTGATGATTCCAGCGTAGCTTCTTTTGCCAAGGTATCCGCTAATTCGTTTCCTTTTATGCCCGTGTGGCCTCTTATCCATTTGAAAACAAAATTTTTAGTAGTTTTCTGCAATAGTAATATGATTGAGGTTACTAATATATCTCTTGTATTAATGTCTTTTAAGGCTTGTAGGCTTGATAAACTGTCTGTTTGAATTAATATATTTTGAAAATTGCTTGAATTTGCCCAGATTATTGCGTCATGAATAGCTAACAATTCTGCTTGATAAACACTATTGTCATTTATTAAGGACTTTTGATATGTTTGAATTAAATGATTGTTATAGAAAGTACAGAAGGCATAGGCTGTGCCAGATTCAGTTTTTGAGCCATCGGTGTATATTTCCACTAAGTTAGTTAAATTCGGAGGTATGTCTTCTATCCAATGTAAATACTTTTTAAATGGTTTTATCTGGCACGTTTTTAGTCTTGTTTGTATTAGGGTTGGATCGAACTCTTCTGATGGTATGTCAAGTCTTAATACTTGCCCAGCTTCAGATTCTCTTTTTATTTGGTATTGTAGCGGAATTATTCCAGTTAATGTGCATAAGGCAGAGGTTGCCGTTTTCCTGTATGCTTTAGAAATCATCAAGAGACATTCTGTTTGTATTGATGATAAAATGCGTAAGCCATGGGATTTTTGCAATCTTGGAAACCAGATTGATGCACCATAAGATATTTTTTTCTCCAATATTGTTTGATACCACACTTTTAAAATATATTTTGGAAGACGATACGAGGAAGAGAATTTGAAAAGATTTTGAATAGTTTTTAATATTTCAATTTTCTTATTTCTAAGATGAGGAAGAAAAGTAAGATTACTATCTAAGGTAACCCCCAAATAAAGCAATGTTGGATTTGATTTTAAATTTTTATTTCTTATCTTAAAAATTGGTGGACGTTTTAGAGATTTGGGCTTTTTAAGATGAAGTACTGAGCATTTGTCGAAAGAGATTGACATACGATTAACATCTGCCCAGTCGCTGATGAGTTGTAAAGCATGATTTGCCGAATCTTCTAAGCTTCTCCTTGTGGAGCCTGAGATTACTAATAGTATATCATCGGCGTAGGCTATTATTTTATAACCATGTCTTTTAAGAAGTTTTAGTAATTTATTTAAGAAGATTTTCCAAAGAAAGGGTCCCAGGCAGGAGCCTTGTGGGCAGCCCCTGCCAAACCAATGTAGTGAATTTGATTGCCAATTATAGTAGGCTGCTCTTAATGTTAAAAATGACCTAAACAGATTAAGATAGGGTTTGTCTAATTTTAAAAGTTCAAGTTCTTCTATAGTTATGTCCCATGGCAGGCGATCAAACGCGTTTTGAAAATCTATAGAAATTAAAGAGATATACTTATCTTCTTGAGATTTGATTTCTATATTAGAGAAAAGATCTTGTAATGCCGTTTCTGTTGAACGACCTTGTTCAAAACCATGTTGAGATGATTGTAGAGATTGTGAGTGTGATAAGAAATAATTTACTCGTTTCAAAAGCATTTTTTCTAATATTTTTCCAAATATTGGGAGAAGGGTTATTGGTCTATAAGATTGATAATCGTCAGAAGATTTGTTTTTCTTTTTAAAATATACTAATTCTCCAATTTTCCAATCTGAAGGGAAGTAATTCAATTTCAGTAGCGTATTGTACATTGATAAGAGTAAATTCTTCTGTGTTTTATAAAGATTTCTTATTATGAAATGGTCTATTTTGTCAGGCCCAGGGGCCTTGTTTTGATTGAAAGAGTAAATGGCAGCATGGAGTTCTTGGTCTACGAACGGAGGAGCTGAGTCATCAGAATCAAACGATTCTTGAGATAATTTAATTGAGGGGCCAAATATTTTAATTGTTAGATCTGTGTAGAAGAAGTCCCTAGTATATAATGGATAGTTTGAGTCTGCCAACGCCATTACTTCCTGTTGATAGAATTCTTGGAATGCAATTTTCTTAGCTTTTCCAAAAGGATCTTTGGTATTGCCACAAAAGTTGGACCAAGCTTGTCTTTTTGCATCTATGATCGCTTTCTTGTAGATGGCTTTTTCTTTTTTATATCTAATTTTGTCTTCTTGTGAAGCTGACGGTAATTTGGATTTTCTTTGCAAGGCCTTCACAAAGTTTCGTGTCTTTCGTAAGTTATCATTCCACCAGGTAATTTGTGGGGTAAAAATACTTTTTCTTTTCTTCAAGTGTTTGTCACATAAGGTATGTAATATTTCTAAGAAAAGTTTGTAATATTCATCAAAAGTATTTTGATTTGGTATGTTGTTGAAATTTATATTGTTTTCTGTTAATTTAAAGGCCAATTCTTTATTAAACTTTTTAAAAGAGATATTTTTTGTTCGGTATCTCCTTGTCGAGTGTTTAGGTAATGGAATATCTGTTAGTATTGTAATTAATCTATGGTCACCGTAATTTAAGTCTTTATCAACTGTCCAGGATGAAATTCTGGAAAAGAAAGGAAGAGATGACATGGAAACATCTGGCCAGCCTCTAGAGTGATCCGTTTCAAATGTTGGTAAACAGTGAGGATCATTAAGAACTATTAGTCGATGTTGACTGATAAAAGAAAATAGTTGGTGACCTTTTTCGTTATCAGAAGGATAGCCCCAAAGAATGCTGTGGGCATTAAGATCCCCCAATATGAGGAGATTAGGCGAGTAGCCCGGGAAAGTATCCCATGAATGAAGATCTTGCTCCAAATTCGCTGATGGCGGAGAATATTGTGAAACTAATGTGAAAGTATTTTTTGAAACAGTTATATTTACTACAACTGTATTATCAAACTTTCCAAGTTGAATGTGTTTTAAACTCTGATCTACAATTATTATGAACGCATTTCTATTATTTGACGAGTAGCAAGGTGCTCCTGCTGGTAGACCATGTGGTCGGTTGTTGTTAATGTAACAGTCTTGTATACAAGCTAAAGAGTAATTTTCGGAGTAAAGAGTATTGATAAGATCAGCTGTGGCCGTTCGGCTTCTCTGCAGATTTACTTGTGCTATTTTCAATGATTTTTCTTTGGAATAAAGGTTAGAAGATTCACTTTTAGTGCCTCTATCGGTAACGGGGAGGCAGAGCCTCCCAATTCCTGCTTGAGGTCTTCTTTGAAATTCCTCGGTTTTTTCGGGAAGAGTTTTCTATAATTCTGACACTACGAATTTCATTGCTTGTTTTAAGAGAAGGATAGTCATGATCATATAGATCTTCCTCACTGGGACAATCGCTGTTGTTAGATAAAATGAGACTTGTGAGTTGTCTGCTTCTTTTAGTTTCATTTTTAGTTGAAGAGATAGACAATTTACCTAATGAATTAGTGTAGTAATTTTGCAATTTATTATTTTTAAGATGTTTGTATAATGGACAATCTAGAGATGAGGCTTTGTGATCACAACATTCAAAGCCTTCCCGTAAGCAATTGATACATTGTTCTGTAGATTCTGAGCAATCGGAAGTGTGGTGCTCTTTCGCGCAGTTTGCACATTCTGCTATCCATTTACAGTTTGTTGCTACGTGGCTATCTAATGCTTGACAGTTAGAGCATCGCATAATTCGAAGATGATGGACTACTCTTACTGATTCTGTAAATATGTTTAACTTGCCTTTACTAATTAATTGACGACAAATATTTGTACTACCTTGAAGTATCCAGTTATTATAATGCCTTTGTTTCGACGAAAAATGTTTTAATATTTCAAATGGCGTGTCTCTGAAGTAGTTTCTCTGGGTCAGTTCGTTCTTTAAATCATCTTGAGTGATATCATCTGGAATTCTTAACAATAGGATTCTCAGTCTTTTCTTTTCTGGTTCTAATATTCTTGAGCGAGATGTAAGATCTTCCGATGAAGTTAGTGCTTGTTTTAGGATTTCTATATCTGTTTCTGTAGTTTTAATTTCTATATTATTGTTCATTGTTTTTCTGATTGATTTAACTGCTGCTCGTAATTCGGGTTTTTTAATCTCCGTTCTTACGCATTTTGATACTTGGGATGATTGATTAGCTTCATTAGGAATGATAATTATTTTCTTCAAATGTTTTCGAATCTGTGATTCTTCTTCTTCTTGAGTGTTTTGCATAGAATGTTCCTTATTTGGTGCCACAGTTGGGATTGTTTTAAGATAATATTTCAGTATATCTTGTATATTATCTGTTAATTGATCTGTAAGATTTTTCGGATTGACTTGTAGATATGAATTCATTTCATCGTACAAATCTTTTGAGATATTTCCCAATAAATCTAGTTTCTCTTGTATTAGGACATGGTGCTCATTTATTAATGTTTGAAGCGGCAAAGACTTTAGTTTTGAATTTTTAAGCGATTCCAGTTCTGTTTTTAGACTTATGCACAGGTTTCCATATGTAGTATTCAATACGTTTATTTCCTGTTGTAATAAATGGACTGAAGAAGTTAGTTTTATTCTACTATCAAGAGTGCTCTCTGTATTTGTTAAATGCTTTGGATGATACATTTCTTGTTTTTTCTTACATAGTAGTTTCATGTAGTTGATTACTATTTTATTGTTCCACTGCTTCCTTCCAAAGTTCAGGAAATCTTTTTCAAGTAATTTATATCCCATGAGATATTGGTGTTTCTCTTCTTTTGCAAAATGCGTTTGCGTGTTCAAGTTTTTAAGTGTTTTGAAGATATTCTTTCTCTCAGTTGGTTGTAATGGAGTAAATGAATCGCCTGGATCAGAATCATCTGTGCACTTATGCAATGAGTCTGAATCTTGAGAAATGTGAGTTGAGTCACTTACATCAGTATTAGTTACTAACTTTTCCGTGGTTTCATTTCTTAATTGCGCTAACTCTTTATTTGCATCTTCAAAACTATGTTGCAATTCTTCGATTTCTTTCTTAAGTAAGTTTTTGTCTTCTTCTGCTTTCCGAAGTGAGCGTTGGAAGTTTAGACATTTTTCTTGTAATTCCTCTATTTCTTCTTCTTGTTTATTGTATAATGTCTGTTTTCTGCATGAGTGATAATGGATTTTTCCATTGAAGTCTCCTTCACTTGCAGCTTGCGAGCGCCTTGTTGTGCGTCTAAGATTAAGGGTGCTTTTGAATGGTCTTGAAGTTAATGTTTGATCTATATCCGAGATAGATGAACCTCCATTGTCTCTTTTTTCTCTATCTAATTTAATTTTGTTCTGTATCGAGTAATATTCCAGTTCAAAATCTAATGATCTTAAATGGGCTAGTATTTCATTTTTCAGTTCTTCTGTATTTTCAGACATATTTTTAGTATGCTTTTTCAAACATGTTTGCAGTTGATTTAACTGTTGGAATAATTTTGTATCATCTTCTTGGAGATCGGATGTACTTGTTGATGAGTGCTCTTGATTAAGAGAATCGTTCGAGTTCTCTTTTTGTCTATAATTTTTGAGCTCAAGTTCTATGGATTTAACTTTATGAATAAGAGCTTCTTGAAATAAATCGCCTTCATCGTTATGCCCGTCAGAATGCATTTTGTAGTGACGAAACGTCTGGTCGAAAAGCAATTGCGTGCTAAGATCATATTTGCAAACAACTTGATATTCCCATAATTTAAGTCTTTGAAGTGGGGGAAATTCACTCTTTGCCATTTTTGGCAATTACTTTTAACAGAGGTTGATATTAACAATTTAATAATAACAGCTTTCTTAATTATAAATCTATATTATAGATCAAAAACTGGAAAATGAGGCATTGCCACACCCCCTCCATACATCAATGAAAGAAAGGAGAAAAGGACAGTGAAAAGCAAAAACCAATAGCCTAGACTACTGAAAATAACTAAGATAAAAATTTAAGGGAAAATAATTTGAAATTTAAAAAAAAAAAAAAAAAAAAAAAAAAATAGCAGTAGAAATTAAATTAAAACAGGGGAAAGACTAGTGTGAGAATAATACTGTGCACTAGAAGCTCATGTACTAAAGTATGAACACATTAAACCAATTTGTGATAGATTGATAGATTTACACTGATAGAAATGATAGAAACTGCGTTTTAACAACTTAAAATCCTTGAAAAGCTTTGTACATACATACATAAGTTCACGTTTCCAAGTTCAAAAACATAAAAAGACTGATTATGGCACATAAATCAGTAAATTATGAAGACAACATAGCAGAAAAATAGTAAAGGAGCCTGATAGCAAGTTTGCCAGTCAAACAAAGTGCACACTTAACTGTAGTTAAACAACGCACGCGTTGCATTTGAGAGTTGTTTTATTCTTGGAACACTTGAAAAATGAGAGTATTATCCAAAGCATCAAAATAATGAATAATCTTTCAAGATGATAACTTCTAGCAAGTAGGTTGCAATATAAAACTAAACATATGTAATTTGAATGGGCGAGATGCTGAGTGAGAAATGTTTTGCGATCGTACTTTAAATAGATAGGGAATCACATAGAATAAAAGTAAAGTTTAATTATTGAATTACCTTAATTCAAAAAAGGTGTCTAAAAGAGAAGGTAGGATAAGATGGAGGGATGGTAAGTTGTGACAAGCATGTTATTAATGCTGATTTAAAAGAATTTTAATTGAAACTGTTTAAGTAGCGCCATTTTTACAAAAGTATAAAAATTTAGGGAATTTGAATACAAAATCAAATGCTCTAAAACAAAATTAACACTCTAACAGGCTAAAATCAAAATCTCCAGTGAGAACAACATATAGATAAAACTTGATTAAGTGAATAAATTGAAAAAGTAAGGAGGTCCCAATGAATCACCACTTGTGGCGCAGCAGAGAGGAAAAAAAAAAAAAAAATAGGAATAAAAACTGTAAGAGGAAATTTAGAAGTTTGCAACCTTACCAAGTAAAATTGAGTTTATGAAAAAACTTAATAAACAAGAAAGCACCAAAAGTTAAGAAAAAAAAAATCAAAAATTTAATGGCGTGAAAAAAAAAAAAAAAAAAAAAAAAAAGTAGGTGGATAAGCTAAAATTAAAGTTTTATACTAAATAAACTTTTGAAAAAAAAAAAAAAAAAAAAAAAGGGTGGAAATAACATTAGACTAGAAGAGTCAAAATTTAAAACAATGAGTGGGGGGGATTAAATCAAAGGTAATCTTGGTAAGTTTTTGCAACACTGGTGATAGAAAATAACAAAATGAAAAGAAAGTTGAAGAAATAACAATAAAGACTGTAAGAGGACAATTTAGAAGTTTAAAACCGTATCAAATAAAATTGAGAACGTTAAAAAAAAACTTAATAAACAAAAGAGTACCAAAAGTTAAGTAAAATGATTAGAAATAGCTGGTGTGGAAAGAAAAATGTTGGGACAAGCTAAGATTGAATTCTTTTACGGAATGAACTTTAAAGCACATTGATAGCACCGTTAGAAAAGAAGAGCCAAAATTTAAGAAAAATGGAGGGGGGACAAAAACAAAGATAAACTTGGTAAGTTTTAGCAATGCTGGTGAAAGAAAAAATAAATAATAAAAAATAAATAAATAAATAAATAAATAAATAAAAAATAACAAAATGAAAAAGAAAACTAAAAATTTAAATAAAGACTAATAGGATCCCCAAGAAGCCCCCTCTATTGTGCTCCTCTATTGAAAATACACTTAAACGAATGAATCCAAACGAAGCAGAAGGAAAAGTAACCCTAAGAACTTCACGACTGAAATTGGAAAAATTTCAGAGCTGTGCGGCTCACAGAAGAGCAGGTAAATGACTTTTGAAAAAAAAAAAAAAAAAAAAAAAAAAAAAAGACTTTTAAGATATTTAGTTTGAAATACTGGTGTTTAATAACTAAGTAAAAGCTATGGTGTCTAATGCGCTATAAACCTGAAAGTTTTAGCAATAGTTTACTACTAATACACAATTTTTTCATGTTTATTCTTAGATGATACAAGATTACATAGGTTTGTCTAATTTTAAGAAGCAAATAGTTATCTTATGCTCAAAATGACTTAAGACCTTAAAATTTAGTTATTTATAATTTTCCTGAATCTGAATGGCTAATATTTATGTTTACAATACCCATAATTCCATCGTGAACAACTTATTTTATGAACAAACCATCAATGTAATTATAATTCGAGAACAGTTTCTTTAATTTGACAAAATAATGAGTTCAGATATTAGTCACTCCATAAATTAAATCTCCATTCTAAACCATACTACTAGCTCAATTAAAATTCGTTTTCCATTGAAATTCACTAATCAAACAAACCTTAATCAAATAACCCATAAACAACTATTTTCAAAGCTAAATGAAAGATATTATTAAAAGTAATTTAATTAAAAATTTAACACCAACAGAAAGATCAATCTTCCTACTTTCGAAAGACATAAAAAACATAATTGTTTAGTAAAAATTAATATTTTAAATAATTTTAAGAAAAAAAAAAAAAAAAAAAAAAAAAGTACTCTCAATGATAACCTATGGGAAAAAGAAAGAGGATAAAATTTTTATAAGAAGCTTTTAACATTCCTATCCTCTATCAAAAGACAGGTCAAAGTAAAAATACTGGTGACACAAATACGTTTAAATCCTCTACAGTAAAAGAATTATAAAATAGGTCAGACTGTGTTTTAATTAACTCAGTTTAAAGTAATAACAACTGAATAAAAATACACCACGTAATCCTATAAGCGAGAATTAGATTGATAAGGCAAAAAGAACATATTTTAATATACAATATTTTTACTCTTAAAATGTTCAAATCTTCACAATATTGGTATCGAAAGAAAGCTAATGATTAAATGAACACATAATAAACAATACATTTGGGATAAATAATTAATAAAGAATCTTAAAAAGTTTAACAAAATATTGTTTACACCATGTTATTTCAATGGGAAAAATGGGATACACTATAAAAACAATAGTTTTTAAAAAACTTATATTTATATCGAAACTTTTCAAAAACTTTATAAATATGGTATCAAAATGATCTATATACTTTAATTTATATTAATCAAACAGAAATTTTAGGTTAACAACACGAAAAAAGTATATACAAAGTGCAACAAAAGTTCAATGTTTTGAAAATGGCGCCAGTATGAGAAAAAGTACATGAGCTTCGAGAAGAAAAAACTTCAATAATAAACCATATAACGTCATAAAATATATATCCAAAGATAGCCTAGAGTATGTAGAACAACAAATAATCGGATAAAAATAAAAATATGTACAGTAGAGTGCACAGATATTAAAAGAATAGGTGGCTGAAGCCTGGTTCTATGGAGACATGAAAACGAAAGAATAAGAAAGATTAAAAAAGTCATATCTCCGGAACCCCTAAACCAATTCTCACAAAACTTACACCAAAATAAAGTTCATAAAGAAAGAAAAAGAATGATGTATAGAAAAAGGATGTAGCTTACCCCATTCCGTAGAAAATTAGGCTTCCATTAGGAGCGAAATAGAAACGACCGTTTAGAATCGATGACCAGTGGCGCTAATGCACAGGTACCTTACAAAATATTTCGTAACATCGAACTCAAAAATATATTTATTTTAATTTTAAGCACTAGGGGGGCCCCGCCCCCCTGCTCGCTATGCTCGCCAACCCCCCGCGTAATCGCTTCGCGATTCCAAATTATTGGCTACCCCTGCTTGCTGCGCTCGCCAATATCCCATAATATGAATAAGCAGTTGCAGACCTTTCAAATGATGTGTCACACGACTGGTGTTGTAAAGAAATTAAAAATGTGCCCCCCTGGGGGGCAGAGGGGGAGACGACACAAAAGACATCCATAATATGAATAAGAAGCTGCAGACCTCTCAAATGATGTCACACGACTGGTGTTGTAAAGAAATTAAAAATGTGCCCCCCTGGGGGGCAGAGTGGGGGTGACGCACAAGACATCCATAAAATGAATAAACAGTTGCAGACCTTTCAAATGATGTGTCACACAATTGGTGTTGTAAAGAAATTACAAAATGCGCCCCCTCTGAGGGCAGAGGGGGGGTTACACACAAGATATCCATAATATGAATAAGCAGTTGCAGACCTCTCAAATGATGTGTCACACAATTGGTGTTGTAAAGAAATTAAAAATGTGCCCCCCTGGGGGCAGAGTGGGGGATGACACACAACACATCCATAATATGAATAAGCAGTTGCAGACCTTTCAAATGATGTGTCACACAACTGGTGTTGTAAAGAAATTAAAAATGTGACCCCCCTGGGGAGAGCAGAGTGTGGGGGTGACACACAAGACATCCATAATATGAATAAGCAGTTGCAGACCTTTCAAATCTTGTGTAACACGACTGGTGTTGTAAAGAAATTAAAAATATGTCCCCCCTGGGGAGCAGAATGGGGGATAACACACAAGACATCCTTTAAATGAATAAGCAGTTGCAAACCTCTCAAATGATGTATCAAACGACTGATGTTGTAAAGAAATTAAAAATTTGGCGAAATATTACAGTTATCGCCAAGTTGGCGTCACTTTTGACAACTAATTTTGGTCGCCAAATTTGGCGATATATCGCCAAGTTGGCGACAGACTTGGCGATTGTTGGCGATGGTAACCTTTCCTCTCTTTATGGTAACCCATATGGCGATGCATAGACGGAGCCCTTTCCTGATTGGTCTATTGGACTCATGGAAGGAGTGGACAACCCGGATTCGTTAGTTCCGGAAATCTTCCACAGCAGCATCATTCCAGGAGTCACTCCTTTTAAGGCTAGTTTTTTTTTACTATAGAAGGATTAGATTTCTCGAAACATCATCAAAGATGTGCTGTATAGATATGCCCTCCACCTCCCTATTTTCGAAACCACAGAAACTATGCTCAGTTCAAATCTTTATATATTTACCTGTTTAATTATATGTAATGTAGTAACATATAGAATGTAACAGGTAGATTTCGTAAGAAATACTACGTATTAAATGTCCCCCTAGGTTGGAATTTATGAAAAAAAAAATGCAGATCTACTCCGATTATGAACCCAAGAATCCAAAACCATCTACAATTCATAATTTTAATTATGTATTTATCTATATCATTTTTATGGGTATGATATTTTCCATAATTTTACACAAATCTCTTTCAAATTAATACATAATATCAAAGAAAAGAAAATCCAGGTCAAGTTCGTAAATGGGCAAAATCGGACCAAGGAATTGGATTTTTGTGAATAACAAAGCACTCCTATAACTAGTTATTTATAATATATATGAAATGAGTTTTAAATAATCATTACTTCTAGATAAAAGACAAAAAATTATGCTTCACAAATTTTCGATAAAATTAAAAAAGGCTCAAGGGCTCCAAAAAATAGTTATTGATCATATTGACTGGATAATACCTACATTGTTCAAGCATGTGCTCCAACCCTGTACTAATTGATAAATACTTTTTTTTTTTAATTGGAAATTAAAATTCTCCTAGAATGAAAAAAAAAATAATAATCGGACCAAAAAGACAAAGGATACTCACCGTAGCCAATTTATCTACATCATCATCTGTAGCTCCGAGTGAAGCGAGACCTAATTCTTGGGAAAACTGAGCAAAACTAGCATCTGCTAATAGGGGAACATGACCTAATAATTCATGGCAACAGTCACTAAAAAAAAGAAAAGAAAGAAAGAACCGTAACAAAATATTTACGAAAAAAATTGAAATATTTAGTAGCAAAACTTTTCTTACAAAATACATCAACTCTATGAAATTTGTGAATGAAATATTCAAGACCTTTAATATAGTTTGATGACAATTTTATTATTTATCCATAAGCCTATTTCATAAAATTTACAATAATGTCAGAAAATAATCTGGACCCCCCCCCCCCCTCCTGTCAACGAAACTGCCACTGGTGGTAATTATAAAACTCAAGTTTTATAATTACCACCAAGGGCAGTTCCGTTGCCAGGAGGGGGGGGGGGGGCGTTGCTCTGGATACCACTAATTTTGTAAAGTTCTCTTTGTTTTATCTAATCAGTTAATTTTCTGATATTAAACAAGGAGAAGAAAACTTTAGAATATTAATGCTATCCAAAGCTACGCTGCTGACCAGGGTTCAACTGAGCATTTTGGGGAGGGTTGGAAGAGGGAAAACGCATTGGCTTTTCCTGGAATACTAATTTTCGTCTTATTTATGACAGAAATTCTGTGCTTAAATAAAATGACGATTCCTATTCAAAAATAGTGGTACTCGCTGCATGGAGCCTATGCCTATGTGCTCATTTCTTAATCGGATCCTGATTATAATTGCAATATGAAATAATTCCATTCACCAAAATTCGTACAGTATCATCAATTACTTGAGTAACATGTTTTTCCATATCTTTTCGTGATGTTATCAAATTTCGCACAAACAACGTACATATCGTTGCATTTTCATTTCAAATGTCTTTATTCCTCACGAAATTATTACCGTCAACATGAGTTCAGATGAAACACCCTGTATCTGTGACTAAATAAGTGGTTTGCGATACCATGTTCCATGGTAAATTTTCATCCTCTTGATGCCTACTATCACCCCTCTGAATTTGTTTGACGAATTTTGGAAACCCTGTATAGCATTGCTTGTGTAATACATAGCAAAGGGTTAAACTAAAGATATGGGGAATGAATGAATATTTTAATTTCATAAGAATAAAACAACCAATTACTTTGACTCGAGAGAGCCTAGAAATTGTAATGTAAATGTAAATATATGGATAAGTGAATAACCACCCTGAGGAGATAAGTTTCACAGTACAATTTACGTCCAAGAGAACATGTATATTATAATTCAATTGCATAATATTATCATGAATAGAAAATTACATTCAACGTATTAGAGACTGTATAATTAATGCAAAAAGAGACTGCATTAATAAATATTTAAAAAATCTTTATACAGGGAGCATAACAAAGTCCCTTTGACCTGAAAATATTAGCGAACTGAGAGAACTACAGCTGTGCAAGTGAGGAAACAGAATAGACAATCACCTCATCGATTCACGGATGAAAATCTAGGATTAAAAAATCTTCATTCGCATATTAAAATGCAATTGGTCTGCCAAGTCATATCTTGGTGGAAAACACCTGAAAATCCGATTTTAGCGGTCGTCTCATAGGTTTACCATTATGTTTTCCTGCTCCCAATCTTCCTTTTTTTTCATACTTTTCGGTGTTTTAAATAAATTCCACCAAAATATGATTTGGCAGACCGATTGCATTTTAATATACGAATCCATATTTAACTAATCCTAGAGTTTCATCCGTGAACTCGATTAGGTTATTGACTGTGCTGCAGCCTTCCGGTCTATAAGAATTGACAGTAAGACGTCTATGCTCGATTTAATTCAAACGAGAGCAGTCCCCTCAAAGCGAATTTTGGAAAATAGTCATGGCAAATCAAAATCGAAAACAGGTAGAGCAAAATTTTCAATTAGAAAATTTTAGAGCAGCAATTCATTAGTACGAAACGACATTTGGCTCACACGAAGAAGATAAATCTTTGCCTGCCCAAAAATGTCTGAAATCAATGCATGGCGATTCTGTTTTGCATATTCACATTTCGGAAATGTAGCAGGTCACAGTTGCAGATTGTGATGATGTACTCTACACTGTTAAAAATCTTGTTCTAGTTTGAACCAAAAAAGTTTGTTTTTTGGTGCTCAATAGCTGCCACCATAAGATGGTGAAATCTCGTACCAACATTTGGAGCTTCCTAGTTCAACCTCGTTCCAACTATTGGAACTATGCTTCAACGGGAGCTCCAAATTTTGGTTCAAGATTTCACCATCTTACGGTGGCAGCTATTGAGCACCAAAAAACAAACTTTTTTGGTTCAAACTAGAACAAGATTTTTAACAGTGTACTGTAACGTCTGTAAAACTGTCATTTCGAATGATTTTCAGATTTTAGTTTAAAAGGTGTTGTCGCTCGCATAATCTCATAGCATAAACTTATAGACAGCAGACGATAATTTTAATCCGAATATGCTAGCGCTTTTATTTAAAATTTTTATTTTCTGTGTTGTGCAAATCTTAATCGTTGCTTAGCGATGAGTTGAAGATACGTGTTCTTTTTGAGAATATGAGAAAGCAAATGGAATTCTGAATGATCCTAAATGAAAGAGAGCCTACTAAAGTATTTTTTTAAAGTAATGCATTGAAAATAATCTTTTCTTGAAGTTTGGAGTTGGAATTTTGGAGCTGTATGAGAATGGCGAGTTTCACTGACTGCGAATATTGCGAGATAGTGCTCATTTACGGCTGCTATCGTTTGTATTAGGGAGGGAGTAGTGTTTTACTTTACCGTTACCTCACTTGCATCACTGTATCTCTCTCGCAAGTATTTTCCTATGCACCCTGTATATACACATAACACTCATAATTTGGTAAAACAAGCTAGTTTTTTTTTCAACATTTGTTTTTGTCATTTTTATTTAAAATCTGGTTTTTGTCTGCAAAGATGAATTTTTGCATCCAATTTTTAACCCACTTCATGATAAGCTGAATTTATAAATATTATGTACAAAGGTATGTTTTCGAGGATATTACAATAGTATAATTTTTTTACACTTTTATTAAAAATTAATAAGGTGTCCTGGGGTACTAATAGTATGCTTAATTGCAAAAAAATCCGAAAAATGGCACCTACGGGTTCTGCGCAGAAGGGCTCTGTGTCACCTGAATCACAAATAACAGCTAAAAGTTAATTTGTTTCATTTGTAGACCTTATCGCTGAAAGAAGCACGTAAGAATCAATTCCCCATTTAATATTTGTGAGGAAAGTTCTATGATATGAAGGCTATATATTTATGAGGAAATTATTTACTACATAAATTTGTAGTATATCTCATGTACTTTGAAAATCTTGTGAAAGATTTTGGATGTGTTCGCTAGGTAGTTTACAGTTTAAAATATACTGCATTAAGTATATCCGGGTATAGATTAAGTACACATTAAGTTCATTTATTATTCATTAAGCAGGGGTCGTACTTGTCCTGAAATGTTATGCGCAGGTACCAGAATTTTCTTACAAAAAATTTGTTTTCAATAAGCCGAAATTTCGTGTGTTTAACATTAATTTAAATTTCTGTAAAAAAAAAAAAAAAAAAAAAAAAAAAAATTACTGATAGTCTAAGAGCCGACAGCACAAATCCCGAAGTCATCGAGCAGAAAAAAAATCCTTTATTTTATAGAAGAGTAGCAATAGAGGAATCTAATAATCCATGTCTGCCGGAAACGAAGTGGTGCATTAGCCAAAAATTAATACCACTAAAGAGGTTGACTCGTAGGATTAGCATTGTGTTTTCCTGCACCCAGTTTTCCATGTTTTCGTACTTTTGACTGCACGGCAAACATAATAGTAAACCTAAGAGTCGACCACTAGTGGTATTATTTTTTAGCTTATGCACCACTTCGCTTCCGGCAGACATGGATCATTAGATTCCTCTATTACTACTCTTCTATAAAATAAAGGATTTTTGCTTGTGCCCGATGACTTAGGGTTTTGCGCTGTCGGCTCTTGGACTATGGTGTTTGTCCTGAAAAAGAAACCCGGACTCTGATTAAGTAATATATTACGTATACTACGACACATTAATTATACATTAAGTACACATTAAATATACATTAAGTATACTGGAGCAATAACATTAAGTATACTGGCCATCCAATGGCGTTATTACTCCGGTTGATTGTTTTAAGTGTTGGAACTACATCCGAAGACGGTTTATTTTATTTATTTTCTGCACGAGAGAGCATTATTGAAATTGTTGAAAACCAAACTGATACAGAGAATTTTGTATGTTTTAAGTACTACTAATTTTTTCATGTCAGAAGAATAAAATATCAAATGATTATTACTGCATCCTGATATCGCAATTAATGATAAGTAATAGAAATTTGTCGATTTCTAAAGCTCTAGAGTTTGTATCTTTAGAATTGGAGAGCTTGCATGCTTTAATTTCATCTTATTTTATAGTTTTCTTTGCAGAATGTTGTTACCCATATAGATGGGTAATAACTCTAAATAGCATTGTTCAAGAAATCACGCCATTACATCTTATAAATACAGTAGAATCCCGATAATTCGGATTAATTGGGACCAGGCCCAATCCGGATTGTCGAAAATCCGGATTATCCGAATAATGTGAATAAATGAAGTAAAATAAAACATACTCACGGAAAATCACCTTTATACTGGACATATTCAATATTTACAGACAGTAAAAATGTTTACTTTGTAATTATAAAATTTGTCATATTCTGCTGTGCCAGTTTTGCGGGCCACATGGTCACACATTCCCTTGAGCATAAGTAGTTCGTTGGATGTAGTCTCCACATGACGTTCAAAATAAATCATTAATTGTTCAAAATGGGAAGTTGCTTCATTATTGTTTATAACTTTTGGTTGGTCATCATTGATAATGGTTTTCGTCTGCATCATCATCATCATCATTTTCTTCAATTGTGCACAAAGCGATTATTAAGTCATCATCTGTAAGCGAAGAATACTCTTCATTAATTTTCTGCTTCCAATCAATTGCTAATGTCACTGATATCAACATCTGAGCAAACATCAATTTCTTAAAACAAGCTGACAAAATCTTCAGGTGTAATTTCTCTTTCATTCTCGTTTATTCCTCCTTCTATTTCGATTTTCTGAACTGATTTGTAGAAAGGTTTTGGCACGAAGACAAAGAAACAGTTCCAAAAGACCTATGGACTGGCTGACAAAGATCGGAAAGCGATCCTTATTAGTAAGTGTGTCTATAAGGGCTATTTTACTTCGCTTTCTTGCAATGTTCTGAGTAAAACTATATTAAGCACTGACCTTTTGGTGACATTTCTAAATGGATTAAATAAGAAACTTTGAAAATTAGAATTTCCAAAGCTTAAATGATGCATAGTTGTTCCTTTCATAGATAATATTTAAGAGTTTAAATAAGAAAGCTTGAGGTATGCTTCTGAAAACATTTCAGAAAATACTTTATTCAGAATATGAGACTGAAATAAATTTGTTATGAAAATTTGCAGATCATGTCTCAAACTTAAAAAAAAAATCGACCAAACAGATCCGGATCAACGGACTCCAAATTAGCGGGGTTCTACTGTACATATCTTCTAAAATATTTTTTCTTGTATATGTAATCAAAAATCTGCTGTATCAATTTCTTTATTTGTTTGAAAAAAACAAAAAACTAAATCGAAAAAATGTTAGAATAATAACGTGGTATCATTACCCCAGAATATCTTACATTAATTTTAAGGAATTTTTCAATTTTGTGGCAACAAGTGATAAATCGACAAATATTTGCTGTAACTCGTTAAATTGAATTCGAATTGAAAATATGATGGATTTAAATAAATGCTTGCCAAAATATGACAAAGTACTATAAAACGGCAACAGTGAAACATTTTAAATGCTTAAAATTAGAAACAAAATTACAAATAAAAGGGGTGAATGAGTGAATATAACTTAATTAAAAATTGAAAAATAAAAATTTGATTTAAAAAAAAAATTTCTCTGATTAGATTCGAGTAGTACCGGAAGTTCTTAGTACCGGAGATAAGCGGAATACCACATAGCTACAACATACTTACCCTACAAAAACTTAGAACAAAATTTTATTTCAATGATCATCGTTTCCAAAACATTCAAAATCAATATTTTTCTACATATCTAAATCTGACGAGTTAATCAAAATTGTTCAGGAGCTGAACTGAGTAGGTTTTATGAACTTAACATGCTGCAGCAGATAATAGCACAAAAGTAGTAAAACAACAAACTGAAGACTGATTTTAAAAACTTTTTTTTTATTTGTGTTCAAGTACCAAAAATAACTTCGGAAATACCAAAAATTCCAACTTAAACGAAGCAATCCAAATTACGGTACATTAACAAATAAGTAAATTCAACTTATACTTACGGTTCAGGTGTGTAAAACGGATCGGAACTATGTCGAATGTACTGAGTACAATGAAAGACTCGAAAAGCTAACCCAGCCAAGAAATCCCGAGACGACAAATAGCCTGCTACAGGTCGTAATTGAAATCCAGTCCTTTCTGCAAATAAAATATTTTAATAATGAAACACCTTCATGGATTTACATTCATAAAAACACATGATATAATATTTTTTGTAAATATTTTTATTTATCATTTTTATTGATAATATTAATTAGCATAATATTAATATCTCGAATAATAATATTTTCGTGAAATATTTGGACTTTTAGACCAAGCCTTGAAGTAAACTTTAAGATTTTTGGTGCCTCGTATACTAGGTCTTCCTAAAGAGGTACCACAAATAATAAAATATCCCAATCATGGTGTAAAGTTGTACCTGTCGGAAACCCATAAACAATTCGTTTGCAACGATAGTATTTTTAGAGTGTATACTCATAAATGTAAAAAACAAAGTGGTGTTTTATCAACATGTACTCCGTTTTTCAAAGATACTTTAAGATAAAGGCAGAAATATTTCACTAATGAAATGCTCGCCAATTTTATTTTCTTGCTTTTACAAAATGTTAAAAAATATAAACGTAAAAAGTTATATATCTTAGATTTATACAATAATACATCGTATGTACGTACAGGGTTAGCAAGAGATAACTTGCCCACTTCAGAGGACTCTAGAGAGCCTTTTATTGGTCCAAATGAGATTAAATTTGAATTAAAGATAATCCAAATGATATTCTTGACATTTAAAAAAAATTACAAAAATCTTTCGATAGGGGGCGCTCTAATACACATAAGCATTTAATTCGCTTCATAAATAATAAATGATATTGAAAAAGTGAAACTGATAAATAAAAATGAAGAATCTGCTGTAAGATTTTTCGTTAAGTGAAATTCAACATATCCAATACTCAGAAAATAACTGTCACACTCACACTGCAATGCGAAGACTGATTGCTAACTACCAAAAGCTCTCTGAAGTGGAAAACCTATTTCGTGCAATCCTCCGGTCTTCAAAAGTTAATTAAACAGAAATTACATCCTTTTTTTTTCAAATTAGTATTTTTTTTTTAAATGCTTAATCAAAATTCAAATTTAATAGCTGTGTTTATTTAAATGAAAAAAAAATGAAACTCTACAAATAATATTTTGAGTTATAACCATTTTAAGTTACCCAACTTTTTAAAAATATTTTAAATTTTAAATTAAATATATGTATGGGAAGTTTTATCATGTGAGTTTGTTTACAAATAATATGGTTAAGCAGTACAAAATTTTTTTTATCTTTAACTCAATAAATAAGAATTATTTTAAAATGTGTCCCAGAACCTCCTTAAATGCCAATCTTGTAAAAATGATTATATGCTTGAATGTGCGAAGACGATATTTAATAAAATGCTATTATCACAGAAATATCGACTGTATCTTAGAAGTATCTTCAATAAAATGCCAATACTGCAGAAATATATATTTTATGGCTTTTGTATTGGCGAAATATTCTTTCAATTATTGCCGCAATATTAGTAAAATTTAGACAACGTCAATGATACAATGCTATTATTATGTCATTAAACAATTATTCAGTTACGAAACTGTTCGAGACGTATCTGTCCCCTTGTCGTGTATTATACTTTTATCTAATAGACCAAGAGGCAGCAATATACACAATCACCTCATCGAGTTCACGGCTGAAATTCTAGAATTAGTTAACATTCGATTCGCATATTCAAACGCAATCGATCTGCCAAGTCATGATCTTGGCGTAAAACACCTAAAAACATTATTTTAGCTGTTTATTCGTAGGTTTAACAATGTGTTTTCTTGCTTAGAGTCCTCCATCTTCTTATACTTTAAGGTGGAAGAAAACATAGTGATAAACCGATGAATCAACCATTAAAATCGGATTTTCAACTGTTGTTACCCAAGCTATGACTTGATAGATCGATTGCATTTTAACTACGAATCGAATTTTAACTAATTCTGAATTTCAGCCGCAAACTCGATGAGGTGAATGTCTATGCTGTCGCCTCCCGGTCTATAATATTTAGTCAATTTCAGCTCTTAAAACTATTAAAAATAGAAAGATAACTTACGTTTTAAAAATCGACTGACATCTTCTAACTGTGGGATGTTGTTTTCCCTTGAAAAAAAAAAGAGATTTAATAAGTATTTTAATCCTTCACTCGTCTTGAAGTAGCAGTACATATTTCAATATTCTTACCTATATCCGCAAAACTTTATTAGAAGATTAAAATTTTCCAAAAATTCCTTGCAGGCATGCGTTGGATACAGCTTTTTAAGATGTGTAAAAACAGTTCCCCTGAAATTTAGAAATTATAAGTTAGGTTGTGATATACTTAATTATAACATAAAGGCAGAAATTCTAACCAAGTATTTTTGCATGTTGGGAAAGGGACAAATTCACATTTAAACTAAAAGAATGTAGGCGCTGATACAAAAGCAAGCGAAGAAAATCTTTAATGTGCTAAAGATTGAATTTAGAAATTGTTTGAGAATACCGTCATGTTTCGTTGCCATCCGCTACCTATTTTTCCTACTTTTACACTTTTTTCCTTTGTTCGAAGAGATAGATTTGCCTTGTTTAATCCTAAATTTTCGGCAATTATATAGATAAGACATTTTTCCCTTCATAAAAAGTGCTAGCAAAACAGCATAAAAGTTAGCAACTGTGCAACCTGTAGTGTTGCCATATCTGCCGGTTTTTTTAGGTTAATATTTATTTCACTTATATGGAACAACTAAATAATGTAAGGTTTCTTAATATATTGCTTAGTTGCGAGGCAACTTCACATAGGTAAGCGTCTGAAACATTAGGGAATCAAATTAAAAAATAAAGTTTAAACATATCATTTTATTAAAAACCTACTAAAATTGAAAGAAGGATTATAGTAAAATAAAATTAAAATAGGGATTTAAAATTAAAGGATAATTAGTTATTGAATAGGTAAATACTGCTTAACAATGTAATCACTTTGAGGGGCTTCCTAGTTGTCTTCAACTTTTCGCCCAGTCTATTGATGAATGTCTTGCTCATGAGCCATAGCAAGGAATTGTCTAACTGTGGTATAAAAACTACGTAACAAGATTTCATTAATATAAAAGTTTAGAATATTAAAATAAAAATTACCTTTAGAAAAAGGCGGTATTAAATTGATTTAATTTTAAATAATAATTTTAGTATAATAATATGAAGAGAAGAAATAAAGTAATAAAGTGATAAAGAAAGGGTAAAAAAAAATAAAGAGAAATAAGCACGGTTAAAAAAAATTTCAGACAAAACTGGTAAACACGGGCAAGCAAAAGTTGTGCCAGATATTATGACACAGTGTTAAAAAAAAAAAGACAACTTTTTAGGGTCATACTTTTTTTTTTCTATTTGTTACTTAATAACTGCTTAATTTGTCATTAATGACAATACTTATTTATTTATTTTTTGTTTATATATAAAAATGTGCAAGGAAATAAAAATTAGTTTAAAGGAAATTAAAAAACTTTGACAAGAGTGAGGAATTCAACGTCCATAATAATGTAGAATTCTGCTAAAATTTTATTAGGGAAGTTATAGAGACTGCTATACTTTTTTTGAGAGGTCAACTACTCTTTTTCTAAAAGTAACGGCATTAAGGTCTGTCTCGACGGATACTGGTATCACGTAAATATTGTGGAGCATTGCTAACAATGCGAAGATGTTTATTATGGAGTCTACTGAAGTTGGTCATTGAGGTGTTACAAGTAAATCCCCATGTGGGACAGGCGTAAGTCATTATGGTCAGGCCAGTTAATTGTTGTGTTATTGATGATTAATCTTAGCCCAGTCATTTTAGCAAAAATAGGAGACAAAATTAGAACAAAGCTGGATTTTTGCATAGGGGTTAGTTAGGGTATGTAGTTTAACATACTAAAAATCCCCACCGATCCGATGTGAGCTTTCGCCACCAGAGGGCGCTAAGGAGCTTGAAAATCGGTTTTTTGTGAATATCTCATGAACAATGGCATTTAGGGAAAAAAGTTCAGTTACAAAGTTGTAGATAATTTAATTTCCTATAAAAAGTGTTATTGACATTTATTTGTTTGTCACACCAACGCTTCCCTGTCAAAAATGCAAAAAAGTGAACATATATGAAAGTAAAATTTTGAAAATTCGAAAAATCTGCTGCTACTTAAAAAAAATAGGTAAATAGATCTAAAATTCTCACCTTTGAATAGAGAAAGTGAATATATAACATAAATTTATGCTCATTTTCACATTACTCTTGAGGAAAAGCATTTAGCGCGTTTTCTTTTTTGTGGTTTCCCCCGTAGGTATATTCCACTTATAGTGACTGGCTTAATCCAATTTCAGTCATTTAACTGCTTTAGTAGTTCTTAGCACAACTTCAATTTCTACACACGATTCAGATTTGCCACTATCTGTATTTCTTTCTTTCGTTTTTGTGCTGATTTCAGTATTTTTTGCTCGCCTTTCGATATCATCACTGAATTCAGAAGTAGCGCTTCCCTCCTCCCTTGCAATGAGCAGGATACATGTCAATATCTTCCTGGTCTTCAAATTCAATTTTATCTGCATTATAACATGAAATTCTGCAGCAATTTATGCAAATATCAGAACATTTCAATCACAATTATCGGCATCCACATGCTTTTCCACATCCTTTGGAGCAAGTAAAAAAAATTGATACAATAATATTTTTTTGTGCGGGCTGTAAGGTAGCTGGAATTGGAGACAAACTAGGTGCATTTTGCCAGCATCAGTTCTCAGGATGTAGTTTATTGCCCAACCGATATTGTACGAATGAGTTACTCGTGTTTATCATGTACTATTATGATAAACACGTAAACTGTGCAATCTAGCTGCATCTTCGGTAGGCGGCAACGATGAAAGGCTTTTTTTTCCAACAGCAACTTCTTTCTTGAAACATACTTAATGGTGCTTGTTCAGAGAAATTTCTGATTTACCACCGTATAAAGCAAGAAAAATAGTTTTTTCTGCCTCGGAAACTTCAAATTGGGATACTTGATCACTTTTTAAAATGCTGGCAGCTTGTATGTTATTATCTTCTTTCTTTTTTAAAAAAAATTTCTAACTACATTTTACTTTTCCCAAACATTCGTTGATGTCGAGTCACACTTGAAAAAGCGTGAAGGAAAATATATGATCTTTCAGAACAGCATCATTGTTAAGACTGTGCGATGAATACAGGGTGGTTGCAATTCGTCCTCTTCCTGGCTTATTTAAAAATATCTCTATCACTGGACGTGCTAAAGCAGTCAATAATACGAGCAAGTCAACATCATCGCCAACAATAGCAGTAAAGCGCACCAGACTTTTCTATTTCAATAGCTGTTTTAACAATTAGTGTGTATGCATCATCTTCTGCTTGTTTCGCTTCAAAACCATTCTCTATAAATTTCTCCATAAGCATAGATATGAGACGTGTCTTATTTTAATGATTAGATTAAAAAAATTTCCTTTTGCAATATTTTAGAGCTTTTTTTTTCCTTCTATATAAAAGCTTAGTCTAATGTATCAGAACATAACAAACATTTTTCCTTAAATTCAAACAACGGCCTGTTATTTCTCAATTTTTCCTTCAATGGAGTAATTTGTGCGGACATTGATGGTTTTCTGCAATAGATTTAATGTATAATTTAATAGAATTCTTTCCTGTATAATTTTTCTACTTTTTGGGTGAACTGTACATTCACTATTGTTTTTAGCCATTTCTTCAAATATTTTCTACTTATGGTCACCTCTTTCCGAACTTGCTGTCACAAGGATCTTCAGTCCCTTTTTTCCCATTTTTATATAATCTTTCGGAACGCAATCCTCACCGCATACAAGACATACTATTCTGTCAATCTCCATTTTTCGCTCACAATCAGCAACTAAGAAAGAGTCATTTTAAACTGTCATTACTATTTAACAATTTCTATAACATGCGTTGAAAATAAAATTATTCCCTTCCTAAATACACTGGGGCGTGAGAAGAGAAAACTGCTCCCGGGGCAAAGCTTCAATTTGGCGCCCCCAACATTTTTATATGACAGGCCAAAAATTATTTGTTAGCATAAATTTGGCGCCCTCCAAATATCCCCGCCGGTGGCGATCGCCCCCTTTCTTACAGCGCTGATCTCATAGAATACTTCGTTGGGGTAATAAATTAGGGGGATTTCATACTAGCGAAATAAGCACCAAATGAAAATTAAATATTGGAAAGGCACATAATACATTTTCACAAATGCAAAGAGATATAGGATATTGGACAATTACTGTTGCACAAGCGCGAAAACGGCATACAGACAATGGGGGAGAGTTGGGGGGAGGATCCAAAGTTGTTCCGTATTTGTTCTGCCTCTTCGCCGCGTTATGACGGTGCTTCTGCATTTTTTTCAAACACGTTTACTTTATTTTAATTTTCAGCAGGGAAGGGTTGGTGTGACAAAAAAATGTTAATGACACTTTTTGTAGGAAATTTAATTATCTAGATCTTTGTAATTGATTTTTTTTTCTAAATGCCATTGTTCGTGAGATATTCACAAAAAAACCGATTTTCACGCTCTTTAGCGCCCTCTGGCGGCGAAAGCTCACATCGGATCGATGGGGACTTTTAGTATGTTAAACTACATACCCTAACTAACACCTATGCAAAAATCCAGCTTTGTTTTAATATTTTCCCCTATTTGTAAAAAAAGGTGCTAAAATGACTGGACTATATTAGGATATTTAGTTTTTCCTTCGCAGTGGTAAATATTTTGCATATAAACTTAAAAAAATAATTCTTAAGAATTTTCGGGTGTAAATTCGAAATTTCTGAATTTTAAAAAAACTAAAAGTAGTAGCCAGTATCATTTTCAAAATCTAAACTGAGAACATCCTTTCCAGGGCTCATAGGAGTCCTGGAATTTCTAGACCAGGGAATTATTTGATACTAGTATTTACTAATAGAAAATCTCTCCTTGTGGATTTTCGCGCTTTTAAGTAGATTTATTTTTTTTTAACAAAAATGCTGATATTTCACCTGGAAAATAACGGTACCCGTACGAACCTTCTTAAATAAAAAATCTTCGAAAATAAAAACAGCGGATTTGATTTACCAGAAGAAAAGTTTTGGCTTTACGTAAATAATAGATCAGCTGCTTTTAGCGGAAAATACTGTTTTTGACAACTCGTCGCAGAAGCGAAAATTGCCACTTATTTACCGTAATTCCTCGCATATATGCTGCGGATTAGTTTTTTTTTTTTCTTTTTTTTCTTTTTTTTCTTTTCTTTTTCATGTTGGAAATTTTGTAGGAAAATGAAGTCAAATAAATGCAAAGCAAAAACAAGCCAGATTTTATTTAAAACAAACTATGGAAGGAAATCAAGCTATCTGAGCTGCGGCGTATACACAGGAAATAAAAATGTAATGCGCAAGCATTAAGACAGAAGCGATTTGCTTTCGATGATTCATTAACGTAAATTCAATTGAACCCTCAATTAATTCAATTTAACCCTCATGTGGTATTCATTTCGAATGTATATTCAAATATGCAGAGCTTCGAAGTTTCCTGCAAATATTTTAATTCTGAAAATGTTATTTTGCTTAACTGGAACATTTGAGCGTTTGAAGAAAACAATTTCTCTAAAATAATAGTGGTCAGCAAAACGCCGCAGACTCAAAAACTCTAAATATGGGTTTTGGTCGAAATAGACCCGAACACCTTAGCAGTGTTTAAAAAAATCTGGTTAAAAACTTAAATAAAAGAAATTGCCAGTACTTTTTAACACAACTTAATAATTTCAAACAAGTTTTCCATTCACAATGGTGAATTAAAGCATAATTCATCCAGTTTTAAATGTAGAGGTATGTTAGTTTGAACTGATCTTGTTCCAGCTCTATGAAAAATCTTCTAATTTTGCCAAGGAGTTTAAAACAGATTAAAATTTCAAAAGTGTAATTTTTTTTAAACTTACTACAAGACTATTTCATTACCTCAATTTTATTTCGTACTTTATCCTAAACCCTTTTGCGATTTACATTGCGTGATTATCTCGAACAGGTAAGCAATTATACGATGTTAAAATTTTTTAATGAAACATTGTATATTTAACACCAGTTTTCGCAAGATTACTTACCAAGTTTTTATTTCTTCAGCGGTATATTGCACATAAGGGATCGTCTGACCGCTGAAATAAAAAAAAATCAGTTGAATTTGCTGTTATGATGAGTGGACCATAACTAAGCATAAGATTTACTCACTGTTTGTATTCGAATGCTAAGTCCGTGAAAAATTTTCGTCGTTTCCTATATATTTCATCTTTGAATCCCTAAATGAAAATATAAGAATAAATTAAAATTAAAATACTGTTAGCCTGCTTTTTTCAAAAAGTCACATTGTCAAAACGTTGCATTTCAGTATTTTGAAATATTATGATGTGAAAATGATTTAAACAAGAAACAAGAAAGAAAAAAATCAAGTGTCAAGGATAGATTATGAAACGCCTTCCAACACAGTAAGATGTAACAAAACTTCCCCGTCTAATAAGTGAAATAGGATGTCTAATTGAACCATTTGGAAACGCATAACGCATTTGAAACCCCAATTTCATCAAATCTCATCTACTGTTAGAAAGTTGTCAAAATTCTTAGAACGGCGCTATATATGATATACATTTAAATATATTAAATACATACATGCAAAAGTTTAGTTCAATTAGAAAATACATACCCCAGTTCAAAATTCCCCTTCAGTAATTTTTGCTAATAAGGAGAATAGTACATGAATTCTTTAGTGCGATCATTTATACAAAATGCAAAAAAAAATTTTAAATTTACAAACGCATGCAGAAAATGAAAACGAAATAAAACCATTTTTTAAAATCAAAGGTTGCAATGTAACCAATATCTTTTGTGTGACCCCCCCCCCCCCCATGTAATTTAACGACAAATTCTATGGATGTTCTGTTCAATAGTAATCATCTTGTAATGAAATTAAGCTATTTATATCATTTTGAATGCATATAAAACAGCACAATGTCATTAAAATACTCTACAAGCTATTTTTCCTCAACTACCATGATACAACAAATTCTTTTGAGCGCCACTGTAAATGAACTAAGTAATATTATTATATTACATGAGTATATGAGATAATTACGGAAGGTAGACCGTAAACAGATGGAGAAATAACCCAAATTCATAAACATTTTTCAACTTTGTTGGAAAGTTGTAAAAACACAATTGTGTGGTGGCAAAATATAGCGTGTTAAGAATTTTTTCTCATAATTTTCTAACAACTCTGCTCTCTAACCGTAAAGATAAAATTTCCAAAATGGTAGTTATTTTAAATAAAAATATGTTAAAATATTGGATAAATTTGTCTTTAAAAAAAAAATAAGGTCGAAATAATTTCTTAATAAGACCATCAAATATAGAAAATGGACTAAGCCATTCGAAAGAGCTCTGGAATTTCTTCTTAAGGTGAAAAAAGCAAGTAATACTACTCCGAAAGATGGAAAAAGATTGGAAATATATATTCTACACAAGTAGGCGTATTCATATTTATTTTAATTTGGTTTATATTACTTTATTTTACTTTATATTACTTTAACAGGGTGGCGAGTAGTCAGGAAAAAGCACAATCAAAAAAGGTTTTAAATACAAACCAATTAAATAAATAAATCATGCCAAATTAGATCCTTTTTCACAAATAAAACTAACATCCTACAAGAATTTTTGTATAGCTACTTTTGTTTTGTTTGTAGCCAAATATTCCACTATTAAATAAAATTAAAACCCCTATTTAAAAAATCCTTATACTTCTTAATGATATGTTATATAAGATGCATTTTTATTACTAAATCTTTATACGTGTATTACTTTGTTTCTTTACTTAAAATTAAATTTCTCATACGCGAATAAAACATTTTTAATTAGATATAATATCTATAAAAAAATATCAATTTTAGTGATTTTATTTCAAGTGTAAAGGTTACTTGCTGCACGGTATAGAAGGGCTAAAGCAAGAAATGCTTGCAGGGAAATTTCTTTCTCCTTCTTTTTATTCCCTATACTTTATTGTGTTATAAAAATATGTCTGCAGCAGTGAAAAAAAGCTTGTCTTTTGAAGCTAGCTTTTTACGTACATTTAAATAAAAATAAACTTAATTACTATCAGAAGAATATGGAACACTGAGTGGATCCTAACTCCAGTAAAGCCACTACAGAACATAAAATATGTATGATAGAACATCTTTCTGGAATTATTCGTTTCTCCATATTCATAGTTTTGAGCAAATAGTAGCAGCGCAAAAAAAATCCATTTTGAAAATACTAAAAAATAAATTTTGATAGTTTTAGACAAATATTACACCAAGAATATCATTTTACCTGCCGAATTAGTGTTATCAGGTGTCTAACATAAATCACAGCAGAAAATACTCTTTACACCACTAATTTTTTGCAGTTTATTTCTCCATCTTTAATCAAAAATAATTATGCTAATAAAGAAGCCGAAAAAAATTTAAGCCGAAAAAAAGTCGCCGAAAATTTTTAGAAATACATTCATTGCCATCAAAAATAGTCCACCAAAAAAGAGTCTTCCAAACTGAACGAAACTGTATATATGTGAGCACAACGTTGTTACCAGTAACTCATTACAAAATTAAAGTAAAAGAATGATTAAACTACAAAAAAAATGTATAAATAATTGGCGATTCAGCATCCTGTAAAGCCGCCTCTTACTTGGATACAAAATGCGATACAGGTGGGCACTGATGTGTACAGGTTTCATATAATGTCCTGCGTCATCTTATTCCACAGTTCCTGTAAGCGCGACTCAAGTTAAGCCAAACTAGTAGGTTGCCAAACTGCCGTCTCAAATGATCCCAGACATGCTCGATTAGTGACAAATCTGTGATAGGTCAGGCCAGGATAAGCAACACGTCCTATAAGAAAGTCTCCGCACAGCGCACGTGATGTCACCGCTAGTCGTCCGTCGGTGATTACGGGAGAGAATTATCAAGTGTTTTAAGATATGAAAAAAAAATCCATAATCGAATTATTCTGACAAATATATAAATGTTCCACATTTAAAAAGCATTACATTTGAAGCAAAAAAAAATTTACTTTTTTTAAATAAAATTAGAAAATAATAATAAAAATTTCTTTACCTAATGATACCAATATTGTATTGAAATTGGAATGCTGCTTTTTAGTAAATCTCAATTCATGTTTTGAATTTACTTTTACCGCAATATGTTACAAATTAATGGAGTTATTAAATTATAGTTCAATATTATTATAGATTGTATTGGTAAAAATTAAATAAACACTTTTTTCTTAAAAAAATATTTATTTACTGGTGTGCGGTATGTATTTACGTCATTGATTTTAGATATTTTTTTACATAAATGGATAAACATATACATTATGCCTTTTTTAAAAAAAAGAAAAAAACATGAAATAAATATACAATGTATAGTTTTGTTAAGGGTAGTATTATGCTTGGAAAACAGCACGGCGCACCAAAAAAATCCTGTGGAATGCCGTTTTGAATATTTTGGAATTATAAACTAATTTAAGACCATCTTATAGGACGTGTTGGGGATAATGCGGTAATACGGTGGAGGTATTCCTGTGACACCCTTGCGTCGTTTGACCGAGCAGTATTGTTGAAAAATGCTTGCTGAAAGTCTTCCTAGTAATGGCAACCCATGTGACTTAAAGATGTCCCAAATGTACCGCTAGGTTTTCAAGGTGCCGTCGATCAATATTAGAGGTGACCGAGTGTCATATATGATGGTATCTCACCCAACTGCACCAGATGTGACAGCAGTGTTTATCTGTAAACCAAAGGCAGGATAAAAAAAGTCTCCACAAGCGTACATGGTTGTCATTTAATATCCATATTTCATTTGATTAGTTGCTGAAAACAACTTGGTTCCAGCTGATTGCGGTCTAATCCCGTCGAGACATCCCTACAGATCCATATACAGAGACATCCCGACAGACTAATCCCTCCGCAATGGTGGGCGGAGGGGGTGGCATAGGTAACACGCATAATGGGTGTCCCTATACCAAATGACCTTCAGCAAGGCGCCTTGCTACGGTACGGACAAACACAGGGGCCTGTTGTAAAGGTGCTTGAATAGTGGATAGTGATGTAGTTGGCGCTACACGTGTGTTCACGTACAAAAATAAAAGTGTCTATTTTTCAATATTTAATTGTTATAAAAATAATTTCAAACATTTATAAGCATTTATATACTGATTTTCTTAAATTTCTTATAGTGATTGCCGGTTCTAAGGAATTGTATGCATTTTTTAAACTACTACACAGCGAGGTTGATGCATTCAGTGATATTTTTGTTGTTGTTGCTTTTAATGGACACGAAGCAGTCATATTTGAGTTAGTGGTTTGATATATGATAAGAAAAATGCTATTTATAATGTTGGCAATGTAAATAGTACTGACAGTAAGAAAAAGCATGGTTCAAATATAAATTATGAAACACTTTCCAGCATTTGCAGAATACTTTAATAGAACATTAATATGGTAAATAAAATACCCAAGAGAACATTTTAAAAAACGCATAAGACATTGAAAATCCAGGTTTCAGCAGGTACCATACCTAGCCGAAAAAATGCTCCATTTTGTGCAGCCTTGTATTTCACCTATAGTTTGTATATATTCTTTATAGCATGCTAAAATTTAGTTTAATATTAAAAAAACATGCTATGTTGAAAACTCAACTTTAGTATTTTCTACAACAGAGAATATTTTTGATTTGTTTGTTTGTTTGTTTGTTTGTTTGTTTAGACCTGCATTTTATCAACATATTTTATGCACATCTCATGTTATGCCGAAATTTAATTCAGGCTTTACCCCTTCTGGACGAACGTCTTTTACAGAATTTTTAATCTTTTATCACCGGTTATTGAAAACAGAAAATTTTGTCCAATTAAATCGGGAAAATGGCCAGATTAAATAAGGCAAAATTTACAATAAAAAATGACTGGTGAGAATATTGAAGTTTTCTGAGCGTTTTTTGCAACACGTAAATCGGTCGCTTGTCCTAAGGGGTTAAGCACTCATTAGACTACTAAAATTTCATTTCTCGAAATTATCATCTCTGGGTGAACATTTGTGAACCTCTTATATGATTTTATTTATATTCTACATCTACAAACATCTTTTAGTATAATAAATATAATTCTGCTGAAAAATGTATAACTTAGTTAAAACCACATTTAGGCATATGACGCTCATATTCAGTATTGCTTCAAATTGTTTGTGCAATCCTGTATATGAATTTATACAGACATCATAGTACACAATAATTTAGTTAGACTTAAAAACGTGTATCATAACTAAAAAAATATTTCCAGAAGTCATCACTAATAGACGTCATTTCAAATGCACTAATGTACCAAAATCTTTTTTTTTTTTTTTTTGGTAAATGGATTATAAATTATACATACATCATTTTCTGCAATAAATATCTTGTTGTAAACCTCAGTAATGTACATAAATTATATTTGAAATACTTTAAAGAAATTAAAATATGCAGAAAACTGGTTTTCCCGTTGACCATTATCTAAAGAAATTTTTTTGCGTAGCCCCGTAAATGAAAAATAAATGCTTTGTACCCCATATCCAACAGAATATTTGATTTAGCGTCCTTCATAAATTCATATAAATTTTATTATAATTGAATGAAACAACATTGTAATGTATTTGAAACGATTTCCTCCAAATGATCATAATGTAATAGACGACTTTTGGTTGTCTCTATACACTGTTAAAAAAAGGGCGATTTTACGGACAATGTACTGGTAATCGAGACGCCACTACATTTTACTGCTTTTTAACAGAAGAATTCCCATAAATTCTAGGAAAAAATGTAACCTTTTCTGGAATTTACGGGAATTTTTCCGTTAAAAAAACACTGAATTGCGCTGGCGTTCCGATTACCAGTCTGTAAAATCGCCTGTATTTTTTTTAACAGTATAAACGAAGTATTAAAAGCTATACACTTTATTTTTAACAGTTATTATGCTACATTAAATATGAATAACATGTAAAAATTACAGAGCAATCTTAATGAATTTTTACGTGTTAGAGCATTCGCAAAAGGTAAGACAGATGTACGGCCCAGACAAAACATTTTCCATCTATATTGAAAAGTGTTATATCAGCTGCTTATAAATATATTTTATCTTTCATAATAGCTAATGAATAGTGAAATGATGGAGTTCTGAATCTTTATGTGGTACCATTACATTCAGCAGTCATACTTATAGCATTTGAAATAATAATTCTTACAGGATGATCTGCATCAAGCTCAGCTCCATACATCAGCACCTTTTTCGCCGACTTATCGATGTCTGACATTTTTCGAGGAAACCAAGGCATTCCGTCAAAAGCTGAAATAACAGATAAATTGAAAAACAAACGTTAGACACAACAGAATTTATAATGCATCGAATCAGAAATAGAAATTTATAGAAATCTAACAAGTGTACAACACACAATAAATTCGGCTTATCAATGTATAATAGATGTTAAAAACTTTAATTAAAAATTACGTACTACTTACAATATAATGTAGAATCAATTTCCTACAGTTTCGAACAATAAAACTTGTTCATCATCAGGGAAACATTTAGAGACAAAACCAACATGATACAATACTAAAAGCAAACCCCCTCTAATCCATGATCCCAAACTGCAAAAATGTCATCCACATATCTTTCTTTCTAACCGATGGCGATGACCAGGCCCCTACCTGCCGAGTTATCTCAGCTTAACGGGTTAGATACCTGGTATCGGGGCGGACGACCGCCTAATTGCCACGTAGCGGCAATAAACTTTGCTTCGCATGCCATCATTCCTGTAGTATTTGCTTGTCGTTGAGCATACTTTGTTTCGCCTGTTAATTAATGGTACATCCTGTTGTTTGAACTGCAAATGGCTTCGCAAGATGGTCTCTTAATTTAGAGCCTTGATCAGATGACGAGACCTTCACCTGGCAAGGCACCTCCAGAGATATAATCCACAGGTAACTTGGAGGACTTTGCGCCCACGACGGATTTTACATGCACCAGGCGCCATTAGCCTACATGATGGAATTTTAGCCGGCAAAGTGGGGGCGATCTACGCAGACAAGTGCCGAGATCGGCTGATTGTGGCTAACGGTTGCTGGATTGAGTAGTTTATTGCCTTTGTGAATGTACTGAGTTTGGGGCCGCACATCACTCCCACTCGCAGTGCCAGGTGAAATGGGGCTGGAGTTAAAATTTTTTGAGCCGAAACAGTGGCATGTCCTTAGCAGACAACAGGGGAGACAATTTTGAGGGAAATTTAGAAAAATAAATAACCAAAACTAAAAAGGCCGAAATGCTAAGTAGTGCCAGAGAAGGGAGAATTTTTGGGCCGAAATGCAAGGCAGTCGAATCGCTGCTGGTGGTGACGTGATCCCGCCTTTCTACCGTACCCAAGGAAGGAAAAAAAACAGGTGCTCTATGGGCTGTCCCATTGGAGCGGGTCCGGTAGCTCGTGCGGACAGAGTCCAAGTGCACCTAATAAAGAGGCGTACTGTCACTAGAAAAAACAAGGGAAAAAGAAAAACCCCGAACACGTTTCGGACTGCACAGAGTCCCTTGAGTCTCTGCGTCGATGGGGTCAACTTGTGCGGTTCGGGGTCATCCACATATCTTATCCATGTACTAGGAGCAGGTTTTATGTTATCTAAAACGTAATTTTCTAAGGTCTTAATTTAAATTCATGAAGGAGACCAGATATAGGTGAACCCATAGGTGCTCCTTTTGTCTATTTATAATACTTGTTGTTAAATATAAATACATTGTTGTCAATTATTAGGTTTAAACCTGTCTTCAAAGAAATCTTCATATTATTATTCAAGATCTCCTGTTTATCAATTTCATCATTAATATTATGTATTACTTCTTTTTTAGTATTGTATCATGTAAACTTTGTATCGTGTTGGTTTTGTCTCTTAATGTTTCTCTGATGATGAACAAGTTTTATTGTTCGAAACTGTAGGAAACTGATTCTACTTTATATTGTAAGTAGTACGTAATTTTTAATTAAAGTTTTTAACATCTATCATATACTGATGAACCGAATTTATTGTGTATTGTATTACCAAACAGTGTAATTGGTCCTTTTATAATATATACCAAGTGTAGTTAACAAATTGCTAATGACAGTCATAAAATACATAATATGAACTTTAAAATGCTCATTGTTTTACTTATAATATAACTGACATAACAAAATAAATATTACACGTTAAAAATATAAATTTTATTTAAAACTTCTAAGTATTTTCGCCTGCATTTCCAGAGGCCATCATCAGAGATTATTTTATTAAATAATTGCCGTCCATTTATACAAGTACTTTACTTCGCTTTGAAATTAGAGAGCCAATAATTATTAGAGTTGAAAGTAGAAGTAGCAGTTCTTTGAATTGAACTTAAATAGAGAAAAACATTTATATTAACTGCAGTTCCTTTTATTTTATTGCATCACTCTGTTCTCATGCGTCACTTTCATTTTTAAATGCCTACTTTGACAGCCAAAGTAGCAATGTTCTTGATTAAAAGTACGTACCGAAAAAATTTAACTGCCATACCATTAATTTTAATGTTTCACTTTGCTCAAGTTTCCAAAATTTCTTTACAGGATATTTAACCATGTATTGGAGATATTGTATGATGGGCCATCATTACATACTTAATTGTTTTTACACAAGATTTTTATGGTTTTCTGGCAGTGTATGCCTAGTAATTGGGTGTATAATTTTTGCATGATCAAAATCCATGGTGATATTCTGATAAAAAATTAAATACGAGAGAGCTGTAAATTGACGACAAAATTTTATATTTGCTTTATTCTCTTTGATTCTTTATTAACTATTTGGAAAATAGTTGTTGTCCTCGGTAGAAAAATTGGAAATCTGAAGTATATCTGAATCTTTTTATTGGTTGAATTCCACAACTTTTTTATATTATTCTCTTTCTGATTGGTTCATCTTTAGTGTCCAAAAATGGAATACTTCTGTTTTTTATTTTATTCATTTTCTGATTGGTCCATGTTTAATGTCCAAAAATAGAATACTTCTGTTGCCACTATGACAAAAAAAGTAATAAAAACTTTTAAAAATAATAATAATTTGAAAACAAATTGTGATAATGATTTCAAACAAATTTATTTAAAAGTACATTCTTTTTCTCTGCGCAACCGTGTAAAAATTTAAAATGTGCGATGTTTAGAAGTTTAAAAATTTGCAGTTCCGAAAATTGTAAATCTGAAATTTCATTTGAAATTTGTTTGTGATGAGTCCAGGAACATTAATGTTTAATCCATGTCGTGCGTAATAAGAGGCGTTCAGAAGTCAATCTGATTAACTCTATCAAATAAAAATGCACATATTAAACAGTAGAGTTGTATATCTATAAATTACCGGGATTTTTATCATTGGTCTAGGAATATTAATGTTTAATTCATGTCGTACGTAATACATGACTCGTTATGATCATCATAAAAATGATGTTTATTATTATTATTATTAATTTAAATATAGAATTTATTTGTAAGTCTTTAAAATTTTAATCTTTGAAAATATCATTTTCCAAATAGACCATATATATTCAAACGACAAAACTCTAAATAAAGATACTGTTTAACGTAGCCCCGAAGGTACCACTTTGAAAATGCTTTGTAAAATTAAAAAAAAAAAAAAAAAAAAAAAAACTTTGATCTGATATCTAGTGATTGTTAAGGACTATTCTTTCCAAAAAGTTGCATTGCAAATGCATTCAAGGGGTGCATTTTAATTGGAAGAGAAACTCTGAAATTTTAATGTATTCCAGGGACATAAAGGTTAAAGAAAAAAAATTCTATCACTTTTGTTTTAAAAATAAGATATTACAAGTAAAAGAACATTAATACGGTTTTATTTGCTTTTTTATTGCGATTTTTTTCGAAATGCATTATAAACATAGTTGCGTTAATAGAAATGCCCCTATATGATCATACAAAAAACTAATGGAACCAGAGAGAAAAGTAGAGCTCGATTTAAAAAATGTTACAGTAAAAATTGGAAAATATTTTCAATCTAAAAATGTGCTTATAAAAGAAAGGGAATCAGATCATCTGTAAAGCTCATGAAATAACCCAAATTTTTGTTAGTTAAAAATGAGGACTAAGCTTTACTGGTGCCTTAAAATCAATCAGGGTATTTTTAACTCACTCCGTATTTCAATCATCCATAACCAGTTTAAAAATTTGAGTTCATAACTATATGTTATAGGCTGATGTAATGAAGTATGAGAACGGTTGGTTCAGTACAAAGTGTGAACACAATTCCATTCCAGCGGTTTGATAAGTGGAAGATCAAAGCTCCAAGTAAACTCAAAACCTTGAATAGATACGATTCAATCATATACTTAATATTTGTGTTCAGGTATACTTATCTACATCAATTCCTCAACAACTTGATTATATTAATGTTATATTTTAATTATTATCACATCATGGTTTATATTTGTTTAGCGTTGTGGAGCTTAACCGATTTGAGACAACATAACAATATATTCTATTGACTACTTTCATCAGTAATCATTTTGAATGGATAATAGTATAATTCTGAATATAAGGCACCAGTACAGCTCAGTCCACATTTTCAGCTAACAAAAATTTGGGTTATTTCATGAGCTTTACAGATGATTTGATTCCCTTTCTTTTATACGCACATTTTTAGATTGAAAATATTTTCCAATTTTTACTGTAACATTTTTTTAGATCGATCTCTACTTTTCTCTCTGGTTCCACCAGTTTTTTGTATGATTTCATAGCTTTTTCAGATCCTTTCAGGCACTTTATCAATCACCTTCAACTAAGAAATCTAAGCTATTATTAGAATCAGTTTAAAATTACTTGTAGACATATTAGTTTGGCGAAATACCGGAAATGACGCCAAGTTGGCTTCAATTTTGGCGAATAATTTTGGACGCCAGATTTGGCGATATATCGCCGAGTTGGTAAAAAACTTGGCGACATTTCGCGACAGAACCTCTCTCTCCCAGATGGTAATCCAACTGCAGTTTCTCGGTATCTACACAGATTTTCTTATGACGATAGCTATCTACACAGATTTTCATAGCTTCATTTTCAAATTTTTATTTTTATAAATATAGGAGAATGAGAATTTTTATTGATCTTAAAAAAAAAAAAAAAAAAAAAAAAAAAAGAACACGTGTTATTATTTTTTTTTAATTATTGAATTGCTGTTTAGTTGGTAGCAACTCGAAAGAAACAATTGAATTAGCAATTAAAAAGGAGAGATTTCTATAATGTTAAATTATGAAAGGTATAGCGTTATATAAATTTTAAATGGCTGTCATTTCCTTAATTTTTTATATTTTTTACCGGACCTTCGAAAGGCACTTCCCTAAATTAAAAGCTTTCGAACAAGCTATTACACTTCGCTGAATGTTTCCTGGTTCGGGTCATAATTGAGTTGTTTGTCTTTTCTTCTTGTTTCACGAGCAAAAAGTGACAAAACAGGGGTTCTGGATCTCCGAAACTAATCGGTGGATCTGGATGAATTTTTGTATACTTTGAGATCTAGTGTAGGACAGTTCCCCTTTTCAATTTCGTTGCGATCCGATGATTAGTTCCAAAGTTATTAAGAAGCTTTAGACTGAAGAACTTTAGACTTTAACATTAGAGATGCATCTGAGCTCTACTATACAGCACTATCGTGCTGTATGATAGTAGTGACATACGAAAAGGAAGCATGCTCGCTGAGGCTATGTTCAGACATAAGTTTGTGTTCAAACGATCGCAAACCCACTTAAATTTCAAGCTTTCGACTGGACGAGTTCGTTTAGATAAGTGAGACAAGTTAACAAATATAAATTTTGTGTTATTGACATGCTTGCCAATATGCTTGGTGATTAGTTTCTTTCTAAATCGTCTCAATAAATCAGCTTTTATGATCCACGCATCTCCACTTTCATATTGTAGCACTCTAGCGTTACATCTGCTTATTTCTGATTCACAAACCACTTTTGCAGACAAATAGAATGAGAATATGCGGGAGTGTTTGTTGGTTCCTTCAGAAACTTTAAATCTGCTTTAAATAATTACTTTCACAAAATCCTGTTTTATTTAATAAAAATGACAATGTTTTAAATAATTTAAATGAGATAAAAAAAAAATCTCTTTAAATCTACTGGTGGTATTTTAAATCTATCTCCCGGCCCTGTCTCGTGAAGAGAATGTCAGTTTCAAGATTTTAAAATTCTTATATCAACGACGTTTTCTTTTTTATAGAATCCCGGACAAGATTTGAAGTTAGATTCAGAATTGCATTCCCTATGTAAGACTTACAGTACAGCAGACAGCATTATCTTGCTGTGTACTATTAAAGTAATGGTTTATACATCCTATAAATTTTTTTAAAAACTTATATATTACAATCATAAGCAACTAAAATTATACTAGATGATTTGGCTGAAATTTGTCACACTGGTTGCTATATGGAAGCTTGTTTTCCATTTGTCAAAGCAGGTGGCCTTAGAAGATACATCTCCAATGACATGTAAATTTACCTTATTCCTCTATTTTTTCAGCACTTTTTGCATAAGAATATTTGGAGGCATAATAATACAGAGTTAATATAGTCTTTAACACTATAGCTTTACTTTTTTATATTATTGAAAATATTTACCAGAATTTGTCAATGCTAGTTTTAGTGAACAGGTAATTTTCTTTTTGGGGCTTCTTCACGGGATCTTCTTCCCGTGTAGTTTTGCTATTGAGTAAGCCATTGGGAATAAATTCAAGTTTAGCAAGTGAGGTGCGTTCATAGTATAATGAAATTTTAATAATATTCAGATCTTAGTGTAACGGTAATCAGTACTTAGAATTCAGTACAGTAGCCGAAATCTTTTTTATGCCGAAGCATATACTATCTACTTTCTATTATACCAGGAAGTAACTTGTAATAAACCTCAGCAACGTATATCAGTTTCATAAAATGTGAAATAGTTTAATTTAATTAAAACGCGCCTTAAACAATGTTCCCTCCTGTACCATTATGTAATGGAATATTTTTGTGTGGTTATGTAAATTAATAAAAAAAATATTCTTTGCACCACATATTGCACAGAATGTGTATTTTAGTACATACCTTATAGATGCATATCTACTTTATTATGTTCGAAAGCGCGTAACATTCTTAAAATACACTCGAAACTATTTTTTCCATTGACCGTAATGTAACGGAATTCTTTTGATTGTCTCTGTAATTAAACTATGCATCCGATTTTCATAAAATTTGAAAAGACTCGACAAAATTATGCAACAATTAGATATTTTAAATTTCAAATGATTCGGTCGGATAGTTTTTGCTCTGTTTTTATAATGACAGACAGACGGACGAATGCACAGTGTAAGATTTTGCAAATATAGCGGATCAAAATTCAATTTATGAAAATTAACAATATTAAAGTATTAAAATTGATCTTGATAAATATAAAATGGTCATGTAGGATGAAAAATTATATTTTTAGATATTTTATTGTACAATTTTCGTCATTGTCATTTCATCATCATAATCACAATAAAATGATTTTTTGTCATTTTTATACAATGACATTTATATCGTGTTAGCATTCAATGTAGATTTTTAAAAAGATAGTATATATCTATTTTCAACAATAACAGTTTTCTTGTATTAAAAAATATAATTAATTAATTACATACAGCTATAGATAGATACCAGTGTTATCATAAAATGTATCACTGTCATTTATTGTCGTTTGCTATACTTTCATTATTTGTAAGAATGTATGAATGTTAAAACATCAAAGTGAATTTCAGCCGCTCTATAATTTTAAAAAGGTTCTAATGCCATGATTTATAATGCTTAAAACTATATATATTTACCTTATAGCCATATGTAATGAAAAATTACATAAAAATCCGTACCTGAAAAAAAATTACTTATCTTCAAGTGTTGCTAATAGTTGCAGCTGAAATGGATTTTTTTATAGCTATATGCATACATAATTACAAAGAAAAAAATATATTACAATGCACTGGCGAGGAGAAAATTTTTGGCAGATTTTCAATATTTATCATATGGTATTAAATTTTCTAATAATTTTTATATTGACTTAAAAAATTATTAAATAACTATTGTAACTATAAAATACAAAGTATCTACATTGTTATAGATTCCATGCTATCATAAAAAAATATTTACAAAATAAGTGTATTTTCAGACAAAAATATCAATGGCAATAACCACTACATGGATCGCCCTTCTGAGCACGTTGAAAGAAAATTTGGTTTTTGAGCCATTTTTTATAGTGTTGTTGTAAAGTTAGGCTGTCATTCATCACTATACCTTTTTTCCTCCAATGTGTTAAGTGTTATGTGAAAAGTTTAAAAGTTAAATTACTGCAAGTCGATTTTTGAACTTTTTCCCAGCTAGGTTTGCAAAATCGTACACTATACGATGGACCGAGTGTTAACTATAGGTACTTCACAAACACACCAAAAGAAGTAGAAAAACTGTGATTAATTAAAATAAAAATTACTTTTAAAAAATTCTGGTAAGTGTTTTAAATTTTAAAAATCCACTAAATTAGTGTGAGTCCAAGAGCCGACCACACAAAACCCTAAGTCACCGAACACAAGAAAGTATCCTTTATTTTATGGAAGAGTAGTAATAGAGGAATCTAATGATTCATATCTGCGGAAAGCGAAGTTATGCATAAGCCAAAAATTGATACCACTGGTGGTTGACTCGTAAGGTTACCACTGTGTTTTCCTGCACCCAGTTTTCCATGTTTTCATACTTTTGATTGTATGGCAAACACATTACTAAACTTACGAGTCAACCACTGGAGGTATCAATTTTTGGCGTGTGCACCACCTCGCTTCCGGCAGACGTGGATCATTAGTTCCTCTATTACTACTGCCCTATAAAATAAAGGATATTTTCTTGTGCTCGATGACATAGGGTTTTGTGAGGTCGGCTCTTGGACTGTTATGAGTATGTTCATTTACCGGATAGTAGACAGCTAAACCATTGTCAAACGAGATTATCAAATCAAAATGACTTGTACTCACGAATTTCAAAACTGGTTGGTGTTTGAGGGCTGGTCGGTGTTTGCGGAGGTAACTCCACTATTTCCACCTCCCCTTTTTCGAACTCTTCTAGGGAGACGCACTCCACTTCGTGCTCCAGATTATGCAAAAGATCTTTCATCTGCGTTTCTTCACAATTCACATTCACGTAGATCTCGTACTGAGAAGGACGTTTTCGGGACTTTCTCGATTCTATATGAGCGACGTCTACATTATTTTCCTATAAAATATAAAGTACAAAATACACTACAATAATATTTAATAATATTTAATAAACTCTGCCTCGTTATCAGATTTTTATTGTTTTTACTTAACTACTCTTTTTTCTCATTTTCATTTTTTCATTTTCATAAGTGACATGGTTATACTTTTTTCCGCATTTTTTTTTTCCTTTTATGAAACTTCATACACAATTCATCTTCAAAAAAATAATAAAGTATAATCTTATTTTAAGCATATTCTAATGAAATATATCCTTACCATTTCAACTTATCATGATATTAATTTATGTTCAACATAAAATAAAAATCTGTTTTTACGATAATGGATTTTAATTTAGTGTGGAAGTGCGATATTTTATAATTACCTTGTTTTTTTTCGCTCTTTAATTTGCTCTGGGCAATCAAGTGCGAAATTTAGTAACTATGCTAGTAATAAACACGATTTTCTTTACAAACAAATACTAGTCCACAAGGCCAGCTGCTGATTTTAATTAATCAATTTTAGCGACAATTTTTATATTCTACTTGCACCATTTAAAAAAAAAAATACTTTTATAATATTTCAATTGGACATGTTATCAAAATCACGTCGTAGTATGCACATCTCTCAGGGCCGTAATCGATAGGGCCGAGGGGCCCTCTTCAGGGCCACTGGAGGACACATACCGATAAGAAGTGTGCGGAAATGACTTTTGGATATTTTGCATTAAATAAAGTTAGAGCCACATACACTTTTAAATTTTCTATTATTTACTAATTTCATCCAATTTTATTACTATTTTTATTTCATTTTTTACAATTGATTAGGGTTTTTTTTCTGCAGTAGCTCATTATTCCTATTTTTAAATTTAAATGTTAAATTCTATTTTTTTAATCTTAACTTTTGTAATTAGTAGTCAGTGCCTGCTGTTGCTACCAATCGGGTCTATAGCTTGCTCTCCTGTGTACTACACCAGCTACTAACCGGGAATGTGTGGTATATTCACACTCACCTCCGCCAAAACCATATTCGAAATCGAAAATTATCAAAATGAATGTTCAAAAATTATGTTTTGAGAGAGTGGTGCTCAGATAGAATAAAAAAAAAATCCCAATGATGAATAGGATTGCGGCAAAATTGTACGCAGATAAAATTAACAAGCTGCTGCACGCTGTGATAAATGCTTTAATTTATATCGCGATTATGTTGAGGAGTAGCTGCATAATGTTCCTAATAAAAAATGTTTCCTTAATATTTTTTGTAATTCATGAACTTTACTTTGAATCATTACTTTAAAAATTGCTCTCATATAACGAATTTAACAACTAATTTTATTTGTTTACATTTCTTTCATTACTTTGTTTCCACTTTATAAAAGAAAAGTCTAATATAATTCTTTTAAAATGCATAAGTATCATTTGCGTAAATGCTTTCTCATAATTAGAATAAATTGTGTTTTTGAATTCTTAACGTTGAAAATTATTTTTACAATTGAATGTAAAGGATTGAATTCTCACAAATTTTAAGCCATTAAAAAATGCTGTTAATTTTTATAAAAAAGGTATTTTAAAAATTTCACAAAAGAAATTGTGAAACTGTCATATAATTAAAAGAAATGAACACCAAAATATGCACCATTTCCAACCAATCTTAATAAACAATTCTACTAAAATGTATATTTTCCTCTCAAATAACATACATTTTAATGTAAGAAAGTATAATGTTCTTTTACGGTATGGAGGATAAATTCTGCAGTTATTTTCAATATTTAAAATACTTCGTATTCGTAAAATGCAGATATATAGGTTTCTTTTCTTATTTAAACAATTTAAAAAAAGAAGAGAAATTTTGATGCATTGATAATACTTCACCTATTTAATTATTCATGACTTTATTCATTTTTACTGACTCAATGATTTTTGTTTACTGCAAGATATACGCAGAGTTCATTATCTTTTACAAAAATAAATCCATATAATGGAAAAATATATTCAACAATATAAAAAAAAATAATCATTCGATAAGAAAATAATATTGTAAGAATCAACAGATCATATTTTATCTCTATCAAATCTAAAAATGTTGTTTTCCTTAATTTCATTTAAACACAGTTTTTGAGCTATTTTGGAGGAATAATGAAAATGTATTTTATTTTTTTAATCAACCATGATTCTATCTATAATTTCTAACTCCATGATTTATTTTTTCTTCTAAAAATATACATGTTTCACTTTTTATTTGCAAAAACGCGGAACGGAAAAACATGTAAAATAAATTAATTAAAATAATAAATCTTTTAAAGTAATTCTATAAAAAATAATATTGTGCAAATCTACAGATAATAATTTATTTTTATGTTTAATGTCAAGACAAAATACTTTATTATTATTATTATTGTTGTTGTTGTTGTTGTTGTTGTTGTTGTAAAGTGTACGACAAAATGTATTTTCTGTAGCCTTGCATCCTAGTGATCCCTAATCTGTCCCAGTGTTTCATTGCACATCGGATAATGCAATACGTTTTCATGAACATACCTGAAATACTCGCAGTGCTCTGATGAGGCCGCAGACTTGATTTCTAAGTGAGAATATCACAGCAAAAGCTTTTTCTTCTTCGTCTTGACAATTTTTTTCCTTGTATTCGTCCAACTTCTGCATGTTTTCGCTGTCGTTTTCCTTCTCGAATCGTTTTAGGATCTTCTTCTGAAATATTAAAAAGTTAAATTTAGTAATGAAGTTGTAGTGTAAGTAACGTTATGTAAGTCATGCGAGTACAAGTAGTCCAACTGAGTGAAAAAAATGCCTTAGATAGGAATCGAACGCATATCTGTTTTAATTTGCTTATTCCTTGATAACTAAACTATCCTGGACAACTCACACAAATAAGCTTTAAGTTTAACTCTTTGTTTACCGTAAATAAATACCGGGTAGTTTTTTTTTCTTTTTGTTTGTTTGTGTGTTTTTTTTTTTTTTAATTGCGAAAGTAAAATTCTATAACAAATAAACGACTGAACCAAATGTCCTGAAATCTCACCAATATGCTCCCAAAGCAATGGGAATTTTTAGACATAATTATTTTTCCTTAAAAAAAAAATAATGAAACATCATAACTATCATATCTGATAGCCAGTGTCCCAACGGAAACATCACTTGCTGTCACATATGATATAGCCATGGCAATCAAAGTGTTAAATAAACAACTATAAAAAATAAATTTGAGCTATTGTCGAGTGCGGGATTTCTTGAGCAGGGATATGTAGAATAGAAATTCGAAAAAAACACGAAAGTTTTTTTTATGTACTTTTCATCAGAACGCGAAAAAAAACAGTTCCGGATAATCGATGTTGCTGATATTCTATAGACTTCTTCCCACTAATACATACTAACTACATCCAAATTTTAAATATTTATCTCAATTTGTTCGGGAGATAGAGCGTTTACAGACAGACGGATAGACAGACAAACAGACACACACACACAGAGACGGACTGCAATTATTTTTTTCTAAAAATGTGTTTTTCGGAATCTCCAGTGTCTGAACCGTGTAAATCCATCAAAAAAAAAAAAAAAAAAATCGATTTTCAAAATGATTGCTAGATTTACCCTATATTACGTATGATGGGTAAGTAAAAAATGGGAAAGTGTCTATAAAAACTACTTATATATTTAAATTCGTATTATTTCTTAATCAAAACTAAACCAAAAACCTAAGAATAGTTTCTCAAAAAGGTCAGACAGCATTACCTAAAAGAAAAGCGTCACACGAATGTGATAAAGAAAATGGCCAAAAGGAAATTCGGAAGATTAAGTCGAAATTCCCTCTTTAACGACACTTATGAATAAAAAACCCGATAAAATTCATGAGGTAGTGACAGTGCTGTCAAAAGTAAACACGTGATTTATGGGGAAGCCCAGCACAGAAAGACAAAGAGGATAGCATATAAAGAGATATTTATATTTCTCGTTTAGCTTTCGGTAACCTTTTAAGTTTTTGAATCAAATATGAAATAAGTTTAGCTGAATGTTTTTAGTAAATATGTGTTACCACATTTAGTTTTACGTTGGTTTGTGATTTGCGGGAATTTTTTTAAGTTAAATCATTTTTCTTATTTTATTTTTATACGCTTTTCAATAAAACTTTTGTAAAGTATTTACTTTAAGATTACATAATCTACAGCAGGAAATTTATAACGTGACCCTTCATGGAGATAAGAAAAAAAAGTAATGTTCATTAAAGCGGATATAAAGTTCGCGAATTCAATGCATAATTTCATACTCAACAATTTGCTTTCAGGATCATTTATGTACTTTTTTATCATAAAATACCTAATAACCAGGATGAGAGCATTGCGTCATAGTGGGTTTATTGTTATCACTAAATTTGAATGGCCGTATTTAATGACAAAATTCCTGAGATTTAATAATACGAAGAATACTATTGAAATTTGGTGATGACAATCGGTCTACTTTGGCGCAATCAGAACATTTCTGATTGCAATGTTCTCTGACGATGGCCAATCACATTATACAGCTTGCTTTTCGACATATAGTAAATGCAAAAAGTAGGGTAAATATTGACATACTTAAAATTGAAGTACCTAAAACCATCTTTGAAGCAGATCATTATGTAAAAAATATAATGCATTGAAAAAAAATGCTGTGGTAATAGAGCTTCTATTCACTATGCATTAATTGCATTGAATGCAATTTTAGTAAAGATGGTGGATGGATGAATAGATTCCATTGATAAAATCCCGTGCAACACTTCACGTGCCTTCTTTTACACAAACTGTAAAAATATACATGAAGGAGGTCACAACAGCATCATCCAAAGTCTGTGGATGTTCACGAGGTATGTCCAGTGTCGTTTTGAAAGCAACTAAGTAAGAGCTGTATTCGAAAAAATTCGTTGTATGCCAGAAAGGATGATCAGGCCATTTTTTCCCCGAAAATCGCCAGTTTTGCGCCAGTTATACAGATTAAAGATATTGTTTTATAGTTTAAATATGTTAAGTAATAAATAATAAAGATTTAAATAACATTTTTAAATAATAAGCATCTCTATAAGAATTTTTTAATTTATTTGAAAAAAAAATGTCAATTTTAACCCAAAATTTCGACTTTTTGACCAAAAGCACAATTTTGAGACATTTTTTTTCATCAGTACAATTTCATGCAATTTATAAACAAGTATAATGACAACTTTTGGCTCCTACCCATTTTTTATTTTAAAAAAAATTAATTTTTTTCGCTTACCTCTAATGACAGTGTATTACCACATTTGTTTCAATCAGTCATATTTTTTATACAACTATCTGCTTCAAAGCTGATTGTAAATATTTCAAATTTGAATATGCCATCACTTACCTCTTGCTGTTATTATGTGGTTTAATGTGACTGCAATCTTCAAAGACCATTACAATCGGAACTTGCTCCAGCTGTGCAAAACAATCGTTGTCTTAATTAACTCGTATTAGTATTTGTTTTATGTCATTTTCTGTGTTCATTAGTAGTCAAGTAATTTCCCATAAGGTTTTGGATTTGGATTACATTTAGTGTAAATCATTCTGGGGCACAAACTTGAATTAAATATCTTATGTGTGAACTTACAGACTCTGATGCTGCAGTCAGTAATTATATAAAGACAAAAAAAAAAATATTCGCCTTTGTTAGCCATCATTCGTGAGAAAAGTTTCTTTGGTTTCTATTCGCCAATTCTTCTAAGCAATATGATGAAAGTTGATGAAGCAAATATAAAGCAAGTTGATGAAATAGTTTTGCAAATGTCCTGCGGATATTTCAGGTCTGTGCTGAGTGCCTTTTTCTCGATTTCAGGAAATAACTTTTCAAAATTACTCTCCATGGTTTCAAAAATTCCAATAGGAAGTGAATAGCACGCGATTAAAGATTTTCCCATTGATCTGGTGAATTCCTGTAGGTCAGAATTTTTCCTATCATTCTTGTTTAATAAATGACTCAGAGTAAATCCACTAGAGTGGAGGTGCCAATATGATCCATTGTCATGGTCCATTCTAAACATTGTCCCAAGTAAAATGACTCACAACGGCGAATACAGTTATCCGCCTTTATATGAGTATACACGGCCCATCAGAGTCTCATCGTTCACTTGCGAAGTATTATGTAATCCAAATTTGTGCATCAAAGTGGCTTACGATCATATATAATCCACATCTAAAAAAATATATCTAACTCATGGGAAATTACTCGGCTGCTAAACAATGCAGAAAACGGAAGAAAACAAATAGTAAAAAAAATTATTTAAATCAATGTTTTTTTTTTTTTTTTTTTTTTTTTTTTTTTTTTTTTTTTTTTTTGCGCATTTAGAACAATTTTGATACAATATTCTGACGATCACCATCACTAGGGTCTGATTACTAACGGGGCATACTCCTTGCAGGGATTTTTTTCCCTTTTCATCACAGAAATTCTAAATGAAAAACAAAAGACAAAAGATCCTATAAAATGTTACTAATGAGAGAGTGAACTGTTAGTAACCGGAAACATAATCCAATCCAGCTCAGTATGGACTCAAAAATGTGTCAAATTAAGAGACGATTTGAAGATGATCGAAAAAGACAGACTATCAGGCATCACAAATAAAAATCCTGATAGTAAAATTATGACCACTTGGAATTCAATTTCAAACAACTACAGTTGTTTAAAGAAGTTAGCGTTAGCCATACTGACAATCTTTCCTCCTACTTACGCTTGAGAATCATTATATTCAGAGATGAACAATATTAAAAATTCAAATCCTATCAACTTGTCAGACGACTCCAGTTCATCATGCATTTTATTAAAAACAACCAGTTATGTTTGTTTGTTTGTATCGATGTCGGCCAATTATCTACGCTGTGGGATATAGGCCCTATGGCGTGAGATGCCCTCCGGGGAGGGGTCTTTCTAAGGGAACCTAACCAGTATTTACGCAAGGTTCGAAGAAAACCACGGAAAAATCCGAAAGGTTAGGCGGACGGTCGCGATTGAGTTCGAACCCAGAACCTACCGTCTACCAGTTGGAGGTCAGAGCCTTGTGGCCACTGGTGGGGCAAAACCAGTTATAAGCCCGATGTAAATCATTTAGCATCCAAGATGCAACATCAGAAATCACATTAACTTGCTTAATTGCTTTACTCTTTTCTTACCATTACTCGCTTAAAACACAATTCTACATAAAGCGCCAATTTATTAAAGTTCCAACCAAAATGATAAGAATAAATTAAATACGCTGCAAAAAATTCTAATAAATTTTGATGTCTATCACTTTAGGCTTTGAATTTACTTTTTTTACACAATTGACATTTGCAAATCGATAGAAGAAACAAACATTTGTGATAATGAGTTACATGAAACTGATAACGAATTTGATGAAGAGGAAATTAACATCAAAATGCCAAGTCGCTGTGTCGTTACGTACTTTAAAAAACTTTTAATTTTTATTTATTTATTTATTTATTTATTAATAACAGAAGATTTTGCAATGCTTATGAAATTGAAACACAAAAATGTATTAACGAAAGCGAAAGATCTAAAAGTATTCCGTCACGCTTTTAAGTTTTTTTTTTTTTTTTTTTTTTTTTTTTTGCTAATTACCTCTTTATGCATTGTAATATAGTTTTAAAATAATAATTTCTTATTTCACGTTATGCGTAAAATAAATAATGTACAGATATAAGTCGCATTTTTTTAAAATATTTATTTTATGTTTGTGTGTCTGTTTTTAAAAAAAATTACATCAAATATAAAATGATACCAACATCCTTAAAATGCCAAAAACAACGCCATGCATTACCATAGTTTTTACAATCATTTGATAAGTTGTTTCGATTCGAGTTTAATATTTTTAACGATTACTGCATTTATTTCTTATATTAGGTAGCTTTCATTACAAAAATTTAAAAAGCTACTTATTGCAGTCGTCCGGAGGAAAGCACTCCCGGAAAATTTTGGTATATTTTCACCGATCATGACCCCCAGACTCCAAAACCACCCTCCGTTCAAATGTTGACACACACATATATATATATAAAGCAATATATATATATATATATATATATATATATCTGATTTTTGTCATGCTGTAACTAACGTATTTATGAACCGATTTGAATGAACTTGGTATCTACATAGTACATCAAATATCCGAGTTCGTTAGCCAGCATCATCCGCCATCTTGTTTCAAAATGTTTGCCATTTATTTTTTTAATTAAAATTTAAAATTAAATGCGAAAACATTAAATGTTGAAAAATATTTTTATTTTACGTGTTAGAACTTAAAACAACGATTCCAGAACACTTTTTATTTTGCCTATATCTTAAAAAATGACTGAGTTATAGCACTTTGAATTTTTCTTATGGCTGACATTTTGAAACGTTCTGATTTTTGTCACGTGATAACACGCGTATTTATGAACGGACTTGAATGAAACTTGGTATGTACATAGTACGTACAAATGTCTCAACCGAGTTCGTTGGCCAGCATCGTCCGCCATTTTGTTTCAAAATGGTGGCTATTTTAAATTTTTTAAAAAAAATTAAAATTTTAAATTAAATGCGAAAAAATTAAAAGTTGAAAAATATTTTTCTTTTACGTGTTAGAACCTAGAACAACGATTCCAGAACACTTTTTATTTTGTCTATATCTTAAAAAATGATTGAGTTATAGCACTTTGAATTTTTCTTATGGTTGACATTTTGAAACGATCTGATTTTCGTCACGTAAAACACGCGTATTTATGAATCGATTTGGATGTAACTTGGTGTGTACATAGTATATACTGAGGCCTGAATCGAGTTCGATACTCAGTTCCATTCGCCATCTTATTTCAAAATGGCGGCCATTTAAAAAATTTTATAAATTTTAAATTTTAAAATTAGGTACAAGAAAGTGATAAATTGAAAAAGATTTTTTCTTTTATGCCTTTGATCTTGATACAAAGATTCCAGAGCATTTTTTGTTTCGTCTGTATCTTAAATAGTCCTTCCGGCAGTGCCGGGAGGAAGAGGTAGCTTTCATATACTTATATATATATTTACTTATTTTAAATTAAGTTATATTATTCAAAAATACTAAGCTCAAAGTGGAACCTGAGTAGAACCTGATTATGAGCTTGGTCGAAATCTTAATTCAGGTGCACATGCACACTCATATTGAAATCCATTAATATATATATATATATGCGATAACTCAGCCATTTTTTAAGATACAGACGAAACAAAAAGTGCTCTGGAATCTTTGTATCAAGGTCAAATGCATAAAAGAAAAATCTTTTTCAATTTCTCACTTTCTTGTACCTAATTTTAAATTTTAAAATTTATAAATTTTTTAAATGGCCGCCATTTTGAAATAAGAGGGCGAATGGAACTGAGTATAGAAATCGATTCAGGCCTCAGTATATACTATGTACACACTAAGTTACATCCAAATCGATTCATAAATACGCGTGTTATCACGTGACAAAAGTCAGATCGTTTCAAAATGTCAGCCGTAACAAAAATTCAAAGTGCTATAACTCAATCATTTTTTAAGATATAGACAAAATAAAAAGTGTTCTGGAATCGTTGTTTTAGGTTCTAACACGTAAAAGAAAAATATTTTTCACCTTTTAATTTTTTCGCATTTAATTTTAAATTTAAAATTTTTAAAAAAAATTAAAATGGCCGCCATTTTGAAACAAAATGGCGGATGATGCTGGCCAACGAACTCGGTTGAGACATTTGTATGTACTATGTACATACCAAGTTTCATTCAAGTCCGTTCATAAATAAGCGTGTTATCACGTGACAAAAATCAGATCGTTTCAAAATGTCAGCCATAAGAAAAATTCAAAGTGCTATAATTCAATCATTTTTTAAGATGTAGGCAAAATAAAAAGTGTTCTGGAATCGTTATTTTAAGTTCTAATACGTAAAAGAAAAATATTTTTCAACTTTTAATTTTTTCGCATTGAATTTTAAATTTTAAATTTTTTTTTAATTTAAAATGGCCGCTATTTTGAAATAAAATGGCGGATGATGCTGGCCAACGAACTCAGTCGAGACATTTGTATGTACTATGTACATACCAAGTTTCATTCAAACCGGTTCATAAATACGTTAGTTATCGCATGACAAAAATCAGATATATATATATATATATATATATATATATATATGTCAACATTCGAACGGAGGGTGGATTTGGGGTCTGGGGATTATGATCGGTGAAAATATACCAAAATTTTCCGGAAGTGCTTTCCTCCGGACGGCTGAAATAGGTAGTTTTTTACTTTTTGTAATGAAAGCTACCTAAAAATGGCTGAGTTATCGCATATATACATTAATCGATTTCAATATGAGTGTGCATGTGCACCTGAATTAAGATTTCGACCAAGCTCATAATCAGGTTCTACTAATTTGAGCTTAGAATTTTTGAATGATATAACCTAATTTAAAATAAATAAATATATATATAAGTGTATGAAAGCTACCTGTTCCTCCCGGCACTGCCGGAAGGACTATTTTACCTTATTTCTGTGATTATATAATTAATTAATATTATCATATGACAAGAGGTTTAGATTAAACTTTTCAATATCATACTTTATTTAATTTAAATGAGTATGTTGGTAATAACTTCAGGTATGTTATCTATATTTAACGTAATCTAATAACAGTAAAAATAAATAATTTTGATTCGTCATCATTATTATTATTATTATTGAGGAATTTGCGAGTGGAGGTGGGGTGGAACGCTATGGTCATATCATATCATATCATTCCTGACTATATATGCTCAGTAGAATATAATACGCATATCATTCAGCGATCATTTACATGGACAAGATTTAGGATGTACAGTACTGTATCCAGAATACTGTCTATTAGCAATAATTGTTAGAAGTGCGTTTTTAGTTATGATATGCTTTATTAAGTTTTACATAATTTTTCATATTATGGTTATAAATGCTATACACCACACACAGGGCTACAAAAAAGAATTCGGAAGCATTATAGGGTGACCAGAAAAAACGTGACGAAGATTAGAAGTAAGGTCACGGTTGATTATTGTGTTTTTATTCGATTATCACTGTGTTTTATTACTTATTAATCTTTATTCTAACTATATATTTTTGTAAAAAGTTGGCAAACAAACGGAACGCTATTTTGGAACTTCATCGCCAGGGAAAGCATGGTTGTGAGATTGCTCGATTGCTTCAAGTGCTTCATCCAACAGTTTCCAAAGCAATCAAAAGATTCAAGGAGCTTTACCACGAAGTAGACCGACCAGGAAGAGGCAGAAAAAGAATTGAGAACACCTCCAAAAACCTACAATTGACAAAGAAACGAGTATCCTAAAATCCTCGGGTGTCGATGAGAAAAATAGCGAGGCACATTGGGATTGACCGAAAATCGTTTCGACTTATGGCCAAAGAGGAGCTTAACCGTCATCCTTATAAGCTGAAACAAGCGCAATTTCTCACCGAAGAAAACAAACTAGTACGGCTTGCAAGATGCAGGAAGCTGCTGAAGCGAGCTGCAACTCCACACTGGCAGCCTATCGTGTTTTCTAACCAAAAGCTATTCGCGGCAGAGCAATTGTTAAATCATCAAAATGATCGCATTTGGTCAACAACTTCTTCAGGCAAATCATCCATGGTTCAACATTGTCAAAATTCTAAATCTGTCATGGTGTTGGCAGAAATTTGCGCAACAGAGAAAACTCTTCTCATTTTGATAGATTCTGGAGTCAAACTGAATAAAGATATGTACCAAAAAGAGATTCTTGAAAATGGAGTACTTCCCTAGGTTCTGAACACTTCGGAAACGGTACTTGAACTTTTGAACAAGACTCCGCGCCATCTCATCGAGCGAAATACACACAGGAATGGTGGTAGACCAATTTTCCAGATTTCATCTCGACTCAAGAATGGCCTTCATACTCGTGTGACCTTAATCCCTTGGATTACAGTTTGTGGTCAATTTTAGAGGCAAGAGCTTTCCGAAAATCTCACAACAGTTTGGAATCTCTAAAGCGTTCGTTGATTCGAGAATGGAAGCTAATCACTCCAGCAAAGGTGCGGCTAATTGCTGAAAATTCCACCAAACGTTTGCGCCTCTCTATCAAAGCAAAAGGAGGACACATTTAGAAAAAGTGATTTTTTATTTTTCTGATACATTGTTGTTAATAAATAAAACATTTGTTTGCGCAAAAGTTCATGTGTTTTCCTTAACCGAGTCAAATTAAACCGTTACGTTATTTCTGGTCACGCTGTAAAAAACATGAGCGTGAATTGCTATAATGTGTTTTCTTAATGAGATATGCATTCTCAAGCTGAACTATAGCGGGGTGCAAAATGTTAAGAACGTTTCAAAAACAAAGAAGTCAGTTCGCGTTTGCAATGCAAATGCTAAAACCTAAGTATTAAAATTAAATACATGGTTTTCCAATTAATATTAAAGTAACATATTTACAAAAATTATGTATATATATTTTAATTTTTTTAAATATTTATTTTGCTAAATTTACGCAGGAGCAAAATGATAAGAACGCAACCGATATTTCTAAAACTGAATGTGATTGGCTGATATAGTCTCATATCATTTAAATACGCATTTAAAAAGTAATCTCAGCATATTTGTCTGATTTGCAATACATTTGGATGACAGGTTTATCAAAATGCTTTTTGATTTCAAAAGAGGGTAAATTCTAGCTTATAACAAGATCGGAATGTAATTTCAAAGAATTTCTCATGAAATTAAACTTTCAAAGACTGTCATTTTTAATTTCTTGCAGAATCCAATAATTTATGTTATTACAAAATGTACTGGGAGAAAGAAAATTATTTCAAAAAGATCCAAAGGTTTGATTCTTCTCATGGCTCCAAGTAAAATAATGACAGCAAAGGAATTTGGAAGTCAGATAAAGAAGCCAGCATCAGCATTGATCGTACGAAGAACAATAAAAATGCCGGGAGTTCTTAAAAATGTTGAACCGTGCCAATGTTCGCGTTTAACATCTGGTAGAAAAAAAACCCACTATTTGTTTACAGAGAAACATCTGAAGCAGCAAATAAATCGGCGTAAAATTATCTTCAATGCTGAAAAGAAATTTAATTTCGATATTCCAGATAATATTCATCTATATTTTCAAGGCTTTTAAAATAAACAAGACGTATTTTCCATGCGTGAATTCAGTGGAGACTCTGTAATGGTTTGGGCTACCATTTCCTCGACAGATAAGCTTATAATTGCTTTTCTAATTGAATAAACAAAATAGACATACCTTTGATCATATGTTAGAATGGCATTTTTTGAACCTGTGTGATAAAATTGCCACTTTTATAGAAATTGCAACAAGACGATGTCTAAATTCACTCAGAAAAAGTCATTAAAAAAGCTATTTGAAGATAAAGAAGACTCCCAAACTTGATTGGACATTTAATGGCTCAAATCTAAATCCCATGAACAACACTGGGTTATTATAAGACATAATATCTAATAAAAGATAGTCAAATCGTACAGCATAACTAGAAAGCAGAATTAAAATCTGAAATTTTGAAGGGTATGACATGTTTTGCCCTCTCAGCAGATTCAAAACTAAGTAAACTCTGTACTTCAATGTTGCTTAAAAATTATTAAAAAGCAGAAGAAGCTCAAAAGACACGTAATATGTATATTATAAAGGCCAATCGTATGTGTGCGTTACGTATGCGTCATTTTATGAATGGCAACTTGAAATTTCAAATGAAATTTCAGTTTTGCAATTTTTGAAACTGGAAAATTTTAAACTTCTTAACATCCCACATTTTCAATTTTTACACCATCGTATAGAGAAAAAAATATGCTTTTAAATGCAATTTGTTTGAAAACTATATCTTAATTTATTTTTGAGATATTATATTTTTTGTAGTTTTTAATACAGTTTTTCTTCTGTGGCAACACGAGAACTCCACTTCTATTAAAAGCAAAGGTAAAGCCAAAAAAAGCAAATTATTATATTTTTATGTTGCTCTTTTTTCATTAACCTCTTTGCATTTCCACATGTCGGATTCAGATTTCACGAGGAAAAAATTCTATGATTAAATCAAAGTGGAAAATATTTTGCAGTTTTTCATTTTGGAATGCCATGCACAAGAATATTTATTGATAACTTTGTCATAATAACAAATCTTTATTATATTTTACTGCTCACATTACGATTAAAGTTTAATTTTAATAATTCGGACAACTGAGTTTCATAGACATAGTATTTTGTTAAGTTTTCGGTTAAAATAATATGTGTATGAGTCAGAAAAACCAATATTAGATGCATTTTTTATTGTAAATAATTTTGTAGGTATATTACAAGTCAATGAAACAATTCCTTCATAAATATCTTCTTTCGTCGAAATTCGACGGGTTCTACCTTGTTTCTATAGTTTAAAGAAATCTATTCCATTCTTATCATTTTGCTCTCGATGCATGTCGAGTTAAAATGCAACACATAACATTATATTTATTACAGCTATTTTAGAATGTTTTCTTTGTATTTAATTTAAGTATTTAATATGATACAGTAAATTTATATGGTTCATATGAGGATTAATATATTTTTTATTTTGACAATTACATGATCGTTCCTATCATTTTGCACTCCGGTGTATATTTAGTACAATAAAAGGTACTTATAGTGCATAAATAAAATCATATACAGGCTCTATAAAGAAGTAGATAAATTACTGTTTATGGGGAACAATTTTTAAAAGTGTTATTTCAATAGATCTAAGAGTGTTTTTGGTCTGAATTAAATTTTAGCTTAATACATGACATACATGAAAATCTGTGAATAATATACAAAGCTGTTCAAAATAATTCCAGCATTTTTACCGCCTACCAATAAAAATTGTTGCCGGTGACGTTTTACCCTTAGTATGCGTTTTGTTATTAAAATAAATTTTAACATACTATACATATCAATTTAAACATGAAATACAGCACTGCAAAAAATAATTGCAGTTCCGGCTAAAGAACGGGAATAGATAAATTCTCCTTTTTCAAACATGTTATACGCATTTTAAAACAATTACTACGTCATTTACCTTATTAAACGGGGAAGTATTGTTAAGGTATTCGGAAAGAATTGGAAAGTATTTCATATTCTATGGTTGATACATGGTTTTTCTTTCTTGTTTATAGAATCAAATCGCGATTGATATCACTTTTTCGAAATAGCATAATTCGTCTTAATTTCGTCGTAAGTAACCTGTCATTAAATAAAGCGTTAAATAATTCTACTTGAGAAGAGTGGTGGCAGATGAATAATCTGAATAAAAAAACAGTAGCAGACACAGTGGCGTAGCTAGAGGAGGGGGGTCGGAAGGGGGCGGTTCGCCCCGGGTGTCACTCTCTAAAGGGAGACACCCAGTCTTTATTTGAAAATAGAAAATATAATCATTTAAAATTTTGGAAAAGAATTCTGAAATAAAATGAAATTTTGAACGCACATTAGAGTTCAATATATCGCATCACTAGAGTTAATTTGGGTCAATCCATTTCAAGTGGTCCAGCACTGGTCGCTTGACTATTTTTAAAAAATCTGAAATTTTTTGTACAACAACCCTAACATGATGGAAGTTCAAAATGACCGTTATTTTAATTTTACTAATTTTTGTTTGTGCATGGCGGCCATCTTTGTTTCATCGTGTGAAGCGATTTTCTCAGATACTAGAATACACAAAACAGTAAATATCTAATATAATACTGTTTGCAAGAGGAAATTTTTCAAGTAAGGGAAACTGTCAACCTTACACAATTTTTTCTACAAATAGGTCAAAAGTGCGTGTACTCATACACCAAGTCCCAGATCTGGGAGTTGATTTCTCTTTGCGAAAAAAAATTCCGAAATTCGTCAAAAATTTCAAAAATCGCACTTTTTAGGCTTTGATATCTCTGGTGGGGCTCGAGATAAAAATCTGAAATTCTGGCCTTTGATAGTATTGTGTAGTAGTGTTATGTACAAAAAAATTCAAAAAGGAGATTTCACTACAAGCTGAGATATGACATGGACAATATCTGAAAACAATACTGCCAAACTATTGTAACCTACCATGTAATTGTTCAACAAGACTGTCAACCTTACACAATTTTTTCTACAAATAGGTAAAAAATGCGTGTGCTCATACACCAAGTCCCAGATCTGGAAGCTGATTTCTCTTTGCGAAAAAAATTCTGAAATTCATCAAAAATTTCAAAAGTCGCACTTTTTAGGCTTTGATATCTCTGGTGGATCACGAGATAAAAATCTGAAATTCTGTCCTTTGATAGTATTGCGTAGTAATGTTATGTACAAAAAATTTCAAGAAGGAGATTTGACTACAAGCTGAGATATGACATGGACACTATGTGAAACCAATACTGCCAAACTATTGTCACCTACTATGTAATTGTTCATACCTCCAAAATTTGAAATTAATTATTTATGGTACAAAGTTAAATGCTAATTACAAATATATTCTTCAAATACTTCTGTGTGATTTAAACAATTCAGAATGTATGCTAAGCCAATACACTATTTCTCCAGATGAACAAACCTACTAGAAATGCTATTGCAATAATTTTACTCGGAATACATTTTAGGAAAAGTAAATTACAGACAATGGGTTGCAACTGATCGAGTTGACATGGTTTCAATTATTAAACCTAGAGAATTTCATTCAAGTTAACAAGGGATGACAAGACTTGGGTGGCTTCAAATAAAATTTTGAGAAAGAACAGCCTAAAGGACTGACAACAGTAAGTGGTCGAATTCGTAACATCTCTCGTAAATAGTGTTAAGCTCTTTGTTGAGCATATATAGTATCTTTGTAAATTAAATGTTTATTATTTAACGATATTTTCTGTGTAAATATTGTAATAAAAGAGACTAATCTCATTTCTCTTAATGTACTCGTAATAGCATTTCTTAACATTTTTTTTAATCACCGTATCTCAGTTTATAGTCAAATCTCTTTCTTGAAATTTTTTGTGCATAACGCCACCATAAAATACTATCAAAAGCCAGAATTCCAGATTTATATCTTGCGCCACACAAGAGATATCAAACTTCAATGTAGGGAAATAGGTGCACACGGTGAAACAAAGATGGCCACCATATTCAAACGAAAAATATTAAAATTAAAATAATAGTCTTTTTGAACTTCCCTCATATTAGGGTTGTTGTACAAAAAAATTTCAGATTTTTTAAAAACGGTCAATGAACCAAAACCATTGAAATTTTCAGGGCCATTGAAATGGACGAATAGCATTTCCAGTATGTTTTGTTCATCTGGACAAATAGTGCATTGGCTTAGCATACAATCTGAATTATTTAAATCACGATTTAAACAGAACTTGCAGATGATCTTTGTAACTTTGCATCATCAACCATTAGTTTAATATTTTGTAGGTATGAACAAACACATAGCAGGTTACAATAGTTTAGAAGTATTGTTTTTACATATTGACCATGCCGTATCTCAGCTTGTAATCAAATCTCCTTCTTGATTTTTTTTGTACATAACACTACTACACAATACTATCAAAGGTCAGAATTTCAGATTTTATCTCATGCCCCACCAGAGATATCAAAGCCTAAAAAGTGCGATTTTTTTAAATTTTCGACGAATTTCGGAATTTTTTTCGCAAAGAGAAATCAGCTCCCAGATCTGGGACTTGGAGTATGAGTACACACACTTTTGACCAATTTATAGAAAAAATTGTGTAAGTTTGACAGTCTTGTTGAACAATTACATAGTAGGTTACAATAGTTTGGCAGTATTGTTTTCACATATTGTCCATGTCATATCTCAGCTTGTAATCAAATCTCCTTCTTGAAATTTTTTGTACATAACACTACTACACAATACTATCAAAGGCCAGAATTTCAGATTTTTATCTAGTGCCCCACCAGATATATCAAAGCCTAAAAAGTGCGATTTGAAATTTTTGACGAATTTCGGAATTTTTTTCGCAAAGAGAAATCAACTCCCAGATCTGGGACTTGGAGTATGAGTACACACACTTTTGACCTATTTGTAGAAAAAATTGTGTAAGGTTGACAGCTTCCCTTACATGAAAAATTTCCTCTTGCGAACAGATAGATTTTGGAAAAAATCTTAAATTTTGTGCTAAACTTTCACTTGTAAAAATTTATTTTTCAAAATTATTCTACGACCGTACATTTAGCCTATTTTATTCTGAACAAAATGCTCCAAACCCCATTTCAATTGGGAAAATAAGAGGCGAGATATTTACAATTTTGTGTATCCCAGTATCTCAGAAAATCGCTGAACACGATGAAACAAAGATGGCCGCCATGCACAAACAAAAAATAGTAAAATTAAAATAACGGTCTTTTTGAACTTCCGTCATGTTAGGGTTGTTGTACAAAAATTTTCAGATTTTTTAAAAATGATGGAGCGATCAAAAAAATATTTTCTGGACCACTTGAAATGGATTGACCCATTTTCTTTTCTTTGAGCATGTGAAATTTTATAGAGAATTTTATACATAATAAGACATGCAGTGGGTAGCGAAAGCAAATTTTAAAAGAAATAATTTTCTTCTACATTATAGACACCACATAGACTGACGCGAACTATGGGTTGGATGATGCGTCGCTCCTGTGGTTTTTATATGCAGAAGGACAAAAGATAAATAAGAAATGGTATGGTCATGGTTATTTGTTGTAACGTAGAATTATGATTGAAAAATATGACATAGAAAAAGGGGGGGGGGGGGTGACACCATTTACATCCGCCCCGGGTGTCACCCATCCTAGCTACGCCACTAAGCAGACTGGCAATATGAATTCACCCTGAGCTCGATTTGTATACCAAGTTTTCAAATCGGGATCAAAATAAAAGCTTTATTAATTCACAAATTGAAAAAAAAACTGGATGTTTGAAGAAAAGAATATAGTCTGAGTTTCCTAAAACATTTTAAAATCATTTAAAAGTCAATTTGAAAGGTAATTGAATTGCTATTGGTAGGTATAAAGGAACTTTTTATCATTTGATTATTATATGACTCTGAAATCTCTGCAGGGTGAGTATTAGTAACATAAAGTATTCGTAGTACATTACTTGTCTATCCTCGCTGTTTGTTTGAAGTCATTTTTTTAGATTGCTGGAAAACAGAATTATTAGTATTTTTCAGGCATCTAAAGATATCTGATCAAATTTGTATCCTAAATGAAATGAACGGTGGAAGTATCACTATAAAAAAACTTCTGTAAAAATCTATTATTTTTTAGATTATCTATTATATTATAGAAAAGTTGACATTGCCGAAGACAATTTCCTTTACAAAAAAATACATTAAAATATAGACATATTGCTTAAAAAAAAAACTTTAAAAGGATATTTGCAAAAAATTCACTAGAATTATTTATATTTTAAATATAGCAATACAGAATGTGTAAAGATGTTAAACTGCAATAATAACTATTCTGTATATAATATTTTAAGGTGGTTCTCAAATTCATCGAGATGTATTCCATGTCGATGCTCAAATTCTCTGTTAAACAACGGGAAAATTTATAACACATTTTCTGATTCAATTTTAAACGTAAACGCATGAAAAATAGGCAGACACGCCTATTGAAGCGATTTGAAATCGAATCACGTTTTAGGATTTTTTGGATAAATAAATTACTTATCGAATTATGCATGATTCTTGTCATGATTTTTTCTTCCTTTTTTGAGCTGCTATGTATAGAAATTGAAAAAAAAATCCCACTTTGACGGGGTTTTTTTTTCGAAAGATTTTTCGCTGTTGCCTAAAAAAGGCAAACGCCATTTGATTACAATGTTTCTGAATAAGAAAACCTACTGATTTCATGTGTTTTCAAACAAAATGATTTCAGATATCTGCCAGAAAGTAGCTCCTAGGATTTGAAACCAGCCTTAATATAAAGAAAAAATCATATTGGGAAATTTAAAGTCATGCTTAGTTTGTTCATATTTTTAAAATGCTTACGACTTTCGACTTGGAAAAAAAAATCGCTTTTTAACACGGGAGAACGCGCGGATATACATGGCATGAATGGTTTTTACTTTGTCACCAACATATACAAATAATAATCGTCACCTTATTTAGTGGGAGACAAATTTAAAAATTCTCCGATAAAAAGAGTGAAGATTACCTTAAAAAAAAATAGTGGTGACAATTGTAAAAACAATACGCACTGTGGGTCTATTAGGCCCAGCGCGCGTCTTCCCGGGTTAATCTTTTTTAGTTATCAGTTCATTAATATAAATTTATAACTGAAGTAAATATATGTGTAAATAAATCCTGGGGTCTGAAGATATTAAATTATAGGAAAAAAGCCAGTTTCTTAAGCATCACTTGAATGGAAGTAAAGATCAATACTAAATTTCTTAGGAAAATGCTACAATGAAGTGTCTGCTATCCTAATATTCTTTTCATTGCAATCTTTGGAGTGAAAAAAAATACATAGTTTTATTTTTTAAAAGAATGGTTACTTTTTTTATGTTAGCTCCAGATATCTGAGCACAGTAAAAATAAAACAAAATAAAAATTTAACACTGAGAAAGAAGGAATAAAAAAGAAAATACTAAGGCAAACGATTTAAAATAAAATTCCAGGAAGCATAAAATCTTCATTTGCGGAATTCTTGGTGTTTTGTCGCTGTTGTAAAAAAAGGGGGAAAGAAATTTCAGACATAATTTATTTATTCGCTGCTAGAGAAATTAAAAGTGTAAATGAATTCGATTATTTTATGCGCAGTTTTCATTCTTATGTTTTTTTTCTTGATATGATTTGAGATATAATTATTTTCTTCAACATGAATTCTTGGCCGCCAGTTCGTCACCTGAAAATAATAACGTTCTATCTGTGTTTTTGAAAAAAAATAACTTACCGATATAGAAACGTACTTTTTGTATCCATGAAGGCATTTCTGGATTAAAATAATGTCATAATATAATTGTAATGTTATATGTAAATTATATATAACATTATTTTGATGCAAAAATGTCTTCATAAATACAAATAGAAGCTTTCTATATCGACAAGTCATTTTTTTCAAAAACACAGATAGAACCGTATTACATAGCTGCCAACTTTTACGCATTTTTGCTACCAATAAAATTGTACAGAGATTTTCCATTTGTTCAAACATAAGATTTCGACGATTAAATAAGACAATATTTATTATAAAATTTTTGTGATGGGAAAAATACGTAAAAGTTGGCAGCTATGTAGTATTACTCTCAGGTGACGAGTTTGTCCTCTACTTTCACTTTAAAATTTCGATCTCATATCAGAAATTCTGAAAGAACTTTAGGTAATTACGAAACATCTGCATTAAGTAAAGAATACAAAACCATACAGAATTTCTGGTGGGAACGTAAAATTTCAGATTTTAAAGATTTTTAAAAATTTTAATACAGATTTCTTGATTAGCACCACTTTTTAAAAAAAACAAGTTGAAATATTTAATAACCTATTAATTAAAGTAAAAATAAGGGGGATTTTACCATTTCAAAAAAGATGTTAATCAAGAAATTTGAATTTAAACTAGTCGTTGGGGGCCACCGTAATACTTATCCATTATGGATATGCATACTATAAAATTTGAAAATAAAATCAACTAATAACGAATTGCGTAAAAGAAGCACCGTTATACGTAACTCCAAAAATGATAATTATATTAACTAATAGTTTACTGCGTTGGATTAAATGAATCATTTTCAATTGAATTATATCTTTGAATTGAAAGGCATGAATTAAAGGCTCATGAAAAATCGAAGAATGTGTAAAACAGAATTACAACTATGTCAACAACTAATTATTCGATCGACTTCATTTTTTATGCAAAATTTATGTTTTTTATTGACTTTTATATTCACTCCTTAAAATAGAAAAAATAGAAAAATTTTACTTTTCATCAGAAAGAATATTTCGAGAGTCGAAAAAAATAGTTCCAGATAATCGAGGTTACTGATATTATATTGACTTCTTTCCATTCTCACATATTAAGTACATATCAGATCTCAAATCTCTATCTCAATTTGTTCGGGAGATGTTAGAGACACACAAACAGATACACAGGCAGACTGACAGTATTTTTTTTTTCTAAAAATATGTTTTCGTAATCTCCAGTGCCTGAAACGCGTAAATCCGTCAAAACAAATTTTTATTTTCAAAACGATTCCAAGACTTTCCCTATACTACGTATGATGGGTAAGTAAAAAAGTAGCCCACTTGCAACACTGTTTTATTATTTTGATTTCAGATATGCAATTAAATTTTTTGCATCACATATCGGAATTTTCATCCTTTCTTTGCTTTGTTTTTAAAAGAGACTAAAAGTAATGTATTTTAGACCATTAACCAAAAACACAAGAAGATAATTAATTTTTACATCATGTGAAAGCACTCGTTAATCCTTTTAATGGCAAGTGATTGTGTTTCTAAAATGCTGAATTAATAGCACATTTTTCGATAAATGCAAGTGAAAAGTTTGTAATTTTTTTTTTCGCCAAAGTTATAGAAGAAAAATTTTGCTCAAAAATTCTTGTACAAATTTTAATTAAAATTAGATGGAATAAAAATTTTACAGGAGTTTTTAGAAATAATATAGTCATTTTTTCGATGAATATTCAATCGTGTATGAAAATCATACTCGTACCTTCTTATTCTAAAAAAATACAAGAAATTGAATATCTCTTTCACGGTCGTGTATAGTCAACTGGGATCTGCATTTAAACAAAAACCACTGGAGGGGAATTCTGGGTAATAGAATGATTTGAGAGAAGAAATAAATAGATTTTACGCAACAGATACAGAATGAATTAAGTAATGGGATTTTCTTTTTTAGAAAAGAATTGTTTTTAAAGATTAGTGCATTTTAGAATAAAATAAAATAAAATAAAATAAAATCAGTTGCTTAAAGGTGTGAATTAAAAATAATATATAAAAATGTTATAAAAAGAAAGGAAAAATTTCAATGTTTAAAGAATTTGGAAATAATTAACTTAAGATTAACGCGAGAAAAATTTATTATTACATATCCTCCCCCCCCCCACACACACACACACAAAAAAAAAATATAGATGAACTGGTAGGTTTTATAACCCACAAGTTCATAGAAGAGAAATATTACATTGACTTGGATTACAATATTGTCACCTAGAGTCGAAATTTAAAAAGAATTTTTATATTATAACTAAATTTAAATTTAGAAATTATAACGCGAATCAATGGAATTGTTTATAAAAGTATAATGACAAGATATTAATCGTGTTTACAAACTGCAAAGATAATTCTTTTAAAATGAGCATAAACATTTAACATTATTTCCATATTACTTACAAAACGTACTTCGTTTGTTAATATTTTTCAAAATCTTCTGATAAAAAATAATAATCCAATACGTAAAGAGTCTGAAAAAAAAATGACATAAACTAAGCAATTTAATTTTAAAATTTGCTAATGAAACCAATTTCAAAAATCGTCCCTTTTAAAATCAGTTAAAATTTTCAATTCTGTTGTGTCCATTTCAGCTCGGTTTAAATTAATTTCACAATAATAAACAATAACACATTATTCAATAAAATTCAACAAAATTAATAACTGTAAAATTGACACATTAGTAATATCTACTTATTGTAAAAGATCCATGCATCTTTATATCCTACGTATCTATATTATAAAGGCCAAAAGTATCCGTGTATAATGCATATGTCATTTTGCGAATGGCAACTGGAAATTTGAAATGAAATTTCGGTTTGCAAATTTTGCTACTGAAAATTTTTGAGCTTCTATTATCGTATAGGGAAAAAATGCGATTTTAAATGCAATTTGTTTCAAAATTGTATCTTAATTTATTTTTGAGATATTAATTTTTTTCTAGTTTTAATACCGTATTTTAATTGTGGCAACAGAAGAACTTCATTTCTCGTAAAAACGAAAAGGGAAAAGCCGAAAAAAAGCAGATTACTGTATTTTTATGTTGCCATTTTCTCATTAACCATTGTTCCTTGCCTGTTCACATGTCGGATTTAGACTTCACGATGAAAACATTCTATGATTAAGTCAAAGTGGAATAAATTTTACAGTTTTTCATTTTGGAATATTAAGCATAAGAGACGTAATTAATAACTTTGTCATAATAACAGATCTTTATTATATTTTACTGCTTACATTATGATTAAAGTTTAATTTTAATAATTCGGACAACTGAGTTTCATAGAAATATATATATATATATATATATTGTTAATTTTAGGTTAAAATAATATGTGTATGAGAGTTAGACAAACCAATATTAGATGCATTTTTCATTGTAACTAATTTTGTAGGTATATTTCAAGTCAATGGAACAGTTCATTCATAAATATTTTCTTTCGTCGAAATTCGACAGGTTCTACCTAGTTTATACAATTTCCATATTGTTTTGGGCATATTGCCAATTTTATATCATTCTCTTATGTCATTACTATTTACTTTTTTCCATTAATTGTTCAACAATTTATTCCTTAAAAAGTCTTAAGACTCGTCCATGTTATGAACTATAATTATGAGCCGTTGTGATAAGTCATAGTTATAATTAATAGCTATAAGTGGTAATAGTTATGAGTCATAAATGATAACTCATAGCGCTAAATCATAGCCGATAAAATAGTAATTACTTTTAATTACATTAGTATACTAGAATATTTACTTTTAATAACATCAACTTCTAGTACTAAAATTTATATTTTTCATTATACAGGGTTATTACAAATGAATCATCGGGTTTTTGATTCGTTACTGCGTGCAAACTAGGAAACGTATATATTTCCATGACAACTCAAACGAGAGGGCGTTTATTATATTTTTGGGCTGCATATGTGTCATACGTGTCTGGTTGCCATGGTTGCTACGCGAACGTCACATTCAAAATGGCGACTGGACAGCAGAAAGCGTTTTGTGTACTAGTATTTTCAAAGTGTGAATCACTTATAACCGTTCTGAAAGCATTCCGGAAGGCATCGAATGCAACCGAACGAAGCATTCCGCGCTGGTATCGACAGTTCAAAGAAAACGGTTGTTTATGGAAAGGCAAAAGTTCCGGCAGACTAAGCGTTACTGAAGAAACAGTGAGCCGAGTTAGAGATAGTTTCATCCGTAATCCCAAAAAAAAATTGAACTGACGACGAATTGAAATTAAAAGACTGAAATCGCGACCATGGACGTCAAACTTGTATATTTTCGCTCTATTTTCATGTATAACTCATTGTTGTAACCAATTTCTGTTCCGAAATAAACGCTTCGGAAACCCGATGATTCTTTTGTAATAACCCTGTATTCAATGTCAAATATTATTTAATATCAAAAGTATTTAATTAATCTCATTTATCAATAACTTCAACAATAATTTTCAATAATATTAGTATCATTCAAATATCAGTAGTACATTATCAAATCATTTCAAAATTAATCAAATCAATTAAGTACAGGATATCCAGCAAATAAAACTCCGATTTCAAAATTAAATTTCTCAAAAACAAAGATCGATAGAATTATGCTGTGAACGATTTGCTCGTTATGTAAGCTGTAAAAATCTTATGTAAAAGTTTCAAACGGTGAATATTTTGAAAAGATTGTGTTTTTATTGCAAAGAATGTTTGACTTAACATTTTGCTTGTTTCAGATTGCTTGCAGAGAACGGGTTTTTCGGATTAAAGTGCCATATTTTGATGATTTTTCGAATTAAATTTTTGAAATTTTGAAATTTTAGAAAAATAGCTCTCTTTCACGGTCGCGTATAATCAGGTGGGATCTGCATTTAATCAAAAGCAACTGTAGGGAAATTATGGGTAATCGAGCGATTTGAGAGAAGAAATAAATAAATATTATGCAACAGATACAGAATGAATTAAGTAATGAGATTTTCTTTTTCAGAAAAAAATTGTTTTGAAAGATTAATGTTTTTTAAAATAAAAAAAAATAAAAAAGATTGATTAAAGGCATGGAATTAAAAATAATATGTTAAAATATTATAAAAAGAAAGGAAAAGTTCAATGTTAAAAAAATTTGGAAGTAATTAACTTAGGCTTAAGGCGAAAATTTATGAATATTACATATATATATATATATATATATGAAAAAAGTGTGCATTTTCTTCTTTGAATAACGTCGATTTACAAAACAGCAAAAACAATGATCTGAATTTTTATTCGATAATAAAACAAAGTACTTGAGCTATCGTTTTTTAACACTTTCCAACAAAGTTGAAAAGTGTTTAAAAGTGTTATATTCAAGTATTGTTCCATCTATTGGTATAAATTGCTGAAAGAAAAATTTCAACCAGTTAGGCGTTTTCTTGCTATACTAAATTTCCCCCATTATATAGTATATATAACAACCGACAGATACAGGGCTGTTAAAAAGTATTGGAATGCATATATTTGGCTATGGACAGAAACACATTATTTCTCTGGATAACGAAATTTTGTTAAAGGTTTCATGAAGTGTCGGAAAGTGTTTCATAATCTATGCTTAACGCATGATTTTTCTTACTGGTTTTATAATTATTATTGAGCAGCTTTTTAGATACGAGGCAACAGGAAACTTTTTTTTGTGGTACGATTTTGATTAACTTTAACATTAAATATCTCCTAAAATAATTATTTGATTTAAAAATGTTCTGCATCAGAATACTTATCAAACATTTCTCTGATAAAACCATAAATTTTCATAATTCTGTATGTAACAGGTTTCTTAATATTAACGAAGAAAAACCTCCGGTCAGCGTTCTCGCTGGCTTTTGACCAACATTAGCGATTTGGTGAATAAGGAATAAAAAACAGTCGCCAAATGAAAAGAAATGTTCGAAAAATAGATCCTTCCGGAAACACTGAAAAATGTATCTTTATTGTATCCCTGTTTTTCAAATGTTTTATTTTTTTTTCCTTATAAAATAGAAAATTGACTAAATACATTTTACCTGTCTCATCAATGTTTAAAAGTTTGAGACATTCTTTTAGCTGTCTAAATAAAAATTAAAAATAGCGATCATAGATTTTCAAATTGTGAAAATATACACTAAAAATTTCTAAGAGATTTCGACTGTTAACTGATTAAAAAAATTTGAAAAATTTGATAGACTAATGACTATTTTGCATTCAACTAATAAATACATAATATAGTGATTAATTAGATATATATAGATATAAATTGTGAAAATATACACTAAAAATTTCTAAGAGATTTCGACTGTTAACGGATTGAAAAAAATTGAAAAATTTGATAGACTAATGACTATTTTGCATTCAACTAATAAATACATAATATAGTGATTAATTGGATATATATAGATATATATCGCATAATCATTTCTGTATTTGGCCGTCGCTAATCTGAATTAATGTTAAATCAGTATCTCTATAAATAGAACTATGTAAAGAGCATGGTATGATTGAACATGTAAAGTAACATCCAATCGTTGAGCAACTCGAATAAGAATCTTCACTGCATTGGCATACACATACACGGACAAAAAAAAAAAAAAAAAAAAAAAAAAAAAAAAAGAGGAACAGAAATTGAGCACTCGCAATTTGGCGAGTCGGATTGTTCTTTTACTCGCCAAATGCAGCATTTAATCGCTATTTAGCATAAAGGCAAGCAGCAGTGAGAACCCTGCCCTCGGCCACAAAAAACTCATTGTAAGTAACCTTGCCAGCGTTAGTAACTTTTTCTTTAGAATAGAGAAATTTCGGTATGATAAACCCTGTGTTGCCACCATCATTTTTTTAAACGTATCCCTGATGAATACGCTCGGAAGTGTGCGCAATAACGGCACATTAGTCATCATATTTAAAAAATGTTTTTTATGTTTATTCTTTTTAATTAGTAGCGGATGGGGACAGCATAATGCAACAATGTTAAAACTTAGATGAATAGCAAAACAGAGAAAATAACTAAAAATCCCGAACAGGTTTCGGCGAGCTGGCGATTTTTGGTATTGATATTAAAGTAGTCATATAAACTTAGACAAAGGTTATAATAAAAATATTATTTCTTAAATTTTTTATGATAATTTTAATTCCTATTTTATAGAAATGTACAATAAGAGCATATTATAATCTTTTTAATATTAGAATATTAATAACTATAATGCCTTCTCTTCCAGTATTAACGACATAATCCTAAAACAGCCAAGACACCAGATTTTGGTGATTTTTGAGCCAAGCAGCCTCGAGCTTCAACTGACTTTTCAGAAACCTGAAAATTCTCCCCAATCACAATGCGGACTTTTCGGCAGACAATTAACGACATGAACAATTTCAACGATGATTCTTAAACGCTATGCGCCTATTACAACGAGACAAGAAAAATAAATCGCACGAAACTCGACAATGCCGCGGTCACTAACGTACATATGGGCGCTGCGCGCCCACTTAAATCAAAGTAAACATCGCTGGATGCACGAAACTCGCTGTGCAATAGTCTCTAAAGTGCATGAAACTCGTCAATGCCGCAACCACTCACATGCGTATGAGCGCTGCGCGCCCATTTAAAATAGGAAAAAAAACATCACTGGATGTACAAAACAAGCTGAACAGCAATATGTAAAGTGCACGAAACTCGTCAATGCCGCGGTCATTAACGTACGTATGGGGGGCTACGCGGCTATTTAAACCAAAAAAATAAAATAAAATCACTGGATTTACGAAACTCGTTGTGCAATAGTCTCTAAAGTGCATGAAACTCATCAATTACAAGAGTGAAAAATAAATTCTTAAAAACTGATTTCAGAGTGTGCGACTTAGAACAAATTCAGTTATTTAAAAAAGAAATTGAAAAATTAGATGAAGAGTTAAAGAATTTATTTAAATCGATTTTTTATGCATGTGAAGAGAAAGACATTGATTTATTTATAGAAGAGAAGGATGAACAACAAGACATCTTAGATGAATTAACGATAAAAATTGACGTTAATGCTAGAAAAATAAATACGGACAATCCAAAAAAGGAGGTGAGTGAAATGAAATTACCTAAACTTTCTTTGCCATCTTTCAGTGGAAACATACATGAATGGTTACGTTTCAAGGATTTGTTTACAGCAAGTATACACGAAAATGAAAATTTATCGCCTGCTCAGAAACTGCAATATTTAAAATTATCGTGTCATGGAGACGCGTTAAAAATTATAAAATCAATACCTATTGAAGATTCGAAATACAATGTAGCATGGCAATTATTAACGGAACGGTTTTCAAATAAAAGAGAATTGATTTATTCTCACATTAGAAGATTATTAAGTTTTTCATTCGTTCAAGGCGATTCACCGGCAGCAATACTTAATTTAGTGGATATGACGAATGAATGTGTTCGATCTTTCGAAATCTTGGATCAGAAGGTAAGTGGCTTTTCAGAAACTTTGTTGATTTATTTACTTTTGCAAAAACTTGACTCTAATGTTAAACTGTGGTGGGAACGTCAGTTAAAAAATGACGAACTTCCAATGTTAGATCAATTAATAAATTTTCTGAAAGATTATGCTCGTTCATTACAATCTGCTAAAGGAAATAGTATTTATAAGAAAAACAATTATCCTAAATTAACTGCGATGACTGCTTCTGTTAATAATAGTGCTTGTAAATACTGTTCTTCACCTAGTCATAAAATACCTAAATGCAGTGAGTTTCTAAAATTATCTGTTCGTGAAAGAGTGCAATTTGTAAAAAATAAAAATCTTTGTTTTGCATGTTTATCTGCTGATCATAAATTAACCAATTGTCAGTCGAAAAGAGTTTGTTCAAGATGTAATTTGAAGAGTCATAATAGCTTATTACACTATGAAAGACGAGAAACTAACTATCCAGATATAAAAAACCAAGTAACACCTCAGTCCTCGTATCATACTAGTGAGACTGCTCCTGAATCATCTAATAATGCAAACATGTCCATAAATTCATGTCTTGGAAAAATAAATTCAAAATCATTTGGCATACTTGCAACTGCGCTAATTAATGTGAAAGATAATTATGGAGGCAATAAATTATTGAGATGTATAATAGATGTCGGAAGTACTAACAATTTTATAAGTGAGCGTGCAATACAATTATTAGGTATAAAAAGAAATTCTGCTAATTTACAGATTAAATGCTTGGGAATGGGATACTCCGAAGAGACACGTGGCGTTGTAAGATTGGAATTTTCTCCACATTTTGATAAACAAAACACACGGTTAGGTACTTTTTATATTTTGAAAAAGATAACGAGTAATCAACCAGTTGTATCATATGATATTAATGCATTCAGTCATTTAAAGAACATAACACTAGCTGACCCTAAGTGGAATGAACCGAAACCAATAGACTTATTATTTGGCGTGTCATTATCATTATCTATAATTAGAGGAGAAAATATATTTGGAAAACCAGAACTTCCTTTTGCAGTAAATTCAGATTATGGGTGGTTAATAACAGGAGATAGTGATACATTTTCAGAAAATAAACCAAATATTATAGTTAATTTTGCAAAAGTTGAAACAGATTATGTAAAAAGGTTCTGGGAATTAGAAAACATCCCCTCAAAAGAAATATACACAAAAGAAGAAAAATATTGTGAGGAGATTTTTGATACAACTCATTCACGCGATACTAATGGAAGATATATTGTGCGTTTGCCATTTAAAAAGCAATGTAAAGAATTAGGGGAATCAAAATCGTTAGCTATGAAAAGATTTCTAAATTTAGAAAAACGATTTAATAGAGAGCCTGATTTGTATGAAAATTATTGTATATTTATGAATGAATATCTTGAAATGGAACACATGGAGAAAATACCAAAGAGTGAAATTCAAAAACCCGTTAATGAAATCTATTATCTGCCACATCATCCAGTAATCAAGGAATCTAGTACAACAACCCGTCTTAGAGTTGTGTTTGACGGTAGCGCAAAAACTACAAGTAATGTTTCTCTTAATGAGAATTTAATTGTAGGTCCTAGGGTTCAACAAGAGTTATTTTTTATTTTGTTAAGATTCCGCACACACTCTATAGCTATTAATGCTGACATTGCAAAAATGTTTCGTCAAATTAAAATATTTCCTGAAGATCAAAATTCTCAAAGAATTCTCTGGAAGGATAAATTTTCCGACGATATAAGTGATTATCGTCTCACTACAGTTATATACGGACTAACGTCTAGCCCATATTTAGCTACTAAAGTTCTACAGAAATTAGCGTTGGATGAAAAATTAAATTTTCCATTAGCGTCAAATATTGTATTACGTGATTTTTACGTAGACGACTTACTTACAGGTGCATCATCTCCTGAAGAAGCTATAAAATTAATATCAGAGTTACAAGAATTAATGAAAAGAGGCGGATTTGAGTTGCGCAAGTTGGCCTCGAATGACATTAGTGTACTAAAAAAAACATTCCTGAAAATTTAATTCAGTTTAAATCAGATTTATCAATTGAAAACGATAACTCAATAAAAGTGTTAGGATTAAAATGGGATTCAAATCTCGATGTCTTTAAAATTAGTATCACCATAGAACCAACATTAAAAGAAGTCATAAAGAGATCCATATTGTCAGATATAGCAAAATTTTTTGATCCACTTGGTTGGATCTCCCCCTTTATAATTTCTGCAAAAAATTTTACTTCAGGAATTATGGAGAAGTAATCTGGCATGGGACGATACTGTTCCACTTCTAATTAAAAACAGGTGGATAAAAATTCGGGAAGAACTCGGATGTTTAACATCAATTACTGTGCCTCGTTTAGCAATTATTCCTTCAGCTAACACATTTGAAATTCATTCATTTAGTGACGCTTTCTTAGTGGCATATGGTGCAGTTGTTTACTTAAGATCCTTATCAAATGATTCGGCTGTATCAGTTAGAATATTACCAGCAAAAAAAAAAAGAGTTTCACCTTTAAAAACAATAACATTACCTAAATTAGAATTGAGTGCCGCCCTGCTGTCAGCCCGTTTGGTAAAAACTGTTCTAGATTCACTGTGCTTGAACATCTCTAAAATTAATTGTTGGACGGATTCAACAATAGTTCTTTCTTGGCTATCAACCGAATCAAGAAGATGGCAAACTTTTGTTGCGAATCGTGTTTCTGAAATACAGCAACTTGTTCCGTCTGAGTGCTGGCATCATATAAAGGGAAAGGAGAATCCAGCAGATTGTGCATCAAGAGGTCTGTCACCCTCAGAATTATCATTGCATGATCTGTGGTGGAATGACCCTAGTTGACTCAGTAATCCATCTTTCACTTCTCCAAAACTGCAATTAGGGAGTGTTTTCTGTGACGAAGCTTTATTAGAACAAAGGAAAATTTATTTTTGTGCTACAGCCCAGTTAAGTGAGGAAATGCCTATTCTCTCAAATATATCATCATTTACTAAGCTAAAACGTGTTATTGCGTGGTGTTTGAGATTTCTTACGAATTCTCGTTTACCTGTTTCAAAAAGAAACTTCGGCTTTCTTACACATATAGAAATTCAGAGTGCCTCATAGGTGATAATTAAACAAGTGCAAGAGTCATCATTTCCTGATGACATTAAATGTATGACTTCTGGAAAGTGTTTACCTCGCAATAGCAAACTGATTAATCTTTTCCATTCCTTGATAAACAAGGAATACTCAGAGTTTGAGGACGTCTTCGTCATTCAAATCTCACACAAGAACAAATTCATCCAATATTGTTGCCAAAAAGTCATCCAGTGACAGTGTTGATTATCAGATATTTTCACTTATCTCATTTTCATGCTGCTCCTCAGCTATTATTGTGTGTTATCAGACAGAAATTTTGGATTTTAAGTGGACGAAGTGCTGTAAGAAAGTTCGTAAGGAATTGTGTAATCTGTGCTCGTGCTTCTGCTTCTACAGCTAAACAAATCATGGCTGATTTACCTACAACTAGAGTGCAACCTACCCGTCCGTTTCTTATTACAGGAATTGACTATGCAGGACCTATATTGTGTAAATTTTAAAAAGGTAGAGGTTCAAAATTTTTTAAGTATTATATTTCATTATTTATATGTTTTTCTACTCATGCAATTCACATTGAATTAGTGACTGATTTATCTACTCAGGCCTTTTTAGCTTGTCTGAAGCGATTTATATCCAGACGAGGAAAATCAAAAGAAATTGTAAGTGATTGTGCCAAAAATTTTGTCGGTGCGAGCAAGGAGTCGAAAGAATTGTATAAATTTGTGGCTTCAGTAGGAGAGAAAGGAGAGTTGAGCTCCAGCAGGTGGAGGGTGGAGGAGCAACTCCTCCTCCACCTACTCCTCCTCCACCTATAGGAGGAGCAACTCCTCCTCCACCTATAGGAGGGAGCCTCCTCCTCCACCTATAGGAGGGAGCCTTCTCCTCCACCTGTGGAAAATGTGTGCTATAAGACGAAGGGTCAAAAAGGAATTTTTTTTGGCGTACTCTAACAAGAAGTTAATTTTGGAGATTTTTTTATTGAACTATAACAGCAAGTTAATTTTGAAGATTAAAAATTTTTTTAGCAATCTCTAACATGAATTTAATTTTAAAGATTAAAATTTTTCATCGAACTATAACATGAGGTTAATTTTGGAGATAGCCATGTTAAGAAAAGTAAATTTTGGTGGTGACCTATAGCGGAGAAAAATTGGATTTTAGGTTGAGATGAAATTTTGGAGATTGAATTTTATGTTTATTATCGAACTATAGGTTGAGCTTTAAATGCATATTTTTAGGAAAAATTAAGAACATAAATTTTAGAACTTAATGAGAAAGATTCTTTTTCTACTACTTTTCTTTCGAATGAATTTAAATTTAGGAAAACTTTAACAAAAAGGAGGTATTTTGCAAAGGATTAAAATAATTTCATTCAATTTCGAATTTATCTTTTAGGGACATTTTCGAAAAGAGAAGCAGATTTTTGAAGACATTGAAACAAATAAAAAAAAAGGAAAGAAAGAAAGATTTTTTGGGAGAATTGTCATATTTCGCAGAGTGTGCCCTCAACTTTTATCCGGGCTTGGGACCGGCAATCTCTGCTTAAGACATTGCCTATCAGAAGCAGCGAATGGCAGATTTACACACTCACTTTTTTTTTTTTTTTTTTTTTTTTTTTTTTTTACAAATTTTTTTGACGAATTTTAGACTTTCTACATTTTTTCTTTTAGGCTATAATGCCCATACGCCAGGCTGCTGATGCCATCGTCTAACAAATATCTTTTGTCGTCAAATGGGCTGAGACATTTTTTCACTTGTTTCATGGAATAGAGTCGATGTGATTGCTGCCAAATTCTTTTTTTGCAATTCACATGTTGTCCGTTGATTTTGAATAAGACAATTGATTTTTAGAGAAAGGATTTAATTTAATTACAAAGAATATTTTTGTACATTGTAATTTTCAATACAATTAATAGTAATTTTCACCTATACATGAAGAATTTAATTTAAATATTTTATTATGGAACTTAAGAAATTTTTTGAAAGGTAATTCTTTTGAGAATTGTCATATTTTGAAAGCTTTTGGTGCGAATTAAGGCTACTGTCCCTTTTGGAGGGAGTAAAGGGCTCATCCGCCTGCTCCTACCATGACTAATGGAAACCCTATACCTGCCGTCAGATTATTATTATTATTATTATTATTATTATTATTATTATTTTAAAAGAAGGTTTAATTAAAGAAAATTTAGAGGTGGTGAAATTTTTTCGGTAAACATAGGTTGAAATAAGTTTAAATTCTGAACTTTCACTTAGATTTATTTACATTTTTATTTTTAATTTCAAGGAAAGTGAAATAATTTCGAAAAGCGAAAATTATTTTTTGAAATCGGTTTAAGAAAGAGAGAATTTTTCAGGGATGTTAATATTTTAAAACTGTAGTTTAATGTAATAGAATTTTTGTCTCAAGTAAGGGGAGGTATTCGTAATGTTACACCCCCACCAAATTTTTAATTACTAATTTATTAATAATGTTTATTACATTTTAATTAAATTTTGAATTTTTTTCATTTAAAAATAAATAGTTTCAAGTGAATATTTGTAGTCACGTGATCGGATCCTGCCCTCCCTTTTTTTTCCCACTTGCATGTTATACAAATGGGATTTCATTTGCAAATCTAGAACTGCAAATAATAATAATTCTAATAACTTTTTGATAAAGTATGGAATTAATCGGAATTAAATTTGATTGAGAAATTTTCCTTAGGTATGCAGAAAATATATTTTCTTTTGACATATAGCAAAGTTTGATAATTTTTTTATTTAATCTTTTACCCTGTTTAGTTAAACTACTCACCCCATCTCTCTCTCTCTCTCTCTCTCTCTCTCTCTCTCTCTCTCTCTCTCTCTCTCTCTCTCTCTTTTTTTTTTTTATGAGTCAATTAGTAAAGTTCGCTTATTAATAAAAATTTTCCGCTAACAATTTTTAATGTGGTTGGTGAAATATATTAATTAAGTTTTTTTTATGATGATGACAAAACGTATGAATTTAACTACATAAATATTTTATACATTTTTAATTAAGTTGAATATTTTTTTCAGCTTTTAGCGAAATGTGGAAAGCAAATTTTGAACATCTGTCGACGAACTAATGTTCACGAAAGATACATTTGTCTGATATTCTATGCCGCACCCAATAAATCCAGATCAATTAATGAGGGATTTTATGGAAAGCGCAAAAATATTTTCTTGTAACATGTAAAAATAATTTCGCATACAAGACTTCACTAATTAGAATTTAAATAGCAATAACGGATGAGCGAGTTTCATTCCTAACCGATATTGAGTACAATTCCAATCGCACCTGTGGGACTAATAGTTCAGAGTTTTCTTCGAACCTTGAATATCCTTGAGTAAATACGTTCTTTTAGAAAGACCCTCACGGAGGGCATCTCTTCCTTTTAGGGGCTATATCCCTCGTCGGTCACATAAAAAGAACAAATAATTTAAATAAAATTTTCGAATTTATGTTTTAAAATTTTGTGTTTTCGTATTTTTAATTCATTTTCAGATGGTTACTTCTTAAGAAAATATAAGCGTATTTTTAGACTCACTGTATATTATTTATTTAGAGAATTTTTAAACTACCTAAATTATTTATTTAGAAAATTTCTAAACTACCCATATTATTTATATCTTTGACCGCCACTTTAGTAAAAGACCTATTATTTATTGAGAAAATGTATGTATATATTATTATTGGATAACGCCTTTCGGACTCATTTTAACACTCATTATTAATTAATTATTGACTAATTATAAAGGCTAATTTTACTTTTGATGAATTTCATGTTATGAGCTTCATTAATAGTTATTAGTATTGTATTTCTAAGATTTCTTCTTAATTAAAAAAATTTTAAACACTATAAGTTAATGATAGTTTTAGGTCATATGAAAGAATAATGGCTTACGGATTTTTGAATTAGATTTATTTTCAATGAATTAAGATTTTTTTTTTTTTTTTTTTTTTTTTTTGAGTTTGAGTTTAAAAAGAAATATTTTTTATCGTACTGTGCAAATTAATTTAGTAAAAAAATATTACTCATGATTCATTTTACCCGTGATGACTTTATGTTGCAAAAATTAATAAATATTACTTTCTGATACTATATTGGAAAATAAATAATCAAAATAGGAATAACGTGCTCTCAGTTAATTATACATTTTGAAGATTATATAAATAGTCCATAACACAATTTAAAACTGAACTACAAAATGACATATTTGAAATACAAATTCAACGGAAAAGAATACATACATCCTTTATTTTTGTATATATTTTTTTAATATTGAATCAAAATAAGAAAGGGAATTACAGTACCTGCTAATAATCCATGACAATTTTCGTCCACCTAACAACGTCGAAAACGCACTGCCAATACGATTGCTTATCGCTCACATGCATTAGGTATGTTATCTAAGATACTGATTTCAATAAAGCGGTAAGATCAAAAGCCCAGCGGTCAGTTTCAATAGATAAGATAACCAGATATTTTTTGAATAAGGATTCTTTGGAGTCTGTCTTAATTACAATATATATGAATTCCTTACTTATACATTTATTTTAAATTTAGGCAAGATTGGAATTTTATTATCTTAACTATATATAGTAAAAGTAGTTTAATAACAGATTGTTTCGCCAAATAAACTAATTAAAATGGTTGTCTTATTATTGTTTTAAGTAAAACATAATGTTAGTGTAAGCCATATTAGGCCTTTTACCCAAACTTTTAGATAAAATTACTATTAGTGGTACATTTTAAAGGGTGTACTTTAACGTTAGACCTCCACTTTCTGTATATTTTTTGTTCAAAAATTTGTTTTGTCAAACATGTCTACCTAAAATTTATACTAAGTTTAAGTGCCTTGTAATGGGAAAACCTCTGGAATTTCTAATACATAGGCATGCTTTAATATAGGTCGAAATTCACAAAGGAACAACACAAATCCCCATTTTATCATAATTATTTTTAATAACATTATTGTTTGGATTGATAATATTTAACATACTTGAATCGCATTTCTAATTTGTACTGTTAAAAATAAGCTTTTTCTCTTGAACGATGTACTAACATAACATGCACAAAATAAATCCCAATAAATTATTTTCACTTTGTTAGTAGATACAACTAAAATTGTTGAAGCTTAGTTCTTTGGATATACTCGGTACTAATATCAAATATATACTTTTAATAATCATATTTCTTTATCAAAAGTATTTTAAATAATCGTAGTTCAAACTTACTTTTTAACAACACACATCTCATATCATTTAGGATTTTTATTTAAGACGTTCAGAATGAAAACAGAGAAGAATTCACCATTTGGAACGAATATATGTCATAATAATTAGGATTATTTGGTGTCTATATTACTTAAAGAAGATTTGAGTAAGGGTAGGGATAGTGAAAATACATATTCTGTACTTTATTATTATTTTTTATACATAAGTTTAACCAATGAATCATTTGTTAATTGTAATTTACTATTAGCAAAAAGAAACTTTAGCATTTGAAAAGCAATTATTATTTTTATTATTATTAGCGAAGGGAATTTTAAACACATGAGTTCTTTTAAAAAGAAGTAACACCATTTTTTATACAAGATAAACTTTTTTCATACACACTGTAAAAAAAATCTGTAACCTTAGTAATCTAAATTAACCGAAATCTCTTATGCTTACTAAAATTTTATGTGTACACTGTACAAGAAAATGATGTCAATCTACAAAACTTGTAAGCAAAACTAAAACCATCTGAAACTTTACAAAAGAATTTTCTAAAATTTTGGTAACTTTACTAAAATTTTATCTATAATGCTTGTTATCGTCACTTAAAAAGTTCTTGGAATACGATTTCCCAAAAAAATTCTTAGTAACCTTAAAATTTGTTTGATTCAAAGTGCAAATCTGTATCTGTTACATGAATTTTTATTGTTGCCGTTACATAAAAAGTTCTTGGAATACTCGAAAAATTTTTGTAACTTTCCCAATTTTTTTTTAAAGTGCACGTTCTTTAGTTCGAACAGGTATGAAACGAATGATGAGAATCACTGACCACTGGGCTAAACAGACCCAATAAATTAGTCACATGTGTATGATTTGTTAGAGCTATTTTCTCACACAGACTATAGTAATTTTAGGAAACTGATGCTATTTTTCAACTTATTATTATTATCATAAATACACTTCTTTTAGTTTCTGGATTTAAACATTTATTTTAATTAAAATAGTTTAGTTCCACTATTCAGATTTTATAAGACTGTTTAACATTAGATAACTTCCAAACATATTTTCAAACATCACATTAAGACCTAATGTTTTCAGAAATATAAGATATTTATGTTGATTCCAACTGAATTTTTAATCAAAACTGAGTGAATTACTTCTTTTCTTAGTCATGATTTTTTTTTTTCATATTAAATAATTATTTCACGAAACTGTACAATTTGCCTTACAAAACTTTGGTATTTTGGTAACAGAAAATGAACTTGATGTGGAACATTCTAAACACTTATAAAATAACAATAATTAAGTATAAAAATTAAAGAAGAATATTAATAAATGAATAACAAAAAGAATTTCAACTATTTAAAATAATAATAATTGTATAAGTTAGTAAAAGGAAATTATTCAGTTTACCCCCTTTTATTTTTGAAAATTATATTGATCCAATATACTAGTTCATCTATAAGCATATACTAATGGCTATAATTATATACTTATGCGTATGTATACTCAATAACTGTATACCATTGAATCGTTACCAAAAATACGCAAAAATTATTTGTAAAATGTTACTTAATAGAAATTAAAAATCACAACTCAAAGAAAAAAGTTTCTTAAACAATTTATATTAATAATAAAAAAAGTTTTTAAAAAATTTAAACATTATAAAAATGCAGATAAAGAAGAATTAAAAAATTTATATACTAAATAAAAAAAATAATAAATAATTTTTTTGAAATATTTACAACTTAAGAAAAATGTCCCAAGTTAACAAAAACAAATAAATTTTGAATAATGCAAGCACCCACATACATGATATGAATATAAGTTTTACTATCAAATTTGGTAATATTTTAGTGGAAGCTTGATGAAAAATTTAGATTTTTTTACTTTTGAAAATGTATGTTACCAAACGCAATTTTATCCATTAAATTCATCATGACCGCAACTGAACTTCACTATTAACCCTACAAATTGACCAATCGTTAAATGATTTATACTTCCTATTTTTCAAAGTTAATTTCAAAACATAGCATTTTTATGTAATACATCACTGCTGAATACATTTGTTTGTGAAAATTATATAGATGGATTTTTAATATGTACTAAAATATTTCAAAATTAAAAAAAATATTAGTAAAAAGTTAAAAAAAAATAAAGGAATGATTAAAAAAGTTCGACAAAATTTCATGGTAACAAAATGTTATTTGCAGCTTAACAAAATTTTATGTGCTTACTCAGATATGTTTGTCTACATATGTGTAAATATTTGTGCTTTTGTATGTATAATTTACAAAATTTAATCAACAAAATAAAAATATGTATCTGTGCAAAATACTTTAAAAATTGACAATATATGCATGAGAATACTTTTATACGTTTGTTTACACAATTAATATTTTCTTTTCGCCTAACGCCAGAATACATTAACGAAATAATTGTTTACTATGGCGACCATTCGTTTACTCATCACCTAACCAACCACTCAACTGTTTACCGTAGTAACTGATCGTTTGTCTTGACAGCTAAAAAATTTTATGTATGCACATACGCAGAAACTTAAGTGAAGACAATCGAAAAATCAGACTTTATCTAAGTAGGCCATTACTTATGATTTGATAGAGTGAGACTTAGAGTTTGGAGGAAAATAGGCAAAGATTCTACACGATGATTCACCAGCATAGAATCGACAAGCACAGGTAAATTTAAAATTGAACTAAATTCTCACATTAGTTTGCAATTTAAGTAACTTGTAATATTTCTTTATAACTAGTGGTTTTCGCACTAATTTTTGATTTATTAAGGTGGATAGCTTACCTGACGAATCTTTTACTATTATCAAGTCATGAAAAATAACTTAAAATTTTATTTTTCTGTTAGTTTAGCATTTCAAATTCTTTAGAATTATTTGAAAAATAATTATATAGCCTCGCAATTTTAAGCATTTAAAATTTAACAAATTTACAATCACTTACATTTACCGGCTTTTTCAAAACACGTCCTTCTAACAGAATTATTTGCAGTGAAATGTCCAATTCTTATCGCGAAACCGGATATCACGTGGTTTTATACTTAATCACGTGACTATTTCCTGACGTCGGATTGTATGATAGAGACTCTTTCTTAATGACGTCACTCGACGATAAGCTTACCTAGATAAGTAAATTTCACGCCATTTTCACCACTATCTTCGAATGAATTGTCTTGTTTGCTGTTACCTCCTCGCTGGTCTAAACAACTTGTCTGAACTTGTTTAAACTTGTTTACAGTTCCTTTGTTATCTTGTCTAAAATGCGAGTATATTCATAAGAATTGTTGTATATTTTTAATTTCTAAAGTTGATTAAATAATTAAAATCACCAATTGTCTATTGCAATCAGATCATTTTCGTTAATTGATTTTTATCAGATTTAAAATAAGAATTGATTTATCCATTTATTATTCATAGTAACGATTTTCGAAATTCATATTCATTCGAATTCATTTTTCATATGAAAGCGAAAAAGAATATTTCATCAAATGCTTAATAGAATGTATAATTATATGTATTTAACCTATTATTTATAAATAGTTGCATAATATAATAATTCACCAATCATTTTGTACTATATACGAGCGAATAATACTATACTTATTTAATTTATTTATTTTATAATGCATGGTATGCATACTATTAGGCTGAAATATCTAGATGAATGAATGCCTGTTGTTATCGCATCACATCGATTTTATATATATCTATCCGTTTGTGTGCGTGCATGTGAGTGTATCAATATTGACCTGCCCCTAAATTCGCTCACATGTATCGATCTGTGGGCACGTAGATAAGTGCAAATATAGTAGTAAAAATAAGTGTAGTAAATAAGCATGTAGATAATTACTTTTAAGAAAATGAGAAAATTTACTTATCTAAAATTTTACACCTAAGAAAAACTAGTTGGATGTGTCAATCCCAAAACTTTCTTCTATCTCATAAGTACATTTTAATATAAAAAAAAAAAAAAAAAAAAAAAAAGTCGTGACGCCAAAGTTACCCACTATCGAATTTCCTCGAACATTTGACCTAGCCTAATGAGATTCTGGTATCCGAAATCCCAAAACGCAAAATTTAATTAATATTCTGAGAAAATGAGCTTAGTAGTGCCTCATGTTGGGTAATGTATACTAAAACCTAATAAGCATCTATTTATGTCAAGACCTAACAGAATCTGAAATTTGATGGAATTTCGTCCATTAGTTCTTGAGTTATAACAAAAAATTTGCAAAACGTAGCACAGCAACACCATATCTTGGTCAATTTATGCCAAAACGTAAAAAAGCGTCTAATTATGTTATGGTGTAAAAGAATCTGAAGTTTGATGAAATTCTGTGCATTAGTTCTTGAGATATAGCTAGTTTAAAAAAAACCGTGTAAAATATAGCACAGCAGCACCATCAGTTAAAGAATTTATAACAAAACGTAATCATCGTGTAATTATGTTATATGTCATTTTGTAAAGATGTATGTTTGATGAAATTCTGTGCGTTGGTTGTTGAGATATAGCTATCGGAAAAATTGTGCAAAATGCAGCATAGCTGCACCACCTGTTACAAGGTTAATACCAAAATGTAATCAGCGTCTAATTATGTTATATATTCTAGGGTAACAGAATCTAAAATTTGATGAAGTTCTCTGCATTAGTTCTTGAGATATAGCTATCGCAAAATCGTGCAAAATGTAGCATAGCAGCGCCACCTATAGGGCAGTTCACACCAAAATCTTATCAGCGGCTATGTATGTCAAGGTATCACGGAATCTGAAGTTTGGTGAAATTCTGTGCATTAGTTCTTGAGATATAGCTATCATGAAAATCATGAAAAACGTGGCATAGCAGCGCCACCTGCTGGCCAATTTACACCAAAACTTTATCAGCGTCTATTTGTATCAAGGGGTCACATAATCTGAAGTTTGGTGAAATTCTGTGCATTAGTTCTTGAGATATAGCAATCTTGAAAATCATGAAAAACGTGCCATAGCAGCGCCACCTGCTGGCCAATTTACACCAAAACTTAATCAGCGTCTATGTATATCAAGGGGTCACAGAATCTGAAGTTTGGTGAAATTCTGTGCATTAGTTCTTGAGATATAGCAATCTTGAAAATCATGAAAAACGTAGTATAGCAGCGCCACCTGCAGGCCAATTTTCACCAAAAACTAATAGGCACTAATTCATATCAAGGTCTAACTGAATATAAAATTTTATTAAATTTCGAGCATTAGTTCTTGAAATAGAGCGCCCACAAATTTTTTGTCACATACAGACAGACACACAGACAGACAGACAGACAGACAGACATTTTCTAAAAATAGTCAAAACGTGTTCAGGACCTTCTAAAACGTATAAATCCGTCGAAAACCGGAAGTCGAAAATTTTCATGAATCCAATACTTTCTTCTTGTAAAGATAGAAGAAAGTAAAAAATGTGTGACAAATTAAAAAAAGTTTTCACAAATTAAAAAAAAAGTTTTAACAAATTAAAAAAAAGTTTTAACAAATTAAAAATAAGTTTTAGCAAATTAATAAAACTTTAACAAATTAGAAAAATTATCAACAATATTTTATTTATTTATTTTTAAAAATGATTTATCAGATTAAAAAAGTTTTATCAAATTAAAACTTATTTTAATTTGCTAAAACTTTTTTTAAATTTGTTAAATCTTTTTTTTATTTTAAAAAAATAAAAATATATCGTTAAAAAATTTTTAATTTGCTAAAACTTTTTTTAATTTGTTAAAACTTTTTTTTTTAATTTGTTAAACCTTTTTTTTAATTTGTGAAAACTTTTTTTAATTTGTCACACATTTTTTTTTCTTAGGTGTAAAATTTTAGATAAGTAAATTTTCTCATTTTCTTAAAAGTAATTATCTACATGCTTATTTACTACACTTATTTTTACTACTATATTTGCACTTATCTACGTGCCCACAGACCGATACATGTGAGCGAATTTAGGGGCAGGTCAATATTGATGCACTCACATGCACGCACACAAACGGATAGATATATATATAATCGATGTGATGCGATAACAACAGGCATTCATTCATCTAGATATTTCAGCCTAATAGTATGCATACCATGCATTATAAAATAAATAAATTAAATAAGTATAGTATTATTCGCTCGTATATAGTACAAAATGATTGGTGAATTATTATATTATGCAACTATTTATAAATAATAGGTTAAATACATATAATTATACATTCTATTAAGCATTTGATGAAATATTCTTTTTCGCTTTCATATGAAAAATGAATTCGAATGAATATGAATTTCGAAAATCGTTACTATGAATAATAAATGGATAAATCAATTCTTATTTTAAATCTGATAAAAATCAATTAACGAAAATGATCTGATTGCAATAGACAATTGGTGATTTTAATTATTTAATCAACTTTAGAAATTAAAAATATACAACAATTCTTATGAATATACTCGCATTTTAGATAAGATAACAAAGGAACTGTAGACAAGTTTAAACAAGTTCAGACAAGTTGTTTAGACCAGCGAGGAGGTAACAGCAAACAAGACAATTCATTCGAAGATAGTGGTGAAAATGGCGTGAAAGTTACTTATCTAGGTAAGCTTATCGTCGAGTGACGTCATTAAGAAAGAGTCTCTATCATACAATCCGACGTCAGGAAATAGTCACGTGATTAAGTATAAAACCACGTGATATCCGGTTTCGCGATAAGAATTGGACATTTCACTGCAAATAATTCTGTTAGAAGGACGTGTTTTGAAAAAGCCGGTAAATGTAAGTGATTGTAAATTTGTTAAATTTTAAATGCTTAAAATTGCGAGGCTATATAATTCTTTTTCAAATAATTCTAAAGAATTTGAAATGCTAAACTAACAGAAAAATAAAATTTTAAGTTATTTTTCATGACTTGATAATAGTAAAAGATTCGTCAGGTAAGCTATCCACCTTAATAAATCAAAAATTAGTGCGAAAACCACTAGTTATAAAGAAATATTACAAGTTACTTAAATTGCAAACTAATGTGAGAATTTAGTTCAATTTTAAATTTACCTGTGCTTGTCGATTCTATGCTGGTGAATCATCGTGTAGAATCTTTGCCTATTTTCCTCCAAACTCTAAGTCTCACTCTATCAAATCATAAGTAATGGCCTACTTAGATAAAGTCTGATTTTTCGATTGTCTTCACTTAAGTTTCTGCGTATGTGCATACATAAAATTTTTTAGCTGTCAAGACAAACGATCAGTTACTACGGTAAACAGTTGAGTGGTTGGTTAGGTGATGAGTAAACGAATGGTCGCCATAGTAAACAATTATTTCGTTAATGTATTCTGGCGTTAGGCGAAACAGAAAATATTAATTGTGTAAACAAACGTATAAAAGTATTCTCATGCATATATTGTCAATTTTTAAAGTATTTTGCACAGATACATATTTTTATTTTGTTGATTAAATTTTGTAAATTATACATACATAAGCACAAATATTTACACATATGTAGACAAACATATCTGAGTAAGCACATAAAATTTTGTTAAGCTGCAAATAACATTTTGTTACCATGAAATTTTGTCAAACTTTTTTAATCATTCCTTTATTTTTTTTTTCATAATTTTTTTTAACTTTTTACTAATATTTTTTTTAATTTTGAAATATTTTAGTACATATTAAAAATCCATCTATATAATTTTCACAAACAAATGTATTCAGCAGTGATGTATTACATAAAAATGCTATGTTTTGAAATTAACTTTGAAAAATAGGAAGTATAAATCATTTAACGATTGGTCAATTTGTAGGGTTAATAGTGAAGTTCAGTTGCGGTCATGATGAATTTAATGGATAAAATTGCGTTTGGTAACATACATTTTCAAAAGTAAAAAAATCTAAATTTTTCATCAAGCTTCCACTAAAATATTACCAAATTTGATAGTAAAACTTATTTTCATATCATGTATGTGGGTGCTTGCATTATTCAAAATTTATTTGTTTTTGTTAACTTGGGACATTTTTCTTAAGTTGTAAATATTTCAAAAAATTTATTTATTATTTTTTTTATTTAGTACATAAATTTTTTAATTCTTCTTTATCTGCATTTTTATAATGTTTGAATTTTTTAAAAACTTTTTTTATTATTAATATAAATTGTTTAAGAAACTTTTTTCTTTGAGTTGTGATTTTTAATTTCTATTAAGTAACATTTTACAAATAATTTTTGCGTATTTTTGGTAACGATTCAATGGTATACAGTTATTGAGTATACATACGCATAAGTATATAATTATAGCCATTAGTATATGCTTATAGATGAACTAGTATATTGGATCAATATAATTTTCAAAAATAAAAGGGGGTAAACTGAATAATTTCCTTTTACTAACTTATACAATTATTATTATTTTAAATAGTTGAAATTCTTTTTGTTATTCATTTATTAATATTCTTCTTTAATTTTTATACTTAATTATTGTTATTTTATAAGTGTTTAGAATGTTCCACATCAAGTTCATTTTCTGTTACCAAAATACCAAAGTTTTGTAAGGCAAATTGTACAGTTTCGTGAAATAATTATTTAATATGAAAAAAAGAAAAAAAATCATGACTAAGAAAAGAAGTAATTCACTCAGTTTTGATTAAAAATTCAGTTGGAATCAACATAAATATCTTATATTTCTAAAAACATTAGGTCTTAATGTGATGTTTGAAAATATGTTTGGAAGTTATCTAATGTTAAACAGTCTTATAAAATCTGAATAGTGGAACTAAACTATTTTAATTAAAATAAATGTTTAAATCCAGAAACTAAAAGAAGTGTATTTATGATAATAATAATAAGTTGAAAAATAGCAGCAGTTTCCTAAAATTACTATAGTCTGTGTGAGAAAATAGCTCTAACAAATCATACACATGTGACTAATTTATTGGGTCTGTTTAGCCCAGTGGTCAGTGATTCTCATCATTCGTTTCATACCTGTTCGAACTAAAGAACGTGCACTGTAAAAAAAAATTGGGAAAGTTACAAAAATTTTTCTAGTATTCCAAGAACTTTTTATGTAACGGCAACAATAAAAATTCATGTAACAGATACAGATTTGCACTTTGAATCAAACAAATTTTAAGGTTACTAAGAATTTTTTTGGGGAAATCGTATTCCAAGAACTTTTTAAGTGACGATAACAAGCATTATAGATAAAATTTTAGTAAAGTTACCAAAATTTTAGTAAATTCTTTTGTAAAGTTACAGATGGTTTTAGTTTTGTTTACAAGTTTTGTAGATTGACATAATTTTCTTGTACAGTGTACACATAAAATTTTAGTAAGCATAAGAGATTTCGGTTAATTTAGATTACTAAGGTTACAGATTTTTTTTACAGTGTGTATGAAAAAAGTTTATCTTGTATAAAAAATGGTGTTACTTCTTTTTAAAAGAACTCATGTGTTTAAAATTCCCTTCGCTAATAATAATAAAAATAATAATTGCTTTTCAAATGCTAAAGTTTCTTTTCGCTAATAGTAAATTACAATTAACAAATGATTCATTGGTTAAACTTATGTATAAAAAATAATAATAAAGTACAGAATATGTATTTTCACTATCCCTACCCTTACTCAAATCTTCTTTAAGTAATATAGACACCAAATAATCCTAATTATTATGACATATATTCGTTCCAAATGGTGAATTCTTCTCTGTTTTCATTCTGAACGTCTTAAATAAAAATCCTAAATGATATGAGATGTGTGTTGTTAAAAAGTAAGTTTGAACTACGATTATTTAAAATACTTTTGATAAAGAAATATGATTATTAAAAGTATATATTTGATATTAGTACCGAGTATATCCAAAGAACTAAGCTTCAACAATTTTAATTGTATCTACCCGCATAGCATGCATGTTCACAGTGACGTCACAGTGACGTCACTGTGAGTCACTGTGGTCACGTCACATCTGTGACCAAAATGCCACCCCTCAGTGACGTCACATTGTGACTGAAATGTGACCTTCTTAGAATTTATTATTAATTTTATTATTAGTTATTATTTATTTATTATTCTTTTTATTTCTATAACTCCCCTCCCCTCCCGCTCCTTTTTTTTTTAAGAAGATACTATGTATGTTTGCGTTTGATACAAGTAATGGTAATGATTAAAAAAAATTATATTACCATTAAAGCTATTATTTTTACTTTATTAAAACCTAAACAATGTTTTATCCAATAATATCTAATTATGAATTTTATTATTATTATTTAACAATTTGCTTTAACTTGAATTGTTTTGAAACTAATAAAAATAAAAAGTAAAAATACACTTAAAAAAAGACATTCTCATAAAACTATTCGTATTTAACTTCCGAAGCTGTTGCGCAGAAAAAGAAAAAACTAAACGGTCATGCGCATAGGAAATGAAAATCGTTTGCAAACGAAAGAATAAATAAACGTAAACAGAAATATTTTAAATTGATGATAGACGCAAGAAGTTAGTTGGCTGGAATTTATGGCAGTTGTGAGTAGTTGCATATTGACACGGATTTAACAATTTAAAGAAGAATGTCCACTACAGGCCTTCCAAGCGGCAAAATATAAGTCCGAGAAAATTAATGGGGCTTTGACTGTTAAAATAATTTGGTCTTTGCCACTTTAATTATTATCGGATTTAGTTAGTGCAGCAAGAATAACTAGAACGAATGACTTCGATGGAAAAAAGGTATGGAAAATATTATTTTTAATGGTTGCTTTTTTATTATTATTGTTCTGAGAACGATTTTAATTACATTGTCAAAAACATGCTATAAAACATCAATGCTTCATTAACTTAATAAAGTTTAATGCATTCATTATTTATTTTGTTGTCATAAAGAACTTGATTTTTAATAATTTGGATTAGGTTGTTACAGGTAGTGATTTTAATTGCATTCTAATCTGCGTTGTTTCCTTTTTTAAAATATCTGGTTAAAATAATGTGTTTCCATAAACATAAAATCATATGATAGTAAATTATAATAAATCGATAATATAATTATTAAACATTTAAAGATAATTATATTTTGTAATAAAGAAGCTTTTTTATGGAATAAAATTATTTACAAACATCCTTTTTTAATTTTTGTATTAAGTAATCTTCTGAAACATTTCATAATTTTATTTAAAAAAATTGTATCTGCTCAGAAGAGGAATTTATAAGAGAACGAGAAGAACTATTAAAAGAAATCGTAGATGTTTGATATTAAAAAAAACAATTATGTTAATGATTGTTTAATGTATTTTTCAACTTGTGAAATGTTATAAAATTTCTGAATGGATAGTCATCGTGGGTGAAAACGTTTCAGTTGTAAATATTCTTATTGGAATGTTTTCAGAAAGAACTAGAAGTTTGGATGAAAATTTGGAAGTTACGCAATCGATAAGAATTTAAACATGATTGAATTTAAAACAAATGACGCAAATACTTGAGCGGTATGAAGCTAAAAAGTAATAACTGTATTTTATTATTAACTTTTCATTTCAGAAACTTTTATTATTTCCTTTCCTGAATAATTTTACAGAGGTAAATTTCAGAATATCCATTATATGTAGTATAAGTGAACATCGTGATTAAAGTGGATATTATAAATACTCTCTAATACTATAAATAAAATATTAATAAATATGATTAACGTATTTGTTGTTCTAATTTATGTTTATCGTCGGAATTTTTATTAGATAGATGTGTCCGTGATGGATAGCCTTGCAGTAATGGATAGCCCCTTAATGTTTTTTGTTTATTAATATACTAATAAATATTTAGCTTTAATTTTTTCCATAATTACTCTTTGCATGTTTTAATAATATTTTAATATTCATAGAAGACAGTATATGAAGACAGTTTGTGATTATTTTTTTATTTGTGACAAATTTGTCACTTACTTTGTGACGGTAACAGCATTACTAATGTTGTGAAGTCACACTGGGACACAAATATACAGTTATGAACATTGTTATGTAGTGTAAAATCACATCTATAATTTTATTATACTTTGGCAATACATCTCAATTAAAACTTGGGACCTGCTATAAAAAGTATGTACCAAAAGAAAGTTACTGAATCAAAATGCCATGCAAACTTTAATCTTTGTTACATATTTTTTTTTCTGTGGCAATAAATGAGAATATTTAAGACAACTGAATATTCGATCTATTAAAATTATTTCAAATTTAGCGATTTGTTTTTCTAATAAGCATTAAAATTATCAAAGAAACACTTCCTTTAAGGTGCAACACTAGTCATAGAAAAAGACCCGGATGATAATATAAAGTCCGTGGCAGCGTTCTTTTCAAATATCTCGCTCACATTTTAATATTTTTACATGATTTTTTTGCATAGCATAGCTGAAGACGATCTATAAGCGGCCTAGTTTTTACTTTTTTGATTTTGGTTTCAGTTTTTAAAAAAAATATTTAAATTTCAAAACCGGTTTAAACCGGTACTGATATTGAAACTGTCAAAATATAAAATATATGCAAGTAAAATCGAAAAAGTAAAAACTAGGCCCGTAGTAGATCGTCCTCAGCTTCCTATGCAAAAAACATGCAAAAATATTAAAATTTGAGCGAGATATTTGAAACGAACGCTGCCACGGACTTTATATTATCATCCGGCTCTTTTTCTGTGACTAGTGTTGCATCTTTAAGGAAGTGTTTCTTTGATAATTTTAATGCTTATTAGAATAAAAAATTGCTAAATTTGAAATAATTGTGATAGATCGAATATTCAATTGTCTTAAATATTTTTATTTATCGCAACAGAAAAAAAATGTATCAAAGATTATAGTCTGCATGGCATTACATTTTGATTAAGTAACTTTCTCTTCGAACATTCTTTTTATAGCAGCTCCCAAGTTTTAATTGAGATGTATCGCCAAAGTATAATAAAATTATTGATGTAAGTGATTTTACACTAAATAACATTGTTCATAACTGTATAATTGTGTCCCAGTATGACTTCGCAACATTGACAATGCTGCTACCGTCACAAAGTTAGTGACAAAATTTGTCACAAATCAAAATATAATCGCAAACTGTCTTCACAACCTTGTCACTATCGTCACAGAATAGTCACAGTTTTAATGACAATTTTGTCACAAATGACACATTTTTCACATTTTGGTCACATCGTGACGTCACAAAGTGGTCACAATGTGACGTCACAAACGAGCTCTGAAACGGCCATAACGACTTCACATTTGAATCACTGTGACTTCACATCGACGGTCACAAAATCACAATGTGACTTCACTACGACGTCACCGTGACGTCACCATGTCTTACGGGTACTAACAAAGTGAAAATAATTTATTGGGATTTATTTTGTGCATGTTATGTTAGTACATCGTTCAAGAGAAAAAGCTTATTTTTAACAGTACAAATTAGAAATGCGATCCAAGTATGTTAAATATTATCAATCCAAACAAAAATGTTATTAAAAATAATTATGATAAAATGGGGATTTGTGTTGTTCCTTTGTGAATTTCGACCTATATTAAAGCATGCCTATATATTAGAAATTCCAGAGGTTTTCCCATTACAAGGCACTTAAACTTAGTATAAATTTTAGGTAGACATGTTTGACAAAACAAATTTTTGAACAAAAAATATACAGAAAGTGGAGGTCTAACGTTAAAGTACACCCTTTAAAATGTACCACTAATAGTAATTTTATCTAAAAGTTTGGGTAAAAGGCCTAATATGGCTTACACTAACATTATGTTTTACTTAAAACAATAATAAGACAACCATTTTAATTAGTTTATTTGGCGAAACAATCTGTTATTAAACTACTTTTACTATATATAGTTAAGATAATAAAATTCCAATCTTGCCTAAATTTAAAATAAATGTATAAGTAAGGAATTCATATATATTGTAATTAAGACAGACTCCAAAGAATCCTTATTCAAAAAATATCTGGTTATCTTATCTATTGAAACTGACCGCTGGGCTTTTGATCTTACCGCTTTATTGAAATCAGTATCTTAGATAACATACCTAATGCATGTGAGCGATAAGCAATCGTATTGGCAGTGCGTTTTCGACGTTGTTAGGTGGACGAAAATTGTCATGGATTATTAGCAGGTACTGTAATTCCCTTTCTTATTTTGATTCAATATTAAAAAAATATATACTAAAATAAAGGATGTATGTATTCTTTTCCGTTGAATTTGTATTTCAAATATGTCATTTTGTAGTTCAGTTTTAAATTGTGTTATGGACTATTTATATAATCTTCAAAATGTATAATTAACTGAGAGCACGTTATTCCTATTTTGATTATTTATTTTCCAATATGGTATCAGAAAGTAATATTTATTAATTTTTGCAACATAAAGTCATCACGGGTAAAATGAATCATGAGTAATATTTTTTTACTAAATTAATTTGTACAGTACGATAAAGAATATTTCTTTTTAAACTCAAACTCAAACTCAAAAAAAAAAAAAAAAAAAAAAAAAAAAAAAAAAAAAAAAAAAAAATCTTAATTCATTGAAAATAAATCTAATTCAAAAATCTGTAAGCCATTATTCTTTCATATGACCTAAAACTATCATTAACTTATAGTGTTTAAAATTTTTTTAATTAAGAAGAAATCTTAGAAATACAATACTAATAACTATTAATGAAGCTCATAACATGAAATTCATCAAAAGTAAAATTAGCCTTTATAATTAGTCAATAATTAATTAATAATGAGTGTTAAAATGAGTCCGAAAGGCGTTATCCAATAGTAATATATACATACATTTTCTCAATAAATAATAGGTCTTTTACTAAAGTGGCGGTCAAAAATATAAATAATATGGGTAGTTTAGAAATTTTCTAAATAAATAATTTAGGTAGTTTAGAAATTCTCTAAATAAATAATATACAGTGAGTCAAAAAATACGCTTATATTTTCTTAAGAAGTAACCATCTGAAAATGAATTAAAAATACGAAAACACAAAATTTTAAAACATAAATTCGAAAATTTTATTTAAATTATTTGTTCTTTTTATGTGACCGACGAGGGATATAGCCCCTAAAAGGAAGAGATGCCCTCCGTGAGGGTCTTTCTAAAAGAACGTATTTACTCAAGGATATTCAAGGTTCGAAGAAAACTCTGAACTATTAGTCCAACAGGTGCGATTGGAATTGTACTCAATATCGGTTAGGAATGAAACTCGCTCATCCGTTATTGCTATTTAAATTCTAATTAGTGAAGTCTTGTATGCGAAATTATTTTTACATGTTACAAGAAAATATTTTTGCGCTTTCCATAAAATCCCTCATTAATTTATCTGGATTTATTGGGTGCGGCATAGAATATCAGACAAATGTATCTTTCGTGAACATTAGTTCGTCGACAGATGTTCAAAATTTGCTTTCCACATTTCGCTAAAAGCTGAAAAAAATATTCAACTTAATTAAAAATGTATAAAATATTTATGTAGTTAAATTCATATGTTTTGTCATCATCATAAAAAAAACTTAATTAATATATTTCACCAACCACATTAAAAATTGTTAGCGGAAAATTTTTATTAATAAGCGAACTTTACTAATTGACTCATAAAAAAAAAAAAAAAAAAAAAAAAAAAAAAAAAAAAAAAAAAAAGAGAGAGAGAGAGAGAGAGAGAGAGAGAGAGAGAGAGAGATGGGGTGAGTAGTTTAACAAACCGGGTAAAAGATTAAATAAAAAAATTATCAAACTTTGCTATATGTCAAAAGAAAATATATTTTCTGCATACCTAAGGAAAATTTCTCAATCAAATTTAATTCCGATTAATTCCATACTTTATCAAAAAGTTATTAGAATTATTATTATTTGCAGTTCTAGATTTGCAAATGAAATCCCATTTGTATAACATGCAAGTGGGAAAAAAAAGGGAGGGCGGGATCCGATCACGTGACTACAAATATTCACTTGAAACTATTTATTTTTAAATGAAAAAAATTCAAAATTTAATTAAAATGTAATAAACATTATTAATAAATTAGTAATTAAAAATTTGGTGGGGGTGTAACATTACGAATACCTCCCCTTACTTGAGACAAAAATTCTATTACATTAAACTACAGTTTTAAAATATTAGCATCCCTGAAAAATTCTCTCTTTCTTAAACCGATTTCAAAAAATAATTTTTGCTTTTCGAAATTATTTCACTTTCCTTGAAATTAAAAATAAAAATGTAAATAAATCTAAGTGAAAGTTCAGAATTTAAACTTATTTCAACCTATGTTTACCGAAAAAATTTCACCACCTCTAAATTTTCTTTAATTAAACCTTCTTTTAAAATAATAATAATAATAATAATAATAATAATAATAATCTGACGGCAGGTATAGGGTTTCCATTAGTCATGGTAGGAGCAGGCGGATGAGCCCTTTACTCCCTCCAAAAGGGACAGTAGCCTTAATTCGCACCAAAAGCTTTCAAAATATGACAATTCTCAAAAGAATTACCTTTCAAAAAATTTCTTAAGTTCCATAATAAAATATTTAAATTAAATTCTTCATGTATAGATGAAAATTACTATTAATTGTATTGAAAATTACAATGTACAAAAATATTCTTTGTAATTAAATTAAATCCTTTCTCTAAAAATCAATTGTCTTATTCAAAATCAACGGACAACATGTGAATTGCAAAAAAAGAATTTGGCAGCAATCACATCGACTCTATTCCATGAAACAAGTGAAAAAATGTCTCAGCCCATTTGACGACAAAAGATATTTGTTAGACGATGGCATCAGCAGCCTGGCGTATGGGCATTATAGCCTAAAAGAAAAAATGTAGAAAGTCTAAAATTCGTCAAAAAAAATTGTAAAAAAAAAAAAAAAAAAAAGTGAGTGTGTAAATCTGCCATTCGCTGCTTCTGATAGGCAATGTCTTAAGCAGAGATTGCCGGTCCCAAGCCCGGATAAAAGTTGAGGGCACACTCTGCGAAATATGACAATTCTCCCAAAAAATCTTTCTTTCTTTCCTTTTTTTTTATTTGTTTCAATGTCTTCAAAAATCTGCTTCTCTTTTCGAAAATGTCCCTAAAAGATAAATTCGAAATTGAATGAAATTATTTTAATCCTTTGCAAAATACCTCCTTTTTGTTAAAGTTTTCCTAAATTTAAATTCATTCGAAAGAAAAGTAGTAGAAAAAGAATCTTTCTCATTAAGTTCTAAAATTTATGTTCTTAATTTTTCCTAAAAATATGCATTTAAAGCTCAACCTATAGTTCGATAATAAACATAAAATTCAATCTCCAAAATTTCATCTCAACCTAAAATCCAATTTTTCTCCGCTATAGGTCACCACCAAAATTTACTTTTCTTAACATGGCTATCTCCAAAATTAACCTCATGTTATAGTTCGATGAAAAATTTTAATCTTTAAAATTAAATTCATGTTAGAGATTGCTAAAAAAATTTTTAATCTTCAAAATTAACTTGCTGTTATAGTTCAATAAAAAAATCTCCAAAATTAACTTCTTGTTAGAGTACGCCAAAAAAAATTCCTTTTTGACCCTTCGTCTTATAGCACACATTTTCCACAGGTGGAGGAGAAGGCTCCCTCCTATAGGTGGAGGAGGAGGCTCCCTCCTATAGGTGGAGGAGGAGGCTCCCTCCTATAGGTGGAGGAGGAGTTGCTCCTCCTATAGGTGGAGGAGGAGTTGCTCCTCCACCCTCCACCTGCTGGAGCTCAACTCTCCTTTCTCTCCTACTGGCTTCTTCTCAGCATAATGAAGAAGTGACAAAATACTTAAGTTTGGAAGAAATAAATTGGCATTTCAATCCACCCTCAGCTCCTCACTTTGGAGGACTTTGGGAGGCTGGCGTTAAATCGATGAAATTTCATTTAAAAAGGATCGTTGGCAATTCAGTTTTAACATTTGAAGAACTTTCATCTCTTTTAGCTCAAATCGAAGCATGTTTAAATTCTAGACCCCTTTGTCCTTTAAGTTCAGATCTTAATGATTTACAGGCCTTAACCCCTGGTCATTTTTTAATTGGTGCTCCTCTTACTTCAGTACCAGAAGTAGATATTTTAGAGGTACCTGCATCAAGATTGACCAGGTGGCAATTAGTGCAGAAAATACAACACTTTTGAAAAAGATGGAGCAATGAGTACCTTTCGACCCTTCAACAGAGAGTAAAATGGTTTAAAGAAGAGCCTAATATTAAAAGAGGTGATTCAGTTATAATAAAAAATGGAGGTCTCTCCCCTTTACAGTGGAAATTAGCTAGAGTGGTCAAAATTCATCCTGGATCTGATAAAAAGGTTCGTGTAGTTACCCTGAAAACTGAAAATAGTGAATTAAAAAGGCCAATAATTAAATTGGGCAAATTACCTTTAGAGTAAATTTTTGAAACCCTTTCGGCTTTCAAGGCCGGGAGTATGTTTAATCTTAAAAATCGTCTGCTTTTTATCCCAGTGCTTTTCCCTCTGCGTAGAGATAATATATGTTTTTCCCTCTGCGCAGGTATATTATTGTTCTCTTATGTTTTCCCTTATGTTGAGTTTGTGAATCTCGACGATATGTGCATTGTGTTCCCTCAGCGGATTTTATTTGTGAAATGTGTTATTAAATAATGTGAAAAGTGATTATACAGTCTACTGCTTTCATTAAAATATATCGACACAACACTCGTCAATGCCGCGATCATCAACGCACGTATCAGAGCTGCACGCCAATTTAAAAAACAAGAACAACAAAAAAACATTATTGGATGCACGAAACTCGTTGTGCCCCAACGAAACTCGTCAAAGCTACGGTCACTAAAGACACTAAAACCGAAAGAAATTTCTCTGCGTGTACGAAAGTCGCGTTGAAGAAATTTCTAGAATGGGCAAAACTTGTTAATGCAGCGGTTACTAACGCAGGAATCAATCTATTAAAATCTATATAAGTTTGTACAGAAATAGGCGAAAAAAATTGTGAAATATTTTTTTTCTCATATTTATGAGGCATAAATATTACGCGAATTTTTAAATAAGAAAAAAAAATATTTCTGATATAGGAATGCGCTGCCGTATTAACTAACATCTTAACATTATAATGTTAAGAATAATAGTAATAAAAGTATGGGAAAAATAAAATATAAACACACAATAAAATGTAAAACACAGGAAAAAATACTAAAACGAACATCAATACTAAAAAGCAACTCGCCAAAACCGGGTAGGGATTTTTTTTATTTTTTTTTCCCATTTCATTACTCAGTCTAAGTTTTAACATTGTTGCATTATGCTGTCCCTATCCGCTACTTTTTTAATTTCCTTTCACCAAGTAATGAATTGTATATTATTATAGTTCTGCTCTTTTCATCTTTGTTACTTTACATTATTGTACCAAAAAATATTTATTATTCAAATAAATGTTTTGAAAGTCTATTAGAAAGTCACATAAAAGATATAAAAAATTAGTAAATTAAACTGTAGTTTTTAATCAAATTTCTATTAAAAGTACATTTTTCCCTCTGAGATAAAATTTAAAATTATTAGATATTTAAAAAAGAATGTATGGTAAATATGTATAGAATGTAAGGTAATAAAAAAGAAATCTATATAACAGGTTGTTCCAACCATTGTTATGATATCAGTATATCATACTTTAACAATACAGGTCTACTTTTTAGGAGCGTTCCTAATTATGTAAATGCGTAGCACATTAGTCCTCGTTCGATCCGTCCGTCTCTCCGCATTTAACAGATCAAAAACTACCCAACCAAATCATTTGAAATTTAAAATATACAACAATAGTTCGAAAATTTTGTCGAGTCATTTTAAATTTTATGAAAATCCGATGCATAGTTTAAATACACAGACAATCAAAATTTTTCAGTTACATGACGGCCAATGGGAAAAAATAGTTTCAAGTCATTATAATGGTGTTACACTCTTTCGAACACAATAAAATTAATATGCATCTCTAAAGTATATGCTAATATATACATTGTGTAGAATCTGTGGTGCAAAGAATATTTGTTATTAATTTACAGGACTGTATAAAAGTATTCCATTGCATAATGGTATAGGAGGAACATTGTTTGGGGCGGATGTTTTAATAATATTATACTATTTCACATTTTAGGAAATTGATATACATTATTGAGGATCACTACAAGTTACTTCCTGTATAATGGAAAGCAGATTGTATTTACTGAGATACACATAAGATTTCGGATATTCTACTATATCCGATGTACTGTATACTATTACACCAAGATCAAAGTATTTTCTGCACTTCATTTGTTACGCTTGACGCGAAAATTCAACTTCTTTTTATTTAACCGCATACTGGAACAAATTTGTCATTGATATAGCGTGGTGCAAAATGATAGGAACCATACAAAAACAAAGAAATTAGGTCATGTTTGCTAAACAAATGCGTAAACTTTAATGTTAAAATCAAATACATAGTAATACATACAATTAATATTAAAAAAATCGTTTACAAAAAATATTTATGCATTTCAAAATCTTTTCAAAATATGTATTTTGTTAAATTTACGCAGGACCAAAATGATAAGAACGCTATCGATATTTCTAAAACCGCGGAACGTGATTGGCGGATATTTTTGAACATTATTTAAAAACGCATTTAAAAGGGATTCTGGGTTCGACATTCGTTCAGTTCGCAAAATATGTTGTTTACAGAGTCAGTCAAAATGCATTGTAACTTTGAAAAAGGGCAAATTCTAGCTTATAACAACATCGGAATGTAATTTCAAAGAATTGATGCTGAAATTAAACTAAGTCAACCATTTTTAAATTCTTACAGAATCAAACTTTTTATGTTACTACAAAATCTACAGGGAGGCCAAAAATGCAATTGAAACCATCTGAAAGCTTGATTATTCACACGATTCCAAGCGAAGTAATGACAGCAAAAGGTTTTGAAAGCCTGATAAAAACGTCAGTATCAGTATCTACCATACAAAGAACAATAAAAATGTGGGAAGTTCTTAAAAATGTAAAGCCATGTCAATATTCGCGTTTAACATCTGGTAGTAAAAAAGTCCGCTTTCTAATTGCAGAAAAGTACTTGAAGCAGTAAACGAATTGGTCTAAAATTACCTTCAGTGCTGAAAAGAAGTTTAATTTCGATAGTCCAGATGGTAATTTATGGCATTCATATTTGCAAAATTTTCAAGATGAAAATGACGTATTTTCCACTTGTGAATTAAGTGGAGACTCCTTACAAGGAAGGTCTCCATTCTGGGCATACTCAGATTTTTTTTAAAAAAAAATACTAATTAAACTACTCGTGTATGTAATAAAGAATCAGTGAAAATTAGCGGTGGAATCACAGAAGAAAACATGCAAAAAAATAAAATACTTTCGAATATTTGGCGTGAAAAGACGAAAGTGTCACACGATTTGGCGAGCATCACTTTTCAACGCCAAAAGCAAACGATTTTAATGCAACTGAAAACTTTTGGATTTTCAGAATCCGTGTAAATGTATTTAATGAATTTAAACATAAACAATAAAAGAATTTAATGTATTATATACATATATATATTAAATTGCACATATATACATATATTATTTGTTGTTGTAGTTATTTAATTTACCACTGGAAAAAATATTTTCATATATAAAAAACTCTTATTCATTAAAATTATCTTCATACATTTAAATGCATTCAAAAATAAAAGTCAGGTGTTTCCATAGCAACAAAATAGAATTGACAATGCTCAACTGGACTTTGAACTTAAAACAATTTTAATTAATTTAAATTTGAATTTCGTTTAAAATCACAAATTTTGATGGTTAAATTTAAATATAAATACATATAAATATCAATATAACGAAATTATACTTAAGACAAACTAAAACTGACAAAACCAAAGATATTTATCTAAAGAAGTTGAACGTGAAATTTTATGCCTTTAAATGTATTTGACAACGTATTTTTTGAAATTGCTTTTCATCGCCAAAAGATGATAAATCGCCAAATAACGGTATTTTCATTATTTTTTTACGGACAGAATACGAAGGTTCCGCCAAAAAAATTTTTATAAACGTATATATCCTCATGAGAAGAACATTCTGTAATTTTTTCAGATTTTTCGGAGTATGCCCGTATGGAGACCTTCCTTGTTAGTGATTTAGGATACCTTTCCTTCGGCATGTCAGCATAGAATTGATTTTCCAAATAAATAAACAAAATAGACTTTTTTTTTTTTTTTTTTTTTGCATGTTAAAATACCATTTCTTGAACCTGAGTGAAAAAATTAGCCACTTTTACGAAATTTCAGCAAAACAATGCCTGAATTCACTCAGAAAAAGACGCAAAAAGTTGTTTGAAGATAAACAAAATTCTCAAACGTGATTGGCCAGTCAGTAGTGCAAACCTAAATCCCATGAACAACGTTTGGAGTATTATATGGCACAATATATAAGAAAGGCAAAATTAAAATTATGAAATTTGGAACATATATGTGTTTTGTCACTTCAACAAATTCAAAACTATCTAAACTTTTTGCTACAATGTTACATTGAAATTATTAAACGCAAAAGAAGCCCAATTGGTTCTATTATTTAGAAAAATCTGCTTTGTTTTTATCATTTTTCTCCTAGTCCATTGTCGAGTAAAAATGTAATGTATTATATTATATTTATAACAATCGTTTTAGAATGTTTTCTTTTTATTTATATTGAAAATTTAGAATGATACAATAAATGTGTATGATTTATATTAAGATTAAAATAATCATATTTTTTTAGACATTACATGATCATTCCTACCATTTTTCACCCCGGTGTACTAATGATCAAATTTCTGTCGAAAACTGAAAATTGTAATTTAAAAAAAAATTAAACTTGAATCATTGAAAACTTTTAAAAAAATAAAAACTGGAGTTTTATTCTTGTTTCAATGTTTCTGTAAGGTTATACATATTTTTCCCCTTCTTCCCTCTAAACACCTCAATCAAATTTCTGTCAGTTAATTCCTTCTTGCGTTGAATACTCTAAACTGTAAGTCACCAATATATATATTATCGGCATGCGATGACTCTCATACTTTCCCAAATCTGTTGCCATGGTGCTGGACAGAAGTTCAAATATTCGCTGAACACCTACTCCTAAACTTCGGCTTAACTAAATTGAGGATTTTACTTCTCATGAACTTATCAATTACAAATCATTTGGAGAAACATTTTTTTCATCTTTTTTTACTATTTATTCAGATTGTAAAAGTGTTTTCTTTTTCTTTTTTCTACAGAAAAGCTTTGATTGAAATGAATTAAAAGTAATTGTTTTATTTAATTTTATCGAATTTAAAAATAGTGCTTTTTTTTAATTTAATTTCACTTTTTTCCCTCTAGAAACGGCATAAGGCCGAATTTATTTGTATTATTAAGGCCAAACGTATCTGTGCGTAATGCATACGTCATTTTGCGAATGGCAACACTTTCCCATGTGATTTCGGTTTTGCAATTTTCGCTACTGCAAATTTGACACTTCTAAACTTCGCACATTTTTAATTTTCATACCGTCGTATAGAGACAAAATGTACATTTAAATGCAATTTGTTTGAAAGCTGTATCTCAATTTATTTTTGAGATATTAATTTTTTTATTAGTTTTTAGTACCAATTTTGTAATTGTGGCAACATAATCAATACATTCTCTCTTAAAATTGAAAGAAATTAAAATGCGTATGTCAAATAAATCGTCTAATATAAAATCTGGTGAATTTCAGTTTTATTTCGTTTTTATTCATCAATGATCAAATTAAAATACCATTCTTTAAACATGATGAATACGGATATGAGAAGTACGTATGTAAATTTTGAGAAGATGAAAATGATGACGAGTTTGGATTTCACATGAAATTCTTTGATTGTGTCAATTTGGAATAATTTTTTTTTCATTCGCATTTATACAAAATATAAGAGCCTCAATCGATAACTTCATCATAATAACTGACCTTAATTATATTTTACTGATTACATATGCGATTACAGTTTAATGTTAATAATTTGGGCAACTGAGTTTATAAAAATAGTATTTTGTTAATTTTAGCTTTAAATAATATTTGTTTGAGAGTTAGACTGACCAATATAAGATATATTTTTTACTGTATCTAAGTTTGTAGATTTGTTATAAATCAATGAAACAGTTACTTCTTAAACATCTTCTTTCGTCGAATTTCGACGAGTTCCACCTCGTTTTTTTTTTTTAAGATCATTTCAACTTTGTCGTTCGATTAAAAAGATATTTCAAGAACGTTATTCTTTGCGTTCATTTGCCCCTTAAAATCTAAATATTTAAAGGATAATCTAGCCAATTATTAAAACATATTATTATTTTGTTTCTTGAGAAAGCCTGTGCGTAGTTTAACAAAGAATATATTTTTTTAATTTAGATTAAATCAATGTTGTTAATAAAGGTTAGAAAAAAATGGTTCATTTTAAAATTATTTTTGACTCTTGAAACTGACATAATGCGAATTAATCTAAAAGTTGTTTGAAGCTTAACATCTTTTCAGATCAAAAAATGATTCAAATTTGGTATATTTTGCTTTTATATACTACTTAAAAGTACATATATACATACAGTAGAATCCCGCTAATTCGGACCCCGTTAATTCGGATCTCCGCATAATCCGGATCAGTCTGGAGAGGTTTTTTTCAATGTTTGAGAAACGATCAAGAAAAGTTCGATAACATTAATTCATTTCATTTTCGTATTCTGAATAAAAAAGTCTTTTCTGAAATATTTTCTGTAGAATACCTTAATCTTTTTCATTTAAACATTTCATGTTACCTTTCAAAGAAAAGACAATGCATCACTTAAAATCAGCAAGCAGGTTGCTGAGAGTACTATCCAAAAGTCGTGGTAGAAATTATGGTCTATAAACTGAGATTTCTTGAATTACAAGCAAGCTTGAAATGGAAGGAAAAATAGGCGAGAATGAAAGGGAAACTATACATGAAGATTCTGTGAGCATGTTAAAAAAATTGGTGGTCGTTGAGATGTTGATATGTGATATAATCGACATTAGCAATTGAATGTTGCAAAAAATGATGAATTTTGAAGAAGTTGAAAATGAAGATGACTCAGACGAAAACACTATTATCAATTATGATCAACCAAAAGTTATTAATCATAATGAAGCAGCAAATAATTTACAACAATTAATCTTTTATTTTGAACATCAGGTGGAGATTAACACCGAACAAACTAACTATGCTCAAGCGGATGTTTGACCGTGCGGCCCGCAAGAGTTATACAAAACTGGCACAGCAGAAGATTTTATAATTACAAAATAAACATTTTTAATGTCCGTAAATAGTTAGTATTTTTAATATAAAGGTGACATTCCGTAAGTATGTTTTATTTAATTTTTTTCTCATTCTCCGGATAATCCAGATTGGGTCCGGTCCCAATTAATCCGAATTATCGGGGTTTTACTGTATATATATATATATATATATATATATATAATCGAAACAATAAAACGAAAAAATCGCTAATTTTTCTTTAAATTATTTCATTCAAGTACAACGTTTAATTTTTTACTTGAATAAAATTCAATATGCATTCAAAAAAGGGTAATTTTAGTTTCAATTTTTTTCTTAATTTAATATACAGTAGAGCCTCGCTAACCCAAAATTCTGGTTAATACGAACCGATTTAACTTATTTATTTATTTAAAAAATATATATTTGAGCAGATTAACTGAAAAGATAACCTAACGAAATTATCTGGTTTACAGCTTTCTTTTTATCGTACTTGTATCGCTGATCATTAATTTACTAAATATTAAAGAGACTCGTTAATTCGAACTAATCGACAGTCTCCCCCTCCCCCCCAAAAATAAATAAATAAATAAATAAATAAATAAATAAATAAATAAAAACTTGTATTGGAATTAATGATAAATATTTCTCATTAATCCAAACTAATTTTCTCACTTCGGTTAATTCAAACTAAATATTTGACGAAAAAAAATGTTTTTTCTCGTTTAACGGAGAAAATGCACGCTGTATTTATTATTTTGTGTGTCAAAATTATCTGTATTTCTCTTCTGTGTAAAGAGGCACATGTCTGCATTCCTATTGCATTAGACTATTGCATTTCCGCTAAATATTTGTGGCTATTGCTTTCTCTCCGACCTTAACTGTTTTCTTTAAAACCCTTTATGAATGAGTCGTGGTGTGGGATGATTAGAAAATCCAAACAGTGTTTAAAAGGGATTAAAACACTGTCAGTTGATTATGTATCCAATAAGAAAGCGT